>JAPVLO010000041.1:8051179-9393043 GCA_027257055.1 Cephalopachus bancanus
AGATCTAAAAAATGGCAATTGTTTGGAACTTACATTTTAAATAAAAGTCGTTTTCAAAGGTGATTGTTATTTTTACTCTTAATGTATATTTTCTAAGATTTAATATCTTATTTAATTTTATTTTTGAACAATCTCTTGTTTTGTCAACATATTATTTATATTAAGAAACAATTACTTTACATATTCATTTATAATTCCTATGCTGTGAATAAAATCACATTTTGTTGAACAAATATCTGATTTATAACCCACTAAGTCAACATTAAACTATTTTTAGTGCCATATTATTTATTTTGGTAACCATAGCTCTAGGTTTATATAGTAATTTCATTCTACTTTTATTTATATTTCTAGATAATTTGTAAGTAATTCCAGTTTGGGTAATATGACTAACAAATTCCAATGTGATAATTTAGTAGAATGAATCTCTTTTTCATTTTACTTTTGCATAACTTTCCAATGAAGTGATCATCTGATATTAGAATTTGTTGAATTCTTGGTGCAAATATATAAATTTCTTAGAAAAAAGCCTTAAGATGCTTTCACTCATGCGTTAAACTTGAACATAGAAAAAAGAGCAAAGTTTGGATATTTTTATAATAACACGCTAAAGCATGTTTCCCCTCAAGAGGGAAAATTCAAAATAAATTTTCATGCTAAATATTACTCAAACCTTAATAATTTAACTATACAGCATAGGACAATTTGGGCATGCACATTTTTTATCTGAGAGACCATTATAAATTCTCAAGCATATTAGAAATCTGACTGCTTAATCTTGAAATCTTCAGACTTAGTACATATTTTTATCAAATTTCACATGCTTTCACATGAATTTCTTAGAAACTACTCTGAGAAATTGTTAATAATTTTTACTTTATTTTTCCCAAAATATTTTATAAATATAGTTTTCAACGGTATATTTGCTTCTGCTCTAGTCAAAATCATTTTATTAATACTCTTTACTAAAGTTAAACATGTGCATATGTTGTTTGCATCTTGAAATGGACGGTGTAGCACTCAAGGATAGACAGTGAAAACTGAACAGAGAACTGAGGCACTGTCCAACCTCAGGGCATTGGTTTTTTATTGATTGGTCTCCACTCCAAGGCAGCATTTTCCCCCTCTATTCTTGGATATTTTTATATCTCCAAATTTTCAATCAGTACCCCCTGCCTGCATGTAGCTCAACCATGTTCTTTTCCCTAAGGCTATATAGCTTTGCACATGCAGTGTAAATCCTATTATGTTCTCCATCCAGTTGGAATGTTCATATTTTAAAAAGGCTTATTTATTTGAAACTAGTAGATAGATCGCTTCCACTTGAATCTGTTGTATATCCATAGTCAAATCCACTAAACCAGGTGGGCTTGAATCATACATACATTCAAGACTTCAAATATGGTGTATTAATTAGATCTCAAAGAAGAAGGTCTTCAATGGACAGGCTAGCTTACAGACATAATATTCTAAAATAATGAAAATAAGACATATCCTTGGATCTTTAAAAGACTGTGGAGATAAACCAAAAGGTGACATTGATTATCAGATATTATGGACCAGGTGAACTCTGGACCACTCAATATCACTTTAACTAGTTACGCACTGCTTTCATCTGTTTTGCATATTGGCTTTATTCTTTTACTTGAAAGAGGTTTAAAAAAAAACAAGCTTTAAATTTCTTCGCTAGGGAACTGGTAGTGTTTATAAATCTTTAGCTTAGCATGAGTCCCCCTTGTGAAATGTATAAATCCTTTTGATAGATTAACAAACACTTGGAAAATGATTTAACTTATTAAGTAGAATTCTCTAGTATACGGTTTATAAGTAAAGCCTTAATTACTCAGGGTTACTGAATTCAATATATCTGCCTTTTCAGTTGCCCAGGGAGAAAAATACATTTCCCTTTACAGCTTGCTTTTGCAACACTGCCTTATTTCATTTTTATTATAAATAAAAGCACATTCTAATATGTTTTAGCTGAATACAGCAATGTATATATTCAACTACCTCCCATTAGAGAAAAGACAAAAAATATGTCATATTTTAGCCTAAAGCTTTATTTCTCTCTTGTATAACAAAAAGTATAAAACATACTTATATGTAAGTTGAAACATTTTTTCAAGTAATAAGACCCCATAGAATTTTAATAAAAGGCAATATGAAGGCCAATTTTAGACAAGCCGTTGGGAAGAACTGAAATAAAAAAGAGTAAACTAGATAAAGATATAAAAACAGCACTTAACTTTAAGAATATTTCTATATTTATCCCACATTTTCCAGGGTTTAAATGATGTTTGGACAGCCACAGAAAATGAATTTAGGACAAATACACTCTGTGTTTTCTTGATATGCATGACATAATGATTTAATTTTCTATTAAACTTAGCATAAAGCTATATTCATAATAGTTGTCAAAAAAGGAGATCTTAAAATGAATATATAAATTGTTAATTGATACAGAACATGTATGGATTTTTTTGAAAAACCAAATAATATAATTTTGCAATAAATTGATTTAGTGAGCATCAATATGATCTCTCCACTTCGTGATTTTATTTTATGTAGTGCACTTACACACATATGCTTATACTTTTTAATAAGTGCTTCATGTTATAAAATGTTTTAATAAAAAATGTGAATGTCTATAAGGCAACTTTATATTTTGTTCATGTGATAATACAATGTCTAAATTTCATATTTTACTTGAAGTGTTTATTTTTAAATACTTAATTTTATATACAGTTATCAATGCTAATGCCTAGAAAATACAAAATTAAAATAGAAGAAAGTATTGAAAATTCAATGTAAACTATACTTTGCATTATTACAAGCACCACGTTTAAATGACATGTCTATATATTTAATATTATGCCAGGAGGAATATATGGCAGATATAAAACAATAAAGTTTCTCCATATAAACATACAAGCATGATACACATTTAAAAAAATGTTTTACATTGAAGTATAATTGACATAAACTGAACATATCTAATGTATATTATTTGAAAAGTTTTGATACATTGGTACATGAGAAAATACCATGACAATCAAGATAATAAACCTATTCACTTCTCCCAAGTTTTTTCATACCTTTATGATTCTCTCCTGCAACTCCTCCTTACTCTATCGCTATGGAACTTCTAATTCATTTCTGATACTGTAGGATAGTTCATATCCAGTAGAATTGTACATACATGCATTCACAAAGTATCTACACATTTTTGTCTGTCTTTTGTACTCAACGTAATTATTTTGAAATTCATGTAACAATATTAGCTATGGATACAGGTAACAATAATTCATTTATGCTATATTAATAGATATTATTTTTAGAGCAATTTAAGGTTAGTAGACAAATTTAGCAGAAATAACAGAAAGTTATGCACCCTCTTCAACCCCTTATATCCTTTTCAACCCCTTATATCCTCTGTGATTAACATCTTTCATTCGTAAGGCACATTTGTTACAATTGATGAATCAATACAGATACTTTTTTATAAACTAAAGTCCATAGCTTATATTAGGGTTCTGTTTCAGCATTATATATTTTATGGATTGGGATAAATAAAAATATATCCATTATTACAGTATCATAAGGATAGTTTCACTTTCTTAAATAGTTCCCTGTGCTTCATTCATTCATCACTTTCCCTAGTGTGCTGAAAACTACTGATCTTTATGCTGTCCCTATAGTTTTAGCTTTTTTTTCAGAATGTTACATCATTGGAATCGTTGGTATACAGACTCTTCAGATTGGCTTTTTTTTGTTTACTAATTTGCAATTCATGTTTCTGGATGTCTTTTCATGAATTGATAACTTATTCTCTTTATTATTGAAAATCTCATTTTATAGATGTGCCTGTTGCTTTACCCATCACTCACCTATTCGAGGGCATCTTGGTAGCTTCCAAGTTTTACTAATAATGAAGAAAGCTGCTATAAGAATTGTGAGGATTTGTATGGAAATGTTTCAACTAATTTGGCTAATACAAAGAAGTAAGTTTACTGGTTCATAAAGTAAGACTATGTATTGCTTTTTAAGAAACTGTCAAACTATCTTTAATGTTCTTGGGCCATTTTGCATTTCCACAAGAAAAATATGAGACTTCCTGTTGATTATGCAGGTACCTGCATAATCAATATTATGCCAGGAGACATATATGGCAGATATAAAACAATAAAGTTTGATTATGCAGGTATCTTTGTTGATGAGGTGTGCCCCTCCCTCCCCTATCAGTTTCTGTCAACTGCCAATCCCACCCCCTCTCCCCTGGCAATTTTCCACTACTGCTAATCCCTTTCTTATAATATTATGATAATTGCTCAAGTTCCTGTTGCTTCTCAACCTCACAATCATTTGGTGTTACCAGTGTTTTGATTGCATCCATTTTAATAGGCACGCATTGGCCTCTCACTGTTCTAATTGGTAGTTCTCTAATAACATATGATGTTGAGTATATTTCATGTGCTTATTTGTCATTTACATCTTTTTGGAAGGGGTGAAGTGTCTATTTAGATTTTTTGCTCACTTTTTAATGAGATTATTTGTCATTCTCTTTTAAGAATTTATATGTCTCTGTGTGTGTATTTGTGAAGTGTGCTTAGTAGTCCTTTATTAGATATATGTTTTGCAATATTTTCTCCCAATCTTGGCTTGTTTTTGTAAATATAAATATTTCTCTGTAGTTTTATCTTTTACATTTAAGGCTATTGCCCATTATTTTGAATGGTAAAAGACAGTGAGTAGATAGATGTTTTGTACATGAATATTCAGTAGCTCTAGCACTATTTGTTGAAAATATATTTTTTATTGTGGAGTTATATCTCACTTTATAGACACCAGTTTATTCATTCATGCATTGATCAAATTTTGGGTTGTTTATAGTTTGGTGCTATTATGAATAAGGTTGCCATGAACATTTATGTATACATTTTTGTATGAATATATGCTATGGTTTCATATTAATAGCAGGAGTAGAACAGGTGGGTGAAATGGTGGGTTTGTATTTAATTTTGTAAGTTAAAAGCTTTTTTTTTAAATTTTTCTAAAGCTGCTGTACCATTTTAAGTTCTCACCATCTGTGTATGAGAATTCAGGTTGTTTCATCTCTTTGCCAATATGTAGGATGATCAGTCTTTTTAATTATAGAGTAAGTCTCCTACAAACAAATGAGTTCAAATCTGAGAGCACATTTATAAGTCCAATTTGTTCCTAAGTCCAACAAACTTAGCCTAGTTATCCAACTAACACAATTGGCTGTATAGCATTATACCATAATATGTTTATAATATTTTTCACACAAATAATACATCACAAGCAAGCACAAAAAAAAGAAAAAAATTTAAATCTTACAGTACAGTACCTTGAAACGTACAGTAGTACAGTACAGTACAATAGCTGGAATACAGGGGCTGGCATTAAGTGAGCTGGCAAGAAGAGTTACTGATGGGCGAGGGTAAGGAGATAAGAGATGGTGGAACTGAAGGATAATCATCAATAGGAGACAAAGGGCAAGGTGCATTTATGCTTGACATTGATGGCACAGGTTCTGCTTCCTTGCTGGATTCAATAATATTCATCCTCTTGGGGAAAAAAATGATTCTGTGATGTGTCCTTGGTATCTCTTTTTTGTTATTATAGATGACAGGGTTATACTAGCTTGCATTTTCAATGACTGCTGAAATTTCCTGAACTATTCTACGTTCAGGTCCTGTGCCTCAAAAACTAACACTGCCTCCTTAAAGGAAGAAAATTCCCTTGCCACTTTCAGTGTCATGAATCTTTTTTCAGTTCTTCAGCTACTTCTTCCTCTTGTCTCTCTTCGTCCTTTCTCGGGCCTCCAGTTCCATCAGGTCATCATTAGAAAGCTACTTGTGCTGCATGGCAAGTATTTCAATGAAGTCATCCTCTTTCAAATGTATTTTCAACTTCTTGCTGAACGTCATTACATTGCTGAAGACCACTTTGATTTCCTCATCCATGTTCTCAAATCCATGAAAATCACAAACAAACTGCAGGCAAAGGTTCTTCCTAAACCCATTCATAATGGCAGGTGTGACCTCGTACCAAGGAAAGCCAATATTTTTTATGAACTTGTAGATGTTATAGTCCTTCCAAAATTGACAAAAAAGTTGGTTTTGATTCATCTCTCAGCTTCAATGCCTGATGAAAAGTGTTACACAAATAATATTTCTTGAAAATTGCTATAACTCCCTGGTCTGAATGAGTGACATGTTATTCAGTGGCAGATGCACGACTTTGACACTGGAATGAAAGTCATCCATGAATGAGGATATCTTGGAGCATTATCAAACAGCAAAAGAATATTGAATGTGGCATATTTCTCCAAGCATTTTTTTCTCTACCTCCAGAATAAAGTGATTTAAAAAACAGTCCTGAAAAATAGCCTGTGGAACCGACTTTGGGGTTACTCTTCCACACAAAAGGAAGAGAGCCCTTGGCTATATGTTTAAAGGTTCTTAGGTTCTCTATGATAAACTAAGAGAGGCTTCAGCTTCATATCACCAAAAGCATTGACAGTATACAACAGAGTTAACCTGTCCTTTACTGCTTTATAGCCTGGCATCAACTTTTCCTCCTTATTGATGTAACATCAGTCTGACATCCTCTTTCAACACAGTCTTATCTCATGTAATTAAAAACCTCCTCGGGAAAATACATGTTTTCATCAATAATTTCTCAAAGTATTTCAGGAAATTCCTTAGCAGCTACCATATCTACACTCACTGCCTTGCTTTTATATTGTGAAGGTTGGCTCTAGCCTTGAACTGATGAAGCCAGCCATGGCTGGCATTAAAAAATGCACCCTCTGATTCTTCACCATGTTTCTTCTTCAAGTCTTCATAAAGGCTTTTGGTTTTCTCTATAGTCAGCATTAAGTGAAGTGGGACTCAGTGCTGATGCTGGTCCTGCATCCACACATAGAGAAATTTCTCCATCTTTTCATATCAGTTTTCTATGCTTCTTCAATATTATTGTTGACATTATTGGCGCAGCAGACTTCACATGTTCCATGATCTTGTCCTTGTTCTTTAAATTTATGCAGATGGTCGAACAATTTATGGCACAAGAAGAGTGACATCTACCATCTTTTGGCCAACTCTACTCTCATTTATTTTCACTTTTGTTATCATCGTTATTGCCTGATGTTTCTTAGCAGTAGCAGCTATATTGCCATTGGTTTTATGCTTGTTTCTAGACATATGGACTTGAACTATAGGTTCAGAATTACTATTCTCTATATAGTACTGTACAATAAAGTGAAAAAATCACAACCACTTATAGAAGATGCACACATGTGGCAATGTACACCAGACATATGAAGTAACTTAAGTAACTGGACTTGCAAAAACACGTTCATATCTTTGAAAGTTTGCAACTTGAAAGTCTATATGTAGAGAATTAACTACATTTATTTTAAAAGATATGGAGTGGTACCTCACTTAATTTATATTTCTCCAGTGACAAAAGATATTGAACATTTTTATGTGATTATTTGTAATGTCTGCATCTTCTCTGGTAAAGAGCTTGTTCAGATGTTTGCTTTTGTTTATTTTTTATTGGATTGTGTTATTTCTTATGGAGTTTGGGTATTTTGAGTACACATTATTTATCAGGTATATACTTTGCAAATATTTTTCCCAGTTTGCAGCTTGTAGAGAAGAAGTATAAAATTATTATTTTTATGAAGTCATGCTTATTTTGTTGTTGTTTATAGTTTATTATCTGGGTTTTCCTTTGGGGCCATGTCTAAGAAGTTTTTTTCTGATTCATCACTCAGCTTTACTGCCTGATGAAAAGTGTGACACAATAATATTACTTGAAAGTTCCTATAACTCCCTGGTCTATAGGTTGAAAAGAGTGACATACTATTCAGTGGCAGATGAACTACTTTGACTTTGGGATGAAAGTCATTCATGAATGAGGGTATCCTATAACATTACCAAGCAAAAAAAGAATGTTGAATGCCACCTCCTTCTCCAAGCAATATTTCACAATTAATTTTTCTTATGTTTTGCTTCTGGAAGATTTATAGTTAAGTGCTACATTTTGGACTTTGACCTAATTTGATTATATTGCTTTCTATTATACAACATTTGGTTTTAAGAAAATCTAATAAATATTAACAAGTTTTTTTCTTTTAATTAGCCAAATTCTGCAATTCATATGTAATAGAGAAGACTAGAAATCCCCTGTATTCTTTCTCCTGTATTTCATGCCAGCAAAATTTGATTTAGGCAATTGATTTCCCAGAAAGAAAAATTATACTCCCAAGTGTGTGGAACTGTTTGCCTTTGTCACTGCATGATGAAAATTGAGATGTGAGCTGAAGGCATACTTACAAATTCTTACTAATGTCTTTAATTAAATGGTCTATCACCCCCTTTTTTCTTTTCATTTTATTACATTGAATATTGACATGCAACTCTTCAATAGTGTATCAGACTATGACACAGCTGTAAAAGTGTCAATATAAAATGAAAGAAGTTGTCAGATTTCATCAACTATTCCCTGGATTACAGTCCCATACAAGTCTTAGATTATATAATACTTAAATCTTGTGTTGGATAGAAATAAAGCTTTTAAAACATGTAAAAAATTTTGTTGCATACTTCTTGAATATTCTCAGATCTACTAAATAATTCGATATAAGAAGTGGGCTACTTCATGTAAAAAGACAAATTATCATCATGAACAACAAAAAAACCCTAATTAATATAGCATTGGTTTTGCAACAGCATGGCAGATTGGAAAGTTATTAGTATTTGTTATGCCATAGCAAACGATTTGTTGAATTGCCACTCTAATGACCTCCTTTTAATGAACTCATTATTATAACACAAGTAAAGATGAATAAAAAACATTTTAATACTAGTTTTATAAAAAGTGTTGGTGTGTTAACATTTTTCCAAAATCTGTAAGATAAAATTGCATTTAATACCCATAAAATATTTTTCAAAATGTCTTTAATGCACCTATAGTTAATTTGTGCTTCGCAAACCAAGTCACCATATAATCACATAGTTCCTGACATTTTTTGAAAATATATCTATGGTGAAACAGAGTATATATATTCTAATACTAAATTCACGCATAATATAATTGATTTATTTAAATAATTTAAGATGTTCATTTATGTCATTATAGTAAAAACATTATAGATCAGGAAGAAGACATTAAAATGTGTTATGTTTCATGATGGTTTGTCCACAATAAATGAGTAGAAGACTATGGAAATAAAATTCAAACAGTATATTCAATTGGACTCAATTGTATTATTACATGCCAAGTGTTTAACACTTGATACAATCCAATTTAAGTGAAATTGGTCTTCATAAAAACGACAGGAATTTATTTCACCCCATGTTATACTTCATGTATTGTTAGGGATGTTTGCTTAAAATGCATATTGATTTGGACGTTATAAGTACCAGGTACTTTGCAACTTCTGAATCACTTATCTCATAATAGTATGTATCAAATATTATTAGTCCCTTTAAAAATTAAATAACACAAGATAAATTGGAAAAAATATGTGGAAAATTTTCAATTAGGAACAAGGTATCACATGTTCCTCATAATTATATGCAATTATTTTGTATTAATAAAAATTAAAATTGAAAATGAAAACACAAAGTCCATTTTCCTCAAAGCACGTGTTTCTCTTTCATAAAAAACTGCAGTATATAAACATAAATTTATTAAAACACTGAATTATTTTTCTTGGAGTATAAAAGGGAGCATATCAATACTTAGCTACGAAATGCATGTAGCTACAGGTTCCCTAAGATAGAATGCTTACTATAGATTATTTTAGGCACTTTTACTGAAATATTGTCATATTTTTGTTTTTTATAAGTCTTTTGATTTATAAAATATTAGGTGAAAGATAAAAATAAACTATGTGGGTAAATACAAAATCTAATTTTTAGATGGTAGATAAAAACATTTTTTTTTCAGTAACTACATTACATATAAACAAATAATGTACTCCAATTAAGGAACAAAGATGTTTGTTAAGATGTAGATACCTAAATTGAAATTATAAGTATATTTATGTGTGTGTATATTTCATATGGTACTTAAGCACAGACAAAATAAAAATCTGTGTAGCTATATTAATATTAGAAACTAGGTTTTACGTCAGAAATTATTATCTAAAATAAAGATAATACATGATAAATATAAGTTAATTATTAAGGAAACTGTCAACATTCTGTATTTATATTAACATACACAGTTCTTCAAACATACATTCACATCATACATAATTTATAGAACTATAAAGAAACAATAGACACATCTTTAATAATAATAAAAGAATTTTTATACTCTTTTTGATAACTACTAGGCAAAAAGTTATAAAATATCAATAATAACATAGAAAATTAAGACAGTATTTTTAAATAACTGGACATAAAATTTCACTCAGCAATAGTAAAGCACACTTATTAGTCCAATTGGAACATTTTCTTTTTTTTTAATTATTTATTTATTTTTTATTATGAAGTTTACAAAATGAAGGAAATACCCTCATGGAAATCGGAACTGGCATCCAATTCCGGAACATTTTCTAAAATTTGCAATATGTTAGTTCAAAAACAACATCAACAAATAGCAAAACTTTAAAATATTTTCCAATTTATTTGTACAACAACTGTATTAAGCTAGAAATCTATACTAAGACTGTTTTAAATTAATCAAATATTTGGAAATTAAGCCTTATCTTTCTGAATTACTCAAGGTTCAAAGAAAAAGTTACAATGGATGTTAAAATATGTTTTGAATAAGTGAAAATGAAAGGGTTAATACTGCTTGCTAAAACTTGTGAGACTCAGGCAAATCTGGGTTTGGAGTAATTTATGCTTAAACAAATGTGTTTTTAAAAAATGAAAGCTTTCATATGAATTTCTATATTATTGTTTTCAGATCTGAGTAAAATAATGTTGATAATTTGAAAGGTGCTACATAAAATCTATATATTGCTTTGCATAGGATGGACATCTTGACACAATTGATTCTTCTAATCTATGAGCATAGAATATTTTTCTATTTGTGTCAATCTTGATTCCTTTGAGCAGCGTTTTGTAGTTCTTGTTGTAAAGATCTTTCATGTCTCTGATGAGGTGGATGCTAAGGTTTTTCATTTATTTTGTGGCTATTGTGAATGAGATTGTGGTGTTTTTTTTTATTTGGCACTTTGTCTGGTTGTTGCGGCTGTATAGAAATGCAACTGTCTTTTGCACATTGATTGTGTACCCAGAGAATTTAACAAAAATGATTATCTGGTCAAGGATGCTTTTGACAGATTCCCTACATTTTTCAAGATATAGAATCATATCATCTGCAAAGAGAGATAGCTTGATTTGTTTGGATACCCCTGATTTTATTCTCCTGATTGATAGCTCTGGCTAGGACTTCCAGTACTATGTTGAACAGGAGGGGTGAGAATGGACATCCTTGTCTAGTTCCCATTCTCAGGAGTTCAACCAATTTCTGCCTATTGAGTGAAAAAGAATATGAATTGTCTAAACAGTCCACAGCAAAAGGAACAAAGTGGGAGGTATCACATTTCCATTCTAAAAACTTTCTACAAGACTACTGTAACCAAACAGTCTGGTACTGGTACAAGAATAAACACATAGACCAATTGAACAAGACAGATTATGAAAAAAAAAGAAAAACTTGATCTCTCAACCAACTTATCTTTGACAAAGCCACCAATAACAACCACTGGGGAAACAAGACATATTTGGCAAATGGTGCTGGGAAAACTGGCTGCTCACATGCAGAAAAATGAAACAGAACCCCTACCAATTTCCATATACAAAAAAACTCAACTCTACATGGATCAGAAACCTACATGTCAAACCTCAAACTGTAAAAATCCTAGAAGAAAATATAGGAAACACTCTTGTGCACCTTGCAACAGGCAACCAATTCTTGAGCAAATCTCCACAAATGTATGCCGTAAAAGATAAGTGGGGCTGGGATCGGTGGCTCAGCCCGTAATCCTAGCACTTTGGGAGGCCAAGGTGAGTGGATTGCTTGAGCCCATGGGTTGAACTGCCCGGACAACTTGGCAAAACTACGTCTCTACAAGAAATTAAAAAAAAAAATTAGCCAAGCGTGGTAGTGTGCACCTGTTTTTCTGGCAACTTGAACAGCTGAGGGGGAAGGGTCACCAGAGTCCAGCAGGTCCACACTGTGGTGGTTGTGAATGCGCCACTGCACTTCAGCCTGGGTGATGAAGTGAGACTCCAACTCAAAAAACAAACAAACAAACCAAAAAGATAGATAAGTGGGATTTCTTCAAACTGAAAAGCTATTGCATAGCAAAAGAAGCCATCAAGGGAGTGGAGAGCTAACCCTCACAATGGAAAAAAAAAATTTGCTAATTATGTATCTAACAAAGGTCTAACATTCAGGATCTACAAGGAACTCAAAAGAGCTGAAAGGAAACAAGCAAAGAAACAATTCTATCAAAAGATGGACAAAGAACATGATAAAAACTTCTCAAAAGAAGATATACAAGCAGGCAACAGATTGATGAAAAAAGAGAAAATGCTCAACCTAACTAATCATCAGAGAAATGCACATCTAAACTGTAAGGAGAAACCAATTAACTCCAGTAAGGATGGCCCTCATCAATAAGTCAAAAAACAACATGCTGATGAGGGTGTGGAGAAAAGAGAACATTTCTACAATGTTGGTGGGAGTGCAGGCTATGGAAAGCAGAGAGTGCAACCTCTATGGAAAAAAAAAGTATGCAATTCCCAAAAGAACTAAAAATTGACCTTCCATAAAATCCAACAAACCTCCTCTTGGAATATATTCAGAAGAACATAAACCATTCTACCAAAAAGACATCTGGATACACGTGTTTATAGCTGCACTATTCATAGTAACAAAAACTTGGAACCAACCCCACAGCTCATTAAAAATGGACTTGATAAAGAAAATGTACATATACACAATAGAGTATTACACAGTCATAAAGAAGAACAAAATCACAGAATTCACAGAAAATTCGATAGAGTTGGAAGATACCATATTCAGTAATGTGCCACAAAAACAAAGAACTGAATACTGAATGTTCTCATTCATAAGTGAGACCTGAACATTAATCAGATCAGCACAAGGGAGGGATTGGCTGTTGATGGCCACTGCCAGGGGAGGGGGGAAATAGGGGACACGTAGCATCACAAAGGGTACCTGGTCCTAAACCAGGGGAAGTGAGGGCCCATTGGAGGTCCAAACTTAACATGCACACAACCTAATTGTGTAGCTAATCCTGATTTGTACCCCACATATCTATAATTTAGATAGATAGATAGATAGATAGATAGATATAAAAGCTTGTAATTTAGTGATCTAATCATCAATTTCAAAAAGTAGTTTGTCAATTTCTCAAAGAACTAAAAAAAAAAAAAAAAAATGGATTCACCATTTGACCCAGAGATGTCACTACTGAATGAGAAAACATGAAGTGTTTTACCAAAAAGATACCTTCACTTATATGTTTATCTTAGCACTATACACAATAGCAGAAACATAGAACCAAACTAGGTGCACATCAGTGGGAAACTGGATAAGAAAATGTGGTGTGCATCACCATGGAGTACTACATAGACATAAAGGAGAATGAAATCAGGACATTCACAGCAATGTGGATGCAGCTATAGGCCATTATTCAAAGCAAACTAACACAGAAACAGAAAACTGAGTACAGTACATTCTCACCTATAAGTGGGAGCTAAACACTGAGCACTCATGGACATAAAGATGAAAACAACAGACATTAGGGACTCTTAAGGGAAGAGACAAGGAGGAGGAAGGTGTTTAAAAAAACTACCCAAGCTGGGCTCGGTGGCTCAGCCTGTAATCCCGCGCCTTTGGGAGGCTGAGGTGAGTGGATTGTCTGAGCCCGGGAGTTCGAGACCCGCCTGGGCAGCGGGACCTCATCTCTGCAATAAATCAAAAAATCAGCCGGGCGTGGTAGCGCATGCCTGTAATTCTGGCTACTGGGAAGGCTGAGGCGGAAGGATCGCTGGAGCCCAGCAGGTCGAGGTTGCGGTGGCCGGGAGCGGCCACTGCACTCCAGTCTGGATGACAGAGTGAGACTCCAACTCAAAACAAACAAACAAACAAAAAAAAACTACCCATTAGGAAGCATGCACACCATTTGGAAGATGGTCTTAAAAGAAGCTTAAACCTCACCATCATGAAATATACCTATGTAACAGACATGTAAATGTACTTCTTAAAACTAAAAATTAAAAAATAAGAAAAAAGAGAAAGTTTTTAAAGTCAAATTCAAACAATTAGAAAGATGACAGTAAGTAAACAGCAGAAAATGGGAAACAAGCAAAAAATAGAAAAAAATCAAAACCAAAGATACTTTGAAAAGTTTAATGAAATATTTCATGATTGTATATATAATTTTTAAAAGAGAGAAGTCACAAATTCTCAATATTATGAATAATAAAGAGAAAATTATCACAAAACCAGTAGACAAGAGAGAAAGAGAGAGGGGAGAAAGAATAATTAACAACTGTGCCAAAAAATTTGGAATATTTTGATGAAATAGACTTGTAGAAAAATGATTATTAATACTGACATAAGAATAAATAGAAAATCTGAATAGTCCTATATCTATTATGAAAATAAATTTATAATTAAAAGCCTACTAATACAATTAGCCTAAACCAATTACATATTTAAAAATTTAATAGTTTTCCGTGAAGTAATATCTAATTTTTATCATAAAACATAAAAAATTACATGCAATTTCTTTACCAAAGATTATACAATGTTGAGAGAAAGTAAAGATATTTATGAGAAGGTCTTTAGAAGTATGTCATTTCCCTATATCATGGTATTGTATTAGAAGATTCAGAATTTTATTTATTTACTTATTTATTTATTTATTTAAGTCAGAGTCTCATTCTATCGCCCAGTCTGGAGTGCAGTGGCACGCTCACGGCCACCACAACCTCAACCTCCTGGGTTTAAGTGATCCTTCCGCCTCAGCCTTCCAGGAAGCTGGAACTACAGGCGAACGCTTCCATGCCTGTCTAATTTTTCTTTCTTTTTTTTTTTTAATTTACCATGCAAACGAGGTCTCAGTAAATACCAAGTCTGGTCTCAAACCTCTGGGATCAGGCAATACTCTTGCCTCGGCCTTCCAAAGTGCTGGGGTTACAGGTTTGAACCACCAGGACCAGCTCAAGATTCAGTATTTTAAAGATAACATGTTCCCCTAAATTGATTTATCACTGCAATTCACTAAAAGTTACAATACTGGTAGTAGTATAATTTGTATAGTATTTGAAGGCAATTGAAAATCAATATAAAAATTGCTGTAAAATGAAAATTAAAATGCAGAGTACATAGTATGTTGAAGAATAAAAACATAATATGAAGAAATATTATAAGATATAAAGTTTTAATAAACCTATATTAATTATGATGTGGAAAAGGTGCAAGTATAGATACTCTAATGAAACAGAACAGATAGTTCATATACAGACCCACACAACCATACATTTAACTGATTTATGAAAAAATAATGTTTCACTACAGTGGGGAAAGATGAGCTTTTCAGTAAGTTGTGCTATCTTTATTATACAGTTCTATAGAAAAAAATGTTAACACTCAACTTTATACCATACACAAAAAATTTTTTAGATTTTATATAGACATCAATGGGTAACCTAAATCACTTCTGTTGTCAGAAGTTGTCTTCTGTTGTCTTTTCATCTTAATATGGAAAGAAAATAGTATACAACCCCTAGCCATAGAAGATTACAATAAAAAATTTGATACCATTATAAAAATGACTTGTGTTTGTCAAATAACTCATAAAAGAATGAAAAGACAAGCATCATGTTGAATGAAAGAAGTGGAAGTATCAACAGATGTCACAATAATGGTTTTAGGGAGAATGGAGGCTGGGTGGGAACAAGAAGCGATAGCTTAGGATTCTGGTCATACTTTCTTTTCACAACAGGTCATCTTTATAAGGCTGTGCTCACTTATTGATAATTTATCAGACTATACATGTGACACTGACACGTGTCAATGTTACATTATACAACAATAAAATATTTGCAAAAATAACATTCCAGAAGGTTGTGCAGTGTTAAAATTCTGAAGCAATCTTTCTTATATTTTAATTACAGCTCACTTTGTAACTGACTGACATTAGACAAGTTATTATATTTTTTGTTGAAAAACAAAAAAACAGTAGTACTTCCATAGGTATATAATGAGAATAAATTAGTTTAATATTTATAAATGGTTTACCATTGTACAGGTTTATATTGCTCTATATAAATATAATTATTATCGATTATTAAAAACATACTATATGTCAATCCCTGAAACAAGTTCTAGGACATGAAATGTTATCCATTCTCTACTGTCAAGAAAAACACATCTATTAGGAAAGATTAATGTGAAAAAACTGATAGTAGCTGTTGAGCAGTATTCTCTAAGTAGGGTTTCCAAAGCATTTGTATCATAATCTTCTGAGTGTATCCTAAAAATTCTTGTGATCAAATTTTTCATTGGGACTAGAAAATGTTCATTTAAAAAAATAATATTTTAAATAACACTAGAGGTGAAGAATCAAGACTGTATGTATATATATAATATATATATTATATATATAATTTAAAAGTAACAATACTAGTTTGCTTGTGAAGGTTAAAGTGTTAAAAAATATGAAGTTAGGTCTCAGAAATAAATAGGGGTTTTTCATATGGTCATGTAAAGTAAGACCATTCTAGGAAAACATTAAATCATATGAGTGAAAGGCCAAGAGGACTAGAATTATTTGTGGCATTTAAAAGATATCCAACATTTGATGCAGCTGGAATCTAGGTGGTAATGAGAACCACTGAGAGATAAAGCCGAAGCCATATCTCTGTCATAGTACATTTAGATACAATAAAATAATAAAAAAGAAAATTAGTAAAATATTTTAATCCTTTCATATCTAATGCTAGAAAAATACACACACATACACACACACACACACACACACACACACACAAACAGTCACTGGGAGTGAGACACAATTAATTACCAGAGAACATAACATGTTGATTTTTCAATATGTTTTAATAAGAATCTAGCCTCATGCATATGCAGTGTTCAAAAACATAAGTTTTGTAAGATCATGGAGTTTTATACCTCAGTATTTTGATGACATGTCATTCCCAGTCCTCTTTTTTATAAAGTCCAAGAAACGTGCTCAATTCTTTCTGCAGATTTTATTATCTTCTGAAATGCTGCCTTGTTCAGCCAAGATCATTTTGAACTTGGGGTGAAGAAGCATTTTATCAGCCATCATCCAGCTGGATCAATTTATCCTTACCATAATTGAAATTTCTTTTTATCTCAATTTGATCTACATGGATATACAACTACCAGGGCATTAGTTCTTCAGATTTATCTACAAAACATACACAAAAGCAGGGTTTTTTTTTTTAACTTCTTGTTGCTTATTGTTTTCCAATTTTTCAACCGATATTCAATTCATCTGCACTCGCACTGCTTCAGCAAGAATTGCTGAAAAAGTTTGACATATGAATAGATTCTTTTAACTTGCACCATAGTAACTAATCTTTAACAGCCCATCTACTCTAAATTGCTAGATGTCAGCATTGCTTCCATAACATTAGTTCCACAAACCACTCTTAGGTAGGTTGAAAGTAGAGATTAAGACAGCGACAGAATATGGCAAATTATAAGGGTCATGGACCAAATAGAATTGATGCATTTTATAACCAAATAAGGAAGAAGAAAAGGCAAGTTTTTAAATGATTCTACCATGTGTCCCGCACACATCCATCTAAGTTTATACAGAAAGGAAAATTAGTATCAGAAGAAAGATAATTAAATGTTAAATTTTATAACTACTTGTTAAAAGTTCAGAGTTCTCAGTAGACAGATAGATCTGCAGAAGTTTTTAAGGAATAAGGAGTAACAAAAGTGATGTGTGACAAAACAAGACCAATGTCAGAACACTGGTAACAATATTTAATGAGTGCATCAAAAAACAGAAATAAATAATATGTTTTCTAAAGACTTATAGTGTTTGTAAGAATTTTCATTATAATAGAATAATATTTGAGAAACAACCCAAATGTTCATCAGCAGTAGAATGCATAAATAATTTGTATTTATTCATACCAAGGTAGTAAAAGAATGAATGTGCTGTAGTGATACACAACAATGTTGAAGCAATCTTTATAATATAACATTAGATTTATCATGCTGAATAAAATAAATCATACATATAAATACTGTATGCTATGCTTGTGTATTAGGTACAAAAATGGGAAAAAATAGCCAATGGTGTTAGTAGTGACTTAAGAGGCACTTGAGGAGCCCTGATTTGAGGGGGTTAAAGGATGATATCTGAGGGGTTAGAAATACTCCATTTGTTGAGCAATGTAGTAGTTACTCATGGAGGTTCTGTTTGGGAAATTCATTGAATTACTCTCATGGGAGTTATGAACTTTTCTTTTTTTTTTTTTTTTGAGTTGGAGTCTCACTCTGTCGCCCAGACTGGAGTGCAGTGGCCGCTTCCGGCCACCGCAGCCTCGACCTGCTGGGCTCCGGCGATCCTTCCGCCTCAGCCTTCCAAGTAGCCGGAATTACAGGCATACACTACCATGCCCAGCTGATTTTTTGATTTATTGTAGAGATGAGGTCTCGCTGCCCAGGCGGGTCTCGAACCCGCGGGCTCAGGCAATCCACTCACCTCAGCCTCCCAAAGGCGCGGGATTACAGGCTGAGCCACCGAGCCCGGCTATGAACTTTTCTATGTCTACGTTATGCTCTAATAATACAAAGAAGGTAAAAATACAGAAATTTCATAAAAGAATTCAAATGGAAAAGCGTTATGGACAAAATGGTATGACCAGTATTAATAGCCTATAAAATTCATGAAGACAGGTTTATGTTGAGACATACTCCTCAGGTGCTAGGAAAATCTATTCACAGGGAAGTGTCCTACTGAAGGCAGTATGCTACAAAAAGAACCACAGGACCCTTTGCGGAAGGCATGGGGGGACGATTTACCTTAAATTAGTGTATAAAGGATGCTGAGTCTTCCAAATACCCTGTTTAATCAAAGACCTCTGAGTGTGAAAATTAACTTCGGTCTGGAAACTCAAGTCAGGGTTTTGCTGTAGGCCTAGAGAATTGCTCGTTATATAAAATAAATAATAATCTAATAGGTTCTATATTTTGTATTTTGTTCTTAGAAAAATAAAAATCAATTAGCCACTGCCAAAGATCTCATGAGGCAAGGCATTCAGATTACCTGTAGAACCCTGCCATCCTTGATTATCGAAATGTCACATTTTTTCTGGTTGCTTAGTGCTGTAACTTTGCATCTGATATTTTGTGATCACATCATTCTTATAGAAATCTGCGAATACCTCTCAATTGTGACTTCTTCTATGGTCAGTCATACATGGCCTAAAGGGTTGAGCAACCACAAAACTTTCACTGATGCAAAATCTCCTCTCACTGATATGTTCTTTAATGCCTTAGGGAAGGAAGTGCCTTCCGTATTTTCTCATAAAACATCATAGAACAGTGAGTGTGGTGATAGCACATAAAAGTCTCTTTCATTTTTGGATTTTTCAACCTGTGAGAATGCTTATAATTAGCCTCGTGACAAGGGCACTGGTGAATAATTTAATCCCATTTGTTGGTTGAACAAATTCTGGAAAATTGTCATAAAGCAATAGCTGCAGAAGTTATGTGTATTTCCATTAGCAGATGGCTATGGAAAAGTTGTCAATTAGCAATGATTGCACCTTGGATAAACCTCATTGGCTAGGATACTGCCACTATAAGCAGACCTTGAAAAATTAGTGTAATACTATAAAAGAATGATTGGCAGTAGTGGGAAACTGTCAGGAGGGGGAATAGGGAAGTGGGTTGGGCAGTAGTGGGAATCTGCCTGGGGAAGGGGAGGCACACCTTATGAACAAGAGTACCTGCATAATGACAATTTGTATACCTAACCCTGAATTGCACCCCACATCTTTAAAAGAAAATTTTTTAAAAAGAAAACGGCTAGGTAATATTAGGGAAAGTTTAGGCTTTGCAAAAGTTACACCAAATGTGTACGCATACAGAAGAAGCCATTTTAGTTTGTAAACAGATAGGCAATTAAGAGAAAAGAAAAGTCTTGTCCTCTGTAAGCCATATTTTCAAACATTTTTCTGAGGCTTTTAATAATTTCCACAATATACGTGGTTTAACTGATCTATCCACTATGAATGCCTTATCAGCCATAGTCATGCATTGGCATTACTTTAAAGAAATTCTCATTAGTATAATACTGGCCTATGAACTGAAACATTTTACTCCCATAGTCAATAAATGTTGACTATGTGGCAAAAAAAAAAGTTATTACAGGGTTGATATATGAGTTTTAGAACATTCTATGCATAATCAGCTGGTTGATATTGGACACCAAGATGCTGGAGACAAATTGACACAGAGTTGTGTATTGAGATAGAAGAAACAACACAAATATTCACTATTCACAGGATGTAGTCCAGTAATAGACAGAAGGTATCCGGTGAATATGTATTTGTGTAATAACTGAATGACTGAATGAATGTCTGATGCCTTAAAGAGGCAATTTGAGCATTAGAACTATAAATAAGAAGTCTTTGCATAATGTGTCATGATTTAAAAATATTAAGTGGAGAATTGAAATCTGGGAGTCAAAAGTCAAAACTTTTAAGAAGTTTGGCTGTGAAGAGAGAAAACCAAATTTGCTAAAAGCAAAATCATTACACTGTGTTTATTTTTTAAAGATTCACTTGTGCATCAGCATGACATAGTTTTTCACTCAATACTTACACTAATAAAATGATATATACTATTCCTACTTAATGCATATATATTATCTGCTGTAAATATAAAAATATAATCATAAAATGGAAAATTTTAAAGTAAAAATGATAAGGACGATAGAGTAAACATAGTCTTTGTATGGTGACTACCTCTAATATTTATCTTACTTTTTTCTCCAAAAGGTTTGTTGAAGCAGGTTTATTATTTCTTTTCTTTTCTTTTTTTTTTTTTTTGTGTTGAAGTCTCACTCTTTCACTCAGACTGGAGTGCAGTGGCCACTCCCGGCCACTGCAGCCTCGACCTGCTGGGCTCCGGCAATCCTTCTGCTTCAGCCTTCCAAGTAACCGGAACTACAGGTGCGTGCTACCATGCCCGGCTAATTTTCTGATTTATTGTAGAGATGAGATCTCGCCAAGTTGCCCAGGCAGGTCTCGAACTGCGGGCTCAGGCAATCCACTCACCTCAGCATCCCAAAGGCGCGGGATTACAGGCTGAGTCACCGAGCCCGGCTCAGGTTTATTATTTCAATTATAATACGAGAACTCTGAAGTTCAATATGATTTTTAATATGTATACAACCACAATCTCTAAGGAATAGTTATGATTCCTGATATGGTACATGTGGCACAAAGTGAATACTCAATGAATTTTAATGAATAAATGAGAGAAATGGGGGGGGGAGAATGTCTGACATCTTTTTCCAGCTCTATTGAGGCATATTAAATATTTTATTTGCAAATAAAAGGTGTATATATTAGGATGTAAAATATGATAGTTTGATACATCATCACATTGTGAAATTTAAAATATGAAATTATTACCACAATCAACACACTCATCATGACAGTTACCGTTTTTGTGTGCGTGTGTTCATGTTGAGGGGACACAAGATATATTCTTTCAGAATATTTTCAGTAAATAATACATTTCTAACTATATTTCTAATGCTTATAAACCTTACTATCTTTTTATGCCAGATTTTTATGTTACTAGATTTTCAGTCATATAGAACTAAAGTTGTAAAGTTGCATTTTCTCAAATTATGCTCATAACAAAGATGTGTTACCGTGTTGTATAGCAGTGTCAAAGTCTGTTCTACTTATAGTTAGATTTTCTTGTAACATGAGCTAATTTTTGGATTATACGTTATATCATAAGCTTCAATTAATGCATGCAAGACTGATTCCCTTGTCTTGAGACCAACAGTTGATCAACCAGAATTTAGGTTTATAAAAAGATAAACAGCATTACGAAAAACTGTAATTATGACAGTGAAGTCATCACATATTATAACAAGTATAAACTGCCTGTTTCTACTAAAGAAAGTGATAAGAGATAATTAGTTTCGTGTTATTATGTATGATTTTATCCTCTTCTATCTTCTGTAATTCTTAAAGTGATATGATAGCAGTTGACATCTTATAGTCTTATAACTATTGTTCAATTTAATTAAATAATTGGATCATTTCATTTAAAGTCTTATTAAATTGACACTTGTACTCATGGATTGATGTAAGATTATCTCAACTTTCCAAAAGATCAATAGACATAGTTAGAATCCATTAAAACAGTATAAAACCCAGTATCTTTGAGATTCCCTTTTTTTGTAGATAATAAATACATTAAAGCGGAAATCTTTAAACTTTTTTCTTTTTTCTTTGGACCTTGAGCCTAAGGAACAGTTATTTCTATAAACTGTGAATTAAATATGTCAAATGAGGGAAAAAAGGAGTAAAATTCATATATTTAAATAGTAAAATGAGTAGTAACAAAAATTTCAGTTTAGAGAGCGATTTGTCATTTGATATCTGCACATCTGTGTCCTAGCAGTGTCATGTTGTCCATCTACCATTTTTTTCTTTTTTCTTAGAAATTAGTGGACAGAATTTCAAGAAGAGGTTCTCTAGATGAGTGATTAATAAAGATTAATACAATTATGTAGAAGCAGAATTATGCTATTATTCTGGTTATTTTTTCTGAAATGCAGTCCCAAGAGAAGTCTTCAGTGACTGATCATTGATTTTGCTGGATAAACAATTGTGCCCTCCTCTTAGTACATACGAGTGACTTACTGATTCACTACTTATGGTATCATCTTTATGTCATCACAATTTGTTCTTAAAGAGATTCTGTATTATGAGATCTCACTTTGATGTTGAATTTTTCTCACATAAAGTTACAAGGAAAATGCTTTTCAAAATGAGAGCAAAGTCAAAATCTATTATTATAATAGAGTAGATCCTGCTAAACACCTTGAAGTGCCTTGTTAATGGCTTTTGTATAATAAAGTGAGTCCCTAGAGTTTGCTGTAGTATATGTCTCTCAATAAAGTAAAACACATTTTTTCAATTTACTGAACTAAATCATTTAATTTTGTTATTCAAGTGAGTGTCCTTTTTAACTCAATATTTTGGCATTTCTACTGTTTTGTTTTGTTTTGTTTTGTTTGGGTTATTGATGTTACTATTAATAGTATGAATTGTGATTAATTTTTATCACACAAGCCTTTGCATTATTTCTTTCTAAATAGTTTCTAGACCCATCCGTACTTTATTTTTTTAACTTTGTGTGTGTGTGTGTGTGTGTGTGTGTGTGTGTGTGTGTGTGTGTGTGTGTGTTGGAGTCTCACTCTGTCACCCAGACTGGAGTGCAGTGGCTGCTCCCGGCCACCGCAGCCTCGACCTCCTGGGCTCCAGCGATCCTTCCGCCTCAGCCTTCCAAGTAGCTGGAACTACAGGCATGCGCTACCACACCCGGCTAATTTTTTGATTTCTTGTAGAGTTGAGGTCTCACCAAGTTGCCCAGGCGGGTCTCAAACCCGCAGGCTCAGGCAATCCACTCACTTCAGCCTCCCAAGGCGCGGGATTACAGGCTGAGCCACCGAGCCTGGCTTATTTTTTTAACTTTTAGTTGCTAGCATCACTATTAACATGATTTCTTATCATGGCCTTCTAAATAACCAGGTTGCCATTTCAAATGGTGTCCAAGTTACACCTTGCTAATGTTTTAGCAAGTATCCGATGTTATCAATTCAGCATTACTATTATTATGCTGACATATCGTTATTTTCACAATTGGTAGCTCTGCTAGTGACTTTATTTTCCGCTTGAAACATTTTTAAATTTCAGTTCAAATGCAAACTGGGGAATAATGCTATGTTTTCTTAAGCAATTTACTTATGCTTACTTGGATTCAAAGGTAAGCATTTGCTATATATGTCCAAAGTGAATTCAATTCAATTGGTCATATTTACAACAAAATTGTATTTTATTTTAACATTAGAGTTATTTTATTTTAACTTTAGTTGTGGGGTATATGTGAGGATTTACTACATAAGTAGATTGTGTGAAAGTGAGGTCTGGAAAAAACTTAATATTATTTAACAAATTTTCTTAGAAAATTTGCCTACATATATTCATAAAAATTAAATAAGTTCCTCTATCTGAGGTTATTTAAAAATAAATTCTGTCTGGATTTAAGACAGGTGGAAGAGTAATTTTTTTCCAATAATGCTTTTAGAGAAATAAACAATTATTATTTTATAACATTCAGTATAGAAGAGCTGAATTTGACAACACAAAACTGAAAGATTTTTCATTAAAAAAATAATGACTAAACAAAAGTCAGGTAAAATAAAAACCATCAAATGCTTTCAATTTATATAACCAAAACTATCAGGTAGAACATATATTGAACCCATACAAATCATTACAAAATAGATCAGAAAACAAGAAGGAGCTCTCAAATCAATTAATAGTCTGAAAAAAATGCAAGTAAAACAATAACAAGGTATCAATTCATATCCTCTTGACTGGCAGGAATTTTTTAATTAGATAGTATCAAGTGATGGTAAACACAAAGAGGTCAAAAGAAATAACATTTGCATACATACCTAACATGCACACATGTATATATTGTTCAGTGGTGTTAGTATGCCAAAATTGACAAAGATTGCTCATCATGGTTCAATTTCACATTACTTCCCTTTTGTAACTGAGAAAAGACAAAAATATGATTATTGGCAACAAGTTGGTAGGATCAACATAAGTTAGTCTGGAAATTTGAGAATGCAAAATGTCTACTTTGAGCAAGGAAATAATAATTATTATTCTTAAATATTTCCTGTGACTGGCTGCTTGAACGTAATAGTATTCAGTATGGATAAATTGTCTATTCATGAATAAATCTGAAATGAGATAGAAACTCAACTTAAGTTGTAATCACCTTGTCAACAACAAAGACAAAAATTTCTGTCTTGATTAGCATCAAGTAATTTAATAAATATTAAGTTTCATAATCTAGTTCATCAAATTTTCCATATTGATCTTATGAAGCAAAGGCCGTTGGTACAGTTAGCAGTGTTTGAAACTATGAAAAATATCTCTCTTGAATTAAAATTGGGGCAGGACAAAATATCCAAGGCCTGGAACAAAATAGCTACTCTGTAGTCTGAATGCCTTGGTTGTCAAATGGGGAAGAGTGGTTCTATAGTTCAAATATTTGTTTCTTCAGAACTCATGTTAAAACTTCGTCTCCAGAGCCGGGCTCGGTGACTCAGCCTGTAATCCCGCGCCTTTGGGAGGCTGAGGTGAGTGGATTGCCTGAGCCCGCGAGTTCGAGATCCGCCTGGGCAGCGAGACCTCATCTCTACAATAAATCAAAAAATCAGCCGGGCGTGGTAGCACATGCCTGTAATTCTGGCTACTTGGAAGGCTGAGGCGGAAGGTTCGCTGGAGCCCAGCAGGTCGAGGCCGCGGTGACCGGGAGCAGCCACTGCACTCCAGTCTGGGTGACAGAGTGAGACTCCAAATCAAAAAAAATTTAGTCTCCAATATGACAATATTGAAGGTAGGCCTTTAAAAGGGCTCTGCACTTATAAATGGATTACTCCATTTATGGATTAATGGATTAAAGAGTTAATGGGTTGATTAGTTATCATGAAAGTGAAGCTAGTGGCTTTATCAAAAGAGAAAGAGAAATTGGAGCACAGGACATTAGCACATATAACCCCCTCACCATGTGATACCCTGTGCTGCCTCAGGACTTTGTGCATACTTCCCACCAGCAAGAAGGCACTCACAAGATGCAGCCTCTTGACCTTGAAATTCTCAGACTCCATAACTGTTACACATACATGTATTTTCTTTATAAATTACCCAGTTTCCAGTATTCTGTGATAAGCAATGCAAATAGATCAAACAAGTTGTGTTGTGAAGATTATAGAGAGTTGGTCTGAGTTTGGATTTTGCACTGGAGAACAATACCAATGAGTATGAGTCACACTTCCATATATGTGTTGCTATTTAGCTGCTATTATTTCATCACATGAATATATTGTCACC
Organism: Cephalopachus bancanus; assembly: GCA_027257055.1. NCBI lineage: Eukaryota > Metazoa > Chordata > Mammalia > Primates > Tarsiidae > Cephalopachus > Cephalopachus bancanus. The sequence continues at coordinate 8,077,444 of JAPVLO010000041.1, forward strand.
CTTTCAATTGACAAGGTTTGGAAACCGAATCATAATGTATCTCTTTTTTTGAGAGAGAAAACCAGGATACACACATGTGCCACTGACCAAGATCAGAGAGGGTTGCAAATTATTGGATGGTATTCAGAAGAAATGGTCAAGATCATTAAGATATGAGTGGAAGGGGCAGCACTGTGAAGACAGAGAATTATTAAATAATAGTATATTCTACTAAATAATATTTCCTGGGCTAGTACTCTTTATTATTCACTATAAAATGTATTATTTATTCAGTATGTGAACACCTTTGTGATTCTCTTTGTTCCCCTAGCAATACTAAGAGTGAGAATATATCAGCCAGAGAGCTCTCCAATATCCTTTCTCATTCTATTTACATATGCAGACAGTGCTTTCTACTATACTGTGGAAATCCATAAGCTCTAACCACCATATTTACCCTTCTTCTAACACTTCTATCCATGTGATCTGCTTCCCACCATATCCTATACATGCACTAAATTTCTCTCTCTCTAAGGTCAAGTCTTTCATTAGAATCCCATTTTCTCTCATCTACTACAGAATATTATTGTCTTGATTTTTTTTCTTTCTCCTTCATTACCATCTTTTCACTCCTTTAAAACCCCTTTTCAGCCAGCTACTGACTGACCGACCGTTTTCTCTGTTTCCCCTTCCCACAAAATTCCTTGATAAAATTGTCAATTATCACCATTTACAATTTTTCCCCTTTGTTTTATTGCAAACCCTCGGTAATTAGACTTTCCTTTCTATGACTTCAAAATTACATCTGCCAAAGTCAACACATGCTTCAGGTTGCTAACTCCATGAATCAGTTCTCAGTACTTTTAAGCCTTAACATATTCTGATAGACTTCCTCCACCGTAATACACTTTCTCCATAGTTGACAGTTAAGCACTGAACAGCATTTACCATGGGGCCACAGGATCTTAACATAGTTTTTTACAAATCTTTTCCATCAGATGGCAGTACCATGCCATGAGGCTATGATTCATTTTTGATTTGCACAAAATTACCATTTGTGCTTCATGCTTTTGATTTTTCTTCTGTTTTACTTGTCTCTATCTCTCAATCTTCTTTTGTCATTCGCCTGCTTTTTCCCAAATTGGTTGTGTTGGGCTTTTCCAGGTATTAGGCCTTGGACTTTTCCTCTATATCCATGCTACTGTTTTGATGACCTCATTCATTAGGATGACTTTAAATAAACTAGAAAAGCAAGTCACACATTTATAACTTCTCAGACTACTTTTTTGACTTTCCAACTTGTATTTGCATTTTCACTTGAGTATTAAATATACATTTCCAAATGAAAAGTAACAAAACCTGAATTCCTGGCTTCCTCCTGCCCATATATCCCTAAACCTGACACACCTATAGTTTTGCCTATCCAAACTGATGGCAACATTAACCTTCCCTTTGCTCAGGTCAAAAATTGCAAGTTATCTTTAACTCATGCTTCTTTCCTTACACCCTGATTTAATACATTTGGAAGTAATATTGGCTCTTCCAGTTGTAGTAACAATCCCCCCACTTATTGCCAGGCCCACTGCTGCTACCCCAATCTAAACTATTTCTTCACCATTTGGATTCACCAATCATTTGACTCAACAGCCAGCATCTCTACCTTCTGTCTTGTCTCTTTCAGTCCATTTTCTTTTTTATTTTTCTTTTCTTTATTTATTTTGAGATGTGGGGTACAAGTCAAGATTAGGTACATGAGCTGTCCACATACAGGTGACATCTGGGCCTCCCAATGGTCCTCACTTCCCCTGGTTTAGGAGTGAGAATGAATATTTTGAATATAAGTGTTAGTTTCACTTCTCTGTTCAAAGTCCTTCAGTGGTTCTACAACTGACATAGAGAACATCTAAAGGAACTACCATGGTCTACTATGTCCTATTCTGCCTGACCTCTATTCCATTCCAGATGCTCACCTTAGTCTCTGCATTGCCTATCCCAGCTGCATCACAAACTTGCCAGGCATGCTTATTCATCAAGGTCATTGCGATGGTGGTTGTTTCTGCCTGGGAACTTCTTTGCCAGCTGTCTTTATAATGTACTCCCATTTTAGGATGTGTAGAAATGAGAATTGTTCTATACTTGTTTTTAAACCTCTCTGAAAACAATGACCCAAACCATGTGACCTATGCTTGTCAACCAGATATGCTCAAACCAACAATCAAACTTTAGCTACAAAGTTAGTCACATCATGAGCAAGGAACAAGTGGTAACCATTTCTTTCTTTCTTTCTTTCTTTCTTTTTTTTTTTTTTTTTTTTTTTTGGTCCAGTAGCTTCCTCACCATTTATTCTGTGAAATGATTTGGAATATTTTTTTCCTTGCTGATTAATCCTTCCAAAGATTTTCTGAGCTATCCAGTATTCTTTCTTTCTTTGTTGTCTAACTCAGAGTTTCTTATAACTAAGAGACCCCAAAGATGAAATATCCATAATAAACAAAGAGTTCCTACAAATTTACAAGAAAATTCCAAACAACTAAAATAAAACAATTCAGGGAAAATTTATTAATGTTTAAAGAGCATCTATTCTTTCACCTAGCAAATACTTTTTGTAGAAGAAAGTAGAGGGGAAGTTTAAGCTAATAAAAATAAAATACCAGAGTAATTATTTTATCAGTGCTTACTGTGACCAAAAAACTGGAAGAGCCAAAATATCCACAAGTGGGGAAATATCTAATTACCTTTAATATATCAATACTATGAAATACTATGTAGCTATTAAAAGGAAATATTAAATGTATACCTCTTTTTTTAGAGGGTGTCTGCAACCCTAAAATGTGACAGAAGAAATTTCAAAGAAATATCAGTAGAATAAGAATATTTTATTTAAACATATTAGTATGCTTGTGAGTGTGCTTGCAACTATGTTTTATAAGACCATTTTATCAATTAAAATGGATTAGTAATGCACATTAATAAAGAATCATGACTATTTCCTGAGTGATGGAAGTTTATGGAAAAGTGTGTTATGTCATGACTGTAAATTATCAAAGGACAAAACAAATACTATTTGTTCCTGAAAGTTCAGTAATCAACATAAATGGTTAGTTAATAAGTCTTAACATCAGCAGGAGAATTTACCATCTGCTTCTGCCAGACTTTGTAAAATTTTTCTCTTGTGTTTTCAGCATCCTTTGTTAAATAAATGAAAACTAAACAAATATGTAGGCAGGTGTTCCAGGTCTATGAATTAAAATTATGTCTTAGGAGCAACAGTCCTTCTACAAGTTGCTTTCTTTCAAAAGTCTCCAATGATTCGAAGCAGTTCCCAAGGCATACCTCATACTGTTCACAAACTGTGTGGGTGGGGTAGTAGTTATTACTCAAAGTCTTTAATCTTTTTTATTCCTCTCACTGCTTCATCTCAACCTTTTCACATCTCTCCATGTGGCAAGCTGATTGAGAGAGTCTCATAGTAGCCATTGTTGACAGTGCCTCAAGTTTGAATGTCATCGTCCATGCCTCCTGATGCTTGCACAACTCCCAGTCTTCTTTCAAATTGCCAGATCTGTGAGTGGCAGCCCACTTCCAAAGTTGCATCGCACACCCTCTCACCTAGACACTGAAGTGTTGCTCCTTGTTCTTGGATTCCTATGAAGTCTTTTTAAAAAATCAGTTTTTTCTCTCTGACTCAGAGATCAAAAACAGTCTACAGAGTATAGTAGATAATTTTGTTTACTTTATAAACATCATATTTTCAAGTAAAAAATTATATAAATGTTTAAAACAAAAACAAGATAATCTCTCCTCTTCTTAAAGCCTACATTACAAGAACACTGTTTATTGATAACGAAACATTAATAATCCAACTCTGTATGTACATTTGGATTCAGAACAGCCTATTGTCTAGAAGTGAGACAAAGTAACAAATTCATAAAACACTAGTCAATATATCAATTGTCGTTGGATTATTTTAGGTTAAGTTTTTTCTTTATTTGTCAAGTCAGTCATAGCAAACACAAATATGTGACTTTTCTGGTTTGTGTAAATATTTTAAACTTTTACTACATTGTAACATATGATAACTATTAAAGAAAATTTATTTTGTGCCTGATCATGCTTCAAGTTTTTTACCTACATTAATGCTGTCAATCATCAAAGTAAATCCTACATGAAAGCTTCTATTTTTGTCCCTGTTTCATAAATAAGCATACTGGAACCCAGAGTGATTGCCAAAAGTTAGAGCCAGGATCTTCACAAATTCATAATGGACATTCTAAAATGATATGCTACCATTTTAGTTCTTTCAAAGCCCCCAGATTTTTGTTTTATTGTGTGAAGGGACGGAAAAATTAAAAACAGGTAATTTAAAGCCGGGCTCGGTGGCTCAGCCTGTAATCCCGCGCCTTTGGGAGGCTGAGGTGAGTGGGTTGCCTGAGCCCGTGGGTTCGAGACCCACCTGGGCAAGCGAGACCTCAGCTCTACAATAAATCAAAAAATTAGCTGGGTGTGGTAGCGCGCGCCTGTAGTTCCAACTCATTGGAAGGCTGAGGTGGAAGGATCGCCAGAGTCCAGCAGGTCGAGGCTGCGGTGGCCGGGAGCGGCCACTGCACTCCAGTCTGGGCGACAGAGTGAGACTCCAACTCAAAAAAAAAAAAAAGGTAATTTAGTTTTATTCTTCTCTGCCATATAGGTTAGTACTTCACTGACAAGAAAGCAACAGTGGTTAAATAAACTAAAAAATATTTAAAATACTTTTAATAGCATATGTAGGGAAAAATTTCTTATCTATAGTTTAGATTATCTTTGAGGATCAATATGCTTCATCACCAAAAAAAATGATGCTTTTAATTTATTAATAAGCAATGGATTCATACCAAACTTCTCTCTGTTCTTACAGAGCATTGACTACAACCTATTATTTATCATAAGCTCCAAATTTTAGGCATTGAGCTAAAAATGTGTGATGGGCTTAATCTCTATCTATCTTTGGCATAACCCTAGTGCTATAGTTTGGGATTTGATGCCCACTGTTGAAGCCTAATGGGAGGGGTTTTGGTCATGGTATAAAATTCCTTAAGAACGACTTGGGGCTATGCTCCCAGTAGTGAGTTCTTGCTCAATTAGGTCCCTGCAAGCCTTGGTTGTTAAAAAGAGCCTGGTATTTCCTCTTTCTCTCTCTTGCTTCCTCTCTCCTCAGGTGATCTCTGCACACAGTTTCCCCTTTGCTTTCCACCATGAGAGGAAGTAGCCTGAGTCTTTCACTTGAAGCAGATGCTGGCACTATGTTTCTTGTACAGCCTGTGAGCAAGATAAACTTTTTTTTCCTTACAAATTACCAGACGTCAGGTATTTCTTTATAGTCACACAAATGAACTAAGACACTTGAGTACCTTATTTAATATGATCTATGGGTACTGACAGTTAAACATTATTATTCTAGTTTTTAAAGGCGTATTATCTGCTCCAAGGTCAAGAAAAGTTAAAAATAAAGTTATTCTTAATTATTCCATTTATATCTTCTGACTATATATCCCACAGAGTGTTGGTAAGTTGAGAAGCAAAGAATATCTAATAAAAAGCTACTTCTCAGCACTACTGAGACAAAAGAATCCAATTGATTTGACTAAATGACATCAACCACATCATTTTATAGAAATGTCCTTACAATTTGCAACATAATTAAATGTAAAGCTATACAGAGGAAAAAATCTGAAAGTCAGGTTCAATATCTAAATTCCATAGACAAGAAAACTATATAATGAAAGAATGACACTTTGTCACAAAGTGGTATTGACTGCATTCTTGATTTCTCTAGTTCACTGAATTAAGGGTACACTTTTATTAAACTCCAGAGGACAGAGACAAAAACAGCCTGATGTCTGTGAATAGTGTGCCAAAGCCACTAGGGTTTCACTCACCGAAATGGAACTTGCCTTTCTGGTCTACTACTTCTCTCCTAATCAAGATGCTTTGTAGGAGCAGAGAGTCTGGTGAGGCTTGATATACTTCTCAGTTCTTCATTAAAATCCAGGTTATGGAGAAATTTTAGTCTTCTATAAGTGAGAAGCTCAATAGGTAATTTTCCTATAAGAAAAATAGAATATTCTTTGTTTTTCTCTGATAGTAAATGAGATATCTCACGTCAGATTTTTTGTATCAATAGGTAAATGGTAGCCGGGCTCGGTGGCTCAGCCTGTAATCCCGCTCCTTTGGGAGGCTGAGGTGAATGGATTGCCTGAGCCCGCGGGTTCGAGACCCGCCTGGGCAGCGACACCTCATCTCTACAGTAAATCAAAAAATCAGCTGGGTGTGGTAGCGCGAGCCTGTAATTCTGGCTACTCGGAAGGCTGAGGCGGAAGGATCGCTGGAGCCCAGCAGGTCAAGGCTGTGGTGGCCGGGAGCGGCCACTGCACTCCAGTCTGGGCGACAGAGCGAGACTCCAACTCAAAAAAAAAAAAAAAAAAAAAATAGGTAAATGGTTTGAATAAAATCTGTGCTTTTTTTTTTTTGGTTTTTGTTTTTGTTATTTTTTTTGAGTTGGAGTCTCACTCGGTCACCCAGACTGGAGTGCAGTGGCCGCTCCCGGCCACCGCAGCCTCGCCTGCTGGTCTCCGGCGACCCTTCCGTCTCAGCCTTTTGAGTAGCGGAATTACAGGCATGCGCTACCAAGTCCGGCTGATTTTTTTTTATTTATTGTAGAGACGAGGTCTCGCTGCCTAGGCGGGTCTCGAACCCACGGGCTCAGGCAATCCACTCACCTCAGCCTCCCAAAGGCGTGGGATTACAGGCTGAGCCACCGAGCCCGGCTAAAATCTGTGTTTTCAACAGGCACAAGTATGTGGTCCAACTGATATTCATTTAATTATCTATGTGTTTGTAAACATGTATAATTTTCCAAGAAACAACATAGGTAAGAACTTAGTTGTACTGATGAAAACAAATATATTGGTAAAAGGCAGATGTGAATTTTCAAAATCAGGGCAGTTTTCTAGTATAATCCATTAAACTCAATATAAAGAAATTTTGACAGGCACTTCAAGGGCAGAAGAACAGGATACATATATTCAGTCTTGAGAAAATACAAAATTTTTAAATGTAAAGTAAACTAGATTTCATGGTAACAAGTCATTTCAGCATACTGGTTTTATTTTTCTAATTGTTTCACTGGTAGGTGATTTGGTTGCTTTACTCTTGGTATTAATAAAAGGCTTACCGAGTCATTTTTCCATGGATTATTAACAGTAGGGTCTTGATGGCAGTAAATGCCTGCCTCTAGTTTATAACCACCTGCTTTACACCACCTCGGCTGTCAGTGGCTGCACTAAGGAATCAAGAGGGACATAAGCATTGATTTTTTTTTTAAGCTTTAGGAAACAACACTTAGAGCTTAGTCATTTGACATTGATCTGTGAAAGTAATGTTTCTCGACTAAAAATTGTCAAAATTATAGACTATTCTGGTTATAAGCCAACTTTCAATTTCATAAAGTATTTCATTCTGAGAACACTGATTGATGTGTGAGATGAAAAATTGGTATGAATAGAACAAAAGAAAGGCAAAAGTTGTCATTTGCTAAATTAAACATACATAATTTATCTCATCACTGACTTAACAATTGTAGTCTCATGTAATTTCCAAAAGTTTGCAGTCTGAAAACAAAATCCACACTAATTCTCTGTGGCAAGGTTGGCAGTGGCATCAGATACCTTAAGGAATTAAAAAGAAGGAAGATACACAGAGGGGGAAGTTGTTATAGAACTAGAGAAAGCGAGAGAAGTGTACTGGATCAGGGGGTTGCCAAGATGGACAATTGAAAACATGGAACAATTGTAGCTCTCTGCAAAGAAACCTGTATGAAAGAATGAATTTAGGACTTTGGGGGTCGAACTGAAAACCCAAGCTGAGGTCTATAAGACTGTCACCTAGGGACATGAAGAATGAACTGGTCCAAGCCCTGGACACCCCTAGAAGCAGCCCCAATATGAGATCAGGAGCATGGCTTTGAAGGGCTGAGTGAAAACAATAGTTTTTCTTCTCTACACACCTCATAGGAGCCTCAACAAAGGGAAAGACTGTGCAGGACATTCTTCCCACACTTCTACACTGTCTGGGCCCAGGAGGCTACCTGAAATAGTGACAGAATCACTGGCAGGAACCATGTGGAACCCAAGGAAACACAGTTCTAAAGATCCCAGTGACCACTTTGAGGACATTTCTCCAGCACCTGTAGTCATTACAGCACTAGGTCAGGGCTATAGAGAAGCTTGCCCTAAGGGACCAACATTGCTGCCATAACCTTCCCATGAGCCAGGGAAGGAAGTGAGAAAAGGGGGCTTATGCACAGTGCAGCAGTGGCAGTGACCCTGCCCACACGTGGATAGGGGAAAAAAAATAACAGCATCCATTGCTTCTCTTTTATATATGGGCATAAACTGAAGTCCTGTCCAGAAAGGAGGAGGTCTCTCAACAACCCTAAGATCACCCGATCCAGAGTAGAGTCACAGGGCAAACCTTGTTGCCTGCCAATTCTGCTGATGAGACTGGTGTTCTGGAAGGAGACTTCCCTGTCAAATGTTCCAGAAGGAGGAAAAAACCTCTGAAATAGATAAAAAGTCTCACCCCTTTCCTGCCAGACTGCACCAGTGAAGCATTTTCAGACTCTTACTTCTACCACTATAACGGTCACCATAGGAGGGCCAGAGGAAGGAAGGGAGATAAAGCATAAAAAAATAAAAAATTAAAAAAATAAAAAAAAAACTCTTCAACATTAGCAACCTTATCAAATTAAAATAAGACAAAACAAAAAGAAAAAGAAAAAAAAAGAGGGACAAACTTATGGACTTCACAGCAGCATGAATGGATTTAGAGTGTATAATAGTGATTTATTAAAGAAACAAATTACTGAGTACCACATGTTCTCACTCACAATTGGACCCTGAATATTACTATAACACTATAAGAAAGAGATTGACATTAGCCAGAAACTTCCAGGGAGGGGGTCACATAACATCAATAAGAGTACCTGATCTCAAATCAGGTGGAGTAGGGACCATTGTATTTACTAATACAATGACCACTCATATACCTAATTCTGAATTGTGCCTCACATCTTTAAAATAAAAAAATTTAAGAAATAAACACGCACACACACACACAAAAGAGAAGTATGAAATCTTACAGATGAGGAAGAATCAGAAAACACACACACACACACACACACACACACACACACACACACACACACACTCACCAATAATCCTGAAAGCAAAAACCTTCACAAGCTGAAGCCCACAAAAGGTACTTCCGGATACCAAGCAATGGAATCCATGCAGAACAACTTGTCATTGCTGATAGGCACAGAATTCAGCCTATGGATGGCAAAGAAACTCAATGAGACCCAGGAAAATGTGAACACGCAGACCATCCAGGCCATAAAAACAATGCAGGAAGGAAAAACTGAGCTAGCCATTATAAGAAAGGACCAACTGAACTTACAGAAAGGAATAACTCTCATGTGGAATTTCAAAATACAATAACAAGCCTCAACAGAGTTGACCTGTCAGAGGGACAAATCTTACAACTGGAGAATCAAGTTATTGAATTAACCCAGTCTAACAAAAAAGGGAAAAAAGGCTTAGGAAGAATGAGCCCCACCTATAAGAGGATTGCCATTATGTAAAGAGACCAAATCTATGGTTGATTGGCATCCCTAAGAAAGAAGGGGAAACTGAGCACACTTTGGAAAAAAGCTTCCAACATATCATCAAAGAAAATGTCCCCTATCTTGCCAGAGAGGCAGCCATATAGACACAAAACATACAGAGAACTCCCATGATGTATTGCATAAGACTATCCCCAAGGCACGAAATAATTCTTCTCACCAAGGTGAGCATAAAATAAAAAATTCTAAAGAGACTAGAGAGAAAGGACAAACCACCTGAGGAAGACTCATCAGAATTTCAGCAGGCTTTTTAGCAGAAACCCTACAGGCCAGAAGCGCACTTTAGCATTATTTTAGGAAAGCAATTGCTGTCAAAAAATGTCCTAGTCCTACAAGTTAAGTGTCATTAATAAAGGAGAATTAAAGTCCTTCCCAAGCATTCAATTTCTAAGAGAATGTGCTACTTCCTTACCAGCCCTTCAAGAAATGCTTAAAAATCTCCTAAGCACAGAAAAAATAACAACCAATTCCACCCATCACAAAAGCATAGGCAAGCACAGAGTTTACAGATTATAAAAATCAACCACAAAATCTAAATATCAAAGGAGATTCTTAATATCAACATGACATTTGGGAATAAACCCCCAAATATCAATAATCAACATGAGCGAATTGAAAAGTCATAGAGTGGCAGCTATATAAAGAAGTATAATTCATCCATCTGCTATCTTCAGGAAACCCATCTCACTGCAAATGACACCCACCAAAAACAAGTAAATGACTGGAGAAAGATCTTCAAGGAAAATGGAAAACAAAACAGAGCAAGAGAGAGGATCTGTTCTTATCATATTGATATTAAGCATCTTCTTTGATTTTTAGGTTCCGTGGTTGATTTTTTATGACCTGTAAACTCTATCTTATATCAGCCAAAATAGACTTTAAGTCAATAAAAGTTTAAAAGGACACTACATAATGCAAAAGTTCTCAATTCATCAGTAAGATATATCCATCTTAAAAATATATGCACCCCATATAGGAGTACCCAGATTTATAAAACCAAGGCTAATTAAAGTAGGAGAGAACATTAACAACTATATAATTTTAGTAGAAAACGTTAAAGTCCTACTAACAGCCTTAGACATATCATTGAGGCAAAATCTAATGAAGAAGTACAGGATCTTAGCATGACATTTGATCAACTGCAGCAAATAGACATCTACGGAACACTTCACCCAAATACCAAAGACTAACATAATTCTCATCAGCACGTGGAACATATTCTAAGATTAATTACTTACTCAGATATAAATCAAGCATAAACAAATTTCAAAAAGTCAAAATCATACCAAATGTCTTCTCAAACTGCCGTGTAATAAAAATAAATATCATTGACAACAAGAACCACCCCAAACATGCAAACATATGGAAATTAAATATCATGATTCTTAATGACTTTTATATCAAACAGAAATCAAGGCAGAAATAAAGAGATTCCTAAAAACAATGTAAATAAAGATACAACAGGCCAAAATATCTGAGAACTTTTCACAGTAGTAAAAACATGGAACAAATCCTGTTGCCCATCGATAGTGAACTGGATAAAGAAAATGTGGATAAAGAAATATACACAATGGAATATTATGCTGCCATAAAAAATAACAAATTATGGTCTTTGTAACAACAAATGAAGCTGAAGACCATGATACTAAGTGAACTATCACAGAAACAAAGAAGGGAATACCACATGTTCTTACTCATAATTGGATCCTGATCACTGGTCACATGTGCACAGGGGTGGGATTAGCAGATGCTGGACACTTCTAGGGAAAGGAAAAAGGGAATGTGTGGGGGGGCATATGGCAACACTCTGGAGGAATACCCATAGGACTATAAATTGCTCTATCAAACCGGGCTCAGTGGCTCAGCCTGTAATCCTGCGCCTTTGGGAGGCTGAGGTGAGTGGATTGCCTGAGCCGGTGGGTTCGAGACCCGCCTGGGCAGGTGAGACCTCATCTCTACAATAAATCAAAAAATTAGCCGGGTGTGGTAGTGCTCGCCTGTAGTTCCAGCTACTTGGAAGGCTGATACGGAAGGATCGCTGGAGCCCAGCAGGTCGAGGCTGCGGTGGCCGGGAACGGCCACTACACTCCAGTCTGGGTGACAGAGTGAAACTCCAACTCAAAAAAAAAAAAAAAAAAAAAAATTACTCTACCAAAATACACCTGCACATGTAAGTTTATTTTGCAGCAGCAATCACAACAGTAAAACCACTTTCCCATTGAAAGTGAACTGGTAAACCGGGCTCAGTAGCCCAGCCTGTAATCCCACGCCTTTGGGAGGCTGAGGTGAGTGGATTGCCTGAGCCTGTGGGTTGGAGACCCGCCTGGGCTGGAGACCTTATCTCTACAATAAAAAAAAAAAAATCAGCCGGGCGTGGTAGCGCGCGCCTGTAGTTCCAGCTAATTGTTTGTTTGTTTGTTTGTTTGTTTGTTTTGAGTTGGCGTCTCACTCTGTCGCCCAGGCTGGAGTGCAGTGGCCGCTCCCGGCCACCGCAGCCTCGACCTGCTGGGCTCCGGCGATCCTTCCGCCTCAGCCTTTCGAGTAGCCGGAATTACAGGCATGTGCTACCACGCCCGGCTGATTTTTTTTGATTTATTGTAGAGATGAGGTCTCGCTGCCCAGGCGGGTCTTGAACCCGCGGGCTCAGGCAATCCACTCACCTCAGCCTCCCAAAGGCGCGGGATTACAGGCTGAGCCACGAGCCCGGCTAGTTCCGGCTCCTTGGAAGGCTGAGGTGGAGGGGTCGCCGGAGTCCAGCAGGTCGAGGCTGCGGTGGCTGGGAGCGGCCACTGCACTCCAGTCTGGGCGACAGAGTGAGACTCCAACTCAAAAAAAAAAAAAAGTGAACTGGTAAATAAAATGTGGTACACGTACATGGTAGAATACTTTGCAGCTATAAAGAACAACAAAATCATGTTCTTTGCAGGAATATGGATCCAGCTGGAGAGTATTATTCTAGGTGAGCTATCACAGAAACAAACAAACAAAAATAACACTCTATTTTCTCACTCCTAAGTGGGCCCTAAACATTGGGCATGTGAGCACAAAGTTGGGAACAACACACACTGTGCATTGCTAAAGAAGGGAGGGAGAGAAAGAGGATAATGGGCACATAGCCATCCACTGGGTACTGTATCCTTTACCAGGGGAAGGAAGGGCTCACTAGATGCACACAATTTATCTGCACACAATTTAGTTATATGGCAAATCCTCACACGAAGTCACAACTTTAAAACAACAACAATGACGACAGCAACAAAAGACAGCAATACTCCGACTCCTATGAGAACAGTCCTCTTTGAGTTTATTTAAAAATAATTTAGCCGGGCTTGGTGGCTCAGCCTGTAATCTCGCGCTTTGGGAGGCTGAGGTGAGTGCATTGCCTGAGCCCGCGAGTTCGAGACCTGCCTGGGCAACTTGGCGAGACCTCATCTCTACGATAAATCAAAAAATTAGCTGGGCGTGATAGCGCACACCTGTAGTTCCAGCTACTCTGAAGGCTGAGGCGGAAGGATCGCTGAAGCCCAGCAGGTCCAGGCTGCAGTGGCCAAGAGAGCGGCCACTGTGTTCCAGTCTGGGGGACAGAGTAAGACTCCAACTCAAAACAAATAAATAAATAAATAGAATAATTTAGGTTTTCTGTGAAATTATATATGTGCGTATGTATATATGTGTGTATTGCCTTTTCTTATTGAGTTGGAACATACATACAGTAAAATGCACAAATATTGATGATTTTTTGAATATGAATGTATTTGTGTAATCACCAACCAGGTCAAGATACAGAATATTTTCAGCACTAACCAAAGACTCTTTAGTGCCCACTCTCAGTCAATACCCCTGATAAGTAACCACTATTATGACCTCTATCACCCTCAAAATGTCATACCTGTTGTTAAACTTCATGCAAACAGAATCTGATCTTTGGTGTCTGTTTTTTCCCCACCCAGTAATTTGCGAGATTCATCACATGGGTTCATGTGACAGTAGCTAAACCTTTTCATTTATTGTGGTATACTATTTCATTGTATAAATATACCCTCATATGTATTCATTCTACTGATAAAAATTTTGCTGTTTCTGGTTTTTGAGATATTATAAATAAATATAAATAGCACTGCAGAAAAAAGTAGAGAGAAGGAATATTTAATAGCCCGTCCTTTACTTATAAATTAAAGCAACGATGACTTCAATTACTTTTTGTCTCAGTGTCGAGATATATTACTGCTATTTTAATTCAATTTACTTTATTACTGGAATTTCAATCATATTCTTTGAATCCTCTATTTTAGGTTGTTTCATTACCACTAAATAGTCTGGAAATTGGGTTTTCAGTAGTTAGTTTCATCTGACTAACCAATCCATTCGGTATCAAAATTATCTATGATACTCTATTAACCGAAACGTTGTGATTGATAATATCAGTTGCTCACTTCACAAGCATTGTCTTTCTTATTCTTACCAGTGAAAAGGTAAAATAGAAATAAAATAGGTAAAGCCTCCCACTCTTTTTTTCAGTTTGGCTTGCTTAGAATGTTACTAGTTGAATTTTTTTTTTTTTTTTTTTTTTGAGTTGGAGTCTCACTCTGTCGCCCAGACTGGAGTGCAGTGGCCGCTCCCGGCCACCGCAGCCTCGACCTGCTGGGCTCTGGCGATCCTTCCGCCTCAGCCTTCCAAGTAGCCGGAATTACAGGCATGCGCTACCATGCCTGGCTGATTTTTTTTTTTTTTTTTTTAATTGTAGAGATGAGGTCTCGCTGCCCAGGCGGGTCTCGAACCCGCGGGCTCAGGCAATCCACTCACCTCAGCCTCCCAAAGGCGCGGGATTACAGGCTGAGCCACCGAGTCCGGCTACTAGTTGAATTTTTTAATTTGATTTTTAAATTTTCATGTAGAATTTTTGAAAAATGTTTTATTTATCTTTTATACAAAGTTGATAACAGTTTAACATGTGCATAAGAATACATTCACTTTCTCATATATATTTCTTCTGATTCTTCCAAGAGATCGTTTACAAATTGTGAGATAATAAGAAATATATATTTTGGCCGCTGCCCCAGTTTTTGAAACAGATCTCCTAATACCTTTATAGTTAGGGATGCTAAGAGAGTCTTCTGTTTTAATATTTAGTCTTTGACCCCAGTTCCTGTCACAAAGCGTTTTGGGTCTTTATAGTTTTCTGAGTGATGTGAGCATATTTTCTTCTAATGGGGTATTGGTAAGCTCCTGGATGGGTGCTGGTCATCAGAAAGATTGAGCCATTCTTAAAAGCTTGGAGCTTTCAACTCCACACCTCTTTCTTCAAAGAGGGAGAAGAGTTGGAAATGATGCTAGTAATCAAGCATGGCTACTTAATGAAGCCTCCATAAAAAAAATCTTGAACTATGGGATTCAGAGAACATCTGGGTTAGCAAATTCATTCATGTACCTAATGCTAAAGATAGTGTCAGAACTGAATTGAATTACAGTGTCCACTGGGTAAGTTTTGATGTGTGTGGGAAATCTCACACATAACTGGTATCAAAGTGTTGAGTTGAGTGATATGTAAAGATAACAAAAACAAAACAAAACCAAAACAAAAGCATGGTGTGTAGAGAAGTTTGTTTTCTCTTTAGAATAATATGCTATATTACATGCTATAATTTTTATACCATATATCATCATGGTTATTCATTATATATTTATCAATTAATCAGAAATCTTTAGTTTCTAAAAGCCAGAAAAAAAGTCAAAACAGTTCAATAAAAAGAGAAGTACCTGTACTTTACATATTGGTGTCCAGTACAAGAACAATAATAGCTTGAATGGTTATATATAGTTGCTCAAATGTTCAAATAACCACACACACACACACACACACATACACACACACACATTTTTCCAACACCCCAGGTCATTCCTTCACCCCAGGTTTACTAAATATTTTTTAAAAATCTTCCTTCTGAAGATTAACTTTCCTTCTTCCCTCCAGAATCTCAACTGCAGAAATGAAAGAACTAACTCTAAGTTTCTAAAATCTTATGATTGATCTCCAAATGCATTGTATTCTTATGACTTCTTCTAAGATCAAAACTTAAATGATCCGTATAAATGACACATAGACTATGAAAGAAGCCAATTTCCCAAATCAGGTAGAGAGTAAGTGGAGAAATCAAGGGCAGTGGGGAAAGAGACTGTGTTAATGAGAAGAAAAACCCAAATGTTAATGACAAAGTAATTTTAGTACCAAGAGGATATAGTCAATTCCAAATCTGTTTCAGTATCCATCTTCATTTATGAACATATGTCACAAGAACATAATAGTGCCAGACAAAATACAGACACTCACTAAATACACATTAATGACTATTGTATCCTACATATGTTCAGTCATATCTTACTTAAATCCAAATTGTTTTCCTCTTATTCCTTTTGTAACTTTCATCAACTTTGGCTTCCATGATATATTCCATTTGAAACTCATAACAAAAACATACAGGAATATTTATGCCATCATCACAAAATATCAATGTAAGGTTGCATTTTGTTTTGGTTTAATTATATTTTCTAAGTTATGAACAAAGTATGAAATAAAATATAAGTATTTAATTTACTTAAAAAGTTTTAATATATGTTCATGAGTGTTCACATTAATATTGTACACTGTTATAGGCACTAAAACTTTCTGCAAGTCTTGGATATTTTATTAAATTTCACAGATGTATATGTAATCTTGATTTAAAAGAAGGCATGTTTCAAAAACTATGCATACTTCTACCTTGTACAAAATTCTACCAGGTAACTTTAATCATCAAAAGAGAAAGAGTCCAATTGTTTTGTTTTGTTTTTTTGAGTTGGAGTTTCACTCTGGTTGCCCAGACTGGACTGCAGTAGCATGCTCATGGCCACCACAGACTCAGCCTGCTAGGTTTAGGTAATTCTTCCACCTCAGCCTTCCAAGTAGCTGGAACTACAGATGTACGCCACCATGCCAGCTAGTTTTTATGATTTTTTGTAGAGACGAGGTCTCACCAATTTTTCCAGGCTAGTCTCGAACCCCCAGGCTCGGGTAATCCTCTCCTGGGCCTCCCAAAGTGCTGGGATTACAGGCTAAGTCACCATATTCTCCCCATACCACCCTGAATGTGCTGGATCTCATTTGATCTGGGAAGCTAATCAGGGTCAGGCTTGGTTAGTACTTGGATGGAAGTTAAAATGTTTAACTATATTTCAATTAGTACTGAAAAAAACTACTAATTTTTAAATGTAATCTCACTCTCTCTGCCTTTTTTTAATTTTTATTTTTTGGTGTTGGAGTCTCACTCATTCGCCCAGACTGGAATTATAGTGGGACACTCATGGCCACCCCAGGGTCAACATGCTGAGCTTCGAATATATTTCTGCCTGAGCCTTCCAAGTAGCCAAAGCAACAGATGTGTACTACCATGCCCAGATAATTTTTTTGATATATTGTAGAGATGAGATCTCACCAAATTGCCCAGCGGGCTCAGGCAATCCACTCGCCTTGGCCTCCCAAAGTGCTTGGGATTACAGGCTGAGCCACTGAGCCTGACCACTAAATTTAATATCCCTTATAAAATAAATGGAATATTTTGAAGATCTTTTCATCTCTCTTGTTTCTGATCTTCATTTCCCTTATAGATAATATTAGTATAATAATATCTTACAGGTTTAAATAAAAATGATTAAATGATTATACAGAACACTGTGACTTATACATTTTAAGCACTTAGTAAATGATAGCTATTATTATTTTTAGGTATCTTTACACCAAATATCCTTCTAAATTTCTTGTTTTTAACAGAAACAGTCTGCTTCACAGTCTAACTCGTTTTAATGATAGCCAGATTAGAAAATTATTAGCTGAGTCTAAGAGGGTATTGAATGACAGAAGCATTTCAGAATTTTACTGGAAGAAGTGATCATTGTAATCACTTGCCCATTAAGTTTTATTACTAAAAAAAGACTAAGATCACCTTCAATCATAAATTCATCCATTCAACAATATTATTAATTTAAAAACTTGACTTTTATAGAATAATATTAATAGACAAATTTTCATCAATATTTTAGTGTTTGCACTTTATAATTTTTTGTATAACAGTTACTTATATTATTTGACTATCTATTATATCAATGGTAATTCATCTTAATAAAAATAGAAGAATTTTCTAATATTTAAGAATTTGTTTCCTGCACAAACATATAGTTCAATATATATACATAATTTTGTAACAGAATTATGCTAGGTTGATAGATAAAATATTTTCAAACAGTTAAATAGATGACAAAAAATCAATTCTATAATTGCAAATAATACATGAAAATAGAGAGAGAATAAAATTGCATACAGTTTCTGAACACTTAAAATGAGCACATTCATATTTTGTGAATTGTTGACAACAGTTATTAAGTCACTTTAGTTTTAGATTACACAATTCACATAAAAATGAAGCATTTTTATACTTAAATTATAGTACTTAATATTTTGGAAATTATGTTCTTTGTAAATATCTAACATACATTAGGTTGATGAACATGCCCGTAGTGTTTGCTTTTGGCATGGCAACACTACAGTTCTGGAAGTTTGTTTATCGTTTGTCATTTGCCATTTGCTTGTGAATATGAAATATCTATTTACAAAGCCTATAATAGCCAGTAATAACTTGCTTGACCTAAGTAACTCCATTTTGTAACAGATCCTCCATCTTAACCTAGAAATAACTCCCTTGTATAACCTTCCCATAATCACACCACAGACCCTCATTCTTGTTCCCCTCGCTTCTTGGAAACTACCTAATTGCAATTGGTAGCTATCTGTATCCTTTTGCAACCAAATATTCTTTCAAGAAAATGTAAACCAAACTGTACAGCTTATATAATTTTTGCCTTTATAAACCCACTTATTTGCCTCTTTGGGGGTTGGGAGATCTTTCTGGCACTAGCTACTCTTGACCACTGGCTATTAAAGGAATTATAATTCAGCTCTCTGCATGTTGGTGTCTCCTTTCTCACAATCTGGCTATAACATTTGGAGGCCACAGCGGGATTTCACCAGCCTTGGGAGGTGGCCTCACTCTGGCTCTCCCCAACTTAGTGGAGAAATTATAGGGGAGGCACCCCCAGGACGTTCCAGGGTCCCATAGCCTCTCATCTGGCTTGTAGGTAGTTGGAATGACCACCAACTTCCCATTGCCTCAAAATTCCTGAGTTCATCTGCGTTTTCCTAGGAGGTAAGAGCCTGTTCAATCTATTTATTCTGTATGTGGCCACAACACTGTTGAGGAAGATGAAACCTGGTGAGACCACTCCTTAGACTCTGTTCATTAACCCAAGACATTGGTAGAATAGTGTCTCAGTTTAGTATCTGATTTCTGTTTGGGTACCCCTTTGACTTCTGTGAGCTTATGCAATTTCTAGACCCCTGTCATCCTTGACCCCTTTCCTTACATTGCCTGATTGTTATGCTTTTTGCTACAGGGTTTGCCTCTGCCATGCCTTTAGATTGGTAATCAGTGGCCAGGTTTCTATTAGCTATCACATATCTCCTTTTAATAGCAAGTTTGATTCTCATCAGGTGTCTCTTGTGATTTACTGGTTTTGGCAATATGTGGTCACGGGCTTCTAAGCTCTCCAGTCCCCTGGACTTTATGATAAAGAACTTCTATATTGGGTTCACAGAGGACTAGGGTGTCTGTCTCTCCAAAGGCAGACTCTGAATCCTCTGTGAAAATGATTGGCCTGTGTTTTTTGTTGGATGGCCCTACACAGGGTCTCTGGATGTTCATGTCACTAGGTCTGTTTAGAAGGTCATTATGGGAACTTCTGGTCACCCTGACCAGTTTCCCTATATCAACCAATGGTTAAGTTTGGTCCAAAATCCATCCCCATGGTTAAAAACATGTTCCATTGAAACTCCTAGTCACATTCTTGTTTCTAAACCTCTGTCCTGTGTCCCTCCTTTTCCCTTCTCCTCAACTCCTACCTCCACTGGGTTATATCCTGTTTTACCCCCCTCTACTAAAGATCCCCTTGAGGACCTGGCCTCTTTGCCCACTGTCACTTCCTCCGCATCCCCTTTGCCACTTCAACCTGGGACAGGACCAGGATCGAGGAGAGGGCAGGTCTTTGGGCACTATCCCTATCCGAAATCGGACTGAGCTACCTTTCTTGTTTATACTCCCTTTTCTACCTTTGATTTATATCATTGGAAATGTCAAAATCTTCCATTCTCAGATAAACCATAGACTCTGACCTCCTTAATGGAGTCAGTCATGCAGACTTATCACCCTACCTGGGACAATTGCCAGCAGCTCCTCCTGACTTTTCTTTCTTTCTTTCTTTCTTTCTTTCTTTCTTTCTTTCTTTCTCTCTCTCTCTCTCTCTCTCTCTCTCTCTCTCTCTTTCTTTCTTTCTTTCTTTCTTTCTTTCTTTCAGCTCAGAGGAATGAGAACCTATCAGGGCAAAAGCCAAAAAAATCTGTTCTGGCTTTGACTGCTGGTATGGAGAAGGAAAACCAAGAAATGTTGAATGAAGGTTTGCCCTCCTTACATCCAGATTGAAACTCTAACACCTCAGCAGGGTCCAGAGTATTAGACACTTATCACCAGACTCTATTAGCTGCTTTAAAGGGAGCAGCCTGGAAACCTATTAATCTTTCTAAAACTACCCAGATTGTTCATGGTCCCAAGGAGTCACCAGGAGTATTCCTTGAATGTCTTTGGGAGGCATTCTGTACCTAAAACCCTGTTTGATTCCTCGGCACCTGAGAATGCTCAGGCTATCAATTTGGTTTTTGTGGCTCAGTTGGCC
The DNA here is from genome assembly GCA_027257055.1 of Cephalopachus bancanus. Lineage (NCBI taxonomy): Eukaryota > Metazoa > Chordata > Mammalia > Primates > Tarsiidae > Cephalopachus > Cephalopachus bancanus. The sequence goes on from JAPVLO010000041.1 coordinate 8,097,953, forward strand.
TCTTACATCTGAAAAAAGTTGCAGAAACTTGAGGGTTTTGCAAGAATGAACTTTTCTCAGCTACTTGAAGTAGCCCAAAATGTTTATAGCAACCATGATGCTGAGAAACAGAAAACCCAAAAAGTGGGCAGAGTAACAAAACAACAAATAAAAATTTTAGTTGCTACTGCCAGGCCTCCCAAGCTGGTTCAAGGTCGGCATGTAAAAAAAAGCAAGTAACTAAAAAGGAACAAAAAGAAACAGGATGCATCTGGCTGACCAAAAATCAATGTGTATATTGCAAAGAACTGAGTCACTGGGTAAAAGATTGCCCTTGTCACCCAAAGACAGAGTCTCTTAACTCAGTTCTGGTCCTTCCCTCTACTGGTGAAATTGAAAATGACTCGTCTGAGGCTGCCAGGGCTCTTTTTCTTTAGGTTACCAAGAGCCCATGGTAACCACCGCTCTCAGAGGCCTCTCAGTCCAACTCTTAGTGGACACTGGAGTGGAACTGTCAGTCCTGAAATCACCATTAGGACCTATGTCCAACAAACAAATTTCTGTTCAAGGGGTAACGGGTGCAATCACAAACTGCAAGCTCACCTCCAACCAGATGTTTGATTTAGGTCAGAAACGGGTCACCCACTCATTTCTAATAGCTCCTGACTGCCCATACCCTCTAATGGGCTGAGATTTGCTCCAGAAACTAAGCAACTATTATGTTCTCACCTGATAAAACTAAAATGTATATTCCTACTGACACCGCCTATCAAATGTTAGTCACTGTTCTGCTTTCTGAAGAATGCCTCTTAGCCTCTTCTGATTCTCCCACTGAAAATGTCTCATCAGATTTTATTCTACAGTTACAACAGGAATTTCCTTCAGTTTGGGCAGAGACCAACCTGCTGGGATTGGCAAAGCATCATCCTCTGGTTCTGGTGATTTTGTTGGCATCAGCCACTCCTGTTCTTATTTGACAATATCCCATGAGTTTACAGGCCTGCAAAGGAATTGCTCCTACATTAAAAGAGTTTCATCAGCTAACATTCTGACACCTTGTCAATCTGCCTGGAGCACTCTGTTCCTACTGGCTAAAAAGCCAGGAACTTCTGATTATTGACCAGTCCAGGACTTAAGGGAAGTTAATAAATGGGTTAAAACAATCCATCCTACTGTTCCCAAGCCATACTTATTGCTCAGCCTACTTCCCCTCATCATCAGGTACACACTGTGCTGAATTTAAAAGATGCCTTCTTTACCATACCCTTGTGCCCTGTCAGTCAACCATCTTTGCCTTTGAATGGACAGATACTGACTCAGGGGACACCAGTCAGCTAACCTGGACCTGGCTGCCACAGCGGTTCAAGAACTCCCTGACGCTTTTCAGGGAAGTCTTACAATAGGAATGGTCAGGGTTCCATGCCTGACACCCTGAAAGTACTCTGCTTTAATATGTGAATTACCTCTTGCTCATGGCAGCAGACTTGGACACTTGTTTAAGAGGTACTAAGGCTCTGTTACAGCTCCTTCAAAATCTGGGCTACTGTGTATCAGCTAAAAAGGCACAGCTCTGCTCCACTGAAGACTTCTACTTGGGATATCAATTTTAAAAAGGGTTAGTGAACCCTAACCTTGGCCCAGAAGGAAACCTTCCTCCGAATTCCCATGCCAATGACCAAAAACCAGGTACAAGAATTCCTGGGGGCAGCGGGGTATTGCCGGTTATGGATGCCTGGGTTTGCTGAAGTTGCCAAGCCCCTATACATAGCTACTGTGGGAGACCAGCCCCTAGAACGGACTGCTCCTGGGGAACAAGTGTTCCAGCAGTCAAAGATGGCTCTTACTCAAGCCCCAGTTTTAGCCTCCCCAGATCTCACCAAACCGTTACACTTGTTCATTAATGAGCAGCAGGGATTGCCAAAAGGGGTTCTTGCTTATACCTTAGGATCCTGGAGGTGACCAGTGGCTTACTTGTCCAAAAGACTGAACCCAGTGGCCTCTGACTGGCCCTCTTGTCTTCAGGCCATTGAAGATACAGCCATACTAGATAAAGAAGCAGATAAATTAACTTTCAGCCAAAACCTGGCCTTAACTGTTCCCTATGCTGTTGAGACTCTGCTCCAGGGAGCCTCTGGTCACTGGATGTCAAATATATACATCATCCAGTATCAAAGACTCCTACTTAGCCAGCCTAGACTAACTTTTTCTCCCACTCAGAGCTTCAACCCAGCAACCCTACTGCTTGATGATAATCCGGAAACACCAGTTCATGACTGCAAAGACACATTGGACATCTCTCAAGCCAGCTGACCTGATCTTCAGGACACTCCTTTAAGCCAGACTGATGCTGACCTATTCACGGATGGCAGCAGTCTGGTAACAGAAGGAGTTCGTAAGGATGCTGCAGCAGTAATCATGACTCACAGCGTAATCTGGTCATAGTCATTGCCTAATGGTACATTGGCTCAAAAGTCTAAGCTGATTTCTTTGACCCAGGCCCTACACTGGGGAACCAGAAAATGGGTAAATATTTATACTGACAGCAGGTTTGCTTTCGCTACTCTCCATGTCCATGTGATGATCTACAAGGCATGAGGACTTCTTACTGTGGTGGGTAAGACTATAAAGAACAAAGAATAAATTTTAGCCCTTCTAGAGGGTATATGGCTCCACCAAGGAAGTAGCTGTCATCCATTGCAGGGGACACCAAAAATTGGACACTCTGGAAGTAACTGGAAACCACCAGGAAGACTGGGCAGCTCGAGAGACAGAAGAATTCCCAGTTGAACCCCTAACTATCCTGCTCACTCAAACTTTTCCAGTTCCTTCTCTCTCAGAACAGCCCACCTATACCCAGGAAGAAAAGAAATGAACAGACTTGGGAGGGGCTCACAAACAGCCTACAGGATGGTGGGTTAAAGACTCTAAATTTGTTTTGCCTGTAAGCTCTCGGACATACCTTGGTAAAACAACTACATTCCACTCCCACTTGGGAGGTACTAAAATGACTGAGTTATTAAATTATTATCATTTCAATGACTTAAAAAATCTAGCTGCCACAGCAACGGAAATGTGCTCTTCCTGTGCCTGAGTCAATGCAAAACAAGGCCCAAGACCATTGGATGATATCAGGGGCCGAGGATTAAACCCTGGAGAAAAATGGGAGCTAACCTTTACTGAGATAAAGCTCCTTCATGTGGGGTATACCTATTTATTAGTATTTGTAGATACTTTTTCTGGATGGGTAGAAGCTTTTGCCACAAGAGATGAAACTGCTTTTATAGTTACCAAGTTTTTATTAAATAAAATTATTCCTAGGTCTGGATGCCCTCTCTCTATTGCCTCTAATAATGGTCCTTCCTTTACCTCATCCATTATTCAACTCGGTTAGTAAAGCACTAACCACTGACTGGAAATTACATTGTACTTACCGACCTCAAAGCTCTGAACAGGTAGAATGCATGAACCAAACTTTAAAAAGTACTTTAACCAAACTGATAATAAAGACTGGTGAGAAATGGATAAGCCTTTTCCCCTCTGGCCCTTCTGTGGGCCAGATGCACCCCATACAAGGCTGGGTTTACTCCATATGAAACCATGTTTGGGAGACCCTCTCCTCTGTTATCCCTGCTGTGGGATCCCATTCTTGAAGAAATCATTAATCAGTCTCTGTTAAAGTATCTCCAGTCTCTCCAACAGGTCCAGGCTACGGTTCACTCTAACATCCATGCCATCTTACCAACTCCCTCCTTCATGCCCTGCCACACTTTCCAGTCTGGAGACCTGGTCTACATCAAAAAGTTCCAGAAAGAAGAACTGACTCCTGCTTGGAAGAGAGCATACATTGTCATCCTCACCACCTCAACAGCACTTAAGGTAGATGGAATACCAGTCTGGATTCATCACTCATGAGTCAAGAAAATTGGATTTGGTGGCATTGCCCCAACCTGTTCAGACAGCAGGATTGCAGAAAAAGACCCTGAAACCCCCCTCAAAATCACCCTCTGACCCCACAAATCGATTCATTAAAAAGTCACATGGTTGGGTAAGCTATGCTCTGCCACATATAGACTTTTACCTACGTCCAAAGAATTCCATTGATCCAAAGTGTGATCAGGCTGACCACTTCTTTTGCCCATATTGGAAATGTGTCACAATTGCAACTTACAATGGGGTGCCTAATGACACATCACAAATCATCCTTTGTTGGGGTGCCAGCTCAGACCCCTCTCAAGTCCTTGTATACATAAAAGTTAACCATCTCTCCCAAGATTCTTGGGAGACAGGCAACATCCAAAGTATTCAACTTTATATAACGGGATATGATCATGGTGCCTTATTTACTATCTGACGTGCACACTTCCCTACAAAACCATTGTCAAACCAATAAGGTCATTGGCAGAGCTGGAGGATCCCTTGTTCGTTACCACCAACCTTTGCTTCAGCCTCTGCCTTCTGCCAACCAACTCACTATCCTGAATTCACCTCAACAGCTCCTGAGTCCACTTTGACCACTTCCAAGCCTGGCTCACCAGCCTCCTACTCTTTTTCTTATATGAACTAATATGCACTGCCTGCTTAATGCCACTATGCCCCAGTTGGCCTCAGATCGCTGACTTTGCTTAAAACCAAAACCCCTCTTACTATGTGGGCCTAGGAGTTGAAACTCCAATCATCTGGAGAACTAACTTCTCTCTAGAAATGGTTCACATTACTCTAGATGATGTAACTGGTAAAGCCTCCTGCCTTACAACTCCAGGTTTCAATCTAACAGCTTCTCCATTCTCTGATATTTGTAACTTATCTCACTGTAACCATGGACAAATTAATGGCCTACATGGCCCCTGCTAACACCTGGTTAGCTAGTTCTACAGGTCTTACAAAGTATGCAACTACCAAAAAGTTAATCAATCTGTCTACCCTATATAATAGTGTTCATGTGTTACCTCAGGTTTATGCTTATAGTGGTCCCAAAGGAGCCCTCCTACTCAACCCCCTGGGTCTTCCAATTGCCTGTTGAAAACACGCTGCTCCTTTGTTAGTACTTGACTTAATCAGGTTAAGTGTAGCAGGAATGGCTGCAGTTGGCACCATTGCTCTGGTCAGATAGAACTCGGTCTATCTAACCTTGCCCAATAAATTAATGGTGACCTAGGTAACTTACAATTTGCCATGGGCCAACTCCATGACCAGGTAGAATCCCTGGCTGAAGTTGTCCTTGAAAATCGTAGTGGCCTGAACTTACTTTTTCTATCCCTAGGGGGACTCTGTGTAGCCTTCAGAGAAGCTTGTTGCTTCTATGCCAATAAGGCAGGGGTTATTAAAGATACCCTCCAAAGGGTCTGAGAAAATATAGACAGGCAACAAAAAGAGAGAGAGAATAATAAATTCTGGTTCCAATCCTTGTTCGATTGGAACCCATGGCTAACCACTCTTATTACCAGTCTGGTTGGGCCTCTCATACTTCTCCTCCTTGGTCTACTTATAGGACACTGCATAATAAATTGGATTATTCATTTTGTGAAACAGCAAATCAGTTCTATACAATTTATGTATATTAGACCCCAGTAAAATAATATACCTATGACTGATGAGACAACACATTGACTCATGAACAAATAAAAAGGGGAAATGAAATATCTATTTGCAAAACCTATAATAGTCTGTAATAGCTTGCTTGACATAAGTGACTCCATTTTGTACAGATCCTCCATCTTAACCTATAAATAATCACCTGGGTAACCTTCCCATAGTCACACCACACACCCTCATTTTTGTTCCCCTCAGTGACTGGAAACTCCCTAATTGCAAATTTTATTGTTATCTGTACCCTTTTGCAATCAAATATTCTGCCAAGAAAATGTAAATCAAACTGTATAGCTTATATAATTTTTGCCTTGATATATCTACTTGTTTGCCTAATTCAGGGTCAAGAGATCTTTCTGGCACTAGCCACTCTCGACGGCTGGTTATTAAAGGACTCATAATTTGGTTCTCTGTATGTTGGCATATCCTTTCTTGCAATCCTGTTATAACAAATACACCTTGCATTTTGCAGATTTGAAGAAAGTTAGTGTTATTTGTGGGTTAAATAAGTTGGAGTGTTAAGTGGAAAAAATGAACAATTCTGACATATTTTACTGTTTGACAGAGAAGTAAAAGCATTAAAGGTGGCTCAAAATATTTGTGCTGTCTATGGGGAGAATGCCATCAAAGAAAGCACAGTGAGAAAATGAATTTGTTTTTCTTTTTTTTGAGTTAGAGTCTCACTCTGTCACCCAGACTGGAGTGCAGTGGCCGCTCTCAGCCATTGCAGCCTCAACCTGCTGGGCTCCAGTGATACTTCTGCCTCAGCCTTCCAAGTAGCTGGAACTACAGGCACGTGCTACCACACCCGGTTAATTTTTGATTTATTGTAGAGATAAGGTCTCACCAAGTTGCCCAGGTGGGTCTCGAACCTGAGGGCTTAAGCAATCCATTCACCTCAGCCTCCCAAAGTGCGGGATTACAGGCTGAGCCACCGAGCCAGGCTGAATTTGTTTTTTAAAAAGTATCAATTTGAGCTGAGTGATACTCCACATTCAAGAAAACCATAAGGTTTTGATGAAGACTGTTTACATGATGTCGTCCATGATTATTTATGTCAGTCAACCTTAGAATAGGCAAATGTGGTGAACTGTGACCATCATGCAACATTTGCATTCCATGGACAAGCAAAAAACACTACGAACTTATGAATCAGCCAATACCCATAAGTAAATTCAATTTAAAATCAGACAAGGAATTCCATATCTATACCCAATACCTTAGAGCAAGTTAATAGACCAATAAAATAAATTAGTGAAGTAGGAATCCTGAATGTTGTTAATATGCTAACCATATAAGACACAGAGACAGCTGATATAGATTTCATTAAAACATTAGAGACCATCTTTTCATTGGTTGAGAGATGAATGTAATCAAATTAAGGAATTAGATACTCTAATTTTAGATTACTCATTTTATATACAAAAGATTTTAAAACATGAAAATGACAGCTTTTTGAAAGACAAATGACCTAGTTTAAATAGAATTAATAATTTAATTCATTTTAAAAATTAACATCAAAAAAACATGCTTCTATAGTTTTAATTGTATCTTTAAAGAATGTAATCAACAAAATTTTGAAAACTAATTAGACTTCCATGACATTGATGGTTTAATGTTTTCTTTACAGTTTTAATGACACATGTCAATTTTATCTCTTATGGCATGGGCTTTTGATCAGGAATTAGTTGCCTATTTCAATTTTCATAAAAATGTCTCCTGAGTTTGCTAAGATTCTTATAGTTCGAGATTTTATGTTTGCATCTTTGATTCATTTAGAGTTTTGTTTGTTTGTTTGTTTGTTTGTTTTGGTATAGTGGTAGGTAGGTGTCCTGTTTTATTCTTCTACATGTGATCAGTCAGTTTTTCCAGCAGCATGTACTGAACAAGTTCTTCTCTACTCAGTGGTTGCTGGTGGCACCTTTTTAAGAATGAGTTGGTTGAGAAATTGAGGTTTTGCTTCCAGAATCTCTATACTGTTCCTTTGGTCTACATGCCTATTCTTATACCAAGCTCTTTTGACTTTTAAACTCTAGAACTGAAAACTTCTGTAAAGCAAAGGAAACTGTCAAGAGAGTGGGGAGATAGCCCACAGAATGGGAAAAAAATATTTGCCAGCTGTATATCTGACAAAAGTCTAACATACAGAATTTATAAGGAATTCAAATGTGCTGAAAGGAAAACAAAAACAAATAGCCCTATTAAGAAGTGGGAAAAAATTATGAACAGACACTTCCCAAAAGGAGACATAGAAGCAGCCAACAGATACATGAAAAAATGCTCAGCCTTATTAGTCATCAAATAAATGCAAATTAAAACCCTGAGATACCACCTAACTCCAGTCAGGATGGCCATCATTAATAACTAAAAAACAACAGACACTGGAGATGATGCAAAGAAAAGGATACATTTGTGCACTCTTGGTGGGAGTGCAAATTAGTACAACCTCTGTGGAAAACAGTGTGTTGATTCCTAAAAGATCTAAAAATTGGCCTTCCATATGACCCAGTAATCCTCCTTCTGGGAATATAATTGGAGGAGCTCAAAGCATTCTACAAAAATGATACTTGTGCAAGCATGTTTATTGCAGCACTATTCACAATAGTAAAAACATGGAGCCAATCATGATGCCCATAAAAAGTAGACTGGAAAAAAATAAGTAGTACATATACCCAATGAAATATTACACTGCCAGACAGAAGGACAAAATTATAGACTTCATAACAAGTTGGATGGATTTAGAGACTATTATATTCAGTGATCTCTCACAGAAACAAAGACCTGAGTACCATATGTTCTCACTCATAAGTATATTCTGAACGTTTGCCATAATACTGCAAGAAAGGAACTAGCAGTAGCAGGACACTACCAGGGAGGGAGGGAGGGGCAGGCACAAAATATCAGTAAGAGTACCTGATTACAAACCAGTTGAAGTGAGGATCAGTGGGAGATTCCAACTCTACCTGTAGGATGGCAATTTATGTATCTAATCCTGAGTTGTACCCCACATCTTTAAAATATAAACAAAAAGTAAATATATAAATAAACATTTCATGATACAAACAGACTTGGCATAATATATATAAACTGCATTTATGTTCTGGTTGGAGAGCATTTAACAAAATTAAAAAACAGAAACAAAATTTTTAAGTACTTTTAGCAATTTACTAGAAGTAGTATTTTGTGACTTTTGCAGTTGTAAAGTACCACCAAGTTTACCAGTTTGCCCTTGTTCATGAAACCCAAAAGATAATAGGTGTAGTTCCATAAAACCATGCTAAATATAAAATTTTAAGAAAGATGTTACAGGTTATTGATAGTCAAATAGCCTAAAATGTCATATATACACTTAATTTTAATTTTATAACTTAGGTACTGACACTTCATATAGGTCATTAGCCTTTATCTAATGAAACAGTTGATTCTTCTGTCTAAAGGTATAATTTACTTATTTACTATCCACATATTTATTTTGTGTTAGAAAATGCCATGCTTTGATTGTATACCTTGAAAAACCAAAATAATCTTTCAAAAAGCTTCTTGCACTGATAAAGGACTTTGGTAAAGTCTCAGGGTATAAAATAAATGTGCAAAAGACAATCGCATTTCTTTACTCCAATAATAAGCAAGCAGAAATCCAAATAAAAGACACAATCCCATTCACAGTAACCACACATACAAAAAGAAATACCTTGGCATCTTCCTAACCAGAGACCTGAATGACCTTTACAATGAAAACTACAAAACACTGCTCAAAGAAACCAAAGATGACACAAACAAGTGGAAAAATATTCCATGCTCATGGATTGGAAGAATCTATACTGTGAAGATGTCCATCTTACTTAAGGCAATCTACAGACTTAATGCAATACCCATCAAATTACCAGCAACATTCTTCTCAGACCTAGAAAAAATAATACAGGAATTCATATGGAAACACAAACAACCAAGAATAGCAAGAACAATCCTCAGCAAAAAAAAAAAAAAAAAACAACAACAACAACAAAGCAGGAGGTATTACACTACCAGACTTTAAACTTTACTATAAAGCTACAATAATCAAAATAGCCTGGTATTGGTACAAGAACAGGCATATAGACCAACGAAATAGAATTGAGATTCTAGAAGCAAAACCTCAATTTCTCGACCAACTCATCCTCGACAAAGCCTCCACCACCCACCACTGGCAAGAGGAGAACCTATTCAGTAAATGGTGCTGGGAAAACTGGCTGACCACATGCAGAAGATTGAAACTGGACCTCTATCTATCCCCATACACACAATTAACTCTAAATGGATCAGAGACCTAAATGTAAAACCACAAACCATAAGAACCTTAGAAAATGCAGGACACACCCTTTTGGAAGTTGGAACTGGCATTCAATTCCTGAACAAAACCCGAACTGCCCAGGCCATAAGAGATAAGATAGACAAGTGGGACCTCATTAAACTGACAAGCTTCTGCAAAGCCAAAGAAACTATCAAGAGAGCAAGGAGACAGCCCACACACTGGGAAAAAATATTTACCAACTCTCTGTCTGACAAAGGCCTAAGAACAATAATCTACGAGGAACTCAAACGCACTGAAAAGAAAAAAACATACAACCCCATTACAAAGTGGGCAAAAGATACAGACACTTCTCAAAAGAAGACATATGAGCAGCCAACAGATACATGAAGAAATGTTCAACCTCACTAGTCATCAAGGAGATGCAAATTAAAACTACACTGAGACACCACCTAACTCCAGTCAGAATGGCCATTATTAATAACAAAAAATAACAGATGCTGGAGAGGATGTGGTGAAAAGGGAACACTTCTACACTATTGGTGGGAGTGTAAACTAGTACCGCCTCTGTGGAAATCAGTGTGGTGATTAAAAGCTCTAAAAACTGACCTTCCATATGACCCCGCAATCCCCCTCCTGGGAATATACCCGGAAGAGCTCAAATTACTCTATAAAAAAGATACCTGCACACATATGTTTATCGCAGCATTGTTCATAATAGTAAGATCATGGAACCAACTATGCTTTCTATCAAAAGAGGACTGGATTAAAAAATATGGTACATATACACAATGGAATATTACACAGCCATAAAAAAGAACAAAATCACGAATTTTGCAGCAACCTGGATGAAATTAGAGTCTAAAATACTGAGTGATCTCTAACAAAAACAAAGATTCGAGCATCACGTGTTCTCACTCATAAGTGGACCTTGATCAACTACTGTAATACTAAAGGAAAAGGATTGACAGTGGTGGGAAACGATGCGGGGGGGCAAGGAGAGGAAGGGAGGTGGGGTTAACGGTAGTCAATATCTGTCTGGGGAAAGGGAGGCACACCTCATCAACAAGAGTACCTGCACAATGAATATTTGTATACCTATTCCTTAACTGTACCCCACAATTTTAAAATAAAAAATATATATTAAAAAAAAAGAAAAGAAAATGGCATGCTCTATACACTGGGAATACAGAAAACAAAACATTCTAAAACACAAAATTTTATATTGCATAAAAGTTGTCATGTGTTTTGGCTTTTCTCTTCCTCTTCCACCATTCTTTTTAGAGTCTGACTCACATGAGTATTGTTTTCAAGGCCTACACAGTGATGTTAACTTTTAAAAAGAATGGTTTTATAGTACCATTGAAGACATTGGGCATTCTAAGAAAAGGATACATTTGCCACATCAATGGTCTTATTTTCTTAGAGATGCTTGAAACCTAGAGATCAGAGGACATTCTTTGCACCACAATAACTAACTTCCAGCCATATGAAACTCTTCCTGGGTTAAACTAGATGTTATTAGATTTTGATTAGACCATTATAGTAAAATTTTAAAATATTACAAAGAAAATATAATTTTTTAAAATAAAATTATACAAAGGTATAACAGTCAAATTGTCTAGTTGCAACAGTGGATAAAAGTTAATGATAAGACATTTTTTTTTTCTTTCCAAGATTGGTTATATCAGCACCTCACAAACATGATCAAAGATCCATTTCCTATATAACACCAGTATCCTTGGCATACCGGTGTTCTCTTTAGACCAGTTATCTGCATGATACCAAAATGGCTGCTGCAGTTTCAAGCTTTACCTGCTTTTGGAAATCTCAAAAGCCAAAAGGCCTGAAATCATATTGGGAACATATTGTAATAAAAAGCACCAAGAACATAGAATCATGAATGCATAAATTGTCATTCAATGATGAAAGCTTAATAAAAATATTCAGATAAGTTAGTAGATATCTGCCATACATATCCCTTCTCCATGTCCCATCACTGGAAACAGTTCATGAAGAGAAAAGATGAATCTAGGAGATTCCTCAAGAGGTGTATTGAATAATATTGAGCAAATGTTAAGTTATAAATTATTGTCAATGGTTATAAATAATAAAATACTAAAATCCTAGAAATGAAAAGTCTCCAGAGAAAGTTACATTCAGATTCCCTATAATCAGTGCATGATATATGATTGGACTATGTTACATAAAATGTGTTTGCGCATAAATCTGTACTGATATGAATGAAAAGCTAATCAAGAAACAGTTTAGAATGAACGGTGCCACTCCTTTTTGTTGCCATTGTATTGTGCAGAGATTACATATTGAGGACCTCGCAGTATCTTGCACCTACTGACTCTTTACAATTGAAGGAGAGAAAAAAACTAAGCTAAGTTACTATCTTACTTATCTTTCTACATTTTTTTTTATTTTTAAACTCCTGGAATACAATAAGTACCTAATATTAGTTTAACTACTTTGTGTTAATGATTCAAGATAATAAATCTCTTTCCACTTTTCTATCTTTGCTGTACTGACCTTCCTACTAATTGAAATGTTTCTTATCTTGGGATACTATGTGATCTTCAGCTGTAATAAATAATAAGCATAAACATAAAACATATCTCAAAAAAAATCTAATGAAACTGGATAAATAGCTCGCATGAGGGGTCATTGGGTATTGCAATTGACCGGTATCTCACCTTGAAATAATACTGTGTATGGAGCTTAATGCATGCACATGTAACACCTACAAGTGAATGAAAGTAAAACTTGAAAAATCTGAATAATATAATTGGATCACATAAATGTCAATATTTTGATTGTGACATTATAGTGCAGATTTACAAAATGCCATCATTGGGGAAAAACTGGGTAAATTTTACTGAGTCTTTCTATATTATTTTTCTTTCTTTTATTGATGCACAATAGATATGTACAGTTTTGGAGAAAATGTGATAATAAGTTTATAGAATTTGTAAAGATCAAATCAGCATACTTGTGATATCCATCACCCTAAATGTTTGTCTTTTCCTTACTCTAAATCAATTTGAATTCTTTTCTTCTAGCTATTTTGAAATGTACAACAGGCTACCATAAACTATAGTCACCCTATTGATCTATCTAACAATAGGTCTTATTTCTTCTATCTAAATATATATTTGTACCCATTAATCAATTTGTTTTCACTCGTCTTGTCCCTACTCTAATAATTGCATGTAAATCTACAATTATCTAGATTTTTTAAAAAAGAAATCTGATAAGTTAGATCTTAGGATGGATATGTCAAAATTACTTTATAATTGCAATATTCATATTTTTCTCTATGTTGTTTATAAACTTCTTTCTCCTTGTAATAGGTTAACAATTATCAAGCAGATGAGTATAATTTCAAGTCAATATGATTTTTGACATGATGTGATACAGGAAGTCTCTGACTTCATCTATGAACAGTGTCAACCCTGTTTGTGTATGAATTTATTCTTAATTTTTAGCACTCATAAAATATTCATATCAATACATACAAATGCATTGTATGTAACCTAAAAATTGGTGGATGAATAAAAATACACGTCATCATAATCATAACATATAATTTTTTATTTAATACCTATCATCTAATAAAATGTAAGCTTTATGAAGCTTTAGATGGTTTATTGTCTCCCTTTACTTAGCAGAGTTCCTTGAAGCCAATAAATATTCAATACATATTTGAGAATGAATTAATAAGTACACAATTATATGGAGTACAGAGAGAAAATATTTCTGACTGGAGACAGTCAAATGAAGTTTGAAAAGCAAGATTTTTATGATAGGACTTTGAGCAGAATCAAAATTTACCAGCTGGAGAAGGAAAGGTCATTCTAAGGAGACTGCTTAACGTCTGCAAAGGCGGGAAGCAGGAAAAATAAAGAAAAAGACATGTTTGGGGAATGGGAAGCAGGTTGTAAGGCTTAGAAAATAGATTGGAATTAATTTCTCAAGCATTTTATAGATCGTGCTAGATAATTTTTATTTATACAATAGCCTTGAAGTTTTTAGGCAGAGAAGTGAAGCAATGAAGTTTTTATGCTAAAGACTAATCTCATCTTGCTTTGTAAAATTGTTTGTGGGAATGAGGTAGAAACTTGCTCAGTGGTCTGGAAGGACGATGAATGAGAATATATCTTAGTTTTCTCAGGCTTCTATAGCATATGACCATGGATTAGGTGGTTTAAACAACAGAAAATTATTTCTCACAGTTCTGAAGACTGTAAGTCCAAGACCAAGGTATCTGAAGATATGATTTCTTCCGAGGGCACTCCTCTTGCCTTGAATACAGCTCCATTTTGCTATGTCCTCACATGGTTATCCCTTAATCTGTATTTCTTCTGTCCTAATCTCCCCATTTTTAAGAATGCCAGTCATGTTGACCCCAAGTTACCTTAATTTCCCCTTTAAAGGCTGTGACTCCAAACACAGTCACATTGTGAAGTACTGTAAATAAGAACTTCAATATATTAATTTTTCAGGGAAACAATTCAGCCCATTACAGAACACAATTTTTTTTTAGATAACAAAAAAATTTCCATTAAGTATATCTAGACATACATGCTTTGTTTACAATCTTCTAGCAATAGCAAAGCTTTATATTGTTTTAGACTAAAGACTTTTTTTCTGGTATGTGGAATCAAGATTTTTCTAGACAGAGCTCATCAGACGTGAGTGTTTGATTAAACACCTTCAAAACGTAATGTTTGCCGGGCTCGGTGGCTCAGCCTGTAATCCTGCGCCTTTGGGAGGCTGAGGTGAGTGGATTGCCTGAGCCCATGGGTTCGAGATCCGCCTGGGCAACTTGGTGAGACCTCATCTCTACAATAAATAAAAAAATTAGCCGGATGTGGTAGCGCGCGCCTGTAGTTCTAGCTACTTGGAAGGCTGAGGTGGACGGATCGCTGGAGCCCAGCAGATCGAGGCTGCAGTGGCCGGGAGCAGCCACTGCACTCCAATCTGGACGACAGAGTGAGACTCCAACTCAAAAAAAAAAAAAAAAAAAGTCATGATTTTTCCTTTCTGCTTTCCCCCAAAGTCTATAGAGATAGGTGAGAGAGTTTTTCGAAGTGATAAACATGGACCCACACTTAGCAATTAACTCTCGTTAACAACAACAAAAAAGTGACATGTTGTACTTCCTGGCTACCGCTTGTATCTTTGTAGTTTCACTATTGTCCTTTTTCTCACGACATTTTCAATGATTGACTATAATTTCATTATCTGCTTAATATAATCGTGTAGCATCCTAAGAAAATAATTGTTAACCATTCACTTCACCAGCATCAAACTACATTTACCTCTTATGAAAGTTCTTCTATTGAATGCATGCATAATTATTCATTATAGAATAAAAAGCTAAAGATATTTCTTCTGCAGAATAAAATGCTAACTAATTAAGTTGGCAATGTGACAAGTCTTTCAAGCGTGTCTATATTTTACAATAACATGAATTAAATTACTCCAGTGATGCTAATGTGAGTTTGACAGTTTTTTCTAAATGATCTTAAAATCATAGCATATTTTATCAATAACATCTGCAATTACATGAGGACATGTATAAACCATTTATTGAAATTACTGTATTAAGAAAAAAAACTGTGAAAGTACTAAAAACATGTATTTCTACAGCTAACTCCATTAAGAAATCTATCTATATTGTGCTCTCATATTCTTTTTGTGCATTTCCCTAAAATGTATCCATACAATATCATAATTTTGTTTATAACACAATATATTGAAACATAATCCAATAGGATATATTATCCTACGATATATTAATATATAATATGATACAAATGATATGACATATGATATGGTTTGTTTTCCCATTTCTTCCTTTATTCCACAGGTTATGTGACAATATTTTCTGCATCTTATTCAACTTAAATCATCAGTTCCTTCTGCAATACACTGGTTTTAAACAGGTAGTAATTAAAATCACATTGAATGAATGCCTAGAAAAAAATGAATGAGTTAGTAACTATAAAGTATAAACATTAACGAACTCACTTACATTGACACTTTTGCTGCCTTGGGAATTGCATTGAACTTCATAAATGTGTTTAACGACTTTTTTTAATCTGTAAGAGAACTTAATGAATAACAATTAGAGAAAAAGCTAAATCAGGATTCAGAACATCCTGAGCCAACTTGTGTCTGATCTGGTCCTAATTCTTTGATAAGCTAAAGTTGTTTTCCAGGATGCAAATGGAAATCTTTGAAAAACTGGAAACTGGATGAAAAGAATAAATAAAGAGCCAATGACTAGATTCTTAACCACATGTTTTGGTGGTTTGCCTACTTGGTGAAAGGTGATAAAAACTGAATGACTAAAATTAAATTTGACTTCTAAATATAAATATTTTGATAAGCTATACTAAAGTTCATTTTTATCAAAAGTCTGTGATAGTTAAATCATTCACTTGATTTTGCTTATTACACTTCAAAATTTTAAAAATAAGGCATAATTTGCAACACTGAAAAAATTTTATTTCCCAAGATGATATATGGAATACTATAACATACTGCATTTTGGGTCTGTTTTGTATTGCTTAGTATGATATATTTGGGGTTCAGTTATATTCTTACATGTGTCAATAGTTCATTCCTTCTTATGGCTGAGTATATACATAATACACTTATCCATTCTCTAGTTGATGGACATTTCAATTGCTTTCAGTTTTTAAAAATTATTTTGAATAATGTCACTGCAAACATTCACCTATAGGATTTGTGTCAACAAAAACTTTTGCTTTACACTAAATACATTGGGAATGAATAGCTGGATCAATGGTTAAGTTTTCACATTATTTCATTTTACAAGAAGCTTCCAAGCTCTTTTACAACATAATTATTACATTTTGCATTCCCACAAGCAGTTGTATAAGAATTTAGTTGCTCTGCATCCTTTTCAAAACTTAGTATAACACATTTTGTTTTCCTGTTTGTTTGTTTTTAAGCAACCCTACTATATTTGTAGTAGAATTTTATTGTATCTTCAATTTTTCTCTCTCTCTAGTGGCATACTATTAAGCAACTTTTCATGTATTTATTTTAGTTCTTTTAGTGACATTTTTTTAAGGTGTGTATGTTAATCATTTTTATTGCATTGTTTGTTGTCCTGTTATTAAGTTTTGAGATGCCTTTAAATATTCTCAATACAAGATTCCTATCAGATATACTATCAGAAGGATCTTCCAGACTTAGCATTTTTTTGTTGTTGTTGTTATGGTCTCATTCTGTTTCATTCTGCCTAAATTGACATTTGATGGAAATATCATAGCTCACCACAGCCTTGAACTCCTGGGTTCAGGTGATTCTTCTGCCTCAGTCTCTTGATTAACTGGGACTACTGGTGTATGCCATCACATCTGGTTTCTTCTCCTTTTGATTATTATTATTTTGTAAAGACAAAACCTTGCTATGTTGTCTAGGCGGGTCTTGAACTCCTGGGCTCAAACATTCTTCCAACCTTGGCCTACCAAAGTGCTGGGATTACAGCTGTAACCCCCCACACCTGGCTCTGATTTCTTAATTTTGATAATTTCAATTTTTCATTTGTGTCTTTGTGGGGAAATAAAAACACTGTCGTAGTCTAATTTATGAAATTGTGGCCTAACCTAAATTCACAAAGATACTTTTCTCAAAGTTTTACTGTTGTAAATTTTACATTTAATTCAATAATTCATTTGAGTTAAATTTTGTGTGAGTGATAATGCATGTTTGTTTTTGTTTGTGTTGTGTTTGTTTTGCATATTGAATTAGTTATTAACTGACATGTAAATGGTCTCCTCCAAAATGGTGTAGCTTAGAGCAGCAAACATTTATTTAAAATTTCTGTAGGTTAGGAATTTAGAACTGGAGAGAAGGGTAGCTCTAGCTCAGGGCTTCTGATGAAGTTGTAATAAATTTTTTTTTCCAAGCCGCATTCATCTAAAAGCATGATTGAAACCGGGTTCAGTGGCTCAGCCTGTAATCCCGCGCTTTGGGAGGCTGAGGTAAGTGGATTGCCTGAGCCCGCGGGTTTGTGACCCGCCTGGGCAACTTGGCAAGACCTTATTTCTACAATAAATTAAAAAAATCAGCTG
This sequence comes from Cephalopachus bancanus, assembly GCA_027257055.1. Taxonomy (NCBI): domain Eukaryota; kingdom Metazoa; phylum Chordata; class Mammalia; order Primates; family Tarsiidae; genus Cephalopachus; species Cephalopachus bancanus. The sequence goes on from JAPVLO010000041.1 coordinate 8,115,926, forward strand.
GGCGTGGTAGCGCGTGCCTGTAATTCCAGTTACTCGGAAGGCTGAGGCGGAAGGATCACCCCAGCAGGTCGAGGCTGCAGTGGCCGGGAGCGGCCACTGCATTCCAGTCTGGGCGACAGAGTGAGACTCCAACTCAATAAACAAACAAACAAACAAACAAACAAGCAAACAAATAAACGCATGATTGATGGGGGGAGATCCATTTCCAAGTTTCACACTCATATGGATAGTACAATGTGGTCTCAATTCTGCCACATGGAAAGCTTCATAGGGCTGTTACAGTGATCTCATGACTTCATGACATGTCAAGAACATCATTCAGACCAAATGATCAAGGAACAGATCAATGAAAAATAACAATGCTTTTTATAATGTAGTAACAGATGACATACTTCTAATTTACACCTCATTTTATTTGATAAAATTTAATTACTAAGTGTAGATTACCTTCAAGAACAGATAAGTTAGACTGCATATTTTGAAGGAGAGAGTATAAATGAGTATAAATAATTCATTTAAATATATATTTTTTATTTTGACTTTTTAAGAAACTCCCGAAAATATTTATGTATATCTATGTATCTATAGCATGACCAATTCACACAGAAATATCTAATTTGGGGGGCAATTACCAAAAAAGACAACTCTTTATCCATTATTTGCCTCTGGCTTTTGAAAAGCAATCACATGGCCATATATATGTGGATTTAAGGACACTGTTATTTTGCATTATTTTATACATCTATTTTGGATTCAATAAAATATTGCCTTAATTACTGCAGATTTGATGTCAAATAGCAAGAGTTCTCAAGCTTTGTTCTTAATTTTCAAACATTTTTGGCTCTCCTCACTTCTTTTATATTCCATGTAAACTTTGTCAATTCCTTCAATATCTCGTTGGAAGTTTGATTTGATTGCTTAAAATTACACATCAATTTGAGCACAACAAAGATATTGACAATATCAAAACTTTCCATCTATAAACATACTATATGTGTCCATTAATTTAATTCTCTGATTTATTTCAAGAGTGTTTTGTGGTTTTCAGCATAAAGGTATTGCACATATTTTTGAAGATTTATATTTAAGAATATTATGTTTAATTGTTATTGTAAATACTACTTTTCCCTTAATGTGAGTTCTTTTTTCTGATATAATTAGTAGCATAAAGTAATATTAATATTTTATATTAGCCTTCAATCCTGCAATTCTTTGGGGTTATCTATCCACAAATTCAGATGTTTGCAAATAACTATAGTTTTGCTTTTTCCTTTTACTCTCTGTGTCTTTTATTTCTTTATTTTTTTATTGCACTCATTAGGACCTCTTGTATGACACTGTACAGGAATGTTGAGCGTTAGCATACTTGGCTTTTACCTTACTTAGGGAGATAACCCTCAGTTTATCACCATTAAGGATTATGTAAGTTGCAGGTTTTTTGGTTTATTTGATTAAGAGATTTTTTTTTGATTAAAGAGATGTTCTTCTAATTTTTTGTTTAAAAGTTTTATATCATAAATGAATGTTAGGATTTCTCAAAAGCATTTTCTGCATTTATTGAGATGACCTATTATAGGTATTTTTAGTATGTGGTTATTATGAATTACATTCAATGATTTCAAATTTTGAACAAGATTTTAATGAACAGATAAATCACAATAGTATTATTCATTTAATAAATTTCTAGATTTAATTTACTATTATTCTTTTGAAGATGTTTACATCTATATTCATAAAAATAATTATAAAAAAAATTCTTTTACCATAATGTCTGTTTCAGTTTTTGGCATTAGGTTAAAAATAAAAATGAGTGAGTTTGGTAGTGGTCCCTTCATTCTTTTCTTGAAAACTAATTGTGTAGAATTGATATTTTTTCTTCACTAAATATTTAGCAGAATTATGCAGAAATCATTTGGATATGAATTTTTTATATGTTTTAAACAATAAGTTCAATTTTTAAAAAAAGATATAAGGTTATTCACTTATTTACTTAATTATTCTTGAAAAATCTTTGGCAGTTTATTTCCTTCAAAAATTGTTCTTTAATCTAATTGGTCAACTTTAAGGACATAAAATTGTTTTAAATATTTTCTTAATAGTCTTTTAAAGTTTGTAAGGTCTGTGATTATATCCTGTTTTCCTTTTCTTAAGAATTATTGGAATTTGTCTTCTTCCTCTCTTGTTTTTTTTGTAAAATTTATAACTCAATGTCTATAAATTGTATGGAACTTTTCAAAGAATCATGTTTTTTGCTGATTGATTTTTCTCTGTTGTTTTTGTTCCAATTTATTGCCACTATACTTTAAAAAATCTATTTCTTACTTCCTGCTGCTAGATTTGAATCTCTTTTGCATAGATACTTTTTTAAATTTATATTTTATAATATAGACCCTTAGTTTTATACATTTTCTTTACGCATTACTTTAGTTTCATCCTGAAAGTATAGCTATATAATTGTACTCATTGGTATATACATTTCAATATCACTTTTGACTTTCTCTTTGACCTGCTTGTTATTTCAAAGTGTGTTTTTAATTGTCAAATAGTTGGAATTTTTTTTTCTTTTTTTGAGTTGGAGTCTCACTCTGTCGCCCAGACTGGAGTGCAGTGGCCGCTTCCGGCCACTGCAGCCTCGCCTGCTGGCTCCGGCGATCCTTCCGCCTCCGCCTTCCGAGTAGCCGGAATTACAGGCGCACGCTACCACGCCCGGCTGATTTTTTTTTTTATTTATTGTAGAGATGAGGTCTCGCTGCCCACGAGGGTCTCGAACCCGCGGGCTCAGGCAATCCACTCACCTCAGCCTCCCAAAGGCGCGGGATTACAGGCTGAGCCACCGAGCCCGGCTCGGATTTTTTTATTTTTAAACTATCATCTTTCTGCTACTGAATGCTGTTGAATTATTTTCCAAGAATACACATTTGGAGATTTCAGTATTTTGAACTTGTTTTTTATCATCAAGAATATAGTCTACCTGGGTGAATGGCACATAGGCTTTGAGGCTTTGAAAAATAATGCATAATCTCTTCTATTTTTATGGAATATTCTATAAATGTTGAATAAACCAAGTAGTTTGAAAATGTTCATTTCTTCTTGTTATTTACTGATATCTCTATATTTATCAATTATTCTATGAAAAACTGAGATATAAATCTTGTGAACTTGTCTATTTTTTCAGTTTTATTCGTTTTGTTTAATATATTTCCAACTTCTCTTATTAGTTGTAGGGACATTTAACATTGTTATATTTTGGGGGGGAATTTATCCCTTTTTCATTATTTACTGTCCCTCTCCTGGGGCAACATCATCTTTTCCTCTTCTTCCAAAAGCCAAGACTTTATTTCCGTAAGTGATATAGAAGCAGATAATCTGCATGGGCCTTTGTGTCTTTCCTACAGAAACTGCTGTTTTGCCTCCCAGATATGCACCAGATCTGATCTCTCACCCTGCCTTCATTTTTTCTAATGAGGACTAAGTAATATCAGCAACCTACATTGAAGCCAGAAGTCTAATTAACTTACTTTATTTTGAAATTTCATCTACCAATGTCTAATTCACAACCTTCTTGTTATTTTTACTTTATACATGGAAAGCTTGAAGCTTAAAAAAAGTTTTAAAATTCTCTCAAGCTCACATAACTAAGCAGTGAAAGAGCCATAATGCTTCTTTATTTCACTTATTAGCTCACTAAATAGGAAAAAAGCAAAATTATAATCGGATATTTTTTAAATTGTTGAAATATTTCTTGATATCAACAGAGCAATAGAAAGGTATTTACATGTTTGTTATTTTGAATATATTTGTAATTACGTAAAAGACTTACAAAATATCACTTTTTTTCAAAAATAGGCATATTGCTAGAGAAATGACAGTAAAATGATAGTGGTTAGATTATACTCCACTTACTTTTATAGTAGTATTTAACTATAATTTTCAAAAGGCTCTTATATGGTAATATAATTGCATTGTTTGAAAAATATATCTTCTAAGTGGAAAGTAATATTATTAAAATGTCCAAATTTCACAGGCAACAGAAAAACTCATTTTTAGAAAGTTGAAAACACTACAATGACTAAACACAGAGTTGGGATTTTGGGAAAATGTGAGATGAGGCTGAAAATGGCAGCAGAGACTCGATTAAGCTAGGGAAAAATATTGCACTTATTTCTAAGTCATGATAATAAGTTTGAACTTTGACTCCAGATCCGTGAGAAGCCATTGAGAAACTTTTTACAAGGAAAGAGATGTGATTTGAAATTTTGAATTTTTGTGACAAATCTTAAGTTCAAAAAGTTAAATAAAATATCAAATAAATTCCACTGTTGATCAGAATGTATTTAAAATCTAAATTTATAACACTGGCTACCCACAGAGAAAAAGATAGCAACAACAGACACTGAGGACTCCTAAAAGAAGGAAAAAGGGATGGAAGAAAGAGCTTTAAAAGAGTAGTGTGGGACCATGCACACAATTTGGGTCATGGGCTTAACGAAAGCCCAAACCTCACCATCACACAGTGATACATGTATCTGCACATGGACCCCTTAAATCTAAATAAAATAAAATGAAATATTTTAATTGAATTTTCAAGACATCAGAGATATATACATAGAGACAATTTAAAACCTGTACTTTAAAAGTATGGCAAAATTTTCATAAAAATAAAACATGGAGAATGTAGGGTGAGTATAAGAGTAGGTGGGCTAAACAGTCCTCTGTAGTGAGTGCTTCAAATATGACTTCATTTAGACACATCTATTGTTAAAAAACTCCTTAAAGTTATATAATGCTGTCTTAGTTATCATTTGATAAACTGAGGACCATTGAAACACATTGAATGCAACAATAAGTTATGACATGCCAGTACGTAAGTGTCAATCTTACTATAGATCTCTATGTCTAGCTTTCTTTTTTATAAAGCAGAGAATATGACTAAGTTTTATTAGAATATCGTATTAAAATAAGAAAAAAAATTCACATTTACTCCTGATTATTCAAAATGTCAGCTGTAAGAATATATCCCTCTCACTATTAATATTTTTTGAGAGTGGAATGAGATTCAGTAAGGGAGGATTCTTTCTACATTGTACATTAGTAAAATATAAACTTAGTAAAATGTAGGATGAATAGAATTGCCAAATTTAAACTCTTTTGTGAGTATAATAATCATATAATTCTAAAAAGTCTTTATAATATTTTTAGCTACTCCCTAGCCCATAGACAATTGGAATGGTAAAGGATTTCAGAACTCACCTAAGATTTGGAAACAAAAATCAAAGTAGAACACATGGCTGTTTAAAGGAGAGATAGTGTAAGAGCCTAGTCCTATGATATTTCTATGTCTCCTCCCCATGCTCCTCTAACCAAAGAAGACAGATGCAGCTATGTCTAAACTTGTCTTTACTTTTTTGGTAATTCTTTCATTTTTTGTATTAATATAAAGTGCTACATGTCCCTACCCAGTTAATACTTGTTTAAAAGAAAATCATTCATTCAAACATCTATCACCATTTTATACTATTTAACAAGAGTCCAGGCTATTTCTGAACTTCATGTAAATCACCAGTATTTGATCTTTTTTTGGTCTGGTGTTATTCACTTAGAATAATGATTTTTAGACTAACATCTATCATTCATGTCAGTAGTTTGCTCTTTTTAGCTGCTGTTTATTATTGCATTGCATAATTATGCAATAATGTATATGTCCACTTGTCTACTGATTTTCACTTCAGTTATCTCCAGTTTGGAGTTATTATTAATATAATTATAAAAAGCATTGTTTCACTTGTCTTATAGTAGGCATATGTGTTCTTTTTTTCTTGTTTCTATAGATAGGAGTGATATTGCTAGTCATAGAATAAGCATATTTTAGCATACATTAATGCCATTAAAATGTTCTAATGTTGTTTGACATTTTCACACCCTCATTCGCAATATAAGAGTGTTTTAATTTTTCCATGTTATTTTCATGTCATAGAATTTTTCATTGTCAGGGTTTTTTATTTTCATTGTCAGGATTTTCTAAAAATTAGCATTTCTACTGGGTATATTGTAGCATTTCACTGTAATATTTAAATTATAGTCATCTGATAACCAATAAATTTACACATTTCTTTAGTATGTCTGCTTGCAATTGCTATATATACATATGACTATATATATTTATATCTTCCTCTGGCTGTCTTTTGATTAACATGATCTATTAATTTTAATGACAATATATATAATTAAATTTTAAAAGTATATATATAAAACTAGAGGGGCAATCTGATTAAAATTTCAGAATTGGGGATTTTTTTTCCCCCCTAGTATTGAAGATCTGGTCATATTTCATAAGCTAGTCAAAACAGTGTGTGTGTGTGTGTGTGTGTGTGTGTGTGTGTGTGTGTGTGTGTATTTCTCCCCCCCCCACCTCCGCCATTGGAAAGCAAAAACCAAACTTATTCATTTTAACTTACAATCACTAAATGAAATTTCATGAGAAAGTATCTAAACTTTTGGTTTTGTGCAATTATTGCCAAAAGGCTTTAAAAGCTCAAAACATCTGGGAATTGGAAAGATAATAACTGAATTACTGTGGTACTAATACTCTAAGGTGACCTTTTAATTTCCACCTTCTCGTGTTCACACTTTTGTGTAACTCTTCCTAAAGTATGCAAGATGTTTGTGACTTCCATCTAACCAAGGGTTATGTGGAAGGTAATGGGCTATATCTTCTGTGATTACATTACATTATATAAGACTTCATCTTTCTGCCAACAACCCAAATGAGCTTGAAAGTGGATTATTGCCAAACCAAGCCTCCAGACAAGAATATAAACTGGCTGATGACTTGATTGAAGCCATCTGATATCTTACACAGAGGGCAAGTTAAACGACAAACAGACTCTTGATCTATGTTAATTTTTAAATATGTGTTGTTTTAAACTGCTAAAGTTGCAGAAATTTGTTAAGTAGCAACACAGAACTGTTAAAGTTACCATTGAAGGCATATTTAATCTAAACCAGACATTCTAATAAACTATTTACATTTAATTTCATGGCAAGCAAATGAAGTGATGTATTATTCCCATTTTGTAGTAGAATCTTGAAACTAAAAATGGTTGTACAATTTTTCAAATTTCAAAACATTTATAATGTTAGAACCAAAATTATATTTGTTTCTATAAAATTGCAAAACCAAAAATGTTTCTTCGGCACTACGCATCCTCCATGGAGAGACAGACCAGGGCAACTCTCTAATAATATTAAAGAGCTCAGGCCGCCAGGCTCTGTGGTTCAGTCTGTAATCCCGCGCCTTTGGGAGGCTGAGGTGAGTGGATTGCCTGAGCCCGTGGGTTCGAGACCCGCCTGGGCAGGCGAGACCTCATCTCTACAATAAATCAAAAAATCAGCCGGGCGTGGTAGCACGGGCCTGTAATTCCGACTACACGGAAGGCTGAGGTGGAAGGATCGCCGGAACACAACAGGTGGAGGCTGCGGTGACCGGGAGCGGCCACTGCACTCCAGTCTGGGCGACAGAGTGAGACTTCAACTCAAAAAATAAAAATAAATAAATAAAAATCAAGAGCTCAGGCCTACTCAAATTGATATGTCTAAATTTTGTTTATTATGCTAACTGCAGCAGGTTGCAGAACTATGAAAATCGATGTACATAGATATGATGTGTTAATAGTGAAAGTTGATATGCACAAAAAGTTGTACAAATGTTGACATGCATATATATGAGATCTGTGAAAGTCAGAAAGTAAGAAATGGTTGATAAGCATATACTCAATGTAGTTTCCCCATTACTGCTTTTTCTCTACCACTATCGATAAAGTTGTTCTTTTAAAAAGCAAGAATTACACAGGTAAAATACAAAAACTCTTGAGATCTTGAAAAAACTCTGGAAGAGAAACTGACTTGAAAATCGTAGGAAGCTTTGAAAAAATATTTCTTTAGCCTCCTTCTGTATATGTTAATATTTCAGTAAAATATTTATGTATTCTCTTTGAAGGACATTAGCTCCTGCCAATGAATAATAAAGAGAAAACTTAGGCTGTTTTTTTTCTTTTAAAGCAGTCTGGACTCATTAAAGAGCATGGGTTAAAAAAAACTGATGTCAAAACGTGTTTTAAATTCATAAGAAGATTGATAAACTTTATTAGTTTGAACTAATAATCAAGACATAAACAAATCTTATAAGATGACTCCAATATTTACAAAAAGTTCAAAGGGAACTACTACTTTTAATCAACAAATAAAAAATTCATAAGTAGATCATATTGGCATGCAATACTTTTAGTATGAAGACTTTTATCTTAGTGATGAGAGATTTCTGTTTTTCTATATAGAATAACTGCAGTAGTAAAATTCTAGAAAATTATTCATCTTTTAATTGGTAACAGAAGACATTGAAGACAAACTATTTTAGTAAGAATACATAATAACCTGAGGAAGAAAGTCCTTGGAGCAGAGGAGGAAAGGCATAGATCTTAGAAATATTTAAACCCATTGGTAGGGAAAACAGAGCTGCAACTAAGGCCTGATTATTTTGTGGGTAGAGGAATTCCTGCGGGGTCTGACACATTACTTTTCCTTGTTTCAACAAATGATGAAGGGTGACTGGTGTATAAACATCACAGCTTCTGTATCCATTGTGTGCATATTGCACTGGATCTTGAAGACCCAGTGAAATTAAATTCTAGATGACCTCAGAGGCCGTTTGACTAACAACATATGCATAATCAACTGTCTTTCCTTTCCTGTTTTATTTCTGCTTTCCCTATAGTGTTTCCCATATTCAGTTACAAAATGAACTTCTTCCTGTGCCAACTTCTTGTTTAGTAGTCTGCTTTCTGGGAAAACCCAAACTAAGACATTTGATACTAGCATAGATTCTAAGGAGTGGATACTCAGGATTCAATTCTGGAATTGTTCACCAGTCAGCTCAATGGCAACAGCAATTCTATTGCTGGTGGTTTTAAGAAAAACATTCACTCTTTCCATAACTTTGTATTACCATTGTTAATACTCTGATCTATGTTAAAATGTGATGAAATTTAGAAGGAATAGAAGGTATTGGATGATGCACTATCCGTGTTAATTCAAGAGATATGGAGGCAGTAGTAATTCAAAGGACTATGGAGTTATTTGGGTACTATTAGTGTAATCTATGATGTGATGGAAGAGAATGATAAGCTTTGGATAGCCAAAGATCACTTCAGAGAGTGGGATAAATACAGTGTAAATGAGCATTCATCTTTTGCAGTTAGACCCTAGCTCTCCTCATTGCAACCAGACAAAACACAAAGGTCAAATAACTATAACTCAGGTCCCAAGACTCAGCATGTCATAAGTTATAAAGTACTATATAAGATTTGGAAAGGAAAAAAGATCTTGATTTTCTACAAAAGGAGTCACAAAGCCTTGGAGAATGTGCTTTATGTTAAAGTTCTGGAGTGGAGGTTAAGTGATATAAGGCCAGAGAGAATATGAAAAGGTTTCTCTTCAGTGATTTAGGGCTGAAAATTCTGATTAGGTCATGAGGAACTTGTTCTAATGCACTGGTTAGTGGATCCATGAGTATTGGATAGAATGATGGCTTAATGTGAATGGACTAGAAGTACTCTTTTTTGTGTGTGTGTTGAAGAAATTCTCAAAAAGCTCATAGAAATGAGATTGTTATAATATTTTATGAAACCAGAGATTCTATCAATGTATGAACTTATTCAGAAACATCCAAAGGACACATTCTTTACCAAAGCAATAAAGAATTTACTAAGTAGAAGGATTACCAACAAACATTGTTTATAGGGACAATGTTGGCTCACCTCTGCAGACCAGAACTGCTTTCAAGGAGTGCTTTTGATGTTAATGGCAATAGCAGCATTTTAAAATAGTATAAGATAGATTACAATAATTAATTGGCTAGGGCAAAGTGACATGATTATTGTGTTGAGTAGCAAGGCCAGCATGGCAATCGGATCTTTACCTGCAGTGTCTGGGGCATTGTCTAATAAATCTAGAGTGCTGTCTGTGTGAGATTGGTGACAACTAAAAAGGAGATTGCTTGACTCAGATATGTGAAAAACTTCCAAAGTAGTTGAACAGAAGGCTGATGTCATCTGTCATAATATTAATAGAAAATCAAAATTTCTCTTTCAATTTTCCATGCTTGAGACAGTTCTCAGACCTAGAGTCCAGCCCTGGAAGGAGAGTCCTGGTCATCCTAAGAAAAGTCCCAGAAATGCCTTAGCGAGTACATGTCATAACAAACCCACTAATCCTTTTATCCAAGAGACTTATGACCATTTGTCAGAGCAATAGGATGCCATAGAAAAATAAATAAACTGCTGTTACAAGGCTTATTGTATACAGGTTCTGAGCTGACACTGATATCAACAGAATAACAGTACCATTATAGACCCTGTTAGAGTAAGTTTGTACAACAACAAAAATCTACCCTGCAGTAACACCAAGATGACTTCTTAAAACTCTTAAACCCTTCGGTTATTTTTCTGGTTTCAGTGTGTATCATCAGCAGGAATATAGCTAGCGTCTAGCAGAATTATCATATTGATTTCCAGACCTATGGAACACAAGACACTAAGAAAAGAGTGGTCAATTAGAAGCCACTGATCTGGCCCCATGTCTAGCCACATAAGTAGGTAAGAAACTGTACTCAATACAGTATAGACTGGAAGAGATTAATGCCACCCAAAATAATTAAAGGATGCTATAGTGGTATCTATCTTTTCTGTTTATTCATCATCCCTGTCCCTGTAAAGACCATATTACATGGCAGTTAGCCATGGTAAACTTAAGTTTGAGTGTTAATCCCAATTACAGCAGGTAGGCTGGTTGCAGTGTGTTCACTAGAATAGCTCAATACAACTTCTGGGAGTTGATATGTATTAAACTATCAAGTCAATATGTTATTTTCAATTCTCATGAGACATGAAAAATGAAAATAATGTAACATTCACTTGAAAAGGTCAGCACTTGACTTTTTGGCTTGCTTTATTTCTCTGCTAACTGTCTCACTCTCTGTCGCAAGAGATCATCTGGTCTGCACCTAAGTGTACCTGATAAGTAAAAAATGGCAAATCAGGAGGTTTCCTGATAAGACACAGACATTCTAGAAACTGGGAGATCACTTTCCAAAGATGCTGGGCAAGTCGTACTAGCGAAGATTTTCAAGATTCAATGGTCTAAACCATATTAGAACACCCCTCCAAGTAAAGGACAATTTACTGTACCCTGCATCTTCATCTCACTAAGAGATTGAAGACAGAATGCTTAGCATGTCTTTTTAGATTTTGGACATATAGCACATCTGGGAAGGCTCATCCTACCTACACAGAAAGATCACACAAAAGCTTTGAGAGAGGTTCAGAGTCAGTAGAGCCTCTTCAAGAGCTTCAGACTCGGAAACTGGAGGCCTTATTTATCAGCCCACATGATCTGTCAGATTACACAGTATTAAATATATTTTTAGCTGATACAGACACAGTTTGAAATCTCTGGAAACTATAATAAGAGAGTCATGGCATGAACTTCTAGCAGTCTTGGAACAAAGCCAGGTCACATACAGTAGAAAAATATTCACTGTCTGAAAAACAGCTACCAGCAGGCTACTCAGACCTGCATTCACTAAATGCCATTTATCCATGAAATATAAAATATTATCTTTTATCTAGATCTGATTACATAAAAGGTATCAGGAGTTCAATATAAGTAAACACAATTATAATCTACTGCTGGAAAAGAAAAAGCACAAGAAAAAATTTATAGATCTGGCTTCCTAGGCATTTACAATCTACTATGAAAGATAGCACTGAGGTGTTTACATCTGTGCAAAAATGTAAGTGGATAGTACTGCCCAAATTATTTAGAAGAAAGATGGATTTCTTCCAACTGAGAGGCCAGTTTTTTTAAAATTTAAAATAATTATATCTAGAACGATCCATCATAAACTTGGCATTGCCATAATATAAGGTGGGCGCATTAATAAAGAAACGACACATTTAAGGTTGGGATTTACTATGTCTGTGGAAGACAAGTAAATTATGGAAAGTAACAACAGAAAGAAAGTCGTGATTAAGTAATTTTTACTGGAAAGTGGTCTGTGGTTTGATTGGTTAACAAAGAACGTAAAGAGTGAAATTTAGAAAACTATGTACAAAGAGGTTTGGGAAAGAAATAATCACTTGGATGTTCTTACAGGAGTGGGGTAAAAGTGTGTAAATTTATTGTCTTGGATCAATTATTACAGAGTCTTTACAGAAGAGAAATTGTATAGCTAGAAGAAAAACTAAAACTGCATAATGGGCTTCAGATAAGAGTAACCATAGTGGTGGGAATAGAGGTTCTATATGGGCCTACAAATTTGTCTCCCTTTCAATGCCTTCTCTAAATTCCAGGTGTCCCAGGAGGTGCCTACTGACCAGCTTGGTGAGGAGAATCGGAGCATAGTTGGTGGGCCTTGTTCTCCTTAATACTTGTTTTCAGAGAAACATCTTTTATCTAGTTCTGTTTAGATAAAAGGTATCAGGAGTTCAATGTAAGCAAATGGCATTAAAATCTACTCCTGGAAAAGAAAATGTGAAAGAAAAATATTACAGATCTGGCTCCCTAGGCATTTTCAGTCTACTATGAAAGATAGCACTGAGGTGATTACATCTGTGCAGTAATGTAAGTGGATAGTACTGCCCAAATTATTTAGAAGCAGAACTGATTTCTTCTAACTGATAAATAATTTTTTTATTGAAAAAGCAGAAGATGAGTAGAATTTTTGAAGTTGAAATCTAACAAATTAATAGAGGTTACCTGAGGATAAGAAGAAAACATTCTAGGTAGAGAACATAACATGCTAAGATCGTGAGTGCATGTATTAGCTTTCTATTGTTACTTTGACAATTTACCACAAACCTAGGGGCACAAAATAAACTGAATTAATTATCTTATAGTTCTGCAGGTCAGAAGTAAGTCATCAGTCTTACAGAGCTAAAATCAAGGTGCTGGCAGGCTGTGTTATCTTTTGGAGGCTCTAGGGAAAAGTCTATTTTCTCACACATTCAAGTTATTGATGTTGTTCAGTTGCTTATGGACGTAGAATTAAAGTCCCTATTTTCTTTGCTGGTTTTAAGCTGCGAGCTATTCCTAGCTTCTAGAAAGAACCACATTCCTGGATGTAAGTGGCAAGTCACATCTCTCTGACTCACACTTCTGATTTTGCTTCTTCTGTTTTTAAGGACTAATATGATCAGATTGGTCCCAACTACCTAACTCTGGATAATCCACTTATTTTAAAATTAACTTTGATTTAATCTGCATCTCTAATGTCATTTTATCATGTAATGTGGCATATTTACAGGTTCCAGGAATCATTAAGTGAACATCTTGGCTTGGAGGCAATTTTCTGTCAACCACAGTCCAGAGATCCAGAGACATAAAAGAAAGATACAATGGTTGGTGCAGAGAATGAAAATGAAATCTTGGTGTGAACTGATTTTAAAGAGTTAGTTATGGCTAGAATTTGTAGATCGTGTAGTTATTTTAAGAAATGCTATAAAACGCTATTGAAGAAACATGTTTAAGGGGGAACTGTGTGTGAGAGAAAGGAGGAGGGCTGGTTAAGATTCAATTTTCATTCTTAAAAAATGACTACATTCATATTTTGAGGAATAGATCAGAAACTGAGCAGTATGAAAAAAGGTAGAGGAATTAGTAATGAACCTGTGGTTTATTGTTAAAATAAGTAGAACTTAGACAAGAGTAATGGTAGTCAAAATAGTGAGAAGTAATTAGATTCATTAAGAAGTGAAATTAATAGGAATTTATGCACAAAGTGCTGTGAAGTATATTATGCATAAGAACAGGTAGGACAGAATTAAACCAGAGACAGAAAGATTTCTGCCTAGAAAGCTCAGATGATAGTGAAGGCATGAAAAAAGGTGAATATATATTCAGTGGATCAGAAGAAATAGACTGCAAGGGACTGTTATGAAACATTTTTAACTTGTAAGTTTGAAGAGAGAGAATTTCCCCTATTTTTATTTCTTCAGAATAAAAACATAGTAATAAATGCTATAGTAAATACATATTCTAAAGAAAATATTTAAAAGATGTATAAAGATATTAAACATACAGTAAAAAGTGATGCTTATACAATTATACTATATTATACATTTATAAAGTCCCAATTCATACAAAATCGGTAAACTAAAATTTAATATTTACACATTATGCCATTTCCTCTGTATATACTTAGATTTACAGTGATTTTAAAAGTTTGCTTAAAATTATAATATTTTATTTTAGGAGAAGTTTCCACTCAGAAAACATCTGCCTTTATCATCCTGTAGTATTTTCCCCTTGGCATAGTATCCAAAATACTATTCACAGAGGAACGTGTCTCACACTAATTTGAACACCTGGAGCATAATGAGAAATGTAAGTACAATTCAAAGGATTCTTTTTAGCACCTATGAGTTTGGTTAGGAAGGAATCCTTAATTTGTACACTTGGGACTCTTCTATCGGCAAGTAAATCACTTCCTGGAAGTCTGCAACTGTTGGTGAGGCACAAGATATTTTTGCAAAGTAGATTTTACAATTTCGTCTCTTGAGACTTTAAGGGGAAGAAGAGACAGTTTTCATTCATTTTGTCATCAGTCAAAGCCATCTTTCTAACATGCAAATCAGATTATATTTTCTTGCCTACATTCCCTTATTCCCCTACTGACTGTAAGATAAATTCTGAACACTCTAATATGATTTTAAAAACCTCTTATTGTCTGGTCAATCCTTTCTTATAACCTTAGCTTTTACCTCTGGTTTTCTTTTCTCCCCTACAATGTGCAGCAGTAGAGTTTCTAGACAGTGAGACTCTCAAAAAAGTGAAACAAGAAAACCACCACTTATATTCAGTTTCTCTGGAGGCACAACTCAATTACTTTAGTACTCTTCAATTTTATTATATCATCCTGTATCCTTATAAACAAGTGTCCTTTTTTTTGAGTTGGAGTGTTTATTGTGTCTTAAGTTAGTTTCAATTATCTTTTTCTCAGTGTTAATGTAACCACACAAGATATTGACCTGAAAGAGTCCCAATTGTGTTATAGTGTTGGATCCATCCAATTCAGCATCTCCTAGGATTGCATGTTTTAACAATGTATTATGGTTGTGTACAAGTGTTATTTTTACAATGACCATTTGTATACCTGACCCTGAATTCTACTCCACATTTTTAAAATTAAAATAAAACACAAACACACAAAAAACCACTTGCTTCATATCCTTTCTTGTATATGCACATAATTTTATAGATCAGATTATAATCTAAATGTAAGCAAGAACTTTGTTTTGTTTACTACCGTATCCACAGCACCTAGAACTATGTGCTTAATATACCATAGGTACTTAGTGATCATTAATGCATAAATGAATGAATGAATGAATACAAATATTTGAAAAAAGAAAATACTTGAGTTGAGTTGCACAGGCCTCCAATTTGTAATTCCAGCCTCTGCTTTTGTCTAAGTAAGCATGTTCAGTGAAGATGGATGAAATTTACTATACTTAAATAGGAAAAATGACTAATAACAACTTTGTCTTCCCCCCTGCTGTTGTAGACACAGAAAACTAGCTGCTTCTTTGCAAAACGCATCATGTAAAGTGAGTTCAGAAGAACAAGTAGAGAAGTATCCAGTGCTATTGACTATGCAGGTAGAAGTGTAGGTAAAACCTACCTACAAACTTAGGTAGATGTGATGAGAGCAGACATTCTGATTTGTACTATCTTATCAATTATTCTGATAACAATAAAAAAAGTGTTTATTTTCTTTATTGTTTTTCTACATTCTGTTCTATTAATTTTCATGGTATTTTTTTATGTTCTTTTTTCTGCTTGTTCTGGGTTTGTTGTTTTTTCTTCTTCCAGTTTTTTAAGGTAGATGTGCAGGCTTACAATTTGACATTCTTCCATTCTTCTTTTTTTTTTTTTAATTTAATGTAATTTTTTTCCAACTATTAAATTTTCTTATTTTAACATTGTGGGGTACAATTCAGGGTTAAGTGTCCAAATATTCATTGTGCAGGCACCCTTGTTGATGAAGTGTGCCCCCACTTCTCCAGGCAGATTTCCACTACTGCCAATACCACATCCCTGTTCTGCCTCCCCACCACAGTTTCTTTTCTTTTCTTACAGTATTATGGTAGTTGTTCAAGGTCTACTTATGATTGAGAACATGTGATACTCAGTTCTTTGTTTCTGTAAAAGATCACTCAGTATTATAGACTCTAATTCCTTCACGTTGCTGCAAAGTTCATGATTTTGTTCTTCTTTATGGCTGCATAGTATTCCATTGCGTATATGTACCACTTTTTTTAATCCTGTCCTCTTTTGATGGTCAGCACGGTTGGTTCCACATTCTTGCTATTGTGAACAATACTGCAAGAAACATACATGTGCAGGTATCTTTTTATAGAGTGATTTGAGTACTTCCAGATATATTCCAAGTAGGGGGATTGTGAGGTCAAAAGGAAGGTTGATTTATAGGACTTTTAGGAATTGCCACATTGCTTTCCACATAGGCTGTACTGGTTTACACTCCCATCAACAATGTAGAAGTGATCCCTTTTTATCACAGTTTCTACAGCATCTGTCATTTTTTGAGTTATTGATGATGCCATTCTGACTGGAGTTAGGTAGTATCTCAGTGTAGCTTTAATTTGCATCTCCTTGATGACTAGTGAGGATGAGCATTTCTTCATGTATCTGTTGGTCACTCATATGTCTTCTTTTGAGAAGTGTCTGTTCATATCTTTTGCCCACTTTGTAATGGGGTTGTTTGTTTTTTTTCTTTTCAGCACATTTGAGTTCCTTGTAGATCCTAGATGTTAGGCGTTTGTCAGACATGGAGTTGGCAAATATTTTTTCCAGTCTGTGGACTGTCTCCCTGCTCTCTTGATGGTTTCTTTGGCTTTGCAAAAGCTTGTCAGTTTGATGAGGTCCCATTTTTCTATCTCATCTCTTATGTCATGGGCACTTAGATTTTGATCAGGAATTGGTTGCCAGTTCCAATTTCCATAAGAGTGTCTCCTGCCTTTTCTAATGTTCTTATAGTTTGAGGTTTTACATTTAGGTCTCTTCTCCATTTATAGTTAATTTTTGTGTATGGGGATAGGTAGGTGTCCTGTTTCAATCTTCTGCATGTGGTCAACCAGTTTTCCCAGCACCATTTACTGAATAGGTTCTCATTTCTCCAGTGGTTGGCAGCGGAGGCTTTGTTGAAGATGAGTTGGTTGAGAAATTGAGGTTTTGCTTCCAAAATCTCAATTCTACTCCTTTGGTCTATATGCCTGTTCTTGTATCAATACCAGGCTGTTTTGATTTGTAGTTTTATAACAAAGTTTAAAGTCTGGGAGTGTAATACCTCCTACTTTATTTGTTTTGCTGATTGTTTTGACTATTCTTGTCATTTATGTTTCCATATGAATTTTTATATTGTTGTTTCTAGGTCTGAGAAGAATGTTGCTGGTAATTTGGTGGGTATTGCATTAAATCTGTAGATTGCCTTAGGTAGACTAGACATCTTAACAATGCTGATTCTTCCAGTCCATGAGTATGGATTATTTTCCCACTTGTTTGTGTCATCTTGGATTTCTTAGAGCTGGGTTTTTTCGTTTTCATTGTAAATGTCCCTCACGTCTCTGGTTAGGAAGATGTCAAAGTATTTCATTATTTTGGTGGCTATAATGAATAGAATTGTGCTTTTTGGGGGGTTTGTTTATTATTGGCATATAGAAATGTTATTGTGTTTTGCAAATTTATATTACACCCTGAGAGTTTTTCAAAGTCCTTTATCAGTGCAAGGAGGTTTTTGATTATTCTTTTGTGTTTTCAAGGTATAGAATCATGTCATCTACAAAGAGAGATGATTTCCCCTTTTCCTATTTGGATATCCCTGATTGCCTTCTCTTCTCTGATTGCTCTAGGTAGGACTTCCAAAACTATGTTGAACAGGAGTTGTAAGAGTAGCCATCCTTGTCTTGTTCCACTTTTCAGGGGAAATGGTTCCAATTTCTGTCTGTTTAGCAGTATGCTGGCTGTGGGGTTCTCCTAGATGACTCTTACTATTTTGAGGTATGTCCATCTATGCCTAGATGTTTGAGGGTTTTATAAAGAATGGGTTCTGGATTTTATCAAAAGCTTTTTCTACATCTAATGATATAATCAGGTGTTTTTTGTTTTTATGTCTGTTAATGTATTTAATTATGTTTATGGTCTTATGAATGTTGAACCAGTCTTGCATCCTGGGGATGAAGCCTATTTGGTCATGGTGGATGTTTCTTGAGATGTTGTTGAATATGATTTCTTAGGATCTTGTTGAAAATATTGGCATCCATGCTCATCAAGGATATTGGTCTGTAGTTCTCTTTCTTTGCTGGGTCTTTACCTCGCTTGGGTATCAATGTTAGCTTTATAAAATGATTTGGGGAGAGTTCCATCTTTTTAAATTGCCTGGAATGCTTTCAATAGGATTGGTATCAGTTTTTCCTTGCATGTTTTGTAGAATTATGCTGGAAAGCCGTCTGGTCCAGGGCTTTTTTTTTTTTTTTTTAGTAGGTACTTTTCTGATGATATAGCAAATAGTAAATTTCCTGGATTGTTATTGGTCTATTTAGAGTCTCGGTTTATTCTTGTTTCAACCTAGGGAGATTGTGTGATGTCTGAAATTCCTCCATTTCCTTTAGGTTTTCAACTTTGTTTCCATATAAGTGTACATAGTAATCTCTGATAATGTTTTGCATTTTTTTCAGGATCAGATGTGACTTAATCTTTTGTGTTTCAGATTGCATTTATTTGGGCTTTTTCTTTCTTTTTTCTTGGTCAGTCTAGCTAGGGGATGATCGATCTTTTTAACCTTTCAAAGAACCAGCTTTTTGTTTCATTGATTTTTTGCATTGTCTTTTTGTCTTCTGTGTCTTAGATTTGGACTTTTAATGTGGTGATCTGGATTCTTCTGCTGAATTTAGGATTTTGATGGTCTTGCTTTTCTAGTTTCCCTAGGTGACTTGTTAGGCTGTTAACTTGTGATCTTTCCATTTTCTTCATGTGTGTTTGTATAGATATGAATTCCCCTCTTACTACTGATTTCATTACATCCAAGAGATTTTGGTAAGATGTTTCTTCATTTTCATTTGTTTCCAGGTATATTTTAATCTCTGTTTTAATTTTCAGGTAGAATGAGGAGTTTCTTAGCATCATGTTATTTAGTGTCCATATCTTTGTGGGTTTGGGGGGAACTTTGTTGGTATTGATACTTATTTTTATTCCATATGGCCTGAGAAGGTGCCTGACAAAATTTCAGTCTTATGAAATTTGTTTATGCCTGATTTATGGCCAAGAATGCTGACGATCTTAGAGTATGTTCTATGCAGTGATGAGTAGAATGCATATTCTATGGTCATTGGATGGAGTGTTCTGTAGGTATCAATTAAGTTCATTTGGTCAAGAGTCACATTGATATTCTGGATCCCCTTGCTGACTTTTGTCTTGATAATCTGTCTAGGGTTGTGAGTGAGGTATTTAAGTCCCCAGCTATGATAGTGTTAGAGTTAATATCTTTTTTAAGTTTGCCTAGAAGCTACTTTATGAAAGTTGGCGCTCCTATGTTGGGTGCATATATGTTTAGGAGGGATATTTCTTATTGAAGAAATGAACATTTTATCATTATGTAGTGACCTTAGGTATCTTTTTAAATTTTTGATAGCTTAAAGGGCATTTTGTCTGATATTAAGATCTCAACTCCTGCTTTCTTTTGTGCTCTGCTTGCCTGAAATTTTGGTTCCCATTTACTCACTTTGAGTCTGTGAGTGTCATTTTTGGTGAGATGAGTCTTTTGGAGACAATATATTGTTGCCTCATGATATTTGATCTATTTTGCCATTCTATGTCTTTTCAGTGGTGCATTCAGCCTAATTATTGAAAAGTGCAAGTTTATCCCTGTCATGAGGTTCTTATAGAGTTGTTGTTTCTGTTTATCTTTCTTTTGATTTGGGGGGCTGGTTCATGTGTGTTTTTAATCTTTTTTTCTGCATTCTATTGAAGAACATTGACATTCTTTTTTTCCTTTTCTTCTGTGTTTAATACTTTCTTAAGTGTTTCTTGTAGAGGTGGTCAAGGGGTAGCGTGAGTTCTTAGGGATTGGTTGTCTGGAAAAGATTTCAATTCTCCCTCACTAATGAAGCTTAGCTTAGCTGGGTAGTTTATTATTGGTTGAAATTTCTTATCTTCGAGTACTTTGAAGGTTGGGCTCCAAGTTTCCCTAGCTTGAAGTGTTTCTGTAGATAAATCTGCTGCTATTCTAGTTGGTCTTCCTTGGAAGAGTCTGATCTTTTTCTCTTGCTGCACTTAGAATTTTTTCTTTTATACCTACATTGTTTAAGTGAATTATTATGTGTCTGGATGTTAGACTTCTTATTTGTTGTCTTGCAGGGTTTCTCTGATACTCTTGTGTTTGAATTTTTGCATCACTGATTAGATGAAGGAAGTTTTCTTGAATAATTTCATGGAACATTTGTTCCAGGGTGATCTCTCTCTCTTTCTGCATCAGAAAGTCCAGTTAATCTTAGGTTCAGCCTCTTGAAATAATCACTCATCTCTTGAAGATTTTCTTCTGTCTTTTTAAGTTTCTTTTCCATGCTTTTGGCAGTTTGGGTTCGCTCTATATTTTTGTCCCCAAACTCTGAGATTCTTTCTTCTGTTTTGCTGATTCTGCTTTCCATGCTTACTAGTTTGTTATTTATTTCAAACTTAATGAACATTCTTTACTGCTATTATCACAGTTATCAACTCCTTCCACTTTTCTTCTTCTCTCTCAATTCTTTTTATTCTCTCTATTAATGTCTTGATGTCTAGGTTTGCAGTATGTGACCATTCACTCTGGGGGCTTTTCATTGTTTGTATTTTGAAGTCAGTTTTCTCAGTGTCTAATCTACCAGGGGTCTGTGTGAGACACATATTCTTCTTTTGTTTTTCTTCATTTGTGCAGATTGTCCTCCCTACTTTTTCCTTTATTCCCCTCTTCTTTAATCCTGTTGTTCAGGCTTGCTTTTACTTCTATTTGCTCAGTCTTCTATTCTTCCTTATGTGAATCCTCTAGCTTTGTTCAATTGCAAAGCTGCATTATATGTTGGGGGTCTTCCTTTTTTTGCAGTTTTGAGATTTAATTGAGGGGGGAGCTGTGATTCAAAAATCTACCTGCAGACTCCAGTTTCCACCGACCGGTATATGGGTACTCTGGAAACTACTTTCCACTGCCTTGCAATCTGTCCATGCAGTGGGGGTATAGGTTTGTTGCCTGAAAGCAAAATGAGGTAAGAAAAGGAAAAGAATGGAACAGGGAAGGAGAGGGGGAAGAGGAAGTTGGAGAGAAAGAAGAAGAAGAAGAGGGAAAACAGACAATTGTGCTGACTAACAAATGAAGAGACACAAAGACAGAAAAGACTAAAAAAAACTAACACATACGGACAATCATTCAAACACACAAACCAACCAATCTCCCTATTGATGTACTATTCCCCTACACAAACAGGAAGTCTAAAGAGAAATCAGTAAAATAACAGAAACAAAGCAAGAACAAAAAACGTTATCAAAAACAGAAAAAGGAGACAGAAAAGAAAAAATCTAAAAAAAAAAACAAAAATGAGAAAAAAAAGACAAAGAATAAAAGTAATAAAAAATAGAAACAAGGAACACAGCTCACTCTGAGATCATTCCTGTAAGTCCAACATCCTTTCAGCTTTGATCTCTAGTTCTCATCACAGACTGGTTGGGTTGCTCACAGCTAGGGCCAGATGACCCAGACTCTGTGGAAGCAGGGTGGATCAGATCTGGACTGAGTTGGCTTGCTACCTGCCAAGTCTGCCACTCAGACCTGACCTGTCTGTGTCCGATCTAGTATGGGGGAGGGGCTTCTGTCTCTCCTGGTTTGATGTAATTACCTTAGGTCCCAAGTTGGAGGTTGGGCAGTACTGGGCAGAGCTGGGCAGGGCAATGCAGGGCTCTGCCTTGTCCTGGGACTAAGAAAATGGCTGCAGCCAGTGCCTCTTTACCAGGCATGGGCCTCCTCTCTGGCCCTCCCTGATCCTCTCTTTCCACTGATAAGACTTGGGAATCCAGCTGATCTCTGTTCCCACCACAGTTGGGGTCTGATCTGGGATAGGTGGAGTGCAAGACAACCAGGTGCTGCAGGTCAGCATGGCACAAGGTGGCTAGGGGCATAGAGGGGAAGTGGATCCAGTGAGGGAGCCCAGAACTGCATGGGGCTATGTGCTGAGGGCCATCCAGGCGGGGCAGTGGTGGCGGTGGTGACAGTAGCAGAGCAGTGCGTGGGACCAAGAGCTTTCAGCCCACGGGCCAGCACAGCTGGTGGCAGCAGCGGCGGTGGCTGCAGTAGCAGAGTGGTGTATGGAGCTGGGGGTTTCCAACCTGCAGGTCGGCGCAGCTGGCCAAGGAGCAGGCTGGCAGCAGCAGCAGTGGCAACCACCCAGGGGAAAGTGAGAGTCTTTATGGATACTTGCTTTTGTGGAGACTTTCACAGTCCAACCTGTCTCATCACCATCTTGCCGTGTCTCTTTTTCTTTTTTAATACAAACATATTTAGCTGTCAATTTCTCTCTAAGCATTGCTTTAGCTTCATATCATAGATTTTGGTATACTACAATTTTATTTTCATTCATCTGAAAGTATTTTCTAATTTTCTTATGATGTCTCCATAGATTATTTTTAAAAGGGTTGCTAAATTTCAACATATCTGTTGAGTAATTATTTATTCCTCCAGTTCTAATCTACTATAAAACCTACTGAAATTATTATTTTAGTTATGGTACTTTTTAATTCCAGATGTTCATTTGATCCATTATATGTTTATTATGTACTTATTGATATTGTCTTTTTGATAACACATTGCTAAATACCTTACTTTATTTTCTAAAGGATATTTTTTATTTTCTTAAATATTTTAATAATTGCTGCACTGAAGTATTTGCTAAATCCATATCTTTCTTTCTCTCACAGGTTTCACTGCCTGCTTTTTTTCTTGTATGTGGTTCTCATTTTCTTATATCTTTGCATAAATGAGAATTTTGTTTTGTTCTTAAAATATAGGTACTTTTAATAATATGTTATAAAAAAAAGTGTGCTCTTTCTCATTTTTCTCCAGAGCTTTTCATTACTGTTCACTTGTTTGTTTGTTTTTGATGACTTCTGCTTCTATAGGAAAATAACGTTTTTGTTGTTACTCCTCAGAGGGTACAGCCTTGGATGTGTGCACAGTCAACATGTGATAAAAAGAGCTTTGGCAGGGCTGTCTTTGAGTGTCTATTTTCTGTTCATATTCACCTGTTGAGCTCCAATAATTAAATACAAATTCTTCATTGTTTTCAACAATGCCTTGGAACATACATTCCTTCACATATTGGTGCTATTATATACTGCCTGTTATAAATGGATGGTTCTCAAAGTCTTCCTATATGGCTAAATCATTTCTCTACAAGTATATTTTGATTTTTTTTTCTTTTTTCTTTGGTGTATCTATTATAGGTTTTTGCTTTGCAATTACGATGATGCTCACAAAATATATTGTGTCGTAATAATATGATCTTATAAGTTCTTAACAGCTTAACTTTGATAGCAAAATAAAAACCTTCAACATTTTAACTCCCTTCTTTCCCATTTTGTACTTTCAATGTCACAATTTGCATATTATTATATTTCTTATCTTTTAACAAATGAATGTACTTATTTTAATAGTTTTTTTTTGAGCTGGAGTCTTACTCAGTCACCCAGACTGGAGTGCAGTGGCCGCTCCCAGTCACCGTAGCCTCTACCTGCTGGGCTCTGGCGATCCTTCCGCCTCAGCCTTCCAAGTAGCTGGGAATACAGGTGTGTGCTACCATGCCCGGCTAATTTTTGATTTATTGTAGAGATGAGATCTTGCCAAGTTGCCCAGGTGGGTCTCGATGTCACAATTTGCATATTTTTATATTTCTTATCTTTTAACAAATGAATGTACTTTTTTTTTTTTTTTTTGAGTTGGAGTCTCACTCTGTCGCCGAGACTGGAGTGCAGTGGCCGCTCCCGGCCACCGCAGCCTCCACCTGCTGGGCTCTGGTGATCCTTCCACCTCAGCCTTCCAAGTAGCCGGAATTACAGGCGCGCGCTACCACACCCAGCTGATTTTTTTGATGTATTGTAGAGATGAAGTCTCGCTGCCCAGGCGGGTCTTGAACCCGCGGGCTCAGGCAATCCACTCACCTCGACCTCCCAAAGGCGTGATTACAGGCTAAGCCACCTAGCCCGGCTTGAATGTGCTTATTTTAATAGTTTTGTCTTTTAACTTTTATACTAAATAGATAAATGATTTGCAAACTGCCAACAGTGTTAGAGTATTCTAAATTTGATGTATACTTACTTTTATTGTGAGTTTCACACTTTCACATGCTTTTGTGTCATTCATGAATGTCACTTTCTTTTGGTTTGAAGAACTCTCTTTAGCCTATTTTGTAAGACAGGTCCAACAGTGATCAATTTTCAACTTTTGTCTGTCTGGGAAAGTCTTTATCTCTCCATCTTTGAAGGACAGCTTTGCTGAACACAGTATTATTGATAGCTGTGTTTTGCTCATCAATACTTTACTATATCATCCTGCTATTGCCTATCATAGAGTTTCTGCTGAGAAGTCTACTAGGAGGTGTATTGGAACTTCCATATATGTTATTTACTTTTTTCTCTTGCTGCTTTTAGTATCCTCTCTTTGTCTTTGAATATTGCTAATTTTATTGCACTATATCTTAGTATAGTCTGATTTGTATCTCACTGGAGATGTTTAAACTTCTTATGCTTGGATATTTATATCTTTTTTCAAGTTTGGAAAGTTTTCTGTTATTACTCATTAAAATAAGTTGTCTACTCCATTTATCATTTTCTGTTTCCCATTTGCACACCAAATGCTCACAAATTTGCTATTTTGATGCTATTCCGTAAACATCAGAGGCTTTCTTCAATTTCTCATAATTTTATTTTTCCTTTAACTATATTTTCAAATAACCTTTGAGTTCACAGATTTTTTTTCTTCTTGATCATGTTTGTTGTTGATGCTCACTATTGCATTTTTCTTTTGTTCATTGCATTTTTTAGCTCCAAGATTACCATTTAATTCTTAAAAATTATTATTCTAGCTTTCTTGTTAAATTTCTTATTCTGGCAATTTATTGGTTTTCTTATTTGTTGAATTGTTTCTATATATTTTATTGAGCTTTTTGTGCTTCCTTGAGACAAATACTTTAAATTCTTTGTCAGATATTTAATACATTTTTTTCTTCATAATGCAAGTCACAGGCATCTTATCGTGTCCATTTGGTGACATCATATTTTCCTAATTGTTCTTAAACTTTGTGGTCATGTGTCTATTCCTGAACATTGGAGTAGATGCTTACTCTATGTGCAGCATAATTTTGCTGGGGAATGTTCTTCAGAACTATACCTATCTTGAGATTCCAGGTAGTTATTTGCTATGGTCCCTAAGCCGATGATAGTGGCATTTCATATAGTGCTAGTGGGTCCCTTAAGCCCAAGACCATCACGACTGAAGCAATGCCAGGCTAATCTTGTGGCTGCTGAGGCAAGTAAAACACGGGAACATACTAAAAGCTTATGCCCCCTGAGTTTGGCCAGTGGTGATGCAAGTTTGAATTCAAGTTTTTCTCACAGCCGTTACAAGTTCTCATCTGAGCCAGGCTGGGTGGCTCAGTCTGTAATCCCGCGCCTTGGGAGGCTGAAGTGAGTGGATTGTTCGAGACCCGCCCGGGCAGCGAGACCTCATCTCTACCAAAAAAAAAAAAAAAAATCAGCCGGGCGTGGTAGTGCATGCCTGTAATTCCGGCTACTTGGAAGGCTGAGGCGGAAGGATCGCCGGAGCCAGCAGGTCGAAGCTGCGGTGGCCAGGAGCGGCCACTACACTCGTCTAGGCGACAGAGTGAGACTCCAACTCAAAAAAACCCCCAAACAAGCAAACAAACAAAAACAAGTTCTCATCTGATGTCAG
This sequence comes from Cephalopachus bancanus, assembly GCA_027257055.1. NCBI lineage: Eukaryota > Metazoa > Chordata > Mammalia > Primates > Tarsiidae > Cephalopachus > Cephalopachus bancanus. The sequence continues at coordinate 8,142,021 of JAPVLO010000041.1, forward strand.
AGTAGATCTTGAGCCTTAGTCTGTGGTGATTATCCTAAGGTCAAGAGACAGGTGGTTTATCCCAGTGCTGAGTTTTACTATCATAAGCCCAATATTTGATTTCTGGTTAAATTCTATGCTTACCTTTCTCTCTTTCCCCCAAGTTAACAGTATCTCTTTCTGCGATTTGCTGCCTGGAATTGGAAGAGAGGTTATATGAACAATGTAAAACTTTCCTTCCTACCTTGCTCAATGTGTCTTTTTAAATTATCATGCTATAACCAGGCGCTGTGATCTCTCATCTGGTTATCTTAGGTCTTTTAAAGGCATTTTTGTGCATGGATAATATTTCAAATTAATGTTTTGGTGGGAAGACAATTGCTGAAGAGTCTTATTTTGCCATCTTATTTTGTTCTCTTCTCTCCTACGGACTGTTCCAATTTGGGAAGAGCTTCAGAGGTCTCTGTGTATATGACAAACCTTGAGCTGATGCAAGAAATAGTGACCTATTTCTTTCTGAATGATACTGCTGTTTTAGAAGAAAATTCCTGGTTAGGGGTGGCAATATCTGGACTTTTTTATTTCCTATACCTTTACATACAGAAGAATGGGACCTCTACTAATCAAATGGAGTGGGGCAGTTTGGACCTAGTCTTATCTGTATGTTACACCTATGGAAGAACCTAATCTTACAAGTGGAATCTATTAGAAGGGACCTTCCAACTTGACTAAACCCTCCTGGAATCCTGCTTCTTCATGAAACAGCTGGCATGAAAGGGAAAATAAAATTATTGATGTCCCATTTTCCCAGGAAGAGCCATAGTCATCAACTGCAGAATTGGAAAGGATGACATGTTTTATTTGCACTCATTTGAAGTTAAAGCCCATCACACTGAGCTGGGGGAGTTGTAGAAAGAAGAAACTGGGTCTCAGTTCAAATGTCACAGAATTTTACTGTTTTTATTTAATATAATTTTAGTATTTTCTTAAATAATGATTATTCATTTGCAATATACCCATAAGACAATCTCAAGAAATGTATTTAAAATTTTTTAACCTCGTATACGTTTTACTAGAAAGTCTCTAAAATCTAGTAATAAGAAAGCTAATGATGCCTTAAAAAATGTGGTAAAATATATTTTTTCTGAAAATGTAAAATATATCTGGCAAGTATTTATGTAATATATAATAGAGACTATTTTAGTGAATCTGAATAAATACATCAAGTTTAAATAATTTTTAACATTTCATAGGTGCTTCATTTATTTTTAATTTATGAAAGCATTTGAATCAAAATGGCATCATGGAATGTGAATATTCTGCACTTAAAATATAGAATTATTTTTCAATGAGTGAATTTTTAAAGTTCATTGATTTTATCTAATACTCCACCAACATTCATATTTCTTTGCTTAAAAAATTGTTTCACTTGATTTAATTAATATCCACACAGATGTTTTAAAGAGTAGATTTACTTTACTGGTTATTAAATCTTTTCTAATACAAGTCATTGGCTTATTGTAGAGATGTTTTCTTTCATAATGTTCAGTATTCTAGAAATTGTTTTGCTTTCTTGGGGTAACATTTATCTTTTAAAATTTTTCTTTTATTTTCTGTGACCTGAAAATTAGAGACAAAGATCTCAGTAAGGGCTTTTTGTTTCTGTTTGGTTTTTTTGCCTTTTTGCAAGAATGTAACATGGTGGTTCTATCTATTTCATTTTACATTGTAGCACTAAAAGTCCATGTTTAATGTCTCATCACCTGATTCATGTGGGGACAACCTAATCTTATCATTTCAAATTTGTTTTTCCCTTATAATTAACATATAATGAACAAATAATTTGCGTGGTAACATCTTAGTGCCTTGTGAATGTCCAGTACCTAAACAAACTTATAGGTAATAGGTTTAACATCTGTTGACAATTGTTGATTGCACCAATTATAGCTTTGGGGATACAAATGAAGCAATTTTATAATAATTATTTTTTCTACTTAAACAAATGGAAATCTTACAGCTTGATCAAACAGTTTTTCTTAATTTATTAATTATTTTTCTTCCATTTATCAATTTTCAAACAAGGTATTTAGTACACTCGTTATTTCAAATAGTGCTAAATTATTATTTTTCTGAAAAATCATTTTGAACTAATTAATTTTTAGATGATTGATGTGCCTCAATCAATTTCAGACATCATTATTTTTGTCATTTAAATAGTCACATCTTTGATCTCTGGGAATTTTTTTTTTTTTTTTTTTTTTTTTTTTTGAGTTGGAGTCTCACTCTGTCACCCAGACTGGAGTGCAGTGGCCGCTCCCGGCCACCGCAGCCTCGACCTGCTGGGCTCTAGCGATCCTTCCGCCTCAGCCTTCCCAGTAGCCGGAATTACAGGCATGCGCTACCACGCCCGGCCGATTTTTTTTTGTTGTTGTTGTTGTAGAGATGAGGTCTCGCTGCCCAGGTGGGTCTCAAACCCGCGGGCTCAGGTAATCCACTCACCTCAGCCTCCCAAAGGTGCGGGATTACAGGCTGAGCCACCGAGCCCGGCGGGAAGTTTTTTTAAAAATCTGTGACTACATATTTTTTATTATGATTCATTAGGCTTTAATATTTTGGTTCTGGTCCAAAGTTTATGTTCTAGGTCCATCTGATATGTTTCTTGCCTCAGACTTAAAATCAGCCATTTTTTCCAAGGAGTATTGGTCTCCTATAATTGAAAATGGAATTAAAAGACCAAACTATATGTGGTAATAGTGCATTAATTACTGGCAGTTGCTTCCCAGGAATCTTTTTTCATGACTAAAATTATAAAATATGCATTTAGTAGCTGAAACTAATAATAACTACAAGGAATTCTTACTGCTATTCCTAATTTTTATTTAAGATGACAAAGTTGTACTCAGTTTCCTTACAATTTTACTTCTATATTATTTTATTTTTCACCAAAATATTTATTTCAAAAAACATTTGGATATTAGTTAATTTAACACATTTTAACAAAATATATACAGTTTTTTAGAATTACATTAATAACCATTTTTAATCTGAAAAATTAAAGTGTCTATACACTAGCAAAGCAAGTGAAAAGTATAAAAGGCACAGAGCTCAGACTAGGGAATATGTCTAATGTTCAAATTGAAGCTCAATAGGCAAAAATCATAGCACCCATGTTCTCGACATAGAAATAAGCGTAATTAAAATAAATATTATTTTTTCTTAATAAACTGTGGTTATCAACTTTATAAGTAATATAAATAGTCTGTAACTTGTATAAAATATACATCCCCTTATGCCTGTACACAGTTTCTTTATCAGAATTTCAAGTGCAAATTCTAGGAAATCAAAATTAAATTCTAGGAAATCAAAGTTCCCTGGTAATTTAGGTACATGGTATACCAGACTGTACCTTAACTGATGCATCTGAAAGACTTTTGAGATTTCATCCTAAAACTTTAATTACCCATTGTGCTAGTAATAGGTAATTCGCATGTAAATTCCAAATTGCAGTTGTTTAGAAAGCTCTTGGTAGGCTAGAGCCAGGATAACAGTACTAAGATGAAAGTGAGAAACAGAGAAAATTTCTTATGTAATACTAAACTCTTAAATGAAACAAGGTATTCTAATTCTAGGAAACATTGCATGCTCTCAGTAGGCTGCATTTATTTTCACTTTGGTTAGATAACTTAGTCTTTATTATGTCACACTATCCTGCTCTTGTCAGGACTACAGAGATTTAAGGAAAATCTGTTCCTTGAATAAAAGTTTGTACCTTTCCAAACAAGTACAGTAAACTACTATCATGCTGTGGCAATTGGAATAAAAATTCATTTGTGTAAAATTCAGGATTGTTTAATTACAGGAATAATAAAATGATCAGAGAAGGAGTCATAACTCATTGGCCTAGAGATTGGGGATGTAATTATAAATTGAAGAACATGGTTATTTGGCCCTACTTACTAGGACACCCACTTAAAGGTCAGTAAGGAAAATTCTGTTTGATGACTGACAGGGAGTTCTAAGACAGTTGGTAGGCATTCTAAGAGTCTCCAGATTTGATTTCTATTTTTGACACCTGTTCTAAAGAGATTTTGACTTAATATAAATAAAATGTTCAATTTTGCTCCTGTTTTCACTTCGTCCACCAACACCCCCTCCCTAACCTAAAAGAACAAGCCTCTTTTTGCCCTCTTTCCAGCAGCTGGGCAAAGGCTGGAAGCCAATCCCAACCATACTATTTCTGTATTAATATCAAAGAGGTTATATTGTAACAGTGTTGTAACATCTAATGTTATGAAAATAAGAGTAGGAAACTGAAGAGATATTAGTTTTAATACCAGTCATACTTTTGAGACCATTTGCTCAAAATAAAATGGATCCGCTGAGCTATAAAAAACTTTGGAACTAATTCACTCCAATCTCCTATGTACACATTAAATGTGTGTATTGTGTCAATTCCTAGAGTGATTAAGTAACTTACCCTAACCTAATTAATAACAGGTAGACTCAGAACCCAAATATTTGTACTTGTAATTCAGTGCAAACACTAGGGAAATGCAGTTTAATACAGCTGCTTTGCAATGTCAGTCAATAGGTCAGCTCAGTTTATAAGTAAAAATTGCTGTTTTCCAAACATTGAGTATATTCTTTCATACTTGTTTAGGTAGGCCTTTCAGCTTCTTGTTTTTACATTGCTTCTTTGACTTATTAAATGTAAACAAACAAAAAATTATGATAAATCACAGCAGAATTTCCTATATTTAACATATAACTAATGTTATTTGTCTCTATTTCTTTGCAAAAACTTTTTCTTCTCTGAGTAGCAAGGGTAAAAGGGGAGAAACAAAGTAACTGTGATCAATGAGACTTTTTTAGTTTAGTTCAAAATCATTCCATTATCTCAATTTCATTCTTTTTTAAATGACATTACAAAATGTTTTTCAATCATATATTTTTATATAATTAATTACACAATCATTAATGATCTACTTTATATACAACCATGCCCTTTATTTTATATAATTAAAATTTTAAACATGGTTTTCAGACAAAATTTTCAGGTGGATCAAGAAACCAAACAGACCCAATGGCACTCCTCAGACTATCAATTAATCCATCAGTGACATTAAACACACGGAAGGGAGAGAGACATAGAACAATCAGAAGAATTAGCACCAAGAAGCCAGATTCCTGGGACGCTGTGCAAATGCCAGCAACACAGTTGAGGCCTAGCATCAAAAATAAGTGTAGCTGGTAGCAAGGAAGAGAAATAAGGGGGACAGTTGCAGCAAAGAGGCCATGTTTAAATGTTTATTTTTAAGGCCTTCAGTTTTGAAGATGCAATATTACAGTGATGCTTTCCTGAAATGAGGAGACTCATTGGAAATGCAACACAAAATGACTTCAAGTCTCATACTTTCATTATATTGAGAATTTTTAAAGCATTGTTTGTTTGTTTTTCACCTTGTCTTAATTAAAGTAAATCTTCCAATAATCTGTAGAATAATGAAAGTATAAACACTCATCACCTTCTTCAGTCAAGCAGAAAATTTTATTTTTGTTAGACTTTTATTTTCTGTTTTCTGAGTGACTTATTTAATATTTAAAATCATGCAAAAGTGTGCAGACATACCATCAATGAGCCCACTGTCTCTAAATGTCAAACTGACCTCAGTTATTGAAATGTAGTTTTATATTGCCCTTTTTGAGCAATTTGTGATTGCCACTCAAAAAAGCACTCATGCATATTGTGCTACCAAAAATGTGGAGTTTCAAACCACTGTCTGTCCATTATAGTCCAAGTCAGTGTACAGTAAAAGCAAGCAGTGACTGCAGCCATAGCCCATGCAGTGTCAACAATTGCCTTACAAAGAAATTTCTGAAATGTGGACAACTCTAAAGTACTCAGTTGAAAAAATTTTGTACAGAATGTTTTGGTAGCTTTTGGTACCCTTGTAACCCAAATAGATGCCTGTCAAATATCTGTTTCCATTTCATTTCTGATCTGTAAGAGGGGAGATAAGGCACAATATACTCTATTAAGCATATTTATCATAGTTTGAGAGGAGAGTCCCAGTCTATTTCATAATTATTACTGTAAATTATTGAAGCTTGAAATCTTGAACCTTTCTTTTAATATTGACTAGTACCTTGCTAATAAGCCAAGCAATTCCTTTTCCTTACCAAAACCTAAATAACAATATGGAATGATGGATTCTCTTTGTGAAGCACAAAAGTAAAATTGATAAATTAAATGTCAATCCCTCATAGTGCACAAGGTTCATAGTTTTCAAAATGTTTTCACACATTTTATTTATTTGAATCCTATAAATAATCCCGTACTGTATAATGCACGAGCATAATTGTTTGCAGTGTGTGAACAAGGTGAGTATAGCCTGTTTTTACGTCAAAATATTAGCATGTCTGGATGCGTCTGGTCTGCTGGTAAACAGGCTTCTCAGGAGTCTATTTGAAAGTGGAAGAAGTTCCTGGCAAAGATGTCTTTGGAGAAACAAAGACAAAAGTTGCCAAATTTATTTCAAGGACTATAGATAAGGATTAATGAGATAGCATGTTTAAAAGCATAAGATTGTATTCTATCTGAGATTATAGTGTAAGTCAGAATCTATAAAAATATGTCCAAGTCATGGGGAAAGAGTACTACAATGAAACTGCATCTTTATTAAAAGTGTCCATGAGCCGGGCTCGGTGGCTTAGCCTATAATCCCGCGCCTTTGGTAGGCTGAGGTGAGTGGATTGCCGGAGACCGCGGGTTCGAGACCCGCCTGGGCAGCGAGACCTCATCTCTACAATAAACCAAAAAATTAGCCGGGCGTGGTAGCGCGTGCCTGTAATTCCGGCTACTTGGAAGGCTGAGGCGGAAGGATCGCCGGATCACAGCAGGTCGAGGCTGCGGTGGCCGGAAGCGGCCACTGCACTCCAGTCTGGGCGACAGAGTGAGACTCCAACTCAAAAAAAAAAAAAAAAAAAAGTGTCCATGAAACTTTGAGGTCACAGAATACCAGAATCATTGGCTCAGTTGCACTTGCAGGGTCAGCTATGTGAACTACCAATTATTAATGAGAAAATTTATCCTCTCCCACTCATTACATTATTTAAAAATATTCCTAAAATTAAAAAAATAATAGTATATTAACAAACTTAACAGAAACTTCATTTTAATTGTTCCTTCTTATAATATTCAACCAGGTATATGCTTTCAGGTATATTCCTGTAACTTAGAAGTCATCACAGCAACATTGGTAACAAGAGAAGAACAGTTGATAATATCATCTACCTGACTGAATACCCCTTTTATTAGCTGGCCTAAAGAAAAGTTAATTATGATTAGTGTGTCAATTTTATTACAGGAAATACTAATCTCCTGTTGGCATATATTATACTAATAATCACAAATAGTTACACATTGTGGTAGAGGGACTAAACATATTGTAAATTTGCTCAAGTAATCTAGAGAAATCTCTAGAAAACAACCTTCAATAAAATTAGACACTTAAACTCTTAGTAGAAAGAACATGGTAAATAATGTTACCCATATCCCCCCAGGAGAGAAACACAACTTTTGGTGATAGTACTTTGGTTGAATAGCTTTTACTTCTAGACTATTATCTTTCTCTTATTAAATATTGTATACTCATGTCTCCCCTTTGCTCACTCACTGCAATTATTTATTTAACATAATGTGAATATAGTCACATGGATAAGCAGGTGAACCGGGATTCATCATGGGTGGCTTGGTTTCAAAAATTGTGCCTTTAACCACTAGGCTAAGCTGAAACATTATCTTAATACTCACTGATATATTTCTTGGTTGGTGTGTATGCTTTTAATTTAGTTAATTTTAGATTACTCTTTTAATAACTTATTTCAATTTTATGCACCCATTTTTTAAAATTTGATGTTTTAAGCTCAAATACTAGAAAAACTTCCAATGAAAAGTAAGAATTCTTTGTCCCACCCTACCTGGCCTCCAATTCCATTTCTCAGAATACTGCATTTAGTTGTTTAAATGTATATTCTGAAATATACTTTTGCATTTTTATTATTGTTTTATGAATGCTAGATATTATCCATGAACAAATTATAGTCCTGTAGATGTGATTCAGCTATATAGTACTATTTCCCTTCCCCTCCTCACAAAATATTTAAATGAGGAGCTATTTTAGTTATTTTAGCTCCCCACGTTTTTTTGTTTTGTTTTGTTTTGTTTTTTGAGTTGGAGTCTCACTCTGTTGCCCAGACTGGAGTGCAGTGGCCGCTCCCGGCCACCGCAGCTTCAACCTGCTGGACTCCAGCGATCCTTCCACCTCAGCCTTCCAAGTGGCTGGAACTACAGGCGCGCTACCACGCCCAGCTAATTTGATTTATTGTAGAGATGAGGTCTCGCCAAGTTGCCCAGGCAGGTCTTGAACCCAGGGGCTCAAGCAATCCACTCACCTCAGCCTCCCAAGGCGCGGGATTACAGGCTGAGCCACCGAGCCCAGCTAGCTCCCCACTTTTTAAGTAATAAGTAATATAACGTAAACACCATTTTCCTCTAATAATATAAAATAAATGTTTTCATTATGAATTTTATAACTAATAATCCTTACTATCATGAAATATTTCTTTCCCAAATCTGACATAGATGGTTATATTCTCTAATTTTGTCTATAACTTAATAATCAAATTTGAAAAACAAAATAATTATATTATGATGAAAAGGTTTATTGTAATGTCAAATAAAAGTGACACTGTGTAATTTACTTGTTTGAGTTTGTTGATCCTTATATCTGTGTTTCTTTTGCATGAGCAATGTTTTTCATTGTTATACGCGAATCACTAGAAATCAGATAACCAGCCAAATTCAAGGTCAAATTAATAAGTAAACCCTTTATTCAAGCTGGTGATCGAGAGAGGGCTTGTGCCTCCCAGACTCTCAACAACAAATGAAATTTGCAGGGAGTTTTTATAGGCAAAAGCAGTTGGGAAACTGAATCATTAAGAGAGATAAATATGTGAAACATATGTTCTGGAGTTTGACACATAGTACACTTAGATAAGGGTGCACACAGTATATTATTAGGTAAGGGAGCACACAGTATAATCAGATAAGGGGAAACCGTTAGAGCACTGTGTGGGGTGCAGAGCTTTGAGGGTTGTTTATGAGCAAATTTTTAAAATTCTTGTGTCAGCCACACAGAAGTTTAATAACAAGTTAACAACATGGAGACACGAAATGGAGTTTTACATTTTAAATATAAACTTAGGTTTTATCCAATACACTGCAAACACTTTAAACATTTTATAAAATACAGCAAAAATACTTTAAATACTTAAGTATATTCTCGATTTTTACAAATATTTGTCATATTGCCTTCAAAGGTCTTTCTCTTTTTTAGAGCACTTCCTACACCCATGAACATTATTATGTCTCACTTTCATTTCTGGTCTACAGTTGTTAATCTCTGAGGCTTTTCACAGATTCATTCCGGGATTCTTCCCTACAACTCTCCTGAGTAGATTTACTTCTATCTTTTTTTTTTTTAATGTAATCCTTTATGATTCTTAAGTTTATCATCAAGTGATTTGCATAGAAAGTTTGTAGATAAAATATTTCATCTATAAATACCTGAAAAAATTTATGTTGCCTTTATGCATAATTTATTGCTTGTCTGTTTATAAAAACAGCTTGAAAATAATTTTCCTTCAGAAATATATAATAACAAGAGTTCTTTGAGGAGTTTGGCAATAATAAAATTGGATTAATGTGACAAAAATGATCATTTAAGTTTCTGTACATTTACTGAAAATATATTATTTGTTTAAAATAATGTTACAGAGTCTTGGTGACAACAGTGACACTCTGTGTGGATAGGAAACAAAACTTGCACTGGTGAATCATTGAAAAGGATTGTAAGTAGACCCCCTTCTAATTCAACATCATTGTTTTTTCATCCATGTATTCTACCATCTGGAGCTACAGTAGGATAGGACAGTCATTTAGATAAATTGTATAATCTGCTATATTTGCAAGACCATTGCCTCTAAGTCATCATCTCAGCTACATCCTAGAAATACCTAATTTAGGTGGGGCAGAGTGGCTCACACCTGTAACCCTAGCACCTAGGGAAGCTAAGGCTAGAGAATTTCATGAAGGAAGGAGTTTGAGACCAGCCTGAGCAGCAAGTCAGATCTCATCTCTACAAAATATATATTTAATTTTAAAAATAATAAAAGAATAACCTAATTTTGGTCTATCAACCTGGAATAAATATTCTGCTAAATCCTTAGGTATGAGTATCAAGTGAATCCTACATGAATGAAAGACAAAAACCTACCCGAAATTTGTGCAGATTCTGGAGCAATACAAATTGATGCTCCTTTCATTAAGCAGTGTTCCAGTGTAATAATTTTGTCTCTAAGCTACTGATAGATTTTCTCAAATAATGGTGTCTATATTCCAAGACTGAGTTGAACTTTATTACTGGAGTGATGGGACATGAACAGTTGCTCTTTCCAATTCTTGATTAAGGGAAGCTCATGATGTTGGACCCATACATAACTTCCATGTCTATTGCCACCATGACTCTGTCTGTATAGAGTCATGACAGAGGCTAATTTAAACTTGCTAATCAAATCATCCTGTTTTAGCATCTCTTTATGTTGAATGCATTTTGGAGGACATTAATATACAAAGATCTTCACATCCCCCGCATTTAATAGTTCTAATCATTCTATATCTTCACTCCTTCTGCTTCAGTCGTTCTCATTTCAGAATCACAAACAACCAACCAAGTTAATCACCACTATCCAAGTTTCCCTATGTTGTTCTTATCTCTGACCATTTCTCTTTCCAAACAAAGTGAATACTCAGGAGCATTGACTGAACCTCTGTTATTTGGTAACATTTCCCTTCAACTCTCTTTCAGAGCTACCTAATAGCAGAATTGTCATGAAGCACTGGAATCCTGTGTCACTAGTGGATACTCCAGTGTGCCACTCAATCTTCTTTTCATGTCTAAAGTGTCCTTATCTCCACAAGTGTTCACTGCTATTCATTCCCTAGAGTCCCATCCAGACAATTGCTCACATTCAAAGAGCATTGCCTTGTCATAGTTTCAACTCTTTCTCCAGGGCCAGCATGTATTCATGTACTGGTTGATGCCGGATTATCAATTCAGGCCTCAATTTTGGACAACTCTAAAGGGCAAATTTCATCCTTGGATATGGTATGTATCTTCAATTTTAAAACTCTGTTTTAATTTTTTATTATGTTTTGTAGTTTCCTCTGTATAGACTTTGTGCATCTTTTTGCTAATTTTATAACCAATTTTATTTTTGAAACTATTATAAATGAATAGTTTAAGTTTGCTTGCATATGTATAACATGGTTTATAGATATTTGTCCTGAAGTTTTGCTAAATGACTTACTATTACTTTTAATTTTTGTTTCTCTACTCTTACTTGAGAAAAATTTTTTAGCCATGTTTCACAAGTGTTTGACCTTTAGTTTCTCTGTTCTGCTTCAATCCTGCATTTGTTGTTCTATGATAAGCCTTGAGTAAAGCCTCCTTGATCATTTTTTATAAATTTCTCATACCAAAAATTCATGAGGAAATTCTGCAATAATTTGTATGTTCTTCTTCCCTTTTTCTTTTCCTCTCTCTCCTCTTTAGTGTCTTCTCCTGCAGGTAATAGTCATTTTAGCTGTTCTGAATTTTTATCTCTGTCTTCTCAGCTCTATGGTGTTGCCATGTTCTGCTGTTACTCCAGTTTATCGCACTAAAGTTGGAAGATTATTTTTGGCTAGACAGCCAAGATGATTGTGGGACCACACCATATTTCCCTTTCTTTTGAAACACAATCTAGATCAGCCTCCCATGTAACACTACTTAACATTGTTCCAGAATACATTCAGTCTCTGTCGATTTTTGTTCAATTTATCTCCCTCTGTAATTCAGTTTGGACAGTTTAAGTTCACTGCGTTTTCATCATTTTCTCTAGTCTATTATTAAACCCATCCGTTAGATATTATCATTCATATGCAAACTTTCTCCTCAGGGATTTAAATTTCTTTTTGTTACTGTTATTTATTTTTATTTCTTTATTAAGAGTTCTTATGTCTTTTCTCATTATATCCATGTTTTATTTAAATGTTTATTAATATATAAGATATAATGATAGTTTCAAAATATGCTTTTTGCTAGTTCATACATATCTGTTATTCTATTCATTTTATTGATGATTTTTCTCCTGGTTATTGGTTATGTAATCCTTTATCTACATATTTTAAGCTTTTTATTCTGTTTTGTTCTATATATAGAAAATTGTGGGTACTATTGTATTGAGTATCTGGATTTCTTGTTAAAGCATGTTGACTTTTGCTCTGATGTGCAGTTCATTAACATGTGAATGTTTGATCCTTTTAAGTTTTGTTTTTAAGCTTCTTTGTGACCCATATAGAATAGTTCTTAAACTAATATTTGAGCCCTTGACTCTAGGACCTAGAGAATGGTATTTATATTTTCTTACTTGAATGGCTGTTGTGTTCAGTACAATCTTTCTGTGATACTTGGATGAAACTCCAATATCTCTGACTGTTAAATGACATCTAACTTTCTATTTCAATAACAGCATCTGGAAAATTATTTCCTATTTGATTTTGAAGTCTTTATCCATGTATGGGCTGATTTGATTGGACAACTACCAAAGAAGACCCCATGCAGACTTCTAAATTGTATTCTATGTAAATATCTCCTATTTTTTGGTACCCTGTTAAAAAATCTTATCTATGTCATCAGTTAAGAATTCTAATTTTTATACTGTAGCTCAGTAAGACCATTGTGTTCTGTTTAGGTTTATTATTTTGAGATTAAATCAGCAAGAATCTATAGGCAAAATGTTGGGATTAGACATCAGCAATAAGGCTTACTAGAGATGCCTAATGGACACCCTCCTTCCAGAAAAAAAAAAGTAACTGCATTTTAAATAGGTTATTTGAAATAAAGGAGTCAAGAAGCATAGAAGAATAACAGCAGAGATCCTGTAGAACATGGATATTCAAAATAGATGCATAGAAAAGGAACAAAACACCTTGCCTTTTCCACCCTATCTTCCCACAGTCAGATCAGTTTGGAACAGGAGAGATTCTCCTTGCAAAGCAAAGATAAGGCGGAGGCCTCCAGCAAACTCACTGAAACCACAGACACCTACAGTTTTTGCTTCTGGAGAATCCTACAGTCCTCAGGGGTACTAAACCCACTCTGGGAGCTTCTAGGTGTAACATGGCTAAATTACTCTAAAGAAGGAGACCACATTGTATCCTTATCTTCTATAATTCAAACTGATGCTGTAAAATACCATTTTGAAACCAGTGCCACTACTAAAGTACATCTTGTTCTACAGACTAGTAGCCACTACATTTCCCATCAAGAAGCTTGACTGTCACTACACTGCACTCACATATGGTTTTGAGCTATTTCCCAACGAGGCAGTTACAGCATTCCACACACGAAAAACAAACTGCTAAGAAAGCACTATATCTTCCCCATCCTAGTAGTTGCAGCACCTTAACCACAGCTATTTAGAGTCTAGGCATAGTGAAAAAACTGTAACTTCAGTGCCTGAGCCCATGAAGCACTCTATGCCCTAAGAAGCAGGAAGTCTCACCTAACAGGGAAGATGTACCTGCTATGCAACAAATACAGCCCACCCTTGTTGTGCAGAACAGCCCTGTAACCCCGTCTCCAGTGGAGTGGCAATGCCCAACCCATCAGGAGAGTATCTCTGTTCATCCTTATCAAACAGAACAGCCAGGTTCATTTGCTCTCAGTGGCCATGGCATGCCTGAGCAAATAACAGAGTAGCTCCCTCTCACCCTTTGCCTGCAAATTATTCCTGTCCCCATCCCCATTACAATGGGAAGGCTGTGGCTGAACAGTCTGGCAAACTCCTACAGTCGAGGTCACAAAGGCTAATGGGCATTGAGGATGTTGACTACAGCTGAAGAAACATCACGGAGACCACACTCTGCTCCCATCTTGAACCAAAGTTAATGCATGCTACTTAATTGACACCCTAAGATGCAACTGCAAATGAGCATCTTTTTCTGTACAAGCCGTTCTAAAAAAATTAGAAAATCAGGGAAACATTATGTCACCAAAGAACACAGCAACTCTGTAGTAATTGACTTCAAGTAAATAGACATTTCTTCAAAACTAATTTTATGGGACCAGTATCACCTTATATCAAAACCAGACAATGACACAATAAAAATGCAGACCAATATCCTGATAAACATAGATGCGAAAATTCTCAACAAAATACTAGCAAACAAAAAGCACATTAAAATAATTATTAACTGTGATTAAGTGGGATTCATTCCAGTAATACAAGGAAAGTTCGACATATGCAAATCAATAAATATGATTTATCACATCAACAAAATCAAGAACAAAAGCTATATAATAATTTCAATAGATGCAGCAAAATCATTGGATAAAATTTAACATTCTTTTTTAATTACAAAAATCTCAAATTAGAAATCAAAAAAACGTATTATGCTAAAAATAAAGGACATATGTAGCAAACCCATAGCAAACATCATACCAAATGGTCAAAAGTTAAAGTATTTTCTTCTACAATCTGGAACAACACATGGATGCCCATTTTTACAACATTTATTCAACATAATACTGGAAGTCCTCACCAAAATGATTATGCAAGAGAAAGGAATAAAGTGCATTCAAATTGAAAAGGAGGAAGTCAGATTGTGCCTGTTTGCAAACAGCATGATCTCATACATACAATATCGTAAAGATTTCACCAAATCTGTTGGAACTAATTAATAAATTCAGGAATGTTTCAGTATGCAAAATCAACATACAAAAAAGTATTATTTCCCTGTGCCAATAGAGAACTTTTTAAAAAAATCAAGAAAGCCATCTCATTTACAATATCTACCGAAAACAATGCTTAGAAATAAATTTAACCAAGAAAGTGAAATATTTCTACAATGAAAGCTAAAACATTAATTTAAAAATGAAGACAACAGAAATAAATGGAAAGATAATCTGTTTTTATGGATTGTAAGAACTAATATTGTGAAAATATCTATAATACTCAAAGGTATCTACAGATTCCATTCAATTTTTATCAAAATACCAATTACATTTTTCCATAGACATAGATCAAATAATTTCTAAAATGTGTATGAAACCACAAAAGATATCCAGTAGCAAAAGCTATCTTGAGCAAAAAGCGTGAAGCTGGAGGTATCACACTAGCTTACAAAAATAGATTATAAAGCTATAGTAACCAAAATGGAATGGTATCAGCATAGAAATAGACATATACACCAATGAAATAGAATAGACATCATTCTACACACCTTCAGCCAACTGAATTTAGACAAGGCACAAGGGTAAAACATTGGGTATAAATAATCTTTCCAATAAATCATGCTTTAAAAAAACTGAATAATATCCAGTGACTACAGCATTATCTCTGCAGCAATCTCTCAATATATATACACACACACACACACACACACACACACACACACACACATATATATATATATATATAAATCAATCACTAAAAAACGAGCTAAAATTTTTAATGTAAAACCCCAAAACATAAAATTTTAGGAAAAAAATAAACAATGCTTCATGACATTTGCCTGGTCACAAAATTTTTGAATAAAAACACAAAAGAACAAACAATAAAAACAAAAATAGACAAACAATATTATATCAAACTAAAAGGCTTTTACACAACAAAGGAAATCTTATCAGAGTAAAGACACAACCTACAAAATAGGATAAAATATTTTCAAACTATACATGCTACAAGAAGTTAATTTTCAGGCCATATAGAAACTCAAACAACTGTGCGGCGGGGGGGGTTCAATTTAAAAATGGGCAAAACAACCAAATAGACATTTCTGAAAGTACACATACAAATAGCCAACACGTGTAAGTGAAAATTCTCATAATCAAATAAAAATCAAAACCACAATGAGATGGCACCTTACACCTGTCAGAATGGCTTTTATCAAAAAGATAAAATGCTATATAAATAACAAATGTTGGTATGAGTGTGAGGAAATGGAAACCCTTATATGCTGTTGGTTGGAAATGTAAATTTGTACATCATTATAGCAAAATTTTGCTGGTTTTCAGAAAATTAAAATTAGAAAACTATACTGATTCTGTAATTTCATTACTGTCTATCCAAAGAAAATAAAATCATGTGTCAAAGAAATAATATGATCTTCCATGTTTATAATAGATAAGCTATGGAATTAACTTGTGTCCACCAATGGATAAATGGATAAATAAAATGTTATATATATGAATACATATCTGCACACATATAAAGGAATATATATAAAATATATATTGTATATATATTCCTTTATATGTGTGCAGATATGTATTCATATAGTCACTCAACCATAAAAAAGAGTAAAATATTATTTTAGCAATTTGGATGAATCCAGAGGACATTATGCAAAGTGATATAAATCAAGCTCAAAAAGGCAAATACTACATAACTGTACTTATTTGCAATTTAAAAAACTGATCTCAAACAATTAGTAGAATAGTGAGTGACTACCAGGATTGACCAATGGATACCAAATTACAGATAGATAAGAGGAATGAGATCTAGTGTTCTATTGCCCAGTAAGATAACTGTAGTTAACAATATGGCATTGTTAAATTACTAGTAGAAAAAATTTTGAAAATTCTTACTATGGAGCCAATTTTTCATTTGTTTGTGGCAGATCTAGTCTATTATCAATTTTTCCACTCTAAACAGAAGCAGAACATTTATTTTATATTAATCAAAATTTTCCTTATCCAGTTTGCACTTCAAATGATACAGAAAAAGATTATGGTGTATTCACTATAAATGCAGAATTATTAGACTTCATTGATTTACTGGGTCTAAATTAGGTTTTGCATCATTAGAGACAGTTTTTTGGATGACAAAATTGTAACAATAAGACAAATATTACTTCATATGTTTTTGATTTAATGCAAATCATTAGGAAAACAAAATGCTATACCTAAAATTACTTCAGACTACTTGAAAGAATATAAGTTATAGAAGTTTTATAGATAGCTGTACTTGAAGTTTAGTTCTTCAAATTGCTACAGGATTCTCATGGTGACGTTTATATCTATCTATCTATCTATCTATCTAATCTGATTATCTGATTGCTGAAAAATGATATCTCACATTTATATAGCCTAAAAATATTTTCCTATTTTTTGAGTTGGAAGTGTACAATGTTTCTATGAAGAGGCAATGTGGGTGTTTTTCACTCCTTTTGCACTGAAAAAGAAAATAATTAGTGGTTACCAAATCAGTGATAAAGTGACTA
Organism: Cephalopachus bancanus; assembly: GCA_027257055.1. NCBI lineage: Eukaryota > Metazoa > Chordata > Mammalia > Primates > Tarsiidae > Cephalopachus > Cephalopachus bancanus. Next base: position 8,159,389 of record JAPVLO010000041.1, read on the forward strand.
TATAGAATTCAAATTATTAACTTCTACACAATAATTTTATCTTTCATACACTGTTTTTATGTGATATGATGTTATGATTACAAATTATATATTACTCTCTACCTCATCTCCCTCTTTTGCCATCAAAAGCCTTAATTTTAACACTAAATTTTTGGCCTTCTTTTTGATTATTAACCTTGGATTTATCCCTTGAAACTTTTTTTACATGTATGTACATATCCTCTCCCTTTTACAAGAAAATATTGCAAATGTTGTTGTTTTGTCTGCATATGGTATTATATCTATTATATGAGTTTTAGAAATTATTCTACAACAATTCATTGTCTTAGGGTTCCAGCAGTAATTTCTGTATTTATATTGTGTGTTTATTATTTTGGCATTTAAAATATCATTAAAATAAGATATTACCATTTTGAATTTCAAAGGCTATTAGCATAAAAAGAGTAATGCGTGTTTTGCAAAATGTATTGTGGAAAATAGGAGAAAGTATATTTTAAGCTGTCAATGTTAATTGTATCCTTTTTGGATGAGTAATAAATCAGTGCTGGTCTGATAACAATGGGGATATAACATAGGGTAATGAGCAGGTATCAAAAAAGGAAGACTTCAACAAGGTCATTACCTCCAAAAACATTTTCTCTACATCACAGTGAAGTTTCCTTGCAAGTAACTGCCAAATACTTTATCAAATTTGCCTGCATTTATTTGATGTAATGTTTTCTGGATACATGTTCACCTTTATTTCTATAATAAAACATCCTATCAAGTAAATTTTATGCTGTAAACAAAAATAAGTATGTTTTATCATTTTAATATGTTGTCAAAAGTTGCTGGAAGTCTGTGGGGAGTTAGCACACAGTGCACAATAGAATGCAGAGCCAGATAATGCAATCTGATTACAGGAAAGTTGATGATCAGGTAAGAGATGGAGGGACCAAAAAACAAAGGCCGGAAATAGTTGGAGACAGAAGATTTCTGATTTATATATATATATTTATATATATATAAATATATATATATAAATATATATATAAATATATAGAAATATATAAATATATATGTATATAAATATATATATAAATATATAAATATATAAAAATATATATAAATATATATAAATATATATATAAATATATAAAAATATATATATAAATATATATATATATAAATATATATAGATATATAGATATATTTTTTTTTGAGTTGGAGTCTCACTGTGTCACCCAGATTGGAGTGCAGTGGCTGCTCCTGGCCACCACAACTTTGACCTGCTGGGCTCCAGCGATCCTTCTGCCTCAGCCTTCCAAGTAGCTGTAACTACAGGCATGCGCTACCACACCTGGCTAATTTTTGATTTACTGTAGAGATGAGGTCTTGCCAAGTTGCCCAGGTGGGTCTCAAACTCAGGCAATCCACTCACCTCAGCCTCCCAAAGCGCAGGATTATAGACTGAGTCACCGAGCCCGGCTCTATGTAATATTTTAAAACAATAAATTTGACCCAAAAAATGTTAAGACTAACTTATAGTGAGAATATATAAAAGATATTATCATCATACAAAAATGAATGGTTCAGTAAATGGATGCTTAATTGTTTCAAAAAATCTTGTACCAGCCAGGCTTGGTGGCTCAGCCTGTAATCCTGTGCCTTTGGGAGGCTGAGGTGAGTGGATTGCCTGAGCCTGCGGGTTTGAGACACGCCTGGGCAGGCGAGACCTCATCTCTACAATAAATCAAAAAAATTAGCTGGGTGTGGCAGCGTGCTCCTGTAGTTCTGGCTACTTGGAAGGCTGAGGCGGAAGGATCACCAGAGCCCAGCAGGTCGAGGTTGCAATGACCAGGAGTGGCCACTGCACTCCAGTCTGGGTGACAGTGAGACTCCAACTCAAAAAAAAAAAAAAATCTTGTACCAAATATTCAAGGCCTTGTATAAGTTATAGGACTCTCTGTTGGAAGTGGCACTGGTAGCTGTCCAAGTCATGAATGACTATAAAGGTGATATAATTAATGATATAATACAGAAAGGTATTCGATATATTTAGACCCCATGATTGTTTCAGAGAAAGGAGAAATTGCCTTAAAGAAAATCATTTTTAGGAAAAAGTAAGTCACTTGAGAAGGAAAGTTAAGGGTATATAAAATTTCTTTCTAATAGGTAAAATGATAAATAATAAAAGGGTGGTCAAATGAGTGAACAAAACCACAGAAGCTAGTAACTGTGGGACAGATTAAAACAACAACGGTGTGAAAGTAATCTAGATTCCACATAATTCACAATCCAAAGGTGAATTGTAATAGCACAAAAAAACCCATGATAACCTGTAATAGCTTGCCTAACATAAGTAAATCCATTTTGTAACAGATTCTCCATTTTTGCTATTCATATACAGAGATGATCCCCCTGTGAAACTTTCCCATAATCACAAGTTGTAACCTTCCTGTAATTACAAGTCCATATTCTTGTTCCCTTCGGTGCTTGGAAACTCCTTAATTGCAAATTCCATAGCTACCTGTACCCTTTTGCAACCAAATGTTCTGCCAACAATGTAATCATAACTGTAAAACTTTTGTGAATTTTACCTTTATAAACTCCCTGCTCACTCTGGGGTCAAGAGTTCTATATGGCACTAGTCTGCTTTCCACTGCCAGCTAATAAAGGACTCAAATCTGACCCTCTGCGTGTTGGTAACTCCTTTCTTGTACTTCAGCTATAACATTTGGAGGCCCCAGTGAGATTCACCAACCTCGGGAGGCAGCCCACCCCAGCTATCCCTGGCTTGGTGGAAAAGTTATAGGGGAGGCACCCCCCTGAGATGCTCCAGGGCCCTATATCCTCTCACCCAGCCTGGAGGGAAATGGAATGGCCACTGGCTTCCCAGTACCTTAAAAATACCTGAGTCTGTCTGCATTCTCCTAGGAGGTAAGAATCTGTTCTGTTTGTGGCCATAATTCTGTTTATGGGAGTCACAGCCTGACAAGGCCATTCCTTGGATATTATTTATTAAGTCAAGATGTTGGCTGAATAGAGTCCTGGTTCAGTTTCTGATTTCAGTTTTGATTTGCCTTTACTGGTATTCTGATTTCAGTGTGGAATTGTCTTTGCTGGTATTCTGATTTCGGTGTGGATTTGCCTTTACTGTTTTTTGGCAACATGGGGTCTCAGAATTCTCGACCCTTCAGTCCCCTGGATTGTATAATGAAAAAGTTTTCTGCTGGATCTCAGAGGACAACTGATGATCTTTGCCTAGGGCTACTCCCTAGGGAGGCAAGAAGGTTCCCGAAGGAAAGTTCGGACTGTCAGCACCCATATGGGTGGGAGGTGAAGTGCTTAGATTCTTGGCTCTTTTCTTTTCTAGTTGGCAAAGTGACTCCACAAAGAACCTTGAAACTCCAACAGCTGTATGGTATGCCTTTCTGAGTCTTCAGTGAGTCATCCCTCATTTGTCATCCATGGCACCTGACCCCAGCCTCAGTCTTCTTGACCTCCTTCCCCCCAATGTTTGATAGCCCCCTGGCAGCAGCCCTACTTGCTGCAGCAAGTCATAACCCCCACGTTTACTTGGGAAGCCCATTCAGGTTTCCACATAACTTAACAGGTCTCTCCTTAAGGGGGTAGCTGTGAAAAAAAATTATTGAGGTTCTTGTTTGTTTGTTTGCTTTTTTATATAATAAATCTCTCTCAAGTTATATCTAAACTGGGACAATATCAACCTTCTTCCCAAACAAAAGTAAAGGGATCATGTAAATTAATACTGTTAACTAACTACAAAAAGATCAATTGTAATTTGTTTTTCCAACCAAACATGTAAGTAATAAAATTTTTCTTCCAACTTTACCATGTGTTAACACATTAGTGCTAAGTAATACCACTCTTTAATATATCAGGCTCACTAAAGTTGTGTTTTATACACAAAATATTAAATTACCTGTTGAGCCTAACTAGCACCCTCTTATGAGACAGGTAAAGCTTTAAATGCCAAACACCCTGCATGACATGACAAGGTTTGGGAACTGACCATTTCCACCTGGTTAAGTTACTTTTACTAAGTCTAGTACTTATTCTGCCTGATGAATAAAATACTGGGTACTCTGTGTGAGCACAATGAGAATGGGAACAGTAATTTATAAAGGTTTTTAACAACTTTGCCTATTCATAATTATAAATAAGTAGGAACAGATCATTACACATCCATGTGGTCTGTTCACTCTAAAAGGTTTTACATCAGACTGTCACAGATAAATAGTTAAAAATATTATACATATTACCTATTAAAAAACTTTTTAAAGTTTTTTTTAACCAAAACATAAAAAAAAGAAACAGTGCCAACATCAAGGGCGGCAGAACCAGAGGGCCAAAGGGACACTCAAATTGGCAGTCGCAGTTAGTGAACAAAACTCTAAGTGTCCATCAAAGACCTGGTAAAAAAAACCTTTTAAGGGGATAGTGTCCATTGCTTATAGATACAGTCTGTGTGGGCATTGAAAGCATAGTTGCCCCCAAAAGGCCTTAACCTCCTGGACCTTGTACACTGTGCAGGCCAGAAAGCCACTGGAAAGCAGGTGTACTCTCTTCTGAAGAGAGGAGTGAACATTTGACTCACAAATGGTGGCCACTTAGGGAGGCCTGGAAATCTGCTAAGCTGCCTGGCACTGGCTCATCATAATCCCAACAGCCTCCCAGGTAAATATTAGGGCACTGAAACCCCAATTAATTTTTAATTTAACATAGGTGCCAGCCTTTCGGTCCTGGCTATGCATGTTGAACGCATATAGCCTTATTCGAAAAATTTTTCTTTTTTAAGCAACAAAGGGGGGAAGAAAGAAACAAAATTCAGTTAGTCCTCCCCCACTGTATTTGTTACAAAATAGCAAGGTTTCACTAATGAAATCAATTGTGTGCACTCATCGCCCCACCTGGAATGATTACCAGCAGCTCCTTTTAACCCTATTGACCTCTGAGGAGCGAGAATGCATCAGAGCTGAGGTTAAAAAAATAGATTCTAGCCTCAACTGTGGGTATACAGGAAGAAAGCCAGGAAATGTTAGATGAAGTTTTTCCCTCTTCTCACCCAGATTGGGACCCTAACACTTCAGCAGAGTCCAGGGCATTAGATACCTATCACCAGACTCTATTAGCTGGTTTGAGGGGAGCAGCCTGGAAACCTATCAATATTTCTAAAATTATCAAGATTCTCCAGGGTCTTGAGAAATCTCCGGGGGGCATTTCTTAAATGCCTACAGGAGGTTTTTTGTATCTATACCCCGTTTGATTCCTCTGTTCCTAAGAATTCTTGAGCTATCAATTTGGCATTTGTGGCTCAAGCGACTTTGGACATCTGAAAACAGTTGCAAAAGCCTGAGGGTTTTGCAAGAATGAATATTTCTCAGCTATACGAAGTAGCCCAAAAGCTTTTTAACCTCTGGCTAAATAAGTAACTTTCAGAGTAACTGTGACACTGTTGGCCTTCTCAATTCAATCTCTCTAAGGTAGAGTAAGCATTTTAATCTTTATCATGCCAAGTATCCTGATACAACTCCTATTTTCCTCAATGTAGGAAATAATTATACTTTATAAGTTTACTTGGCTTAAATCTCTCCTTTCCCAAGTGGTAGAAAAATCTCATTCACAGCAACTGTCCTTGGACACAGTAGTTTAAAGGGAACATGGATCTCAATGCTTTCTGCCTTCAGCTTTTAAAAAGTCTATTGCTAGCCAAAGATGACATCACTGAGATTAGAAGACAGGGAAGAACTTGCTGCAGATTCTGACAGTGCAGATTTCAATGTCAGGTTAACTCAATAAAGAATAGTAAAATAGCTGGTGACAGTTTTATTAAACCTACACATTGTTTCCCATACTCTAATATGCTTGGCCTTTTATATGGCACTCTAAAACCTAACTATATGTCTCTAATGTTTTCATTCTTCTTTTCTTCAGACTTTGTCAAAGTGGCTGTATTTCCTTGTTAAAGTACAACTAAGAATAATTTACAAGAAAATATTTCAACTTATGTTAATAAGTTAGAGGTTTTAGATAATCATACATATAATTTATAGAACTACTTTCACTTTTCCAGCATTGTTTCTGGGGCAATAGCCTTTTTCATCATTGTTTGCTTAATAATTTTTGACTGTGCTCTTGCTCAACGCTTTATTAAATCCAAATAGTATTCAATTAAGATACCACTGTTTCCTATTCATGCCCTTGGAAATAGATAGGTGGGGACCATCTCTACAGCCCACCTGAGCAGGAAACAGTCTCAGAAAATTGATCATTGCCCCATTTCCCTGAATCATAAGAATATTTCCAAGGGAAGGAGTAGGGAATAAAAGGACAAATCAAGAGTGGGAAGCAGCCAGGCTCGGTGGCTCAACCTGTAATTCGATGCCTTTGGGAGGCTGAGGTGAGTGGATTGCCTGAGCCCGCAGGTTCGAGACCTGCCTGGGCAGGCAAGACTTCATCTCTACAATAAATCAAAAAAAAAAATTAACCAGGTGTGGTAGCGCGTGCCTGTAATTCTGGCTACTCGGAAGGCTGAGGTGGAAGGATTGCCAGAACCCAGCAGGTCAAGGCTGTGGTGGCTGGGAGCAGCCACTGCACTCCAGTCTGGGTGACAGGGTGAAACTCCAACTCAAAAAAAAAGAGTGAGAAGCTATTTTTTATCTTGTTCCCAAACCCTAACACAATGACAAAAAAGTAGAGGCTATGTCCAGGAGAAATACATGCTCTAGGTAAAAATTAACCTTGTCAACTTTGTCTTTTCAGAAACACAGACTCCTGAAGCATGACCAGTACTGGCTTGTTGTAATTTGTCTTTTTTAGAAATCCAAACTTCTCAAACATGACCAATATCAACCCATTGTATACTCAGTGCATGGTGACCAGGACCCCCCTCAGGGTCTCCAAGACATCCACAAGTGGCCAAAAAAGAAATCATGACAGTCATGTCTACCAGATTGCAACATCTCCAGGGGAAAGGATTTAAGCCAGGGCTTGAGGGGTCTATGGGTCCACACTCATCTATAGTGTAGACCCGTTTCCTGTCTGTAGAAAGTAAACCTGTCTCTTTTCTTTTATCTTCAGAGAAGGGGCCAGCACCAAAGAAGGGCTCTGTGTTGGCTTTGTTATGCCAACAAATCAGGGGTTAATAGAGACACCCTCCAGAGGGTCTGAGAAATTTGGACAAATAAAAAAAAAAAACAGGAAAAATAATAAATCCTGGTTCCAATCCTTATTTGATTGAAACCCATGACAAACAACTCTTTTTATTGGTCTAGTTGGACCCCTCATACTTCTCCCCCTTTATTTGCTCATAGGGCCCTGCATAATAAATTGGTCTATTTGTTTTGTCAAACAATGGATCAGTTCTGTAAAACTCATGTATATAAGACCCTACTATAAAAGTATACCTATGACTGATGAGTCAAGGCATTGACTCATGAAGAAATAAAAGGGGGGAATGTAATAGCATAAAAACCTATAATAACCTGCAATAGCTTGCTTAATGTAATACCGTTTTTTAGCAGATTCTCCATTATAGCTGTTCAAACACAGAGATGATCCCCCTGCTTAACCTTCCCATAATCACAAGTCCACATTCTTGTTCCCATCAATGCTTGGAAACTCCCTAATTGCAAATTCCCTAGCTATCTGTACCCTTTTGCAACCAAATATTCTGACAAAAATGTAATCATAACTGTACAGTTTTTGTGATTTTTGCCTTTATAAACCCTCTGCTCACTCTGTTCAGGGTCAAGAGTTCTTTATGGAACTAGTCTGTTCTCGATTGCTGGATAATAAAGGATTCAAATCTGACTCTCTGCATGTTGGTGACTCCTTTCTCGCACTTTGACATTAACAGAATAATGTCAAGTATATTTTGGAAAAAAATTAGGTTTGACAGTATAGAGTGTAAAAAATGCTATAATAAGGAATTGGTATGTAATCTGATTTGTGCAGAGAGCATTAAAACTCAAAATTACTAGCATGTAAAGTGCTGTTACCTAGTGTGAGTAATGTGACCCTTATTACTTGTATAGAAAAGCACTACTATTCTGGTGAAATTAGCTCAAATTAGTACTGTGGTATTCTAAAATCTGAATGAGATCATGAAAAACAGTGATCACAGCTTGATACAAAAGAAGAGTGTGTATAGGGATAGACTCATAAAAATTAAATACCAGTCAAATATCAATATGTAGAATTAACTTTGGTGTTTCTCTTAACACGCAATAAAGCTAAAATTATTAAAAACAGAAAAAATTGGAAGAACTTGTTAGGGGAAAGAAAAAGAATCTTTGTTTAGAAAATTTAAATTTGAATTACTGGCATTATTCCTAGGTAAAGTTGTCCATGAGGCAGTTTGTAATGTGCCTCTGAATTTGAGAATTAAAACCAGAAGAATAATCATTAAAATTTGGGGTAAAATTGTAAGAAAATAATAATTTAGGCTATGTGACAATATGGAGGTACCACATGCTCTTACGGGACTACACTGGTATATTCTAAGCAAATTAGAAACTACAAACCTCTAGGATATGTTTCAAGGATAAAATTAACCATCTAAGAATTGCAATATTATTTACAGAAGTGTAGCTACTAATAGATGGATGCCTCCCACCCATAAGGAGGTAAGCAATATCAAATGTAAAAAAAAAAAAATGTAATTTTAGAAAATATCATATTCTTTTTTTTTTTTTTTTTTTTTTTTTTTTTTAGTTGTGTTCTCACTCATGTCACCCAGGCTGGAGTGCAGTGGCATGCATGCTTTACCTGCTGGGCTTAGGCGATCTTTCCACCTCAATCTCCCAAGTAGCTGTAACTACAGACACATGCCTTCACACCCAGCTAGTTTTTGTGATTTATTATAGAGACAAGGTCTCACCAAGTTGCCCAGGCTGGTCTCAAACCTCCTTGCTCAGGCAAAGTGCTCTCGCCTTGACCACCCAAAGTGTTGGGATTACAGGCTCAACCATCACACCCAGTCATCAAATTTCAATAAGATGCTAATGATAAAGTACCAGTTGTATGGAGCTTTGTGGGATATTCAAAAACAGGTTGCGGATACTGCAAAGCAGATTTTTAACGTTGTTTGACCAGCATTCTTTTTTTTTTTACCTAAGGAGATCATTTTTATTTTTATTTTTAAGATATGGAGTGCAGTTCAGGATTAGGTATACAAATGGTCATTGTACAAGTAGAGTTCAAGCTTCACTTTGGTTCCTACTTCGACTGGTTTGTGATCAGGTAACCTTATTGATGATATGTCCCTCCTCCCCATAATTTCCCACCATTGCCAATCCCTTTCTTATAGTATTATGATAATTGTTCAGAGTCTGCTTATGAGTGAGAATATGTGGTACTCAGTTCTTTTCCCCTGTGGTAGATCATTCAGTATTATAGACTCTAAATCCATCCAAGTTGTGCAAAGTCCATAATTCTATCTTTCTTTATGGTTGCCCAGCATTCTTTAAGGGAGAGCCTCTTTAACAAAAATAGTCACTTCTTTTTAAAAGTGTTATTTTCAGCAAATTAGTTGCCCTTTTACAGCTTGAGTGTAGTCTGGCATCCTTACTCCTTACTCTTATTGCCTGAGGAGGTGGGCAAAACCACCTAACATCTTATACTTTTGCTGTAAAAGATGTGTGGAATAATGAAATATCCTATGCTTTGGGATCAGACAGACTTTGGTTAAAATCTCCTTTCCCAGCATGTACAAGGGGGGGGGGAGACAAAAATAAACATAAATTATTCATTAAAATAGTGTATTTATTCTTAAATTTTAAAACATCAGTCACCTTCAAATACTCTGTGTTTGATGCAATACATCTATCAGATGCTTTTTCCACCGCTCAAAACAGTTTTAAAACTTATCAATTTGATGTCTTTCAGTATTTGGGCCATTTTATTGTTGTTATTTTTTGGTTTTATTTTGTTTCATCTCCTCCACATTGGCAAAATGTTTCCCTTTGAGAATTTTTTTCATTCAAGGAAACAACCACCACCAAAGTCACTTGAGGAGAGATTAGGTGAATAAGGAATGTGGGGCATGAATGTCATGCTGTTTTTATCAAAAACTGCTGAACACTCAGTGCATTGTTGGCAAGTACTCTGGTAAATCACCAATCATGAAATGGGCAAACGTGTTAAAACAAGCTCAAAAAAAATTCACTGAAGATGAAAGCATCCTCTCACAACAATGCTAGCTGGTAAATTGATGCTGATGGATTCCTCTTACCTAGTGGGAGAATCCTGTATTACAAGGGACCCACCCTCCAAAAAATAATTCTGTTATCTTGGGGGTCCCCCTAACTTGTAACCTCCTGTGAATTCTTCCTGGTAGACAAGCAAGCTTTAGGCAGTGAAATCAAACCCCAAGTTTCACCACCTCTTGATAAATACTTGAGTCATTAACATGTTGAAAATGATGGTTAAATTATAGCAAATGTTTCAAACTTGTACAACTTCCATTGTAAGGTGTAAATTATTTTTCTTTATATATTAACATTCATTATTAGATGTTAATGAGCAGGAATCTAGTCCCAGAATAAAACCTCTTCTGAATATGTTTAGAAATCTGAATTCCCCACAGGGCAGAATGATAAACATGTGTTCGTTATTTGAGGTTCAATCTGAAACTGCCAATATTTTTTTTCCTTTTACTCATTTTCCTTGGTCATTTGTACCACAACACCTTATGTAATAGTTTCATTCAAAGTGTCCTCTGGAGTCAGGAAAATGTAAAAACAATTAAGAAGTACATGCTTAATAATTTAGCAGCCATCACTCACTCCTGTAAGTAATAGGGCATGATCTGGAAATCATTTAAATGAAGATAGTCCTATGCCTTTCTTCTATATATATATATATAAAAGATATCAGCTGTATGTGACAATAAACCTTTGAATCAATGCAGTCAATTCAAAAACAAAAAATAAGTTGTAGGGGCACACTTTGTCAACAAGGGTACCTGCATAATGAACATTTGTATACCTAACCCTGAATTGTACCACACATCTTTAAAATAAAAAAATTTAAAGTTAAAAATATAAAGTCAGACAGAAACTCATTTTAGTTATTTTTGTGGGAATTTTTTTTTAAAGTAAAGCAAATTATCAAAATCAGTTGTGTGACAATGACTCAAAGAGAGAAAATTTACATTGAATAAATTTTTGAATACTTAACACATATATAGAGATGCTACATTAGTAATAATAATTTTCTAAATTAATATACAACTGTGGTAAAAATAAGATATTTAAAAATGTATCTTTTAAAATAATTTCACTTACATTCATACTCTATTGGCTTTCCCTTCTAAACTAAAACTGCATGAATGTCCAAATTTATTTTTTCCTTTCAGGTTTGCAGACTGGTTTTAACTAATAGAAGTTTAACTAATGGAAAAAACTTCTTTCTGAAAGTACTTAACAATTTCAACGTAGGTAAAATAATTATATTTTCAGATATGTAAAACTAAGACAATCATGTTGATAATTTGAAGTTAATCTTGCTTTTATATGTCTTAGGCAGCTATAATGCAAATAACAAATAATTTCACTTGAAACTGATTAAAACAGTATAAAGTGTTTGCTACATATCATAGAGGAACACCTTGTCTAAAAGTTAGATATTTTTCTCTCTCCAATTACCCACATTAGTCAAAATGAATATGTTGTCATGACAACCGAATGGAAAATTTAGCCTGAATAATTTTTTAAAATACATTGGGATAAAAGTTTTAACTAGAATCTAAAATTTTAAACGATGGCCATTTTCTTATCCCTGGTTCCTCAAAATATTGTATATTTTGTATATATATTGTATATTATTTCCAAATAGAACATATAAAATATATTAATTTTCTACCGTTCAAATGTATAATTTCACAAGTTTAATTACACATTTGGATCTATCAAGGCATATACATAAAACAGATGTTTAAAAATAACTAAATATTTACAATATAGCATTAAAAATTTTGAAAATCCAAATTTTGTAGATAATATTTATATTAAATAATTTATTGATACAATTAAACAAAATAGTTTACAAAATGAGGTGATAGAAAAATGAAGATCTTGTGAAAGCAACTTTAAAACTGTCAGTTCTAAATAATATAATTAAACAACCTTCTCTTTAAATACTCATTGTAAAGTCACAAAAATGGAGAAATCAGTGTTTAGTATATCATAACACAACAAACTATCTTAAAATAATATTGTAAGTGGTGTATTTATTTGGGAAACAATTGTTTCTTTACTTACACGAGAAAATGTTTCATGATGAACACCAGCATTATCAGAGAAAGTCTCTAGTGTTTTTCAGTTAACCTTACTTTTCTTTAATGGGAAAAGAATAAGACTTAGAACTTGGTCTGAGTGCATTGACTTAGTTAATATTCACCAAAACACTACGTGAGATCAAGTCATTTGTCCAAAGCTGCATAACTAAAATGTGGATTTTCCAGGATTCTGGTCTGGATCTTCTGCACTCCAGATTGGCACTGTTAAACTCTCCCCACATTGGTTTGGTCATTCCCTTGTGACAAGTGAATTGCTGTAGTTAAATTAATAAATAAAAACATTGCAGTTAATTTCTGGCTATACTGGATGTCTTTATTCCAAATTTTAAAAGGATATGTTATTTTCACTTGAATCAGAAAGATTAGAACAAAATATAACTGTATCTAGAATAATTAAAATTTTATTTTATGATTGCTTACATGCAAAGGAAACTTTAACACTTGAAACAAAAAGTATAGTGGCTGTCTTTTGGAGACACACTAATTATACAGAGAATCCCCTCAGAATCCCTAGGTTATAGATTCTAAAATTTATCCAAGTTCCTGCAAAGTCCATATGTTTAGAACTGAGTACCACATGTTCTCACTCATAAGCAGACACTGAATATTTATCATAATAAAATAAGAAAGGAATTGGCAGGATGCTGCCAGGGGAGTGATGGGGGTGCATATCATCAATAGGGGAATCTGATCTCAAACCAGACAACGTGGGGAACAAAGGGATGCCCAAACTTTGCCTGTGCAATAACCAATTGTATACCTAATCCTGAATTGTACCTGACATTCTTAAAATAAGAAATATATATTTAAGAAACAAATCCCTAAGTTAAGCACATGAACACACTGAGTAAATTGAAGAACCTAGAAAGACATGACACAAAACTAAAATTTACCCATATTTCACCATGCAGAAGAATAATTTTTAACAGGTAAGTGTATATCCTTTTCCTTAAAAATGTTTCAGTGAGTATGCCTGTGTCTGTTTTTATGTGTTTGTATTGACAAAATAGGCATTTAAGAAATGTAACACTATGTTATGGCAATTTCCACATTCCATTAAGCATTCATCGGAAACAGGATTGTAATTAACTCAAGGTAGTCTTACTACTTTACTAGAAGCATATCTGAGGATAATAGTTTTCATGTAAGAAACCCTTAACTATATTAAAATATCATATTAGACTATGTAAATTATTTAGTGGTACTTAAATTTTTTTCTGGAATATTCAAAAAGAGGAAATATTTTAATTGGTCTCTGAAAGTCACCAGAGCAAAAAAAGCGAATCATGCAGAATCTTAAAATTTCCTTCTAAATAATATTGGAAGCATAAAACCAGTTTCTTTGCAAATTTTTCTGGAGGCTGTAGATTCATTACTATTGCATATTTTAGGGACTTCAAGTACATATGCTATCTTGATGCAGGAAGATGAACCTTTACAGAGTAATTGCTGAACTGATACTAATGGCTGTCAGACACTACATTGTTAGAGGATATCACTTCAAATATCCATAAGCAATGTAAAATTTCTGTACATCCCACAGACTAAAACAAAAATGATGGGAAGACCTACTGCAATTTCCCCTCTTTTATTGATATATTTAATTAGATATTTTGGAAAACAGTATAAAAATGAATAGATCAGACTCTCTTTTTCTTGTTTTGAAATACTGTATCTCAGGCTTCACATTGTTCTGGTACCTATGTTAGGTAATCTATCCATATTATATAGATCTGTGGGACTTCATTTTTATAGTGACTTGATAAGTTGAATGCTGGAGCGAGGTAGTCTTAAGAAGGAACTTCCCTTAACTATGAATCTAATGCATATTCTCTAATTATATTTATTAGAAATAAAGCTTTAAAAATTGTTTCATAACTTAAGAAGAAAAAGAATTCTCTTATTATGACATAGCCAGCAGAATGAGAGTTCATATGCCATGGAAGCAACCATTATTAAAAACTTTTCCAGGGTATTTCTGTTTTCTTACTCAGTAAGTGATTCACTTTAAAAAAAAAAAAAATACTTGATAGCAATGCCTTACAGTGAAATGCTTCAGTTAAGGTCAAGATATTGATACTGGCCAACTCTGATAGACTACATGGGTGTTTCTATGTGTGGTTGTAGGACTAGGGGCATTCTTATCAGAGGCAGTATTAAACTATACCCAATAGAATAAATATCAATATTTTTTTTAACTGATTTACTTCACATAGAAGTTCTTGGAGTCATTGTTGTATCCTGAGCTAAAGGGAAATATAATAACATTTCAGTCTGAAATCCATCCTGGAGAAAGATAAAAAATGGGGCCATAAAATTGGGGGTGGGATTTGAGAGTAGCAGAAAATTGTCACTTAAGAAGTGAAAGGATATCTTTTTCTGATACTTTTAACTTTCCCCAGTCTAGAACAAGACTAGTACCTACCAAAAGAATTAGAAGTCATAAACTCAAACACAATGACTGCAGTGAAAAAATAAATCATATCTACCAATATGCTATGCAAGATAATTGTGAGTCAGAAATACTTCAGCTGCAGCAAAGGGAAATGTGACCAGCGTCAAGCACAACAAAAACTGTATTGAAAGTTATCTGCAACGAGAAAATGTACCATTAATGGATGCAATATACTCAGGCCTAGTCTAGATTGCTATTTAGAATATTTAAAAATAATACTATTAACCAACACTAGCTGTTAAGTAAATGAATAAAAACACATGCTATAATATTATATGTACCTGATGTATAAAGACATATTTCCAAAGACCTTAGTTACTTCCAAATATCCAGATAAGCAAAACATATACACACAATTGAATTCTATGTAAAACTCTTGAGAAGGCATACAACAACTCTCAGGAGGAGAGGATGAGCTAAACAAGCGCAAATTTTGAAGTTTTTGATATTTTTTAAAAAGCTAAAAAAATAACTTCAATATTGTGGATTGATGTACCCAAGAAAATGAGAGAATAAGTCCCCCATAAAAAGTGGCATATGTTAATAAGAGATTTCTGACCCACAAATCAGACAAAATATAAAAATTATATATTTCTATATTTAGTGACCATAAAAAAAGTTTAGCCTCCAGAATATGGAAATTATTATATATCAACAGAAAAATAAATAAAAAACCCAATTTAAATGCAGATTAAAAAATAATATTTACCCAAGAGGAAGTATGTTCAATTTCATATGTGTATGTGAAAAAGGAAAACATAGGAAATGCAAATTTTTTACATCAAGAGATTATCATACTGATTCTTGCAAACTGCAACTAGAGTGTAAATTGTTACTATCCCTTAGAAAAAATAGGTTGGCATTATCATGTGAAGAAGATGAATAAACTACTACTGCATACATGAATAATAAAAAAGTTGAAAAAATAAAAGCAAATCACAGAAGAATGCACCCTACATAATACCACTTATAAACAAAATCAGACCCAAATATAGCATACTAATTATATAATCATTATCTCACACATAATTGTATTCCATGCATGTATAATATGATTATAGCAAAAATCATGACAGAATGACTTGGTTTTGGTCTGATGATAAAAACTGGGAAGACATCATTCTTGCTCTTTCAAGAAATATATGAGAAAACTGAATATTATATTCAAGTTTCAGATAATCAAAGATATAGAGAAAATTTTGAAAAATATCATGAAGTAAAGAGGATCATCTTATGTATAGAGGAAATAGAATGAAAATTATATGAACATTCTCCTCAGAAACCTTGCATGCTAGTGGAATGAAATATATAAACCATTAGAAAGGAGAAAAAAACCAACAATGACTACCTAGCATTCTGTATAAAATAAAAATATTCTACAAGTGAAGCAGAAATAGTCTTTCTCAGACAACCTAAAATTGAGGAAATGGGTTGCCAGTAGATACATCTTAAAAGAAATATTAAAATGTTTTTTCCCAGAAAGAAGCAAAATAATATGATCAAAAAGAAATAAAGTATAATAAATCCGTTATTTATTTTAATTGATCTAACTGATAACAGTACGTTCAAATTAAAGACAACAACAATGTTCTGAGAGATGATAACTTATAAATTAGTGAAATGATTGATGTCAATATTTTAAAGGATTAGAGGAACAAATTGAGGATACATTGTTTCATTGTTTTTAAGGTAATTGTGCTACTCATGAAACATTATAATGCTATTTGAAAGTAGACTAAATTAGCAGTAAATATATATTTTCAGTTCAAGGACAATCACTAAAGTAATTAATTGATTAGTGGAACTATAATTAATATCCTAATATAAAAATGGGATCACAGTAAATACTCAATTAAAACCAGAGAAGGAAATAAAAGAGTGAAAGAACAAAAATATTACAATAATAGGGTAATAAATAGAAAACATCTACAATTGTGGTAGAAATAAATTTAACTATATAGTTAATCACACCAAATGTTTGTGGACTAAATATATAAGTGAAAGAGATTGTTGGAGTGAATAAAAAAATAAGATGTAACTATGTGTTGTTTATAATAAATTCACTTTAAATATATCTATATATCTAACAAAGGCCTAACATCCAGGATCTACAAGGAATTCAAACATGCTGAATGGAGAAAAACCAGTAGCCCTATTAAAAAGTAGACAAAATAGCTGGGCGTGTGACTAAGCCTGTAATCCCAGCACTTTGGGAGTTTGAGGCAAGAGAATTGCCTGAGCCCGAGGGTTCAAAGAGCCTCGTCAACTTTATGAGACCTTGTCTATACGATAAATCAAAAAATAAGCTGGGCATGGTAATGTGCACCTGTAGTTCCAGCTACTTGGGAGGCTGAGGCAGAAGTCTCACCTAAGCCCAGCAGGTCGAGGCTGCAGTGGCCATGAACATGCCACTGTACTCCAACCTGGGTGACAGAGTGAGACTCCAACTCATTAAAAAAAAAAGTGGACAAAAGACATCAACAGACACATCAAAAGAAGACATAAGATCAGCCAACAGACACATTTTTAAAAATGTTCGGCCTCACTAATCAGCAGAGAAATGTAAATCAAAACCATCTTAAGATATCACCTAACTCCAATAAGAATGGCCATCGTTACTAAAAA
Source organism: Cephalopachus bancanus (assembly GCA_027257055.1). NCBI lineage: Eukaryota > Metazoa > Chordata > Mammalia > Primates > Tarsiidae > Cephalopachus > Cephalopachus bancanus. Next base: position 8,176,773 of record JAPVLO010000041.1, read on the forward strand.
AGAAAAGAAAAGAAAAGAAAACAACAGATGTTGGGGAGGATGCAGAGAAAGGGGAACATTTCTACAGTGTTGGTGCAAGTGAAAACTAGATCGACATCTACGGAACAGACCACGACTGTTATAAAGAACTAGAAATTGACCTTCCATAAAACCCAGCAACCCTCCTTCTGGAAATATACCCGGACAAACTGAAATCATTTTACAAAAAAGATACGTATGCACACATGTTTATTGCAGCACTATTCACAGCAGCAAAAGCATGGAACCAACTGTGCTGCCCTGGAAAGTGGACTGGATTAAAAAAGTGTGGTACATATACACGATGGAATATTATGCAGACATTATGAAGGACAAATATATGGACTTTGTAGCAACTTGGATAGATTTAGAGTCTATCATATTCAGTGATCTATCAAGAAAGAAATAACTGAGTACATGTTTTCAATCATAAGTGGACCCAGAATATCTATCAAAATACTACAAGAAAGAGATTGACAGTAGCAGGATACGGCTGGTGGGGGAGAGGACACAATATCAAAAAGAATGTCTGATCCTAATCCAGGCAAAGTGAGGTCCAATGGGAGGCCCAAAATTCACTTGTATGTAAACTACTTTTATACCAAATTCTTGTACCTCACATCTTTAAAATAAAAAATACATTTTTTAAATTTTATTTTTTGAGGGGAGGAGAAGCAGTAAAATTTAAAACTACATATATGTGCATATATATTAAAGACTCATATAGATTGAAAGTAAAGGAATGCAGAAAGTTGTATCATGCCAACACTAATCAAAAGAATGCAGAGGTAGCTTTATTAATTTAAGATAGAATAAACTGTATAGCAAAAAAATGCTATCAGGGATAAAGATGGATATTACATAATAATAAAGGTAAATGGAAGATTCCTGCTCTGTGAAAGATACTGTTTAAGAGAATAAAATGACATGCCACACAAACTAAGATAATGTGTTTGCAAACCAAATATCTAATAAACTTCTCCCCAAAATATACAAATATTTTTCAAAATTCAACAACAAGAAAATGAATAATGCAATTAAAAAGTGTACAAATTATATAAATAGAAACATCACAAAAAAGCATATATAGATGTGAAAGAAACATATGAACAATACTCAAGCACCATGTGTTATTAGAAAATTGTAAATTAAAATAAGACAGCACTTCGTATCTATTTTAGAATGGTTAAAATAGAGAATCACCTGCTAGCCCAAATGTTGGTGTAAATGTGGAACACAGAAACTCATTTATTGCTAGTCAGATTGCAAAATTGTAATCATTTTTTATTTAAGAAAGCATACATTATGATCCAAATATTGTTTTATGCAATGTAGTGAAAAACATTTAGACATTGAAAACTTGCATAAAAATGTTTATAGAAAGTTTAGTCATTATTATTATTATTATTATTATTATTATTATTATTATTTTGAGTTGGAGTCTCACTCTGTCGCCCAGACTGGAGTGCAGTGACCGCTCCCGGCCACCGCAGCCTCGACCCGCTGGGCTCCGGCGATCCTTCCGCCTCAGCCTTCCGAGTAGCCGGAATTATAGGCATGCGCTACCACGCCTGGCTGATTTTTTGATTTATTGTAGAGATGAGGTCTCGCCTGCCCAGGCGGGTCTTGATCCTGCGGGCTCAGGCAATCCACTCACCTTAGCCTCCCAAAGGCGCGGGATTACAGGCTGAGCCACCGAGCCCAGCTTAGTAATTATTATTAAAAACTGAATGCAACCAGGTATCATTCAATAGAGGAATAAATAAAATAGAATATCATTCAATTGTATAATGTAATGAGATATCATTATGAGAAGACATAAAGGAACCTAAAATGCATATTGCCGAGTCTAAGAGGTAATTTCGAAAGCTTACATACTGTATGATCCAAACAGTATATGGTGTTATGGAAAAGGTAAAACTATACAGTACAAAACTATCTGAAAACGGTATATTAAAATAACATATAGCATAAAATTTGCTTGCTCTTGTTTAAAATTAATGATATACTAGACATTTAGAGAGCATATGGAATATCTGAATAAATTGATCTAAAATATTTACTTTATATCTTGGTTTCCTTTGGTGCCATAGCAACATAGCTGAAACTGGGAAATTTATAAACAATACAAATTTATTTCTCATGGTTGTGGAAAGTCTACGATCAAGGTACAGCAATGTCCAGGGTCTGGTGGGGATTGCTCTCTGCTTCCAAAAGGAAACTGTGTTCTGCATCCTCCAGAGAGGATGAACACGTGTCCTAACATGGGAAAATAGATGGAGGCGGGGGGTGAACTGATCACCTCAAACCCTTTCATAAGGCATTGATTCATTCACGAAATCCAAGCACTCATAGCTTAATCACCTTGAAAGACCCCACTTCCTCATACAGTTGCATTGGGGATTACATTTCAACATGAAAATTGGGTCACAGACATTCAAACTATAGAACTTTATGTGTAAAAATGGAAGCCATTATGGCATTCAAGGTATTGCCTTGGCTGACCATACATCTATTTTGGTGATACCACCTTTCTCACAGCAAATTCTAGAGCTCTCCTTTTGGATTAGCCCTCACATTTTATAGCAGATTTTCTATTCTTAGTCTTATCAAATCAATGTGTGTATGTGAATGAAGTGGGTAGATGACTAAATGAGTTAATACATTTTGAATTAAGAAATAAAGGTTGTTTATCAAATAATATAATATGCATGGGTGTATGAGGTATATTGTGGTACTCCATATGCTGATTCTAAATGTATGCTGTCTTTCAGAGAACTGTTTCGGAAAAATAAAAGTATCACAAAACCAACATGCAACACTTAGTTTGCGGCAAAGAAAAGAGTCATTTGCACGGAGCTTAATAAATGAGTTAAATAAATATTTTAAACCTACGTTTAACCGTGCATACTTCTTTATAGATACATTTTAATCATGAAATTCAACAAAATTTGTCAGCTGAATTTTCAGTGACTTACAGTCTGAATCCACTATTTTTTTTTCTTTAGAATATATTACATAATTTGGAACTTTAGACCTTTTAAAAATGGAAGTTTGTGATAGCAATGTAAAATACTTTTTTTGTTTTACATTCTTTCCCCACTGTAAACAAGATAACATATTTTCCTGATAATATGTCTGACACAAACAAAATGCCATTTATGATTATTATAAACATAACTGTTATCTTGCATTGAATTGCTAAAATTTATTTATTTATTCAGGATATATTTCTTAAGTACCTACTATGCACATATACACACACACACACACACACACACACACACACACACAATTTCCAATATTCCTAAAAAACCACTATGCATCTATGTTCTTTTTAATTACTGTTTTGGTTCAGTGAACAAATAATCAGAGCATCGAAGAAATTTTCTAAATGTGACCATAATGTCACAAATTAGTCACAAATTAGGAAAACACTTCCATTTTATCTACTTTCTTTATATATACCCATGTAGTATCATTTTTCTATATTATTTCATTTGAGTATTTAACCATATTATGTACAAGCCATTTGGGGGAGGAATTAGAAATATCTGCCAATGAATAAAGTATTATCATTCTGGAACACAAACATTTTTAATAGAGTAATTTTATTTTTTTCTCATTTCTTTAAAAATGAAACACATTATCCAATTTTCCAAGAGATCTTTATATTTTTACTTGAATTCTATGCCTGTGATCTTATGCTTTAAAAATCTTCCTCTTTCAGTAAAGATTTAATTTATAGCTTTGCTAAAAATAATTGAGATTGAATATTGAATAATTTGTCTGATGATAGTAAGTCAGGTACAATTAATAACTCTATATTCGCGGATTCCAATGAACCAACTGGGTTTGCAAAGTGGCACATTACCCCTGACAGAAGATAGTTTTTCCCTTTGTAGATTATGTAGGTACTTTATAAAATATGAAGGTCCCCTGCCTCCTGAGTCACCCTTATGTCCATTCTGGGCAAACAGACAAACAATAAACTACAATCTGGTTAGACTAGCATAGTCTATCTGAATAGAATCTGGTCTTTTAAAGGGAGAAGAGGTAAAATAAAACAAAGGAGTCTCAGGATCCTGTTAATAGGTATGTTAAAGGTCTATTTGATATAGCGAAAATAACATAAAATTGAAGAACAGAGAGTTCATTGATATGGGAGAATCCTCCTATGATACAATATTTAATACTTTGACAAAAATCCTGGGAGACAACACTATCATGCTATTAAAATGTCTGTTATAAGCTTAAAGTGATGACTCATTTTCAATAAAGCAAAAATGCCAATAATGTTGTGATAATGAAGATGAGTTTAATCAGCTTATAGAATGATGGATTATAAAGTGGTTATTCAATATAAGGCTAGAAAACCCTCTGGTCAACTTCATTCATCATGGATGAGTCTAGAATACACTCTATTTAGTGAAGTGATGATGCTGTAAAGAAATTGGTACTCTGTTTGGCCGGGGGCACCCACTTAAATGTCAAAAGCCAGTTGAACATGATACTTTCAATGAATAGCAACAACAGTGGTAGTTAGAAAGGACTATCTTCAGAGAGCTATGGAGATAATTTATGATAGGATACATTAGTTTTTGAGGGAGATGGCATTCAACAAGGATATTGCTTATGTGATTTTTTTCATTTGCATGTCTTTCTGTCACTTTAATATTATCACATACTATAATGGACTTTTGATTTCTTCCTGTTGCAGTTTTGTACATACACAAGTCTTCACTTTAGCATTTGCTATCTAAATACTCAAGCCCTAAAATTTGAGTTATCCTAGATTCTTCATTCTCAGTACTGAAATCTGTCACCAAATAGATTTTTCATCTGTCTCTTGAGTCATTTTCTACAAACAGCAGGAGTGAATCATTGTAAAATATAAATGAAATCATCTTGCTCCCTTAATTGAAATGGTTCAGTGGCTTCTCACTGCATTTAGAATAAAACTCAAATTTCAGGTCTCTGAGTTCCTACTTCATTTGATTTGTTCTCTTACTTTAACTAGGACTACTGTACACTTCACTAGTTGGAGACAGTTAGTTTGAACAGGTCACAATCTTTCACAACTCAGAGACTTTTCAGATGCTGCTCTCTTTATCCCTGACTAGAATGTTTTCCTCAGAAAGTTCTGCGCTGACAGTATTATTTAAAATGGGCACTCTGAGCCGGGCTCGGTGGCTCAGCCTGTAATCCCATGCCTTGGGAGGCTGAGGTGAGTGGATTGCCTGAGCCCCGGGGTTCGAGACCCGCCTGGGCAACTTGGAGAGACCTCATCTCTATAAAAAATTAAAAAAAATAGCCGGGTGTGGTAGCGCACGCCTGTAGTTCCAGCTACTTGGAAGGCTGAGGCGGAAGGATCACCGGAGCCCAGCAGGTGGAGGCTGCGGTGGCCGAGAGCGGCCACTACACTCCAGTCTGGGTGACAGAGTGAGACTCCAACTCAAAAAAAAAAAAAAAAAAGATTGTCTCTCAATACTTTGTTTATTTCAAATGTAATACCTATGACAACTAGGTTATTGCATTTGTTAACCTAGAGTCTACCTATTTTCTCACTAAAATTTGCATTGCACAAGGTCAAAGAAACTGTTCGACTTTTTTCATTGTGAAATCCCAGATGCTTAGTACAGCTTCTAGCATAAAGTACATACTAAATGACTAATGTTGGATGAATTAATTAAACAGAACTGAAAGCTACAAATATTTTCTCTGAGTTCTATGTGCAATTTCATCTATGTGTGCATTGCAACATTATTTTGGTATGCATATTAAGCCTTCTTCCCAGAGCAACAGCCCCTTTTATAAAACTTGCCCTACTCCAAACATTTTTGCCTCAAAGAGAACATCTTCATCTTCCTATTATCTAACAAAAAACTGGTTCTGTATAAATGTAAAAAAATAAGAAAACTAACACAAAGAGGGGGAATATATGAGATGAACCAATCAATGTGTGAGTGCCAAATGTACTTTTTTTAACTTAAAAAAACCAGTTTTATTGAGATATAATTCATGTATCATTAAGTTTACTCATTTAAAGTGTAGCGTTCAATGGGTTTTCGCATTTTCTTTTTTTTATGGTTACTTTTAAGCATATTTTATTTTTTAAATTAATTTTTGTTTTATTTTAAAGATGTGGATTAGAAGTCAGGATTGGGTACATAAGTGGTCTAGGTGCAGATGAAGTTTTGGGCCTCCCATCTGACCTCGATTCACCTGGATTAAAGTTCATGCATGCTTATTGATGTTGTTTGCCTCCCTTCCCTCCCCTGGCAGTGTCCCATTACTGACAATCCCTTTTTTTGTTGTATGATGATGGGTGTTCAGGGTCCACTTAAGAATAAGAAGATGTGGTATTCAGTTCTTTGTTTCTGTGATAGACTCCAAATCAATTCAAATTGCTGCAAAGTCCATAATTTTGTCCTTCTTTATGGCTGCATAATATCCCATTGTGTATATGAACATTTTTTTAATCCAGTCCAGTTTTGATGGACAGCATGGTTGGTTCCATGTTTTTGCTATTGTGAATAGTGCTGCAATCAACATGCGGACACAGGTATCCTTTTTGTAGAGTAATTTGAGTCCCCCCGGGTATATTCGCAGAAGGGAGATTGCTGGGTCATATGGAAGGTCAATTTCTAGTTCTTTTAAGATATCACCACACTGTTTTCTATACAGGTTGAACTAATTTCCACTCTGACCAATAGTGTAAAAGTGTTCCCTTTTCTCTGCTTCCTCACCAGCATCTGCTATTTTTTGTTTTATTAATGATAGCCGTTCTTACCGGTGTTAGGTGATAGCTCAATGTGGTTTTGCTTTGTATTCCTCTGATGATTAATGAGACTGAGCATTTTGTGTGTGTGTGTCTGTTGGCTGTTTTTATCTCATCTTTTGAGAAGTGTCTATTCATGTCTTTTGTCCATTTTTTAATGGGGCTGTTTGTTTGCTTGTTTTCCTTTTGGCATGAGCTCCTTGTAGACATTGGATGTTAGGCCTTTGTCAGATATACAGTTAGAAAATATTGTTTCTCCTTCTGTGGGCTCTTGCCCCACTCAATTGATGGTTTCCTTTGCTTTCCAGAAGGTTTTCAGTTTGATGAGACAGTTGACTTTCTATACACCAACAACAAACAGTCAAAGAAACAAATTAAAAGTCCAATTCTTGGCAGTAGTGGTAAACTGCCAGTGGAGAGGGGATGGGATTTGCAGTTGAGGGAAACTGCCAGAGGAGGGAGGTGGCACACCTCATCAACAAGGGCACCTGCATAATGAACATTTTTATACCTAACCCTGAATTGTACCCCACATCTTCAAAATTAAAAATTAAAAATACCAATCCTATTCACAATAGTCACAAAAAAATAAAATTGCTTGACATTTTTCTAACCAGAGAAGTGAAACACCCTTACAAATAAAATACAAAACAATATAAATCAAATAAGACACAGACAAATGGAACAATATCCCATGCTCATGAATTGGAAGAATCAGCATAGTTAAGATGTCCATCCTACCAAAGGCAATCTACAGATCCAACGCAATATCCATTAAATTGCAATCATCTTTCTTCTCAGACCTGGAAACAATAATATATAAATTCAGTTGGAAACAAAAATGACCACGAATAGTCAAAACAATCCTCAGCAAAAGAAATACTCCCAGACTTTAACTTTATTATAAGTCTTCAAAATTAAAACAGTCTGGTATTGGTACAGAAACAGGCATAGAGAACAATGGAACCAACTCATCTTCGATGAAACTTCCACCAACAGTCATTGGGGAGAGGAGAACCTATTCAGTAAACAATGCTAGGAAAACTGACTGACCAGATGCAGAAGAATGAAACAAGACCCCTACCTATCACCATACAGAAAAATTGACTCCAAATGGATAAAAAACCTAAACATAAAACCTCAAACTATAAGAATCTTAGAAAATGCAGGAGACACACTTACGAAAATTGGAATAGACAACTAATTCCTGATTAAAACCCGAGATGCCCATGCCATAAGTGATAAGACAGACAAGTGGGACCTCATCAAATGTAGTTTTAATCTAGCTTTCTCATTGCCTTTGTGTTTATTGGTTCAATTTCTTGGATTTTTTAGTCACGATTCAATATTTTTTCTTCAAACTTTACCTTTACTTAGATTAGGATGTCTGACATCGTTAAGTGAAAGCATCCTAAATAATGGAACATTTATTTAGATTATTTAGTGGTAATGTAACACATGTATAGCATTAATTATATGATTGTTTGAGTTTTTAAATACAGCTATATATCTTGCTCATTTTGTTGGAAGACATGCCCACAAAAGCAAATTATCCAGCTGGTGAGCCAATTACTATGTTTTTCATAGTTTTCTGAACATCAATATCAGATGATAAATCTCTACAGATGAATTATTTTTTCCTTTACAACCAGGATTTCAAAACCATTTAAATTTTCTCAGTATGTTGTTTTTGATTAATTCTATTAATAGTTTAATTTAGTATTAAAATTTCTTATCCAATGCAATGTTAAAGTCCTGTTAATTAGAATAAGGGTATTTTTTAAGCAGCATGAAAATATAGATATTTATATAGAAATACATATACATTGAGTATCTTATTGTTAATAGTCACTATATTTTAATATCTTTAGTGTAATCCTCATTAAGATTACTGTCTGCAAGCTGCAGTTCATCATATCACATGACAATGTAATGCATAGTGATTTCTGTTCCTAATTCTACACTGTTCTTTATAGCCTTATCATTTCTATTTTATTGCAATTATTAAGCAGAACAAGAATATGGTATGCAAGCTAGTGTTTCACTATGCCATTGTACAGTGCACACTTAGTTGCTATAATAATTCATTTTATATTGTCTTAGTATATAATATGAAGCTATTTCCCAGAATGACAATTTTGTTGACATGTAAAATGAAATTATGCTTTAGTTTAAATTGTCATACAACCAGAAATAAAGGATGAAGTCTGTTTTAATTAGCAACCATATCATTTGCATATTCTAAGAGAAGCTAATTATAAAATTGCATATTTATAATGTGGTTGCCTAAGACATTGGTAATAGAGATATAAAGAAAATATGGTACTTTTAGTTCCTAAAAATCTTGTAAGTATTTCAGGAAATATAATATTTAGGAATTTAGTATTAAAGCAGGATATTGTTAACATTTAATAGCCACCTTATTACTCTATTAACTATTATAAATAATTATTAATTATTATGAGGGAAAATAATAGACTTCTACCTTGTGCAAAATAAGGTTAATATATTTGAGAATAATATTTTTTCAGTTCCATATCATAAAACAAGATTTTAAATATACATCCCATATTAAGAACTCATTCTTAAAAAATTAATCTACATGTAATTGATATAATTCCAATGTACTTTACAGGAATCAACATGTAAAAGACATACTATTGAGGCCAATGCTTTAGGCTTAGCTTTGTCATCTACCTTTTCTGAATCTCAGTTTCTATTCTACGTGAAAGGGTTAGTTTAAATAATCTCTAGTTTTCTTTTTACTGTTGACCTTTTATAAAACCAATATGTTTCTCTCAGAAGAAGCAAAATAGTTTAATCTACCAGAGTGTTATGGATTTGGAGAATTTTAATAATTCAGGCAATACAAAGATATTTGATATTTAGAATAGCAGAAATTTAAAAATTAGAATTTCACCTTACAATTCAGTCCCTTCGCCCCAGATGAAACATCATTTTTCAAGAAGTTTTCTAGAAGCTACCATAATGTCTCGTCAGCTAAATTGAAAACATTGGAAAGTTTTGATTATTTTCTCACAAATAATTGTTGTTTTCTTTCTATTTTTATATCTTCAGGAAAGTTTAGTGTGCTGAAAGTAGAATAGTATCAAGATTTAAAATATGTATGTTCATTAGCAGTATTTAATTTTCTTCTTCCATTCAGTTGATTGTAGACTGTTTTCTAATTCATTATCTAAGAGGAGGCATATAGGAGAGTGAAAAACAGAAGATGTCTTTGTGTCTTGCTGACTTTTTCCCAGAAAATGTGCAAACTTAAAAAGACCTTAAAGGGTGTGCAGAGAAGACAAAATGAAAGAGATATAAAAGCATAATATCTTGAAAACACATGAAAGGAAGAAACAATAATCATAAAACTGAAAGGTTTTTAGCCCTAACTGTGTAAAAGACGGAAAAATAGCAAACTGACAAGCATGGAAAGCATAATTAACCAAGCAGAATAAAGAATCTCAGAGTTTGAGTACCAAAATATGGAACGAATGTAAACTATTAAAACATGAAAAAGCAGCTTTAAAAAAACAAAGCAAACCCTTCAAGAGATGTGCAATTAGATCAAGAGGCCAGATCTACTGTTAACTGGCATTTCTGAGGAAGACAGAAATGCAGAGATCACATTGGAACAAACATTCCAGGAGGTTATCCAAGAAAATTGCCCTTATCTCATCAGAGACATAACCATTCAAACACAAGAACTTCAGAGAACCCCTGCAAGACATCAAATGAGAAGACCAATTCCTAGACACATAGTAATTTGCTTACACAAAGTAGATACAAAGAAAAAAATTCCTAAAGGCAACAAGAGAGAAAGGTCAGAGTACTCACCAGATAAGATCAACTAGAATAGCAGCACACATATCTACAGAAACACTATGGGCTAGAAAAGACTGAAGTCCAATGTCCAAAATTTTCAGAGATAAACAATTTCAACCAAGAATTTTCTATCCAGTTAAGCTATGCTTCATCAGCAGTGGATAATTCAAATCCTTCCCAGACATTCAATCCCTAAGAATTTACGCTGCCTCCAGACCAATTCTAAAAGAAAAGCTTAAGAAAGTATTAAACACAGAAGAAAGACAAAAAAGTATTACCATGTTTTTCCCAAGAATGCAAGAAAAAGATTGAACACACACATATATCAATCCAAAAATCAAAAGAAAACCAACCAACAAGCAAACAACAACAAAAACAAATTCTTTTTTTTTTTTGAGTTGGAGTCTTACTCTGTTGCCCATACTGGAGTGCAGTGGCTGCTCCCGGCCACCACAACCTCGACCTGCTGGGCTCCGGCAATCCTTCCGCCTCAGCCTTCCGAGTAGCCGGAATGACAGGCATGCACTACCATGCCCAGTTGATTTTCTGATTTATTGTAGAGATGAGGTCTCGCTGCCCAGGTGGGTCTTGAAACCAGGGGCTCAGGCAATCCACTCACTCCCGCCTCCCAAAGGCATGGAATTACAGGCTGAGCCACTGAGCCCAGCTCAAAAACAAATTCTATAAGAACCTCATGACAGCAATAAACTCTCATATCTCAATAATTAGTCTGAACGAGAATGGACTAAATGCACCACTGAAAATACATAGAATGGCAAGCTGGATTTAAAAAAAAAAAGCTACAACAATATGCTGTCTCTAGGAGACTCATTTCACCAAAATGGACACTCACAGACTCAAAGTAAGAGAATGGAAAACAAATTTCCAGGCGAATGGAACACAAAAGGAAGTAGGCGTTGTTATATAATATCAGAAACATATCCTTTAAACTATCAAAATTTTTAAAAAGATACATCCTAAACATATATGCCCCCAACATTGGAGCATCAACCTTTATAAAGCAGCTTCTAGGTAAACTAAAAGAAGATATTTACTTTAACACTATCATAGCTGGGGACTTAAAATACACTACAGACAACCCTAGATAGATCACTGAGGAAAAAAATCAACAAGAAGATTTAGAACTTCAACTTGACACTTGACTAAATGAACTTAATAGATATCTACAAAAAACTCCACCCAACAATCATGGAATATACATTCAAGTTATCACTACACGAAAGACATTTCAAGATCAACCACAACCTCAGCCATAAATCAAGCATAAGCAAATTTCCCATGATCACAACACTGCCATACACCTTCTCAAATAACAGTAGAATAAAAATAAATATCTATACCAACAAAGCTACTCCAAAACACACAAAGACATGGACACTAAACAGCATGATGTTGAACAACTCCTGGGTCAACATATAAATCAAAGCAGAGATTAAAAGATTCCTGGAAAAAATGAAAATAAAGACACATCTTACCAAAACCTCTGGAATGTCATGAAAGCAGTGCTGGGGGTGGGGGAGTGGAATTCATTTATTTATGAACACACATCAAGAAAATGGAAAGAGCACAAGTTACCAGAATAACAAATCACTGAAGTTAACTAGAAAGACAAGACCACCAAAACCCTAAATTAAGCAGAAGAATCCATTAAAATAAAAGCCCAATCACAGGACACAGAAGATAAAAACCTCACAGAGCAAATTAATAAAACAAAAAGCTGATTCTTTGAAAGGATAAAGAAGATTGATGGAGCCCTACCTGGAATGAACAAGAAAAAGCAAAAATAAACACAATCAGAAATGCAAAAGATCAAATCACAATGGACCCTGAAGAAATACAAAAACATTATAAGAGATTACTATGAATACCTGTATGGAAAGAAATTTACAACCTAAATGAAATGGAGGACTTTCTGACATCACACAATCTCCTAAGTTTGAAACAACAAGAAACTGAGACATTAAATAGACAAATAACAACCCAGGAAATCGACTACATTGTGAGAAAACTACCCACAGAAATAAATCCTGGACCTGATCACTTCCCTGCAAAGCTCTAAAAAGCATACAAGGAGGAACTGAAACCAATCTTACTGCAAGTATTCCAAGCAATTGGGAGAGATGGAACTACCTACAATTCATTTTATGAAGCTAACATCACATGGATACCCAAACCAGGTAAAGATCCAACAAAGAGAGAACTTCACACCAATATCTCTGATGAACACAGATGCAAAACTACTCAACAAGATTCTAGCAAATCAGATCCAACAAACACATCTCAAAAATCACCCACTATAAGCAAGTAGGCTTCATCTCTAGGATTCAGGATTGGTTCAATATCCACAAGACCATAAATGTTATTAAATATGTCAACAGATGTAAAAGTAAGAATCACATGATTATATCATTAGACACTAAAAATGTTTTGGATAAAAGCTAGCATCCCTTCTTGATAAAAACCCTTGAACATCTAGGCATAGAGAGAACATACCACAAAACAGTGAGAGCCATCTATGAAAAAACCACAACCAACATTTTGCGAAATGGACAGCAATTGGAAAGATTGGATCTTTGAATTGGAAGCTGGATCAAGACAAGACTGCCCGCTTTCACCCTTCCTGTTCAATATAGTGTTGGAAGTCCTAGCCAGAGCAATTAGGCAAGAGAAATAAATCAGGGAGATCCAAACAGGAAAAGATTAAGTCAAGTTAACCGTCTTTGCTGACAGTCTGATTCTATACCTCAAAAATCCAAGAGAATCTGTCAAAAACCTTGCACTGATAAAGGACTTTGGCAAAGTCTCAGGATACAAAATCAATGTGCAAAAAACAGTCACGTTCTTATACACCAACAACAAATAGGCAAAGAATCAAATATAAAGCACAATTCCATTCACGATAGCAACAACAAAAAATACCTCAACATCATCTTAATTAGAGAAGTGAAATATCTTTACAACAAACTACAAAACACTGCTCAAAAAAACCTACAAAACACCGCTCAAAGAAATTAAAAATAACACAAACAAATGGAAAAATATTCCATGCTCATGGATTGGAAGAATCAACATTGTTAAAATGACCTTGTTAAAATGACCATCCTACCCAAGGCAATCCACGGATTTAATACAATATCCATTAAATTACCAGTATCATTCTTCTCAGACCAGGATATGAGACACAGAAATTAATATGGAAACATAACAACAATGAATAACCAAAACAATCCACAACAAAAGAAACAAAATGGGAAATATCACACTTCCAGACTTTAAACTTTATTATACGGTTACAGTAATCAAAGCAACCTGATACTGATACAAGGATAAACATCTAGACCAATGAAACTGGATAGTGATTCTGGAAACAAAACCTCTATTTCCCAATGAACTCATCTTTGATAATGCCTCCACTAACAACCACTGGGGAGAGGAGAACTTATTCAGAAAATGAGGCTGGGAAAACTGACTGACCACATGCAGAAGATTAAAACAAGACCCCTACTTATCACCATACACAACAATCAACTCTAAATGGATCAAAGACCTAAACATAAAAATTCAAACTATAAGAACCTTAGAAAACGCAGAAGACACCCTTACAAAAATTAGAACTGACAACCAATTCCTGATCAAAGCCTCAAATGCCCATCCCATAAGGGATAAGATAGACAAGCGGGACCTCCTCAAACTGAAAAGCTTCTATAAAGCAAAATAAACCATTAAGAGAGCAAGAAGAGAGCCCACAGAATGGGAAGAAACATGTGCCAACTCTATATCTAACAAAGGCCTAACATCTAGAATCTACAAGGAACTCAAATGTGCCAAAAAGAAAAAAAAAAAATCTCTATTAATAAGTGGGCAAAGAATATGGATAGACACGTCTGAAAAGAAGACATGTAAGCAGCCAAGGAATACATGAAAAAATTCCCAGTCTCACTAATCATCAAAGAAATTCAAATAAAAACCACACTGAGATACCATCTAACTCCAGTCATGTTGGATATCATCAATAACTCAAAAAAACAAGAGATGCTGGAGAAGATGCAGAGAAGATGTACTTCTACAACATAGGTAGGAATGAACACTAGTACAACCTCTGTGGAAAACACTGTGATGATTTCTAAAACATGTAAAAATTGACCTTTCATATGACCAGCAATCCCCATTTTGAGAATATACCTGGAGGAATTCAAATCATTCTGTGAAAAAGATACTCATACATGCATGTTTATTGCAGCATTATTTACAGTAGCAAAAACATGGGACCAACTGTGCTGCCCATTGAAAGTGGACTGGATTTAAAAAATGTGGTACATATATATGATGGAATATTATGCAACCATAAAGAAGGACAAAATTATGAAATTTGCAGCAATTTGGATGGACTTAAAATCTATAATATTCAGTGATCCATCACAGAAACAAAGAACTGAGTACCACATGTTCTCACTCACAAGTAACCCTGAATAATTATCACAATACTATAAGGAAGGGATTGGCAGTAGTGTGAAACTGCAAGGGGAAAAAGTGGGGCACACTTCCACAATAAGGAAACCTGACATCAATTGGACACCAAAGTAATGTTCAAACTTTACCTATACAATGACCATTTGTATACCTAACCCTGAATTGTACCCCACAACTTTACAACAGAAAATTTTAAAAGCAAGGAAGAAGAAAACTAAAAAATAAAAGAACTTCCCCCCCTGCCATTGTAGGTCTGAATACAATAAAATAGCATAAAATGTATCTTCTGGTGCTTAGCATCAAAGTTTGGTATTAAGAAATTCAAAAAGTTATTTTTGAAGTCAATTAGGTGATATGTTTTTATGCTTATGTACACATATCCCTATTTATAAATGTACACATGCATAGGTGTACATATATATGAAGTATATATTTATTCAAGTGATTACTGTGTAATTTTATGAGGTTTCTTTTCTCCTTGTTATTTTCAGGAAAGTAACAGTGTCTTTTATGATATTATTATTCTTTTTATGAAGATAGCCTGAAACATTTGTCACGTATACTCACTTCTCACATTTTATAAAGTGATATGGATATTTTTTCTTTATATATTCATAAAGCTGTTAGCAAATGTGCTCTAATTTCCATATAGTTTCATGGTTCTCTCCGCATTTTAAAATCATTCTAGTCTATATTTTAGAGTATATATTACTTATATATTATATTTATTGTTTTGCTTCCATCATTAATATTTCTATTTAAATATATTCCCACCCTGCCCTTAGACAGTATGTCAAAGCTTCTCTTGTTTTTTCTTGTTTACAGGAACTCATTACTTAAATTTCCCAGAAAGAGAAATAATGGAAATAATATGCTGTTAGTTATTGTATATTAAAATCATTTGTGGACTTATTTTTGGAATTCTTTTTTTGACGAGTTATTAATCTATGTCTTACATTATATTTTCTCCATTTTCTTCAGATGTGAATTGTCTATTCATATATATCTGATTTTTACCTGCTTTTTCTTCTTTTTTTTTAATTGTAAAGTTGTGGGGTACAATTCAGGGTTAGGCACACAAATGTGATTATGCAGGTACCCTTGTTGATGAGGTATTCCCTCCCTCCCCTCAGTTTCCCTCAACTGCCAATCCCACCCTCCCTCCCCTGACAGTTTCCCACCGCTTCCAATCCCTGTCTTATAGTATTTATTATAATTGTTTAAGGTCTGCTTATGAGTAAGAACATATGGTGATCTGTTCTCTGCTTCTGTGATAGGTCACTGAGTATGATCAACTCTAAATCCATCCAAGTTGTCTGTCTTTGTTTGTGGCTGTGTAATAGTTAAACCTTTTTATTTTCTTATAATTGACTTAGTCAGTTTACTTGGATGTCTCCCTCATTTTTCCTTTTTTAAAAATTTTTGGTAATGTTATTAAAATATATATCAGTGAATTACATTCTAGAATAGTCTTTCTTGTTCACCATTGTATAGTTTCAATAATTATGTTCGTCTTCTTTTACTTCAAGGGAGTTTTCTTGAATTGTATATATCAGAGTTTGTTGTACTTTATTATGTTGGTTTCCTTCATTTAAGTTTTAATTATATGTACACTTTTCTATCTTTCCTATATTCTATATGGGTCTTGAATTTTTTAATTTGGCTAAATTTTGATTTGTTAGGTAGTTTCCATTTTTATTATTTATATTTATCTTTATATTATTTAGCCTCTCTTTTCCTTATTATTCATTTCATGATGAAATTAACCCTTTTTTCTTTCTAGGTCAGTTGTCATTTCTGAAATGATTTTTTTCCCCCTCTAACATAAAATATTTTTCTAGACTCTAACAATTCAACTTCCAAACCCCTCTGCTTGGTTTACTCATTTCTAATGTTTGCTGTCTTCAATTTATGCTTCCATGTTTATGCCTAGTATTCCACTCTCAGTGGATTATTTCAGTTTTTTAGGTGAGCTTTCTTTGTGACTTGTTAGAATACTATAGCCATCATAACTCCTGTCCCTTCTACCTTATTTATCCATAGAAAATAATCAATCAGATCCTGCAATGGTCCTGCCTGTTAGTGGTTGCATAAATAAGTTATTCATATTGTGTACTTTGTAGAAATAACTTTTACAATGTTTTCTCTTATTTTAGTTTTTAAGATGATCTGTTTTCTGTTGTTTTCTTATTGCTGTTTTTCTATTTTTATTATATGCTTTCACGTGAACCTTTGGGGAGACTTAAATAATACATCGTTATCACAGTTTTGTCCCAATTAGAAGGTCTCAAATATAAAAATTAATTTTAAAAGTTGGTATTACTAGTTACAGTTTCTCATTTCAGTATTTTAATTTAATTTTAAGAACTTACACATTTTCCGGAAGCCTTTTTAAAATTTATGTATTTATTTAAGTTAAATTAAGTGACAAATATTATGAGAAAATTTTATTATGACAATTTATTTTTATTATTAACTTAATTTCTGAAATGATGATTTGTAGCTAAAATAAGAAATCTGATAAAATAAGAAATCTTTATTCCTGAACCACAGACAATGATGTTATAATGATTTATACCTGTAACAAAAGTTTTATTCATGTAAGAAACTTGTTCATTCAATGGATACAAATTGAACTGTGTCCTTTAATGTTATTACCTATTAGATGATGACAGTCTCAAATGATTAGACAATAAATTGTAATATACAAAGATAATACACAGAGAATAACTCATGGTCATTAAATTAATCACTCTCTAGAGATCATTACTCATCTTTAGAAAACATTTATTTTACAACATTATGCCTATGATAATAATTAACTATATATATTTTCATTTAAAAGCGTAGTGTCATATTTTATAATTTTGTATTTTAATTATTTTTATTTGAAGTTTTCCTATATATCCATTTGGACTTTTTCTTTGACATTTTTATTTTTTGTATGTGATAATTTACAATGGTCATCTTTCCCTCCCAAATTATTTTATCTTGTCCTACTCTGAAAACTGTGCAGTATCAATAATACTGTATCACTTTCACTGTCGTTTGTACTTATTTTTATATGGTTCTGATCTTCTTTTTTTTTGAGTTGGAGTCTCACTCTGTCGCCCAGACTGGAGTGCAGTGGCCGCTCCTGGCCACCGCAGCCTCGACCTGCCGGGCTCCGGCGATCCTTCCGCCTCAGCCTTCCCAGTAGCTGGAATTACAGACATGCGCTACCACGCCCGGCTGATTTTTTTGATTTATTGTAGAGATGAGGTCTGGCTGCCCAGGCGGGTCTCGAAGCCGCGGGCTCAGGCAATCCACTCACCTCAGCCTCCCAAAGGCGCGGGACTACAGGCTGAGCCACCAAGCCCGGCTCGGTTCCTATCTTCTTACTTAGACTCTTTTATTTCCTCATTTCTGACCATTTTTATATATTGGCTGATGACACAATCCCACATAAACCTTTCTCTTAAACTCATAAATGATTCTTCAGCAACCTGTCAGATAGCTCTGATGATTTTTCTAATATAATATCCTCCTCAAACTTCCATATGGAGAATTAAACTTAGCATCTTACTCAAGAATATTTCCCACTTTCTAACGAATTCGTTTTTTGCCAGTTCGTTTTCCTTCAGTCAGAAGCTTGCAATTCATTTTTATCACATTCATATTTATTCATTCCTATGATCATGGTAATTTTAATGCCCACATACTAATAACTCTGACAGCCATCTTCACTCATATTCCACATTTTCCAAAAATCATAACTAAGTTCCCCTTATCTCTCACTTGGATTATCACAACAACTTCTTATCGGGTCTGCTTGTCTCCATTATTACTCCAATCTTCTCCATTTTTTATAATGCAGAGAGAGTACTTTTTAAAAATATCAATCATTTTATTTTTGGGGGTCCTCACTGATCTCCTGATAATATCTGAAATTTCTCATATCACTGACCTGGACCTTGAGAGTATTGCTGTTGCTCCCATCCTCATCTCTGGCATCCTCCCTTTCCCATGCCCTATTCAAAATGAAATCAAAATTGGAGACATTCATTTTCAGAAAGGGAATCATGAGTGTGATTTTTTTGTTGTTGATTCTAGGACTTTCTAGTCTTTCTGCTGAGAATTTTTTTTTCATATACCCAAATTAGAATAGCTCTCATGTTAGCTTTGATGTCATCTTCCATGAGAAAACTTCTTTAACACCACAAGACTGCACTTTGTACTTATAATAGAATTATATTTTTAATCTGCCCTTTGTATTTATAATACACATTTTTGTATTTATAATCTGCCCTTTGAATTTATAATACAATCATTCTCAACACACAAAATACTGGATTTTTTTCCCTATATCACACGATTATAATATAATGTCCTTTGTATTTATAATACAATAATATTCAGCATGCAACATTCTGAATTTTTATTTTTCCATATCTCCCAATATTTATAAAATTAATGCACATGCTCCTTTTTATATTCCTAATGACTAGCACAATGCTTGGACCATAAAAGGCATTTAATAACTATATTTGCAATAAAGTATTATACAAATTAACAATACCTTTGGAGTCAATAATTTCAGAGTAAAGAGGTGCTGCACCTTCTTCCACTTGTCATCATTCAATAGGTGACAGAAATGTTATCAAAAATAGCATATAAATACAAATAGAAAATAGTAAACCTAACAAAAGTGAAACACAACTGGTAACAGTGATTATATTTGTGAAGGTAAGTTGCATAAAGAAATATAAAAGTTAAAGAGGTTTTCTTTTTACACTATTGAAAGACCTTATATTAGAAAAAATAAAATACAATACACTAAGTCAGTTGACTGCTTATAGGTTATTTAACACTGGGTCCTCATTTACCATGCTTTATTTTCCAATTTGAGGGTCAAAGAAAACTAGAGGAAGCATCTTTTTTCAGAATTCATACAAAAACCCATGTGGTCTCCAGGTTCAGGTATATGTTACTGTTAAAGTTAAAGGTATATGGAAATCCTGATATTGGATTGATCTATTACTTTTTGTAGCTTTCTGAATCACATGTCTTGTGTTCATTGGTTGCTTTGAGCATCCGCTTGCCCAGAGGGGCTTGTCCTAGCACAGAATGCACTAGCTCTAGAGGAGGGAGGAATTAGAAATTCTCAGTTCCATTCTTTTGGAGAAGTCATGCTTCTTTAATTACTCCCTGAGTCTCTGTCTCTTTTTTACTTTTAAACTCTAGAGACAAGAGTAAAAGAGAAAATGACAAAAGGATAGAAAAAACAGCAAGGTGAATAAAAAAGAATGAACGTACGAGAAAAGAAAGATAAAATATTTTTTTTTAAAGGCAAGGCAGGAAAACAGAATAGAGAGGAAAGGAACAGATTACAGAAACACACACACACACACACACACACACACACACACACACACACACACACACAAACCTACCAGACTACTACTGCTCTCCAAAATTCCAAATTCACTCATCACTCATTTTAGTGACAACCATAGTAAGTCAGATCTTATTATACAGATTTAAAAACTTATTTTATTTATTATTTTATTATATTGTGATTTTTATTTTGATGTCTATTGGAGATGCATCTTGATAAGCTATATTCCATAGCTTGTGCCATAAAATAAACCTCAATAAATTTAAGTAAATACTGTTACAGAGTGTGTTCTGTGACCTGTGACTACAATGGAACCATACTAGAAATTTGCCAGGAGCTGCAATCACTAGTAAAAGTAAGGTAAAAGGGACCTGAAAACAGGAAAAATGCTGGCTGGGAGCAAGGCCCCAGGAAAATGCAGCCATGACGGAGGCAAAGCCCCATGGATCCTGTCAATGGGCCTTCCCTAACTTTGAAGGATTGCGTGCATAGGCTTGAGAATATTCCCTCTTTAGTTGAGATAATAGATGCACAAATGGATGATGGCATTTGACAGCAAAAATTATGCATAGGCATAATGAAGGTGAGATTGCAGCAAAAAGGGTGCCCCTTAGAATGTGCAAGGATGTGGAATTAGCAGTAAACTCATGTATAGAAATGTAAACAAGGCTCAACAGCAAAAATTTCCCCCCTGAAGGGACAAGGGAATGCAAATTTTGAAATCTTTAGCTAAAAAAGGAGAAACAAGTACTTCCTCACACCCTTTATAAGTAACAACATTGACAGTTGTGATTGATGAGGAAGTGGGAAATTAAGACAGAGTATCTCCAAAAACAGGTGTTTTTCGGAAAAACAAGTCACAGACATGCCTTTTGATTTAAGAAATATTATAGTTTAATTAGAAAGAGGGTTAAAATTAAAGTAAGGATTAGATAAATAGCAGTTATAATTAAAAGATAAATGTTTATTATAGATGTAGGTATTGGTTAAATAGAAGGAATAGGAAATAATTAAGTTTTAAGGTAAACTTAAAATTATATACACTTAATGTAGGTTTAAAATTAAATACATTTAGGATTAGAAGTAAGATTAATTTCATATATAAGTGTAGATTTAGACATAAGTTTTGTTTAGAAATATAAAATGTAAAATGGGTAGAATTAAGAAAATAGATTAGTAAAGGAAAAGAAATAGAATAGTGAAGGGAAGAGATTCAGTTGGCCTAGAGGTCACAGGATGTGGCTGATAAATTGGCAGCTGGTATTTTGTTACACCACTGGTAGCAGGAAGGAACAAAATGAAACCTGTAAAGGTCAACTTCCCCATAAACAAAAGAAAAAGCATGATGTAAACATTTAATGTGTAACATTTTGTGGGTAGAGGGGTCAGTAAAAAACTATATAAACTTGTAAGAGTTGAATAAAAACTGGCAGTCTTGAACTTTCCCCAGGAAGAAGGATCCTGTTGTGTTCATCTTTTCTTTTTCGCCGCTACCCGATTCCCCTATCTCAAGCCCTGACTCTCTCCTGGAGCTGGACTCCAGCAGAAATTCATAGCAGACAGATAATTGTAAAATGTTCAAAGACATGTAAACTAAACACATAGTTCTGCATAATTGATGGGTCAAAGTCTTAAGGGAAATCCAAAATCCAAAAATACACTGAAATAAATGAAAATGAATATATAAAAATTGCTGAGACATATGTAAAGCACTTCTGCAAGAGAATATTATAACAATAAATACTTAATTAGGATATAGGAAGTCTAAAATCAATAGCCTGATGGCAGAAATTATGAACATTTAAAGCAAATAAGCAAGATAAATGTTAAAACTGGTTATGTAGAAAAATCAATATAATGTGGCAAACTTCTAGAAAACCTGACCCCCCCATAAAAGAAGACACAATTTACTAATATCAGGGGAAAAAAAGAGGAGATGTTACATACACCATGTGGCCATCAAAAAAATAATAATAAATAAAAAACTATGAATAATTATACACATAAATTTGATGGCATAGATGAAATAGATGCATTCTTCCAAAGGCACTAATTACTAAACTCACCTAATATGCAACAGATTATTTGAGTAGCTGTAAAATGCTAAGAAAAATTGAATTCCTAGTTTAAAATCTGTTGGAAAAAAAAATCTTCAGGTCCAGGTGATTTCACTGGTGAATTCTACCAAACATTTTATAAAAGTGTTTATTACTCAATGCTTATTGCAGTTATTTATAAGACCTGCTTTAAAAACAGATAGGATTTATTTGGAAATAAAGATGGCTCCCAATTAAAAAAAAAAGAATAAGCATCAAATCTTCAAAATGTCTTCCTAAAATATAAAAGAAGAAGCCTTTCAAATTCATTTTTTGAAGCTAGAATTATCCTGATATAAAAACAAACACAAAATAAAAACAAAGAAAAAAACTGCAAACTAATTACTCTGATGAGTCATGAACAAACTATATAGCAAAAATTATTAACATAATATTTGTAAATATAATTCCACAATATATACAAATAATTATGCATAGGTTAAGTAAGGTTAGTGCAAGATTTGTCAAACATTCTAAAACAAATCAATGAAATTCACTATATTAATAAACTTAATAAGGTAAATCATATGATAATGTAAGTTTAAAAAAATAAAAACCTGTGCATAGTGGTTTAAACCTGTCTCCCAGGACTTTGGGGTATGGAGTGAGGCAGAAGAATCACTTGTGGTCAGAAATTTGAGACCAGTCTGGGCAACACAGTGAGACCCTTGTCTCTAGAAAAATCTTCTTAAAAATTAGAAAGATGTGATGGTGTACCCCTGTAGTCTCAGCTGTTTGGGGCCTGAGGCAAGAAGATTACTATAGCCCAGGTGTACCAGTTATGAACACACTACTGCACTCCAGTCTGCATGACAGAGCAAGACTATGTCTCTAGAAAAAAAAGGAAAAAAAACTGTCAAACTTATTTACCATGAGATAAAGACTTTCAGAAAATTAGAAACAGAGAGAAACGTTCTCATTTCAGTAATGATTAGCTACAAAAACCTATAGCCAATATTTTACTTAGTAGTGAATGGACATAGTGCTTTACCTTTAAGATTTGGAACAAAACAAGGATGTCTGTTTTCATCACTCTCATTTAAAGTATTAGTGGAAGTTGTAGGCAACAAAGTAAAGCAAGAAATTAAAAGATATGCAGATGAGACAGGAATAACTAAAACTGTCCTTATTTAGAGATGACGTGATTGGATACATATCCCAACAAATCTACCAAAAAACTAATAAGGGAGTTCAGCCAGGTAAAGGATACTAGATAAACATATATAAATGTCTATTATATTTTTATATTTGAACAATGATCTCAAGAACAACAAAATAAATATATCATTCCATTTACAATCATTCAAATGAAATACTTAACTTTAAATACAACAAAACAGGTACAGGATTAACAAGCTAGAAAGTACAAAACTGTCATGAAATAAATCTAAAAAACTTTTTTAAGAGAAAATTTAAGAATTTGGAGAGACAAGTTAGATTCAACAATTGTAGCAGTCAACATGATCAATATGTCAACTCTTCCTTAATTTATATGTAGATATAATCCAATTTCTATCTATATTCTTGTGAGATTCATTGCAGATAACAATGAGTTTATTCATAATTAATAGTAAAAAGGCAAATGAACTATAATAACAAAAAATCTTAGAAGAATTATAATTTTAAATTATAATTTTCAATAATTAAAAATCAAGCAAAGTTTGAAGTCTGCTAATGAAATGAATTAGTCTATCTAATATTAAGACATTCTATAGCTACTCTAATGGCAAAGAAATAGACATGTCTCAACTCTTGTAAAAAGAACTTAAAATATGACAAGTACTTAAATGTAAAATTTAACAATATACGTTTAAAAAATAGAATAATACCTTTGGGATTCAAGGCTCAGCAAACATTTCCTAGACTTGATATGAAAAGCATAATCTATCAAAGAAGAATTTGATAATTTTGACTTTATCAAAATTTGAAATATTTGCCTTAAAAAAACTTTAAACACAGTTTGAAACTTTAAGTTACAGACTGAGAGGAAATATTTGCAAATAAATTATATGACAAAAGATTGATATGTGAATATCTAAAATATCTAAATATTCAACAGTAAAACAAAAAAACAAAACACCCAACTAATTAATTTTCTAATCTAGTTAGAAAATAGTGGTCAAAAGAAGTGAATAGACATTTCACCAAAAAGAACATACAAATGGTTGAAAAGAAGATGAAATGGTGTTTAATATTATTAGCCATCATAGAAATGCAAATTAAAACTGCAGTGAGATACCACTACATATCTATCAGAATGGATAAAATACAAATCTATTACAATACCAATTGTTGGGGAGGATGCAAAGAAACTGAATTACTTACAAATTGGTGGTGAAAATATAAACTCAACAGTCATTTTGGAAATCAGTTAAAAGTTTTGTAAAAGAACTGAACATGAGTCTGCCTAAAACTAACAATTGCACTCTTGGTTATTAAACCTCTTTAGGATAAATAGTTTGTTAAATATGAAAATTAATATGCATGCAAAAACATGCACATGAATGTTTATAACTGTTTCATTCATAATAAAAAAATATATATATATATGTATACAAACAACCCAGATATTTTTTTCCATAGATGAATGGTTAAATAAACTGTGGTTTAATAAGAAACAAAGTATTGAATACAAAGGAAAATGGAGATTAGTAGAGAATCATGCTAAGCATGCAAAGCCAATTCCAAAAAGTTATATACCCAATTATTCAATTTATAGAACATTCTTGAAAGGATAAAATTATAGAAATGCAGAATATATTATTAGTAGTCAGGGGATGAGAAAGTGGAAAAAGTAAGAGGCACGAGGAAAGAAGTGGCATATCCTTCTGGTGATGAAATTTTTCTGAACTTGACTGCAGCAATGGGCTTATCCCAAATTTATTATTGAAGAACACTGGATAAAGGATCTGTCTACTTTATTTTTCACAGCTGTATGTTAATCTGCAATTATCTCAAAACAAAAAAGTTTAATTAAAAATTAACATGAATCAAATTGCTCATTTTAGGTCAATCTAAAATTTCTAATTATAATTTTCATTAATTATAACTCAAGCAAATTCTGGTAAGATGATGCCTCTGGCTTTGTTCTTTTTTCTTAGAATTATTTTGGCTATTTGGGTTCTTTTTTTCTTCCATATCAATTTAAGTATTTTTTTTTCTAGATCTGTAATAAATGATACTGGTTGTTTGATTGCAATTGTGTTGAATCTGCAGATTACTTTGGGCAATATGGACATTTCAACACTATTGATTTTTTTCAATACATGAACGTGGAATACTGTTGTCCATTTGTTTGTGTCATGTTTGACTTCTTGCTGCAATGTTTTGTGGTTCTCATTGTAGAGATATTTCGCCTCTTTGATTAGATGTATTCCCAGATATTTTGTGTGTGATGGGGTGGGGAGAGGCTATTGTATTGATTCATTCTTGGCTTGAATGATGTTGGTGTATAAAAATGCTACTGATTTTTGGACATTGATTTTGTACCCTGAGACTTTCTTGAAGTCATTTATCAAATCTAGAAGTGTTTTGGTGGAATCTTTAGGATTTTCTGGATATAGAATCAGATTATCTACAAAGAGGATAATTTTTCTTCATTTCTTACATGGATACTTTTTATTTCTCTCTTGCCTGACTGTTCTGACTGACTTCCAGTAGTACTGTGTTAAGTGAGAGTGGTGAGAATGGATATCCTTGTCTTACTTTAGTTCTTAGGGAGACTGCTTCCAACTTCTGCCCACTCAATATGGTATTAGCGGTGGGTTTGTCATAGATGATTCTTATTATTTTGAAATATTTTCCTTTGATGTCTAATTCAAAGCTTATTTTTCTGGGATGAAACATAAATACTGTATGTGGTTACTGTTTTCTTTGAAAAACAAAATAAACAAACTCATCCACTCTAAAGATGCTCTTAGATATCTTAGAATACAAAAAGAGATAACATGTTTTTGAGAACAATAAATTCAATGAGGCTAAGATTATCCTAGAGTGAAGAGTATAAAATCTTATGAGATCTGAGAGAAAGGACACTCCTACTGCCCCAGTCCCCATGCTCTGACAGGATGGCAAGACCTTGAGGGTTAGCATAAGGAGGTATTCTGTCAAATATCTCTGATATGCATATTTTATCAGAAACATTTTATAGTAGTAAAAAATAGCATTAGTCAAGGAAAAGCAAAGCTTCATAATTTTAGAGATGTTTCACATTTAGTACTTAGGAGTGATTTTTTTTTTACTTCCATTTTGAAATCTGATGGTACTTCTCCCGTAATGATGCATATATTAATCGTATATATTAAACATATTTAATTTCAATAATAAATGTATAACTTCCATATCTTTGATAAATTTGTTGATTTAATTAATGAAAGGGGCATAAAGCTATCAAGTCCTATTTAGTATTTTTTGAAATTTCTATTACACTTGTTTTTTCTTTTCAAATAAGTATAGCAAAATAATTAAAGGCAAGAAATAGCTGATTTAGGTTTAAATAATTTCTACTGGCATACATGAATTCCTTGCACAGAAACCAATAATAGTAATGCAATGGCAAAACACTTTTCGTGTCAAACTGGCATATGATACGAATCTTCTGCTTGTGTATTTTGAAAATACATAGATCTTGAGTTGGTATTTTAATAATGGAGACTAGAAATGAAGGTTAATACTGAGACACAAACTTAATTAGATTTTTCTTCCATACTTGTGTTTTAAAGAAAATAAATGAAAATATTTCATAGAATTTTTGCATATCTATTTTAAGGTAATATTTATAGGCTTAATGTTCAAATCCAAAAATGTAGGCTACATGTGGCATCTTCAGTAAATGTAGCAATGAGTAGATTTAGGCATTTTTTCCTCACATTTAATGGTTAATATATTTAAAAATATATTTTATTTGAAATAACATACTATAAATTTTATATTCTTGCAACTCATGTTGTAGAAAATCTGGGTTTTAATGTTCAGTTTTTTTGGTAGAATCATTTAAAAATAGAAATGTGTACAGATTATAAATATACAGCTCATTTTTTTCAAAAATATAATATATATCAAGAATAATATATAAGTAATGCTGGATATATTCAATATACTGTATATAAACATACATATATACTTAAGGTACATATAAATAATACTGCATATATATCATATATAATGCTATAAAACCAAGATGATGCTCTCATAGTTCCCTTCAAGTCTCTAGCTGCCTCCATTTTATAACCACTATTATGATTTCTATTATTATTGAATAATTTTATTTTTAAAAATGTATACAAATAAAATCATGTTATCTAAATGATGTCACTCAATAACATGTGCATAGGATTTGTACATACTTTGTATCCAATGGTGTTTGATTAATCTTCTTTCTGAATAATGTTCTGTGGGATGCTTATAAAGCAATTTATGTATGCCCTTGATGAGTATACAGGTATTTATCATTTTAGAATAGTACAAATAAGCCTATTACAACTCTTCCAGTTTCTTTTTCTGTTATTGCTGGTATTGAACATATTTATGCATATTTGCTAAGTATATACTTTTGGATAGAAGAAATGTCTAGTTTAGAGAGAACATGTACTTTTAACCATAGTAGATGTCACCATACCAATTCACACACCCATTGTTGGTGTGTGAGTTCTGGTTGCCTCACATGATCACTAACCATTTCATTTTAGGCATTATTACCGGTATGAGCAAATATCTTATTTTTCCCTTTCCTTAATTCTTATTTTAAAAATAACAATGTGCACAAACCCATATATAATCAATTATTTAATAATGTACTTTGAAACTTATACTTATGTACATATGTTGATATTTTTGTTTATAACAAGTAATAAAAAGTCATAAAATTACATTTCATCTAATACAGTGACTCTGAATGCTATCTTTTAAAATACAATCTTCTCTTGTTTTTATTTTGTGTTTAGGTAACAAAAGCAAAGATATTGAGATGAATGATTTTCAGAAAGTTATTTTGGAGTGATTCACAGGAGTTTTGAAAAATAGAAACTCATTGAACCACATAATTGATTGTTGGATAATTTATCAAAGGATGCTGTTTGCCTGTTTGTTAGTTTTTAATCTGTATGTAGTAGAGAAGCAATCTTACCATATTGCAAATCATTCTGTATTTGTAAACAGAAAGTACTTATTGAGGTTTCTGTTTTGTTCGTTTGTTTTTTGTTTTGCTTTGTTTTCTAATTTTAAAGATGTGGAGCACATTTTAGGATTAGGTATACAAGTGGTCAGTGGTCATCGTACAGGCAAAGATTGGGCCTCCCCTGGTGCTCCCACTTCTCCTGGTTTGAGATCAGATACCCTTATTGATGTTAAGTGCCCAAGTTCTCCCCTCACACTTCCTCCCCACCGTTCACCTCCTCTACACCCCCACCCCCAGCAGTTTTCAGCTATCGCCAATTCTTTTCTTGTAGTATTATGGTCAATGTTCAGGGTCTGTTTAGTTTTATCATCAGTACCTAACATTATTATTGTCAGTAGTCTTTTAACCTTGGAAAGTGAACCTAAACTTAAAATTTAAGAGTCTACTATTACTTCCATGAATTTTTTTAATTCATTTATTTATTTTTTATTTTTATTATAAAGATGTGGGGTGCATTTCAAGTTTAAGTATACAAACATTGATCATGCAGATACCCTTGTTGATGGAATATTTCTTTATCGATCCCTTTCTATATTGATGCTTCATAGAAACAAAAGAAAAAAATAAAAGTTTCAAACTTTGGGTTAAAAAAATAGTTTGATCCAGAACCCACAATATTGATTATTTTCATTTTAATCACAAATTCTGTATGTGACTATATAAAAATTCATTGTTATCATTATTTTTCCCTATATATTTTAAATTAATTTTAAAAAAACATTTCAAAACTTTGCAATGCAAAATATATAAATAGAGTAATTATATACTACTTTTCCTCACAACCACATCAACTTATATAGTGGTTTTAGTCATTTTATGCATTTATTTTTATAAGCAAAATTTTGTATTTTCCCAGAGATGTTAGAGGATTTTTGAAATGTACTAATTTAAGACATTATATTTGAACCCCAAAAAGTTTTAGAATTGGGAAAATATTAAACTAAGAATGATAGTAGATAATTGATATACACTAACATTTTGGCTGAATATTACAGGTACCATAAAGAAAAACAGTAGGTTTAACTGGCTGAGAGTCATAAAGGCAAATTACCAGAGAAATGTGTATTATATAATGCAGATATCATAAAATCATATACTGTACATATTTATATATGAATAGTTATATGTTTATAGTTATAATATTATAACACTTTACTGTGATAGGCTCAAGGTTTATGGTATATTTAAAAAAGCATTGGTTTTTAACTGTCTGTTTCCAATTTCCCATAAATATGCATATAACTGTATTTGTTACAATTTTTAAAATTTTGTATACGTTTTTGTTTCATCTTTCTATAAGTCTTAGACAGCTTTAAATTATGATTACTTATTAATATTTTATTTATTAATTAATTGTTTAATAATTATTAAATCATTCATTTATTTGGCATTCTCATCAGCAAGTACAATGTTGAGTACATAGTAGATATATGATAAATACTATTTGTCTATACAAATTTATATCTCATTAGGATCATCAAGTTATATTGCAAAGCACTCTTCATCATTAGCTTTCCATCAGTTATTTCTCAAAATAAAGGATTCATTTCCTGTTGCTTATAATATAATATCCCTTATTTGAAAGAAAACAACTTAGTATTCAATAAAAATTAGTTGTTTAAATGATTAAATAAAAGCAGAACTGCATATATATCTCTAGTCGTACAGTTGCATGACTTTAAATCAATGCTAAAGAAATGTAGAGAATAGTGATAAATGTATGCTGAAGCAGTGAGGTAACCTTTCAAGAAGGTATATATATTAGACACTGAAAAGGAGAATTATTTGAAAATGGAATAATTGTGGCTGCATCTCTATTCCTAGAAGACTCAGTAGAGATTTAATCTTTATGTATCTCTAGAAAGTACACTAAAATTTCTTAATTGTAACAGGAAAAGGTGGCAGAGTCCACTGGTATTTTTAGATATTAGTCTATGCCTACCTGCAGGGGTCCAGCCCCGCAAGGGTCATGAGGTTTTTTGAAGGAGAGACGGATAGGCGAAAGAAGAAAATATTATACTCGGACACCTGTTTTTTGAACAGATGACAATTTAATGTTAGTTAACACAGAGCTTTTATACCATTTGTAAAGGGGCAAGACAAAGAAAATTTTTTTAATGTATATATCCTCTAAAAGTTATCATCTGGTGGTCTTAGCAACAAATAAACCAAGATCCCTATAAACATTTAGACAATGAGTCTTATTTATAAAGCCAAAAATGATAGTTTTAGTCCAAAGTCTTGAATTACAGTCCTTGAAAAGTCTCCAGAAAGTTTTCAAGTGTAAAGTTTTTTATGTAGCAGTAGTTTTTTTTGATCTGGGGCTTCTATGACCTTTAGAGCTTTAAAATCACCTCTCTTGTCCAGGTGTCTTTGTTATATTTTTCTTATCTTGTAGTGTTTGTTTTTAAAGAGAACTCAAAAGAAGCTTTTAGTAATGTTTTCCAGGCCCCCAAGGTTGCTTTCTGTCTTTAGCTAATTTATCATAAAAGTGTCTGATTAGTATATTATGAGTTTAGTGAAAACCCTCTTTATAAATGTTAACTTGGAGTTTTAACTATTGAATTAAGTAAAAACCTTAACAATTAATCTTTATCCTAAGTCAGTGAAAACTGTTATAAATCACCTACATAATTCTTAGATAAGTGTTAGAACTTATAATGAATTCATAATGAATTTACTATAAACTTGTGCTTCCAAAAACCCTTGTCTAAACACTAAACTACATAATTCTAAATCAAATAAGGAGTGGATATATTTATATCATATATTACTCAAGCAATATCTAATAACTTATAACCAAGTGAAAGAAAGCATTTTTGATGTACTTCAGAGTTTAACCCTTGCATATGTTAGAAAAGGCCAAGCGGCATAGTGGTAAAATGGAAAAATAAACCATGACATTCTCAGGTTAGCTGTTAGTACTTCGCATAAACATGCCATTTTCTTCTTCCATGCCTGCACAGAATTTCTTCAGCCATACCAACAGCAAAGATGGAAGAGAGAAGGGCCTCAGCTTCCTGGACTTGCTTTGCAGCTGGAGGTCCTCAGTGCACCTGGACTTTGTCAATCAGGCGGGCCTCCAAGGCTGGCTCCCAACACCTACCCATGTGGAAGTCTTCTGGTTTGCTGACTATTTTTGTTGCTCTGTCTTGCATTGCATTCACACCCAAGAAATCTAGGTTGACACGATGTTGATAAAATTATCTTTCTATCATATTCCTTAAATTACTCTAGAAGGCAATGAATAATTCAAAGGTAGATAGTTATTTATATAACTTTCTATAGCAAATCCAAAACCAATGTTGAAATCACAATAGATAAACTATATCTAGAGAGGAGTCTGCTTATGTCAATCAAATATTTTCAAAAGTGTCAAGTCCAGTTTTGATACAATATTACAGTCAGCCAAAAAAGGTTCACTTTATGTTAGCAAAGGTTTAAATTTAAAAATTCAAATTTAAGAAAGAGCAAATTTTAAAACAATGTTTTTAATGTACTTTATAATGCAAGTAATCAAAATAATAAGCTAGGTAATATTTGGATAGTTGATAATGATTAAAAAAATAAAAAACTTTTTTCAAGGATATTCCCTGATCTTTTTTTTTTTAACACAGAAACATTGTACAGATGTTCCTTCCATCTACTTATTATTTTTTAAAGGAATACTTAAAGAAATGTTATGCCACAAAAATTTCACTACCATTGTCATCTGTATTTAAGACACTTAGTTTTTATCCTAGATTATTAATTTAAATGTATTTTTTTCTATTTTCTATTTTATTCTTTCTTATTGACAAAAGAATAATGTTCTTCATACCTCTCCCAAAAAGTTAGGTCTGTAAATATTCAGGATGGGAGGGATAGTTCTCTTATTATCTAAAAAACAAAACTTTTCAGGAGATCCAATTTTGCAGAAGGAATCAATGAACCAATTAAGAAGAAAACAAACACATGTTAATTGTATTATTTGTATTTTAAAAACCATGTTAAGCCGGGCTCGGTGGCTCAGCCTATAATCCCACGCCTTTGGGAGGCTGAGGTGAGTGGATTGCCTGAGCCCGCGGGTTCAAGACCCACCTGGGCAGCTAGACCTCATCTCTACAATAAATCAAAAAAAAAAAAAAAAAAAAACCAGCCGGACATGGTAGCGCATGCCTGTAATTCCGGCTACTCGGAAGGCTGAGGCGGAAGGATCGCCGGAGTCCAGCAGGTCGAGGCTGCAGTGGCTGGAAGCGGCCACTGTACTCCAGTCTGGGCGACAGATTGAGACTCCAACTCAAAAAAAAACAAACAAACAAACAAAAAAAAACCATGTTAATTGTATTATTTGTATTTGTGGTTTAAATTTAGCTAGGCTATCCATCTTATTCTTACCAATTCATCAAGTTTCAGAAATTGTCTTCTTGTTAACTTCAAGGATTCTTCAGTGTTCTGTGTTTTCTTTTCTATTTATAAAATCTTAATAACAAAGAACACAATAATAAATCTAATAGAAACTTTATAAAAAATAAACATGATAGACATTATTGATTATAAATGTAACATAGGAAGTTATTTGAATTAAGTCAGAGGAAAATAAGAAACAAAACTATAGTAGAAGGAAGTGGATTTCACAATGAATAGAGAGGAAATGGTATAAACTACCATGACAACTCCCCAAAAGCAAGCCTCAGCCACAGAGGTATTGTCTACATTAAGAAGTAATATTCAATACCAGTATAGATAACGTATCACACACAGTCAATGCTTTGGACTACAATGAATATAAATCAACATGCACATACAGAAAATGTGAACAATATTTTATTTTTCCTTGGTGGACCACAGAACTCTCTATGTAGCAGACAGAAGTACTTCCAGCAGAGAGCAATGTTACTGGAACAGACGTAACCCTCCAGGCAGAAAGAGAAAAGTTCTAGTGACCATTTGCCCTAACAGTTAAAGGCGCTAAAACTAACAGAGTGTCGAAAACTTTCATTCATTTAGAACTGCTCTGTTCAATATGGTGGTCACCATCAACACAAAGTTCTTTAACTATGGATTATCTAAAAATAAAATAAAATGTTAGTTTCTTAGCTGTTACACCTGCCACTTTCCAAGAGCTCAAAGGTCACTTGAGACCATATGAACATTTCTATCATTGCAGAAAGATGTATAGGCCAGAGCTGATGACAGCTCTGCCTGACATTTCAATCATCTTTCTGAAACATTTAAAAGTGTGACTTCTATTTTGTTTGAATTTAAGCAGATTATATTTCTTCTTTTTGAATTCATCTAACGGAGAAAACATATTTAAATTTGGAGTATCAACAAACTTATTTAACAAGGTAAGGCAGGAACAACAATATAATTCACTGAAGTGGAAAAGCTAATATATGAACACTTCACAACTGAAAAAAAAAAAAGGTTTATTCGCTTCTCATGGCAAGCCTTGTCATAATCTTTATGGTTCATGCTCTAAGGTTGTTTTTACATACTTTGCCAAGTTTCTTTACTACTGTTTGGTAAAACATTTTAATAATCCATCTGCTTATTGCATGTAATTGAGCAGATACATTCTAGGAAGCTGAGTAGTATGTTTCAGATATTAACTTACATGCTTTAGATTCCAAATTCAACCATTTATATTTATTTCTATATTTCAAGACACATCAATAATGATTCCCTTTCCAAAATAGATGGTCCTTTCTTCTTTTCTGTTTTTATCCAGGTTCTTTTTCCATGATGTCTTTTCACAATATTTATAAAACTTATCCCTAGCCTTTCATTTTTTAAACAAAATATACAATTTCTAAATATGTATGACCTAGAAGATAAGTTAGAAAGGCAAAATTTGTTATTCTCTTATATCTTTATTACAGTATCTTAAACCTAAACTTCAGATAAAATGAAAAATACATCAGCTTACACAGTAAATGCACTTATTCCTTTATAGTTTGTTCTTAATGAAAGTTTGTGCTTTCTCCAAAAAGAGTTTAACTTTTTGTAAAGGTACCAAAAAACTACTTATAAGTTAAAGTCACCATAAAACTAAACTCATATGAGAATATAATACATATCCATTTAAGAATATACAATGTGTATCTTACAAAGTTTAATTTTCTTAAAGGTTTCGATGACACAGGCTATAATTATTCATATAATTTCTTAGAGTTTTATGAGTGCAAAAAATGTATTTTATGCATGTTTCTGTGCTTTTTTCTTCCATATTATTTAATATTACAGAACCTAAAAATTATCTAACAACATTAGACTCTTCACGTTTTCCTGATGATTTCATTCCCGAAGTTAAGTCATGTATGTTAAATGTTTATATGTGCTGTTATTATTGCATACCTGTATTAGAAAACCTATAAAGTCTATGAGAGTTGATTTGGGGCATCAACTAGACTGGATTAAAGGATACCCAGATAGTTGGCAATGCATTTATTATTCTCAATGCATCAGCAGACACTGAGCATGCTGAAAGGGAAACTCAGGTAGTTTAGAATTAGATTAGAATGATTGGACTGGCCCTGGTGTGTCTGTGAGTGTGCTTTTGGAGGATACTGGCATTTGAGTGGAAGAACTGAATGGGTAAGATGTGCACTCAGTATGAATGGACACCACCTAATTAGCTAGAAGCTCAGATGGCACAAAAGATAGAGGAGAAACAGTTTCTCTCTCTCTCTTCTGGAGCAGGACTGCTCATCTTCTTCTGTTCTTAGACATCAGAATTACAAGTTCTGCAGCCTTTAGACTCTGGAATTCCCACCAGCAATCTCCCAGCCCCATGCTTTCAGTCCTTCTGACTCAGACTTGTAGTTATGCCTCTGGCTTCCCTGGTTCTGATGCCTTCAGATTTGGACTGAGCAATGCTACCTTCCCTCGTTCTTCAGCTTGCAGATGGCCTAGCCAGGGGCTTCTTAGCTTCCAGAATAAAGTGAGCCAATTCCCCTAATAAATCCCTTCTTTTCTTGCCTCTCTCTTTCTTCCACACTCTCTTCATATATATATAATTGTACATGCATATATGCATCATATGTCTGTATCATATGTAATCATATATGCATCTTATATGTAATTGAAAGTACTCCACATAAAAATCTTTTTTTTTAAGCAGATTTATTGAGAGGACAGAAAAGCTCCCACCGTGGAAGGGGACCTGAAGGGGTTGCCCCTCATAAATATCTTAATGCCATACTTACAAAAGAAACGTGTAATGTCTAAGATTATATAGGTTACTGCTCAGCTTTCAGAAAGGGATGTTTTAAATCAAATAAAATTGAGTATTTTTTTAAAAGCTGAAAAATTAAGGATAGTTGCAAGATTCTGAAAGCAAAATATAATGAAATGTTATATTTTAATTAGAAATAAAAAATATTTAAAACGAAATCTTATGTATACCCTTTTCTGTATTACATTTCATTTCGTAGACTGAGTAAACTAGATTCCCTCCCTGCCTGTTGGCTTTCAAACTGGAACTACACCTTCCTCTTTCCTGGGTTTCCAGCTGGCTTACTGTAAATCTTGCTCCTCCTCCATAAACATTCTGACCAATTGTTTCTGCTCATTCTTTGTTCTGTCTTCGTGTTTCATGAGAACTGATGAGCTTAGAATTATTATCTTAGAATAATTTGACAAATAGTCTTAATTTGTATTACTACAATAGGCAGTTTAATATAGTCCTCAATTATCTCCACCTCCTGTGTTTCTAATCTTTGTGTGATATTCTTTCCATGGGTGTGGGCTAGATCTAGTAACTTGTTTCCATTCAATGGAATACAACAATTATGCGATTAGGTTACAAAAGATGTGACTTCTGTTTTCCTGAAATATTTTATTTTTCTCTCTCTCTCTCTATTTAAGCTTTGCATATTTTAATGAAGTAAGCAGCCATGCTGGAGGCCCACATGATATGGAGTTTAGGATAGTCTCTGGACAACAGCCTGCAAGAAACTGAATTCATTAACAAGCATGTTTTTGAGCTTGGAATCACATTCCAGGTGCTTATTTAATTATATTACCAAAAGCTTATAATGTCTCAACGCTCACTACCAATTCTTTTATGTCATAATTCCCTCATTTTGAGTAATTAAATATATTGATCTTAGTGTTTTAGGGTGACTTTCTAGAATAACTGGTAATATTGGGTTGATGCATAATTTCATAGCATTTTTCTGCTTGCTCATGGAATATAAATATCGTATGATGGGTGACTGGGCACAGTTCACATTTGCCAATTCTCAGGTTGACTGGTGTGGATCATCATGGTTTAAAGCATTTGAGTGGTCTTCATCAAGGCCCAATGGTCTTCCTGAACATGGAAAATCATTCAGGTCAACCTGGCCCTCTTTGAAACAACAAAACCATTTTATTTCCATCTTTCTCCAATGGCATTCTTCCCCACCACGCCCACACATGAAATGTTTTGAGCCATCTCTGCTGCCTTTACTCCTCTATTAAACTCACACAGAAGAATATGTCAGAAGTGTTTGTTTTTTTTTCCACTTGACACTCCATCTTCTTTAGTGCATAAATAACACTAACTTTCTTCAAATCTGCAAAATGCAAGGTGTATTCACAAGCACAACATTGTCTCTCCAAATAAAAAATAATAAATGATAAACAAATTCCAAACATTGCAGTGTTGCCATGCCAAAAATAAACACTAGGAGTGTATACATCAACCCAATATAAAGACTTCTGTTGTTACTATGAATAACAAAGTCAGAACCTCAGGAATTCTATACATTTTGCAAGATGCCATGCAAATTGCATAGAAACGTTGAGTCTATACATTTTCTAAGAATAGTATTTATGGATCTCTCCAGGTCTTTCAGATATTAAGGACCATAGCCTAAGAAAACTAAGAAATCAGAACAAGAAACATTTTGTAAAGTCTATGAGAACAAGATAGGGACACTTATAAGACACAAATGAAAGGTCAATGTTTTGAAAGTTATTACAGATTTATTTAAGCATTTATTAATAAATATATATTTGGTGCCTAGTATTCATACTGGGCTAGATAAATGATTTACAGTGGGTATTTTAATCCAAATCCTAACTGTACCTATTATCCATAGTCTATTCATCCAGCTTCTGTAACAGTTATATATGTTACTATATGTGCCAATACATCACAGTGCAAGAAGTGCTGTAAGAGGAATTCAAGGCACAATGGGGACATATAGGAATGGCAGCTAATGCAGACTTCCACATGAAAGCCAAATTTTGGATGATCCATGAAAATGAAATGGAAGAAGGAAGACAAACTGTTTTAACAGACAAAATGATAAGTGCAAAAATGATTAAAATGTGTTAAAAAGTCCAGGACTCAAAGTTTTAGTATGATTTGAGCACAGTGTGAATGGAAGGAGAGGTTAAAAAGTACCATGGAATTGATAGTCTGAGCACATATTATTGGGGGAGGGTCTGTCATGTTTTTAGTCTAAATTTATTCTGTTTTATATTCCCTAGTTTCTCACTGAACGTTTTAAGAGTCCTCTTATTTCTTACAGTAGAAACAGGTCATAAAATTAAAAATGTACACACACTAATTTTTGAATTTTGATGCTAAAATAGTTCATTGAATTTTTATAATTTTAACAGGGATTTATATTTTTGTTGTCACAATTTTAACAATTCTTGTACTTATTGTAACACTATTTTTACAATTATAATTTATTTAACATTTTGTCCATTCTTATTCTGCATAAAAATAAAAATAATTCTTCTTAGAAATATAGTATTATATAGCTTAAATTTTGAATAAACTGAAGATGCTCTCAAACTACAGAGATATAATAATTCAGACTAAAGCACTCCTGAGAGATTCAAGCCTCGAAATGGTTTTTTAGAAAGGCAATTGAAGCTTTAGTTCTTAAATATATGACTTTATTTACAAATCTTAAGACAGCAATTGCTGTTTAATACATTTGTTTTTAATTTTTTTCTGATATAGAAAAATAAATCACCAGATACTTCAGTTTTACCATAGACCACTCTAATTATCACATAATATTTATACTCTGTTTGCTTCATTAATTACATGCAAAACCTATATATTAATGTTTTTGAGGGTTTAATTTGCACTTAAACCACAAGGCTTCAATTTATCTTATTCATTTTCAGTTGTAGCTCTTTAAATATTAACTATGTTGTAATATTGCAGAATAGCTCACCACATTAAGAAAATTACATTCCAAAAAAAAAAAGAAAATTGCATTCCCCATTTTTCTTTCAAAACCCTTTCATCTGCTCAAGTTGTCAGTAAGTGACCAACTTTTGTTTCGCCATATGCTTTCCTCTCTTAGAATAAGACTGGGTGGTGTATGAGGACAAGGATACAGAAGATAACGAATGTTTTAAAAGAATAAATGATTGAATAAATATATTAGTATGGCTTGATTGATGAGTGAAGCCTCCAAATATATTGAACACTGATACTCAGATTTATAAACATAAGGACTACCAAAGTAAGACCACAAGTTTTAAAGGTAGAGCTCATTTTAATTAATTTACCACACATCACAATCTGACCTTCCACTTGGAAGACACAGATGCTAGTTCTAGTCAAGTTCTGATTCATACTTTAAAGAATACACAAAATGTAGTCTTACAGTATGACAAATAAATAAAAGTGTATCATAAAATAATAATTGGTCATAACTAGTAAGATATCTCCCTCTTGTTAATGTACACTAGGAGTCAAATTATAATCATAAATAAGTTGAATGTATAAAGAGAGAAGGTTATGTTACTAGAGGTAAGGAGCCAGGGTTACCTAATGGAATTTACAACCTTGTAGGAAATATAGGTAACGTGTAGACGCCACCCACAGCAGAGGCAAAGGAGGAGGAATCACCCAGCTATTACCCTTTTTGTACCTGCCAATTTCCTACGCATAGCTTTCATTGACTGAATCCAATTTGAAGTCAACTGGCAGAAGAGCTCGAAAAATGTAGTTTGCAAGGGTCAACCTTGCAATACAAAGGGGATGATCGGAAAATTATCTGATATTGAATAGGAAAATGAAGAAGAACAGAGTTTTAGGGTAAGTAAACTAACTACATCTACAAAAGAGGTCAGAGAAAGCATAAAAATTGGAAAATAAATATATATGTTCTTTGACTAGAAGAGTGTAGCAAAATATCCTCCTGGTAATTTCTTTATTCATGAGGCTTTTGGTATTATTAAAATTTACAAGTTAATTACAATTTAATTGTTTTGTACTCAAATAATTATTTTATGTCCACTTTTTAAATCTTTTGAGACACGTTTTTCATTTCTGTAGATGACCTACTCTGGTGACTGTGACATACATATTTGAAATAAACATAGATAATGACATTATTTTATTTTTATTAGTGTTCCTCTTCATCTCATAAAATATTATTTTTCCTAATGCATACTTTACCTGTTATTAATGTAGTCACGTCAACATTTTTATGCTTAATGTTGACATAGTATATTTTTTCCAACCTTTTGCATTCTATGTGTGTCTTTATACTTGAACTGTCTTTCTTACAGACAAAATATGGAAGATTCATTTTATTTTCTTAATCTAGTTTTTAAGACCTCTGCCTTTAATTGAGATGTTTATGTATGACCAATTAAATTGTTATTTTCTTCATAATTGTCTTTCTAATTATTGTGCCTTGATGTATCTTTTTAGTCTCTTTCTACATTTCTGCCTTTTTTTAGATTAAGCATTTCTGTTATTCAAATTTATATTCTCCATAGATTTTTTATTTATACTGATTTGGCTTAATTTTTAATGTGTACAAGAAAATATTGTAGGCATACTTAGCTGATCCCAATCCTTGTTCAAAAATACCACTACAAGAATGTAAAGCCCTAGGTAAAATTCTAGCTTTCCAAACCCTTTCTATGTTTCTTGTTATCCTCTATTTTATGTCATTATACTTTATAAATTCACAATGAATTTGGTCTTTGTTTGTTTGTTTTGTTTTTTTAGTTGGAGTATCACTTCGTTGCCCAAAGTGGAATGCAGTGGCACACTCCTGGCCACCGCAGCCTCGGCCTACTGGGCTCTGGCGATTCTCTTGCCTCAGCCTTCCAAGTAGCTGGAACCACAGCCGCACCCTACCACGCCCGGCTTATTTTTGATTTATTGTAGAGACGAGGGCTTGCCAAGTTGCCTGGGCGGGTCTCGAACCCGCGGGCTCAGGCAATCTACTCACCTCGGCCTATGAATTTTGTTAATTTCTCTTTAAATATTCCATAAATCGTAATGAAATATACAGGAAATATATGATAAAATGCTCTTTTGTATTAACATACTTACCCTTTTCAGTAGTCTTCATTTCTCCCTGCTCTTTTTGCATATCCATTAGTATCATTTACTATCATTGCTCTAGAATTTTTTCTAGTGAAGGTCTGCTGGATATGACTTTTTAAAGAAATTGTCTTTGTCTGGAAATATTTTATATGTGTAGCAAAAGAACAAATTTTAAATATAGAATTTTATTGCAATTTTTATTACCAGTTTAAAGATAACACTCCATTGTCTTCTGTCTTCTATCATTTCTGATGCAAAGTCAACTATAATTTTTTCTTGGTCTTCTCATGATTTCAGTGTTTCTTTTTTTCCATTTACACTATGTGTTTTTAAGTCATTGTTGTTTTTGTTATTCTTCATGTTGTTCTTGTCCTCTATCTTTGTCAGTAGTTTGACTATTATGTACTTCAGTGCAGTTTTCTTTAAATTTAGGGATTGCTGAACTTATTCTGTCTCTAGAAAATTGTCTGGTACTATCTTGTCTAATATATCTTCTATCTACTCATTATCTCTATTCTTTACTGAAATCCAATTCAAGTTATATTTTTTTCTTCTGCTACTGCCCTATAAATCTTACACACTGTTTTCATTTTCTTCTTTCTGAGCTTCCGTATTATTAATTTTTATGAATCAGTCTTCAAACTGACTGATGATTTTGCAATCTATATTTAAATACTTTGAAAACCTTCTTCACTTTTTATATTTTACCATTTAACTATAGAGTGTCCAATCATTTATTTTTTAGTGTATCTAATGTCCTAGGAAAGTTCTAAAATATTCACACATTTGTCCCCTTTTATACTATACTTATTGTAAGTTCCATGTGTGGTAATTCCAGTATCGAGATCCTGCATCTGCTTCAATTGAAATTTTTGTCT
The DNA here is from genome assembly GCA_027257055.1 of Cephalopachus bancanus. NCBI lineage: Eukaryota > Metazoa > Chordata > Mammalia > Primates > Tarsiidae > Cephalopachus > Cephalopachus bancanus. The sequence continues at coordinate 8,218,709 of JAPVLO010000041.1, forward strand.
TGTTTATGTGCCATATTTTCTTATCTCTTCTAATGCAGTATTTTATATTTTGTAATTGTTTCCTGGATATTTATCAAAGTATAGTAGAAATGTAGTAAATAATATTTACACATTGAATAGAATGTTCATTTCCCCATCAGGCCATAAGGATTAGGGTTGAGTCCAACCAATGCATTGCCTAGGGGAGGGCTAGGCTCTGTGCAGATTTAATCCAACATGTGTTTCAAATGTTTTGAGGATAGATATAGTTCCCTTTTCATTAATTCTAAGGATTTGACCACAAGTGAGTTGTTGGAGTACTGTATCTATTTTTCAGTGCAGAGTTTGGGCAGATGAGAGGGATTCTCTTTTTTCTCTATTGCAGCTTCCTTCTTCTTTACAAAGGAGAAATTTTCTTTCCAATTTGATGACATGACTCAGAAATCTACATGCTGCTGCTGTAATATGGGTGAAATTCCCTAGCATTGGTCATGCTTACTCTTGGACTCGGTTGAAGGCTTTGAATTCTTATTTGGGGTTTCTTCTGCTATCTTGCCTTGCACCCAACCTTCAGGATGCCACTATTCTAAGGTACTTCATAGGTAGTGTTTTTTTTTTGCATTATATTTGCCCTTCCTCAATCCTTTACTACATAGTTTCTGTGCCCTTCAGTAAAGAGCCTGTGAGGAGGAATTAGCAGGTGCTTTCAAGTCATAGCTGTGAGAATTTTCTCTATTCTAGTCCACAGGCTACTCATGTTTCACAATTAGAAATTTGATAAACTTGAAGCCATTTTCTTCTCATTCCCTTCTATGGTGCATTTTCTTTTCCTCATCTTGTGCCACACCAGTAGTGAAGCTACCTGAGGAAACATTTCTCCAGGCAAGGTTCAAAATTTATTTCTTTCAGATTTATTTGTGTCTTCAGATTTCCAATGGGCTACCCCAAACAGTAAATTTTCATCTAATAACTTTTCCCTTTGGTTAGATATGGTGTTAGGTATGGTCTCTTGAGACTGTCTATATTCTGACTAGAAACACAATTCCTTTAATTTTTAACATTTAATTATTCTCATATATAAGGTGCGACTCTTTTAAAAAGCATGAAGAATTCACTTACCTTTTAAAAAATATGTGATTTTTAAAATTTTTGGTAATAGTATTAATTTGTTTATATCTATTGTAAAATTGATATATTTGCTTTTAATTATATCAGTATTTTTTTTATTTTTTGCTTTCCTTTGAAAATACTAACAATATTTTTTTATTTATTTATTTTCCTGTGATTAGCTTAACCTGTTGTTTCCCTAAACTTTTTTATGTTATCCTGGAGGTCACAGCATGCTTTTTTGACTTATTATGTTCTAATATGAATTAATACTTTTATCAGTACCATGACAATGAAGGGACTACAAATCAATGTATTTGACTTCATTGTTATGCTGTTTATAATTTTAGCTCAACATATTATTTTAACTGCAAAATCATTATTATTTGTGTTTTATGGAATCAAAAGAAAGTCATTTTTCTAGCTATCCATTTATCTACATACATATATCTTCTTTTGTTTTTAAACTACTTCACTTATTTTGGATTTTATTGACTTCACTTATAAATAATATCTTCTTTAGTAGGAGTGTTTTGGTAGTGAATTTTGTTTGCTTTTATTCCTGAACATGTATTAAAATCACCTTCACTTTTTAAAAAGATTATTTTACTGGGAATTTACTTCCAGATAAGAAGTGAATATTTTTCTTTGTTTTGTTTTTTGCATGTTAAAGATTTTTTTGCATTGTCTTTGGTCTTCTATGAATTTTCCATTAAGAAGTTTGTCTTAGTCAGATTGATGCTACTTGGAAAGTTATATCTTTTGTCTTTATAAATACTTTTCTGAATAATTATCTTTGGTCATTAATAATTTTTATTAAACTATGCCCAAATATATTTTAGAACTTTTAAATATTTTTATTCTTTTCTCTCTGTGCTTCAGTTTATTTCATTGTGACCTATCTTAGTGTTTACCAATTCTTTGTGTCTAGTCTGTTATTAAAGTCATTCATTATATTCTTGAGATAAGTTACATAGTTAATTTTATAATTTATATTTTATTTTGTATGAATATTTATTGCCTTGCTCTTAACTTGCCATACTATGTAGAATCTTTTTTTTTTTTTTTTTTTTTGAGTTGGAGTCTCACTCTGTCACCCAGACTGGAGTGCAGTGGCCGCTCCCGGCCACCGCAGCCTCACCTGCTGGGCTCCGGCGATCCTTCCGTCTCAGCCTTCTGAGTAGCTGGAATTACAGGCATGCGCTACCACGCCCGGCTGATTTTTTGATTTATTGTAGAGATGAGGTCTCGCTGCCCAGGCGGGTCTCGAACCCGCGGGCTCAGGCAATCCACTCACCTCAGCCTCCCAAAGGTGCGGGATTACAGGCTGAGCCACCAAGCCCGGCTGTAGAATCTTTTTTATTTCATTTTGATAAGCCTGATATCTCAAAAACTTATGTTTGCTTTGGTTGTTTTTCTTCTTTTAGGTTGATCTGTTGTTATTTTACAAAATTTCTTGCCTCTTTATGGGTCAAATTATTTTTTTATTGAGGTACACATTTTGCATAAAAATGCAGACATCACTGGAGGCTCTGGGAAATGTTATTGTATACATAGAAAAATTATATTTGTTACTGGACTATGGCTTGTCAGACATTTGGCTGATTTATAGCTGGACTTCAGACCCTGTGATAAGTGATATGTATCAGTTTCACAAAGTCCATGGGTTCCAAAATCAGAATCTATGTGGTTTCCATAGCCCCATTTCCTTCTGGGCCATGATCCCAAATTTTTGTCCCCCACCTATATGTATTGGCAAGAAGACCTCATCAGTTACATAGACTCTAGCTTGCTCCTTCTAGAAACAGTAGTCTCAGCGTTTTCTCTGCCAGCTACTATCTAAATAGAATGAAGTTGCATGATTAGAATTTTGCTATTAGTTATGTCTCTTCAGTTGAAAATTGCAGAAATTCAATCTGAATTGGGATGAGAGAGATTAATGGAAAAGTAAATAGACAGTTTGATATTATGTATTAGCTCATAAAATCAGGCTACAGAATATACAGTGACACAATTAAGCTTAGGGATATCTTTAACAAGAGCAGCTAATGCCTTCAAGAGTCTCTAGTTTCTACATTGTACTTTTGCTTAAAATAGAAAGAAGGTGCATAACATAAAGTAATGGGGGAGAGGTTCTGGATGTGAAACACAGACTTTCTATTACATAGTCTTAGAAGTATTTGAACTGTAGTTTTCATATCACATGCATATTTTTTCTCAAAAATAATAATTTGAAAAGTAAATATTCTCAAGAAAAAATAACTAATTTTTTATTTGACTATTAATCAGAATAAATCATATGCAAGTATCAATTTCTTATGTATTATATAGTAACACCATTCTTCCTACAGATCAAACATTGATATTACAACATACTCGAAACACACACAAAAAGAAAAAATGGTAATATAGGATGGGCTGGGACAGGTATGTATCCCATCCTTTGACATCTCACATGTTAGGCTTCTATTAATAATAAGAAAGAAGGGTTTATAATTGGTGGTTTGGCATCTAAAAAACACATAAGTTAGAAAAGGAGCTTTAGTCTAACACAACATGACTTTTTTCTATTTGACTCAACTTTGTTGTTAGGTATTGTGTGTTATCTTCCTGCCTGTTTGCCTTCCTTTTCTCTTTCATTTTGTTCTTTTCCTATCAGGAGAAAATTTAGTTATGCTACAGAAACTATAAACCTTATTACATGCTGTAATCGTTACATTTTCCTATTCAAATTGCTTTCTAGAAAAAAAAGTAACATCTTTTGTCAACTGATCCCAAATTTCTTGTTGTATGTACTTTATGAACATTACTCTGGACTCCTTACTTTTGAATTCTTATTTTTACTTGAGATCTTTCTTATTTCATCAGTTTATTTTTCTTGTTAAGTCATGTGCTCAAATGTATTTTTTTTTTTAATAATCAGTATTTTTTATTATCGTTTTGTAGGGTACAGTTAAGGGTTAGGTGTACAATTACATTTCATTCAGGCACCCTATTGATAAGAGGTGTTTTCCCAGTCCCAGATAGATATTAGCTATTGTTAATCCCATCCCCCCCCCATAATTTTTTAAGTAGTAATCTTATATAATTGACTAGAAAAACAAATATATAAATAAGCCACTTTAAAATGTATAAAGTATATTTTTGGTAAGATGACCACAGAGAGCTATAAGTATTTTTTAAACCATTTCATCTGCAAGATGTAAGTGCATTTACTAGTATAGGAGAAATAGAATCAGTGTTACACATTCCCCCATTTATTTTATTTTGAATACCAAGGACTTCTTATTTGGTCTTTGAAGATAACCCTCTTCTCATCCAGAAGTTGGTCAATGACCAAAAAGTAGAGGTTAAGCGTATGGGTTCTGTTTCTAAAAGATCTGTTTCAGTGTATTACTTTCCTAATCATGCTGTGATAAATTACCACAAACTTAGTGGCTTTATACAACACATTTTTTTATATTAATCTATAGACCAGAGGTCTGACACAGATATCACTGGACTAAAATTGTCCACAGGATACTGTCCTTCTCTTAGTGAGAATCCATTTCCTTGACTTTCTTTTAGCATCAAGAGGCCACTCATGTTCCTTGGTTCATGCCCTTCTCTCCATCTTCAAAGCTTGTAATAGTAATAGTAGCTTGAATCCCTCACATATTTGTATAGCAACACTCTGACCTCCTCTTTTTTTTTTTTTGAGTTGGAGTCTTACTCTGTCGCCCAGACTGGAGTGCAGTGGCCGCTCCTGGCCACCACAGCCTCCACCTGCTGGGCTCCGGCGATCCTTCCACCTCAGCCTTCCAAGTAGCTGCAACTACAGGCGCACGCAACCACGCCTGGCTAATTTTTTTTTTATTTTTTTATTTTTTTATTGTAGAGATGAGGTCTCGCCAAGTTGCCCAGGCAGGTCTCGAATCCACGAGCTCAGGCAATTCACTCACCTCGGCCTCCCAAGGCGCAGGATTACAGTATGAGCCACTGAGCCCAGCCCTGACCTTCTCTTTTGCCTCTCTTTTTCATTTTTTAGGCCACCCAAACAATCTAGTATAGCCTCCCTATTTTGAGGATACCTGAGTAATTAATTCTTTTGGCAATTTTAATTCCTATTTGCCATATAACCTCACAGATTCACAGGGCTCAGGGATTAGGATATGAACATCTTTGAGGCACCATTGTTTTACCTATCACAATCATATCCTAACTCTGGATTTGGATCACCATACTTCCTCTCAAGCTCTTAGAATTTGTCTACAGTATTATAATTTTAAAAGTTAGCTTCCTTGTTTATAAAGTGGGAATAATAACCCTAGCTTTGCTGATTTGTCTTTCGGAAATAATGTGGTAACATATGTAAAGAATTTACTGTAAAACCTAACAAACACCAAATAGTCAATAAATATTATTTCTGATCGATTATAAATACATCTAAACTAATAAGAGCCAGGAAAAATCACTAAGGGTGTACATATTTTTATTTATTCCTTCTGAATTTTTATAACTTGCCATGAATAGTGTAAAGGTATTGGAAAATGCTTAAATATACTTTGGAGAAGCATGCTATTTGGATCATTTTTATATTTCAGTATGGTCGACATAATGATAATCATAAAAACATTATTAGGTTGTTTAGCAATATTTCTACTACTGCTGCAGAGCTTGACATAACACGGATGAGCCCACAAAATGCTAATTACTGTCCAGACAGACCCTGTGGACATTTTAAGGATGCCAATATTGCTCTGGCATCTGCCATGGAAGCAGATGCCATTTGCATCTGTTTTATATGACAGTCACTGATGACGCCATGAAAAAAATCTACATTTTTAATACAAGCTGCTCAAATATTCAAGAACATATTTGGATTGTCAAGTCACTTTTTAAAAGTTACTGTAAGTGATGACATTCATGGGAAATTATTAAGTTCCCAAGATTTTTTTTCTGAGTGTCTGTGAGTAAATATATTGTATGCAGTTTCCTTAAATATTCTGTTAGGATTCAACGAGAGCAATTGATAAGAAAAGAGATAAAGGATATTACTTTTATTTAAAAATGTACACAAGAAATAATAACTAAATTTGCTATGCACTGTGTATTTGAAACTTATTGTTTTCATTAAATAAGTTAACGTAGATCTGAGAAAATGATTTAATTTTTTATAAAAGCAGGTTATTTATAATAAAAGGAAATTCACTAGTATGCATTTAATCAATTTATCAATTTAATCAAAAATTAATATTGATGTGAGTCTTTCTTATATGTATCATGCTGATGTATTTTCATTATTTTTGGACAGAAAATAAATAAAATGTATTAATTACTTTGTAGAAGAAAAACAATGTTTGTCTATACAACACTACAACACTACTTGTTTCTTTGACTTGTCAAGTCAGTAAATAAAGGCAGGACACACTTAGGTTACATAAAGCAGTTTTGCATGATGGATTACAAACGCAAACTGAGTAAATTGATTCTTCTGGGCATATTCAAGGGGACGTTTATTTCCTTGGGCTTTTGGAAACGTGATCCTATGAGCCCCAGATTTTCAGATTTCAAGTTTACATCGTGCCAGTTAGAATACACCTTGCTGTGCCAACCTAAGGTCACCTGTTAGCTAGGACAGGTGTACAGAAACAAGTAGGAGCCACGGAGCGGGCTGGGATCGGGAGAATTGGTCTTCTAATAAGGAAAGGGGAGCTGGGGAACCGCGAGCCCTGCGTGTGCTGAACTCCTTCTCCAGGCTCTGGAGAGGTGGTCCGGGGCGCACTAGCTGCAGTTCCCTGCGCGCCCGGATGCACAGGGGGAGCCCTCCGCCCGTGTTTAGCTGACCCTTTCTCCCGATGCGCCGCGCTCGCGGTCTGGTGCAAGACCCAGGGTTGCCCAGAGCCCTCTCGCTGTGTTTCACTGGGAAGCCACCTATGACTGAGCAGAGAAACATTTGCCTCCGGACGCCAAGACGTGTGCGCTCCAGCCGCGCTCGTATCTGCCCGGGATTGGTGAACAGGACTGCCGCAGACACAGGGCGCGCAGAGACTTGGGGTGCAGGGACACCCCTCCAGGGCAGCTCCGGGCTTCACCCAGTCTCGGACAAGTCCGAAGGGACAGTAGAGAGCGAGACACTTTCTGCGTCATTAAGAGTGAGAACCACCTGGGAATGGGGACGGAGAGGAGAGAAGGGGAGCAGCATTTCTTGCTAGAAAATTTCCCATGAGCGATTCGGCCTTTGCTAGCGTCCTTCCTCCTTTGGGAAAGCGGGTCAATCGCTCAGCGCGGACCCGGACAGGAGTTTCTTTCCTGGAAACAGGACATGCGGGTGGGCGCAGAGCTGACCCTGCCGGCAGAGCGCTGTCAACTCGGCCGAGGGGACTCTTCTCCGCCCACCTGGTAAAGGGCGCCGCTGCAAGAGCCCGGCCATGAAACTTGTGAGGATCTGGTTCCCTAGGGGTCGGGGTGACGGCTTCTTACTGATGTCCGAGTGATCTCGATTCCCCAACCTTCCTCTGGCCTCCTGAGCCCAACACTGTACCCCAAGGTTCGGAAGGAAGCGGGTTCCTGACGCGCGCCTTCTGGCTGCTTAGGTCGAGTCCATGTCTCCACCTCGGTTCCTGTCCCTCCTCGCTTTGCACCCACACTCTGAGTCAGTAATACAAGTGGGCGGTCTTCCCAGTACGCTTTTCGGCGCTGGCCAAGAGTGACGATCCCTGAAGTCATGACCTACCAGAAAACCTAAAAAATCGAGGGGCTAGGGGATGGGGGAGGGATGGATGTGTTTGTGGGATCCAGTAAGTCCGGTAGGCTTTGGCTGTCTGTTGTTTTTTACTAGGATGAACCTCCTGTTCCCAACCCAAAAGCATTTTAAGGGAGTGCTGGGCTTGGAAGATTCTGAACCTAGTGGGGGCGGGGAGTGTAAACGTCAGCCAAAAAATTTAACTGTCCCCGAATTTCTTAGGGGGTTTCACAGGAAACCTATGTATCAGTAGAAAAATTAAAGTTGAGCTATGCTATTGACGCTTCTCTGTATAGCCCTTTCGTGTTCTGCTCGCCTCCCCAGTCCCGATTTCCCTCTAATCTTTCTGGGAGTATTCAGCACAGAGCCAAAAAAGCTGCCAATTTCCAGGTTTTTGACATTGTTTTCCATAAAGTTCGGTCACACTCTCAGTTAGGACCGACGTTAGAAGAAGCTCTAGAAGTCGCGCACAAGAAGCCTCCAGGCGAATTGCCCTAGCTAGGAAGAGGAGGGAGTTACATAGAAGCATCTGCAGATATATGTAGGTTCTCCTAGTGATCAGCTTTCCCAACGCACAAACGTGCGACCGCACGCACACACTCGCATGCGCTAAAACTCACGGGGGAGGAGGAGGGGAAAGAGAGAGAGAAAAAGAGAGAGAGAGAGAGAGAGAGAGAGATGTCCCTGGATCGCCGCTAGAGGGAGAGCCGCTGGGTGGCTGTGCAAAATGGAATAAATATGGAGCCTGCTCTCTGGCGGAATTTGTGTTTATATCACTTTTTAAATACTATTTTTATTTGATAATTCATACTTATATACATTTATGGGATACACTTTGATGTTTTGATAGATGTGTACAATATATAATGATTAAATTGAACAAATGTAACTTTAAAGGGCTTCAATCAAGAAACCTTACCTTGGCTAGATTGGAACTGAACAACGAAAAATACGAGTGGAGAAACAGGAAAAAATATACATCTGGCCATCATAACCGCAGGTTCCTTTGGTATTGTAAATCTCCATTCTGTTACCTCTTCTTCACTACTTTCTACACTGCAAGTTTCAGAGTGTCCAACACAGAGGCAGGGCTTTAAATAAAACAGCTCAGATGGTAATTTCTTTTTCCCTGCAGAGAATTTCAGGAAAGGCCAACAGTAATGTGAATTGTGTATTGAATTATTTTCCACCTCTGTCTAACCTGATTCTGTACCTTTATATAATTAGCTGCTGTGTCTTTCGAACATGCAAAAATCACTTAGAAATATAATTGGTCATTTAACATAAGAAAAATAACAAAATCGCTCTTTCATTGTATTTCTGAATTTTAGAATTTAATTTCTCACTGCCAATAGGAAAATAGTTGCAAAAACCTTAGACAATGCGACTTATAGTAAGTACTTTAAGAAGTACTTTCTTGTGCAACGGCTCTTAAGTTACTAATGGGTATCTTTATATGTAAATCACCTTAAATACAGAGCGAGGGTCATTTGAACAAGCTTAATAGTTTCATTCATAGTGACTCTGATTAAGAAGTAGGCAGTGGGAGTTAAGGGAAGATTGAATATTATCTTAATTTCAGGATGGGAAAGTCTAATCCCTTTCATGTAAAAGCTGTCTCCGCGGATGTCAACTAACTTTGAGAAATGAATCAGAATGATCGTGAACTAGCGCGAAGAAGAAAAGTGGTTTCTCTACAAACTAGTTGTTGAGCGCCTTGGTAACCCAAGGGGTGCGCGCGCGCAGAGTGGCCAGACCCTTCTTCAAGCAGTTCTGGCTCTGTTCAATTCGGCAAGTGCACTCACGGCAGAAATGCCACCGGTGTAACGTCTGGATGATAGGCTCGGGGGGTTGACGCTCCGCAGCGCCACCAGCGCTGTTTTCTCCCCGAAGTCAGCCGCGCTACCATCCGTGGGGTGGGGAGACCTGGCGCTCACCCAGCGAGCTCGGCTGGTGCTGACGTCCGTTCAGGCCTTTAAATGTCTCTGTCCCTGCGCAGGAGGGAACAGACTTCGTAGCAGTCACTTTGCCCGAAGAGAGACGCGTCTCTGCCCTCGCAGGCGGCAGCTCGGACTCCGCTCGCTCTTCCGGCGCTGCGTTTGTCCCTGTCCTCTTTGCATCGACTCGCTACCAGCTTCTCCAGCGGGAGGCGCCTTTGATACTCGCACCCCAGGCGTGAACCAACAGGGCTCCTTATGCCCGGTGCTTTTCCAGTGGGCTCGAGATCAGACATTGCGAGGTGCGCTCCGGGATCGCTCAAAGAGCAGGGAGCTTCCTCTCTTTGAATTTGGTGGGGGGCGATTTTTCTCAGTTCTGGGCAAAGCGTCCTCCCCGCCCCTGAACCTGCAACTTGTTTTGGTTTCTTCTCAGTACTGCGTGTGCGGTTGCCACATCAAAGTTTTTCTCCCTTGCCAGAAAAAAAAAAAAAAAAAATCTCTCCTTTGAATCCGTCTTCCTCCCCTCGCGCTGGCTTCGCCAGGCCTTCTCGCTGTGTGGTGAGTGGATAGCGGGGCGCGCAGTGTGGCAGCGGTGGCGAAGATTGGCGCGATCGGGAGGAGCAAGAGGGAAGGATCTGCTGCTGGGGACTCCCTTGGTGACTCTGCCAGGCGAAAGGGCTCGGTAAGGGCGCAGAAGAGGAGCCGAAATCTTCTGGGACGCTGGTGGCTGAACACTGGATTTTAATCACCAGCCTCGTTGCACCTCTCTGTCCCTTTTCCTCAATTGGTCACTAGTCGAGAGAGAAGCGCTTGGCACGAGCGCGCTGCGGGACCTCAGCTCCCCGGCTGCTCGGGATCTCTGCGTCCGCAGCTGCGGAAGGAAGGAGCAGAGGGGAGGACGCCAGCGGTGGCTTACTGGAGCCCGGAGGTAGGCAGCGGGGTGGGATCCTGATTCCCAGCCCAGATTCGAAAAGGGTGTCTGATTTCACCGAGCTGAGACATTCTTCTCACCCTTATTTGTCATCGCACCCCCCCCCCCTTTTCGGATTCAGGCTCAGGAATCACCAAATCTATGGCACCCGCAAGGTGGACTACCTTTCACAGCTCATCGCCCAAATGCCCCCCTCCTTGCATATATGGTTCTGTTGAGGGAATGTGAGCTTCTCAGGGAAGTTGATACCTTGCAGGTTTTGAGAATGCCCAACTTGATTTTATTCATTTTCTTAAAAGATGTGTTTCCTGTGGGAAGAATTATGGGAAATAAATGTCAGTGTCATATACAACTGCAGTTGCAGCTGGGAAATCACCTTCATTTCCTCCCAAAAGTTTTCCCCATGCAAGTTTTCTTAATGTCCAGATGTAGTGAATGGAGACTTGGCTTGTTCCATTACGTGTAAACGGGAGGGGTTTCTCTCGCTTGAATTTTAAAGTGCGGGATATCAAAGATATAGTCTCTCTCTCTCTCTCTCTCTCTCTCTCTCTCTCTCTCTCTCTCTCTCATCTCTTGTCACCTCTATGTCATCTCATCTCTCTCATCCCTTTCTCATCTCTATCACTATCTTGCCTTCCTACCATTCTGCATTTTCTCCTTCCTTCCTTCCCTCCTTCCTTCCCTCCTTCCCTCCTTCCTTCCCTCCTTCCCTCCTTCCTTCCCTCCTTCCCTCCTTCCTTCCTTCCTTCCTTCCTTCCTTCCTTCCCTCTCTCTCTCCTTCCCTCCTTCCTTCCGTTCCTCTCTCCTTCCTTCATTATTTTTCCTTTCTTCCTTCCTTTCTCTTTTTTTCCCCTCTTTTTCTTTCTTTCGTTTTCTTTCTGTTCTTATGCTACTCATTAACTAAACTCGGAATGTAAAGATGATACACACTTTTACAATGTTTTACAATGTGCAGGCATGATTTTTAAAAAAAGACTTCTGTTTCCAGCCTTTCTTAAAGTTTTTGTTCAAATATCTTATCCTTTTTAATTGAAAGGGAACTTGGAGTAAGACTGAACTGACATCTTGGGGGCAATTTAGCCTGGTAAAATTTTGTATATTGTGTATGTAATTGATCCCTAGTCTTGCATATTTACTAATAACAGGAATTGCACGAGATACTAGAAACAGCTCTTGAGTTTTTTTGGCAAACAATATATTTGAACTGTGGGGAAATGTTAAAAATCAACATTAAAACTTAAGTAGCAAGAATATGGATTCATAGATGAAAACAGAAAGACAAGTTAACCTTAAGAGGGTGGTTTATTGAAAATCAGTGCCTGGGATTTCATATCAGTGATATTAATGAACCAGTTAGTATTCCAAGCTTGCAATATGCTCCATGGAGAGGCTGCTGTTAGTACTTCATCTCCAATCTCATTTGTGGGGAAATAAAAATTTTGGAGGGATTTATCCACTTTTTACACTTGTGTGCCCTAGATTCCAGGATGTTCTGTAAAGCAGAGGGAGACAAGGTTCGAGTTCTGCCCTCATTAAACATTACCAAGTGTCCTCTACAGGGATCCCTTTGCATACACCACAACTAGTGGAATCTGGAACTGGAATTGTTGCTGTATTTCCTTCCTTCCTTCCTTCCTTCCTTCCTTCCTTCCTTCCTTCCTTCCTTCCTTCCTTCCTTCCTTCCTTCATTCATTCTTTTCTCTCTCTCTCTCTCTCTCTCTCTCTGTCTTTCTCTCTCTTTCTCTCTCTCCCTCCCTCCCTCTCTTTCTTTCTTTCTTCTCTTATTCCTTAGAGAAGTAGCTTCCAGTCTGGACCTAAATCTCCTTCTGTGCAATAGGCCTTGTTACAAGTGTTCTTTTTTCACAGGGCAGCTCAGAGTTAAATAAGTTAATCCTCTGACCGTATAGTTTATGAAATTGTTGGGTAGATACTGAATGTGCCCAGGCCTCCTGCTGAGCCAGATGTGTGGGGAATCAAAGGAGAGTATAAGCAGACAAAAGTGAGACCAGAGTGGTGAGACAGTAATACTGAGTTAGGAGCATGAGCTGTACTTAAAGAGAATTAAGGCACTGTGAAAGAGAAAGAAATACGGCAAAAATCTGAGGGGTGTGTGTGTGTGTGTGTGTGTGTGTGTGTGTGTGTGTGTGTGTAAGATGGATTATTTTTAACAAGGATCAACAGTAGCTTAGATACCCATGAACAGGTTCTTCTCAAAGGAAAGATTATTTGCATGGTAAATGCTTTGAAAAAACTTGAGAATCCCAAGAAAATAAACAGCTCTCATTTGTAGTTATTGACTTTCAAATAAACTCTTGAGTTTCAGGATCCAGAATAATTTTTCTGAAATTTTAGTGTCTGAAGATGCATAAAAATTGTATTTATCACAAAGGGTGATTCCAATTATCCTGGTTCAAGAATTATCCAGTGAAAATTTCAGGTTTAGTGTTAATGAACTTGATTTTGTGAGAGAGGGTATGATGCTAGCATGCTAATCTAAAAACTTTTTCTAATATTTGTTATCTTCTTGAATTTTCCTTGTTTTCCTTATCACTGCCATTATTATTGTCATGTCTGTTCTGTTTAATGAATGTTCTCAAACATCAAACTTTTATCATTTGTACGTTTGCAACCCTGAATGGTGACCATTTGAGATTTAAACCAGGAATCTCTAATACAGAGATGATGAAAATCCTTCACCATTATTGAGATCATAAGTTAAAACAAAATCAGTGTGCTGATGAATTTGGTTAGATGATAGCTTTAACTAACATGATTATCACTTTCTTACTGGAAGGCACTTTTTTTTAATGCTCACTTTTAATTTCATGTATTCACATATTTATCTTTCTATCTACAATGCAACACAGTTCAGATAGTATTTGTTATCCTATACTATTCAATCCAATTCCTACAATTTTTTTCTAGTAAATTGACTCATTCCCATTAATAAAACTTTATAAAGGTAGCATAAAAGGGAATGATTGATGAAATTCTGAACCTAATGGTGAGATTGGTCATTTTGTTGAGTCAATTTTTGAAAGCGATATCTTTATGAAATTCTTAATTTTTTTTCCACTCTTCCCAGCCAAAATGAAGTCAGGTCATTAATTAATGTGGTCTTCAATCTGTGTGGTATTCATTGACATTGTAGTATCAAAGTTCTAATTTCTTACTTTTTTGCTATTTTCTTATTAAATGCTACTTGTATAGAGCATGTTTTTGCAATGTTAAGCATTTAGAGTTTGCTATGAATTAAGAAGTTTTCACAACCACAGTATAGCACCACATATGGATGGACAAACTATGTATTATATTTGCTTATTTTCTTTAAAAATTAATTTATTAAACTGGCTTTTTTGGTGTTTTCTTATGTATATCAGAGTTGGTTGGCTTGTATTTTAAATTATCTAAGTGTTGAACTTCTTAAAAAATGCAGTTTGTGTCCTTTAATGTAGTATGCCATCGCTAGTGATATATGGCACAGATTAATGTGAATTATACAATTAATTTTTGTATTCTCATAGTTGTTGAAATTCCACAATCTCTTTAGATATTTCGTTGGTAACATCCTAAGAATTTTCAAACCTTAGAAGAAAATCATTGAACTAGGTTAATCCTACCAAAATAACCTCAATTTAAGAGAAGTAGATTTTTTTTCATTTCATCTTGACCCCAAATCACAGATGTTATGATTAACATTGAGATTGAAACATAGTGCCACGGCATTTAGAATTTCTGTCACAGTACAAGTGAGTTTTTGTAAAGTAATTACACCGCTGGTAACAAACACAGTCTAGTCATATGTATAAAAATATAAAGAAATTTGTTTTGGAGTTCTAGAAACTCCTTTTTTTTTCCTGTCAAACAGCCCCTCTCCTTATGGGGTGAGAAAGACAGTAGTCCACATGGTGGCACTATTGTGATGCATAGTCTTTTAAATAGTTCTACCCTTGAACCATCTTTAGCTACATTTATACTAATGGAATCATTGACTTTTCTCTAATGATAAATTTTCTGATACATTTTTTTCTTCAGAGCAATAGATATCTATTAGATGCTCTGAATGCCCATTATTGCTAAGACTACTTAAAAAATAATTCCTGGATCTATATCCAAGAGGACTAGTAGCCACTACTATCTTTTCTCCTCTCTCCCCATCCTCTGTGCAGTGATAAAAATCATTTCCTATCTATAGTTAATATAATTTTTAAATAAGTTCATATATATTAAAACATTTTTTTCATCAACTATAATGATATATACTTTTTATCTCTGTTTTATGTTCATAAAATCAGAACAGCTTCTCTTTCACATACTCCATTTGCATGGAGTTGCATACATTGAACTCATTCATGCTACCTAAAACATTCATTCCCACTAATAGTGACTTAGTGGATTGCATAATAGGATTGTTTTGTTTCTTTAAAATGTACCACTAGAAAACTGCAAATCATAACCCGTGTATACTGTGAAGGTTTTCAGGTCCTTAGAGGAAAACCACTACAACTTATTCTTACAAATCACAGCCATTTGTAAGCAAGTACAGTTCTACAACCTAATTGAAGCCTGCCAGTTTGTCATCTCATGTCTGAGTGCCATGTCTGGAGTGTCAGAGTCTTATCAAAGTCTTCAGGTACAAATAAGAAACAAAAATTTGTGTAGAAACTCAGATATGAACAATGAGAATAGTACATGAACAAATCGAGGTAACAGGAAGGGGAATCTAAGGACTCAAGATACAACATTCAGGCTAGCCACATATTACATCCTCTGTTTTTCTTGTTATGCCATTTGCCCAGGTTAATGAGTGGAATCAGCCTAGAAAGCAGATCTGTGAATTTGTACAGAGAGCAAATCCAAGAGGCAGGAAATCATGGTGGCTGGGACTACTCCATATTTTGGGCGGGGAGTGGGAGGAAGAAGGTTTTGCCTGTATGTTGTTGAGTTTTATTTTTCTTTGGTTACAAAATTTGAGACATATTTTGTGGTATGCCAACAAAAAATTTGATTCCTGGTGAAAAATGACTAATTTTTCATTAATTCTTAAAGATATAAAATAATTGTCTTCTAAGAGTTGTGTCTATGTGATTACTTTTTGACAAACTACTGCTTGTGGTTGGTCAACCAGATAATTCAAATAAAATATCTTAAAATTTATGTAAAAATATTCTGACATTGAGATGTTTCTGGACTGAATCCTACAGCTCCATAAAATTGGATAAAATAGAAATACCGGCACATATTTTAAAGATGAATAAAGCATCAGAAATGATTTATATGACTTTAGGTGTTTTCTCACTTTTCTATAATTCTTATTTATGAAACTCAGTTAAATCTCCACCTTTTATTCAGTACTGAATTCCTTTCAGGAGTGAAGCAAGAAACTGAAAGGAAGTACAATGATCAATTTTGACTTCAGATATTTAACTAATGAATGATGTCAAAAAAGGGCTTTCAGTGCTATTTTCTTATATTATTTTTTCTACATACTTTAAATAATCAGAAGAAAATCATATATATGTATATGTAAGTATGTAAGTATATGTGCATATATATGTACGTATGTACATGTATATTAGAATGATCTTCTAGATTTATTGAATTTTTCACTGTAATTACCATACTTACCCTTTTTCACTCCAAGGTGTTTTCCATGTTTTTACCAACAACCAAACTTTCTGAATAATTAAAGAATTGCTAAATAATCTGTGGACTTGCCTCAAAATGTTTCTATAAGAACATTTTTAAAAGGAGAATGATGAAATAGTCATAAATTAAAACCCATAATATTTCAATCTTTATTTCTTCTTTCCTATAACACATAAGTCAAATACTATTCAAATTGTTATCTATACTGTATACTTTCACTGATTTCAATATGTTTAGCAGAGTAAAATTTGAATTTACCAATGTTGTGATTTAATTGATGCATCAATGGAATTCAATAACTATTTAAAAAATAGCTTTCTAATGTTAACACTATATTTATATATGGAACAATTTGTAGTAATGCATTATGTAGTAAATTAACATCTACATAATATTTTATGTTATTTAAAATGGATTCAAAAATGTTCCACAAAATTTAAGAATATTCTTAATTTGAAAAGTTTTTAGCTGAAAAGATGTATATTTGAAGTTTAGCTGATTATCATTTGTGTATTATTTTATATAACTTAGTTTTTAAGAAATGGGCATTGAGTCCTGAAAACTTAATACAATTGAAAAATAATATAATATTAATTATTATACCACTGTTAGATTAGATGTTATTTATGATTTTGTGACATACATGGAAGTCTAATGCTTCATGTTTTTACTTGTCTCTCTAAGAAATGTTATATCAACTTACTGAAAATGGAATGGCAAATGTTATGGTACAAATGTTGAAATGTGACACTTGGAATTATTGATTGCCCACTCCTAAAATCATAAAAATCTTAATAAGTCAATGTAATAACTAAAATGTGACATCATAATCACTGGGTATTATGTTTTGTCCTCTCTAAGGTTCTGTAATATGTATTAGCTAAAAAGAAATAAGGAAATAGTTTAAAATTTCAACAGATGTGTATTCTTGCTGATCACTTTGTGAAGAAGTGAGAGAACAATTTGATTCTCTATTTTTTGTAAACAGAAACTATAAAAATTATAACCTTATGAAAATCCACACAACACACATGCAAAAATTAAAAAAAAAATCTAAAGCTAACAATTTTTAAAGAATGTTCACAATTCCCAAGTTCCCCAGTTATTCATAATGTAAAATACATTGTGTGAACTTAGCTCTAGAAATGTCTTTCTATTCGTATTTAGAATACATCTGGGTCATGATATACTGATGATATTTTGCATTTATATATTTTACACGTATAAGGAATAACAAACCAATTTGTAAATTTTCTATTTCCAAAAAATCTGATTAAATTTTATGAACAAGCACAATGAGATTGTATTATTTATTGTGGACATAAGCATAGGTCAGGCTATATTGATTATTAAAGATAGAGGAAGGAACAGGTAAGAGAAGAATATTTCTCCTACCCATCACCAAATGGGAGGAATGAGATTATGGATTTGGAAATTAAGTCTTAGAAAAAATTAACTGCCCTAGATAAAAACTTAATAAATAAATAGTGGGCTAATGTGGACTTACTTTAATGAGCTTTAACACAATTAAAAATTCTAGTATTTCAGTGTTTCTATGTATAATATAAATATTATATATGACATACATTTGATACTATTTTCATTTGGAAAGCTGTACTTTTTTTACATGAAAAGAGATTATAAATACTTGCTAGAAATCTTAAATATAAGTACTATTTTTATCTTTATAAAATAACTAGAGACTGAAACTGGAAATTTTAGATAATATGATAAGCAAAATAATAGTAAAATATTACGTGATAATTATTTTTTGCCACTTGTTACTTTAAGTACATTTTTTAACTCATTTGATGCTCATATCTTCATAAAGTCCTATTATTTTCCCAGTTTATAGCTAGCTAAGAAGTATATGTTCAGGGAAGTTAAAAACTTTATCCATAGTTACCTGTTAGAAAGAGATGGAGTGCAGCTTCAGATCAGGGGTCCAGAGTACAAATACTCTTCTCAATCCCTAAACTCAAAGGGCCCTTAATGGCATTTTAAATAAGTATTCTTAGCCACAAGTTTAAGGCTTTTGCGTGATCTTATTGAAGTCACCTCTAGCAGTCTGCGATTGCTTATTAACACAACCAATTCTGCACAGAGATTTTCTATTCCAATACCATTTTCAAATTTATCATATAATATACATTATATATATATTGTTTTAACTTGTAAGTCTATAGTTTACATTCCTAGATTTTATTGTATGACTCTTTTATGTCTGTTTTTCTTTATTGAAGAAATTAATTTTTATTTTAACATTCAGGTCACAAGTAATTCTGAGTTTGATACTTCAACATGTGCAAGTTTCTTTTGTACAAAATAGAGTCATTTCTGGGAAGAAAATTTTACCTGCAGAGTGTTAACAAAGTACATTTACAATCATGCTCTTCTTGTTTGCACATGCAGATATGTGATTTTTAACTTAATTGCAAACTCCATTGAGTTACTTTCTGTTTTGTGAAGTATATTAGAAGTTTTGCTTGCTTGTTTGTTTTTTTCTCATTTTTTGTCATCGTGCTTAGGCATATATTCGTTCAGATTGGATATTGCAGGGCACATAATGTTCTTTATATTGTGAATCCTAATGAGTTGATGTCTCTCTACGTCTTTTTATGTCAGTATACAATGCTGGTTAATATTACAAGGTCAGTAGTTGGTCTTCCAGCTTCTAATATTTAGTTGCTCTAAAACTGGACATTTTCCTTAAAGTTTTGATGCTTCAGTTTCCTCACTGTTAGCACCTCATGAGTATCGCAAGACTTTAATAAGATAACTCAAGGAACATGCATATGGCAGTGTTTGACACACAGTTAAGACTCTTTAAATAGCAGCCAGGCTCGGTGGCTCAACCTGTAATCCCGCGCCTTTGGGAGGCTGAGGTGAGTGGATTGCCTGAGCCCACGGGTTCCAGACCTGCCTGGGCAGTGAGGATCGCCGGATCCCAGCAGGACGAGGCTGCGGTGGCCGGGAGTGGTCACTGCACTCCAGTCTGGGCGACAGAGAGAGAGTCCAACTCAAAAAAAAAAAAGTACAGTTGAAATTGTTAATTTATTTTTTCCATTAGAATATTCATAGAAATTTTCAGTTTTCTAGCATTAGTAGATTCACAGACAGAAGACAGCAACACATAAAATCTTCCTTAAATCTTATGAGAGGATAACTGAATACGTTTACCTAAGCAAATTTCCCTGGTGAATGACCAGTTCAATTAAAAAATGAAACAATAAAATAAAATATACTAACACAGGAAAAGCAGTTTTACTGGTGTTTAATGTTTCAAGGGCTTTCAGTAATTACTAATAAAAAACACAAAGCAACACATTGGGAAAAAATTGGATTCTTCTGGAATTGCATTTATTCTACACCACTAACTTGTTGAAAATTATTTGAGATGAAAGTACAGTTATTAGGTATAATTGTATTATTTTTTATAAAGATACCACATTTTATCCTGACTTCATTAGAATTGCATTTGTACGATTTGTATGTCTTTCTTCATTTGTTTTTTGATATAAAGCAGTGTCCTTCAGGCTTCTTTACGACTCAGTAGCATCGATTAAAAGTTAAAGTAAAATTAACTGAATAGTTTAGATGAAAAATCAAGTCTTAGAACTGTGTTCAGTTCTAGGAATAGATTACTATGAAAAGAGATATATCTCTCAGGTTAAGTCTTCAGTTTTACAACTGCAGCCAGTGTCTTACTCAATGGAATTATGTACTGAAGAATGCAATGTAATCAGAGATTTTCCCCTTTGAATGATCATTATCAGACAGATAATTAGGAGGATAAGAATTAAAAGAAAGAGCACCAAGAAGTTATTAGGTGATTTCATTCTAAAACAATGTGGAATCAATACTATTTCTCTGGATATGCATGTACTAATTGTTCTAGAGAATGTAAATGCAGTGGACTACCTTGCCATGGAATTATCTGATTATGTCAGATATACATACCAGCATAATGGAATGTATGATGATTTAATTCTGCTGACGCTCACTGATCTAATCATCATTTGTGTCTGTAGTTTTTTCCACAGCACAAAATACCTGTGTACTCTTAGGCTTTCGTGAACACAATACATGTTATTTTAAAGTATTTTATTATTTGCAATAATTGAAGTGAAAATTATACCTTTCATAAGACAAGTATTACAAATATGAGTAATATGTACCGTTAAATCTTTACATGAGGTCTGATTATATATACCCCCTTGATCTAGAACATGTAAATAAAATTGATTTGATTTACTATACACTCAATGTTTAGTATAAAAAAGGAATAGGTAAATTATGGTAATGAACTTATTTGGAAAAAAATAAGCATCTGGAGATACTTCTCAATAATCTTTGTGAAATATATTCTACTTCATTCCTGCTTGCAAATTGGTAATTCATCTTCAAGTTTTTCTCTTTCTCATAATACTCACTGTCAAGGTCCTTAAAAGAAACAGAACAAATAACATATATAGATAGATAGATATAGATATGCTATACATAGATATATATGCATATATTGTATATACATACCTATAAATATAGATGTATTTTTATATTTATAGGTATGTGTATACATCTATATTGGCATATATGCATTAATATGTATGTATATATCTATATATGTACAACTATATATGTATATATACATATATAGATAGATAAGAAGTTATTTATTTTTGAATTTGGCTTATGAAATCTTGGAGGCCAAGATTTCTCTCAATGTCCAGTCTACAAACTGTAAACCCAGGAAAGCTTGTATTGTAATTCAGTGCACAGCCAAAAATCTAACAATGGGGGAGTTGTGTGTGTGTGTGTGTGTGTGTGTAGGTATCTGAAGACCCAAGAACCAGGAGCTCTATTGCCCTAGGGCAGGAGAAGATGGGTGCTCTAGGTCAAGGAGAATGCAATCACCCTTTCTCCATCTTTTTGGTCTTTAATGGATTTAATGATGCCTGACCACATTGATGAGGGCAAATTTTCTTTACTCAATCTACTGATTCAAAGGCTAATCTCCTTTGGAAAGACTTTTCCAGACATACTTAGAAATAATTTTTTATAGAAAGGCAAACTGAGGCACAATAAAATTTTAAAGAGCTTATTTGAACAAATTATTCATGAATCAGACAGCTCCAAATCAGAACTGGTTCTGGAGCTCCACTAAGGAAAATACAGGGAGGTTTTAATAATACATACAGGGAAGTAAAACAAAGGAAATATCTGACTGGTTAAAGTTACATAATTGTCTTATTTTGTCTAGTTCAAGTGAAAAGTTCTTAGGCAGCATTTTTTTTTTTTTTTTGGCTGCTTTTGATTGGTAGAGCTTATTTAAATTCTTCTTCTTCTTTTTTTTTTTTTAGCATGGGCATTTATAAGAAATACCTCAAGTTAAGTTTTGCATCTGTTTGTAAAACAAGCAAGGTTGAAGTTATTTATGAGGGCCTAACTGGTTTTGTCCACTCAGGTGTTCTTCAGGCTTGGTCACCATTTTAATTTACTTGTAAATGTTTGCAAGCTATATAGGGATCCCACTGGCCACTCAGGTTGGCACCTAAAATTAACCACCACACTCCACTAATGCAAAGACCAACTATCATACAGTTCTAATATTTCGTGTTCTCACCTATATTTTCTAACACTAGACTATCATTAGGTACACCACGCTCAAGGAAAAAGGTATCATTAATTCTACCATTGAAAAGGATCCCTGTTTATATTTAGTTCCCTGCAATCCTTTTTTTTTTCCCTTTATTTTAAAGATGTGGGACAAAATTCAGTGTTAGGTATACAAATGTTGATTATGCAACTACCCTTGTTGGTGAGATGTGCCCTTGCTCCCCTAGCAGTTTCCCTCAACTGCCCAATCCCACCCCCACTCCCCTAGCAGTTTCTTACGACTGTCAATCCCTTTCTTGTAGTATTATGATAATTGTTCAAGGTCCACTTATGAGTGATGACATATGGTACTCTGCTTTTTGTTTCTGTGATAGATCACTGAATCTAATCGACTCTAAATCCATTCAAGTTGCTGCTAAGTCCACATGTTTGTCCTTCTTCATTTAACTATTTTTTATTTAAATACAGTGAGTGACTTTTGTTATTTATAAATTTATTAGAAACATTTTATTGCCATATTTTTTCTACCATGTAATGGTTTTATCAGTATTACACAGTTCCTTTGTAGCTAATGGTACAATGTGATATCTGAGTATAGATTACAGTTGTCACTGATGATCCTGTCTTAACCTTGATACTCCTGCCTTAAGGTTGCATCGATTTTGCAATATTATCAATATTGCCTCCAGAAATACCTCTATATATCTTTGTGCACACTCTCAATTATTTTATTATTATAGACTTCTAGTGGTAGAAAATATTGGGTTAAAGTAAATATTAAAGAAAGGAAGTTATTATATATTATATTTTCCAATTTTATTGCAGTACTATATTCTGTCATCTTGTTGTCTTACATTGTTTATCAAAGGTGGGACTGATTTTTTTAAATGATTGCTTTTTATTAATGTATCTGCCTTTGAAATGACTTCATGTCATTTTAAGTTCTTTTTAATGAGTGGTTGATTTTTTTTGCTATTATTTTTCACAATTTGGCATGATCAGTTCAAGTTATTATGATTTATCTGAATGCATGCGTTTATTTTTTAAATGTTTGTGTCAAATCTACTAATCTTTCCTGTTATAGTTTGCATAAAAAGTTTTCCCAGTATGCAGTCATTTAAATATTTGCATTATATCTTTTGTTTTTGTTTAGTATTACATTATTTCCAGCTTGATTATATATTAGAAGATATTGACAGGTTTCTAATTTTTATGGTTTTCCAAATTATTAACCAATTACTTAATGACCATTCGTTGAACAGTTTAAATTTTAATATTAAAATATATCTCCAAATTAATTATGAGGTTCACCCAGAAAATAAAAGATTATCTTATGCTATTTAGAAATGAACAGTTTGTTATTGTTTGTATAGAATATCTTACATATTTTAAACAGGTGGTATTACAGAGGAAATTGTCACTCTCCCACCAGGATAGCCTTGGTTGCTATCATAATTTATTAGTATGACTAATATTCTAATTATTAAGTCAAATTTGATTAAAATCTATAGAATGATCTTAGGGTGGTTCTTAGAAATAAAACAAGAACTCTGATGCATTTAAATACCTATGGGTCAAGGATGATCATACACATAATGACCCAACCATTTTAAACAAACTGTATATTATCAAACTTTTGACATCAACAGAAAATATTATTCCTTCAAAGAACCTTTAAATTCAGTTCATAGTAATGTGCTATTTAAAATTGCATTCAAATTTTATGTGGAAATCACCTTCAAAGAAAGGGTACTTTGAATTAGTTTGCTATAGGTCACTTCTGTTATAGAAGATACTATTAAAATGAAACTGTCTAACAAAAATATTTCTAAGTCTTGCTTTATCACTCATGCATTGAGAACAGTAGAAAAAATTCCTTCTCATCAAGTACCTCGATAGATACTTGGTTTTCTTTCCAATGAGATAGACCTTTTTATGTCTCACTGTCAAACCAAAAGAGCTGCTGTAAAATTAATGAATGTGTTTGAATTCATTACAATCTCTAAAAAGAATGGCTTCTTCTGTCTCCTGATCTCAGAGAGGAGTTTAGGAAAATGAACATCCCTATTTTAAGTAATATCTGCTCAAAGACTGAGTTTACTATACACTTTCTGAGTGTTAAATACATGTATCTGACTTTTCAAAATTAAAATAATAAACATTATTTCTTTTTATTTTATTTATTCTGCTGAAATAGAAATATATAGTGTTCCTCGATTATATGATGTTTATATCAGTAAAGGACTAGAAGTATTCAATAATTGTATTTGTAATTTGCATCAATATTTATTTTATGAATGGTTTGTTTCTTTTCTATTTTTCTTTGAGCCTCCTGGGTAGGAAAAACTAGTGATTGAGAGTTACCACATAAATTTTTACAGACTCATTCAAGATACTTAGTTCGTGGAGTATTTGCAAGTTCAGAAAAACAAAAAGAGAAATAATGATCATTGTAACTCATATCACAAATAATTATCCTTATGTGTCTACTGTACATTATATCTTAGCTTGCTCCAAATCCTTTTAGTAAAAGGGAAGGAGGGTGTTCTTGTTTAATACAGAACCTATTTGAAGGTTGAGTATCTGGAAGCAATAACTGATTCACATATTGTAATATGGGACATTTATTCTAAAATATAAATGCAGTATAGAACTCAGTTATGTTTTGATGGTGCTGCCTAAATGGAGGTCAAGTAACCTGATTAAAATATTCATAGATGCCTAGAAACACTGGATTCTCAGGTGGCGGCCAAAGAAAGGCTATAGTGTCATCAATTTCCTTAAAAGGATTTGTGTGATTGATACAAGAATAATCTTTACTCACAGCTGAAGATAGAAGACAAGGAGAAGTATCTTAGGACTTGTGAGGCAAAACTAGTTATGGATTACTGATTGGGCACAGCCTAGGGATTCCAAGACAACTCTGATCAATACCTTGATAGTAAATATGTGTTGAAGAGTTTCAGCTTTTCTTACAGTAAGGGAGTGTCCAGATGGAGTAGCTTGAGAACATCATTGCATGGTGTATTTAATAATGAAATTTTATAACATTTTAATATTTAATGTGAATATTTGAATTCTGCTATTCTGCATAGTAGAATCAAAAACACATTCCTATATTTTGCTGGCTTGACAGATTTTGGTTTCATAGCCTCAACAAAAATCTTTGTATATATCTTTTATTTTAAAAAGAATTCTATATTGTGAAGGTTTTAGGTTAGTCATGAAATTACCGGTTATAAAAACTTTCTTAGAATATCTGATTTTCTTCTAATAAAATCTTACACAACTGACTATGAAATATAAAATTATTTTCAGCAGTCCCCAAATTTCTGTTGTTTTTTATGTTGTTGTCTGGATATATCATGTTTAATTTTAATGTACAGGTGGAACTTTGGCATAATAGAAAGTAAATGAAAAATGTGAATTCAGAGTGTTGGATTCTAGTCTCAGTTTCATCTCTTTAAAAGGTTGTATTGATAAGTAATAATTGCATATTTTTATAGGATACAGTGTGATGTAATGATTCATGTATACATTGTGGAATATTTATGTTTTGTTTTGGTTTTTTTTTGAGTTGGAGTCTCACTCTGTCACCCAGACTGGAGTGCAGTGGTCGCTTCCGGCCTCCGCAGCCTCGACCTGTTGGGCTCCGATGATCCTTCTGCCTCAGCCTTCCAAGTAGCTGGAATTACAGGCATGCGCTACCATGCCTGGCTGATTTTTTTTTTATTTATTGTAGAGATGAAGTCTTGCTGCCCAGGCGGGTCTCAAACCCGCGGGCTCAGGCAATCCACTCACCTCAGCCTCCCAAAGGCGCGGGATTACAGGCTGAGCCACCAAACCCGGCTTGTGGAATATTTAAATCAGACTAATTCACATCTTTCAACTCACTTTATAGTGAGAACATTTAAAATCTACTCCTTTAGTAGTTTTGAAATATATAATACTTTATTATTATCTATAACTGCCACATTTTTCAGTAGATTACTAGGACTTCTTTCTACTATCTAACTGAACTTTGTGCCCTTTGACTAACTTGCTCCCTCTTTCCATCTATCCCTCCTCCAGTAGTCTTTTGTAACTATATTTCCATTCTCAAAACAATGAGTCTAACTTTTTCAGATTTCACATATAAGTGAGATCTTGAGGTGTTTGTCTCTCTGTGTATGACTTATTTTACTCTGCCTAATAACCTATAGATTTATCTATATTGTCACAAATGACAGTTTTCTCTCTTTCTTTTTTTTTTTTTTTTAGTATTCCATTTTGTATAAATACTACATTTTCTTTACCCATTCATCCCTTGATATGCACTTAGGTTGTTTTTATATCTTGGCTATTGTGAATAATATTGCAGTGAACATGGGCGTGCAGATAGTTTGTCAACACACTGATTTTAATTCCTTTGGATTTATATCTAGAAGTAAGATAGCTGGATCATACGGTATATCTATTTTTCAGATTTTAAGGAACCTCCATTCTGTTTTACAAAATGGCTGTACAAATTTACATCCCACCAGTGAGGTACGAGCATTATTTTCAAATCCTCACCATCACTTGTTTTCTTTCACTTTTTTAATAACAGCCATTCTAACAAGAGTGAGGTGATAACTCATTCTGATTTTAATTTGTATTCTCTAATGATTTGTGATATTGTACACCTTTTCATATCCTTGTTGGTCCTCTGTATGTGTTCTATGAAGAAATATCTATCCAGTCCTTTGCCCATTTGTTATGGGGTTATTTATTTTCTTGTTATTGAGTTCCTTGTATGTTCTGTATATTAGTGCCTTATGAGATATATGATATACATATATTTTCTCCCTCTGTGTGTTGTCTCTTCACTCTGTTAATTGTTTTATTTGCTATGTGTAAACTTTTTAGTTTGATGCAATCCCACTTGTCTATTTTTGCTCTTTTTACTGGTGTTTTTCTTGTCATATCTAAGAAATCATTGCCCAGACCATTGCCACGGATTAACTTTATCTTTCATTAGCTGTTTCATCTTGACATCAGCTTAAATTTTTTTAAATGCAAAGCCTTATTTAAATGATCTCAAATATTCCTTCAAATGCTGACATTATTTGAGTGTACACATGTACATTCTATTATTCAAGAATATCTTTTATTTTGGTAAATTGCATGAAGTGTTTAGTAAAATTTCACTTTTTATCTAAAATTCCTTATTGAGTTTAGATGCATTCGATAACCACACAAGTGTTCCATTTAAATGTTACAGTGATAGAATTCTGGCAGTTTAGTATGTGGGTTGTTGTTACCCCATAATCACTCAGGCCATTAGACATTTTGGTGATGTGCAAGTTTGATTCTGGTGGCATAATTGAGTTTTCAGTGAGCACTGTCAAAATGTCTAATCACACCACTAAATAGGTTGACTGCTTGATTCTGAACAGTACCTTTTAAGCTCTTAAATAAATACAACAGAAAAGTCTTAGCCCTTTATTTAAATAGCTTTAAGATTTGAAATAGCTTGCTTTATTTAATGAAAGCTTCAAGAACTTGAAATGACTTGTACTTATCCTTTACCATCTACCAAAATGTTATTTCCCTGGCTTTATCACTCTCTGTAACAGAGATTGGAAGTTATAGTGAGATAAAAACCAGCGAGTCAAACCCAAGCTAAATGATTAGAATAGCTTTTTCTCCTTTCTGTCAGCTGAATGTGTGAATAATCACGTGGAACCTAAGGGTATAAAACCTGGATCACAGTGAATAATGAATGATTTAGTTCAAATTAAGAAGTTTCCTTTTAAAAAAAACAAGTGTAATGGCTCTCATGCATAAATTAAAGTTAGTTTGAAAACATGGTTTTGTTAAACAAATTTGAACTGCTTCTCCTTCACTTCTGGGGAGTCTCTGCTATTGGTCGGCCTTCCAACTTTTAAAGCTATGACTATCTCTTAATGTCGTGTCAGACACAAAATCTCCAAGTGTTGAATTCAAGTTAGGAAGTTTTTGTTGTTGTGCTTAGTCTTATGATTACCTGAGAGAAGTTTTCAACATAAAATGCACAGTGTTTAAACAACACATTCTATTTTGCCTGTTTCTTAAGGATAGTTTGAGATTTTTGTTCCTTATTTGACAGTTTAAATATTGATCACAGAGTCATTCCTACATCATTTTGTATTGCAGTTAACAATATATAATTGGGTAAATAATTTCTAAATCTTACCTTTACAGAACAGTGCTTTTTCAGACCAGTTCTACACATGAAATCTTTGTGTACAGTAGCAAGATCATATACAGTTGAAAGTGTTTTATTTCATGAATTATTTATTATTCCATAATATGGTTAGGCATAAGCCAACTGTCAAACAAAGGGATAACATTATTAAATTTGTTTTAGATTTTTCATACTATTACTCTTGTATATACTATGTTATAGACAGTGTATAACTGGCTTAAATATTTGATGATAATACACAATATATTTCTACACAAAAATGCCTTTCATTTTGACATATGATTCCAATACTTAGGCATACATGGAGCTATAAAGACCCAAACAGTAGGTGCAAGTTTTAATAATATATAGCTTATAAATAACTTTTTAATACATGATTTCACGACTATTATGAGAGATGTGAGTTGTTAAGAAAGGTATGTTTATAGCTATTTATGAATAAAATGACCAAGCTTTGAAAGCATGATGCATGCCCATATTCAAACAACTTTTAATACTGGAGCCATTGAATTCTACAACTTTTGACATCTGATGGAGTGTGTCTTTATATAATATATTTATATTGGCTAAAGTCATCTGCAAAAGTGCAAAGTCTCCCCCACCTGCTTTTGCACATTTGATAATTGCTACTGTTCCCTGTTAGGTGAGATTTTATTTTTATCTTCTGAAATAATAAAAAATGAACCATTTAGAAATGGATACAAGTCCAGAAAAGACAAAGAAATTACCCAAAATATTGTAAAGGTATGTGTGTGTGTGTGTGTGTATGTGTATGTATATTATTTATGGAATCCATAGTTTGAAATACACTCATGAAAAATGATCTAATGTTTAAGTAGCCATGAGGACAGCAAAATGGTTGGCAAACATGAACTCTTCCCTGACTTCCAGAACATAGTTCACTTCTGGTTCTCTTGGCTCTCCTAGCTGCCTGCTTCCTCTTTTTTTTCCACCTTCTTTCCCTCCCTCGATCCTTTCCTCCCTTCCTTTTATGTCCTTCCTTTCTTCCTCTGCAAACATTTTGGAGTGCCTACATTGTTTTACAGGTTGTCTTTCTTTGCTATTTTTGTCCCGTGAAGTTTGAAATTGATTTAATTTTCTTATCCTCCTCTCTCTCTGTGTGATCCATAATTTCTTCTACACTCATAGACTCTCTTGTCTATATCTGCAAACCCAAGGATTCTTTGACAATCCAGTCCCAAGTGTTTTCATTTGACAAGTAGGCACTTGTGCTTGAATATCTTATAAATGATTAAAAGTATAAAGTCGAAAATATTATTATACATTCTCTCCCTATCTACCTATAACTCTGTGTGTGTGTGTGCGTGTGTGTGTGTGTGTCTGAGTTCGTGTCTCTGTATATGTATATATTCTAACTCAATTCTCCATTCCATTATCTGCTTTTCATTCATGGAACCTCAGAGTCATTTTCTTCTGCCTCTCTTATCTTCATATCCAGTCAGTCAATGAATCATTTCAGTATCGTATGAAACTTTATTAAATGCATCTCTTTCATTTTATACCAGCTATCTTAATCCAACCTTAGTAATTTCTCTTCTGGTCTATTTAACAGATTCCTAACTCCTTTTTATTTATTTTTACTCAATTTTATTCTCTGTATCATTATCATAATTTTTTATCATATATCTATCTTTCATCTATTTTTCTAGACATTGCCATTTCTGTCTACCTGATTAACATAGCTTCCTTCTAACTTTTTATAGCTTGTTGTGTAAAAATCCTAGTCCTGTATAAATCTGCATAATCTAGTCTGAACCTTCTTCTCCTAGCTCATCTCTCTCATTATTTCCCCCTCGATCTCACTCCTTCAACCAGTGATTTTCCACCCAGATGCCACATTAATTGTGTCTCTGGTTACATTATTTTCATAGAATGCTCTTTTAATTATTTTACTATACTTCTCTCCCTATAAAATTCAATTTCTATGCCATCTTTTACTTAAACCCTTTCCTAACTTCTCTACATAGTATTCAATGCACAAGTTTATGTGTTACTTTATTATTCCATTCACAACCAGCTTATAGCACTTCTGCATTTTATTGAAATTCTCTTTGCCAAATTGATTCCCTAATATACTGAGAGCACTCTGCAAGAAGGAACTGTGTAAAATTTCTCTGTGAAGCTTTTGCACCTGGCACATTGTAACAGCTTCTAAATAGTTTACTGAGTACAATTTAGTGAAGCATCAGGATAGCATGGAAAAGGCAAAAGGATCTAATGTTTTTTTCATCTTGTATATTACCCACAGATCTCAGGTGAGGCAAGAAACTACCATCAATATTGCTAAAACTATCTTTACCATAACTGCCATGCTTGGTCTATAGGATGGCGCCAAGAAAAAAGAAGAACAGTGTAGCTTAGTGGAAAGCACAAGAATCTGGAATTCAGAGGACCTGGCTCAGGTCCCAAAATATCACTTAATAGTCAAGGAATTTAGCCACTATAATGACCTATTCTTTAATTTTAGCTGAAATAATTAGATGGCAAACTTTCCCACAATGACATTTCTGGGTGGTTGGAAGGATTCAATTTACATTTTTTAATATATTTAGAAAGAGTGGAAAATTTTAAGTGAAGCAAGTTTGTGTCACCTTGCATGAGCATTTGCTGCAGATTGATATCTTAGCTATTATAAAAATGAGTTTTTAAAGTTTTTAATTTTAATGATAACTTTTCTCTTGGCATGAATTGGTTAATGAGCAAAAACTATGGCTTTTTCATAAAAGTATCATGAGAAATATTTATGACATTATGACATATAAAGTGCATTAATTAGTGTTGTACATAAAATCTCTAGAACATTATTTATCTTGCATAACTGTAATATTATTTTATTTTATTTATTTTTTGTGTCACAGTCTTACTCTGTCACCTGGGCTGGAGTGCAGTGGCTTGCTTAGGACCACCACAGCCTCCACTTACTGAGCTCAGGCGATCTTTCCGTCTCAGCCTTCCAAGTAGTTGGAACTACAGGCACGTGCCACCATGTCCAGCTAATTGTAATCTTTGGTGGAGAATTCCTGGACTCAGGAAATCCTCTCTCCTTGGCCTCCTGAAGTGCTGCGATTACAGGCATAAAGCACCTCGTCTAGATAACTATAATTTTATATGTTGATAGCAATTAACAATTTCCTTTTCTGCCACATCCCCTGCCTCTTGCAACCACCATTTATTCCTAGCATCATTAAATTTGACTATATTAGACATCTCATGTAATGAAATCATGCATTATTTGTCCTGCTAAAACAGGTTTATTTCCCTCAACATATGTCTTCAAGGTTCATCCATGTTGTTACATACAGCAGGATTTCATTTTTAAGGCTAAATAATATTCCATTGCATTTATATATTACATTTTTATTATCCACTTATGTGTCAAGGATCACTTAGCTTGTATTCATATCTTGGCTATGGTCAATATTGCTACAATGAATGTGAGAGTCGTCATATATCTTTGAAAATTTTATTTCTATTATTTTTAATAAGTGCTCAGAAATGAGATTGATGAGTCATATGATAGTTGTATTTTTTATTTCTTGAGGAATCTTTATACTCTTTTTCATAGTAGATGTATCATTTGGCATTCCACCAATAGTGCACAAGGTTTCCAATATCTTCACATGCTTGCTAATACTTAAAAAAAAAAAATAGTCATCCTAACAGATAGGAGGTGATATCTCATTGGAGTTTTGATTTACATTTCTCTGATGCCATTGAATATCTTTTCATATACCAATTCACAATTTGTATATCTTCTTTGAACAAATATCTATTCATGTCTTTAACTTATTTTTTAATTGGACTATTAATGAGTTATTTTTCTAATGAGCTATATAAATTCTTTATATATTTTATAAATTAACTCCTTAACGGATATGTGGTTTGTACATATTTTATCTCAGTTTTTAGGTTGTATTTTCACTCTGTTATTTTCTTTGCTCTATTGAAGCTTTTTAATTTGGTATAATTGTGCTTGTCTGTTTTTAATTTTTGCCACTGTTTTGGGAGTACAAATTAAATCTTCAGATATTTATATTATTGTGATCATAGAATTTATTTTACCCCATTCCAAGTAGCTTAAAATGTTTTTGGTGTGTGTGTGTGTGTGTGTGTGTGTGTGTGTGTGTGTATAGCATAGTGGCTTCAGGCATAACATGGCACATTAATTTTTTTAATCACATTTTTTGCAATATGCCAAAACATGGACATTGAAATGCATTAATTAATTAATAGTAAACTGCTCTTAATCGCAAATATAATTATGTCTTCCTTTTAAAACACTCCAAACATAGTAAAGTTGTTTCTATCTCTTTTTGTATTTTATAGTAACTTTTTGGGATAGGTGAGGTAGATATTATTATTATTATTTTCTTAATTTTTTTTGTGGTGGAGTCTCACTCAGTAGCCCAGACTGGAGTGCAGTGGACGCTCCAGGCCACTGCAGCCTCGACCTGCTGGGCTCCAGCGATCCTTCCGCCTCAGCCTTCCAAGAAGCTGCAACTACAGGCGTGCGCTACCACACCCGGCAAATTTTTTAAAATTTATTGTATAGATGAGGTCTCACCAAGTTGCCCAGGCGGGTCTCGAACCCACGGACCCAGGATATTCACTCACCTCGGCCTCCCAAAGCGTGGGATTACAGGCTGAGCCACCAAGCCCGGCCGATATTATTTTCTTTTTGTCTTACATGTACCAAAAAAAGATAGAGAGATGTGAAATGACTTTTCTCATATTACCAAGACACAGTGGCGCAGAACTAAAACTTGATGAATTATTTGGAATATGTCTTAATTTTTTAAAATACAGTGAGACCTAGAGACTGTTATGCTTAACCCTTCTTGGATATTTCTCAGGATATTTGTTCATTCTTTGCTTAAAAAAATTTTTTTTTTTTAAGTAGGGTCAAATCAGGGAAGGCAGACTGTTTTGGTAGGCTTAAATTCTCAAAAAGATTATGTAACAACACTAAAGTATTAAATTATTCAAAACTCATGATTTTTAAATGTATTATTTCTGTTATGTCTGTATGATAATGTAATCTAAAACCTGACAAATACGATTCTAATAACACATGTTCTAATAACAACCATTCAACATTATCTTAGAGTAAGCTTTGAATGGGAATTAAATTTAACAGTTCTGAATTATTCAACTTCTGTGTATGTACTTATGACTCCATCTCTAGATGTCTGTTGATTTTATAACTAGGATTGACAATAATTCATTTATCAACCTAATCATTCAGTAGTACAAACATTATTATTAGAATTTCTTAAATGAGCATTGCAATATAAATCTTGATTGAAGTTTCTTATAATTGCCTTTCTTTAAAATAAAATATACATATATTTTATTTTAGAGATGTGTAGGCCGGGCTCGGTGGCTCAGTCTGTAATCCCAGAGCTTTGGGAGGCCAAGGTGAGTGGATTGCCTGAGCCCGCGGATTTGAGACCCGCCTGGGCAACTTGGCGAGACCTCATGTCTACAATAAATCAAAAATTAGCTGGGTGTGGTAGCGCGAGCTTGTAGTTCCAGCTACTTGGAAGGCTGAGGTGGAAGGATAGCCGGAGCCTAGCAGGCTGAGGCTGCGGTGGCCGGGAGCGCCTGTAGTTCCAGCTACATTATCCAGTCTGGGTAACTAACTCAAAAAAAAAAAAAAAAAGATGTGTGGTGCAATTCATGGTTAGGTATACAACTGGACATCGTACAGGCAAAGTTTGGACTTTTCTATAATAACTATAGAAGTTTATGAAATAATCTCAAATTTTTTATTTATTTTTCAAAGTATCCGAACAAGGATGAGAACTAGCATATGCTGATACTTATATGAAAATATAAACATAAACATCTGAATGTTTAGGTTTTTCTATAATCTCACTTTTTTTTTTTCTTTTTTTTTTTTTTTTTTTTTTTTTTTTGAGTTGGAGTCTCACTCTGTCGCCCAGACTGGAGTGCAGTAGCCGCTCCCGGCCACCGCAGCCTCGACCTGCTGGGCTCCGGCAATCCTTCCACCTCAGTCTTCCGAGTAGCTGGAACTACAGGCGCGCGCTACCACGCCCGGCTGATTTTTTTATTTATTGTAGAGATGAGGTCTCGCTGCCCATGCGGGTCTCGAACCCGCGGGTTCAGGCAATCCACTCACCTCAGTCTCCCAAAGCCGCGGGATTACAGGCTGAGCCACCGAGTCCGGCTTTTTTCTTTATTTTTGAAATTTTATTTTATTATGGGAATGTGGGGGTACAAGTGAGGATCAACTACCTAAGTAGGCTGCATTCAGGTGAGGTTTGGGCTTCTAACTGGTCCTCATTCCCCCTGGTAATGACCCAAGTACCCTTTGTGTAAACACATTGATTTTTTTTTTCAATAATCAATATTTTTTAATGATGTTGTGGGGTACAGTTGAGAGAGGATAGACAAGTGGGACCTTATTAAACTGATAAGTGTGTGCAAAGCCAAAGAAACCATCAAGAGAGCAGGGAGACAGCCTATAATTTAAGATGCATTCTCTACTTTTGAAAAAACTGCCATCACTTGGCACTAAGATGTACCCAAAACAGTATCAATTCAATGATCTTTTCTTCTTCTAAAAAAATGTAACTTGTTTACAAAAAACTTACATTTACTATTTTGTTCAGGGGTTCTCTACCTTGGGTAAACTTCTGGAATTTTAAAAAATTACTTTCAATGTTGCGAAAATTACGATTGTAAACACTTTCTTATTGGAATGAATGTGAATGTTAAATGAATGAATAAACTGTGCTATATCAAATCAGAATTTCTATTATGGACCATAATTGTTAATGTATTTCATACTCAAGTTGGGTATATAAAACAGTTCACTCTATTCTTTGGTTTGAGTTTAAGAGAGCAATTCACGTTTCCCTTGAGATACACTCTACCTTACTAGACTGATGATATGATGAGAAAAGTCTTCTGCATAACTGAACTGTAATAATAAGAAGGTTACTAAAAATTATATATGCACATATCAATATTGGTTTTAAGAGGCTTCTTCAGATTGCAACACTGATTTCCAGATCTTTGGAAACTGACTGCCTTACTTATGAGAATGAGTAATCATATATATATCACTCAAAAATTTCTGATTATTAATTATGAAAATTTACTGAAATTTGGCAAATATAAAAATTATACACAAAATTTAGTGATATGATGGATTTTTCAAATTCTCTCAAATTTCATTCTAAACATCAATGAAGATAGTATAGTATGGGAAAGGCACAATATAATTAGAGTCCATATTCCCGAATTTTTAAAATTGTTCTAAAAGATTTTGATTCCTACAAAGTATTAGTATATCTGATAAATGAAAATCTATTTTCTATTGTTTCATCTGTGTGCAGATAAGTAACCAAACTCCCCCCCACCAAAATTAAAACTTGCACATTAAAGCCCTATATTTATACCTGGCCTCATTTTAAAAGACTAAAGCAATTAGTCTCAAATACAGTTGTCCATTTAAATAAACTGAAAAGCCATTTCAGCTCCTGATGATCAGGCCAAGTCTGAGACTATTTTATGATGAATCTCTACTCTTAGCTCCTGAGTGCCAACTTCCTACAACCACACCTGTGTGTTGGAGTATTATGTCTTAAGTGGATTGCCTGAGCCCGCGGCTTCGAGACCCGCCTGGGCAGGCGAGACCTCATCTCTACAATAAAATCAAAAAATTAGCCGGACGTGGTAGCGCGCACCTGTAATTCTGGCTACTCGGAAGGCTGAGGCGGAAGGATCTCCGGAGCCCAGCAGGTCGAGGCTGCGGTGGCCGGGAGCGGTCACTGCATTCCAGTCTGGGTGACAGAGTGAGACTCCAACTCAAAAAAAAAAAAAATTACTATTAATGGAAATAAAATTTTTTCCATTGCAATTAGCCAAGCCCAACCTCCAACATTTTATGAGATAGCTTAAATTTTTTGTTAGTTGAAAAGTTTTAATTATATTTTACTTTGTATTTCCATTTTTCCTTTGATATTTTTAGAATATAACTTTAATAAATATTTGAATTGGTTCTTATTTGCCATCAAACAACTTTTAAACAGAATGTATTATCAACCTACATAAAAAACACTGTTAACAAATCTTGATTATTTTAACAGTTAAGAGAATCACACATGCACTCATTTCTTCTAAAGAGTGTTTAAGACTATCTATAGACTGGAAGCATATTTTCAAATAAATAAATTTGCTAATTGTTATTTATGTTATATATTACATTGTAGTATGTAATTAAATAAGTATACAATTCATCATAGTGTAGAATCATTGGGAGACCTGAGCTTGATTTCTTGCAACTTGATGGCCCCATCTGCGAATGAGAGGAGATGGTGAAACTCAGGTTGTGTTGCTTATGTCCAGTCTACACCATAATCCCATTTTGGTTACTGTCACTGAAGAAAACACTGTGTCACAAAGATAGGATGTTGGAAATGGAAGCAGATTTTCAGTGCTTTTGTGGCAATATCAGGATATCCAGAATGTATGGAGATTTGAAGTTGTCTCAAATATACTTTGCAGGCCACCGTCATTTACAGTCTCAAGCAGTTGATCCTTTTCTAGTATGCTCAAAGCTGATTCACTTGTCTTATTCACAAATGGGTCACAGATCTATTCCTTTCCAGTTTGGGGGGATTTTTTGTGATTGGAAAGCAATGAGCAAACTCTTTTGAAAACTGAGATACGTAATCATGCAACAGTTGGGAGAAAAGACCCTGGCTCAGTCTCTCAAAATATTTGCTAATGTTGAAACCTGTCAAAAATCTCACTGTTCACTTAGCATCCCCATAATTCCAGTTTCTTAGCTTTATCAACGTGGCTAGCTACTGAGAATGATGCTGTCAGTGCAGACACACTTGATGAAGGGATGGCCTTCAACAATTGCTTATGTTCTTCATGTTCATTTCTTTTTTTACTTTTGAAAAACTCCAAAGGCTTGTCTTTTAACGGAGGGTGCTTAGTATCTATGTGACAAAGCAATTTTGAACATTTTATGGCTTCGTTGGATAGCCAGTTGCTCCATATGATACAAAGTGGACTTGGGGATTGTGAATCACCTGTGGCAATGAACCCATAATTTAAGAAGGACTCTTAGTATTTTCTTTTAAATGCAACTTTCTTTTTGTTAGAATCTTCTGCTATCTCATTATAGGGTCTTTCTCCCTTTTCAAAGATGCTCTCTAGTGACATTTGTTTTTTACTCATTTAACTTGTGGGTCTACCAAAACTGTGACTGAGACAACGTGCAATGCGGGAAAGAGGTATGGAGAGAAGTGGTAAATAAAATAATGGGTGGGCCATGTGCAGACTAAAGTAAGTATTGGGTTCTGACTTAAAGCCCACCATCAGATACAGCTGTACAGTTGAAGTATGTCAACTCACTTGCCACTCACTGATAGGATTTTGATATGAATCTGTAAAGCAATTGATTTATTATGGTCTCTGTGTAGTTAAACCTCACTGCTAATGTTAATCTGTATTTGCAACTGCTCCCCAGCACTAGCATCACTGACTCAGCTCCACCTCAGATCATCGGTCATCATAAAAATTACACAACCCACATACCTCATACGCACAGTTCACAGTGGGTTTTGTGCTCTTAGGAGAATCTAATGCTGTGCCTGATCTGATGGGAGGCTAAGCTCAGTGGCCTTGTGAGACATAGGGAGTGGCTATAAATACAGATGACACTTCTCTCTGCTCTCTGTCCTTTGGCTCACCTCCTGCTGTGTGGTCAGGTATCTACCAGGGACCAGACCCATCAGTGGCTGGGAGGTTGGGGACCCCTGCCTTAGAGAAACCACATAGGAATAGTACAGCATTGTCAATTTAGTAATAGAGGAGCACTGTTAGTACCTCTAGTTACATATGGGAGAGATAATTAAGCTACCAAAATTCATAGACAGAAAAGACTGTGAAGAAAGGACTACCTGAAAGAAAATGTAACTTTTGGTCAAGCCACCTAGTCAATGCTTACAATCTCGGAAGGAGGAACAAATTATTATCATAATACCCCTTTCACTCTTGTCTCTTCCTCTGGTCTCTTGCTAGTGATTTTCAATGACTGAATCCAAATGGCATCTGATGGCAAAGGAGCCAGGATAGTGGTGGATTATTTGTTCAGCCTTTTGGACGTACACAATGTATTTGGGAGGCATAGTGGTTGGACTTGGAGGAACAAAGGAAAGACATCCAGTGTACTAGGAAATAAATGTTGTTATTTTGTTTTCTGCTTTTTATTTTTTCTCATGGCTGCTTCCAGACTGAGAGGGGAATTCACTTTGCTACTTCATGTATTTTATTTATATTTGTATATGATTTTCACTATCATGGCTATTATTTCCAGTGTGATCTTGAAAATTATAATTAATTGACATGGATAAAAGTCAATTTCTATGAAAACAAGTTTACCATATATGTATGTATATGTTATATATATATAAATATATAATGTATGTGTATTGCATACATAATTCATTATATAATTTAAGAATTTTGATAATTTAAATCATATTATACAACCTAGTTAATATATAAACTAAGCGTATATGTGTATCACTTTTGCTATTTATTTTTTATTATGTATTTTGTCACTGTTAGCAATGAAAAAGAACACACAATTCAGTTTGATGACAATTTTTTAAAATGAAGGTTAAACACTGTACTCTTTTAGAGTATTATATGTTGGTTATTTATAAAATAAATGAAATTACATTTTAACATCAACTTCTCTAGCCAGATTTACCTACTAATTTCTTTTTACCTTTCTATCCAATCTCACACATTTTTCTGGTGAAATTTTACAGAACAGAGAACAAAAGTTGGTAAGATATTCCTTTAAATCTTGGATTTATTTTAATCAGTTAGGTTTAATTGTTGACCTCTTGCTTTTCTCTTTACTGAAAAATGTGGGTGATGACAATGCCTATTATTACTTGAAAAGCTCATGAAGCAATGTTCATAGAGTGACAAGTGAGGAAAAACTCTAAAAGAAAATGATCTCCTGTGGCTTTAATAGGAAATAAATAAATAAATTTTACTATTTAGTTACTAGATAGATCACGCAATGGAACCTCTGTGTGACATTTTTACTTTTTTATGTTTAACAGTTTTTCTTAGCATTATGGAGCAAAATTTTATATTCACTTTTCCTATTTTTTTTCTTTGTTTCCTTATTCTCCTTACTTTTACAGACATATTTTTTGAGAAATTACTGTATAGCAAAGGTTTGGTAATTCTAAGAGTCTTATCTTGTTTTACTTTGATCTTCCTCAAGCGTTTTCATATGGCACATAGCTATTATAATTCCCATTTTAATGAAGTTACAAGCTGAAATTAGACTAAACTACTATTATCACACCAGAACTAAAACTCACTTTCTCATGGGTTTTTGCATGTGTACAGGTTTTCTTCTGTGTATGATTCTTTTAAATTTTTGTTTTCATTCCTTGAGTATTTTGGTGGACCACCCATAATACTCAGTTGTCCTGAATTAATACAGGATTTCAGCATTAAAAATGTTCAGGAGCAGACAACTGTTAAACCTAGGAGTTTGCAAGTTTTGTTCCATTCAGGTAAGTTTAAGAGTCTTAGCTGTCAGCGGCTTCTATTCTTGAGTTCTTACTCTATTGCTGTATTTGCTGTAAATTCCTACCAGGTAGTCAGAAAATATAGCCCCAGTTTTGCATTTGCTAATAAGGTGCCAGAGACCTATGACAAGGCAAGACCAAGTAACCTATATTTTCTACATCAAAAGTATTAAGTGCTTTAGAGAAACCAAGTTGCTCGGTCCATTAGAAAAGGTCAACCCAGATTATTTATCCTTCCCACTCATACAATAGCCTATACCTAGACCTTATGCTGCAAATTCACCACTTGTACAAGTGCCAGAATCAAAGCTGTTCTTGAGCTTTGCTTTATTTCTTTTTATTCCCTTTTCCTTTTTTTAGTATAACTGACATTATTCAGCTCAATTCAACAAACATGTACTGGGCACCTATTGTTCAGCTACTCTGTCAGATCCAGGCCTCAAGGAACTTAAAAGCTACCAGATGACCTCTTACCAAAAAACTTCTTGAGAAAAACACTTAAAATAGCTTTAAAAATCTTCAATTATCAATAAGCTTCTTTGCAAAGTAAGTGGATCTAAATTAATCTTTTTATCAAATCACTATAATAAAACATATTATTGAAAGTTGTTAAAACTGAGATCTCCTTTTTCTTTTGCTCTTCGCAAATATATTTTTCACTATATAAGATTTTGATATATTGGTTTTTCAATGACTAGAATTATTTCTGAAGCATTAGACTAATAAAATATAGTCAGCAAATGCATTAAGGTGGTGAAAGGCATATAAAATCATACAATTATGATATTTAATGGAAACACTACAGGAAAGAAGTTCAAAAATATCTTCTCAGCACCAGAGCCTACTTCTACTATGAATTATGTTGAATAATTTGTTAAATTTGAATTATGTGGAATAATATGTTAAATTTGAATTCATTTAAATAATTAAAAGGTCTTAAATATGAATATTGCCACCATTAATGTTGATTTTATATAGAATACAAACATCATAGTAGAGATAGATGTTTGACAAATTATACATGCTGCTTATTTACATATGAGCATGTTTATACTATAATATTGTGATTATAAAAATGTTTATCTTCAATATATATTTTTATTTTATATCAAATGTATAATGTATGACATGTCTTTCATATTAGCAACTAATAACAATGCAACTAATAAGTATGTGCATAATTAAGTCTTTATCTTTAAGAGAACACTCAGAAACCTTAAAAAGAACATTTAATTTAAGCACTGGCAAAACATTGGTCTTTATTATAATTGTATTTCTGCTCCAAACTTACCTGGTTCTATAGCTTATATCCTGATTTTATTTATCAAAAGGGATGCCTATGTTCTCAGTGCGAGTCACTTCAAATCTTTTATTCAGTACAAACACAAATGCATGAATATATATATATATGTTTATTGCAAATAAAATAAAAATAAAGGGAGAAGATATAATTATTGAGATGTAATTTTTTTATTAGAGTACATCATTCTCTAGTCATAAGAGCCAAAATATATTTACCAAAGCATAGCATACTACTAACTGGTGTTTAAAAATGCAGCCAACCATATTTTTAATCAACTTAAAGCACACATTTTGTAGAACTTAAGCTTACCTTACATAAATGAAAGAGTAATGAAGTTAGTTACAGACTTTTTGGACACATTTACCACTTTATCTAATTAAGAAGATTCGTAATATTAGTATTTAATACTGCTTTATATTTTCAAAAGGCTTAAGTCATTAATAATTATAAATTTCCCTGACATTTCTGCAATTATCATTTTCCTCAATTTTATAGATGAGGGGATTTTTAGAAGAAAGTTAAATACTCAGATTAGATTTTGAATGCACTCGATTTCACTTATAAGACCTACCCAGGGCAATGCCAGGAACTGGGGGTTTACATTCATTTTAGAAAAGAAGGCAAGTTGGTCTCCACTCAAATTATTTAAAATGCAGTGTAAAATAATATTTGAGTTCTGGGGTTTGCAGTCAGTTAAATAAGAGTTCAAAAATGAACTTTGCCACTTATAAGTCATATGTGACCTTGAGTGAGTTGCTTTGGTATCAGTTTTCATATCTATTAGATGAGACTTATCATAATGACTATGCCATGAGATGCTGTGCAGATTTAATAAAATTTTGCACAATATCTGGAACATCAAAGCATTTTTCAAATTTGACTACTATTATTTTGGTGATGATGATGATTGCCATATGATTAGACTCAATTCAGGCATATGAGACCTGTGTAGACATTCTATTTGATTTTGATCTACATGTAGAACTCTATGCCATGTAGACACCCATAACGTGAGAATATTAGGAAAAAATCAGTAATCGATTGCCAGAATAGTAATTCTGTGTATAATTTGTCAAATTATGATGTTTGTATTCTATTTCAAGCCAATGTAATATATTTTCTTATTAGAAAAATAATTTTTGGAGAAATGATGTGGTGATGAAAATTTGGTACCCAGTGAAATGGTGGTTATGGTGTTCTGAGTTTGTAAAAGAAGAGAAGGCTAAGAATCTGATTCCTAAAATTCCAGTAAAACATGAATTTTAACTAAGGACATTTGGTCTCTGCCATCCACATGATTATTTACCCCCAGGAAGAGTGAACAAAATCCTTCCCAGTAAACTTGTGAGACTGTGTAATAATCATTTTTGAGTTATTCACAAAGAGTTACTCATTATCAGCTTGCTGGTCATAGGAAGAAAAATGGCTACCAAAGGTTCATAAATAAAGATAGCAGAAGTTAATTTACAGATAATCTTTACATTATGGAGTAATTTGAATACTCCATCTTCTGAATATACTAAGAAAAAATGTACTTTGCTAAGAAATAAGGATTTACTTCAACTAATGTAATAATTTTTAAGGATTTTTTTAAAAACTGCTTATGAATCAAAGTATTGCTTTCAACTGCCTTACATTAATTTATTTACATATAATTTATGCACTAATACAATAATTACTCCTGTATTTATAGCTTAACATTTCACCAAATTTCAAGTAGGCTCAACTTTGTTCATCAACAAAATCCTAATAATAAATACAGGGTGTTTATGTCAATCTAGATCTAAACCAATATATCTGCATATATTTTATAAACAGGAAAGATGAAGTCCTGGAATTTTAATTGGTTTTTCTCAAGGAAGTTCCAAAATTAAAATTCTAATTCTGGCACTTTTTTTCTTACAATATGGTAACATTTGTCTTATATGACTTTTCTTCTACTCATCTGATGAGGCCTGACCTTCGAGATATCTTGTACTTGTAACATCATACAAAATCCATCCACTCCCAAAATAATAAAAATTGTAATTATGGCCGGGCTCGGTGGCTCAGCCTGTTATCCCGCACTTTGGGAGGCCGAGGTGAGTGGATTGTCTGAGCCAGTGAGTCTGAGACCTGGCTGGGCAACTTGACGAGACCTCATCTCTACAATAAATCAAAAAATTAATCAGGCATGGTAGCGCGCGCCTGTAGTTCCAGCTACTTGGAAGGCTGAGGCAGAAGAAGCCCAGCAGGTCGGTGCTGGGGTGGCCAGGAGCGGTCACTGCACTTCAGTCTGAGCAACAGAGTAAGACTCCAACTCAAAAAAAAAAAAAAATGTATTCATTTTTAGAAAAAAATATAACATTTCTTTTCAAAATATGTATATCAAATATTTTCAATATCTTCTTAATATTCTTGTACTTTTTCTGAAAGTAGTAAAAAGATTGAATTTATGTTATTGATATTATGGAACTATCTCTGTCAATAGAGTTAAGATTAAGTAGAACATTCATGTACATAAACTACAGAAATTGGCAGTATGAGAAGCATTATGGGTCAGGC
The DNA here is from genome assembly GCA_027257055.1 of Cephalopachus bancanus. Classification (NCBI taxonomy): domain Eukaryota; kingdom Metazoa; phylum Chordata; class Mammalia; order Primates; family Tarsiidae; genus Cephalopachus; species Cephalopachus bancanus. The sequence goes on from JAPVLO010000041.1 coordinate 8,262,331, forward strand.
TATATTTTATTGATGTTATTTAAAGTAATGGAATGCGTTAAAGATACAAACTCTTTTCATTTGTTTAATTACTCCTATGAACACTTCAATCTCTGGCCTCAATGTTTTTATTTTATTATAAATGTGATTGATTTTAATACCTGTTATATTTTTTATGTTAGCACTATGACTAATGTGCAAAATAATCAGATTGAAAGTTAAATTTTTGTAATTCCATTTAAATTATTCATGGATAATCATAATTTTAATAAATGTAACTCAATTTATAATAAAGATTGATTAGTTATAGAAAAAAATGTAAACAAATCCTGGTATTATGAAAGTTATAGTCAAAAATTTATGGAGAAAGAATTTGCTATCCATAGCTTAATTTATTTCACTTGCTTCATATAACTTGATAAAAAGGATTTTAAAAGTCTAATAATGTTGCATGAATATATTAATGTCAACTGTGTATTTAAACAATCCCAATCTAATATCTGTATTCAATTTTAAACATGATTTTGGGTCATAAGTGAAATATACATTAATGGATCTCTTCGTGTCGCACATTAGTAAGGTGACCATTCTGGGATAACTGCTGCCTATGAATTTTCTTAATATATTAACTCATCTATATCTCATTTTTGAATGACTAGAGAAATTGTATATGCGTATATGTGATTGGCTGACCTGTGGCTCAGTTACTAATAAAGTTAGGCTTATCAGATAGCGCCAAGAAAACACAGAATGCCCAGTTAACTCTGCAGATAAATCATTCTTTAAAAATATAAACATGACCCTATATTTTAGTTGGCATCTATAGGTAAAATAATAATCTCAATTCCTCTTTTCTCTTCCAGAATAATAACTTTATCTGGTTACATTAAGTAATGTACATGATAACCTTTGTTTTATAAGTGAAGAATAGAACAGTTTTTGTAACAGAAGATGATAACTGGAGCACTCAGGAGAATAGGTTGCATGGTAAATTTTTCCAACCCTTTTAGTATAAAATGAAGAAAATCTATGGTCAAAATTAATGAAAATGTTATTCAAGAATGACTGGCTGAACTTCTTGACATGGATGAGACTCTTTCAGATTCTAGACTCGTTGCTCACTGCAGCACTGCTTAGGAAAGGAAGTCATTCTTGTACCCTGTGCATGGGACCTAGGAATTCTCTCAAGCACTGCTGGATGAAAAGCTGTGGGGACCTCTATATCTGCACCATTAGCATGGGTACAAGATAGAGAATGATTTTTTTTTTTTTTTTAGTTGGAGTCTCTGTCGCCCAGACTGGAGTGCAGTGGCCGCTCCCGGCAACCACAGCCTCGACCTGCTGGGCTCCGGTGATCCTTCTGCCTTAGTCTTCTAAGTAGCCGGAACTACAGGCTTGTGCTACCACGCCCAGCTAATTATTATTTATTGTAGAGATGAGGGCTCTCCAAGTTGCTCAGGCGGGTCTTGAAACCGCGGGCTCAGGCATCCACTTACCTCAGTCTCCCAAGGCGCGGGATTACAGGCTGAACCACCGAGCCCGGCAAGAATGATTTTTAAAGACAGTGATCAGCACACCCCAAAGGGCTTCATAGGCAAGGAACATGGGTTATTAGAAGCTTCAAGAAAGAAAGAAAAAAAAAAAACAGACAAAACAGACTTGGTCACGTAGAAAGTCATGTTTGCAGTAAGTTCTTATAGTCTGATAACATTTAGAGCACAATGTTAAAGAGAAATAAGTTATTATCTTTTATACTGGAATTTCTCAATCTCAGTACGTTTTAAATTTTTGGAGTTATGTATTTCGTTTGGGGGCTAGGTCCTACACATTTTAGGGTTTCAGACACCTTTTGCCTCTAACTATTAGATGCCAGTAACATCCTCCAAACCTCAGTCGTGACCATCAAAAATGTTTCTAAACATTGCCAAATATACCCTGGATGTTAAAACTGTCCCATATGAAAAAAATTATGTGTCTATGTGCATGTGTGTGCTGGATTTTAACAATTTTTTTGCTTAGTTGCCAGAGTTTCAGTCATTTTATACAGAAACCCATGTACTAAATCATTTGGACAGATGTCTGGCAATTTTCTCTAACTATTGTCTTTCATTAACATTCCTTAACAAATCCAGGAATCAAAATTAAGTTACAATTTGGAGACTCTTTTTGAATTGTTATATAATAATTGTACATATTTATGAGGGTACAGATGATGTGATCCACTTTTGAAAATATTTGAATTTTTGTTCATAAAACAAAGCAGCATGGTAACATAAAAGCAAAATTTAAAATCTTCTACAAGTAAGCAAATAGATGCCCTAACACTTATGTAGTCAACAGTTGAAAATGAGATTGAATTATTTAATTTCAATCTAAATAGATATCCAGTTATAAATGCCCATTTTTCTGAAAATTAATTTTTCTGTAATGAGTTTTATTTATTTTCCAATTATGCTATTTCTTGGTTCCAAAAATAGCTTGGAATAATTTTTTTTGATTATTTCATGTAGTATCAAGTCATAAACAAACAACAAAATCTTTTTTTATAAAGTCTTTTAGATGATTACTTTTTATAAAACACTTCTGAGCCTATGTTTGGCCATTTCAAATTCATTTTTAAAAAATTTTGTCAAGGGAAAGACAATGAAAATTATGAGATAAAATGTACATTACGCACATTCATAATATTGTTTAAAAATTCAGTACATTTCTGGAATCAAAGGAATTAGTCACTTCGATAGTAGTTGAGGAGAATCGACCACCTTCAGAGAATTGGGTAAGCAATCTATTTCACTCTTTTTTTTTATAGAGGAAAAGCAAAGAGGGGTAGAGAAAGTTTTTCTTCTTGATGGAAATTGAGTTTCCCTTCCTTAATGACGTGAATGTCAACAATGTATGGTCTGTACTGAATCAGACACCTGTACAACATTCCTAGGAGTTATTGCCTGTGAGAATGCAGTGTAGAACTGAGTAAAAGAATGTGTGCTTGAAGAAATGAAAGGAGATGGAAAATGAGTAATTTTGCATATTAGACTAGAAATGACTTTTGATTCATATGTGTGAATGTATAACCGCCTGGGCAGTTTCCAGATAAAAGCAGTAGTAGTAAGCCTTGGATAATGACTATCAAGGGAATTTATGGATTTCCCGAAGATGTTCTCACATGGCTCCATGAGGGGACATTTATAAGAAACTCATGAGAGTGCCATTTGTGGCATCAGGGAGTTTGAGGCATTTTGGTTGCCTATCATTGGAAGTGTGAATAGAAGTTAGGTAGTAAACAATATCATCAAAATCTATGTGAAATGCAGAAAAAAAGTTATATGTATACACACAAAAAATGTATGGTCCTTAAAAGCATCGTATATAGTGAAAATGTCTTTAAAATTAAGTATACAACAAAATATAATTTCTATTGATTAACAAACATATATATAAAATGAAAATACATTTTATACAAGCATACAAAGAAAATAAAAAAGGGATATTTAAGAATGATTATCTATGTGTAGGGGGGAATAAGAGTGGAGGATGGAAGAAAGGGTTAATATTGATTATGATTCTTAGTACAATGTTTGCTGTGATAAATGTTTTTGGTATCTTAATCATCCATAACTATTAGCTACACATATTTTTATTTTCCTTTAGAATACCTAATTTCTGCAATGCCATACAGCAATTTGGATAGTTGCTAAGAAAAAGTTAAAAGACAAAGCATCTGGTAAGAGTTTTGCAGGATGGAAGGTCACTTAAAGCAGTCATGTAAAAATTAGGCTAAGGACATTTATAGAGATGAGTTGAACAAGGGCACTAGACCAGAGGCCTAGAAATGTAAGGAAGAATGTGAACAAACCAGGGATGACTTCCTGTAGGAGCTGTTGTTGAGATGTCTCACTCATAATCCTTTTGCAATATTTTAAAACCTCAATTATTCCTATGGTAATTGCATCATCCAGCTAATGAAACCTCTAAAATTCATCTATAATTTTTAAATGATTATGGTTACTTGTCTTTTAAAAAAATTTGAAATTGGAGATTTGTAATACTAGTACAATCTAATATTTCTGTGTAATTTTCTGCTGCTATTTAAGTTCTACATTTGGTAGCCAGATAGAAAAGTATAAACAAATCTCTCCATAGTTCACATCTGCTATATGATAAAATTATCTAATTAATCAAAAAGTAGTTATGATTCTATTTTGTTCCAAAACCACAAAACTTTGAAAACCATATTTTAAAATTGAAACTAACATTAAAGGCTTGTTCACATTCTATTTTCATATAGAATAAACTAAAATCAACAGCAGTGAAAGCACTATTGTTATAATTCAATTAACCATAATGAATGTGACATTAGGAGTTGTCACTTAAAAATGTTTTTTATTGGTATTTGAGCTTTTAAACCAACTTTATTAAACTTCCATTTTATAAGTGAGCACTTATAAAATTATGAACCATTTGTTTTTGCCTTTTTTGTTTTTAACCATGGATATGTTAATTTTACTTCTTTTGTGTTATAAGATTTGAACGCATTTTTAAAACATGTTTTGGATATTTTTCACCTTTAGTCATTATGTTTAAATTTGGGGGCTTGAATCACACTTGCTCTTTCCATCCCTTATCTTTAAACTTACATTAATTAAAAGATTGGCTTTTCAAAAAAAAGCATTAAATTTCCCTTTTCTCTGGCTGAGAGATTGAAGTCATTGAATTTGATGCTGTGAAAAGGGTCTTCATTATGAATCTAATTTTTCATATACAAGATGTCAATAAATTAACAACAAAATTTATATTTAACAATACTGCTAGGCTTAGCTCATGTGGATTGATCTTCTACATGAAATTAATATTGATCTTTATCTCTAAAATCGTTTTTTCTTCAAACCAATGCTAACTGACTCTTCAAATTTTGATATATTTTATGCTGCTTTTTCTTTAACCATGAGTATGGTGCTTATCCATTAGGAGAGTGTTTTCTCTTCTTATATAAAAAAAACTGTAAAAAATTAAATTATTTAAAATAATTGTTAATGCACTGATAATGATAATTTACATGATTTAAACTAAACTAACAAGTTGTGGAAGGCAGGTCAGGAATAAATAGTTGAAGTGTAAATATATAGTTGACTTAAAATAAATTTTTCAGCCGGGCTCGGTGGCTCAGCCTGTAATCCCGCGCCTTTGGGAGGCTGAGGTGAGTGGATTGCCTGAGCCCGCGGGTTTGAGACCCACCTGGGCAGCGAGACCTCATCTCTACAATTAATTAAAAAAATCAGCCGGGCATGGTAGTGCATGCCTGTAATTCCGGCTACTTGGAAGGCTGAGGCGGAAGGATCGCCGGAGCCCAGCAGGTCGAGGCTGCGGTGGCCGAGAGCGGCCACTGCACTCCAGTCTGGGCAACAGAGTGAGACTCCAACTCAAAAAAAAAAAAAAAAAAAAGATATCTGTTATTGTTTTTTATACAAATGAAAGGTTATAACAAAAATCCATATTATTACTAAATATATTATGTTTTTCCAGTGTTTCATATTGATTTGGAACTAAAAACATTTTGTGTGTGAGTGGAATTTTTTAATCTGATTACAAATCTTCCTGATAATTTTATCGTTACTAAGTATAACATTAAAAAAAACCTGTAAAGTATTAATTTGCATGTAGCATTGTATCAAACGTGCAACACATCACCCAATTAACAAATGTAGTACAGCTGACCCTGGAACAGTTAGGTTTTCAGCTGAACTGCACTGGTCCACTTGTACTTGATTTTTTTTCTGCCTCTTCCACCGGAGAGTCAAGACCATACCCTCTCTCCCTCCCTTCAGCTGTTCAAAGTGAAAGTGAGAAGAATGAAGGTCTTTATGATGGTTGATGAGTAGTAAATATATTTTCTCTTCCTTATGTTCCAAAACATCTTTAAGATAAATTCACTATTGTCCTGCACACTTGACAACTGAACAGAAAATGACAATTCTAGTTTTGAAAATGTTAGCATATACTGATAATTTAGCTTTTCCACTGGGAAAAACTACTCTGAAAGAATACTCTTTTATAGGTGCCTGACTTCTAACTATGAACAAAATTTTTTTCTGCTGTTTTTTCAGTATGAGGGTGAATTAATGGCATCATTAATTCTACCATTCTTGACTCAAACATTGAAAAGTAGGCTTTAAAAAATATCCACTTTTATTTGACAAAGTATTCAATATTGAGAAGTTTCTGACAATAACTGAACCTGCACTATTTTATATGAAAACACTTTCATTTCTGGTCGTAAGGGCAGGTTATCAGTCTTTATAAGGTTATAAATAATCTTATGAATAATCTTTATAAGATTATAAATCTAACATAATAACAAAAAAACTGAAATTATTTATATTGGAAACTTCAAATTTGGAACAGTATGATTTCAACTTTCATATATTAATACATGAATAGTTATGGGGCATTTTTTTCCAGAATAATTTAGATCATGTATTTCAAATGGTGGTTAACTACTTTCACCATAATCCTTACAACAGAGGAAGAGAGCCAAGTAAGAGCTCTGATTTTGTGAATAAAAACTGTGAGTTGAGTATAACTTGGAGGAATTATACCCGCTATTACAACAGAGCTTCCTCCTTGAAAGTGTATATAGGTATAATTACTTTGAAAATAATACTATGTTTTCAGATTTTAGGCTCAGCCTGTAATCCCGCGCCTTGGGAGGCTGAGGTGAGTGGATTGCCTGAACTCATGGGTTCGAGAACCGCCCGGGCAACTTGGCGAGACCTCATGTCTACAATAAATCAAAAATTAGCTGGGTGTGGTAGTGCGTGTATGTAGTTCCAGCTACTTGGAAGGCAGAGTGGAAGGATCGCCGGAGCCCAGCAGGTCAAGGCTGCGGTGGCTGGGAGCGGCCACTGCACTCCAGTCTGGGTGACAGAGTGAGACTCCAACTCAAAAAAAACAAAAACAAAAACAAATTTTAATCATCTTTAGATGTTACTAAAGGCCAACTATTAGTGAGGAACTGTAAAGGAATACAACAATTAGAACAAAGATATGGTACTGCTCTCTTCGTTTGTATAATACCTATGCTCACATGGTTTCTTCTTGCAACTGCCACATTTGATCCAGAAGCATAAATTTTTTGTTTACCATTGTTTGGTTGCTGCTTTTAAAACTATTATTACCATGTTTTTCTTTCTTTTTTCATAACAATAGCAGAGCTTTACAATTTTTAATAAGTGAAACCATGAAATTCATTTGTGACTTGATTCCAAGCTTGGAAATTTTCTATATTTGCAGTAGAATAATTGAGTTCAGACCATAAAGAGAAAAAAAAATCAGTCTTCCCCAATGTCTCCCTAGGATATCCTTTATGCCACCAGCAGTAGGAGACTATGAAAGATACTCTGACATTGTTTTGTAATATTCACTGACTGTTCCATTTATAGAGAGCCTAGTCTATAAAAGGAAGACTGTAAAGGGAGGAGGTTAGGATACTAGGGTCTATGTTCTGGTCTATAGAAATTTATGGAACAGTAGGACATCTCTTCCCATGTTCTGCTAAAAGAAATAGTGTTTCCGAGAGATATAAATAAATTCATTCAGAGAAAAGTATTCTGTGTCTATTTATCACTTTCTGCATTGACCTCTTGTACATATAGTATGTAAGACTTTAAGAACTTCTTCAATAAAGAAAGCTATTTAACCCATACCTTACCAAAATTCATGACCAAGGAATATTTGGAAGTGCGCGTGCTAGCATCTGAAAATCCAAGAGTGTTTACTGAATCTTAGAATGAAAATGTTGCATTCAGTATTAGCGCTTAATGCAATTGTTGCATTGGTCCTTGAATTTTATTTGAACTAAAAAACTTCAAAAAGAGAAATATTTTAAACTGTGGGTATATAGTAAAAATTCTCCAATAATCTATAAATATGAAAGTTAAGCATTTTAAAATCTAAATATAAAATCATTACATTTGTTTTGGAACTTTAAGAGTCAGAAAGTAAAGATAAATCACTTAACATAATTTCTTTCTTTCAACTATTCAGAGTAGCAAATATTATTGAGTTGATTTTGTATAGATGTTTATACGAGACAGGTGACAATCCCCTCATTTTAAAATTGAGAAGACTTATTCAAGGTTAGTATTTGCTAGTTTGAAAAGTCAAGATTCAAAACAAGATCTGTCTTTTTATAGTGGTGAAAATTTACTTTTATGAAAGTAATAATTCCAAGGATAAATTTTAAATTTCACAGAAATGTTATATCACATTAGAGAGATCACAGTATGACTTTTTTCATTTTATAATGTTACTATGAAATATTAACTTATTTATTAATATGTTTAATATAAATCAATTATATTTATCTTAATGGTATACAACACCTAAAACAGATATAGTTAGTTTAACTAATAAGTGGAAACTCATAGAATATACATTGCTTTACACAATGTGCCAGTCTTTCTTTCTTTTTTTTTTTTTTTTGAGTTGGAGTCTCACTCGGTCGCCCAGACTGGAGTGCAGTGGCCGCTCCCGGTCACCGCAGCCTCGACCTGCTGTGCTCCGGCGATCCTTCCGCCTCAGCCTTCCAAGTAGCCGGAACTACAGGCCTGCACTACCATGCCGGGCTGATTTTTTGATTAATTGTAGAGATGAGGTCTCGCTGCCCAGGCGGGTCTCGAACCCGCGGGCTCAGGCAATCCACTCACCTCAGCCTCCCAAAGGCGCGGGATTACAGGCTGAGCCACCGAGCCCGGCTATATTGCTGATTCTAATTTTATTTTGTATAAACAGTTAAAATGTCAAGACATTGATATAAACTTGTACATTTAATTATTTTCAGACATCCCAGCTTTCCAATGAGGTCATGAAATTCAATGGAAATCATGCTGTTTCAAATGGCAGACTTTCCTGGTATACAATAAAAAGGTTGGTGTATTGAAGGGCACAAGGAACTTCCATTTGAACTAATAGTGTGAAGAGCAGAGGGTTCAAGAACCTTCATCCTGAAAGCCACATCCCAGGTGTCTCACTTTCTTTTTAAATGAATCCTTTAGTGGGCGGCTGCTGTTGGAAAAGAAGGGACTTAGAAGTGATAGACGATCTTTCAATTTATTTCAAGTACAACTATACTGCCAGTTGGCAGCTGAATTCTCCTGGCATCTAACTATGTTTACCTTTGTTGCTTTAACATTTTGGAATTTTTATCATCTACTTTTTCCCAGCTCCTTTTCAGTTATGAAGGAGCAATAACAGAGAAACTCATTACTTCCGCAGCTGCAGACTAATGCTTTCAAAGTGTACTCCCTTGGTGCTCTCTCAGCACTACCTATCTTGAAACAGGTGTTTTCCTCTTATGCCTCTTTAATGATTCATTCTTCTTGTCATGTTGCATAACAGGGTAAATATAATATTGTAATTACCAATATTTTAAGAATGAATTCAGTGCACACAGACGATCAGTGTATTTGCCCTAGTTACCTCTCCGGCATCATTCCCTGAAATACACCTCTTCTTTGCTTCAGCCGCACCAGTCTCGCTGTTCTTCAAGCCACACCAAGCCACACCAAGTTAGACCTTTTCAATGCCATCGTTACCCTTTTCACACTCAATTCTCCAATATCAACATGCCTTTCACCCTGACTTCATTCAGCTCTGTGCTGAAATGGAACCTTCACAGAGAGACCTGCCTAGTCACTCTATCTGAAATATTACCCTGATCAATTGCATTACTGGTTCTTCCCTTACATGCTCTATATATTTCATCATAGCAGAAACCTCTACCAGACAAATTCGATATTTGCTTGTGGTTCGTTTGTTTGTTTATTGTTTATCTCTCCTTACCCATTTCTCATGGACTATACATTTCAAGAGAACATAATTTTATTCATTCTGATCATTTTTCCAAGAACCTAGAACAGTGCCTGGAATATTGAAAACACTAAATAGTTTTTAAATTAATCAGTGTTTAAAATTTAGCATATATTAATATACTAGCTTTTATGTGGTTATATTGCTTAAATGAAATCCTATTTTCTAAATTCTAGTATTAGTTTCAGAACTAAAACCAAGTATGAGGGAGATAGAATGTACTCATTTCTTTTTAGTATTCACTATGCATTATATACTTTAATTTTAATTACTCTTCTTTCATATTAATAATTATAAGGTGATTGATTCTTTTATGAATGTACTTTAAAGTAATTCCACAGTGGCTATGTCCCAAAAGAAACCAAAAAAATTACCTAAGCACATTACTCTTGACTCTAAAAATATCAACTGTTTTATTTTGCTGATCTCAAAATCAGTTTTCTACGGTGCAATACTGTTGTAAAGAGAGCACAGAGCAAGAATTTGTCTTATAATCATTCCTTGGAGGTATTTTACAGTTTCATAAAGTATTGAAAATAATTAAAATGTTTTAATTGTTTGAAGGAAGTTTATGGCAAGGCAATTGACATGTCATTCTTGGTTCCCTGGATATACTTTTATTGCTTTGCAAAGATATAATGCATTAGATGATAGAATACACATTTCTAGAATCTAAGGCAAGTTGACACAGTTACTAAAGCTCAGGCCTGTGTAAACTGGAATATCCATGTCAAATTCCAGACTTCCTCACTATCTATTTTTTAATCTATTTGTGAATCATCCCTTCTATATTCATATTTTAGGTCATGTAATTATTATGTATGTGAGATAATTTCCATCTAAAGCAATGGCCAAGTGCTACTTAAAATACAATTATTACTTCTTACATAACTGATTTTACGTTTAGTAACTAATTTAAAGAGATTTGTTGTAGTTGACATTCTATGGATGGCTTCTCTGTTATACACTGATATATTATGCAAGGGTTTTTCACTGTGAACTTAAAGTATTACCTATTAATAATTATATTAACTTGTTGATTTTTCACATTTAAAATTTATGTTGTAGAATTGATGTGGGAAATAATGTGCTTATGAATCCACTTACATTTTTTGTTATAACCATGTTTACAGGATTTTGGTTTTTGATGTTGCTTTTATAACAGTGCCCCTTGGGGAAAAAAATAACATATGAGGAACAGCTAAAAATAATAATTATTACTTTTGCCAATTCCAAGACAGACAGATGACAAAATTTTGAAAGCAGAAATAACATGTTAGATAATACAAAAGTGGTGACAAAATGTAAGTAAATTTTCAGAAAACCAGGCATTGTATTAAGTCTGATGGAAATCAATAACATTTAGAAACATTTTGTCCTTTTCCAATATATTTATTAGCATTTATATAAATACGTGTGTATGTATAATAGTAACTTCTACACTATATTATAAATTACTATATTCCCAGAATAAGTACATATATATTTCTTTATACAATAGAGGCATTCTTCAAATGTCATATATAAATCAGATTTTATGCTCTTTGACTATCAAACTATATTTCTCATTGACCGACAGTGTAATTTCAGAGCTTTGTTTCCAAAGTAAAAAATTGGCTCCTGAGCCTCATAAAATGTCCTATTAAAATGCAGCAAAACTCTTACAATCTTAAATTTTAAGATACATGTATTTTTTTGTAATAAATTATTCCCAGTGACTCTTAAATCAAAAATCATGCCTACAATCCAGTATAATATTAGACACCTGTGAAGACTGGTTGTAAAATGTCAAGAAACCAGCATTATGTTATAAAATTTTTTTTCTTTCTAAAAATTGTCTAAGAACCTCTCAATAGTGTTTGTCTTTATTTTTCATGTGACTGGATTTTTTTACTAGACAGTTCTTTTCTAGACATGAGTATTATGGATGATAGACCCGTCAAAGAAAGACAACATGAAATTCTAGTAGTTTTATGAGATAAGTGAAACTATTTATAAACACAATATTGGTATAAACAATTCAAGAACTGTATGATTTAAGATGGATTTTTTTTCTTACTATCCATGTTTGAAAATAAAGAGCTCTGTTTTACCCCAATTTAAAACACTTGTATACTTTTTGCTTTTGTTTGTGCTTTTTGCATTATGGAAGAAAAAAATTAGTATTAAGAATAAAAAATGGCAATGTTAACATGTAAGTCTTGTTTTCCAAAATATTTGTAATTGTATTCTGTCTCCTTTAAGAGAGTGATATTTAGTTTAAAATACATTTATAGTATTAGGGTGATAATGTATAGACATAGAAATAAGGTAATGTTTACAAGATCACTCTGAATGACTTTACATTAGATACAATATTTGCATTACTGTATTTTTTGAGGTTTATGTTTTCTTATTTCTGAAAATACATTATTTTGAGGAAAATAAGACTACTTTCAGAAGTGTAGAAGGGAACAGTTCTCTCATATTTCCTCAGAAACATAGTAAAATGTTCTGAAGGTATTCTCCCAGAGGTCTTTCATTTGAAATGGTTGTTTCTGTTATTTCATTCTGACAAACTTATATGAAAAGTAAAAGATGATTTTTTTTCAAATCTGATACAACTTGTAGATATTTGTTCTGGTAACCTTTTTAAAAAATATCTCTTTCTGAATTATTGAAATTTCTACAAGTGAAAAAAATGAACACCTTTTTCTTTTTTTGCCTTTGTTTTCCCGGAAGTAAACAGAGTATGAATAACCATAAGACTAAACAGAGATAACTTATAACGGGTGGCTCTGTATAATTTGGGAAGCTAAATGTTTAGCTTACTACATTTCAAACTGCAATAAAATGTCTGTCACATGTTGTTTGATAATTTTGAAGGCATGGAAGTATCTTATTGCATAGGCAGTTTTACTATCTTTATGATCTATAAACCATATACATTTTTCAAATGAATATTTATGACAGCACCCCAGGTCATTAGTAGCTTGGGAGGGACCAACTTAAACACATCACCTGGGAATATGGTAGATGTGGTGATGCGTATCTAAGAGAGTAGCGGACTAGGTGATCTGTTGCCTTAATGCCTCTTTCCAGAAGGACAAGTTGCCCTCACATTAGAGAGTGTTCTCTGCAGACATTCTTTGGCTTTCAGCAGTCCCAACTCCTCTATCCTTCCTTTCCTGGGAGATCCAGCATCAGATATCTGCCTTGCCCATCCCAGGAAGCCTACATGCAATAACTGATGGGGGAGGGCATGGTTTAAAAACATGGCCATCTTTGCCTAATGCTGGTTAATGTAAGAGTTTTTTTTAGATCCAGAACGACCCTTATGATACAGTCTGTATGCAGATGACTCAACCATTTATATGTTCCATTCAAACTTATCTTCTGAACTTGGAATCAGTGATTGACAATAATAAAAATAAATAATAATAAAAATCAATAATAAAAATAAATGTAATAAACACACAAATAATAGACTCATTTTATTTCATTAGGTCCTTGACATCCTCTTTTGGACATCTCAATAATATCTCCAGTTAGCTTGTTCACAGCCAAATTTATAATTTTAAACCAGGTTTTTTACTTTGTTTTGTTTTTTTTATTCTTTCAAAACTTAGTTATATTCCCCATTTTTTATATAGTAAAATGCACATAACCTAAAATGTGTAATTTTAACCATTTGAAGTATATGGTTCATTGGCATTAGGTACACTGACACTATTGTGCCATCATCACCACTGTCTATCTCTAGAACCTTATCATCTTGAAAAACTGAAAATCTCCCATTCCTCAGACACTGGAGGCTAATATCCCACTTTATTTTCTGCCTCTAGGATTTTGAACACTCTAAATACTTCATATAAATGGAATCATTTTGTATTTACCTTTCTGTGACTGGCTTATTTCACTTAGTATAATGCCCTCATAAGATGACATTTCATATCTTAATTGAAAAAATTAATTTTAAATTGGGGAAATCTCTATTACCAGCAGATGTTATAATTGTAATAATATTAGGCTCTTCCTATTTTATTAATCATGTCACTTTTTCCTCTTTTCTCTTCCTACGAAAATGATTCCTAAATTGAAGAAGTTTAAAAAGTGGCAGTTACTGGCATCTTGTAAAACCATAAGCTTCTGTTTTTTTCCACAAGTTTACTCTGATGTTTCAGTGAAATAACTGTTTGCAAAATGTACCTTGGAAGATGACTGTCTTAAGACAAACAAGTGATACTCTTTTTAGTGGATCTTTTAAAATTTCTGTTTTAAAGATGTGGGATCCAATTCAAAGTTAGGTATGCAAATGGTCATTGTACAAGTAAAGTTTGGGTATCACTTTGGTGTCTACATCACCTGGTTTGAGATCAGGTATCCTTATTGATGAAATGTTTACCCCCTTCCTTGCCTGGAAGTTTCCCACTACTGCCAATCCCTTTCTTATATTATTATTATAATTGTTCAGGGTGTAATAAATATATCAGAACTGTAGTCTTTCAAAGTTCATAGTTAAAACACCTGAAAAAATAATTATAATTCATGTAACTAATTCTTGTTCTGTCTTGTTCAAAGGTGTAAACACAGAACTAATTTTGGATAAATACACTCTATCTATTCTAGTTAATTCTTATGCAATAAAAATACAAAGTTTTCTTTGGTGTTGAAGTAAGAAAAAATGAATCCAGTTTGCCTAAACATCAAAAGGTTTCAAATTAAAGTAGTTTTTAAAAATATAGCAGGTATGTTCCTGACCTTATTGTTAAAAAATAATTTCATGTAAAATGTCTAATGACTTGAGGAATTTTTAAGCTACTAATTTTCAAAGGTGATTTCAGACTTGTAATTTTACGTTGATTTATTCTTAAAGATTTATTAATAAGCTTTTGTTCTGTGAAAATATTTCAGTCAAATTTTTAGGTTACTCCCTAAGTTATACATGAGCACTTTCTTAAATATATATGCTCTTTTGTTTCCAGATCATTTCTAAATGGCATTCCCAGAGTACTCTAAATGAATTATTGAATTTAAAAATAATTTTCAGCAAAGAAGACATATTTCTTGCTATTTAAAACAGAGGTGAAATTGAACTTGTATTTGTGAAATTATTGCAGCAAAAGGTAATATTATAGTTCATTGTGTGTATCTGCCTGCATGTTGACCTATGTTTACACATTAGCATGTATCTTTACATGTTAACCTATATTTATTAGCCCCGAATCCTATTGTCATTTGCTAGAAAAGATATACTCCATTGATGGCAATGGAGTATAGTTAGCAGTTATGTCACAGGATTTGAAAGTGGGAATTAAGTAATAATTACAATGTCAACAAAAGGGAAAATTTGAGAATCATTGATATTATATGACATTACTCCTTTTCATTACTGGATTGATTTCCACTTGACAATTTAGTATATTTGAGTAAATGTTGAGAGTTTTAGTGCTTTCTATATGCCTGCCCTTGGATATATTGTGTCAGATTTATTATCTGGAATTTTCCAAGCTACTTTGTAGGACTATGGATTAGAATTTCTTAGTGTGTTTTTCAGGAATATGTTTTTTAAAGCTTTACAGATAATTTTAATTCACAATCATTTAAGCCAATCATTGTTAGACAGCCAAGACAAATAGAAAAAACAAAATTGAATTCATTGATGTACAATTTTATGGACATTGTTGTTTTGAGTGTGATGAATGTAAGGGAAAACATCCGGCACTCCCAGACTAATAATTCTTGAATTGTAAATTGTTTACATATTAAGTGTTGCTTTGTATTCTGGTCACCTTTTTGCTTTTTTCCTTCATTTTTTTCACTTACTGACTGAGGGGAAATAAACACTATACATCTTTTCCTATACATAGTAATTTATCAAAATAGCCTACATTATTATAAAATTTAATCTATATTTCAAAAGGAAATAGGTCATATTATAGTTTAGGTACCACATGCTAATTTGTAAACATGCAAAAGAGGAGAGTAGAAAGTTGCATACATGTCTTTTAATATGGACTGTAAATTTATTGGAAAATGATTTTGCCTTAATAGTCTACAATGCTTTTTGATTCTAGAAACATAATCACTGCATTTTTATAATTTATGTGAGGACACATTTGGAGAAAGTTTTAGTAATCATTGGAAACTATAGTGCTTTGTTTAAGAGTCATCGGTTCTTGAAATTTTATATAGATGTGTACATAATATTGGAAAATATTTTTTTTGGTTGGGGAAAAAAATTTCTAAAGAAATGTGCACTGGGAGAAGATACACTATTTCACGCCTACAAGTGTAAGACTAAATTTTATTGGCAGATATTTTGGCTCAGTTACTATTGTCCATGAAAATAAAAATTTCAATTCTAGAATTTTCTTCTAGTTAAGACTGTTTGCATGTTAATGCAATACAGTTTTAAAATTTATACTTTGTAACCAGTAAAATTAAACCTATTAATTACCTTTACTTGTGATAAAGCAAACAATGGTCTGATTTTATTCTCCATAGCACAAAATTTTATCCATTTCTCACATATAAAATACTAGTGTTCTGCATCTAGCTTTGTAATATTTGTTGTTCATGATGATCACAAATGTTTTTCTGTTAAAAGTAGTTTTCCTTAGTTTCTATCTACTTGTTCTTCTTCAGAAGAGGCACAATTCTGCTATATTGTACTTTAAATATGTTAAAGTAATAAAATGTTATACAATATATTTCAAAATTTAAAACACCATTATTTAATGTGACTTTTGAATAAAGATAGGAAATTATATGGTATTTAACTTAGAATAATAATGGGCCATTGGCTATACTCATAAAAATTTGGTTTTATTCAGGATGGGATATTAGTCCTGCTTGAGTGTCTGTGGTGTGTAAGCTGTGAGATGAAAGCACGGGGTCATAATCAAGAATGAAATACAGTTCCTGCACTCTAAATTATACAAGAAATCTATGGCCTGAGGGTCTGGATAGAGATTTGGCATTGGGAGCAGTATGAGGGAGACGTCTAGGAAACTGCTAATTTTATCTATCTATCTATTTATTTATTTACCTGTGTGTTGGTTACACAAGTGTTTTCACTTTGTGAAATTTTTTCTTAAATGTTATTTATGATTTTTTTATGTCTGTGTATGTGTTATACAGTCATTAAAATGGTAAACAACAGCAAAAATAACAAATACCTTACCAACAATACTAAAAGACAATTTCTATTCAAGTTGATAAAATAGAAGACTATTCCTAGACTCTGTGAAGAGGAGATTCTGAGAATAGAAATACATGACATTATTGAGTTGATTGAGTCATATTTTATATGATCTTTCCAAGTTTAAAATAAATGCATAGGCATTATACATTATTTTTTGCAAATAAAATGTTTCAATTATTTTTTAAATAAAATGATCCCAATATCATTAACTAGTTTACAAGAAATAGGTTGATTTTTCTCAAAGGATAGCACCAAATGAGTAGTTTAGCCTTTGTCTCCATGGCTGACAGAATAATCAGCAAAGGCTATATAGAAATTATCCTTGGCAAATGGAATGTCAAACTGCAGGGACCACGATTAGCCTCCATCTCTGCTACCATGATCACTTCACTCATACATTTATTGTGTTAGCACTGGGTTTGCCAAAGATAGAGGTTAGCAGATGTCACCTGGTTTAGTCACTGCATCTAACTGGTTGTCTAATGCCCTTTTCTTGATGAATGCTATGTAGTTAGCTCTACTATGAGGTTCAAGAGTCTTCATACCTTGTGGACACTTCTATAAATCCATCAAATAGATTATTCCCCAGTACTCTTTGTCTTCAGTCTAATCTTTTTTTTTTTTTTTTTTGCTCTAGACCCGTGAGCAACCATGCAAGCTCTTCATCACTTTTGTATGTTAAACTATACACTTATCTTGGTCATTCTTCTATCCAGACAATGCTAATTAAGTAGTATCTTCTGGGAGGATTTTCTTATCTTCTGCCCTTTAGGACCACTGCTGATTTTGGTTTTAGTGCAACAGAAGTCTTTTATGACTCTATACCCAGTAGTAAGAAAACTTATCAATTAAGCTAGCTTGAACTGTTCCCACCCACATATTTTCTTCTCCATTTATTCTCCTCCATTTATTTTCCTTCATCATGGATTACTCTATATGGACATAAGCCTGAGCTTAAGCAAAAGCCAAAGTGAATCATTTGAGGATGACATGGGGATATCTTCTAATGCAGCTAGCTTATTTGTGTTTTCTGGTTCCAATTCTGCCTGGTCTTGACTGCACTACTTTCAGCTGGTAGCAGTCATGTGATTTGCTGACCAAACAAATTCAGTTTATAATAGCTAGTTCTGATCATATAGTCCAATATCACAAAACTTTTCAAAAAATAAAATATTAGTAAATACTGTAAAATTTTACTTTGTAAATCTACTTTAGTCATGTTATTTTATGAAAATATGATCATGGAAAATCATGGATTAATCTACTTATGGATACTGACTCAATAAACTAACAAAGTCAAGATGTGTAAAAATATATTACAACTGGATTTGTTTTTAGTGCCCAATATTAGATATTAATGACACAAGCCATAAAAAGATAAACGAATTTGACTATGTTAAAATTGATGCAATAAAATTGTGAAAGGGAATGCAAAAGAATTTACTTGCACATAATGCAAGTAGCAGAACTTTAGTCACCAGAACATATGCAGAACTCTTGAAACTCAATAAAGGTAAGGAAACTTCTTCTCTGCCAATTGACCAAACAATGTGAAAAGACATTCAATAAAGAAGAAATACAAATGATTAATAAAATATTATCAAATGCTTAACTTTATTAGTTATCAGGCAAACACAATGGAAATAATTTTAAACTCAATTTATAAAAAGTAAAATCAAAAGTGCTTCATATTTCCACATTTGGGGAAGAATATAGAATATAGAGACAAACAGCAATTCCTACTTACGTTGGCAATGTGACTTGACACAAGCATTTTGAAGGGCAGTGTCTTGATATATGGAATCCAAAGATACGTGGCAATATGTAATCCAGCATTTCCATTCTTCATTGTAAATCCCAGGCCTTAAATGAACAAGACAACCTGTGCGATACTCTTCATTGTAACATGTCTTTAGAATAAAAAATGTGGAAGAGACTAAATATCGACAATTGGGACAATGAATAATTATTGCATAGTCACACTTAACAAATAAAGGGCTACATGAGTGTGTGTAAATACAAGTATATATACCTATATACATCATAAATATTTACAGAGAGAAAGCAAGACAGATTTAGACTATTTTTACAAGTTCTATAAAGTTTAAAAAATGCACAAATAATATTTTAAAGATACATAGATATAAAACAAAATTAGTAAGAAAGGCATCTGAATGATAACTAATAAATATTTGTAGAGTTTTTTTTTGGATAGGGTAGGGCAAATCAAAGGGAAGAAGAATAATGCAACTATCAGCTATATGGTTGATACTTTGGTGTTTTACAGTATTATTATTTATTTTCTATACATTTACAAAATTTTAAACTACATTCTTTATAAACAATCCACATTTAAAAAAAAAATCCATCAAGTGTTCTTATAACCTCCACCTATCAAAAATTGGAAAAGCTCAAGATATATTTCCTACATCTATATGTCTATTTCTCCTCAATAATTAAATTCAAATTTAGTCCATGTCAAATAAGTGGTCTTCACTTTAAGTCTAAGACTAAGACTTAGACTTCTCTTCCTGTAAGTCTAAGACTGAGAACACATGTCTCTAGAAAGTAATAAAACACTTATTCAGGAAGAAAATCACACCACATAACCAATGTCCATTATCTACGAAGAAAATCCTTTTAAATATGGGATTACATGAATTTTAAATATCGCAAAAGTAGAAGAATTTGAGAGATAAAAAAGGTTTTTATATTGAAAGTATTATATAATGTAGTTGAAAAAAAGAACTAAGAAGATTTATGTCTCAGTTTTATTGAATATGAGCTTTAAAAATAAGGGAAAATGATGTTGTTGAAAAGCTCATATTCTCATTGTTTTTTGAAATTAGTAACAAATGATCTATCTTTATTAATCATTGTGTGAATTAAATGAGTTAGAAACATTCAGCCCACAGTAAGTTCTTAAAAATAGTAGTTATTCATATTAAGTCACTATGTTCCAAAGATTGTCTTAATGTGTCAGTTTAAAATATTTCAAAATATTTTAAATAAATTTCTTTACTAATCATAGAACTGTTAATTTTTGGAAACTAGTAGGAAGAAGTAAATGATATATTGTAGTGAGAAAATAGTTAATTAAATTTTCTAGAACCCCACTGCCAAATCAACAACTCAATCTGTCCATGAGAAAAACATCAGACAAATATAAATTCAGGGACATCCTTTAATATACCTGGCCAGCATGCAGCAAAACTTTCAGTCATTGAAAACAACAATGCTAAGAATAGCTTAAAAAGACAAAACAACTAAAAGTAGTATAGTCTACTGGATGGGACCTGGAACATCAGAAAAAAACTGAGAAAACTCAAACTATGGACTTTGGTTTATATGTTTTTCCCTCAGTTTACTCAGAGTATTGCTTCCAGAATGACCCATACTCAAATCCAAATATACTTAACAGTCAGTCCTGTGAAACCCATGTATAGGAAAAGTCAACTATCCTGCAGATGCAGGGTTTTCATCCACAAATACTGTATTTTTGGTGCACTTCTGGATGACAGGATCTGACATCAGTGGCTACATGTAGTTAACATGAAAATTCTTCAGTGGTCAACTGTAATAACATATCAACCTTGGTTTATTGATTGTAACAATAGTACTCAATTAGATGATGTCAATAAATAGGGAAATTGAGCAGAATGGGATATGAAAACTCTGTACTTTATGCTCAGTTTTTCTGTAAATCTTACTTTGCCTATAAAAATACTCTAGTAAAATAAATTTCAAAATATTTTCTAGAGTATTCTGACATGTATTGTTTAATATCTGTAGAACCTAAGAAAAATGGAATTATACCCAATTTAAAGATTGGGAAATAGAGAATGAAAAAAAGTTGCCAGCTTTCTAATATGAAATTGACAATGGAGGAAGCACTCCAGTATTTCTGATAATTGCTTCAGAATTATTAGACCACTGGTTCTCAACAGAGTTGAAAAGTTCTTTGGGTCAGAGTGAGGTAGTGTGAACCAGCAAACATCTTGCAAGTCATATTTTATGTAAATAGACTTTTTTGCATACTAAGTTTATAGGCTTCCTTCTGATTCCCAAAAGATTTTATGCTGCACGTGGTATAAACTATGTTAAAACTTGGTTCTGATTTTTCATAGACACATATAAACATTTACAGTCATATAGACCAGCAGAACAGGATAGGGATTCTAGAAGCAAAATCTCAATTTCTCAACCAACTCATCCTTGACAAAATCTCCACTAACAACCACTGCATATTCAGTAAATGGTGCTGGGAAAACTGGCTGACCACATGCAGAAGATTAAAACAAGGATTCCTACCTATCACCATACACGAAAATTAACTCTAAGTGGATCAAAGACTTAAACATAAAATCTCAAACTCTAAGAACCTTAGAAAATGCAGGCGACAACCTTATGGAAATCAGAATTAGCAAGCAATTTCTGATCACAACTCCAAATGCCCAAGCCATAAGAGAGAAGATAGTCAAAACTGAAAAGCTTCAGCAAAGTAAAAGAAACCATCAAGAGAGCTGAAAGACAGCCCACAGACTAGGAAAACTAATTTGCAACTGTATAGATGACAAAGGCTTAACATCTAAGACCTACATGGAACACAAACATACCAAAAAGAAAAAAAAAACAGACAGCCCTATTAAAAAGTGGGCAAAAGACATGAATAAGGACTTCTCAAATGAAGACACATGAGCAGCCAACAGATACATGAAAAAATGTTCAGCCTCACTAATCATTAAAGAAATGCAAATTAAATCCACACTGAGATACCACCTAACTCCAGACAGGATGGCCATCATCAATAACTCAAAAACAACAGATACTGGAGAGGATGAGGGGAAAAAGAACACTTCTACACTGTTGGTGAGAGTTTAAACTAGTACAACCTCTGTGGAAAGCAGTGTGGCGATTCCTAAAAGATCTAAAAATTGACCTTCCATATGACCCAGCAATCCCCCTTATGGAAATATACCCAGAGAAACTCAAATCATTCTACAAAAGATACCTGCAAACACATGTTTTATCACAGCACTATTCGCAATAGCACAAACATGGAGCCAACCATGCTGCCTACCAAAAGTAGAGTTGATTAAAAAAATGTGGTACATTGTGCCTCTTTATGCAGTCATAAAGAAGGACAAAATTTTGAACTTTGCAGTAACTTGGATGGATTTAGAATAGTCTATAATACTCAGTCATTGCCCACATAAACAAAGAACTGAGCGCCACATGTTCTCACTCATAAGTGGACCCTGTCAATTACAATACTATGAAAAAAGGATTGGCAATAGCAGAACACTGCCAGGGAATGGGGTGAACACTTCATCCATAAGGGTAGTTGAACTCAATCCAGGCTAAGTGGGTACGAAAGTCAGGCCCAAACTTTACCTATACTATGACCATTTGTATACCTAATCCTGAATTGTACCCCACATCATTAAAATAAATAAATTTTAAAAAAATTTTGGGAAAAAACATTTTCCAAATTCAGGTTATTTTCCAGTGACTTTTATCATCAGGTTATTTAAGAACATGCATATACTAAATTTATCATTATCACCACATTCATCATAATTATGTGAAACATATTGATTGCTTATTTTGTGAGGTTGATTAACAAATTTAAACTTAAATTAGTTCTATAAATTTAAACATTGTTTAGTATTCCCTAGATTTCAAGGAAAGAAAATCGCTATTTATGGATAAAAAAAGATTTGGTTGTTTCTTGGTTTTAGTTTATGCATTTATAATAGTTTAAAAGTCATGTTTTTTAGCTTATGTATATTGTGCATTTGCTAATATTGTCAAAGAATATTTGGAATTGGAATTCACCCCTAAGTCTAAAAGAATGCATTTAAAAGGAATATACATTTTCTTCACCAATAGAATTTTGACTGCAAGTATTATGTTAAATATTTTTAAGATTATCAAGTACCAATTAACTGCTTATTTTGAAAGCTTTCTTAGCTTTTGGTTAAGAGTATAAAGATAGAAATTAAGCTTAAAATTACAATAAAATATTTATATTTATAATGTACTTGTACTGTTACCCCACATATCACAGCTTGTTTTAATAATATGGCTTTATTTTTACCCCACAAGAAGAAACTTCTAATATTGCACACATCTTGGCAATATAAACCTTTATGATCTTTAAATGAGTATGTTTCTATTACAAGAAAGCCTGAAAATAGGTTCACAATAATTAAGGCTATATAAACATGTTCCTCATTTACATAAATCTTAAAACTGATATCTACCAAATCTTTTCTATGATTAGAAAAAAAGGTGGTATGTTGTTATTAGCAATATATATTGGACAAAGTTTGAAATCAGTTTGAGTACATCCAGAAAGCAATTTTTGTCGATACTTTAAAGCAGTGGTCAACATTTTTGGTATCAGGGAACTGTTTCATGGAAGACAATTTTTCCAAGGAAGTGGGGTGGGGATCATCAAGCATTACATGCTCTTAAGGAGCAGGTTTGCACAGTTCACAATAAGGTTCCAGCTTTTGTGAGAATTGAATGCTCTGCAGATCTGACAGAAGGAAGACCTGTGCTCACCTGCTGCTCAACTCCTGCTGTAGGGTCCTGTTCCTAACAGGTCAGGGACATAACTGTGGCCCCAGGGAGTTGGGGCCCTCTGCTTTAGAGCACTTTAGTCCTCTTTGAATGTCTGACTATAATGTAGACAAAATAATAGTACAAAAAGTAATAAATTTGCTGTGAAATCCAGTGTTTATGCATTTGGAGAATTACTTTTTAACTTTTGGTTTCAACTTGCCTTTTAAGTGAGCGTTTAGGTATGCTATTTAGATAGAGAAAAAACTTTCAGATATTCAAAAAAAGAAATAAGGAAAAAAGAATGCTAAATTTTATATTTAGACAAAGAAAAAGTAGACGTTGTATTACTGCTAGTGATTTTCAAAAGTAAAGAACAAGCTTAATTCAAATTTATCATTTATTAATAACTTTCAAAAATAGCATTATTTCTCTTTAATTTCACAATGTACATATACTCATTACAAAAAAACATTGAAAATTAAAAATAATAACATGAATCATGATAGTTTTCAGAAATTCTACAGATACATTGATTATGTTTACTCTTTCAGTCTTTTCTCTATCCTATATCCTTTTATTGGTCCCAGAAATTGAGATAAAATTGTATTGTGATCCGTTTCCATTACATTTTGATATTGCCAACTTGTTTGAGGGACATGTCCCTAAAATACTTTTTATAAAACCTGATTTTAAATTCTATATGCTTTTTTCTAGTGTAAATGAATGTTTTTAGTATAAGTAAGTCTCTGATTACCAAACTGAAAGTTATTTTGACTTTTTTTTTTGCTAGTGTAAAATTTGGTAGTAGATTTTATAGAACCTTTCTTTAAAGTCTTCACATAGAATGTATGTAATTGTAAGCTAGATTAGGTGATC
Source organism: Cephalopachus bancanus (assembly GCA_027257055.1). Lineage (NCBI taxonomy): Eukaryota > Metazoa > Chordata > Mammalia > Primates > Tarsiidae > Cephalopachus > Cephalopachus bancanus. The sequence goes on from JAPVLO010000041.1 coordinate 8,286,806, forward strand.
ATAAAATTGCTGTTGTCAACAGTAGTTGAAAGAATAAGGAATTACCAGCTGAATTGAATTAACAATGTGACTTATTTTTTACAGATTAAATATCTTAAAACTACTACCTACTACAAAATAGCTTAAATTTTAGTAATGGTCTTAAAAAACAAAAAGAGAAATTTTGAAACTAACATTAGTGTATTATGTAGCACTCTTACATATTAACAATCATTGTTGGGTTGTGTACTGTTATTCAAATACAAAGTAGGAGTCTGTTATTTTGTGCTTCTTTGCTACAAAAATAATATTTGTGCCAGGATTCTCTTCCCTTAAATTGTGCCAACCCATTATAATTTAACATACTCCTGTAGAGAATATAGAATTAATTATAAAAAAATGTTGACTCAAATATTGGAAAAAAGATCATCTGTCTTTTTAAATTATATTTATAAAACTGAACATCAAGGTGTATATTTTCTTAGAATATACAGTAAGTAAATGTATATTTCTTCTTTACTGAGAACGGATTTAGTGAAACACAGATTCCTTATGTTGTCCAACTTAAAAGGGCCAAAATTTGTATTTGCTTTTGTCCTCAAAAATGTGTAATAATAGTAGACCTGTTTAAAGTAACATGTCTAAATTTAGATACTTGGTAATGCAACCAATATTTGTATCCAGTGTTTCAAATTGTGATGCACAGACCTTTGCTCTCAAGGGCACACTTGCAGAACTTCAGCCATTCTATGAGAGCATGGAGCCCATGCTGTGACTAACAATCCCAGACAGGGCAGATAGCCATTTTCATTGAAACCACAAGTCCCATAAGGTCCCCAGCGACAAATAATAATGGTGATTGATTGTATGAAGAGAAAAGAACCATAGCTATTTATTAATCACTAACATCTTAAATAACTGAGTCAGTTATACTATGTCATTTTTATAACACTGAAGTAAGATAAATAGAAGATAAAAATATGAAATTATGTTGGAGGAAAACAGAAGATAAGAAGACATACATTTATTCATGCAACAAGTTTTTCTCTCCCTCTTTCTCTCATACATGCTAGATATTACACAGGACATGAGGATTAAGAAAATGATTGATATATCTGTAAGACAAAAAAATTAAAATAGATGGGATTTTGATGTAATAATACAATGAGCCAGGCTTCAAAAAGATGATGGGAGCAAACACAAAGTCACCAAGACGCTGAGAAAGGAAAAAACATAGAGCTTATTGATACACACATGTGCACACCACACAAAAGTACAGAAACACATGCATAACGATACATAGAATTTCTCACTACCTACTCTCTGTTCTCATCTCCTTTTCCTGCTATACCAATTAACAATAATAGAGAAGGCAACATCTGCTCTTTCTTCACTTTGTCCCTCACTGACAGCATTAATAATAAAAGGGTGTCTGTTTTGTACCAAAGTCACTTTATTAGTCTATTCAGAGACTTGAGGCAGGAAACATGTTCTCCTCCTATGACAATTTCAACTCGTAAGGAAACATCACTAAAGTCAGTGCATCAGCCAAAGGCAGTTGAAGAACCTATAGGAAAAGGCAAAGAAAAATAGATTTTAAAAAAAGGAACTTCTACTTTGTGGATTCCCTTCCCATCACTCTTCCTTCTTCCCTCCCTCATTCTCTTTTCCCGTGTTGTGTGTGCAATCTAAATTCAATTTTCTACCTAGAATTCTCCCCTCTAAGTGTATAACTAACAGAGAGCCTGAACTATAGAGGTTAAAACGAAAATATACTTGGATGTTTGGTTGATACACTCACATTACTTGAGTTTAATTTTGTTGTATTGATTTTCTTCTAGGTAATGATATTTCTTGCAATAATATTCATGTATATAAAATGATATATACAGTTAAATTTAACTTAAAAATCTTCTATCTGATAATGCATTAAACTGCTATTTATTGTCAATATTATTAGAGAAAATATTTTAGAAACTTAAGCATGGAAAAACAGAAGCATGAATAATTCAAATGTGCACTGGAAAAAAAACCTGCTCTACCTTAATTAGATATGTAAATTCTTCTTCAGCAAACTTAATTGTAGTTATGTTCTCTTATGTTTTAAATTAAATAAGATGACGGAAATGTGTGATATCCCTATTATTTTAGCTAAATATGATTTTTACTTCATATTTTAGCTTCTCTGGTACCAATCCATTTCTAATCAATGTATTAGATAGGTTAAATGTACCAAAGGCAATATTTTTAATTTGAAACCTTCTACTTTTTATACATAATTTTATATTTTTTATTTAAATCTTCCTTCTATTGCTAATGCTAATCCATCTTCAGCTGTCACTATACTACACATTCAATACCAATTTCACAAACACAAATTTCACTTTGTTTAAATATTTCACTGTCTAATACTCTTTCCCTTCTTTCAAATATCATGGTTTATTTAGTCTATTTCTCCTGATCCTTATAATATTTTTGCTATACATGGAAAAGACTTGCTGTGCACTCATGTCAAAGTATATTCTTCTTGAAAGCGGAGGTTTTTAAAATTGCTTTCTGTTTTCCTACTGGTACACAGCTTAATGCCTTTCATAGAGGAAATATGAATAACAAAAACTGCCTCCTGAATAGTATCCCTAAGTAGTAGTTTTACTTCTTTCTAACGGATTATCTGTGGATTATCTAGAGAGTGACTTTTCAAATTAAAATGTTGGACTCTGTCAAATTTAAGTTTATCCTTGAAGAACTTTCTGTTGCTTTCCATATAGAGCTCAAACTCCTTAAATTGAAACAGGGCATTAAGAATAGAGCCTCAGGTGAGACGTTTTCCTTTAAGATGTTTTCTTCTTGCCATTATGTCTTCTTCAGTTATCTATTGCTATGTAACAAACTATTCCAAAACTTTATGACATAAGACAACCACTGTTTTATCAGGCTCACATTTTTTATTTTTTATTTTTTTGGTGTGCATCAGTAATTTGGTGAGTGAGACTTTAGCAGGAGCATGTTATTTTCCTGCTTTATGATGCCCAGAATCTCAGTTAAGGTATCTCTAACAGCTAGAGAATTTGTGTTTCTCAGTCTCTTTTTCTTCACAGTTTCTCATTTTTTAAAATATGGTCCTGGTCCTGGAATGACCAGGATGCCTTCTTTACTTACACATCTGACACCTAAACTTGAATGATTGGACTATCTCGGGCTCCTCAGATCTCTCTTCCTCTGTCCCTGTCACTCTCTCACTTCCTCTCTCTAACCTTCCTACATTTTGTTAGCTTGAGATTCCTCGCTGCATGGTGATATCAATGTACCACATATCATCTCTACACAAGGTGGTTGGTTTCCTTCAGAGTGAGCATCTTAAGAGGTCTAGAAAAAAATTTAATAACTTAGAAGCCTGTCTCCAAAAATTCCATAATGTTGCATCAGCTGCTTTCTACTGGTCAAAGAATTTGGTAAGGCCTTTCCACTATCGGTGGAAGGAAAATAATATATATCTGTGGCCATGTTTAATCCAGCATAGTGTTTTGCTTCATTTTTACTTTAGTCATACAGAATTGAAAACTATGTGTGACTCACAGATCTTGCCTTGCTCTTGATATGTTGCAGGCTTTATGAACTATTATGACGTCAAAGCTTTTATCTGTCTTGTGTTAATCTGAGTAGCTCTGTCTCATCCTTGCTGAATCAGATCCAATGACACTTTCCCAGAACCACTCCTTTCCTTTCAGCTGGATTAGTCAGCCATTTTACAGGTTCCCACAGCACCTTACTGTAATGTGTATGCATTTCTAATATAATTATTTATCTAATGCCCTCGCTACATTATGAATTTTGGGGTAGAAACTGTATTGCTGATATCTATGATAACCATTGAGGGGTTCTTCTCATCCGCCTTCGAGAAAGGACCTGCTGTGTAGTTAATAGACAACTTTCAGTTCTGTAAATTCAGGATCCACTGCAGCGTCCATGTCAAAGTCCCTGAGGCTGTTCCTTCCCAGTGACTGATCACAGTGGGTGCTAGAGCCAGGTCATTCCTGCCTCAGCAAGATTCCACTAATGGAGATTCTGTTTTCTGAGGCTCTCTGTCAACCTTCTGACTTTTTTTTTTCAGGCCTACACTACATTCTGATTCTTTTCCTATTCATTTTTTCTTCTTTTCTCTTCTGCTTTCACAGGTATTAGACCTGCCTCACAGATTGAAAGCTTTCCCAGACCTCTGTTTTCTTTCTCCTCATCTTTCCCTATTGTTTCTCGCAATAAAATTTTTTTCTAATTCCATCTGTTCACCTGTGTCCCAGAGGACCAGAACTGTGTCCTATGCCCAGTACTGTTCTAGAACAATCTGGGAGTTCAATTAATGCTATCAATAAAAATAGACAAATGACTGAACATATAACTAGATAAAGAAATATCTCCCCTCCACCAGCTGCATAATATTCAGTCTCAGGAAATACTTTGACATCCCAAACCACAGGGAAGCTGAGTCTAATAATAGGCTCAGGTCATCTGTTTACCCCTGTGCTATATTTGAAAATACAGTCTCTAGTTTTATACCACATATATTTAATAGTATTCTAAATTTACATTTGCCTTTTGCAAACCCTTCTCTTTAATACAGATAATAAAATGATAAATGATACCCTTAATAATGGTTTATAATTTATAATAAAGTTAATATTTCTGGATAGATATGTTTTCTTTAAAAACCACAGCTAAATGTACCTTCCATTTTATTTTTATGAATTTTTAAATATTCATCAAATTTTGACAATGAGAAATGGTATCTGTATAAGTAATATAATGTGTTTTTTCACTAACTCAGTATTAAAAATTACTACCATTAGGAATGAGAAATTTCAGATTATGTAAAAATGTTTCTTATTTTGTAAGATCAATTGCACACTTTTTTAATCTATGTGCATTTTTATTCCATATTAAAACAAGTTTTTTTTGTAAGTATACTCAATAAAATTTTGTGAGTTATCATTTTGCTTGCTAAAGTAAGTGATACGTCATATCTGGTATATGTCTACACTTAGAATTAAAATAGGTCAAGCAGAACCTTCTGTTAAAACTTTACTTGAAGAGATAAAGTCATTGGTTTTCTTTTTTTACAGGCATTTATATTGCCAATTTCATTTTAAAACTTTTGTAAACATTATGTTTATTCAATTGCATCACTCCCATTCCCTTCCACTATGATGAAATATTAAATGCTAAAATATTTAAATACAAAATACTAAATGAGGTAATAGGGTAAAATAAAAACATGAGAAATATAGATAACAATCTGACATAATCTTATTGAAGATATATTTTCTGAGATTCAAAATAACAATTTTTATATTTTCTACTTATTCAACTTTTCTTGATAAATGAAATTCAGTCTTAAGAACTGAGCATATTACTTTTCCACGGTAGTGAAAAGTCTTATCTTACTCCCTGTTCTATTTTAATATGCGCCAACTTCAGTGATTTGAAGTGGCACAAATTTAGACTGACTGAATCTCTCAGTTCTGTGTGACTTGGCCATTCTAGTCTTTAATAGTTCTTTTGATTCTTTGGATCTCTTTTGCCCCTGTCCTCTCCTTCTCCACTATTTCCCCCACAAACCGAGTGATATTTGTTTTAAACTTATATAACCTAAAATTGCATTCATTTTGAGGGAAAAAAAGATACCTAGACATCTTTTGAGTTGCTATAAAGTGGTTGATGATTTATGGTTTAGGTATTAACATATTCTTAATTTGACCTTTGCATTTATCATTTTTAGTGTTTCTTCCCTTATATATATCCACAATTATATTTTTCATTTTGTTATTACCATTTTAATCTTGGTGGTTTCCAAAATATTTAAAATTTGTTGTGTCGTGTGTCATGTCATTATCTTTTGATTAGCACCCAGTATTCTTAAGAGGTTAGTGACCAATAAAGATAAAAAAATAATAGCACACTTGTATTGACCAGTTCTTTTGACTGTAACAAATAAGTCAGACTCAGGCATAGTTAAGGACTTGCAATAGACATTTCTTTGAAGACAACACTTTTTACAAAAAAAAAAAAATTGTATGTTTAAAGTGTCTCATGAAAAGGTTATTTCCACAGTTTTTTGGTGTTTTTTTTTTTAATTTTAGAGTCGTGGGGTACAAGTGAAAATGTATTGTGTAAGTTAGTTGCATACAGGTGAAGTGTGGACTTCTAGTCCTCCCTCTCTCTTGCTAATAGTGGACCTGGTATATAGTGTGTTGAACATGCCACTCCTTTCCTTTCTCCTTACCTCCCCTAGCACTATCCAGTATCTGCGGATCCCACCCTTGTGTTCATGTGACCAGAGATCAGGGCCCACTTATGAGTGAGGATATGCCCTATTCATGTCTCATGTCATGAGATAGTTCACTTAGTATGATGGCCTCCAGTTGCATCCATGTTGCTGTGAAGGCCATGATTGTATTCTTCTCGTTCACCCTTTGTGGAAAGCATTGTGGTAATTTCTCAAAAAACAAAACATTGAGCTGGAAATACGATCCAGCATTCTCATTAAGTTCCATGGGTCCGAAGTTTATTGATGCATATGCTGAGAGATATATACTATGCTTCTTGCAGGGTTAGAGCCTGGCTCGTTCACTGTATCAAAGTGATTCCTACTCTGATTTATTTGTGAAGTTATCTTCCCCCTCTCGGTTGTAAATAATTAATTTTTGGATGTACGTGTGTGTGTTCGTGCATGCAAGTATATTGATGACAAAAGATATACAGTAATAAAACTTAAACATCTGGAAGAAATTTTAGAAAAATTTTCCAAAATTTGTTCCAGTATTCCATCTTGAGTTTATATATTGTTTTCCTCTGACTCATGTATAGTAGCATAGTTGCAAAAAATTAATCTGCTTATTGATATTTGAGATCCTGCAGTGACAAATTTTCTTTCTCTGTGAACAAATCACAATTTTTTCCTTCTAAGGTAATTGGCTATAATAAGATCTTAGATCCTGGTACTAGCTTTGAACCACTTTAAATCCTTTTTGAACACCTGTGAAAAAGGAAAATGTAAAAAAAAAAATGAATGAATTAATGTACAAATAATAATGAATAATGTCAATTCGCTGTTTTAGAACAATTACTTTCAACCTTGCATTATCCAGAAGCCTGTTGATAGTTTTAGTTGTTTCGGAAAATGTAAACAATGTTGATTAAAATATAGCTATGGTTGGCAATTGTCTTAATATATAATATAATTTTAAGAAAAATGTCAACCAAATGAAAATCTAAAGGACAGTACATAAAAAAATACATACAATGATTAGAGGGATGTTAAATTAAAACAATGCAACACCTTGATCAGATATCTTACTAATTGCTTAGTTTTTATTAATTTACTTTTAATTATTTTTGGAAAATAATAAGAGTATGTAGATTATTTTTTGCTCTTCGTTAAGTGAACTTTTAATATGATCATAAGACCACTGAGTATAATTAGATTAAATGACAAAGAAAATCCTTCGGGATAGAGTTTACGTCAGGCAATAGAACTAGATAGTTGATTTTTTTCATTCTTAATGTTGACTTTCTTGACTACAGCAGCAGGGCTTTCCATGAAGAATGATTCAAAGTTTATTAGTGTAAATTATACTCTACATTCAGATTCTCTTCAACAGCAAAGTAATGAATATGTGTTTTTCTTATTCTTTAGTTGCAAACTTGTCTTTTTCTAACACGTGCACTGTTCATAAATTAACAAATATCTCTTAGACACTAATTCCATATTAGGCCCTGCACCAAATCCTAGGTAGGCATACAAAAAGTAATTAATAAATAGAGTAAATCCCTTTTGTAAATGAGATTTGGTCTAATATAGGCAGTTGAACATTGCATGTTATCATAAGAAAAATTTAATAATGTATTTTTTATATAACAATTGTGGCAGTTCTACAGGCATCATATTTTCTATGTTAAATATAATTCAAAATTCTGTAGGTGGTAACAATTTTAGTTTAAGTATTTGACTTCTCAATTCCTTCCTAAGCATATTTTGCACTTCATGAGTTTCAATAATCAAATAATTCAGTTCAAATAACATATGTCCTTATGCTCAGTAATATTTGGGAAAACATTAGATTTTTATCTATGAAATAAAACTGTGGACTAAGTTAGTCAAGGAAAGCCTGACTTTTAAGCAAGATAATGTAATTTTTTTCTTAGAAAACTTTTGTAGTAGCATTTTTAATTTTTTGTACAAATATAGTTTTTATTTCTCTTAAAAATCCCTTTATTCTTACTCTGGCCTGAGAGAAGTGCAGCCTAGAAATTTTCTTTCTTTCCTTTTTTTTTTCTTTCTTTTTTTTTAATGGAGCATGGGTCATCTGGATTAAATGAAACAAAAAGACACAAACTTTTTCTTCTTTCTGGCATTTTCTACTGCTAAAACAACCATGGCATTTCCTCTCTAATCACTTACTTTATTCTATCCATCAGTGTGCTTCATTCTCATATCATTAGATGACTTGCTAAGATGAAGGTATGCATTTTCTGGTACGGAAAATCCATTCAGTTTGCCATGCAACTTTGATGGCCTCATCGAATTTAATTTTTTTTTTTTTTTTTTTTTTAGTTGGAGTCTCACTCTGTCGCCCAGACTGGAGTGCAGTGGCCGCTCCCGGCCACCGCAGCCTCAACCTGCTGGGCTCCAGCGATCCTTCCGCCTCAGCCTTCCGAGTAGCTGGAAGTACAGGCATACGCTACCACACCAGGCTGATTTTTTGATTAATTGTAGAGATGAGGTCTCGCTGCCCAGGCGGGTCTCGAACCCGCGGGCTTAGGCAATCCACTCACCTCAGCCTCCCAAAGGCGCGGGATTACAGACTGAGCCACCAAGCCTGGCTAGAATTGAATTTTAAGAGTCATCAAAAATTAGGTCAAACATTAAAAATGAATGTACATTTGTTTTTAAAAAGTGAAGTTCAAAGAAGGTAATCTACTCCAACTCACAAATAGCCCATACACTTTAAAAGTTAAATTAAGGTCGAGCGTGGTAGCGCATGCCTGTAATTCCGGCTACTTGGAAGGCTGAGGCGGAAGGATCGCTGGAGCCCAGCAGGTGGAGGCTGCGGTGGCCGGGAGCGGCCACTGCACTCCAGTCTGGGCGACAGAGTGAGACTCCAACTCAAAAAAAAAAATTAAATTAAGGTACAATCTGAGTTGCATCAATCAGTGACAGCTTTAACTCTAATTTAAATGTGGTTAGCAGCTTGGTTTAGAAAAAAAGACGGCTGGTCTCCGTGGCTCATCTTGTAATCCCAGCATTTTGAGAAGCCAAGGCAAGTGGACTGCCTGAGCCCGGGGGTTTGAGACCTACCCGGGCAACTTGGCAAGACTTCTTCTCTACAATAAATCAAAAATTAGCAGGGCGTGGTAGCGTGCACCTGTAGTTCTGGCTACTTGGAAGGCTGAGGCGGAAGGATCACTGGAGTCCAGCAGGTCAGGGCTGCGGTGGCCAGGAGCGTGCCACTGCACTCTAGTCCGGGTGACAGAGTGAGACTCCAACTCAAAAAAAAAAAAAAAAAAAAGACTATAGTTTGTTTGCATTTTAATCCTAGCTGTACAACTACCTAGATGTGTTATCTTGGGCAAGCTATTTCACTTCTCATGCCTCAGTTTCCTGTGTTACATAATGAGACTAATGACATTACCTAATTCAAAGAATTATGAGGTTTAAATATATTAATATCTGTAAAACCTATATAACATTACTTGGATAACAACTGTCACTAAATATGTTTGTTCTTGTTAAGCAGCTATTAAAAAATCCCACGTTATTAAAGTTGTCATTTGAAAAATTAAGTATATTAAGATATAATTATAATAAAATGTTTAAAACTCACAATAAATTGTGTGAAGACTCTAAATTTTTCACCTTAGCCTTTCTTTTTTTCATCTAAATTAATTATTTATTTCATTTATTTTTGAGTAGGAGTCTGACTCTCACCCAGGCTGGAGTGCAGTGGCATACTCTTGGCCACTGCGATCTCAACCTGCTGGGCTCAGGTGATCCTTCTGCCTCAGCCTTCCAAGTAGCTGGAACCACAGATGTGCACCACCACACCTGGCTATTTTTTTGATTTATTGTAGAGATGAGGTCTCACTAAATTATCTAGGATGGTCTCAAACCCCTGGACTCAGGCAGTCCTCTCTCCTGTGCTTCCCAATGTGCTAGGACTGCAGGTGGCGTGAGCCACTGTACCTGGCTACCTTAGTCTTTAAAAAGTCAGATTTATTCTGTAAGACAAAGACATTTGGAAATAAGCTCTGAAAATAAAATGTTACTCAGTGACCACTGTGCAGAAATGTTATTGTGTGTCAGGTGCTCATAGTGTGTGAAGTTGTATAAATTAAAACAAAGTTTTAATTTATTCAGAAGAATCCTAGTAAAGCATTTAATTTCTTGTTGAAGTAATGCATGAAGTTGGTTCAAGTATGGTTTTAAAACCTTATCTTTTTTTCTTTTTTTTTTTTTTGAGTTGGAGTCTCACTCTGTCATCCAGACTGGAGTGCAGTGGCCGCTCCCGGCCACCGCAACCTCGACCTGCTGGGCTCTGGCGATCCTTCCGCCTCAGCCTTCCGAGTAGACAGAATTACAGGCATGCGCTACCACAACCGGCTGATTTTTTGATTTATTGCAGAGATGAGGTCTCGCTGCCCAGGCAGGTCTCGAACCCACGGGGTCAGGCAATCCACTCACCTCAGCCTCCCAAAGGCGCGGGATTACAGGCTGAGCCACTGAGCCCAGCTGATTTTAAAACCTTTTATCAGCATAAAGTATATCTTTGACTAAAATATGTGAGCATTAAAGTAAACTTGAGCTAAGATCCTAAATTTTAGTACCAGTTTTGAGCCACTTGAAGTCCTTTATAACCATCTTCTGGCAAAAATGAAAATGTAATTGAATGAATGAATTTATGACCAAATTAAAAAGGAAGAAAGTTGTTTTACTAAATATGATTGATAAAGGATGATGATAACTATGATGATTATAATGACGATAATAATGATGATATTACTGTAGATACCATACTTATTTTTGTTTTTATGAAGAATAAGAAACTGATGAAACTCATGTTTGTAGTTAGGGTGACTATGCGTGGGTAGAAATTAAAACTGTGCATTATTTCAAAAACACTTGGTTAATGTTTACTGTAAGTAAGAATTTGGAGAAAATGAGATATTAAATAAATAGGGAAATGGTAGATGCACATAGAAGGACAGAAGAAGGGAAGGAGGGAGGGAGGAACAAACGGAGAGAGGGATGGAGGGAGGGAAGAAGAAATAAAGGAATGAAGGAAGAAAGAAAATAAAGGAGAAAAGACTTTTCTATTCTTTTTTCTTTTTTTCTTTTTTATTATAAAGATGTGGGGTATAATTCAGGGTTAGGTTCACAAACGTTGATTATGGAGGTATCCTTGTTGGTGAGGTATGCCACTCCTTCCCCTAGCAGTTTCCTTCAACTGCCAATCCTTTTCTTAAAGGATTATAATTGTTCAAGGTCTGCTTATGAGTGAGAACATATGGTACTCTGGTCTTTGTTTCTGTGATAGATCTCTGAGTATGATCGACTCCAAATCCATCCAAGTTGTTGTGAAGTCCATATGTTCGTCGTTCTTTATGGCTGCATAATATTCCATTGTGTATATGTAATATATTTTCTTTATCCAGTCCAGCTTCGTTGGGCAACATGGTTGGTTCCATGTTTTTGTTATTGTGAATAGAGCTGCAACAAACATACGTGTGCAGGTATCTTTTTTGTAGAGTGATTTGAGTTCTTCTGGGTATATTCCCAATAGGGGAATTGCTGGGTCATATGGAAGGTCAATTTCTAGTTCTTTCAGAAATTGCCACACTCTCTTCCAGAGAGGTTGCACTAGTTTGCATTCCCACCAGCAGTACAGAAGTGTTCCTTTTTCTCTGCATCCTCACCAGCAGCTGTTGTTGTTTGTTTTATTAATGATGGCCATTCTTACAGGGGTTAGGTGATATCTCAATGTGGTTTTGATTTGCATTTCTCTGATGATGAGTGAGGTTGAGCACTTTTTCATGTGTCTGTTGGCTGTCCGTATATCTTCTTTTGAGAAGTGTCAATTCATGTCTTTTGCCCACTTTTTAGTGGGTCTGGTTTTTTTTTTCCTTTCGGCGCGTTTGAGTTCCTTGTAGATCCTAGATGTTAGGCCTTTGTCAGATATACAGTTGACGAACATTTTTTTCCCATTCCGTGGACTTTTCTATTCTTAACTTAAGTGTTTTTACCTATGAAAAGTCTTTATTTAACCTGGGTGGCCAGGGGTCATTTCAGAAAATCTGTACATATATAGTGAATGTTTATTTGATAAGGACAATAATCCTATCACTGTATTCAAATAAGCTGAGAAATATACTATGACTTAACCTAGAGGATTTAGTTACAGAGTTGAATACTAGGGATACAAGGTAAAGAAAATGTCATATGTGTTCCTGCAGACTGATATCCCAGAGCTTGAACTGTGCAGCTCTTGGTAGGGGAGGATTATCTGATTCCGAATATCAAGCATCTCTCAGGACATCACACTAGGTAATGTTTTCTAATTTTGAATTCAAGTATTGGTAGTTTATTCAAGTGAGATGTTATCATTGTGAGGACTTGGGAACTCTGATTTTTTTTCAAAAGCCGCATAGTTTTAACATGTATTTAAAACTAGAACTGTATTTTTTAAAAATAGAGAAATAAAACACAAATATGTATTATCTTTTATTCTGCTATCGGTGCGTGATGTCACAGGTGTAGAATCTTTGCAAGATCATTTTAATAAATATTATTTTATTACAGGGTCAGTAGAGATGCCAACCATAATGAAAACAATGGATGGTGTTCAGTATTGGTGTGTACACATGTAGGATAAAATGAAGCAAAAATTTAATCAAGAACTAAAACTGATCGCACAGAATTTATTTCTGAGTAAAATTATTCAGAAAACTATTTCTCTTGAATCTGAAAACATTTTAGGAATTTCTACTTCTACCTATGATTCTTTGGGATATATTGCTATCTTCTTTCTTCATTTTACCTTTTAGTTTGACTTCACTGGGACCAGTAAAATTATTTGTTTCAGTAAGGATTTCTAGTCTCTGTTAATAAAATCATATCTTTTCCAAAATGACATTAAACTTAGCCTAAACAATGGTATAAATTTTGTACCCTCAAAAGGAAAACATTTGAGAGTTTGGGGTTAGATGACAAGGGTATTCAGGAGATCACAGGAAAGGACAGGACAGAACAAAACATAAATTAAAATAAATAATTAGTCATAACAAGACTGATTGTCAGCTCATGATAATCAGTAAAGATGATGTAAGCAATGGCTCATGTCTGCAAAGAAAGACTTACTGTGGACTCAATGTTAATGCATACATGGAGATAGAAGTTGCAGTTATGTTGAAAGAAAGTACAGTTTCAGTAAATGAAAAAAATGGAGAAAAGCTGATATATTTTGTGTTGGACAACTTTAATTTGGCATAATAGTGAAAAATTTAAATTTAAATTCCTACAACAAAGTTAGAAATTCAAGTCTGAAGATTAAATAAGTGAAAGCAGTGAAAAAATAATTATCTAGTGTTGCCAATTTCACATAACTTCATTTCCTTTCCCCAGGTGAATGAGGAAGGAAGTTAATAAAGGTGCTTTTTCCAAATGTGTGTGTGCTTGTATTATTTGTGAATACAGGAAGAATTTCATTGGTAAAGAAAAATGCAGAGAAGATACACAAATGCTGCTGACATTGGCATATTTTAATAACCAATTTTTCAGTAAAGGAAATTTGAGGACCTTCAAACTTAAAGACAGAAACCCCTTCAAATACATATTGAAAGAATCCTTTGAGCTACATCAGTACAAAGTAAGCAGATTAAAATTGTTCAGTAGTATCTGGGACCACCTTTTGAGGCATAGTGTGTTATCTTCAGAAGATATACTAGCAAGTATTTGAAAAGAGACTGTACAAAATATTATTTATATAATATAGAAATAAAATGGTGTTAAAAAATTAGATTAGTAGCACACATCAGTTTCAGATTTTGATGTTTTAAAGCTTGTTTTTTTTTTTTTTCTTGACATATACTTGAGTATGACATCAGGCATCTTAAAAACCTCAGGAAAGATTGGGGAAATATAGAAATCAACTGAAATGTTATATAGGCATCTTAGTGTAGATGTCAAATCTATGTAATATGTAGATGAACTCGTAGTTGTTTCAATTTATTTAACTGCATGAGATGTCAGGAATAATGTAAAAGATATCAAAAATGCCATGATTATAAATATTTGAGTTTATTACATTTTAATCTTTCAAGCACAATGTAAATGATATGCAGTGCATAGTCTGATGAATTTTAGCATAATTTCTTTTTAAAGATGATAGTTGATACTTATGTATACTTCCAGATACAATAGAAATAGATGATGAGACATGAGTTATTAAGAAAAATTATTCAAATGTTGGGAATAAGCCCAAAAAGAATATAGCATGTTATTTTACTGTCTGTCACTTTAGGCGTATTTTAATAGTTATTCCCAGGATTGCTAATTTTCCAGACACTTGAAATTGAATCTTAACTTGTAGATTTCTGTTTTACAGAAAAGTTTATCTCAAAGGTAATGGTTTTGCTATCTTTAGAGCATTCAGTTCTGCATCTAATCTAGTAGTCTTATTCTCATATTTTTAAAAAATTCCTGTAAATTTCCAGTTCCTCAAATTTTTGAAAGCATCTTTACAGTTTTGCTATTTCTGTCATTATTGATGATATAAATACTTAACATGTGTATATTCTACATGCTTATTAAAATCTTATTTTTACTTTGAATATCTACTTTAAGAGGAGTTCATTCGTATTTTGGCTGACAAAGAAGGAGATATTTAGGAATTGAGAATTTTAATATCTTGAGAAAATATGAAGAAATGTCAAGGTTCCAAAATGGTGGTTAATTCTGTTTCCTGAAGCCTTATGGTCTACCATGAATTGAGTAATGACAGGAAGAATATACACTGGACATCATCTCTTTCATCAGAATTCCTGTTTATATTTTTCCTGTCATGGATGTTGTGAAGAAAGGTGATTGAGGATGTTTTACCCTTCTGGAAGAGCTGTAGAGAGCCTGATGTGCAGAAATGCTTTAGCCAAATACCTCTTCCAACATAGACACCAACCTGTCAAAAGCTGCAGTGTCTACCCATGGTCTCCTAGTCTACCAGAACTGCCTCATAACTTCAGGAGCAGCCAGAAGACAAAGCTGCTTCATCAAATCTATTTCTGTGTATACTCTCCCTTAATTACTTTTGACATTAGGAAGACTTAAAATACAGAAAGAATAGCTTCAATGAATGACCGATCTTCCCCCCAAATTTGTAAAAACCATGTTTTTTTTGAGTTGGAGTCTCACTCTGTCGCCCAGACTGGAGTGCAGTGGCCACTCCTGGCCACCGCAGCCTCGACCTGCTGGGCTCCGGCCATCCTTCCGCCTCAGCCTTCCGAGTAGCCGGAATTACAGGCGCGCGCTACCACGCCCGGCTGATTTTTTGATTTATTGTAGAGATGAGGTCTCGCTGCCCAGGAGGGTCTCGAACCCGCGGGCTCAGGCAATCCACTCACCTCAGCCTCCCAAAGGCACGGGATTACAGGCTGAGCCACCGAGCCCGGCTAAACCATGTTTTTTTATTTACCTTTGAATCCAAAGCACCTAATATAGTATAAGATCACTCAGAAAATATTTGTTGAATAAATACGTGACTAAAAATTCTAAATAAAATTAGAATAAATTGGACCATTGAATGTAACCGCTATTAAATATGAAAAAAGCAGAAATATTATGATGTAAAATTCACAGATACTAAGTTTAAAGGAAATGTCATATCCCTTATAATTAAATAGCTTTATATTCAAATATGGTTATTCCTCTTAATGGCTAAGTAAACTAGAGCAGCTACACTAAGCCCCCGAGAGTGTTTACTTACTATATTTAGTAAGTTATTGTACCATTAGGATATATTCTGTGATTTGTACCACTAAGATATGTTCTGTGTATTAGTAGTCCTTGAATAATCCATGGATTCTCCCTTGATCTTCAAGATAAATAATACATTTGCAAATTATAGATAGCCATGCACTATTATTCATAATTTAAATATTTCATTCTTTATTAAATTTTATTATATATTCTTATTTGATAAAGCTCTGAAACAGAAATACAAGATAAAAGATATTTAATTTTATCAAAATTTGTCTGTTTTTCATTTTTTTATATTCACTGGAAGTCTCTAAGATTTTTTCCGTTACTTTTCCATTCTAGATATAATCGTTTTTCTCTTAAGTTGTTAATTGTTTTAAGGAATCTCTTATAGAGCTCTGTATATAAATACTTTACGAAATGCTATGGCTTGATCTATTAATTACCATACATAAGATTAATCTAAAGCTGTTATATTTCAGAAAATAATGTTTTGTGTTTAGTAGTTTCTCATTTACATGAATGTGAGAATGATCTGGCAATCTGGCTATAACATCTGTTACACAATTACTAGGCAGAAATGATTCCTGCAGATTTCTATATCTTTAGTCACTGCCACAGGTGTGGCTGTCCTTTCCTATCAAGGGAAGATCTTCTCAATGAAGGATATTCAGATGTGAGTTTTGGTTTGTTTTGCTCTGTTTTCAATCAGATTCTCACTCTCATCCAGGATAGAGTACAGTGACACAATCACAACTTACTGTAGCCTCAAATTCCTGTGCCCAAGCAATCCTCCTGTCTCAGCTTCCTGAGTAGCTGGCCTACAGTTGTAAGACCTCATGCCCAGTTAATTTTTCATATTTTTTTGTAGAGACGAGTTCTCACCATATTGGTATGGAACTCCTGATCTCAAGCAATCCTCCTGCCTTGGCCTCCCAGGGTGCTGAGATAATAGGCGTGAGCCACCGGGCCCAGTCAAGTTTGAGTTTTAAGAATTAAAGGGTAGTCATCTTGACTATAGAAAATTAACTATAATTTTCCAAAGTGGCCTCAAATTAGAATATCTTGGTATTCTCCTTCCAGAGATAATGATTCATTTTTCTAAGATGTTACTTACACCTTGGTAAATAACTCTTTAGGCTATTTTAATTTATAGCCATAAATAAGAGCCTCTTATGCAAAACATTACCAATCTTTTTATGAAGTAAGACTTGTTTAAGGAAAACTGTTTTCCAGCCAATAAATTCAAGCTGAGTTGATGTAAAGAATATAACACTTGATTTTAATGTATTCTCACATTAATGTTAGCATTATGTGGAGGATCAAAATCAAATGCATCAATTGAAAGAAAATGTGTCAAAACATCTCTTACTTGAATTTGTGAGCAAACTGTCATTTAATAGATTTGGAAATAGCTCTAGCACTACTAGACACACATCACTATTAAAACCAATAACACATTATTTGCCTGTATTTCTATCTTTAAAATCCAACCGTGCTCTCCAAAAAAGCCCTAATTTGTACAACGTGCCAATTTTGATGTGTGAATATTCCTACTACAACTGATAACAATCTACCAGCATGGCATCACTGGATACATAGTTGGGAATAACTGTACACACCCTATTGAAATCTGTAAGAGCCAGCAGTTCCACTGCCAAATCTGCAACAAATTTATGTAAAATTATTTTCCGAAAAATAAAAAAAGATGATTTCTTCCATGCATAGAATTAAATTAAATGTATCTGGCTAGCTTAAAATAATTAATTTACCAGACCTAGGCTATATAGGTAATTTGGATGATGTTCTGGGCCCCAAAAGTTAAGAATAAACCAAAGTACATATATAATATTAGTACGCATCAGCAGAGTAGGTTACCATGCCCTTACACTTTATTCTAAGAATTTAGAGTTGCAGGTTGATAAATGTTATTGGTTAATACATCATGATTTAATACAATGTAAAATGATACAGTTATTTACTCATAAATGTCTAACAATTTAAAGAACATAGCTGTACAAAGCAAAAAAAAATCCTCAGAATCACTATGATTCTCAAGATTTCATGCATATCTTGTACTGCTGATGCAACACACACATAAAAGAGGGTTTGAAAATGTTTGTTAGGCCAGGTGTGGTGGCTCAGCCTGTATCCCAGCACTTTTGGAAGGCGAGGCAAGAGGATTACCTGGACCCGGGGGTTCGAGGCCAGCTTGAGCCACTTGGTGACACTTCGTCTCTACTATAAATCACAAAAACTAGTTGGGCGTGGTAATGTGTGTGGTGACCATGAGCATGGCACTGCACTTCAGCCTGGGCGACAGAGTGAGTCCCTGACTCAAACATAAATAAATAAATAAAACTAAATAAAATTTGTCACTGTATCTCTTAATGGATTTATGAATAAACTACAATTTAATCAATTTTAAAATAGCTATAGCACTCTAGTTCACAAATAGTTGAGATCAAGATTATTGTAGTTTGCATTCTCTTCTGTCCTTATAAACTGCTATTAGCTCCTCTTGTCACTTAAGTGCTCATGCTTCTATAAAGAAGCAAATTGTCTATATCATTGTCAGAAAAATATATCTATTATCCAAGAATCAAATATTTTCTTTTGTTTTAACAATGAAGAATTTCCTTTAAAAAATACATTCACAGTAGTTTACACCATTTAGGATGCCAAATTATTGAATTCAAATCAAACATAAAAGTTGTTTTCATTTTGTTTTGATTTCTTCTCTTTCTTTTTACTAATTTGACTTAGTAAAACAAACAAAATTTATATTTGCTCATATTTTCCCATTGGTATGGGTTAAATTATATTTCTGTGAAAATTATATTTTAAGGTCTGTACCCGCAGTACCTCAGAAAGTAATCTTATTTGGAAATAGATTTACTGCAGATGTAATTCATTAAGATGATATCTGGAGTAGAAGTCATACTGGAGTTGCATGGGCCCCTATCCTATATATAACTGGAGACCTTATTAAAGGCATCATTTGGACCATTGCTTTGTTAAACTCTGGTGTCACCTCGTGGCTCTTTGAGCTCTGGTCACTTTGTTTTCTCAGCCTTGACCCCTTTCCCTACCTTGGGGAGGTGAATCTTTCTCTCTCTCTCTCTCTCTCTCTCTCTCTCTCTCTCTTTCTTCTCCTTTGTTCTCCCCTTCTTCTTCTTCCTCCTCTTCCTCCTCTTCCTCCTCTTCTTCCTCCTCCTCCTCCTCCTCTCTCCCCCTTCCTCCCTCCCCCCAATTACTTTCTAAATAAACGTTGCTTGAAAACATGTTTTATAAAAGGCATCATTTGGACATAGACACTGCATAGGGAGAATCTCTTGTGCAGATAGGAGAAGGCTGAAATCAGGGCGATGTATCATCTTTAAGTCAAAAACTGTCAGAGATCACCAGTCAGCCACCAGAAGCTAGATAAGAACCATGGAGGAGATTCTTCTTTACAGAGTTTAGAATGAACCAACCCTGCTGACATCTTGATCTTGAATTTTTAGTTTCCAAAACTATGTAACAATATAATTTTCTTGTTCTAAGCTACCTAATTTGTTATACTTAGTTATGGACGTTCTAAGAAACTAATAATCACATGTACCAGAGATAAATGTCATCTATAAAGATAACTCATCCTATCTTTGCTTGCTGTTGCAAATTTTAACTGTAGAAAATATCCTGTCTGGCTCCATTGACTCAGCTGAAGTGCAAACAGTTCAAATCATGTTTATACTATGTTAAGTGATTCTTGCAAGGGTCAATATTTCTTCTTTATACATAATGAAACCAGGTAGACATAACACTGGCAACAGTAAAAGATTTTCCCTGCCACTTCATGAAGTTGCCTAGAAATATAACCTAGCATTAACAATAGAATAATTTTAGCAATATCTAATTCAATTGAATTACACAGATTTTGTAGCTTAATACATAATTTGAGAATTGAATGTTCCTCCCTTTGAATTCTACAAGTGTTCTCCTATGAACCTTTAATTAGAAAATTGCATGCTTGAAAAATTTTAGTGACAGGTTTTAATGAAACAGTCACAAGTGTAGATTATAAACCTGATTTTGTTGTTTGAGTGTTTGGTCTGCCAAATACCCTGAATCAATAACAGAGCTGTGGAAAGAAGTATTTGAGTAGAAGATAAGAAAACACTGCTAGGTGGAAAGCACTCATGTATACCAGTGATTTTATATTTTAGGGTGAGTCCCACAATAAGATATTGTGTTAAGGAAAAAATACTAAATGGTACCTTGCCAGATATTGAGGAAGCAGAGGTAAATACCAATTTTTGTATTCCACGGTCAGTTGCACTTTAAATGACAAGTGAAAAATAAATTAACGTGTAAGGATTTGGTAAAATATGTTAATAATATTTTGAAATTTTTAATTCATTAAATCCACAAAGATTTATAAAGCATATCTTGTTTTCTAGATATTGGACATACACAGATGAATGTCTTAAATTTCATAATAATGCTAATTTTTACAACGCTCAATGAATCAATTAGAATCATATTGATTATATCTTATAAGTTCATGCTTACAAAATTTAATAGCTAAATTATTAGCCAAATACTGCCACCATCTTTTCTATTAGTAGCAAAATCATATTCCAGTTCAGAGCCATTCATTATAACTTCATAATGTCATTAAGTGAGGGACAGTAATATCTGAGAAGGAAATAATTTAAAACAAATTGTACACGGAATTAGGTTGACTATCAATTTAAAATGCACATTTATTGATCCTGACAGCTCTCAATCTAATGAGTCATTTTCGTGAAATAGAGTCTTTTAAGGGTGATTAGCTATTTTCCAGAATTCTGTCAATCACACAGACCCTGAAGGTCGCAGTCCCAGCGTTCCTCTCTTTCTGACTTCCTCTGCTACTTGCTACCACTACATTATTGATTTCACCTTAATTCTGCAGTGATGAATAGTAAAATTATGAAGACAGATGTAGGGGTTCCTTTGATTCCATAATATGATGATACTTTAAAAGAACATGCTTTATTACTGAATGAATTTCAGTTAAAGAAAAATTACATTGCCAAATGGCAAATGCTGTATATTTTTGGGTTTGGGAAATTCAGATATGGTTTGACATTGTTTAACATGCCATAAATTAAAAAGTCTTTCAATTCATAAAAGGAAATACATATAAGCTAAAAGTAAACATCCTTAGAAATCAATATTTTTTTTAATTGAGGAATATTGCAACACATATTTTGATAACATAATTTTAAATGAGAAGTGAACAATTTAAAGTGTTTGACATATGTATGCCTCAAACTTGATTAATGCTTGGTCTTAGGTCATTTATCTATCTAGTAACATTTTCTAAACTGAAAATTATGAGAATAACTTATCTAGGAATTGAAACATATCTTTATATCTTGTTCATAGCTAAATAGTTGACTGCGGAGTTTCTAATAAGAACTGTTTTGTGAAAGTCATTTGTCTATCACAATTCTGAGTTATTTACAATACTCTGAATGAATGATAATTTTAATTTTCTTGCATAAACCCACAATACCAAAATCCAAAAAATGTGTTTAATTTTGCCTATGCCTTTCTATTTCATTATAAATAGTGCTCTAAAATCATTCTAGAGTATATTTCAGAGTTCTGCAATGCATTCTTCTTCTTTGGATGAATGATTTCTGTGAACCTTAAGAATATTTATTGAGTTTCCACTGTGTTCCAGTCATACAGCTGTTCTTCAGAAATAATAAATAAGCTGTAGTAAATGACTGCAAAGAGTTAATTGCTTTCTGTGGTGTAAGAAGAAATACATGCAATTTTTTAATCCTATAATAGAATAAATAATTATGAGTGATATGGAAAAACTTTATGAAAGCCCAATAGAAATCTATTACAAAAATGTATGTAATTTTAAATTTTAAGTGGCTTCACTTTTTGAAAAAGGTAAAACAAATAGGTAATATATATTTTAGCAACATATTTATGTAAGTCAAATATTCAAAATTTTAACATGCAATTATTATTAGCAATATTACTGAGATATTTTACATTATTTTACATACTCAGAATTTAAAGTTATTAAAACCACCTTTCAAGAGTTCAGCTTCCACATGAGACCTGTGGACACTGTCTTGGAGAAAGTGGCACTGTGAAATTATAGACAAAGGGACACATTATTTAAATATAACCTTTCCTTGCCCCTTATTCTGTTTTTTATTTTCATTATCAAACTTTGTCACTGACTCTTTTAATAATAGGTCTAATTTAGCCAAGTGTTCAAAGTAAATCAGAACTTGGCATAGTATGCATAGAATTCATATTATTTGTTTTGAAGTTAGTTAAATACATTGTACAGAAATGCACCAAATCCTTCCTAAACTCAAAAAACTTGGGCCAGAGGAATGGTACTTATGAAGTAAACCAGTATTTACAAATTATTTGCTCTATATGTTTTGTCTTTAATTGTAAATATTTAGTTGAGTGTTCTTTAACAAGATTAAACTTTATGGCAATAAAGAAAAAGAAGTCTTCAACTACAAAACAGTTTTGTTTGGAAATATTGTTGAAATAAGGGTTTTGACTCATATGTTGCCTTTCAGCAATGTTTCTTGGGGAGGTGTTTTGGAAGGAGAATTATCGGTATGCTAGTTTGAAGTTACAGAACTGGGTCAGTTTATTAGACCTCACGTTAATCGTGAAAAAATCATACTTTGAGTCTACATGCAGGTTTAAGTTGACACTATTTATAACAGGAGATGATTATACTATCCTCAAAATATTATTGTAAGGATGAAAAGAGATTAAGCATGTGTTACTAGAATGAGACTTCTCTATAGATATTACCTGTGAGCAAGGTTAGTAATCTTTTCTATTATCTTACCTTGATTAGCACTGTCATCAATAATTCCTAATAAAATCTAGAGATATTTTGTAGCAAATTATTTTTGTCAATCAAGGAAATAATACATGGCCAAGCTTTAAAGTAAAACCAAGTCAATTGTGCTTATCATAGAAAATGAATTAAATGAGAAAGTTGAATCATCAGATTGATTTTTCTGAATTATTTTTATTAAATTATTTTCAAATTTGTAACTGCCCAGATCATGTAAACAAGACTTTTCTTTAAAATGTAACAACTAAAAGGAAATACACACACACACACACACACACACACACACACACACACACACACACACTTTTTTATTTTTTATTATTTTATTTTATTTTATTTTATTTATTTATATTTTTGAGTTGGAGTCTCTGTCGCCCGGACTGGAGTGCACTGGTCGCTCCTGGCCACCGCAGCCTCGACCTGCTGGGCTCCGGCGATCCTTCTGCCTCAGCCTTCCAAGTAGCTGGAATTACAGGCATACGCTACCACACCCAGCTGATTTTTTGATTTATTGTAGAGATGAGGTCTCACTGCCCAGGCGGGTCTCGAACTCACAGGCTCAGGCAATCCACTCACCTCAGCCTCCCAGAGGCGTGGGATTACAGGTTGAGCCACCGAGCCCGGCTCATATTTATATTTTCAACTTAAAATTAAAATTTTTTAAAAATATTGAAAATGCCATGAACATTTATTAATTTATCCAATAAAGTTGATGACATAACAAAATCAGAAAACACTTTAAAATTGACATGAACTCTTAGATTTGAATATTTATGCCCTTTATTCTGAGCTATTTTATAATGAATTTAAATGTGTTATATTTCAGAGATTTTATTTGTCAAATTATTTTTCTTATCCATAGCATATTGAAAACAGGTTATTATTTGAAAATAAATTTATTGCTTTTCCAGGTCTGAGATCAAGTCATCATTATTCTTATTGAGTAAGCAAAATACCTATAGTATGTACTATATATATAAAATTCACAATAATATTTTGTTAATCTCCCGACCGCTGATATGAATTTGCATCATTCCAAATTCTGTTCATGGTTGCCACTGACAAGAATTTACATCAGTCCAAATTATGTTCCTGCTTGATGCTGATGTGAATTTACACCTTTGCAAATTGTTTCTAAATTCTGTAACATTGTCATATGTGTGTGCTATCATATTTTGCATAAAAATGAATAGTCAGGCAAAGAACAAGAAAGTTAATTGAGATAATTATCTGATATCGGCTGAGCAATGTTGTTATTGAATTAGGTAGTTGGTAAAAATTGTAAATTGGTCATTATTTTGTTGCGGTTAGTGTTGTATACATGTATTTTGATATTTCAGGGCTTTCATACTTCAGTGGTAAAAATAGCTTATCATAATTATGGAAAATAAAAATATATATGCTGATGAGATTTCTGAGGTCGAAGGTGAATCTGATAAACTTATTAGTCATAGTGTCACAGATAGTGATGTAATGACAAAATGTAAAGAAGGAAATATAATGCCGATAATCTATGACAGTGAATCTAGTACTGGTAAGAACAAATCAGACATTGAGTGAGCAAAATATGATCCAAAAAGAAACTTAGAAGTGTTTATTGGTAATCCAGGTGTCAAGGTATTGTGAAATAATCCTCAAAGTATAAATGAAGTTGTCAGACAATTTACTGGAGATAAAATCTAGTAGGCCTGGTTTCCTTCTTGTCCTCAGTCGATGAAGTGAGCAGATAGGGTTAATTCAGAAGAAATGACTTGAATCTTGATTTGTGTATATTTACAATCTACATGCAATATTAACTAAATCAGATAGCTCTTTCAGGTCCTCATATGTACATAGGTAGGCTCCTTCCCATCCTGTTCCTTATTCATTAGTTGTTGAACTTTGTAAGCTGACTTTGAAACATTACAGCAATGTTTTCTTCTTTTTTGCACCAAGTTTATAAACTTATACAGTGCAATAACTGTTGCTTTTCTGAGGGAAACCAAAGGCAAATTTCTCAAGGTTTTTGCTGCCTCCTTTAGCAGCAAAAGGAGGATCCTCTATACATTTGTAATAGATAAAAATAGGCCAAAGTGAGTGAATTGCCTGAGCCCGAGGGTTCAAGACCAGCCTGGGCAACTTGGGAGACCTCGTCTCTACAATAAATACAAAATGATTTGTTTCTGGAATCTCTAAGCAGACCTTGAATAATTATAATACTATAAGAAAGGGATTGGCAGTTGAGGGAAACTGCTAGGGGAGGGAGGATGCGATTGGCAGTTGAGGGAAACTGCTAGGGGAGGGAGGGACATACCTCATTAACAAGGGTATCTGCATAATCAACGTTTGTATACCTAAACCTGAACTGTACCCCACATCTTTATTATATTTTTTAAAACAATGAGTCAGGCACAGTAGTATGTGCCTGTAGTTCCATCTACTTGGAAGGCTGAGGCAGAAGGACATCCAGAAAGAACCCAGCAGGTTGACGCTGGGGTAGCCGCAAGTATGAGTGCCACTGCACTACAGCCTAGGCGACAGAGTGAGACTTTGACTCAAAAATAAATAAATAAATAAAATAAAATACCAGATTGCAAATTCTTTTAAAAAATCTTAAATCATATGCCAAGTTTTTGGTCCAAATTGTTGTGTAAGATAAGTTAAACTTAAATTGTGTTCTATTAATGCATATGAGTGTATTTCTGTAAGCATAATTATGCTGAAATAAAGTTTTAAAAAGCAAAAAAATTACAAAGTATAAAATGCTAGCTAGAGTGATGTCTGAGGCAAATACTGAATATGTCTGCAACTTTCAGCTGTATTGTGAAAAAAGTGATGGTTTAGCAAAGACCATTTCACTTATGCTCAATGAAAAGTTTGTGGCCACCAGCTTCAGATTTCTTTTATTTCCATCTGCTCTCAGTATTAGAAAAGTAAAAAATTTGCTGGTCATGAATGTGTTAATAGCCAAGAAATTATTTTTGTATTAAATGAATGTGAAGTGAAAGGTAAATTAGTAAAACATGTTGGAAACAAACAAGACAGCCATATGTCTAAAGAAAATGGAGGTTTGACTATTTGTATAAACTATGTATTAATGTAAGATTAAAAGACATAGCACGTTTTGTCTCTCTAACTAAAATTGCTATATTATAATAGGGGCCCACAAATAAACAGTATTATTATTATTATCATTATTATTATCATTTAAATTTGGAGGAAGGATCCTTTGTAGCCCCATAGGCATCAGTGTACCAGCTAGCGCTGTTGTGAGAGGCTGCATTTGGCTTCATTTTTTTTTTTTTTTTTCATGGAGACTCAACGCATTTGCCCATTTCATGATGGGTTGGTTACCAGCATATCTCCCCACACCCTTCTGAGTGCTCAGCAGTTTTTGAACTATCCAATATCGCCCCAAAGACTTTTTTGTTTCCCTGGATAAAAACATTCTCAAAGGTAAATTTTTTGCCAATGTGGAAGAGGTTAAAGCCAAAAATGGCAGAAGCACCTTAAAAACATTAAAATTTATGAGTTGAAAAACAGTTTTAAACAGTGAGAAAAGTATCTCCATAGGTGTATTGAATCAGACAGAGAAGACTTTGAAGGTAACTGAAATTTAATTATGTTAGAATAAATACACAATTTTTATAAGTAAATGTGGGATTTTGGGAGGTCCCTCCTCATATACCAATAATATAATATCAGGTGATTTCTTTCATTTAGAGACTTAACGCTTTTTTTTTTTTTTCTGAGTTGGAGTCTTACTCTGTTGCCCAGGCTGAAGTGCAGTGGCATGCTGACAGCCACCCCAGTGTTGACCTGCTGGGCTCCACGATTCTTCCACCTCGGTCTTCCAAGTAGCTAGAACTACAGGCGTGCACTACCATGCCCGGCTAATTTTTTATTTATTGTAGAGACAAGGTCTCGCCAAGTTGCCTGGGCTGGTCTTGAACCTTCAGGCTCAATCCACTTGCCTCGGTCTCCCAAAGTGCTGGGATTACAGGATGTGCCACCAAGCCTGGACAATGCATCTTGAACAACTTAACTGGAAAAATATAATTTCAGAGTCTATCATTCTGAAATAGTTTCTCCTCACAACTACGAACTTTTGACCATTCAAATTTAAATGCTTAAGGTTTTTGGTCAATTTTATCTGAAGTCTAAGAACATTGCTAACACAATTTAATTTATTAAATAATAATTAAATGTTGTCATTGTAATTGTGACTACATAAACTTAAGTGTTGTACCATGTAAGGAATGTTTGAATTCCTTCACGAGTAGATTTAAAAACAAAAGAGGTGGGATGGAGCCAGCAAGATGTTAAAATAGAAGGTATCCATGATCATTCCTCCCACAGCAACAACAATTTGGCAGTCATCAAAAGACAAAAATGCCTTTTTTGGAACTTTGGGGTCCAGGTAGGAGCTTATGCAATCCTGATGAAGAGACCAAAAGGGCTATCTTGATATTACAGGTCCTCACCAAGTTGACTTGCTGATGCTAAGGTAGAAGGTTTACTGACTGGTAGTGTTTATAGATGCAGAAATAGCCTCATACCCTTGTGGACTTGGCTGCAGTATCATTTGGCCTCGGTTCCACCACCAGCATCATACACCAATAGATCCGTGAATCAGGTAATAGGCCTCTGTCCTCAGTTCCAGCTCTACACTTAGTGACTCATTGTAAAGTCCTGAAATAGATTTCGCAGTCAGAGATCCTTTGGTAGACATGTACATTCATGCTCTCTAGGCGGCAGACCTGCCAATTTTGGTCCAATTAGGCATCTTGAAGTGACCCTGCAACACACACCCAGTCCCTCATAATCATAAACCAGAACAGTCTTGCCCATCTAGGGACTTAGAGGAAGGTACTCCCATCTGTACCCTCAGTGGAAGACCTACAGATGGAGATTAGGCTGTGCACGTTTAAGTAGATCTGTGACCTTAGCCACAGTCGGGCCAGTTTTGTCTACATAGGTACCCAATCAGTTACTTGACAGGAGACTTTCCAGGGATACAGAAAGAGCTACATACACATACACCTGGAAATAGGCTTATCTTCTATGGTCCCAACCGTAGATCTTGAATCAGGCCCTTGTCTTAGTGCCAGCCCTATGAACCATGGTTTTCAACAGTCTTGTCTACCCAGAGACCAGACAGTATTCATACTCCCACGCAAACTCCTGTAAGCAGGCCCACCCCACAGCAAACCTAGCAGCAGCAATGTGAGGTGACTTTAACTTCACTCGACTGTGGTCCGGAGGCCAATCTTATTAGTCCAGACAATATAAGAGATGTCTGTTCCTTCAAATTCACAGAAACCAATGCAAGGGTGCACAAACATGAGAAACAGGCAAGCATGAAATCACCAAAGGAAAAAAATAAAGCATCAGTAACTGATCGCAAAGAAATGGAGATCGCCGGTCTCGGTGGCTCAGCCTGTAATCCTGCGCTTTGGGAGGCTGAGATAGGTGGATTGCCTGAGCCCGAGGGTTCGAGACCCTGGGCAACTTGGCGAGCCCTCATCTCTACAATAAATCAAAAATTAGCTGGGCGTGGTACCGCGCACCTGTAGTTCCAGCTACTTGGAAGGCTGAGGCGGAAGGCTTACCAGAGCCTAGCAGTTCGAGGCTACAGTGGCCGGGAGCGGCACTGCACTCCAGTCTGGGTGACAGAGTGAGACTCCAATTCAAAAAAAAAAGAAAAAAGAAAAAAAAGAAATGGAGAACAACACATTGGCAAATAATAATTTTAAAGAAGCTGAATGATAGGCACTAAAACACATATAAACGACAAAATGAAATCAGGAAAATAATGCATGAACAAACGTAGAAGTTTAATAAAAATATGGAAACCATAAAAATAATCAAACAGAAATCCTGCAGTTGAAGAATATAATGACAAACACTAAAAACAAAAAAAATAGAGTTTTAATTGAACATTTTATCATGCAAAGATTAAATATAGGGCTTTTTAAATTCTATGATAATTAAAATTAGCCAGGCAGAAAAATACAGATAACACATGATTTTATTTATGTGTTGAATCTAATAAGTTTGAACTCATAGCAATAAAGAATAAAATGATGGTTATCAGAGGTTTTGGGTAAAAGGGGTGGGAATATAGGGAATGAAAGGAATCAAGGAATACAAAGTTTTAGATAAGCAAGAACAGATTTTGAGACCTATTGCACAGATAGTTGATTATGTATAAACATATATAAATTCTAAAATACTAAGACAGTAAATGTCAAATGTCTTGCTATTAAAAAATGATAGAAAAGCAAAATGATAAATGTTAATTAACTTGATTTAAGCATGTTACATTGCATAAATATACCAAAACATCACATTGTACCCCATAAATGCATACAATTGTAATTTGCCAATAAAAATAATTTTGTAAAAATTAAAAAGTCTAGTTAAGTAAACATAAAATAAGAAAATAAATGAAGAAATTATGTGAGACCAATAAGACACCAACAAGCTAACAAATATAATTGTTATCAGAGTTTTAGATGGAAGATAGAGAGAGAGAGTGACAGAATGCTTATTTAAAGAAATAATGGCTGCAAACTACTTCCCAAATCCTGGAAGCGATATGGACATCCTGATTTATAAAACTGCAATGATCCCAAGAAAAATTAACTGAAAAAATATTACTCTAAGATATAATATATTGTATGTCAACTTACAAAAAGACAAGGTTGAAATGAAGTTGCTATCAGTTTAATATAAGCTGTTAAGCCGGGCTCGGTGGCTCAGCCTATAATCCTGCGCCTTTGGGAGGCTGAGGTGAGTGGATTGCCTGAGCCCGCGGGTTCGAGACCCGCCTGGGCAGCGAGACCTCATCTCTACAATAAATCAAAAAATCAGCTGGGCTATGGTAGCGCCTGCCTGTAATTCCGGCTGCTTGGAAGGCTGAGGCGGAAGGATCGCCGGAGCCTAGCGGGTCGAGGCTGCGGTGGCCGAGAGCGGCCACTACACTCCAGTCTGGGCGACAGAGTGAGACTCCAACTCAAAAAAAAAAAAAAAATATATATATATATATATATATATATATATATATATATATATACATATATATATATAAGCTGTTATAATATATAAGATGTTTTATGTAAACCTCATGGTAATCACAAGTAAAAAGTTTCAAGAAGATACACAAAAGGTAAAGGAAAGAACCTCAAATCATATCACTAGAAAACGCCAACAAATCACAAAGAAAGACAGTAAGAGAGGAAGAAAAATAAAAGAAAGGAAACTACGAGTCAGAAAGCAATTAGCAAAATGACAATATAAAGTCCTTACCAATAATTACGTACCTACAGGAGATTCACTTTAGCTCTAAGAACACACAGTTAAGGGATAGAAAACATTATTTCATATTACTGGTAACCAAAAGAGAGAAATACTGGTTATACTTATACCAGACTAAACAGACTAGCAGAAAAATTTTCCACAAGAGACAAGGTCACTACATAATGAAAGAGAAATCAATTATCAAGAGGACATAAAAATTATAAATATATAAGCACACACCGAAACACCTACATTATGAGTACAATGCAAACATTAGTATAACTGAAGGGAAAAATAGACAGCAATACAATAATAGTAGAAGACTTCAATATTCCACTTTCAATAGTGAATAGATCATTCAGACATAAAATCAATGAGTAAATAGCAGAATTGAATAGCACTATAGAACAAATGAAAAGGTGATCATAACCACAAACCAGCAAGAAAATGCAAATTAAATTAACAATGAGATGTTGTCTCACATCTGTTAGAATGACTATTATCAAAGAGGCAAAGCATAACAAATATTTGCTAAGGTGTGGAGAAAGAAAACTTTCGAGCACAGCTGGTGGAACTGTAAATTGGTATAGCTGCTATAAAAAACAGTACTAAAGATTCTTCAACAAATTAAAAATAGAACTACCGTACATTCCAGCAATCCCAGTTCTGATGGTTCATGGCTTACAATGCTTCAACTTATAACTTTTCAGTTTTACAACGGTGTGAAATCCATATTTATTCAGTAGAAAACATAATTCAAATGTTGAATGTTGATAATTTTCCCATGTGGCAATATGTGGTATGATACTCTCTCATGGTGCTAGACAGCATCAGTGAGCTCCAGTTTCCAGTCAGTTGTACTAATGCATGCAGTCTGAGCATGTTTAATGTAGGTGAGCTATGACATTTGCCAGGTTAAGTCTATTAAACATATTTTTTGAATTACATATATTCAACTTCAAATAGGTTTATCAGAAAGTATCCCCATCACAGGTTGAGAAGCATCTGTATATTTAACGTAAAGAAATTGATATCTCAACAAAATGTCTTCCTTCTCATGTGCATTATGGCATATTCATAACAGGGAAACAAAGTATCTGTGGATAGATGTGTGGATAGAGAATATTTAGTATGTACATATGTTCCCCAACTCACAATGATTTCATTTATGATTTTCAACTTTATTATGGATTTATCTGCACATGACCCTGTTGTAAGTTGAGGAATTCCTTATTGCTTACAATGAGGTGATGGTTTCTACTGATTGCATATTGTTTTCTCACCATACTTAAGCCAAAAATTATAAATTGAACCATTGTTAGTGTTACCAGCTGTTGTGTTACCAGCATTAAATGCATTTTTGACTTACAATATTTTTGACTTATGATTAGTTTATTGGGATAAGTCAAGAAGCATCAATACATGCAATGGAATTTTATTCAGTCATAAAAAATTGGAAACCCTGCCATTTTCACCAACATGAATAAAGCTGAGACATTCAACTAAATAAAGTAAGCTATGCACAGAAAGACAAATACTGTATGATCTCATTCAGGTAATATCTACAAAAGTAGAAATCACAGGAGCAAAGATAGGATGATAATTGACAAAGGCTAAGGTATAGAGAAAATGAGGGTTATAGTAAAATAAGTTCTGAGGTTTCTAGTATATTTACTAAAAAGGTAGATCTTAAGTGTTACAGAGAGAGAGAGAGAGAGAGAGAGAGAGAAAACGGAATTTCCAGATTTTCGCTTTGGTCTTAGGTTCCTCAGCTACATATATATATATAAAAAAAATCACTGTTTCCAAGTTAAAATACTAAAAGTATTTTGGATCCTAAGATATGAAAACTACTAGGACTGAAATGCTCAAAATATTTAAAAATTTTGTTAATTTATATCTGCTTTGTTCTAGAGGTAAAACAAGTAAGTAATAACAAAGTCTGATGGGGACCCATTCACAAGTAAAATATTATTTGAAGGAGGCTGCTGGAATTTGACTATTAAATTTGACTTAGTAAGTTTTATGAAATTTTCACCTTTTTCTTACCTCTAAAATCATCTTAAGCTGCTTTTCCTTAACCTCTTTATTTATAACCTTTTTCTCCCTCAAATACCCTTAGTAGTTCTTTAGCTAGTTAATTTAGCTTTATTCCTATAATATTTCTTTATAAGTTTCACTTGTCTTCACAGGATTTGTTCTTCTATTCTGTACTCATTGTAGAGATAATCATCAACTTTTCAGTGTTACCTTAAATTTGAGTATTTATGGATGGTAGTAATTTATATAACGTCACCATTCACTGGTATAAAATTACAGAAGAGCAGTTATTGAAATACACAGCTCATGTTATCAAATTCACCAAAAGAACCTAAAGTCATTATTCCTTATAGTGGATGATATATTGATCATATTAAATCTTGGCTTAACTTTCAGTCACAAAGCACTAAATATCAAATATTATGAATCCCAAGACATCTGGTCAAATATTGCTATAAAAAAACTTATTACCTCTGACCCTTCTTCTCTCCAATAGATTCTAACATTTATTGAAAAGATTTGAGTGATAAAAAGTAACAACTGTATGATTTGCAGATGCCGTGAAGCTACTAGTAAAAAAAAAAAAAGCTTTTAAGTGTCTTGTACAGTCTAAGGGAAAATCAGCCAAGTGTTGCTATGCAAAAAAGGCAGTGGTCTGACTTGTGGTCCTTATTTTTTTCCACCTGAAATTGTTTTCATTTTTTTTTAATTGTTAAATGATCAGAGATATATTCATAAAGCAAGGCCTACAGAAGTCAAATAATATGGAGAGTAGAGATAATGATCCAGATGAATGAGATTAAAAAAAGCATATGTTATAGGGATATAAAAGTGTCTGGCGCTTAAACTGTGAAGATTTCTCAATAGTTTAGAAATCTAAATTCCAGCAATACAAATAAGTAAAAGATACAGGTATGTTTTTGAAGATTATTTTTCAAAGAAAGATGCATAAATGCCTAGTAGAGAATAATTCACAAATATTTAAATGTGAACAATAATGTTGATTAAATATAAAATAAATAGCCATATTAGAATACTGACATGCACAATGTGCCATTCCTTCACTTGCATGACCAGAAAAAAAAATTAAGTGACAATTCTTAACTTTTTTGGTTTCAGGACCTCTTTTCATTCTTAAAAGTTATTGAGAGCTGGGCACAGTGGCTCATGCT
Organism: Cephalopachus bancanus; assembly: GCA_027257055.1. Taxonomy (NCBI): domain Eukaryota; kingdom Metazoa; phylum Chordata; class Mammalia; order Primates; family Tarsiidae; genus Cephalopachus; species Cephalopachus bancanus. The sequence continues at coordinate 8,320,185 of JAPVLO010000041.1, forward strand.
TCTAATCCCAGCACTCTGGGAGGCCGAGGTGAGAGAATTGCCTGAGCCCACGGATTCCAGACCAGCCTGGGCATCTTGGCGAGACCTCATCTCTACAATAAATAAAAATATTATCTGGGTATGGTGGTAAGCACCTGTAGTTCCAGCTACTTAGAAAGCTGAAGTGGAAGGATCATCTGTGCCCAACAGGCTGAGGCTGTGATGGCTGTGAGCATGCTACTGCACTCCAGCCTGAGGGTCAGAATGAGATCCTGAATAAAAAAAAAAAATTACTGAGGACCCTCAAAGAATTTTTGTTTATGTGGACTACACATATCAATATTACCTAGCTAAAACATTTAAATTATCAACTTTATAATAATGATTAATCAATTTAAACTTAATAATATTTTAATATAGATATCATACTTTAATTAACAAACAATATTTTCAAAACAATAGTAAAAGTATATCTACCATAATGAAAGGCTTCTACATTCAATGTTTCACTTTTTTCCTTAGATAATATGAAATAAGTTTAGCTTTCCACAGATCTATAATTGAACCAAAAGGGATATTTAATAGTCTTAAAAAATTTTTTTTTCACAGGACCAGTTCCGTGAAAATACCCGCTTTCTTCATCAGTGGCATGCTCATTTAGCTCTTATCTTTATATTACAGTAAGTTATTTTGCTCTCACTGTTTTAACAAAAAGACAACAACATAAAAAAATCCTTGCATACCTTGTTCAATTGGAGAATTTTATTTATTTATTTATTTAATTTTTTTTTTTTTTTTTTTTTGAGTTGGAGTCTCACTTTGTCGCTCAGACTGGAGTGCAGTGGCCGCTCCCGGTCACCGCAGCCTCACCTGCTGGGCTCCGGCGATCCTTCCACCTCAGCCTTCCGAGTAGCCGGAACTACAGGCGTGCGCGACCACGCCCGGCTAACTTTTTGATTTATTGTAGAGATGAGCTCTCACCAAGTTGACCAGGCGGTCTCGAACCCGCGGGCTCAGGCAATCCACTCACCTCAACCTCCCAAAGGCGCGGGATTACAGGCTGAGCCACCGAGCCCGGCTTCAATTGGAGAATTTTAATGTTTTTCATTTATCATTGTAAAACCAATGACAATTTTATAACTTTTTTGTACATAGCTGTTACATGGAGGGCAATCTGTCTTTAAGTATGGATAAATTACTCTTAAAAAAAGAATCCTAGATAGTATTCCCGTCGAGTCAGGTGTCTTTTTGTTTAAATAAACTTGTTTAAAATGAAAAAAAATTATTTTAAATATGTATGGTAAAATTCGGAGTTAGAGGTACAAATGTTCAATATGCACATACCCTTGTTGATGAGGTGTGCCCCTCCCTCCCCTGGTAGTTTCCCACTACTGTCAATCCCTTTCTTATAGAATTACAGTAGTTGTTCAAGGTTCGCTTATGAGTGTGAACATGGAATACTCACTTCTTTGTTTCTGTGGCAGATCACTCAGTATTATTAACTCTAAGTCCATCCAAATTGCTGAGAAGTTCATAATTTTGTCCTCTTTTATGGCTGCATCATACTCCATTTTGTTATTCCTAGATACTATTTGAAACAATACGCTCCCCCCCCAAAAAAAAAAGCCTCAGAAACAACCTCAGAAGAAAAAGAGTTTTTTGTTTTTTTTTTTTCTCTTGACCTCTTGTCTCTGCCACATTATCCTTCAAAGCTAACCATGGAAAGGATACCTCAGCCATAGCAGAAACAGAATACGTTTTCTAATGCCAATCATAAAACCTAAAAATATTATTGTAACTTTCCCTCTGCCTTTCTGTGTAATAACTAGCCTTACATAAACGATCAAATCTACCTTATTTTACCATATGACATAAGATCTTCTTTCTAGAAAGGGTCCTGCCCTGCACTCAGTAGGAAGGAATGCATTCTCAGAAAGGAAGAATCTGGACAGACAGCACTTGTTGGGTTTCTCCACTCAGGCTATTAGCCTTAGATCATTTCCTTTTTGTCCAATCATATTTCTACATGGCTGTTCATACTTGGTTGAACACAAGTATAAAAGTAGACAATTTCCTTTATATCTTTGGGTCTTCATTTTGAAGTTTCCCATATACACACCAATAAATTTGTATGCATTTTCTCCTGTTAATATACTTCTTGTCAGTGATTTTCACCAAATCTTCAGAGGGCAAAGGGATTTTTTCATTTCCTTTTCCCCTACGGTGTTATCAGAACTCATTAAGTGGTAGTTTCTTAAAAGTACGTGACAGATATGAAAATACATACAAAATGTTTTTTTTATTTTTCTTAAAATGTACTCATCAATATTGTAATTTGACCAACTCTCTTATCTCGAATAATTGTATAACTAAATGCATCATCACTTGGAAAATATTCATCACTGATTTATGCAAATGTTCATATGTTAAGACATATTATACAAAGTCATCACAAATTACAGATTCTTAGAAATTTACCACTATAAACTCACGTGAGAATGGCTGTGGGCCAAGCAAATTTTGTATTAATATTTTGGAATTATTTTACATCTGAAGACCCCTCAAAAGGATGTCAAGCAACCCACGGGGTTGCCAATCACTTTGAGTCACTTAGCTTAAAGCAGTCATTCCCAAACCTTTTGGTATGAGGGACCAGTTTCGTGGAAGATGATTTTCCACAGACTAGGGAGCTGGAGATGGAAGGTTTGGGATAATTCAAGAACCTAACATTTATTGTGCACTTTACGTCTATTATTATTCGATTGCAATATGTAATTAAATAATTATAAAACTCACCATTTTTAAAAAAGGTGGATGGAAGTGGGAAATAAAACAATGGGTGAGCCATGCGCAGACTAGTGTCAGATTTAAAGTCTACCACCAGAGGGAGCTGGGCAATTGAAAGACGTCAGCTCACTTTCCACTCACTGATAATGTTTTGATGTGAGTCTACAAGCAATTGATTTATTATAGTCTCTTTGCAGTCAAACCTCACTGCTAACGTTAATCTGTATTTGCAGCCCCATTGCCTCAGCTTCATCTCATATCATCAGGCATTAGATTTTCATAAGGAGCACAAAACCTAGATCCCTTTCATGTGCAATTCACAATAGGGTTCCAGCTCCTATGAGAATATAATGCTACTGCTGATCTGACAGAACGTGGAGCTCTGGAGCTAATGCCAGTGATGAGGAGCTGCGATAAATACAAATGGAGTTGTGCTCCCTCAGGGGCTGCTCACCTTCTGTTGTGCGGCTAGGTTCCTAACATGCCACAAATTGGTCCCAGTCTGTGACATAGGGGTTTTGGAGCCCTGATCTAAAATAAACAGAGTAAAATTTTGCGACTGGGATGTGAAGTCTAATTATGTCAATGTTTAGCTAAACTTTTTTTTTTTTTTTTTAAGTATAACCAAGATAGAAGATCAGGAAGGTTGAATGCAAAAGATTGGGAGCACATATACATAAAATATGACCTGCTGGGCTCTGGCGATCCTTCCGCCTCAGCCGTCCAAGTAGCCAGAATTACAGGCATGCGCTACCACGCCTGGCTGATTTTTTGATTTAGTAGAGATGAGGTCTCGCTGCCCAAGCGGATCTCGAACCCGCGAGCTCAGGCAATTCACTCACCTCAGCCTCCCGAAGGGCATTACAGGCTGAGCCACCGAGCCCGGCAAAGTATTCTTAAAAGTAGTAGTGTCTTGTGCTAAAACAGAGTTAGTGATACTTAGAGTCTAAATGTCTTCTGCTTTTACAAATATAAAATGCACACTTTTATAGAAAAAATGCCAAGAAAATGTATAGTTACTATTGTTTCCACACCTCTATATTAATGTAAAAATATTATTTTAATAAAAAGTATTCAGTAATAATAGAATGCTTCTTCATCATTAAATCCTACCACATATATAGAAGATCAAATATTATTTATAGTTTTTCAATATTATTCATCTGTTTTGTGAACGGGAATGCAATTATGTGTGTTTATTTCCAATAATTTCTGATATTTGCTTTATTTTGTTTTATTTTATTGATTAATAAGGTACATGTTCCGTTTTTTATAGGTATATAAGTATATTTCTTTTAAGTATATTGCATGTTAATAAGGTTTGGATTTCTATCAAACCCGCCACCTAAATAGTAAACATGATATCCAATAGGTACTTTTTCAACCCTTGCACCCATCTTTTTCTCCCTCCATACCCTCTCTAGGAATCCCCAGTGTCTATTTTTCCCATCTTTATGTCTGACGGTACCCAGTGTTTAGCTCCCACTTATAAATTAGAAAATGTGGTATTTGGTTTTCTGATTCTCCATTAATTCATGCGTATTAAGGGCCCCCACCTGCATCCATTTTGCTGCAAAGGACATGATTTCTTTCTTTTTGTGACTGTGTGGTATTCCATGGTGTAAATATATCAAATTTTCTTTATCTAATCCACCGTTCATGGGCACCTAGATGATTCCATGTTTTTGCTATTTTTAACAGTGCTATGATAAACATACTAGTGTGGGTATCCATTTGTAGAACAATTTATGTTCCTTTGGGTATATATCCAGTAGTGAGATTATTGGGTCAATGGTAAATCTATTTTTACTGCTTTAAGAAATCTCCAAACTGCTTTTCACAGGGGCAGAATGAACTGACATTTCCACCAACAATTTATGAACATGCCCTCTTTTCTGCAACCTCCCCAATATCTACTGTATTATGACTTATAAATAATAGACATTCTGACTAGTGTGAGATGATATCTCACTGTGGTTTTGATTTGTATTTCTCTGATAATTAGTGATGTTGAGCACATATATAATATGATGTGATAGTCTAACCAAGAGCTATAATTGGAAGCAAAAACCAAGACTTAATCAATACTAGAGTACACTAAGTAGATAGATAAACACTAGAGTACACTAAGTAGATAGATAAAGTTTCAGGTAAAGAAGACAAGTTTAGGTTTAACTACTAGAACTGAGTACAAGAATGGGACGTTAAAGTCATCAATAAGGCAACTACACTGGCTATATATATATATATATATAACTAGGTAACAAATTCAGATCCTGAATACATCATACATAAGTCCTTTAGAACATCTTTGTTTCTCACAGCATCTCTATGAATGTTGACCTCTCTAAGTTTATACAAAGAACATAAATCAACTTGGATTGAAATCTGCTTAACTATTAATTTTGACGTCTTATTACAGTTTTAAATTTATTTTTTTGGACAATGGTTTGTTCAGTAAATTAATTAATCACCAAAGGCTTTAGGTATCAAATCTGGATAAGACAATATTCCAAAGGAAGTCAGTATATACAATGGCACTTGTAAAAGGCTGCTGTAAAATGAGTTAAAGGTTTAGGAAAATCCTCAAAGATTTATTTCTCCCTTAATTGCGCCTTTATTTCCAGAAGTTAACAAATTGCCATTGTCATCTTGGTTTCCTGTGGAGGAGGAGGAAATTTTGTTTAATTACTTTTGTCTCTTTTCTTTCTGCTTTGGAAAATCAAGTGACTGAGGATGATAAAATACTGAACCAAAAGTCTGAAGAGCTAGGATATACTAATTCTTCCAGTGACTTGGTCTGGACCCCTGTGGTTAGAAAACAATCTTTAAGTTTAATGCACTTCATTCTTCCAAAAGTCCATTGTATTTACAAAAGGTGTCAAGGGTCTTAAAATAAAAAGACTCTCTGTGGTTTCTGAGCAAGGATAAACCAGAAATTTTCTTCCCTAGTTTTCACTGGAAGAATTCTCAAATATGTTAGTCTTAACCTAGGGAAAGAGAGATGGTCCACAAAAAAATTGAAGTGGGAGCCCTTAGGGTACAATGCATCAGTTGCTGGTAGCATGATCCTATAGCTACAATCCAAGTTCCAAACACTGAGTCACATCTCATGAAGTGCATTCTAGGAGCGTTAATCCCACAAGATGCCCTGGAATAACAAAATAATGATTTGAACAACTTAGTTTGGAAAACATTAAGTCCCAATTATCGTGAATACAATGCAAAATAACTTATTAAATTAAATTGCAATTATTGACATACAGTAACCCGTTTAACAGGATTTTACTAGGAATTCTCAACCTTTTTCTTTATTGTGAAAGATCACTTAAATTTTCATTAGTCAGTGGTCTCATAAATAATATTCTGATATAATAAAATTGACTACTTCTAGGTGATGTTAATCCTTTTTTATTTTCAGGACTCCTTTATATTGCTCTTATTTAAGTTTCTTTGGTAATTTTTGAACCCATATTAAATTGTATTCCCCTCCAGAAAAATTTCTGATATTAGGCATTGACATGACACTAACTCTGGGTTAGTGTATTATAAGCCCTCCCGAAATCTTAAGAATGGCCACTCTTTCAGGGATTTCAACCACCCACGAAAAGATGCGGATGGCATTTATTTGGCCTACATTCTTTCCTTTAGTAACTGAATATTTTATAGCCAGTCTCCTCTAGGTGCTAATAATATTTTTATTTCTTCTAGGTGCTAATAATATTATTATTTCTAAGGTTCTGTGTAATTCTCATGAACATGCAAGTATCGAATACCACTGATTCAAGTAAAGATTTCTAATTTGGACCTAATAAAAGAGGAGGCTTTATTGGAAGAGCTTTGTGCTAAGAAGGGTAGAAATATATCATATTTGAGTATTTGACACTAAAAGATTATTAAAATTAGTTTTTAAGTCCCCACCAAGTCTTTGACTAATGTAAAAACAATTTTTGAAGCATGTAGCTAAACCCCTAAAAAATTAGTGAGTTCTGTTCAAACATTATTATTTTATTGTCAGAAGAAAATGTATGAGGACAGAAGGTCTTCCAATATCAAACTAGTGTTTTGATAATACTTTTTTGAAATAAATACAATAAGTAAGAAATCAAATGACATATATCAGTGTTCTCTTACTGTGTCTGACTTACTTTTTTTGTCCTACACTGCCTTGCAATTATAAAACATTAAGTCACACATGAGAATCAGTGTAAATCTCAGAAAGAAAATTAATATTTATCTGCTGCTATCAGAAAGGACAGATCAGACTATTTTCCTCCAAAACAGTTTTTGAGACAATATTTAATAGAGTAGTCTCAATAAATGCCACCATTAACATATAAAATAAATGAATATATATGTTCATAAATGCATAAAGTATTTTTAAACTAATAAGAAAGTAACTCAGTGAGAAGACTTGAACAGTTTGAGGTCTGAATAGAAGGAAAACTTATTTTCCACTGTTCTACATTGTTTTTGATTAAGGATTTTGAAAATTTTTCTTACAAAAATAAATAAATTTGAAAAGCAAGATAAACAGAACAAATAAGCAAATACCCCAAATCTAGATTAATCAGAATTTAGCTTATCAAGTCTTCTGGTAAACAGCTGGAATTTTAAGATTAGGAGTGAAGCTATTGAAATATTTATAGTTTAGAAATTTTTTAAAGACTAAAGTTAGAAAAAGACATTTAAGTAATGATATTAGCCTATTGCTTTTCTAATATTTTTCTTTTCAAATTCCATGTTTTCAAAATCGCTTTTAAAATGTACCTGAATAAATATGTAAACATTGTGATTCAAAGAAGTTGAATTTGGAGGAAAAAAAGTACCAGTAATTTGGCTGCAGGATTACATTATCCTGAATAAATATGTGATTCTACCATATTAAAAAAATTGGCTTTTTCTCTTCCAAATTTTCAAAATACAGGTTGTAGTTATTAAAATACAATCTATACAAAAAAATGACATAAGTATAATGTATCATAAAGTCAATTACATTTCTTAGAGTTAAAATACCAGTTTAGTTGAAATTTTTAATGCATATTTAGCAAAATGTAATACAATAAATTCTCTCATGTTAACTAGGTATATATTAGGGGAAACAACTTGTTATTGTAAAAGACAATGGCAAAGTTGTCATTCTGGTTGTCAAGAGTCTGAAGTTCTAATTCTGCCTTCACTTTTAAACTATGGAGCCATTTTTCAATTCCTTAATCTCGCCAAGTAGATATTTCTTCATCTATAAAATGATTAGATTATCTCCAAGGTTGTTTCTCAGCTGGGAATTTCAATAGTTCTATGATTTGTGACTCAAAGGCAGAGTTGTTTCTTGAGTCATAAATAATGCTTTGTTGCTGCTTTATGAAGTATACACTTAGAACAAAATTTTCTGCAAGTTAAAAATTAAACGTAGATTGCTGCCAAAGTCCTTATCAAATTGAATGTGGGGAAATTTGAGAATTGGGTAGGGAAAATAAGAAAACATATATTAATTGTTATGACGATCTTATAAAGTAAGCATTTGTTTGTGTAAATTGTTATCAATTGACATAATTAATTTAATGAGACAGTCATACAAATCACATGCATATTGCTAAATACTAGATTCTCCCTTAATTGAGATGCAGAACTTTTGCAGACAAAAATCTACAGCCTTGATTGTTTTTTAATTTGCCGCAAATATTACTCTGAAACTGAAAACACTTTAAGTCTGAGAGCCTCATCTGGCTTCCAGCTCTGCTTGTTTTGTGGTTTATTTTGGTATTTAGGTTATGATACCCATTGTTTTTCATTTTAATATGGAAATATGTGTTCTACTATTGATTTCAATTTTCTCCTTTCAACACTGTGTTACAGCAGGAAATTTTACATAGCTACTATTTGATGAATTCTGAAATCATTTGAATGTGCTTCAGACCAAGATTCTTTATCTGTGAATTTTACTTCAGAATTAAGTTAGTGGTTGAGATTTGTGTATACGTTGACAGGTTGTTTTTATTTATTTATTTATTTATTTATTTTGAGTTGTAGTCTCACTCTGTCTCCCAGACTGGAGTGCAGTGGCCGCTCCCGGCCAGCACAGCCTCGCCTGCTGGGCTTCAGCAATCCTTCTGCCTCAGCCTTCCGAGTAGCTGGAATTACTGGTATGCGCTACCACGCCAGACTGATTTTTTTGAGTTATTGTAGAGATGAGGTCTCGCTGCCCAGGCGGGTCTCAAACCCGCAGGCTCAGGCAATCCACTCACTTCAGCCTCCCAAAGGCGCGGGATTACAGGCTGAGCCACCGAGCCCGGCTGACAGGTTGTTTTTATTTCTCTCTTCTCACCTTATGCCAATCTTGCAAATATTTGTTATCTCTGATTTTCTTTTTGTCATTTACTTGTATTAAGGTTACTAACATAATAGTACATTAAATGTACTTTAGTATGATATATATATATTCAGCTTTTATCTTGTGAAATGTAAATTAAATTTTTGGTTCATTTTGTTTTGCTTGGCTTTGGTTATTTGAAATTAACATATAAACTTACAGTATTCAAATGTATTTATATAAGATACTTTGACATGTTTTTTGCTGAAAAGCTTTTTCTCTGACCAAACAATACAATTTGACTTCCCACTTTACTTCGTTTCTTTTAAATCATTTTAATTTTTCTTGTATTACACTATATATAATAGTGAAGTTTCTAATATCCTTTTGGAATAATATAAAGAATTAAATAAAAATAAATTTTGAGTGAAAGTCACGATGTACAATTTTCCTTGTCCATTTTAGAAAATGCACAGCTTTGAAAATGCTTCTATCAACTTTTAAAATCTGAAGCTATGTACAGAAGAAAGACATAGAAAAGTTGTTCAAAGTTGTTCATGATTCCTTACATCTGCAGATTCACGTATTCTTGGTCTAATTAAAGTCCAGATGAAACCTTGAGTTAAACACACTGAGGAGTTCTTACTTCACTTAGAAATATCTCATCTGAGAAGACTTTCAGTTATTTCATTGCTTATCTGAAAATGTGATAATGCATTCCAAAATAACAAATGAAATCTGCTGCAGTTTCAGTTAATAGTAAAGTAGAATCTGTGTGTCATTATCTTAGTTTGGAAGAAAAAACTAGTAGCAGAATATATTAAAAAATAAAAAGAGCAATTATCTTCCAATGATAATATCACTGAAAAAAAGCCACTTTATTGAGTTGGAGTCTCACTCTGTCGCCCAGACTGGAGTGCAGTGACCGCTCCCGGCCATCGCAGCCTCGACCTGGTGGGCTCTGGCGATCCTTCCGCCTCAGCCTTCCAAGTAGCCGGAATTACAGGCATGCGCTGCCACGCCCGGCTGATTTTTTGATTTATTGTAGAGGTGAGGTCTTGCTGCCCAGGCAGGTCTCGAACCCGCAGGTTCAGCAATCCACTCACCTCAGTTTCCCAAAGTGCTGGGATTACAGACTAAGCCACTAAACCCAGCTGCAATCATGCATTTATATTATTTTCGAAAATCATGACTAAATGTATAGAAGAGCCATAATATGCAAACATTTATTCAATTTTAACTATGTTCCAGTTTACCAAGTCAGAATGAAATCCAATTTTGCAAATTTTACTAAAAATAAAATCTTAAAGAATAATGATGTTCATGATGCTTTGCTAAACTAAGTAGTATCATATATGTTCTGTTCTGTGATTATTAAAATTATTAAAACTACAAAGCTCTGATGTTACAATTGAGTTCTTCATATTATACGTGTCTCTTGGAATATTCTTAAATTTTGAAAGTGGCATAGTGGTTACACTATTTTTTAAAGCAGCCAGAATAATTTTAATAAGGATACCTTAACTTGATCATTGTTAAATCACCTCAGCTATTGCTCATGTCAAATTCTTGAAAATTCCATGTGACTAACTATTATCTTTTCCATGACTAAGATTTTATATTTAGGTATTTGTAGACCTTGAGCCATTATAATGTGAAATTATTGTACAAATTTTATGAATCCATAAATACTCAATGTCACATTCTTGAACAGTTTTTCCCAGTTGTACTAGATGACAATGTTTATGTCTAAATGAAAAGCTTAAATGACTGTGGTTCCTTTATCTTTTTTGTTTATTTTTGTAACAATAATTTTATAATTTATATTTTTATGCTTCAATGGTTTCCAAACAAATCTGCACTAAACTGTGTGTATGTGTGTGTGTGTGTGTGTGTGTGTGTGTGTGTGTGTGTGTGTGCGCGCGTGCGCGCTCGCATGCGCACGCATGCAAACATGGGTGTGCATGTTCATGCAATGTGGATAATAGATGTCTATTTCTAAAGAAATATTGTGAATATAATATCAAAAAGTGCCCACTTAGCCGGGCTCGGTGGCTCAGCCTGTAATCCCGCGCCTTTGGGAGGCTGAGGTGAGTGGATTGCCTGAGCCCGCGGGTTCGAGACCCGCCTGGGCAGGGAGACCTCATCTCTACAATAAATCAAAAAATCAGCCGGGCATGGTAGCGCATGCCTGTAATTCCGGCTACTCGGAAGGCGGAGGCGGAAGGATCGCCGGAGCCCAGCAGGAGAGGCTGCGGTGGCCGGAAGCGGCCACTGCACTCCAGTCTGGGCGACAGAGTGAGACTCCAACTCAAAAAAAAAAAAAAAAAAAAAAAAAGTGCCCACTTATGACTAATAAAAATTAATATTTGTTGACTGTTTATTAGTTTGACACATGGTGAATGTGTTCCATGTACTTTTATTCTTTTTAATTTAATATTCACTGCATTCTGTTGAGTGGAATTGATCTGTAAAAAATTATAGCTTTGTTTTTATGCAATTTAAAAATAAAATTATTTTTACAATATTTTAATTTTTATAGGTAATGTAGTTAAGATTTAAAAGTCATAGTTTGAAAAGTAATTATGTGCATATACCAACATATCTTAATTTAATAAATATTCCATGTCTTTTATGAGCTATGTTAATCTTTCATGTGATGACCTTTAAAGTCACTGAACATCCAATCAGCTTTCAGAAGATAATAACCATTATTACAGTTCCCAGAATATCACTTAATACTGTGGAAAATTATATAATAATTATTTGATTTGGGGTTTAAAGATTGTATGAAAAAATTAAAACTGAATAATACCAAGAAATAGCTCTAAAACAATATCAAAATATATATGATGTATTATATTACATATATGTACAAACAGAAGGTTTTAGTAGCTTACCATAATATTCTACTAATCATAAAAAACTATCAAGAATAAAAATTAGAACCTTAAATAAAAAATCGAATCTTCAAAAACTAACCTGTTTGTTTTCCCTCAGTGTCTCTTTGGGTTACCTTGCCAAATTTTTCATCTGACTTTTCTGTTTGATTCATAGAATGGGCATTTTATCATGTCTGAATCATAACCTTTGCGAAATGCCAATAAATCTTCTCTTGTATGGAGATCTTGACTCACGTAGCTTCATTTGTTTCTTTTAGGTAGATGACAGAGTTCTCAGCAACACAAACTACACTTCCTAATTTTTGCACACATTAGAAGGCTTATGCACATACCAAACTACCTAGTCAATATCGTCCTTGGGTACTTCGCAAGCACCTAACATTTAAAACATTCCCCATTCACCACAGGCAGATTTCCTTCCAAACCATGTATCACCCAGTGTCATCCTATAAAATAATAATAGTGCTTCCATCTATCTAGTTATCTAGCCAAAGAGACAAGGATCTTTCAAATGGAAGAATAAAATAGATTTTTAATGGTATCCCCATGCTCCTTGTCTACCTCTAATCTTTTTCCCCCCACTGAAGTCAATCTGATGTCAATGCCATCAAAATCTTGTGTCATCCATATATTTAAAGACTTTAAATGAATTTACAATAGTTTATGCTAATGATCCACATCTAAACATGGTCTAAGGGTCCTGTAATATCCGACATCAATTAGATTGTAATCATTATTTAATGCCTCTTTCCTCATTGTTTTCATAGTTATGTTCATCTTTCAATCTCATCTTTACTTAGTTAAGTATCTTGGAGGGTCAGCTAAAATATCACTTCATCAACGAAGTCTTTCTAAAAGATATAATTGTTTAAGGTGGTTTATCATAGGGGATTCAATAACTAATTGTATAATTATTTATTCCCTATTGTCCTTTCAAGGTAAGATGGAAACCTGTGCCACTCCTGTTTAGGATCATACGCCCAACACCTGAAACAACATTGTCAGATAAATGTTTAATGAATATTCTGCTGCCATCTCAAATGCCTCAGAATCTAAACCCAGGCAATAGGTTTTTTTTCCTAAGCCATTTCCCCTCTACTGTCCGCTGCAGTGACTCTCTCCTGCCCAATACTTTTGAGTTACCTGTGTATTTTCTCTCTCTGCCTATTGTTACAAAGTCACTGTGCACTTGCCTACTTTTTTCCCAAACATTATTCCATACCAGTCTTTTTTATTGTATTCTTTTTAAAAATTCAGGTAATTGCATTTGACAGTATTCTCCTAATATCTTTATTTTCCAAACTACTTTAAACTCTAATTCCTGTTAAATATCAATAATAAATATCTATTATTCATTATTTCTTTCATTTATCTTTAATAGCTCTCAATTGCCTCAATCACAAATTGAAATTACTATAATTTTCAAGACATATTTCCAGATTATTTCAAGCTTAATTTCTACATAAACCTTCTGATGCCCTATTTTTTTTGTATAAGTATTCAAACATTTTCTGAGCTTTCTCATTAGTTCATATCAAAATATTTGCTAGAAAAAATCCTTGCCATGAGGAAAATTGCCATTGCAAATCAGTTCATTGTAAACCCGTGAAATTAGCTCTTTGACAATTCTATATTTGTTAATATTTTGCAAAACTAAGTTTGACATTCTAGAGCTTAATAATATTTTGTGTGATTGAAGAACTAATGCACTGGAGTATAAATTTTGATTTTTGTTTCTGAAGTGTTTTCCAGTAAATAATTTTTTCCACCAAGAGGAATTCATTTAAATATATGCCATATATTTATTTTTGGATGATACCACAGGAAATATTTTAAAACATATTATAGGTAACCTAATGCAATATTTTTGGACAATAATAGCAACCATTATTAATTATTGCATGCACTATTTTTTAAATATGGGCTTAAGTGAATTTTTTCTTTATCTTCAAGTTCACAAGGACAATTTCATCTATTTTATTTTGTATAGGAGAAGAAATGAATCCCAGAAAAGCAAAATAACTTCCTAAAATTACATAGTTCATCATGGACTTACTGGTAACCAAACCCAGATGTCTTAACTTCAGAGTTTTGAGTCTTAAGCACTGTATTGAATTTAAAACACATAATTATATTTGTTATCATTAAACCCTCATTTGAAACATGTAAGTACTTTTCAATTATTCAACTATATCTTCATTTCATTATTTATTCATCTATTTGTTTATTTATTAAGATTTTGCACTAACTGGCTTTGGGCAGAGTAAGAAAGAAACTTTTCCTGTTTTTTTGTTTTGTTTTGTTTTTTGCCTGAATTGTAGATTCTGTGCCAGTAAATCTGCTATTGTAGTTCCAGTGTGTCACAGGCTATATAGGTTTCAGTGTGCTGCCATTGTAGCCTGGCAACATTTTAGAAAAGTTTTGTCGAAATATGAATTTTGAGTTCCAAACACTTGCCCTAAATGAACTTTTGAAACACAGTTCATTTATAATTTGGAGAATACTGCACTTTAAACACAAAATTCAGTCCCTGTGCTTCTAATTTTCTTGATTGCTTTTTTATGACTTTATTTTGAAAATAAACTTTATTTTTGGAGCAGTTTCAGGTTTTCAACAAAATTGAGATTTCCCTTATAACACCTGGCCCATACTCACATAGGTTCCCTCATTATCTCCATCTCTCAGTAGAGTGATGCATTTGCTACAATTGATGAACTTACATTAGTACATCATTATCATCCAGAATCCATAGTTTATATTAGAGTTGGCTCTTGTAAATTCTGTGAGTTTGGAAAAATGTACTACATCATGTATTTGCCATTGTAGTGTCACACAGTTTTCACTGCCCTAAAAATCCTCTGTAGCTCTCTGGTAAGTCCTGGCAACCACTGGTCTCTTTACATTCTTTATGGTTTTGCCCTTCCCAAAATGTCATATAGTTGGAAACATAGTGTGTAGCTTTCTGGGATCGATTTTTTTTTTTAACTTAGTTATAGGCATTTAAGATTACTCTCTGTCTTTTCATGGATTAATAGTTCTTTTCTTTTTAGTGCTGTATAATATTCCATAGTCTGTATGTACTAGATTAATTCACTTAGTGAAAGACATCTTGGTTACTTCCAATTTTTGGTGATTATAAATAAAGCTGTCAAAATACTCCATAGTCAGTTTTTCGTGAGAACATACATTTTTATCTCCTTTAGTTCAAAACCAAGGTGCATGATTGTTGGATTATGTAGTAAGAATATGTTTAGTTCTATTAAAATTTTAAAGACTGTGTGAAAATCTAGGACTTGAATATGGTAAATTTCAGTAAATTTTATTAACAAAATAAATACATATTGTATATTCTAACTATTTTATATAATATGTTGGCATATAAAGTTTGAAAGGATGCTATCTAGGCAAAGATATCTTTTATTTAGACTATTTCAAATTTAAATTTGGTTTTAATTAGCAAAACTTTAAATTTAGAAATTTTAGTTTATCTTTGACAGTTGCAAAACCTTATAGTTTTATCGAGGAAGTAATGTGAAATTCCTGAAAATCTGATTATATTTCCACTATGAAAACTAGAATTTAACTCAAATAGTCAATATACGTAAATGATCAATAAATTAAATAAACTGGTAAATGTATTTTTATAAAATTTCTTTTATATTTAATGCATGATTTGCCATGAAAACAAATGGGCAATTTAATTTTTATTAATTCAGAAAAACATATGTTGTTCTGCTATTAATGTTCATTTGATCACAAATATACTCAAATAAAAATGTATTTTGCCTAACTAAGTTACATTTAGATAAATAGCTAATTAGTAAAAAATTAAGTTACTGAGAATACTTTTTTTAATATTGGAACTATTTGTTTTTCAAAATAAAAAAGTAATTGAAAATAATAAATAACAGAACTAAATTTTTGAATATGTACTATGTTTCAATGTGCTACATTCTTTACATCAGTTCTTTCACTTACTTCTTATGACAACGCTATTTATATGCACTTTATAGAAGAGGAAATAGAACCTCAGAAAAGAAAGATTATTTGCCCAATATAACAACTAGTTCAATTACTACTAGGGTCTAAAAAGAAGTGCAGACCTTTCATCAAAACAAGCCTCTACTCTTTGAATTACAAAACATATCCTGTTTATATACCCTCTTTTATGTCCCAAGGTTAGAGACTTGTGAAAACATACTTTACTACTGTAAAATGAGACATATTTTGATCTGATAATAAATATAAACACTTCAAAATGACATCCAGATTATGATGGAAGTATTCATGTGATCACGAGGCTGTTTATCCAGAGTATTTGATTAATTCAGGAAGTTCACGGAAGTCCTTTTCAAGGAAATATGATTTGCTGGGATATAAAGCTTGATACGTACTATCTAGGCAAAGAGGATGGGATGCATTGCTGTTATAGATGGCACAGCATGAGTCAGTGACACTGTTACTATGACCGGCAGTATGGTGTCTAGAAGACACAGTATGTAGATAAAGTGAGTGAGATAGAAAGAGATGGAATGTGATGTGCAATATAAGAATGCAATGGCAGGTCAAGAAAAAGGAATGATAAATCACTTACGTTTTAAGGTAGGCAGGTAAAATAATAAGGGTCATTTTTCTTATCTGTGAAGTAATTTTTATCACAAAAATTATTGGTCTAAGGGTCACATGTGGTTAGAAAAAATACAAATTGAAAGGAGGTAAAAGAAACAACATAAGGAAAACACATTTAATTTTTTTAAATCTTGGCTTTATTGTAAGCTCCCTTGGTAAAAGACTGTTTCTTCATATTCTATCAATAAAGTCTAATAAAAATTTAACATGAACGGTTGAATTATTGATTGATGAATTGATAATCAAGGGATTGATTTTTTATTTGGAGCACAGTAGTTTCCATTACACATACAACCCAAAAGAACTTTAAGAAATGCCTCATCACTGAGGTTCTGCTAATTTGTTGTCATCATTTACTGTTTGCCCAAACCATGTAACTATTCTCAACTTGTAACATACACGAGTATTAGGTATAATTACACTTTCTCACTTACCTTTTCTAACCTGCTGGTTTTAAGATTTCAGAGAAAAAGATTACTTTATGAAAAGACATTTATATTTTAAAAGCACTGTGTAACTATTAGTTTGTATTTTCTCATTTCTTTACTTGTGTTTACTTCGCTAGCTCCATGTAGTTTATTATTATTACAGATATAAGGAATAAATACATTATAATATAGGACATTGGCAAAATATATAATAATCACTATTCAATATTATTATTCAAATGAATTTTAATTGATTTTTTAACATTTTAAAATTCATTATATTTCTTTTTAATGAACTTTTAGATACTCCCCAGATAGCACTAATAATTGCATTAGTTTCCTAGGACTTCCATAACAAAGTAATATACATTGGGTGACTTAAAACAAGAAAAATGTATTCTCTCACAGTTCTGAAGTCCTGAAGTTCAAAATCAAGCTGTTAGCAGGACTATACTCGCTCTAGGTATGGATTCTTTCTTGCCTCTTCCAGCTTCTGGTGGGCTGGGAATGTTCCTGGGCTTATAGATGTATCACTTCAATTCCTGTCTCTGCTGTCATGTGGCAGTCTTTTCCCCATGTACATCTGTCTTCTCCTATTCTTATTAAAAACATAAGTCATATTTGATCAGGGCCCACTCAAATGGCCTCATCTTAACTTGATCATATCTGCAAAGACCCTATTTTCAAACAATATCACATTCATAGGCATTGAAGATTAGGATTTTAACATATCTCCTTGGGGGCATCAACCCACACAAATGATCTACTCTGGTTAATTTTGATCATAAGATCAACCTCACTTTTAGATGCCTTGAGGCATTCTGTCATATGTATAGTCAACTACTCAATATATATTAGTTCAATATTAAATACACACACACATACACACACACACACACACACACACACACACACGCAATAAAGTCATAGAAGTAAAAATAATTTAAGCCAGAATTAAGAGCTTACATACTCAAAGATTTTAACTCCCACACAAGTGACTCATAGTTCATACAGGTTGCCCAGAGATATGAGAATAATGAGGTACTACAAACACAGTATTTCTGGTCATGATTCCATAGGAATGACCGGAGTCTCACCATTTAGGAAGATAATGAACCAACAGCATTGGTACTACTGGGAGATTATTAGACCTGAAGAATCTTGGTCCCTGCTTTAGTCCCACTGAATTAGTATTTTCGTTTTAATATAGTTCCTAGGATATTCATACAGAAATAGCAGAGAGAGAAATATTTCTCTAGATGATTTTATTATTTCAATTCTCTATAAGAAAGTTGTAAAAATTTGTGTCCCGATTCCTTTAGCCTGCTGCCTCATATAAAATTTATATGACTACAGACTGGGAAAAAGTATTTGCCAGCTCTAGGTCTGACAAAGGCTTAACATCCTGGATCTACAAGGAACTGAAACGTACTGAAAAGAAGAAAACAAACAACCCCATTATAAAATGGGCAAAAGATATGAACAGACACTTCACAAAAGAGGACATTCGAGCAGCCAACAAACACATGAAGAAATGCTCAACCTCACTAATCATCAGGGAGATGCAAATCAAAACCACACTGAGATACCACCTAACTCCAGTCAGAATGGCAATTATCAACAACTCAAAAAATAACAGCTGCTGGAGAGGGTGTGGTGAAAAGGGAACACTTCTACACTGTTGGTGGGAGTGTAAACTAGTGCAACGTCTGTGGAAAGCAGTGTGGCGATTCCTAAAAGCTCTAAAAATTGACCTTCCATATGACCCTGCAATCCCCCTACTGGGAATATACCCTGAAGAACACAAATCACTCTATAAAAAAGATACCTGCACACGTATGTTTATCGCAGCGTTGTTCACAATAGCAAGAACCTGGAAACAACCATGCTGCCCATCAAAAGAGGACTGGATTTAAAAAATGTGGTACATATACACGATGGAATACTACACAGTCATAAAAAAGAACAAAATCATGAATTTCACAGCAACCTGGATGGAACTAGAGTCTATAATACTGAGTGACCTCTCACAGAAACAAAGATCCGAATATCACATGTTCTCACTCATATAATGGACCTTGAACATCCAATGTAATACTATAAGAAAATGACTGACGGTACTGGGAAACTATGGGGGGGATGGGATTAACAGTAGCAAATATCTGTCTGGGGATGGGAAAACACCTCTTATCAACAGGGTGCCTGAATGAAATGTAATTGTACACCTAACCCTTAACTGTACCCCACAAAACCATAATAAAAAATATTGATTATAAAAAATTATAATAGACTAATTGATTTAGATATCAAAAAGTAACTAAGATAATATACTGTTTTGGGTGATTGCTTGAACTGGCTTAATTGTCCTTTATATTTAAATCTTCTGTTAATCCTACTTTGGTCAAAATTATTTTAAATTAATGGGAGCAACCATAGGAAACATCATACATCATAATATATTCTTTCAAGTATCCTTTTTCTTAGTCATCTACCAGGATTTTGCTGTACTTATCTGATTTGTTGGCCTATATTCAATTATAAGATACTGTTACCATAATCATCAGTAACAATTGCTTTTATGACTAGTAATAGTTTCATTATGACCATTTGTGATTAGCATAATTATCATACTTTATATTATCAAACACATTTTCTCTTCTGATAGAAAACAAACACCTTATAATTTATAAAAGTGCATTTTATATTCACACAATAAACAATAACTAATTATTTTGAAGATTAAGTCAATTTAATAAAACCTCTCACAGTTACTTGGTCTAAGATATATAATATTGAACTTTTTTTTGTAAAAGAAATCATCATCAAATATGTGTAATTTTATGAATTTGAACTATACATTTTGTTAATACACAACTTATGATTGGGAGAATTTGTACTTTAACTTGCCACATCAAAAATTACAAATGAAAAAATAAATAAATCTATTTTCACATGGAATATTCTTTGGGGCTACTTGCCTAGAAATTCCACAGAATTATTTTTAATTGGATACACTTTCACCTATTTTAGCTAAATCAGGGTTTTATCTGGACAATTAAACTGAAAAAAAAAGTATAATAAAGCCTAAGTGGGATGATTACAATTTAATTTTTTATTTTATTTTATTTGAGTTGGAGTCTCACTGTCACCCAGACTGGAGTGCAGTGGCCGCTCCCGGCCACCGCAGCCTCGACCTGCTGGGCTCCGGCGATCCTTCCGCCTCAGCCTTCCAAGTAGCTGGAACTACAGGCACGCTACCACGCCTGGCTAATTATTTTGATTTATTGTAGAGATGAGGTCTCGCCTGCCCAGGCAGGTCTCAAACCCGCGGGCTCAGGCAATCCACTCACCTCACCCTCCCAAAGGCGCCGGATTACAGGCTGAGCCACCAAGCCCGATTTACAATTTTATTTTTAGAATGGGGAATGATAAGCCTGGAATAATAAGACATGTTAAGAGATGAAACATTTTTTGTGTATGCGTGTATATGTGTATGTATCTATCTGTCTTTTTATCTATCTATCCTCTATCTATATAAAAACATAGTCTAAAATCTATCCATATAAAAACATAGTTAAAATTCCCCCTTTATGATTATTTCAGGATGGTTGATAGCATTTTGCTCTTGTATTCAAATGTAATTTTTCATTAGATCATTTGAAATATCATGTCAAAATTGTGTTCATTTTTGTTGCTGTCAAACTGTCAGAAACATTGCACCATAAAATAACATCTACTTATTATCTCTCCATTTGTGTGGGTCAGGAGTCTGAATTTGGCTGACTTATATCTTCTGCTCAGATTCTAACTGGGAAGAAATAAACATGACCATGAATACAATTTCATATGAAAATACAGTACCCTTCCAATTTCAATGGTTGTTGGCAAAATTCAAGCCCTTGTAGCTGTGGGGACCAAAGCTCTCATTGATTTGCTGATTGTCAGTTGAAATCCATTTTACAATTACTAGAGGATGCCTACCATTCATTGCCATGTGACCCTAATAAAACATGGCAGTTGCTCTTTCATGGCCAACAAGATGGTATTTGTTTCAGCTTTAAATATTTCTGACTTCTGTCTCTCACATTTAGATCCTCTTTTAAAAGACTTGTTTTATTAGTCTACCTGCATTCAAGAAGTCATTATAGAGGGATGCACATCTGAAGGTAGAAATTTCTGAGGCCATCTTAGAATTGTCTACCAAAAATGTCACTCTTATCTTTTGCCTTTGGGTTCAGGTGTAAATTATTACCAAAGATAGTGATTATCTATTACAGCAGCTATTTATATGATACTTAGTATATTCCATATTTAACATAGTATAACTCAATTTTATGGCACCAAAATACAATACAGTGTTGAACAGTGACACTATGGATAATTAAAATTCATTTGTCACTTCAAGAGATATTAGATACTTGTCATGAGTATGTGATTCAAATGATTTAAAAGTTTCTTAATGGAAAGTAAGTCGCTTGTATTTTTGTGTTTTGTTGTTATTGCTAGTTTGTTTTTTTATTTGAGATAAGTGGACATACATTACAAAATGTGGATGTGTTGATTTACTTTTGCTGGGCACACCTACACTGTGCAATGTCCTGTCGTTTTAAATGCACGCTGATTTCAAGTTTTGCAGAAAATTTTTTTAGTAAATCAGAAGCTTTCTAGGCCTTCAGTATCAAGGAAAATTAAATAACCTGTAACTTTGTAGAAATTTTCATCAGTTGCAAAACTCAATGAGACAATGAGACCCAGAAAGGAACCCTAAGTGTAATCTTTACTTTAAAATATAATCACTCCACCATTATAAATATGTTTAGAAACATTTTGGTGGAGATAATTGCATTCCACTCTGGCTCAATCATTTTATATTAGAATAAGAAATATGGAATCTTTGGAACCCATTTTCTTCTTCAAAAGCATAAACATTGGTGAAGCTGTACTTAAGAGTAGATGTAGGCTAAACCCAATAAATTTATACTTATCCATAGGTAAAGAGAGTTTAAAACAAAAGACTCCAGATATAGCCAGCTAATCTTTATTCTTGTACATTTTAAACTTGATAGAATTTCAAGAAAGCTCATTTTGTTCAATTCACATCTTTCTACTTAAAATTATCTACATGTAGATAGAATCATCCTGCCAGATATTTGATATAAGTTTTGTGAAAAACTTAATTCAAGTAGTGAGTAACATGGATTAGCTTTAAGAGAGCAAGATTCAGAGAACAAAATGGATTTCAGAAAAGTTAAAGTTCTCATTTTTCTAGAAAAAATCGTGGTGCTACATTCAGAAATAGTTCTATTTTATATTGATTTGCTCTTTTAATTTAAATGCTGTTCATTTAGTTTTGAAAATGTTATTTTTGTTATAAGAAGTTTTTCCAAGATAATAAACATTTTAATGACTAAATTTTTACAAAATCATATTATCATTATGATGATAACTTGCTCAAAGCTGTTATTACAAGAAAATAAGCCAAAACAATTCAAAATGAAAACTTTTTAAAACCGGTACATCTTTTCAAATGAAAAGCTGTATTCTGATTTTTTTACTCCTTATTTTTTTATTTCACCCTTAATTTTAATTCATTTATTCTAGCCTATCATTTTCTGCAGAACATTCTTCCCATTAATAATTGTCCATAAATTATTCTTTGTTTAAATAAATCTTGATAAACTACACATTTTGCCTATGTCTTGTAAATTCATAAAACAAATTACCTTATTAAAGTCAAGGTAACAAAAGTTTAATTTTTATTATTCTCACCTTTTCAAAACTTAATCAACCATGAAAGCAATCAACAATATTTGAAACTTTAATACAAACATTGGGATTATTCTTCTTGCTGTATATTTGGCTTTTTCATATAGGTTTTCCATATTAGTCTGAATTATTATATACAAGGTTAACATATATATAATAACTCATATAGGTGTGTATGCACATACATTTATACCCAGGTATATCTATCTATCTAGAGACATTTCCATAGATTTTTTGTAACTTAAAATAGAAGTAAGCTCTAACTGATATCTTTGAGTATATCCAGCAGTACTGAATTTGTATTTCCCTCCTCATTTGCTTATTTGTAATGTCATTCTTTAACAGTTAAATAATTGTTTACTATATTCTATAGCTCATTTACTTTATTATCTAGTGTGTGTGTGTGTGTGTGTGTGTGTGTGTGTGTGTGTGTGTGTGTGTTGGCTTGTTATTCTTTGAAGATATTGTTCCATTATATTTTGGTTTATGAAGTTTCTGATGAGAATTCTGTGATTTATTTTTTTAAAAGTGTAACTGATATAAATCACACACAGTGAAATTCACCCACTTAAAGTCTACAATCCTAAATTTTTAGTACGTTTACTCTGTTGTGCAACCCTCACCACAAGCTAATTTAAAAATTATATTTCCCCTCCAAAACCATTTAACCCATTAGCAGCCACTACCCATCTCCCACCAATCTTACCTTATCCTCAGCCACTGGGAACCACAAATCTACTTCTTGTCTTATAGCTTTGCCTATTGCAGACATTTTATACAAATTGAATCCTACAATATTGTCTTTTATGACTAGCTTCTTTCACCAGGCATTCATCCATGTTGTAGCATGTATAAGTAATCATATTTTTTGTTAATGGTTAAAGACTCTATTGTACGGCTATTTTACATTTTATTTATTCATTAATCAGTTGACAAAGATATACATTGTTTTCACTCTTTGGCTGTTGATTAATGCTGCTATGAACATTTGTATACACGTTTTTGTGTGGGTGTTTGTTCTCTCTCCCGAATATATACATGCCGAACATTTTGATGAAATAAAATACTATTTTTAAATCATCTGTTACCTTTTAAATTTCCTTATAAATACCTTTAAAATACCAACAATGTCTGAATATTCTAATTTCTCCACATAGATCAACAAAAATTTATTTTGTGTTCTTGAATAAAATAATATTAGTGAGTGTTAATTTATTTGTCAGTGTCATCATTAATTTTGTTTCCTTGATCACTAATTTTTGCTCTGCTTTTGAGCATTGTGTATCATCCTTTCAGAAATATCTATTCAAACTCTTCCCCCATTTTAATTGGGTTATTTGTATTTTTATTATTGAATTCTAAGCATTCTCCATAAATTCTGGCTTGAAGTACCTTAACAGATATGGAATTTTTCTTTTTTTGAGTCAAAGTCTCACTCTGTCACCCAGACTGGAGTGCTGTGGCATGCTCACAGAACCACAGCCTTGACCCGTTGGGGTCAGGTGATCCTTCTGCTTCAACCTTCCGAGTAGCTGGAACTACAGGCACGTGCCATCACCCAGCCAACTTTTTGATTTATTGTAGATTCTGGGTCTCCCCATGTTGCCCAGGCTGGTCTCAAACCCATGAACTCAGGCAACACTCTCACCTTTGCCTCCCAAAGTGCTGGGATTGCAGGCATGAGCCACCCTGCCTGGCCTAATGGGACTTTTAAATGTTGTTTTCCCATTTTGTATGTTTCCATTTAACTTAATTAATGGTCTTATGTGTCACACAAAAGTTATTAATGTTTGTAAAATTATTAGCTAATCATATAGGTCATGAAGATATACATTTACCTTTTCCTCTAAGAGTTATGTAGTTATGTAGTCGAGGCTGCGGTGGCTGGTAGTGGCCACTGCACTTCAGTCTGGGCAACAGAGTGAGACTCCCATGCAAAAAAAGAAAAAACCTTCAACTACTATTATTGAATTATTATTTCTTTATTTAGTAGACAGCTTTTATATTAATATAGCTACTATAGTTCTTTAATGACTTTTTGTTATTGTTTATATTTTTCCTTCCTTTTACTTTAAATTTTGCATCTTTGAGTTTTAAATGCGTCTCATATAGACTTCATGTAGTTAGATTAATAGCTTTTTCTAATTGAATTGCTTAATACATTCATACTAAATAATATTATTTATTTACTTAAATTTACATCTCATTTTTCTTATTTTATTTTTTCCTTTTTCATTTTTTCCTTAACTTCCTGCAATTTCCCTGTAACACTACTGCCTTTATCTCTCTTTTGAAGCTATTGTGATATATATCACTATATATAATTTATATGCATATATAAAATAAACTATTAAGATTGTTATAGCATTTTTTTTTTTTTTGAGTTGGAGTCTCACTCTATCGCCCAGACTGGAGTGCAGTGGCCGCTCCCGGTCACCGCAGCCTCGATCTGCTGGGCTCCGGCGATCCTTCCGCCTCAGCCTTCCGAGTAGCCGGAATTACAGGCATGCGCTACCACACCCTGCTGATTTTTTGATTTATTGTAGAGATGAGGTCTTGCTGCCCAGGCGGGTCTCGAACCCGCGGGCTCAGGCAATCCACTCACCTCAGCCTCCCAAAGGCGTGGGACTACAGGCTGAGCCACCGAGCCCAGCAGTAGTTGAAAATTTTAGTACTCCACTATTTTAATGGATAAAATTTGCTGAAGATTAACAAGAAAATAGACTTATACAACATTATAAACAAACTAGACCAAACAAACATTTATAGGACATTCCATCCAACAACAGTAGATTACACTTTTGTTTCAATATATAATGTACATATACCACTCTACAGAACAGACTTTGAGTTAGATCTCAAAACAAGCCTTAATTAATTAAAACGGATTTCATTTATGTACAGTATGCTCTTTCTCATATATAAAAATCACAAAATAAATTAAAAGTATAGTTTTATTCAATCATTTCTTAGTTAAGAGAATAAAGGAGAATATATGTTCAATTTTACTCTACTTTTTAGTTATCTACATAATTACCTGTCATTGCTCTTTGTTTCTCATTTGGGTTTGAATCAGTGACTCAAATCACTTGCTTTCAGTCTTAAGCAATCACTGTAATATTGTTTATAATGTGGGTCAGCTGTCAATCATTTGTTCATCTGAGGATGTTGTTATGACTCAGTAAATAAGAAGTCACGCCAGAAAGCTGAGTCTAATTAATTATAAGTTCTTTATTAACACATGGGTCAAGAGCAGACAAATGCCAGAAAAAACTCTTGACAAACTAGTGCATTTGTGACAATTTTTTATAGGTAAAATTTTCAGCATTGGCAACATAGCAACTTAGTGACCATAGCAACTATTACTAATAACTTGGCAACCAAAATGGGAACTTTTGATTGTTAGGTACTTGTGATTAATTTCATGTCCTAGGCATAACTGGCGCCTGGAAAGTTCCTGGAGTTCTGCCAACAAGATATAGTTTAAAGTAGTTACATAGAGACAAGGTAGAAGAATCATTACACAATGGAGTTACCTTGGTTAGGTCACTAACAAAATAAGAAAATGTAACAATGGGGTTTTGCAAAGTGTAACATTTGATTTCAGTTAACAAAGCAAACAATTACATGGAACTTATGACTAAGGAGTTTTGTAGCAGTCAGCAAGAAACAGTCAACCTGCCCAAAGTGGACAAAGCTGGGGGTGTGTGGTCATGGAAACACTACAGTAATCAGACATAGGCATTGAGGAGTGATTCTTAGGTCAGGCAGGCAACTAAGATGGGAGTTTTAAACAAAACAGAGTAAGCTGGTTGATGCTATTATTTTGCTAGCAATTTGATTTTATTAACTGATTTAGCTCATTTCAATGTATTTGTTTTGCCTTTATGTTTTTAAAGAGATTTTTAACATATAAGGTTCTTGGTCGCATATTTTTATTTTAAACAATTTAAATATATCACTTTTCTGACTCAAAAGTTTATGATGAAAATTCCACATGTATTTGATTGAGATTTCATTGCATGTGATGAGTTATGTTTCTGCTATTGTGTCTGAGTTTATTCTCTTTACCGTTGGTTTTCAACAATGTAATTATAAGATGTCTGAGTGTGAATACCTTTGCATTGATACTACCTGGTGTTCATTGTGTTTTTTTGATGTATTAATTAAGGGTTTTTCCTCAAATTTGACAACTTTCAGTCATGATTATATTGTTCCATTCTTCTGTGTATTTTTCTTTCCTTTTTTTTCCCTGGAGTTGGAGTTGAGCTCACTCTGTCACCGAGACTGAAATGCAGTGGCACACTCCCAGCCACCGCAGCCTCGACCTGCTGGACTCCGGCGATCCTTCCACCTCAACCTTCCAAGTAGCCAGAGCTACAGGCACATGCTACAATGCCCAGCTAATTTTCTATTTATTGTAGAGACAAGGTCTCGCCAAGTTGCCCGGGCAGGTCTTGAACCTGCGGGCTCAGAAAATCCACTTGTCTTGGTCTCCCAAAGTACTGAGATTATAGGCTGAGCCACCAAGTCCAGCCTTCTCTGTACTTTTCTAATGATACTACTATTATATACATGTTGGAGCACTTATCAATATCCCACATTTTTCTGAGGCTCTGTTCACATGTTGTTATTCTTTTTTTCTCTCTCTCTTTCTCTCTGTTCTTTAAATGTATAATTACCACTTTTAGCTTCAAGTTCAATGACTATTCAGCCATCACAAATCTACTGGTAAGACTATCTAGTGCATTTTTATTTAGTTATTTTACTTTTGATCTCCAAAATTCCTTCACCCTTCTGGTCTATATCTCTGCCTGGCTGAACCCCTGTACTATTGTGCAAGAGTTGAGAACAGACTTCTTTTACTCAGGTGGCATTCCTAGAGAACTGCGTGAAGATGGCAGCCCATGGTGTTGCAAACTTTCCCCAGCCTTATGAAACCTCCATCCTAGGAGCAAGGTGAAACAGGGGAAATTGCAACCTCCATATTCTTATTATGCTGTGTCTGACGTAGAGTCTCAACCATATGTTGACTGGCTGAGTGAAAGAAATCAGACTCAATTCTCTCTGTCACAACTACCTAGCATTAAGCTTTTGCAACTGAGTCTGGAGATGAGATGAAAAATGCTAGCAATCTTTCCTATCGAAAATGAAATCAGATGTAGACTGAGAGGTGAGGATAGAGGGAGCCCCTATCTTCTTGACCACACATGTCTGGAATACAATACATAAAGGAGAGTTTCCAAACAGATCTAAAGGAGGTTTTGTTAAAAAAAAAAAGTTGAGAAGGATATGCCCAGGGTTCTCACTGTTCTTGCTGAATTTCAGTAGGCTTCTGAGTAAACCATTTTTCATATGCTGTACAGTCTTAGAAAAATTTCCAAATATTTTATATATTTTAAAAATAAAATTGCCGGGTTCGGTGGCTCAGCCTGTAACCCCTTGCTTTGGGATGCTGAGTGAGTAGATTGCCTGAGCCCGCGGGTTCCAGACCCGGCTGGGCAGCGAGACCTCATCTCTACAATAAATCAAAAAGTTAGCGGGGCATGGTAGCGCGCGCCTGTAATTCCAGCTACTCAAAAGGCTGAGGCGGAAGGAAGGTCGCCGGAGCCCAGCAGGTCGAGGCTGCGGTGGCCGGGAGCGGCCACTGCACTCCAGTCTGGGCGACAGAGTGAGACTCCAACTAAAAAAAAAAAATCTCACCAGCTAAATTGTTGTTTTACTTGTAGTAAGGCCAGCCTAACTTTTTACTTGCCATTTAAAAGCCCTATCACTCTGTAATTGTTCTTACTTTCCCTCCTCTGAATGTAGTGTATATTCTGGAGACTTTATGTTGTCTTTTTAACTTCATTAAGACATATTTTGATGTGATTTTCTCTGTATTTGTCCTCCTCAAGATTTTTTGAGCTTCTTGAATCCACTGTTTTATACTTTCTATTAAATGTGGTAATTTCTTAGCTGTCATTTCTTCAAATAGCTTTTCTGTCTCCCACACATTTGCCTCCAGGCAATACAGGTATACATTGGTTTGATTTATCTTATCTAGATCAATTTGGTGTGTGTGTGTGTGTGTGTGTGTGTGTGTGTGTGTGTGTGTTGCTTTCTTAAGGAAAATCTAGTGCAATCTTTAAGGCTAATAGCTCCACTACCAATGTGTGCCTCTTCTGAGGTGCCAAGAATTCCCATGTAGTCAATGATGTCGCTACACTGACTAGTAGATACTCAAGAGATTTCTAGCACTTTGTGAGATTACAAAATTATTTAAGCTATACACTTACTGTAATATTTCTTTCTTTAGCACTTGTTTCTTACTCAAGCTCATAGTGTTTCATGCACATATTGCTACTCAATCATACACTCATGAGAGCCCTATGTTTCTGAAGCTTTTTCTCTTTATATATCCTTCTTCATTAGTTCCCCATCTTGCAATTTCCAGGTACCTTAGTGTCCCTCAACTCTGATCCATGACTCATCAATTTGAAAAATCTTCTAAGTTTGTGTTTCCTTTCTGAATTGTAATTAGTAAATTGCCTCATGACTGACAAGGAACTTTTAGTATACATTTTGTTTTGTACCTTTTCACATGAATGACAGTCCTCTGCTGCCTGTTGCCCAATGTGTGTGAAGAGTTGTTTTGTATATTTTTTCCAAGTTTCTTTTTGTTTATTTTAGGAGAAAATTTTTATAACAGTTAAAACTTTATGAGTGAAAGCATGTTTTTAAGTAGAAAAACAATTTTTGAAACTGTTAGTAAGCTTTTATATCATTTTTAACCGTAGTTACTGCTTTCTAAGTCTCTTTGTTTTAATTTACTATGCACTTGAATGTCATTACTTTTTCAAATTTCAAATGAACAGCCGCTTTTTTTTAGTTGCTTGAGGTTTTTTTTTTTTTTTGGCATTTCTTTATATCAATGTCAGAACGAATAATGCATTGAATCTTATGTGCTAATAAGTCACGATAGCAATTTTGATTCTTTAGAGGTGGCAGAAAAAATAAAATATTTTTTTGCTCAGTCTGTGGTTAAATATGAGCTTTAGGAATTTTGAAAGCAATGCTCAATGTTAACTACTTTTCTCTCCTGGATAAGCAGATACAAATGAAAGTAGAAGTACTTCTGACTTGAGATGTGTGATAGATTTACTGAGATGACTTGCCATCCTAAAATTATGCAAGGGATAACAGTGGGAAGTGAATTTTACATTAGGAAGCTAAGTACTGACTATAAAGTATAAGAACACATATTTTAAAGTGAAGATATTCTCTGAAAAAGTGAATGTAAAAATGACATTATGGGATTCCATATTTATTCCTTCTCAATGGCTTTTAAATAAAATTTTATGGTATACCAAGACAGCAATAGTTTTCTAACTGCTAGTATGCTAAGACTAATCTGCTCTCTTTCTGCCACATTTATCATTGGCAGAAATAAAATTTGCAATCTCTATTTAAATTACAATTTTTAGATAAATTTAAAAGATAGGTAATGCATTGACTGTTTATTTTTTATTTTATGCCTAAATTTATAAAATTGTCCCAATAGGTAATTACTTTATTTTAAAAAAAAAGGATAACAAAAGTGCTAGCGGTTTAAGTATTTCAAGGGCTATATGTCTCTTCTTTTTGCTCTTTTCTTATTTTTATTGCTTTCTTCAATATATTTCTGCTCGTTAGTTTAAATAATTTATTTATCGTGACCTGAGTATATGGAAAATAACAATTATTCCATATAAATAAGATGATTCAACTTGATAGTTATCCCATATAAGTAAGAATCAACTTAATCTGACTGTATTAGTGCTGCCTGACACTACCACTGCTCCTTTTGTGATCTTAAAATATTTAAAATATCATTGGCTTGGATTTCTTTTTGAAAATTTTATTTTATTATAGAGATGTGGGCTACAGCTGAGGATTAGCCATATAAGTAATCTGCATTAAAGTGATGTTTGGGCCTCTAACTGATCTTCACTCCTCCTGGTGGTGGACCAGGTACCCTTTGTGTTGTCGATGCCCCCACCCTTCTCCCTCCTTCCATTCCCAAGTCTTGCAGCAACTGCAGATCTCACCCTTGTGCTAATGTGACTAATATTCAGGTCCCACTTATGAGTGAGAACAAGCAGTATTCAGTTTTTGTTTCTATGATAAATCAATGAGTATGATGGTCTCCAACTCCATATATATATTTCTACTCATTAGTTTAAATAATTTCTTTATAGTCACTTCAGTATATGGAAAATAACAATTATTCCATATAAATAAAACTCAATTTGATTTGAATGTTTTAGTGCTGTCTTTCACAATCACTGTTTCTTCTGTGATTCTAAACTATTTTAAATGTCCTTTTAAAAAAAGATTACCACATTTTACTGCAGTACTTCCTGAATATTATGGTTGTATATTTCTGAATTTATCCCTGGATAATACTTTAACCTAAAAAACTAAACAGCTTTTTTTTTTTTTTTTTACTTATGAGTGTTTATCAATATCACGAGCAGATTTTTCTCCATTGGTTATTTAGAATATCTATAACTAAATCATTGTCTACTTCTCATAATAATTTTTAATTTGGTAACAATGATTCAATTGATATTGTTCCTCTTTATTTAAAAATTATTCCAATAGTGGATTCAACTGAGTTTCCTTTTCAGTGTTTTTACTTACTGGATCTGAAAGTTTTGCTGAAAAATTTCAAACTAAGATACATATAAAATTCAACACATAACTAATAATAATTTTCTGAAAAATAGTTAAATAAACAGAAAAGTATGATCTTATATTTATTTGAAATTTCTAAAATCAAAATTATTAAGTTTTATTCAGCCTGTAACAATACTTACTGGATCTGAAAGTTTTGGTGAAAAAATTCAAACTAAGATACATATAAAATTCAACACAAAACTAATAAAAATTTTCTGAAAAATAGTTAAATAAACAGAAAGGTATTATCTTACATTTATTTGAAATTTCTAAAATCAAAGTTATTAAGTTTTATTCAGCCTGTAATGAAAATGTCTAGTTTAGTTCTTCTGCTAAGGGGAATCTGACATGACTACCTAACTAGTCATGCATTGATTGATGAAGGCTAAGTTCTGCTAATATATTGTAATAGCTGTACTGTTTAGATAATTTCCTAAGGCACTGCAATGTGAAACTCTCAAATCTATGAATCAATTGTAGGTTTTTAGTGATAAAGATCTTTATCTGTAAAAAAAACTTTTAAAAATATTAACTTAAATAATAATTAAATTATTTTCTTTAAAAAGCATAAAGCTAGCCGAGCTAGTTAACTCAGCCTGTAATCCTGTGGCTTGGGAGGCTGAGGTGAGTGGATTGCCTGAGCCTGCAGGTTCAAGATCCACCTGAGCAACTTGGTGAGACCTCATCTCTACAATAAATAAAAAAAATAAAAAATAAAAAAAAACCATAAGGCTTATTTTATGGGCAGTGTTCTTCATTGCAAGCATCTATGTTATTAATTATTTCATATTTTCCTTTTGCCTTTTTTGGTTATTATTCATACCTTCCAAACATGCCATGATTTCTGCATTTGTAGTCTGAGACTAGTCATCCTGGGTACTCTTCATTGTTTGACTTCCAAAGTCTGTGTTCTCATGAATTATGCTTTTTGGACTTTCTGAAGTACCCATGTTTTTTATCAATTTCTCTTCATTTGTGATGAATTTTTCTTTTCTCTTCACTTCCTTTGCTCATGAGAGAGGTAATAATTTTCACTTCTGTTTGCTCAACCACCTATTCTTTCCTATTTAAAGCCTGTAGATTTGTTTAAATTTGAAACTAGGTTGGAAGTAAGGAGCTGTGCTTTTCTTTTGCAATTCTGAAATTTTAAAAAGGTGTATTGGGAGTTCATGGAAAGAAAAATTAACCAAGCAGAAAAATCTCAGAGCTTGAAGACCAATATTTGGAAATAACTCAATCTGTTAAAAACATCAAAAGGAAGCTTTAAGAGACAGAACAAAACCTGCAAGAGATGTATGATTATATTAAGAGGCCAAAGTTAGAATTAATCACTATACCTGAAGCAGAAAAGGAGACAGAGAGCACCTTGGAAAAAAAGATTCCATGAGGTCATCTAAGAAAAATTCTCTCATTTCATCAGAAACTCAAAAACCCAAACACAAGATTTTGAGAAAACTCCCGCAAGGCATCTAGTGAAAAGACTAACCCTTAGATACAAAGTAATTCACCTACAAAAAGTAGGCATAAAATAAAACATCCTAAAGTCAGTGAGAGAAAAAAGTAAGGCAACCTACCAGGGAAGACCAGTTAGAATAGCAGCAGATTTATCTACAGAAACACTATAGGCTAGAAGAGATTGGAACCCAATCTTCAAACTTCTGAAAGATGAACTATTCCAATCAAGCATTTCCTACCTAACTAAGCAAAGCTTCATCAGTGATGGAGAATTAAAATTCTTCATAGACATCCAGTTCCTAAGAGGTGATGCTGCTTCTAGATCAGCTCTACAGGAGATGCTTAAGAAGGTATTAAGCATAGGAAAAAAGAAGAAAACCCAACTATGCACCTCAAAAATGCAGGAAATTATAGAATCAATACAACATACATCATAAATTCAAAACTGGAGACACACACATATATCGACACCCAAATTAAAAGAAAACAAACAATCTGAAAAACTTTATAATAACCTCATGACTGGGAAAAACTCTCACATCTAAATAATATGCCTAAAAGTGAATGGACTAAATGCACCACTGAAAAGACATAGAATGGCAATTTGGATAATAAAGCATGATCCAACAGTATGCTGCCTTCAGGAAACATATCTCATTACAAAGTGTCCACGGAATTAATGTTAGAGAATGATAAAACAAGCTTTCAGGTGAATGAAAAATTTTTAAAAAGGGCAGGAATCACAAAACAGCTGGACAAAACAGCTTTCAAGCTATCAAAAATTAATAGAAGCCGGGCTCGGTGGCTCAGCCTGTAATTCCGCACCTTTGGGAGGCTGAGGTGAGTGGATTGCTTGAGGCCGCGGATTCGAGACCCACCTGGGCAGCGAGACCTCATCTCTATAATAAATCAAAAAATCAGCCAGGTGTGGTAGTGCATGCCTGTAATTCCGGCTACTTGGAAGGCTGAGGCGGAAGGATCACTGGAGCCCAGCAGGTCGAGGCTGCGGTGGCCGGGAGCAGCCACTGCACTCCAGTCTCACTCTGTGAGACTCTAACTCAAAAAAAAGAAAAAAAAATTAATAGAGATACAGAAGAACACTACATAATAAAAGTTTCAAACCATGAACAAGAAATATACATACTAAACATATATGTACCAACACAGGTACACCAGGTTGTATAAAACAACTACTTAGTAAACTAAAAAAAAAAAAGACTATAATAGTATAATAGCTGAGAACTTAATTACCCTACTAACAACCCTAGATAGATCATTGAGGCAAAAAAATTCACAAGGGGATCCATAAACTTCAACGTGGCACTAGACCAAATGGACTTAATACCAGAACACTCCACCCAACAACCATGGGATATATTTTCTATTCATCACCACTGGGACATATTCAAAGATCAACTGGTGCTCAGCCAAAAATCAAGCAAAAACAAATTCATAAGGTCAAAATAGTGCCAGACACCTTCTCAGACAATAGTGAAATAAAAATAAATATTATCACCAAAAAGATCCTTCCAAAACACAAAAATATATGGAAACTAGATGGCATGATGCTGAACAACTCCTGGATCAACACAGAAATCAAAACAGAAATTTAAAGATCTTGAAACTAACGAAAACAAGGACACATCTTACCAAGACTTCTGCTATGTCAGGAAAACAATACTAAGAGGGGAATTTATAACTTTATAAACACACATCAAGAAAATAGATGACATGTTAACAGTCTGAAAAATTACCTAAGGTGGCTGGAAAGACAAGACCACCAAAACCCTAACTTCAGCAGATTAATCCAAATCACCAAAAGTCCAAATACAGGACATAGACGACAAAAATATCATAGGAAAAAAATTAACAAAACATTAAACAGGTTCTTTGAAAGGATAAACCAGATTGATGAACACATACCAAGAATGACCAAATAAAAGAAAGGAAAAGTTCAAATAAACACAATCAGAAATGCAAAAGATCAAGTCACAACTGATGTCCAAGAAATACAAAAGATAATCAGAGATTACTATGCACACTTCTATGGAACCCAACTTGAAAATCTAAATACAATGAAGAACTTTCAGACATCACACAACGTCCCAAGGTGGAAACAAGAAGATAATGAGACTTTAACTAGACGGATAACAACATAGGAAAGTGATTCCATCATAAGAAAACTATCTACAAAAACAAGCCCTGAACCAGGTGGCTTTCTAGCAGAATTCTACACAACATATAAGGAGGATCTGATATCAATCCTATTGAAAGTATTTTAAACAATCAAGAAAGACATAACTCTCCCCAAATCATTTTAAGAATTTCACTTCACATTGATAATCAAACTGGGTAAACATTTAACAATAAAAGAGAGCTGCAGACCAACATCCTAGATGAAGATGCATACAAAAATTCTTAACAGTATTCTAGAAATTGGATCAAACAACACATCTCAAAAATTTTTGAGCCTAACTAAGTAGGCTTCATCCTTAGGAAACAGGGCTGGTTCAACATCCACAAAACCATAAATGTAATCCAGTATATCAACAGATGAAAAAACAAGACACACACAAATATATCATTAGGCACAGAAAAAACTTTTGACAAAATCCAGCATCCCTTCTTGATGAATACCCTTGAACACCTAGGCACAGAAGAAACAAACTTCAAAAGAGTAAGAGCTATTTACAATATACTCACATCCAACACACTGCTAAATGAACACAAATTGGAAGCATTTTTCCCTGAAAACTGGAACAAGACAGAGCTGCCAACTCTCACCTCTCCTGTTCAACATAGTGTTGTAGATCCTAGCTAGGGTAATCAGACAAGAGAAGAAAAACGGGGGTATTCAAATAGGAAAACAGGAAGTTGTTTCTCTTTGTGGACAACCTGATCCTTTACTTGAAAAATACAAGGGAATCTGTTCAAAACCTCCTTACACTGATAAAGGAATTTGGCAAAGTTTCAGCGTACAAAATCAATGTGCAAAAGACAGCCACATTTTTATACACCAACAACAAACAGGCAGAGAAGCAAATAAAAAACAAGATTCCATTCACAATAGCCACACATCACCAAAATAATTAAAACACCCTGGCAACTTCCTAACCAGAGAAGTGAAAGACCTTTACAATGAAAACTGCAAAACACTCCTCAAGGAAATCAAAGAAATCACAAACAAATGGGACAATATTCCATATTTGTGTATTGGAAGAATCCACATTGTAAAGATGTCCATTCTACCCAAGGCAATCTACAGATTCAATGCAATACCCATTAAATTACCAATATCATTCTCTCAAACCTGGAAACAACAAAACAGAAAATTCATATGAAAACAAAAACTACCATGAGTAGCCAAAATAATTCTCAGTAAAAGAAGCAGGAGGCACCGGTTTTACAGAGTTTCAGCTCTATTATAAGGTTACAATAATCAAATAATCAAAACAGCCTTGTAACCATACAGAAACAAGCATATAAACCAATGGAACAAGATTCTGGAAGCAAAAGCTTAATTACTAAACCAAGTCATCTTTGACAAAGCCTCCACCAACAACCACTGGGGAAAGGAGAACCTTTTCAGTATATGGTGCTGGGAAAACTGACTGGCCACATGCAGAAGCTTGAAACAGGATCCCTATTACCAAATACAAAATTTTAAATGGAGCAAAGACCTAAACATAAAACCTCAAACTATAAGAATCTTAGAAAATGCAAGAGATGCCCTTACAGAAATTGGAATAGGCAACCAATTATTGAGTAAAACCCCCAAAGCTTATGCTATAAGGGACAAGATAGGTCAGACCTCATCAAACTGAAAAACTTATGCACAGCAAAAGATAACATCAAGAGAGCAGGGAGACAACAAACAGAATGAAAAAAGATTGCTAATTATGTATCTGACAAAGGCCTAACATCCAGGATCTACAAGGAACTCAAATGGCCAAAAGGAAAAAGGAACAAAAAAGCTGCCCTATTAAAAAGTGGGCAAAAGATATGAATAGATACTTTTCGAAAGATGATATACAAACATCTAACAGACACATCAAAAAAATGCTCAGCCTCAGTAGTCATCAAATAAATGCAAATCAAAATCACACAGAGATACCACCTAACTCCAGTTATGATGACCATCATTAGTTACTCAAAAAACAACAAATGCTGGAGAGGATGTGGAGAAAGAATACTTTATTTTTTTTTTTTTTGAGTTGGAGTCTCACTCGGTCGCCCAGACTGGAGTGCAGTGGCCGCTCCCGGCCACCGCAGCCTCGACCTGCTGGGCTCCGGCGATCCTTCCGCCTCAGCCTTCCGAGTAGCCGGAATTACAGGCGCGCGCTACCACGCCCGGCTGATTTTTTGATTTATTGTAGAGATGAGGTCTCGCTGCCCAGGCGGGTCTCGAACCCGCGGGCTCAGGCAATTCACTCACCTCAGCCTCCCAAAGGCGCGGGATTACAGGCTGAGCCACCCAGCCCGGCTCGAGAAAGAATACTTTAACACACGTTTGTGGGAGTGTAATCTAGTACAATCTCTGTGGAAAACACTGTGGCGATTTCCAAAAGATATGAAAATCAACCTTCCTTATGATCCAGAATTTACATTCTAGGAATATACTCAGAGGAACTCAAAATATTCTACAAAAAAAAGATGCCTGTACACACATGTATATTGCAGCAATATTCACAATAGCAAAAACATGGAATCAACCGTGCTGCCCATCAAAAGGGACTAGATACATGATGGAAAAATATGCAGCCATAAAGAAGGACAAAATTATAGACTTCACAGCAACTTGATGAATTTAGAGTTTATCATACTCAGTGATCTGTAGACAGTCAAAGAACTGAGCATTGCATGTTCTCTCTCATGAGTGATCCCTGAACATTTATCCTAATACTACATGAAAGGGATTGTTAATTGTGGGACACTGCCAGGTGAGGGAGGGAAGGACTGGCTGCATATAACATCAATAATGGTACCTGATCCCAACCAGGCAATGTGAAGACCAATAGGAAGCCCAAACTTCACCTTTATGATGACCATTTATGTACTTAATCCTGAATTGTACTGAACATTTTTAAAATAAAAAAATTAAAAAGCATACAGCTATATATTAAATTTTAGATTTTGAAAAACCTACATTACACTTTCAATTAAAAAAGGTGGGTGAAATATTCACAATTTAGAGAAAATTACAAGGTATTTTTTCATAAAATATGAATTGTTAATTTTTTATTTGAAATATTATCTTTGCTTTGATATTAGCCACTTATTAAATAAATTGACTGTTTTGGTCAATCCTGCAGAACTGAGCCTACCTATTTTAAATAATACTGGATGATAATTTTTCTCTTTCTAAAATTAAATTTCTTATCAAAACAAGACTTTTTTTTTTTTTTTTGAGTTGGTGTCTCACTCTGTCACCCAGACTGGAGTGCAGTGGCTGCTCCCGGCCACCGCAGCCTTGACCTGCTGGACTTCGGTGTTCCTTCCGCCTCAGCCTTCCGAGTAGCCGGAATTACAGGCATGCGCTACCATGCCCGGCTGATTTTTTGATTTATTGTAGAGATGAGGTCTCGCTGCCCAGGCGGGTCTCGAACCCGCGGGCTCAGGCAATCCACTCACCTCAGCCTCCCAAAGGCGCGGGATTACAGGCTGTGCCACCAAGCCCGGCTAAAACAAGA
Source organism: Cephalopachus bancanus (assembly GCA_027257055.1). Lineage (NCBI taxonomy): Eukaryota > Metazoa > Chordata > Mammalia > Primates > Tarsiidae > Cephalopachus > Cephalopachus bancanus. The sequence continues at coordinate 8,358,832 of JAPVLO010000041.1, forward strand.
CTTTTAATTTACTGAAATTTTATGTTTAACTTTTTTAACAGAAGTATAAGTTCAGTTTTATAAAGTTGTAAAGGCAAGTGTCATAAATAAAATTTTAATGTATAAGGTATAGTCGATCTCACAGAGCAGACTCTGAAAGACATCTCAGCTCTTGCAATAGACCTTATACACATAAGTGTTTTTAATATGCAAATATATGTTGTGTTGTATGGGAAAGTGAAATAATAAGTAGTTAACAGAAATTTAATATTATACATTTATATGATATCAAATTCCATAGCAGTAATCTAGCAGTAATCAAAAGTGATGAACATGACAGCTAAATTTAACCAGTTTATTGTTAGAGACCATTCAATCACCAAAATAGTGAAGAATCTTATGCATACTAGCTATAGAATGGTTAAATAGACATGCCTCAGATACCATGAGAAGAAGGGAATAAAGAAGGAAAGAAAAACACACAGAGTAAATGGGCAGTTTTTTTAGTGTTGTTTAGTCAATTAACGATGTGCAAGAATTCAAGGGTATGGTAAGAAAGAAACATACTGAATGCAAATGAGGTTGAAATAATCTGATGGTGACAAAGTTTAGGGGTGGTTATGAATGTATGTCTCTGAAGTGGGTGAAAATGGATGATATTAAAGATAATACAGAAAAAAACTTTGAGCTAAGTTTCAATGCTCTGTCTAAACGTGGAAGAATGATTCAGAATTTCACTGAGGCAATAATGAGGACCCATAAATATCAAAATAATTGTTCAAACAATTTAACCCTAAATGTAGAAGGCATTTGGCTTGTAAATAGCATTTAAGTAGTTTAAATAATTGTAAGCAAGACAGAGAAGCTTACGTTTGTTTTTACACAGTCTTTACACTTTGTATAGATTTGAAAAACAAACATTAGGGTTGTGGTTTAGAGTTTCTTTTCTAAAGAAAAGCTAAACTGTTCCACTGAAGCCAAGCACAAAGGGCAAAAATTTTGCAAAAACGTTGACGTTTTATGTGGTAGGGAGCACCATTACCCACTAAAATATAGGTTCTTGATACACAGGAAAACTACTTAAAAGGAAAATCAGCAGTGGAGAGATGTTTCAGTTTGGAAGCAAAGGCTAATTAAAATATAAGTTTCACTGAGATTGCAAGCATACACAAGGCTAGGGAGTTTTATCCAAATGTTATCCTGCAATGTATCAATTCTTATTTCCTCTTTCTGTGGACCCCATGTGGAGCAAGACAATTTCATGCCTCCAGAAAAATATAATCTTCATTTTATTTTATGTTTTTATAAAAATATCCAACATGTTATTTATTAATACAAAAATTTAAACATTTTTTAATTTGTTTTTCTGTGTTCTGTTGATGTTCATTGAGCATACTTTAAAATAGCGATTTTGAATTATTTGCCTAAGTCATCACACATGTCCATCACTTTGATGTTTGTCATTTTGGGGGGGTCATATTTCTTTTAATGTTGTTGATGCATGTAGATATGTGATGATTTTTGTGCATTAAATGATTAGGTATTTGTTTATTCTTCACAATCTAGTATTATTTGTGTCGGCCCTTCTTCGGTGGGCTTTCCTGAGTTTCTAAGCATGTTAAATACGGTGGACTCTGAGTCCAAAAGCCACTGAAGCTAGATCAAGCCTAGAGTAGCTCCAAACCCATGTTTGCTACATGTTGCACAAGGGCTTTGATATTGGCATGGATCTCTGGCATGGATGAACCTGGGAAGACCCAAGGAGCATGTTTGGGTTGTGTAGGAAAGCTAGCCTAGAATACAGGCCTGGAAACTGGTTCTGGCATTCCCCACAGTGGCTCATCTCCAAGTTGTACCCCGAACAGATGACACAGTTTCCCAACTGAAGCAAGAAGGTTTAAAGCTGAGGCTGGGTCCCCATGGGATCTGCTGTATCATGGAGGCTGGTGAGCGCTTCAAAATGCTCAGAGTCCTAGACTGAAAGATATCAACAGATTTTCCCCTGTGTCCTTGTGTGAGCAGTTCTAAGATAGGAAGTTCAGCTGAGAAGGGCTAGTGTTGATCCACAAGGAAATTTCTAGGTTCACTTTTGAGACCATGATTGTCGCCAGAAGAGTCTCTCTGTTTAGGCACTGATGTGCATGATTCCTCCTGGACCTTGTTGCAGATGGTTTTGGTTGCAGGCTCAAGGCCTATAGGACTATAGCCAAGACCTTTTGGAATGAGGTCATTTTGGAGTTGAACCTAGGAGCAAGATTGGCAGGTCTGCACCTGAATGCTGGGCTGCATCTTCAAAATATTCCTTCTAAGTCTTGGACTCTATTGAAGTTCCGCAACCACCTACCCGAATCCCAAGGCTCCCACTTTTATCTGTGAATGGGTGAAAAATTCTTGCTATTGTGAGAGAATGTGAGGGACTTGACCTCCTATTCCACCATCTTGCTGACATCATCTATAATTTTTCCGTAAGAAAGGTTTGTCTCTTCCCTACCATTTATTTGGTCATTTATTTATAATTATATATGTGTTTATTTTTATTTTATATTTTAGCTTAAAATTCTCTCAGTCATTTTATTACTCATACTAGTCTATCTTTGGGTATTGGGAGCTCTAAATTTAGTAACTGTGTATCTTTGCCATCCATTTATGTTTTATTTTTCTCACTAATTAACAGAATTTATTGATGGGTTTAATGGACAGTATGTTTACATGTGAGAGGGAAGGCAGTAGAGGGGTTAAAAATACTTGTAAAATGTGACATAGTTAAATGGCTCAGCCTGTAATCCCGCGCTTTGAGAAGCTGAGGTGAGTGGATTGCCTTAGCCCACGGGTTCGAGACCCACCTGGGCAACTTGGCAAGACCTCATCTCTACAGCAAATAATAATAAAAAAAAATCAGCCGGGCGTGGTAGCGCGTGCTTGTAATTCCGGCTACTCAGAAGGCTGAGGCAGAAGGATCGCCGGAGCTAAGCAGATCGAGGCTGCGGTGGCCGGGAGGTCACTGCACTCCAGTCTGGGCGACGGGGTGAGACTCCAACTCAAATAAATAAATAAATAAATAAATAAATAAATAAATAAATAAATAAATAAATAAAACAATTCTAATAAGATGGAAACTAAAACTGAAAAATTCTAGAAAAAATAAGGCATTTTTAAAGGTAAAATAGTCATTGACATTCTGGAAAATAAAATTCATGATATTCTATGATTATTTTTAAAATACATTATTTTTGAGATATAGAGAATAATTTACATGGCTCTTCCCCCTCATCATGCAAGTTGAATCATGTATTATGTAACCTTTTGTATTTAATTTTTTCACTCTGCATTTTGTTTTAAAGCTTTCTCCATGTCATTATGTGGGTTAATATTTTATGCATTTTTGTTGTTGGGTGTTGATAAAATGAAGAGCTCACAATTTGATTTTCCTTTCAACACTTGATACATGTTTGATTCTATTACTAAAAGTACTACTTTGAATATTAGTATACAAGACTTTGTATGGAAATATGATGCGATTTGGGGTATAAATATCTCAGAGTGGAACTGATGGCTCATATGGAAAAATCTATATTTAACATTTTGAGGAAATGTCAAACTTGTACTATGTTGTATCCCTATCTGCAAACTGTGAGTTAAAGTTATTTCATCTTCTTTTTGACACTTGATAATATCAGTCACTTTAACTTTAACCATTCTTGTGTAATGAGTATAGTGGTATCTTATTGTTTAATATGCATTTTTTTCCTTGTACTTACGTCCATTCACATTTCTTTTCTTAGGAAGTGCCATGCTAAATATTTTTCCTTTTTTTTATTTTTTGGGTTGATGTCTCACTCTGTCGCACAGGCTAGAGTGGAGTGGAATGCACATGGCCACCTCAGAGTCCACCTGCTGGGCTCAGGCAATCCTTCTGCCTCAGCCTTATAAGTAGATCGGACTATGGGCATGCGCTACCATGCCAGCTAATTTTCTATTTATTGTAGAAAGGAGGTCTCTTCAAGTTGCCTGGGCTGGTCCTGAACACAAAGGCTGAAGTGATCCACTCGCCCTGACCTCCCAAAAAGCTGGGATAGGCTGAGCCACTGAGTCAGGTCTATTTTTCCGTTTTTAATGTGATATTTTGTTAATATTTTTGATTTGTAAGAAAGACTTAAAATAAATATTTACATGTAAAAGTTCATTGCTATACACAAGTTTTACAGATTATTTTCTTCCAATCTGTGATCAACAATTTGGTTTCTTAAATTGTATCTTCCAAAGAACCAACATTTTTAATTTTGACAAAGTCCATTAATCAGTTTTTTCCTTCTATAGATTACACTTGTTATCTAAAATATTTGCCATACTCAAAATCACAATGTTTTCTTCTATTTCTTCTAGTTGTTTTATAGCTTTAGTGCCTATATTTAGATATATAATTAATTGTGTATGTGTATTTAGTTTTGTGGAGGTAAAACTCAAGTTGCATTCTTTTTCCAAATTTCTATACTGAATTTTCAGTGTCATTTATTAAAAGCTTTTTTCTCTTTTTGAATTACCTAGGCACATTTGCAAAAAAAAACAATTTACTGTATAAGTGTGGGCCTGTATCTTGACTATATTCTATTGTACTGATTTGTGAGTCTGTCTCAAATCAAAAAAGACATTCTTGTGATAACTTCAGTTTTTTTGTTTGTTTTTTGTTTTGTTTTTTGAGGTGGAGTCTCACTCTGTCGCCCAGACTGGAGTGCAGTAGCCGCTCCCGGCCACCGCAGCCTCACCCGCTGGGCTCCGGCGATCCTTCCGCCTCAGCCTTCCGAGTAGCCGGAACTACAGGCGTACGTTACCACACCCGGCTGATTTGATTTATTGTAGAGATGAGGTCTCGCTGCCCAGGCGGGTCTCGAACCCGCGGGCTCAGGCAATCCACTCACCTCAGCCTCCCAAAGGTGCGGGATTACAGGCTGAGCCACCGAGCCCGGCTTAACTTCAGTTTTATAGAAAATTTTAAATCAGGCAATGTAAGCATTCTAAACTTCTAAAAAATAAAGTTGTTTTGGCTATTTTATTTTTTTAACCTTCTTATATACATTTTAGAATGAATTTTTTTGTTGTGTTAAAAAAAAAAAAGAAAGAAAAAGAAAAGACCTGTTGTGATTTTCACTGGTAATGGACAGCATCTATATATCAACATGGGGAAAACTGTCATCTTACTAATAATGTTCCCAGTTTTTATATTTGTGTTTTGCAGTGGGAAGAGGGAGGTCAGTTGTCTAGAACTACAGGCGTATGCTACCACGCCCAGCTGGTTTTTTGATTTATTGTAGAGATGAGGTCTCGCTGCCCATGAGAGTCTCGAACCCGCGGGCTCAGGCAATCCACTCACCTCAGCCTCCTGAAGGTGTGGGATTACAGGCTGAGCCACCGAGCCCGGCTGTGATATTTCTTTTCATGTACAAATTACATGGACTTCAAGATTCAATTTGACTAAAGAAAGATACTTATGAGTCACCATGACCTTTAGCTATTTCTGGGAATTGACAAACAGATTCTTTATTATACTTTAGTACATAGTACCAGTTAAGTCAGAAAGAGTACTAATGTGGTATGCTCCACTTGCACTTCATTCACCCATTCCACCCACATTTGTTGGGGACCTATTCTTTACTGCGCATGGTTCTAGGTATTTGAGTGTAGCAGTGAACACAACAGGCACAGCCCTTGCCCTCATAGCTATTACATTATAATCAACTTCTGAGACAAAAAGAACCACATCAAGAACACTAAATGATGGCATATTAATGTCATATTGTGAAATCATCTCTTGTGAAATAATAAGTGTTTGTTTTAGACACCATGTTCCTGAAATTTATAATCTACAGAGAATCATAGGGCTTATGAATTCTGAACTCCAGACAGAGAATGGTCTTTTCTCATCTTTGACAGGCTGTGTCCCTTAGTGACTGAAGCAGTCCTACTTGTGACCAGAGTCCAAAAATTCTCTTTTGAATCGTCCTTTGAATTCTGGTTCTCAAGTCCTTGTTCTTAATCTTATGTCACCTCCTATGCAAATAGCGTGCATGAGTTCTTTCCTTCATTGCTTAACCAGTTATTCAAACCCAGCCCAAGGAGTCACACTGATAGGAAGCCACAGTGTGCATTCAAGGCTCATCTTCTGCCCTCCACCCATCTTTTATAACAAATAGCTTTTCCCATATATAGGAGGAAAACAGATATTTCTGTGCAACAATGAAAAATGGTTATATTGTTATGTTTGGCATATGTTGGGGAAGAGAAAGAAGTATCTATTGTAGCTAAATCTGGTTTTTTGTTCAAACAGTCAAGAACATACTTGTGAACACAAAAAACTAATTCATTATTACTGATATTTGACAGCATTAAAATACTACATAAGCTTGACACTTCACATCCTTTAATTCTTGAAGAAGTGTTGTAGAGTCAAAATCATCATGAAATTTAGGAATATAAAACAAAACTGGAATTTTTTTTAGTCTGTAAAGACAAGAAGTTTGAGATAACTCAATAGATGAGAAAATAAGATATTTAGAGACAATTTACAGGATATTCTATTGCTGTCATAAGTACAACTGCAATGCTCTTTAACTTTATCTTGAATACAAGAATGCTTGGAAGAAAAATCATACAGTTTTAAATTGCCATGATAAGCAAGTATCAAGTATGTCAAATAAAGTATAATTAATTCTCTTCATATTTAAATTTCTTGAGATCCAAATAATATATCAAGGAACAATTTTTTTTTCTTTTTTTTTTTTTGCATCAGTGTACTTTTTTTTCATGTGTGTCTTTTTATTGCTCTTTTGGAACTGAATTTTCTAATTAAGTGCTAGTGGAAAGTTAGTATTTTGTCCTATCTGTGACTAGATTACACTTTCTATGCAGGGCAAAGTTGGGAGCATTCTTCCATTTATTTTTAACTTTTTAAGTATGAGTCAGTATTCTTGGAACATCTCCAACTTTTGTTGATTAAAAGATGACATTTTATGAAAATTCCAAAGTCTAGTTTTGGTAACTGGTTGTATGGTGACATAGTGAGGGGGTGCCGTGAAATGACTCCGTTCACTGCTGCTTTGTCTCATGCTTTAGATGTTTTTCTTCAAACTCTTTCCCTGACTTTGAACTACCTTGTTCTATTCTCAAGGGCAGCTACTAGCATCTTTAAGTATTTTGGGGGTAGAGGAAGCCTCTGGAAAATAAATCTTCAAAATATGATATATCTTGCCATGTTCCATAGCAATCACATTAATTCAGTAATTGTTCTATCATGTATTTATTGAATACCTACTGTTATTTCACTAGATACTAAATAGAGAACCAAATGAAGTTCTTGTTTTCATAAAGTCTACATTGTGGTGGGGGCTTACAGTAAAAAAAAGAATACTGGAATTCAATGTGGTAATATCTGAAAATATTGAGCCTGAAATAACTGTTAATCAGATATAATGCAATTGGAATTTGATGGTCAGTCTGTTCAATCCTGTTCCAAATAAAACATTTTTATATAAAAAAAAATTAGCCAGCCTCAATTATGTTTTGTACCAACTCAAAATGAATTAATATAAGTGTTTTGGAAGTACTAATTTAACATTATGAACAGGAATGACTCATTTCTAAAAGCGACATTTAAGTAGACATCTAAAAAACCCCTACTTAAACCATAAATAAAAATCAACTCCAAATGGGTAAAAGATTTAAACATAAAACCTGAAACATTTAGAATCTTAGAAATACAAGAATCCACAAACAGCTGTCTAAAATCCTGATTTACTTAAGGGATGGGAAGTAGGTGGGGAAAATGTTAGGAAGTTACTGCCTTGTGATAGATTGGGACCATCTTATTTAGCACAGACTGCATATCCCTTAACCAAAATGCTTGGAACCAGAAGTGTTTTAACATTCATTTTTTTTTTTTATTTTGAAATATTTGCATATACATAGTGAGATATCTTGGGTTTGAAATTTAAGTCTAAACACAAAATTCATCTATGATTCACATACATCTTATGCATAGGACCTAAACAAAATTTTAAATAATTTTGTACATGGAACAACATTTTGACTGTGATTCATCATATGAGGCCAGGTGCATGGTTTTCCACTTGTGGCATCATGTCAGTGCTCAAAAAGTTTCACATTGTTAAACATTTCAGACTTTGAATTTTTAGATTAGGTATACTCAATCTGAATATATTTTGATGCTACAAGCTAAAGTTAAAATTATGTTTTATAGTATTCTCATAATGATGTTATCTCTTGATAATTTTTACCTCATCTGTTATTATTATTATTTCAAATCTTGCTAAATAATATCAGTTGGAGATAACTCCTATAAATAAAAAGCAGATAAGAAATTAGAACATGGTTTTGCTTTGGTTTGGATGTTTGCTCCCTCAAAATAGTACATTGAAAATTGAGTCCCACTGTAGAAGTTGAGGTCTAAGAGAAGGTGATTAGATCATGGAAATTGATCTCTTGTGAATAGGTGAATAGCCTTCCATGGGGGTGGGTTCTCACTCTATTAGTTTCCAGGATAGCTGGTTGTCAAAAGAAGTCTGACAGCCTCCTCACTCTCTTGCTTCCTCTCTCACCGTGTAATCTCTGCACATGTTTCACATTCTTCCAAGAATGGAAGCAGCCTGCAGCCCTCACCCAATGTACATGTCCAATATCGAAATTTCCAGCCATCAAAACTGTGATCCAAATAAAACTTTTCATACAAAAAATTACCCAGCCTCAATTATGTTTTGTACGAACTCAAAATGGATTAAGAAAAGTGTTTTGGAGGTACTAATTTAATAGTATGATCAGGAATGACTCTTTTCTAAAGGTGACACTTAAGAAGATATCTAAAAACCCTACTTATCACCATAAACAAAAATCAATTCCAAATAGGCAAAACACTTAAATGTAAAACCTCAAACATTAAGAATCTTAGAAAACACAGATGACACCCTTACAAAAATCAGAATAAGCAACCAATTCCTCATCAAAACCACAAAAGCCTATGCCATAAGAGATAAGATAGACAAATGGGAAATTATCAAACTGAAAAGGTTCTGCAAAGCAAAAGAAACCATCAAGAGATCAGGGAGACAGTCCACCTACAGGGAAAAAATATTTGCTGACTGCATATCTGACAAAGATCTACAAGGGACTCAAACATGCTGAAATTTAAAAAAAAGCAAACAACCCCATTCAAAAGTGGGCAAAAGACATGAATAGACAGTTCTCAAAAGAAGATATATGAGCAGACAACAGACACATGAAAAAATGCTCAGCCTCACTATTCATCAGAGAAATGCAAACCAAAATCACATTGAGATACCACCTAACTACAGTAAGAATGGCCATCATTAATAAAAGAAAAAACAGCAGATGCTGAAGAGTATGCGGAGAAAAGGAATGCTGCTACACTGTTGGTGGGAAAGTAATCTCTATGGAAAACAGTGTGGCAAGTCCTAGAAAAACTAAAATTTGACCTTTCCATATGTCCCAACAATTCCCCTTCTGGGAATATACTTAGGGGAACTTAAATCACTCTACAAAAAAGATACCTGTACATGCATGTTTATTGCAGCACTATTCACAATAGCAAAAACATGGAACCAACCATGCTGCCCAACGAAACTGGACTGGATAAAAAAAAGTGATATATATTATACATATATACATATATATCACTTATATGTATATATATATATATATAATGGACTATGACACAGCTATAAAGATGAACTAATTATGGAACTAAATTATCCACAGCAACTTGGATGGATTTGGAGACTATAATACTCAGTGGTCTATCACAGAAACAAAGAATTGAGTACTAGCTGTTGTCACTCATAAGTGAACCCTGACCATTTACCACAATACTATAAGGAAGGGATTGGCAGTAGCCAGAAACTGCCGGAGGGGGGGTGGGCGCACATAACAATAATGAGGGTATCTGATCTCAAACCAGGTGAAGTGGGGACCGAAGGGAAGCCTAAATTTATCTGTTCAAGGAACACGTATATACATAATCCTGAATTGTACTCCCACATCTTTAAAATAAATAAATGATTTCATTAAAAAGAGTCAAGTAAGTCCTGTGGATATTTGGAGAGAGTATTTTGAAGGTAGAAATAATAGAATTTGCAAATGAACTTGATGTCCAATACAAAAAAATGAAAATAGTTTAGAATAACAGCAAAATTATTTAAAATTTAAGCTCCCATTTATCTTTCAACATTTATTAGGAGGATAATTTTAAGTATGTATCAATTATGAACAATGTGACTGTTAATATTAAACTATATGATTAATACATTTATAATTAAATTAAAAATTATGTGTTCCAAAATTCTTATTTGAACTTAAGGCTTCTGACTTTGACATGATTCTAACAAGTAGGTTGAAAGGCAACAAATTGTCAGAGTTATTTCTCAGCCTATTTGAAAGAAAGTCACCTTATAATGATTTGCTGTTTTATACTTAATATTCCTTTATATTGTATAAATATTATTTGCATTAAGTGAATTACAATAACTTATATTTTGAGAATTTCATATTTGAAGCCATACTGAAGTACACAAAGTCAGAGATAGAGATTTCGCTCTCTGAAACTCCCTACTGGTTGACTTAGTAAAGCTCATATACAAATTTAAAATGTTGACTTCCTTGCAAATACATACAATTCAGAAGACTGCTAAAGTTGTACTTTTTTCTCCCTGAAGTTAATTTTAGAGCTTAATGCTTCAAAAACATGAAGTTGAATTTATGAAGGCATTTTTTCTATTATTGATATAACTTACTCAGTGTCAGTACTCTTCCACTGCATGTAGTGTAGACTACTATAACAAAATCCCTGACATCCTGAAGTGTTATTTAGTTCTCTTCTGTCTGTGTGCTTCTAATATTTCTTATACATTTCTTACGGCTTTCACTTATTTAGTAGTCAATGTCATAGTTAATATATATACACCTGATCTTGAGTTTTGTTAATGTAAAAAATTGTAATATTTGTCTTTTTAATCATCAGCCCCACTTAAAGATATTACTGTCATGGTCTATCACACCAGGCAAATGGAGATACATGTCTTAGTTTTCCAGGTTCTGGCCACTAGAGTAATTTAGTTTACAAACAACTTTCCCAAGTCTCAAATTGGGTTATTAGCTACATGGGCTTACCTATTATATCTAAAACATAAGATAATTCATAAATAAAAATAGAATCTGGTATGCAATTGCTTCTTAATAAATATCATTGTTTACTTGAAAAAGTATTCAGGGCAACCCCTTCAGATCTACTCCACTGTGGAAGCTTTTCTGTCCTCTCAATAAATCCTGCTTTCAAAAAAAAAAAAAGTTTTCAATAAATTAGTGATAATTCATTTGAGAAAAAGGACATCAAATTTTCCTCAATGCTAATGGAAGAAACAGAACATTGGACATGGAATTATTAATCAGAAATTTTGTTGCATAATGGGAGACCTATTTTTAGGTTCATCACCAATCAAGATTCTTTCACTACAGAATTATAATTTATTTAGGAGAGAAAAAACTGTCCCATGTGAACAGTGGCTCAATTTGTTTCAGTTCTGATAATTTGTGAAATATATCCATACTCTCTGTTTCGAGGTGTTCTAATCTGTAAAATAGTTCTTCCATGTCATTATTTTAATGATTACATTAGTTACTTTATAGTAACACCAGTGTTCCATGACTCCAACCTTTTGTTCAAGGTAAAATCTTTATTGTTAGCTTTCACTGGCTTGTGGCCTCTTTTGTTACAGAAAAGACTAAAGGCTTTCGGAGGTTTTCTCCTTTTCTCAAATCTATTTCAACCTATTTATGTTGGTATCTTTTGAGCATTTGCATTTATTTATTCAAGGAAGTATGTTAAAACAAAGATATATTAGGTCAGAATTACATTTTTGTAGATGATCATATAAAAGAAATTGCAACTCCATCAACATGAATTAACACAGAGTGTAATCTGCCTTCACAATAAAATCAGGGAAAGTAAAATATGCTTGCAAATTAAAAAGTAAAAAAGACAATTCCACATGTAAAAGTGGAAACCTTGAAAACCTTTAACTTCACAATGATGATAAATTTTACAGCATTAACTTTAAGGTAAAAAATGGGACACAAGTTAAATTTTATCAGTGGGAAATAATTATACATAATTAAACAATGTTCACTAATATTCAACAACAATAAAAAATATATACATAAAAATTGTAATGGAAAAAATTCTATCATAATGGCAAAAGAAAAAGCAATTTTCAGGATAAATTATAAATTTAATTTTATAAAAGTATTAATTATATGCTTTATCAGTATACATGAACAAATATGTAAATACATAATATTTCTAAACAATTTGCTTAATAAAAAAATTGGAAAATAATCACAAAGCAAATTGTTGCAGGTTAATGTACAGTAGGGTAAAAATATATTTTTTAACATCTAAGTATGGCAAAACCAAGAAATTCTAAGTTTTCAAAACAGATATTTTTTTTCTTTTCAAGCTGTAGCTTCTGTGTTTTGTTTCCTTTACTCTGCTATATCATTCATAAGCCACTCTTCTGGCTTTTGCATTTTAATCCTTTTAGGTCTGCAGCTGTGTTTTATTTTTTTTAATTTTGTTATTTCTTTTTTCTTTGATTCCTAAGGTGACAGCTTAAAATGTTAATTTAATTTTAATTTATTAGGTGTTTCTCCTTTTCAAAAATTCATAACTCTTTTCTTTGATTCACTGTGACAGTTGATGTTTTAGCAGCTTGTAGTTGATGGACATAAAACTTATCTCAATAACTTAAGAAGAGGATCAAAGCACAATTCCCCAAGTCTTTTATGAATTAATTAGGTGACAGTGTGTGAAAATAAGAGATAATTATTATGATTTTCCTCTAGCTTTAAAGCTACAGATATAATTCAGCTTAGAATGCTTTGCTTAAATTTAAGCAAATTAAACCGTCCTTTCAATTTGTTGGTACATTTATTGGCTTGATTGTCATCCATAAATCTCAAATGAAATCCAAGTATTTTAAAAAGTAGGTGTTTTATTATGTGACAACTAAAGACTAAACCTTAGATAAAATCTATAGAAGAGGATAAAAATGTATAAATTATCAAACATGCCTCATTTACATTGTTAAAATAAATATTTGCTTTAATTATATTCTAATAGATATAATGTATATTTTAAAAATCAAGGTAAATCCTACAACCTATGTTTCACTGTATGAAACACACATTAAAATAATTTTTTACTTTTCAATTTCTAGTCTACAAGTTAAAATTTAAATATATAATGGCCTTTGCCTGGAAGGAGGTGGATGAAGCTTAATTGTTACTGAGGAAAATTTCAATCAAAGTTGAAAATATGATTGAAAGTAAATCAAATCAAAGTTCTAAATTCCACTTTCCTCTTTCTTTCATGTAATATAGTATTGTAAAAAAATTAAAAGTCACTAGGCAGACTTACCTGGAATGTACATTTGGGAAGTTTCTAGGATTGATATTTAGCATTTTTTTAGGAAGCTTAAGAATCAAGCTGCTATGGTATGACCATGTGCTCATTGAGCTATGACCAGGCCATGTTTTCTTAAACTTTGGCCCCCTCCCCTAATTAAGGGAGGTGAATATCCTCCTTCTTTCTGTCTTTCTTTCTAATTTAGCTTTTAAATAAATGATATTTTCTAATCTAAAAATAAAATAACTAAGTGGTTTACATATATTCTATTATTATCTTTCCACTGTGCTTGAGAAACTGCTTCTTTGATAACTAATTTCTGTCAATTAACAAAAATCTACATGTACACTTTGAGGAAATAATTTTCTCAGCTGAAAAACCACCATTGTATTGGTGGAAGGAGGGTCTGGAAGACTCACTCATTTTCAATTCTTAGTGAAACTTGTTCTTTAACTGATAACTTTCTGTGCATCTGAGAGATAATTAGAATGTGAAATTGTGTTTATTTCTGTAATTCTCTTACAGAATTTAAACATAGTTTATTTACCATTAACAGAATATGACTAAACCTAATTAATATATTTAAAACAGTTGAAAATTAATGTGTAGAAAATACATATTTTCTAGATATTCATGCCCCGAAACTATCAATAAAAGAGTGAGTCTGCAGTCAGGGAAATGCACTCATTTATGAAGAGAGAGAGAGAGAGAGAGAGAGAGAGATCACAATCCCAGATATGGAAGATTAATCTACCAATACTTCATTGATTGCTTTTCTTTTACTCCTCTTTCCAGTCACCCTCTTTCCATGAGAGTGTGTTATCACTAATCCTCCTTTATTCCCATCTTGCTGCCAATCCTGCAGATCTTGCTGTAATAGCCTCCATCTGCCTTTTCTTTTTTCTTTTTTTTTCCAGTTTTCTTTGTTTTGTTTCACTTGGTTTTTGTTTTTTTTTTAAACTGGGTCATTGTCCTAGGAGGAGATTCATTATTATATTGAGCAACTTTGGAAATAAATATCTATAAGAACTCTGTCACTGAAGGTGCACTTAGTCCCTGAGGACGACAGATACGTCAATAAATAAACTCTAATGACACAGGAGAGTATGTGAAAAAAATATGACAGCCAGCAGATTGAGCATCCTGAAAGGCCTCCCAGTGGATAGATCAGGAAGTATTTAGAATGGACAAGAAAAGGATAAAGAGCTCAGCTGAGAAAAAAATACTATTTTTCTCCAGGCATCTATGGTAGAACACCAGGCAGTTATAAACAGGTGTGCTGTGTTTTGGATAATGTACTTGTTAAAGATTGCCCATACTGTGAGATTCTAGAAAAGTAGCAGGAATAAGAGTGGAGAAAGGAAACTTTTTTTTCTTGTCCCTGTCCTCCTGGGTAATTTCAATTCCTCTGTATGTCTTCCATGGTCATTTTCTTTCTTTTTTTTTTTTTTGAGTTGGAGTCTCACTCTGTCACTCAGACTGGAGTCACTCAGACACTCCAACCTCGACCAGGTGGGCTCCGGCAATCCTTCCGCCTCAGCCTTCCGAGTAGCTGGAACTACAGGAGTGTGCTACCACGCCTGGCTGATTTTTTTATTTATTGTAGAGATGAGGTTTTGCCACGTTGCCCAGGCGGGTCTCAAACCCGCGGGCTCAGGCAATCCACTCATCTCGGTCTCCCAAAGCACAGGATTACAGGCTGAGCCACTGAGCCCGGACCCATGGTCATTTTCATGTTATTGATTTTTAAATCATCATTTCAATACAGACACTTTTCTTGAGCCTTTCTTGTCAATTCCAATTTTTTTCATATTTTCTATATTTATTCTAATTCCACCTAGAATTAGCTAGATGACTTAGTTAACGTCTTCATAAATTTTATCCATTTACACATCTGAAAATGATAGTTACCACATCGTAAATATTTATGAGATTTAAGTAAGTCAATAGATACAGGTGCTTAAATAGTGCTTAATACATAGTAATTGTTTAACAAATGATAGCTGTTATTATTACCCTTATTTATCATGTATTATTACATGATATTTCCCCTACCTCCAATGAGATATTAAACTTCTTAAATACAAGGTTTATCCCTATATCATTTATAAATCTTAATCTAAAAGTTAGGCCAAAATAGAGGTAAAATAGGGTATAGATAAGTTTTATTTACATTAATTAATCCAACTCTAGTGTACTTTTAGTTTTGACATGAAGCATCATTTTCAAGTTGATTTTTGTCATTTTATCCATGTTTATAGTCTACCTAATTATATAATAAATAATATAAATATTAATCTCTGTAAAACATGAATGTCGTCTGCTTCCCATTAAATGATGTGCTCCAGAGGGCAGATAGTCTAGAAGTCACCATTATACACCCATTGCCTGGTGCAATACAGAGCTCACTACAGGCATGCGATGAATTTATATAATGGAGCTCATTCAGAGACATTGATATGGTAAAATCAGAATTTTTTTGTCCTCCCCAAATATAAGGTAGCTGATTTGTAGCTATCAGAATTTTCTTGAACTACATTATTTTAAATATAAAAAAATCATTGAGTATCAGGGCTTTTGCATTGTCTTAATTTTACTTGTACTTCAAAGGTGCAAAGAGGAACTCTTCTGTGTATGAGATAGCAAATCAATGTCAAAAAGATAATTATGTTTTGGTGATTTACCACCTACATGTAGAAATGCTGCTCACAGCCCCAGGCCAACTTTCAAGGCAATGGGATGCTATATGGTAAGTCCATGAGGTTCAACAATGCTTGAGTTTATATCGCAAACACATGGGAGATGACATACTTCTTCTAATTATTTCTAGACACTTATTTTTCCTACAAAAGTGGTTTCCAAGTTAGGTTGCACATTTGTTGGGAGCCATCCTTGGAGGCCCACCTGATTGACAGGGTCCTGGTGGGCCAAAGACCCTGGGCCGCAGGGCGAGTTCGAAAAGCTGAGGCCCTTTTGTCTTCCACCTTTGCTGTTTGGTACAGCTGAAAAATTCTTTGCAGTCGTGGAAGAAGAAAATGGCATGTTTATGTGAAATACTCACAGCTAACCTGGAAATGTCATGGTTCATTTTTCCATTTCCCACTATGCCATTTGGCCTTTTCTAACATATACAATGGTTAACTCTGAAGCACATCAAGTATGCTTTCTTTCACTTGGTTATAAGTTACTAGATATTGCTTGAGTAAATATGATATAAGTATATTCACTCCTTATTTAATTTAGGATTATGCAGTTTAGTGTTTAGACATAAGGTTTTTTAAAAGCACAAGTTTATAATAAGTTCATTATGAATTCATTATAAGTTCTAACACTTATCTAGGAGTTATGTAGGTGACTTATAACATTGTTTTCACAGATTTAGGATAAAGATTAACTTTTAAGGTTTTTACTTAATTCAGTACTTAAAATTCTAAGTTAACGTTTATAGAGTGGGTTTTCACTAAATTCATTATATATTAATTGGATACTTTTGTGATAAATTGACTAAAGACAAAAAACAACTTGGGGGCCTGGAAAACATCACTAAAAGCTTCTTTTGAGTTTTCTTTAGAAATAAACACTGCAGGATAAAAAGAAAGTAACAAAGACACCTGGACAAAAAAGGCGATTACAAAGCTTTAAAGGTCATAAAAGCCCCAGAGAAAAAACTCCTGATACATGGATTAATGTGCACTTGAAAACTTTCTTGAGACACTTCAAAAACTGTAATTCGGGACTTTGGACTAAAACTATCATTTTTGACTTTGTGATAAAGACTCGTTAACTAATAGTAGTGTTCTTGGCTTGTTTGTCACTTCTAGACCACTAGATGGTGGTAACTTTTAAAGGATATGTACGTAAAGGAATTTTCTTTGTCTTGTCCCTTTACAAATAGTATAAAAGCTTTCCGTTAGCCAACATTAAACGTCACCTGTTCAGCAAGCAGGTGTCCGAGTACATTATTTTCGTTTTTCACCTATACTTCTCTCCTTCAAAAAACCTCACGACCTGGCAGGGGCTGGACCCACACACACACATTAGAATCACCTGGGGAGCTTTTTAATCAAATAATAATGAGAAAGAATCATAATATTCATATTATAGTCTTTAATTACATAGATTTTTGAATGATGAAATGTTTGTGCACACATATGGCACAATGGCTCTCACACTTCCGTATGTATTTCTTCTGGGGAATTTTGAGTGATCCCCTTAATACACTTGTGATGTATATGCTTATGTAAAACAATGGCGCTTAAACAAAAGACCATTGATTAGTCCAGCTCCCAGTAGGGTCTTCTTTTAATGTCTCAGTACCCACCTTCTTCCTCATTCTAGGTAATCCAGAATATATATCACCATGGAATAAAATAGTTCTATATGGTGATGTACATTGTAGCAGATTTCAGGTGGGTGTAAATTCTATTTACTCTAGGGTACAGAGTTACAAATCTGAGTAACTTGCTTTATTCATATTGTTCTAGAAAAACGATGTTGCTATTCAGCCTAAAAAATATTACATTGGATTTCAGGCCATTGCCAATTTTCTGCTATTTTTTATTTATTTTATTTTTTGCTCCTGTATTTTGACTCTATATTTTATTTATAATGTCATTTACTCACTTGTTTGCTAATCTTTGCTCACATATTTGATCCTGCATTGTGATTCTGTGTTTTATTTCTCATTGCATTTACTCACGTTTTTGCTAATCTTTGCTCACAAAAAAGGGATTTTGCTGCAGATCAACACATAGTACATAAAACATCCATACACAATAAGTATAAAGACAAAGTCACCTCTAAATTTCTCATTATTTAAAACAAGTTCATATTGGGAAAAATGATACAGACTTTGTACCACTTGTGATTCTGGAAATATTATGGGTTTAGTATAATCAATATTCTTTGCATTTACTACAGTTGGCAAACTCAGCAACCTTCAAGGCTTATTAAATTTGTTGAAGTAGAGAAAAGAACAAATATATTGTTGTACTGATCACACAAGGTTGCAGATGTAATTGAGTTTGACCTAATGAAAAAAAAAGTAATAATGGAGTTAAGATTGAATAGGTACAATACATTTAGTAGCATGGCTTTCTCAAACACTTTAACTTTCAGTATTATGTGCATTTACTTTGGATTTATACTACTTAGCAATTTGAAGTGATAATATTACTACTTGAGATAAAGTATGAGTGCTTTAAAGCAACAATAGGAATACTGGCACTCCTTGCCATATTTGGAAGAAGTTCTAAAATTTCCTGGTCAGTAAGAAGTCTTACACTCTAATTATCTTTAAATTATTACTTACTAAAATGAGCAAATGTAATTTCCAATTTTTACTTGCCCATTTTGTGTGTAACATATCATAAGAAAAGTTCAGAAGGATCTTTAGTTTATTGACAAACAGAACATCGACTTCCTTGAAGTAAGTAAAATAGAATGTGAGTTGTAATTCAAGTTTGGGCATATAAAGGCATATATACTAAAAATATGAATACATATGTCAAAATTACTAAATAAATTAGTTTTATTTGGAAATATATACAACTCTATAATACAATATGTATTTTATGTCTTTAAGAAGATACCATACTTATCAATTAGGTGGCTCTGCCTAATAAATATATAGTTACTTTTGTCTCAGTGATTTTTTTAAGCTATGTATCCTTCATAGCCATATTGATGTTAGTCTGGCCATTAATGAGTGGGACTGAATTTTTCACAGTTGACAGAGGCATAGTGATGATGTTTCCATGGTAAGATAGTGAAGAGTATATTAGAGACAGACAGCAATTTCATCTGAGGTGATATACTCACAATGTTATTTTGATTGTATTTTAGGCACTGTCTGGTGTGTTTTCTGTTATGTGTATAAGTGAGAACTAAAACACGCTGGAAAATATGATCTTCAGAGAGTCACCATAAATATCCAGTTGAGTACTGATCCATATGCATGTCCAAGTAAACTTGCTGAAGCTTGGGACAAACCACCCAAAGATTAGAGAAATTAGCATCCTGAGCTCACACAGGGCTGAGGATAGTGTCTGTTCATATCAACCACACTAGAAACCTTAAGACTGAGGTGACTGTGTCTAGATACACAGAAGGCTCTTGCCTCAGCAGGTGGGGAGTTATCGAACCTAAATGAGCATGACTTGGGCTTTACCTATCAAAATTTTAATATCAAGTCTTCAAAGTTTCAAACTGTTTCCCAGTAATGGAACTATTTCAAGGATATTTATTAGGATACAAAAATACTTAGTGTTGAACAAGATTAAATTTACAATGTCTAACATTCAAAGACAGGCATATAAAGATGCAGAAATATATGAATTTTAATGAGGTGATAAATTACACAACAGATATTAGCCCGGTACTAACACAGAATTAGTAGACAAATATATTAAAACAGTTATTATAACTATATTTCATATGTTCACAAAGTTAAGTAGTGGCATTGAATATATTTAAAAGGCCCAAGTTCAATTCCTAGATATGAGACTAAAATGTGTCAGGTACAAAAAAGACATACTGAGATTAGCAGAAGAATAGATACAGCCAAGGAAAAGATTAATGAATTAAAGATGTAGCAATAGAACTTTTTCAAAAAGAACCACATAATTATTGAAGAATATTTTTTAAACTGACATTCTCAACTTCCTTTTCCTTTTTTATTTTTACTCACTATTGTGTAGTCCCTACTCTATTAAATGTGCTTCCATAATGTCATTAATACTTCTCTTATTTTAGCCATTCCCATATACACCAGTTTTCTTTTCTTTGTTTTTTTTTTTGTTTTTTTTTTTTTTTTGAGTTGGAGTCTCACTCTGTCGCCCAGACTGGAGTGCAGTGGCTGCTCCCGCGCTACCACGCCAGACCTCATCTCTACAATAAATCAAAAAATCAGCTGGGCGTGGTAGCGCATGCCTGTAATTCCGGCTACTTGGAAGGCTGAGGCGGAAGGATCGCCGGAGCCCGGCAGGTCGAGGCTGCGGTGGCCGGGAGCAGCCACTGCAATCCAGTCTGAGGACAGAGTGAGACTCCAACTCAAAAAAAAAAAAAAAAAAATAGGCCAATAATTATTGGCCTCTGCTTAGAACTCCAGCCACATATTCTTACTATCATTCACTGCATTGGAATTCATATATGTGGCATTTTTCTGGATTATTTAGCTAAGAATTTAGAACTTTATAGAAATGAAATGGCTACACAAATTTGGGTCATATATAGTGAGGATTTTGCAAGGTTCTTTCCTTGCCTCCACTGGCACATAACTGATAATGGCCCTATTTATTCTTATAGAGTCGATCAGAATTAAGAATGAAAATCAATTCTAGATTTAACACTGCTCTCTTGTACCTTTTCATATCATCATTCCTTAATAGCTTAAAATAATAATCTCTGTATTTTCCTTTATTTTGTTTTCAAATCAAACCCAGCACCAACGATTCTATGTACCTATCCTGTAAGAGAAACAGAAAAACTATACAGTCATCCTCAAAAAATACCTGCATCCAATGGTATAGTCCAAATTTCCTGCAGTCATATATGCATTGCATGTTTTTGTAGCTATCAACTTTTTTGAAGATGTGTGCTCTACATACTATTTTTACTCTTTAACTTTGTTGTTGTTGTTGAGTTGGGAGTGTTACTCTGTGGCTCAGGCTATAGTGCAGTGGCATAATCAACGCACACTGCAACGCTGACCTCCTGAACTCAAGTGATCCTTCCACCTCAGCCTAACAAGTAGCTGGGAGCTGGGACTACAGGTGTATGCCACCATGCCCATTTTTTTTTCTTTTCTTTTTTCTATTTTTTCTGACACGAGGGCTCACTATATTGCCCAGACTTGTCTCAAACTTCTGGGCTTAAGCAATCCTCATGCCTTGACCTTCCAAAATGCTTTGGTTACAGATTACAAGCATGAGCCACCATGCCCGGCCACTCTTTTCCTTTTTAATATTTTTATCTAACTAGTCTTTATGTACTATCGACAGAACACAGCACATTATCATTTAATAGTTAGCATTTGATAAACATTTGATTAATGAATGCAGGATTTGATCTGCAAAGAGACTATTTGTTTTCTTTTTACTTTATCCTTTGCCTATTGGTTAATTTTTAAAATAATTCTTGCTTTATTGGTTTCACTCTTTAGAGATTTTGGTCCTACTATTTGCTATGCTTTACCTAAATATGCCATGTTTATATTTCCGAGTCTGAATTCTGACATGTTATGGACATTGGGATTTCTGATTTATTTGCTTCCTAATAAGAACAAATTGAGTGAAGAGGGGGCAATGACATCGGCTATTTTTCAGGGTCATACCCTAATTCATTTTTTTAATGGACAAATCTAAATGTTATGTCTAATTGAAGTCATAAGATTCTTTGTGGACATTTTATCAATAAGAGAAGTGGATTGTGTTTTTCAGAATCAAACAGCTATCATACAGTAGAGACAAAACTTGGTAATCTCTTTTCCTGTATCATTATTATAATTTCTTGTCATTCTAGTCATCAGCAAAACTTGCAAGTGGATATTTTCTATGGCATTATTGAGTTCATAGAATGTTACATTTGAAAGAGAGAGAGACTGATGTTAATTATGTAGAGTTAACAATCAAGCCACTTGAAAGTTTATCTTATACACATGATCCCTTTAAAGCAAGTTAATGCTGAAAAACAAATATGGGAAGTCCCATTTTTCTTTAGGTAATAAAAAATCCTAAAAGATTAACAATGAACCAAATACTATTATTATCTAACATCTAAAATATATTCCTCTATGTATATATGTTCAAATATTTCTTGTCTTAAATTATTAGATCACTAGAAGTCTAGTTAATCTATGCTTTTTTAGTATGTAAAAAGTCTAAAAGGCAGATTGCTACTTTATAAAAACTAACCTAACAAACTAGTTATTTAATTGATATATTGATATAGTTATACAGTGACATTCAGTGTATAAACTTCACATGTAATTTTTACTTCGATAATGATTTATGAGAAATACTAGAGAAGATGGCTGGTTTGACTTAGCAAATGTAGTCTCACCTGAGAATTTCTGACCTCTTCCTGTGAGAATCATAATGAAATCCATTAGGCTCATAAAAAGAAGTCATCAGTCCTTCAGGAGTGCATATCCTGATATAAGGTCATCTATCCTCTGTATTTTTTTTTGTTTTTGATACCCGTTGAAACTTGCTAGTTAATTGCCGTTTGTCTCCTTTCAACATAAGAAGGGTCTGCTCCTTCTTGAATACCTAGAGCAGACTGCAAGGACCAGTGAGTAAATTTTAGATCCAGAAATTCTATGCCTTTTATCTAAAAGCTGTCACCTAGTAAAAGTGATGCCTTTTGCATCACAAAGCTGTATTTGCACACATATTACACACAGACATGAGAATTAAGAGTACATGATTAGGTACACAAAAAATATATAACCGTGCATTATTAGTGTTTATCTTTAATTGAGTGTTAATGCAAATGAGAGCAAGTTCCTCCAACAAAGATTATTGAATTTGAATTGATTGTTTTCACTGGCAAGTATGAGTTAGTTGATTCCTAATTTATTTTAAAAGGTTGTGTTGTAAATAACTTTAATTTTCTCCAATTATTTTGATAACATTTGCTTTTCTTAGGATATTCAAGTATAAATCTTTTCCCCATTTCCACATGGAATGGAAATTTGTGACAGACCTTTTTTAAGTCTTTTACTATCACACTGTATGGTCATATAACTGGGGCTTTTGACTTCCCAGTGTGTATTAAAAATACACTTTCCATCAGTTTTTCTTTTTTTTCCTTCACCAGGGATACTGTTAAGCTGAGTGGCATGACTAATTTGTGATTTCTTTTTAAAAAATAAGCATTCTTTCTGGTATTTTGCTCAGCAACAAGGAGAAAGTTTCAATTACTAATTACCAATTTACCAGATTCAACAGCATTATCATCAGTGGTTTTAGCTTTTCTCATAAAATCTAAAAATGAGTTACAGCAAATTGTGGTCAGAATCAAACAAGCCTGCCATACTGGACTCTGTTTGGGAATATCTAAACTTAAGGTCGCCTCATAATTCTTCTCTTGTTCAGTAAGAATAAGTAACTTTATTTTAATCTAAAATGTATTTTGAAAATGCTGCATGATTAAGGTTTAGATAGAAAATATTCAAGGTTTTCTTCCCAACTTTTTACGCTGAAGCACACAAAGTTAAATGGACTCGGTCAAGCTCCCACAGAATGACATTTTATATTACAAGCACAGGAAAATAAAGAGTGGGGAAATTTAACAGAGTCAGGATATTTATAAAAAATTTAAAATGGAATAAAAAAAGAAATAAATGATCAGAATACTGTCCATATCTTTTCTTTACCATTGAAATATAAATTGAAAATTTTAAAAATCCAAGCCACATGAACTGACAAAAAGTACAAATTTAACTTTCTTTTGCTCACCTTTCCTGTTTCTCTCTCCAGGTAACCACTGTAAACATTTCCCTGTGTTTTATTTCAAAATACAAAGGCATATAAAAGTATAAACCTACAGAAACACACATATCATTATTTTTTTGTTTTCTATAAAGTATCATACCCATACATGCTGTTATATATTTTGCCTTCTCATGTTAAAAAAAAAAAAAACAACAAAACTTGAGACAAAGTAAATATAACAGACTTTAAGCAAAATAGATAAATCACCTGATTGACATTTGCTTTATTTGGCACGATGTGATGAGTTGTCTGTTTGTGGTTGACTTAAACTGGGCTGCTTGTTATACTCTTAAATTAGGTTTTGGCCTTTTTACATACTAAGTTAGGGTGCAGTTTGTTACATAGGAACTTAAAGTAAGGAGACAGCTTCAGGCTAATGGTATCCTGCTCCTGCTTATCTAATGTAATGTGACTTCTATTGATCTTTTGTTATTGGAACATATTGAGCATTACAATTTTAAAAGCTTTCTCTTTTCTTAAAATGTGTATAATTTTTGGTACTCTCTGCATATGCTTGCATATATTTATATATAATATGCATCATTTGCATATTAACATTTGCGTATATGTGTATATATGTAAGTGTGTGTGTATATACTTCTTTAATCTCACAATCTCAGAAAAGCAAAACTTTTGCAGATCTGACAACTGTTACAGTATTATTTATAGTTTGTCATTACAATATATTGTTAGCTAAACTTTTAGGACAGGTATTATATAACACTAGTAACTCAAAAAGGCAGTTACATAGGCTATCATAACTTAATTT
The DNA here is from genome assembly GCA_027257055.1 of Cephalopachus bancanus. Classification (NCBI taxonomy): domain Eukaryota; kingdom Metazoa; phylum Chordata; class Mammalia; order Primates; family Tarsiidae; genus Cephalopachus; species Cephalopachus bancanus. Next base: position 8,383,559 of record JAPVLO010000041.1, read on the forward strand.
TAATTATAGTTTTGTTTATCTCAGTTTCAATAATATACCATTTAAATTTAGAGGAAAGTTACATATTTATTGCATTTGCTCTGGTATTTAAGGGCTGATAAATTAGTTTTAAACTGCTGGTAGGAAAAAAACTGGTAAAAATTCTTAATTGACAAGATAAAACATATATTCTGAAAAGTTTCTTTAAATGACACATAATCATAAATGAACCTCTTCATTTTGGATTATCAGAATAATAATATGTACAGATTTGTTTTAAATACTGAAAGAACCATATTCTCAGGGATATAAATATCTATCAGCTTTCTATATTATGTTCTGGTCAACAGCATCATGTCTTTAAATCTCCTTTCTACCGTTGAATAGAAAAGGGCAGAAATTTCTTTTCTTGGTCTTTTGTAATTGGGGAATACACAGAGAGAATAAAACCCATATTTTTTATTGTTGGGTTATGACATTTTGTTCTATTGTGAAGGAGTGAAAATAACAAATATCCATAGTTTAACACTCATATTCTCCAGATATGGCAGAAGCTACATGAGATAGCATCAATGGGTACTCTTTTTTCAAGATGTAAACAAGGATATTATAATGCAAGAGTAAGCCCGGTGGATGGACTGACCAAGATATAGAGGTAGAAGACTGTGAAGGCAGACTTGGAATTGGAATTGAGAGTGTTTGCTGTCACTGGTAAAAAGGGCACATAGCCTGTGTCAGTATCTTGAATTACCATCAAGAAAAGCTGTGGTCAAAACCAGGGAAATGGAACTCTGAATCAAACATAAGGACTACTTGACTCCTGCTGGTAGCAAACTGTACATTAGCATATGAAAAAATCTAAAATGGAATTCAGAAGAAAAGGCTGAGAAAGTGCCCAAGGATAATGAAAAGGTAGACACTATAATTTAAGCAAGCCAGGAGGTGGCCATAAAGACTTTGGCTATATTTTATGGGTAAAAGTAGCCTCCTACTTCACCTTTTTTATCTTATACGTCCAGGTAAAACGAGATTCATGCATGCTCTGATTCTATGCCACGTCTACTGCAATAAGGAAAAAATAGTCTATTGTCTACATTCCAAATCAGAAAACGTTAGCATGTGAGAAGGCATCCTACCCACCTTTCCACTGACTATCTCATATTCGCACCTGTGACGTCTCAACATTCACCTTTACACAATACAGGGACTGGGGAAGCAGACAGAAGGCACAGGGCTAAGTGCTTCACAGCAGTGGTCCTCAACCTTTTTGGTATCGAGGATGGTTTCGTGGAAGACAATTTTCTGCCGGATTGGCTGGGGCAGATGGTTTCAGGATGATTCAAGTACATTATATTTATTGTGCATTTTATTTATATTATTATTACATTGCAATATGTAATGACATTATTATAAAACTCACCACAATGCAGAATCAGTGGGATCTCTGAGCTTGTTTTCCTACAACTAGATGGTCTCATCAAAGGGTGATGGAAGACAGTAACTCCCGAAGTGTGTTGCTTATGTCTAGTCTACTTCATTATCTAGCTTTGGTTGTTGTCACTGCAGTAAACTCTGATTCACAAAAGATAGGATGTTAGAAATGGAAGCAGGTTTCTTAGTACTGATCTGAAAGGAGGTGGAGCTCAGGTGGTAATGCCAGAGATGGGGAACGGCTGGAAGTACAGATGAAGTTTCACTCTCTCATCTGCTGCTCACCTCTTGCTGTGCGGCGTTTCCTAAAAGACCACAGATAGTACCAGTTCGGATCCCAGGGGTTAGGGACCCCTGCTTTATAGGAAATAATGCGTCAGGATGTGTAACCTGCAATCAACCTAGGGAATAATTATTTCTCACTTTTAGAGGTGGCAGTAGACACATGTAAAGGTATTTAATTTTTATAGTCTTTCTTTTTTTTTTTTTTTTTTTTTTTTTTGAGTTGGAGTCTCATACTGTCACCCAGACTGGAGTGCAGTGTCCGTTCCCGGCCACCGCAGCCTCGACCTGCTGGGCTCCAGCGATCCTTCCGCCTCAGCCTTCCAAGTAGCCGGAATTACAGGCATGCGCTACCACGCCCAGCTGATTTTTTGATTTATTGTAGAGATGAGTTCTCGCTGCCCAGGCGGGTCTCGAACCCGCGGGCTCAGGCAATCCACTCATCTCAGCCTCCCAAAGACGTGGGATTACAAGGCTGAGCCACCGAGCCCAGCTATAGTCTTTTGTTTTTGAGTTGGAGTCTCACTTTGTCGCCCAGGCTGTAGTGCAGTGACATGCTCACCGGCACCACAGTCTCGACCTGCTGGGTTTAGGCGATCCTTCCGCCTCAGACTTCCAAGTAGCTGGATCTACAGGCGCAGTCTACCATGCTCTGCTTGTTTTCTAATTTATTGTAGAGACAAGGTCTCACCAAATTTCCCAGGCTGGTCTCAAATCCCTGAGCTCCGGCAAGCCTCTTGCTTTCACCTCCCAAGGTTTTGGCATTAAAGGTTTGAACCACTGTGCTCCACTAATTTTTGTGGTTTCAAAAGTCAAATTATACAATCAGCAAACGAAGAGATTGTGCTTCCTATTTCTTGGAGTCTTGTCCCATTGCTTACTTTTACTGTTCTTTTTTCCAAAGCCCCTCCTAGGGAATCTTACTGTGCTTTTAATATTCCACCCCCCCCCCCAAAAAAAGATGTATTTTCGAAGGTATAAGTGAGATATCAAGGTAGGCTGTCTGGCAGTCTTCTTTATTCCCAAGGTTTCTCACTTCTGTATTTCAGTAGCTAGCCCAGTCATATCACACAAATGCAGCTTTATATGGCTATTAATACTATTAAAACATTGCCAGTAAATGTGTTCTGTTTGAGTTTTTGTTGGTTGGTTGGTTGATCGGTTGTTTTATTTTTTAGGTCACTGTTGTGTCCCAAATTAGAGTTTAAATAAGAAAACATTAAATGCAGTATTTCTGACCCTGAGCCAAGTCATATACCACAAAGGAACAAAATATGTTGATAAACAAAATGCATTTTGATTATTTTCTAAAACCTGGGTTACATTATTCACTTTTTCAACTGTAGGCCTCACGTCAGGATAAGAAAGGAATTGGGAACCTAGGTTCCTGTAACAAAATTAGAAAATAGTTGGATATTGAAACAAATCTCCCTTAGTGAATTCAGGATGGGACAAATACTGTACTTTAACCTTTGTCTGCATCTGCCCTTTGGGGTGTTGTTGTATCATAAGATTTCCTGAGTTAGTTTCTGACTATGGGTCAAGGTGACATGCAGGCCAAATGTGTGGATAATTGGGTTTACTTCAGAGATAACCTAACACAATGGCAATTTACACAGCAGTCTTTGAGTTTTAAGAGGCATTCATAAAATGCAGTTTCAAAGGTACTTGAAATAGACATGTAATCATTTTTCAAACATATCCTCTTTCAAGGACATTCTTGAATATATCTGTCTAAATCAGATTGTTGTTCTGTCTAATATGAGTGTGTGTAAAAACAGAAAAGATAAACAATTACCTCTTTATTTTTAATATGCACTGTTTCTTAAGATGCTGTTTAGCTATTTAGCAATATTTCAATGCATTTTCTTACAAGCCATATAACTTTACAGATACAATTCATTCTTAGATATCCAAGAATGTGTTGTGCCTTTACTGAAAATAGGTAATAGAAAAAATCTTGGGAGATATAGTTAAAGCTGTATAATTTCAAGGATCTAGAAACAACCAGATAATCATTAAGCATCGATAATTTATAAGATAGATATATGCATACATGCATGTACATTTTTTGGCCTTTCACTTAGTACAGATACGTCAACTCAGAATCAGAGCTGGAAAAAATATAGGTTTTCTTTGTCAGAATTCTTCTGAATCAAGCTACGCGTATTTAATCTGAGATCTTCGGTAGGATTGCAAATAATTCATGAACTTGTGAATGAATTTATTCTTCCAGTATTTGTTCAGGCTTATATACTGTGCCACAGTATAAACCCAAAGTGCTTTCTTTCAGAGGAAGAAGAGATCGGCCTCTCTCCTTTCAGAAAGATCCTCCTTTCTTTCAAAGGAACAAGACATCGGCCAGGGTAGTGTGGCATACTAAAAGGAGCACGAGCTCTGGTTTCAGAAAGCCTATATTTGGATCTGAGTTGTGCTCGTTCCTGAGAACTGCCTGGCACATCACGCCACTGTACCTCTCTGAAATCTAATTGCAAACATTAGTGTTTGACTATGTAGCATTTTAGACTCATACCAGATACACAGGAGATGCCACTTCTTCTATCTACCTGTTTCTTAAAAATAGTATAATTTTCACTTTTTTATTGATATTTGAGAGACCTGGAAGAGTAATTGTGTGCCAAGGAAAATGAAGGGATATGTGAAATTGCTTGGCTGGTGAGTGAGAACCAGTCTCTTTTTTAGTGTCAAAATAACATTGATATAAGCTTACACAGGACAAAAATAGATCCTACAGTAACACATATGCCTTAGCAAACAAATGGAAAAACACCTGCACTTGAAAAGAAACCTTGAAACAAGAAGTGTTTAGTCCTCTTAACTGATCATATCCAGACTCATATGTATACAATAATAACAACTGAATATTGCAGTGAATTTGAACAGTGTATCAGTTTAAGGGTAAAAATTGCAAAACACTGTATTTGATTATTTACAACAAATTCCAAAAGAGTTTTGATCACTTAATTCTATTGGCAAATGCCTGTGATGACTTGTCTACACTGGCATTTGACTATTAGATGCTTCCTGAAGACTTCAGGGTTGTCAACACTAAGCAGATGCCTGCAGGTTATTTCTACTTGGCTCTGCTCATTGTCTTAAACCATCTCCTGAGACTGAGTGTAATCTGTTATCCAAAGTGACAGTATCTCTCATCAATGACCAGTTTTTTATTCCTTCAGACTACTCAGGAATATAACCTTTTCCCATGCATAAATGAGCCTGAGAAATAATTACATTATATGATTGCATTGAACTACACTGTTCATTCACTCTCAGCTTGTCTCAGATTTCATTCCTGTATAGGGAGACAAACTTCCTTGCTTCCAGCAGTCTAACTGGATTTTCCAGATTACATTAGATGTCATTGCCTACATTATGCACTTAGCTTTATATTATGAAACATGGTTGTACATCCTCTTAGTTCCTTAGAAGGGATAGATACCATTTCTACATGATAGACAAATGTTAAGATAAGGGAAAATATTTTAGTCAGATCTGAGTCATGTGTATCTTTTTGTGTATTTGTTTATATCTTCCCTGAGTCATCAGAAATATCTACACTCCAAAAAACTGGCTTATCTAGTGATGTTGCCAATTTACCATTCTCATTAATATTTTGGGAGGGTTGGGAGTGAAATAGACTACTAATTCTTTTTTTTTTCTTTTTTTTTTCACATAACTAAACGTTCTCTTCAGGAAAAAAAAATGGGGGATAAAACAAAGTTTGTGTACCAAGAGTCTTTGTGTTTACCTTTTCTTAAAATGAGAAGCCAAAAAGATGTATAAAATGTTGCAATCAACTAAGAATAATTAAAATATGAGTTCATCATCCTAAGAGATGTGTGAGGTCCTTAAAATTAATATGGGAATCTATAACATTCTATTATCTCTAATATATGTTCTATGATGTATAGAACATTTTAAATAAAGTTTTCTATCTAATGTACAAATTTCAATTCAAATTTAGATTTATTTCTCAAAAAAATTGAATCCACCTGTTACTTTGCATACATGTTCCTAACCACCATATTTTTGACTCTCGTTTTAGATAGGACAGTCTTTCTGATAGCTTCAATACATATGAATAGACACTGCATTGCAGATGTCCACTTTAGATTTTAATGCCTATTGTCATAAGTATCTTATGATTTATTATCTTAAGCTCTATACTACCCTGATTCCTGGAATACTTGAAAATCAGCATTTGTTTATGATGTAACCAACATTGCACAAATAGCAAAAAACAAACTTGAAATCCTGTAATAAAATGTAGGGTTATGATTCTGTATAGGAACCTTAACATAATAGAAAGTAAGCACAGTTTTGGATTTTAAATGAGATTTATAATTAAAATGAGATGATTGGTTACATTTTTGACATTGTCTTTATGCTTTAAAATGTTTAGAATTATTCTTACTGAATTTTAAAGGCTATATTTAATATGAATCATTATTAGAGATCTATCTATATGATGCCTATTTTATTAGAAATATTATATGGATACACATTGGGTTAAATATAAAGTATGAGGTTTAGCATATGATTATCTACTTAAAATGATTGCATCAAACCTGGTGAAAAAATTGACCATTCTGTCTAATTTTACAGTTACTTTGATTTACTTATCCCAGAATAGAGTGTCTTCTTGATCTGAGTAGAATGAAAAATTAAGAAGTTGAGCATTTACTGAATTGATAGTCTTTAATTTTGAAGTTTAGTCTCCCCAGTACATGATTTTAAAAAGTCTGAGTAGTCTGTTTTTTTTTTAAAAAAAAGTATTCTCCCAACTATTTTGCAAGCTTCAGAAATATAATTTAGACATTAATAATAAAGATTAATAACATGTTTTGACATATTTGCATAAGATAGTAACTGCCTGAAGATATAAAGTTTTTCTACAGATAATCTCATTGCCATTTTACGTTTTGAATTTTGTCAAAAAAAGCAAATTAGTTTTAAACTTTAAAAGGTTTACTTAATCTAAATTTCTCAAAATTTCCACTACTAAAAAAACTAAAAAAAATTTTTATTTTTATTTGCTATGATAATTATTTATGGACTTCATACTTTTATAAATAGAAAATTATTTTGTGAGAATAAACTGGTTCTGTTTTTTTTTTTTTTTTTTTTTGAGTTAGAGTCTCACTCTGTCACCCAGACTGGAGTGCAGTGACTGCTCCTGGCCACCACAGCCTCGACCTGCTGGGCTCCAGCGATCCTTCCACCTCAGCCTTCCAAGTAGCCGGAATTACAGGCATGTGCTACCATGCCCGGCTGATTTTTTGATTTATTGTAGAGATGAGGTCTTGCTGCCCAGGTGGGTCTCGAACCCGCGGGCTCAGGCAATCCACTCATCTCAGCCTCCCAAAGACGCGGTATTACAGACTGAGTCACCGAGCCCAGCTATAAACTGGTTCTATAAAATAAGTTTTCCCAGGATATAGAAGAAAATTTATGTTTAATGATTTGTGCTTTGAAAATACAGAGGAATCTTGATTTATCTCACGTGGGTGAACAATTTCTTACAAAGAATGATGTTAATACAAGAAAAAAATAACCTGCTCATTGTAACTTTGTCTTGTGAAAAAGCCAGTCCAATGTTTGGTTCCTGACAACTGAGAATGGTAGAACTAACTTAGCCAGGCCTTTAGATGCTTGGAATAACTCTCTGTGTCTTTCCCCCTACCCCCACTCTCTATTTTAGTTTTTTTTTTTAAGTTATTTTAAGCTGTTGTCTTTTTTAAAAAAATAATTTTATGTTTACCAAGTAATATGGGTCCAGGTTTAGATGTTAAATAGTACCATAAGTTTCATAATAAAAGAGACTAGACCTCTAGTCTCTCCTCCTTCCAAATTATCCACATAACCCAGTGTCAACCAATTTTATTCTAGCTCTTTCTGGAAATTTGTGTATTTGCCCCTTGGTGATTTTTGAAAGTTAGAGATTATTTGCAGATCTTTTGCAGCAAAAAACAAGAAGTTAGACACCTTCTCTGTACAAACTATTCTAACACATGTTCCCTTACCCTAATTATCCCATAACCTAACAGCAAGTTTTTAATGTATAATATTTTAACTATGTGAAAATAATTCCTTCCTCAACTCTATGTTTTTGTGATTATTTCTAAAATCTATTTCATAACTATTTTTAAACACGAGTTTAAAAAAATGCACTTTTCTTTGGCCTAGTTTGTAGTAAATCTATTTATTACCAAACCCTCCAGATATTTCTATTTTATTTTGCCAATACCATTTTCCTGTTTCACTTCTTTGATTCTATTGCTCATTAAGCCTGCTACATTTTTTGAGACCTAGGGTTTTATAGCATCATAGTCTAGAAAACACTTTTATTCCTCTCCTTTGTTGAATGTTTTCCTTTAGGAGTTTATTAAGAAAGAATGCCTAGGAGTTTGACACTCTTAGATATCATATTTCTATCATGTCTTTATTCTACTCTTACCCTAGAGTATAAATTGTCTGGATATAGAATTCTCAGGTGAAAATAATTTCTCCCTAGAATTTTGAAGTTGGGTCTCTACTATTGTCTCATAGATACTTGTTGCTGTTAACATGTTTAATATTTAATGATTTCTGACTTTTATACTTTACATGAAAACTTTCCTACCTTTACCAATGCCTCAAAAAAGGTATAAAGTAGTTTCCTGACTATTTTTATGCTTAATATAATTGTCATTTGATGTGTATCTGCCTTTATTATTTTTATTATTATTCATTGTGTTTAATACTTTGTTATTCCTTTCAAGCTGCAATATTAAGTTTTCTTTACTTTTAGAAACTAGTATTTCTTTGATAATTTTATGACTTCTAATTTTTTTGTCTTCCTGTTAGAAGTTTCTATGTAATAAACCACCCCAAAACAGAATTATTAATGGTCATTTATTTTGCTCTCACTTTTCTGCTTTCTCATTGTGGTTTAATTACTTGACATAGCCTAACCAAGCAAAACCACTGTACTCCATAAGATTGAGAATAGTTGGTGTAACTTCATTCCATATGTTTCCTAGAGTAGTGGACTAGCTAAGTACGTTCTTCTTATGGCAATGGCAGGTACACAAGAAGGCGAGTGAAAACAAAACCTCTTAAAACATAGGCTTTGAACTAGCACACTGTCACTTTCATCCAAATGACATTGCCAAAGAAGTATACTCCTCTCACATTGAGACCATAGCAAGTGTGTGCACAGAGAGGTTAAGTAATTATAGTTAATGATGCAATCCAGAAAATGCTAGAATTTTTATTCATTGGATCTCATATTTCCTTCTTGATAATAAATCTTCTCACTTTTGTGAATTATTGTACACATTTTGAAAGATTCCCTCTGACTTTCTCTTCTAACCCTTTCAATTGATTTTCTTCTATTATTTTTTAAAACAATTTTTCAAAATTTCTTCTTTTCTGAGTGTTTTATTCTTAACATTTTTATATTAATAAATAAATCTTTTCATCTTATGATAATATTGAATAAATATATTAATATTATATATTTATTTATTTGGATACTGCTTTATTCATGAACGTGACTCTTTTTCCCAGATTTCTTTCTTTCTTTTTGTTTCTGTTGGTGTGATTGTTTTTGTCTCGATTTTTCACATTAAAGGTGCTTCCCAACTATTTGGTGATCTTTATTAATTCATTCATTTTTAAGACTGAGAAATAAAAAGGCAATTGGAAACTCTACATATAGCAATGGTTGTAAACTAGTAGGCCCTAGGCATAGATAAATACTGTAATTTTATGCTTGCAGATAAAAGACTGAATACAGTATTCTAGGTACTAAATAATGTGTTTGCTTTTCTAGTGTTTAACATGAATATTTATGGTAAGCCTCTTGTTTCTAGTATGTCCCCACTCTCCACCCTCGCCTGTGTCTGGTGTTCCTCAAGTTCAAGACTTCTGATTCAATCTTCCCAAGAGTAAATTTACTTGGATCTTGTCTTAAGGTAGAGAAGAGGGAGTTGTGTGGAGCTTCTTGTAATGGACCAAAACAACATGAGAAATGTAAAGTTGTACCTGATCCTTTTACCCCTAACTTGCATATTAGGAACACCTGATGTTTTCATTTGTGAAGTCCTTGGCATTGTTTGCATGTGTGTTGAACATGTATTCTTTGATAACACTTGACAAGAAGAGAGTTAAATGTATATTTTCATTTCTTACTACATGGGAAGCCCTGAACAACTCTTAATAGTTTATAAAGCGAAACACAAAATATACATATATAATTGATTACACGTTTTATAGCAGATTTATTTTTCAATGCCTATTTTCTGTGATATGAACTTTAGGATATAATTAATTGACCTTAATATCTCTATTTTAAAGATGAAGAAACTGAAGCTCAAAAAGTTTGAGTAGCTTGCTCTGTGTCTCACAACAAGTGAGTGTACAAATAAGGTTGAACTGAACCCTGTCTCATGTTTCATTTTCTGGTGATAGAAGGAATTGAATGTCATTTTTTTCCTGGTTGGATGTTTTTATCCTTTTTAGTCACTGTAATTTAGAGAATTCTGTAGGGATGTAGGAAAAAAAAGCAAGAAAATCAAGGTGTTCACACACCAATCTAGGAACTTAGACAGATTTTTCAGCCTTATTAAGCAAACATTGAAGAAAAGTAGCAAGAAAACAAGCCATTGACACTGACATTTCTATATTCACCATTTCTGTATATTTCCAAACTTAGTCAGCCCAATAGGCATGATTGAGATTTTAATGTTCTCTATATTTTTTTAACAGCTTCATACATATTTAATTTTCAAGTCAATTTTTTCACCTTTATTGCTCTTCTTTCTCTATTTAATGCTATAGATTCTTATCTGTAGCACAAATATAAAATATCTAATATTTTACCACCATCAGTTTAGGACCTGTTTTTTTTCTCTTTATCTCTCATGGATGAATATGTGTTTAAATGTCATTTGACGTTGTTATGAAAATTTTTCAGTTATTTCACCTATATTTCCAACTGATTTGTTATTCAGCAGTTTGCACATTTTAAACAAATTGATAAAGGAGTACTTTTCATGTTTAAAGTCCTTTCAAATGGGAAATGGAAATTATGAGAGAGTACTTGTCAACACTCCCATTTTTGTCATTATACGAGAACTGGATTTTAGTTTCCTTCTTCCCTACTGTTTTGTAATTTCTGTGTTTTACCTTTTTAGCCATCCCAAAGATGATGTTTTACCTCAATGACTAATCAATTGATAACCCTTTATTCTTCTTTCACTGTAATATCTGTCTGGGAATGTTTGATCCTAGATTTATCTTCCAAATTCCAAAATACTGTCTAGCTAATCTTAAAGTAACAAGACATCTAAATTAATCAATAATGAGTTTTATGAATAGCAATATATATATACATGTATATTTGTGAGTCTGCTTACAAAATAATTAAAACTAGCACTGGCACTCTCCCATTGTTTATATTAAAATAGTCAGTGAATTCTAAAAGATAAATTTCTCTATCCTGGATTTTTTCTCACCTGATCTATAATGTTAATGTGATTCTCTTGCTTTTAAAAATGGGATGAAGTGTAATATAAGGATATCATTACAATCACTTGCATTTCCTACCAAAATAATATCATAAAGTATTGTTATTATGAATTTTTTCAAACATAGTTAAAAATGGAAAGAAGAGTATAAAAATATCTATCTGTACACTAAAAATCGAGTTTTAACTGCCATTGACGTTTGCCATATTTATGCTATCATTTACATAAATGATAGATATATGTTTTGACTGAATTAATTAAAAGTTATAGAAAGTTGATTTTGAGTCATAGCTATAAAGGCTATCCTCATTTGAAGATAACAATAAATTTATCACAAATAAATTCACCCATGATTTTCTAGTCCTTGTATTTGCGTATTTATATTTTGGATCCACTTAGCGTTTAGTTCAGGTATGATATAAGTAATGAAACAAACTGATCTTTATAAGATGCTAACAAGTTTTTTTTTTAATTTTTACTAAAAGTCCAATGTTTCATATGCTGAATTTTTATGCACTTAGATTTATGTATGAACTTTTTATCAAATCTGCTATTATTTCTATGTATTTTTGAGTCCATATCACAGTGTTTTAATTAAAGAAGTTCATATATTATCTGGTAGGAGAAGCTATCTTCCATATCTCCACTTTATTCTACCTTTTAAAAAATAGTGTCCTGCTTTTTCATGATTATTGCTTTTAACATTAACTTTATAATCAACTTGTCTAATTTCAGAAAATAATAATAAAGCAGCAATCACACACATGCACACAAAAACCATTGGTATTCGTTTTGCATCCTTCTCCTCCTTCTCCTTCTAGTCTCATTCTGTTGCCCAGGCTGGAGTGCAGAGGCATGCTCATGTCCACTGCAGCCTCAAACTGCTGGGCTCAGGTGATCCTTCTGCCTCAGCCTTCCAAGTAGCTGGAAATACAGGCATGTACCACCACAACTAACTAATTTTTTGATTTATTGTAAACATAAGGTCTTGCCAAGTTTCCCAGACTGGTCACAAACCTGAGGACTCAGGCAATCCTCTCACCTCAGCCCCCCAAATTTCTGGGATTATAGGTGTGAGCCATCACACCTGGCCTTGCCTTCTTCTTAAAAGCATAATCACATCGGAGAGAGCTGGACTCTTCATGATGTTTTCTAGTCTTCTGTAGAAGCATGTAATATCATTTCATTTGTTAAAGTCTGTTAATATCATTTGGGGCTTTAAATTATCTTCATTCCTGTACTATCTTTTGTCCCTTTATCCTCTTTATCCCTGTAGGTTTGGCATAATTTAAAAGGTTTTTTCTAGCAATTTTTTTAGTTATTATTATAAATTGGATAATTTCTTCCACTATGTTATCGTTGTGTTGTTTTTATATCTAGTAGGTTTTATCTTATGTATATTAACTTATTTTCCGGATACTAAATTGAAATATATTATTTTTCAAAAGTTTTAAATTTATTTAATTTTCCATCTAATTTATAATCTGCAAATAACATTATTTCTTCTCATCCTATTTCTCATGTTTCTTATAGTTTTATCTTTTCAAATTGAATTGAATAATACCCAAAAAGTAATTTAAAATAGTGGAGACTGGGGATTTCTTCAATCATTGCCTTGGACTGGAATCTAAATGTAATGTTGGTTTGGGCATTGAAATACATATTATCAGTTAAAAATATTCATTTCCATTTTATTATTTGTTAAACCAGAAATAAACTTTCAATGACTTTTCAGCAACTCAGGATAAGGACACATAGCTATATAGGATTTCTCTTTTAAATCTCATAGCTGTATTAATGGATTTACTGATATTGAGCCTTGTATGCAATCCTAGAATTAATCTCAATCATAATTTTTAAAAATGTGCTGATACATCGTTCTTTTTAACATTTCATTTGGAATGTTTGCAATGATATTGTTCAGTATTTTTGCTCTCTTTTTTTTTTTTGCCATTTTTATCTGGGTTAGCAACCATATTAGTTTCCTGTGACTGCTAGCAAATTGCCATAAACTTGCCAGCTTAAAATAACAGGAACATTTTTCTCACAGACATGGAGGCAAGTATTCTTGCTAACAGCAGAGCCACATTGCCTCCAGTAACTCTAAATGATAATCCATTATGGTATATGTCTCTTCGACCTTCTGATGGTGGTCAGAATTCCTTGACTTGTGGCCTCATCTTTCTGCATTCCGTCTTCACACTGCCTCTCCACTGTGTATGCGTCTAACTCCATTTTGCCTCTCATAAAACCACTTTTGCGCCGGGTTCGGTGGCTCAGCCTGTAATCCCGCGCCTTTGGGAGGCTGAGGTGAGTGGATTGCCTGAACCCGCGGGCTCGAGACCCACCTCGGCAGCGAGACCTCATCTCTACAATAAATCAAAAAATCAGCCGAGCCTCGTAGCGCATGCCTGTAATTCCGGCTACTTGGAAGGCTGAGGCGGAAGGATCGCCGGAGCCCAGCAGGTCGAGGCTGCGGTGGCCGGGAGCGGCCACTGCACTCCAGTCTGGGCGACAGAGTGAGACTCCAACTCAAAAAAAAAAAACAACAAACAAACCACTTTTGCCAGCACTCAGAGTTCATTTAGGTACTCCACAATAACCTCCTCACCTCAAGATTCTTAACTCAGTTACATCTGTAAAGGTCCTTTTCCCAAATAAGATCACGTTTGTAAGTTCCAGGGTGAGGATATGGTCACATATTTTTACACCACTACAAACCACTACACTCACCACTGTTTTTTCACTCTTGACATACTTCTTAAAGTATCCTTAGGATTATCTGCTTCTGAAGGTGTGGTAGAATTCCCCATGAAAATATATGAGACTATGTCTTTTTTTAGTGCAGATGGAATATAGGTCCTAGAAAAATCTCATTATTCTTCATAGAAAATTGGAATTCTAACCTTCTGTCTCTACTGAGTTTATTTTGGTGAATTCTATGTTCTTAGAAAAGTGATTAGTTTAAGTCTATCTCTCTCTCTCTCTCTCTCTCTCTCTCTCTCTCTCTCTCTCTCTCTTTGGGCGAGAGGTCTTTTTAAATGTATTGCTTTGAATTCCCAGTATACGGTAGCAGTCAAGTAAAATGCAGAGACAAATCTCTAAACTTAAAATGTTTTATTGGGAAAGCAAGAATTGCAATGGAGGGCATATACATGGACTAGATATTCTTTGTTATGACTAAAGAACCGAGAGAAGTTGGAGGTTATATAAAAAAACGAGAAATGATACATAGTGTTTTGAAATAAAGTTCTTGGCACTAGTAAAGTTTTGGAGTGCTAGCATGATCTGATTGGTGAGTGATAGAGAGGGATAAAATTAGTCTTTAGTAGTAGCCAATTATTTCAGTAGCTATTTGATAAAATTGTTTCCAGGTTATCACAGGCAGTTTCAGCAGTTCTAGGGGCAAAGAATTACATTCTTAGAGTAACGCGTTGTGCCTTGGGTACTTTTTCCCATTGACCTTTGACTCTGTTTCAGTTGGGTATGACAAGAATGACTCAGTTCAGATGATCAGCTTTCACAGCACCAAATACTTTTTGCCTCTTGTCACTTTTGGTGTATATACATTTCACTCTTCTCTTTTTTTTAAATGTTATATCTTTTGTAAAGATATAGCATATGTATTAACTTTACTGTTTATCTGTGTTATAACATGTTCTGTTTGCTTGTATCTTTATTTCTTCTCTCATTCTATTTGTTTCCTTTGCCATTTTTCTAAATTTTGAGTTGTGTTCAATAAAGTATCCACAAAACCTACTAATAATGTCATATGGCTCTTCTGTATTCTCATGTATTTCTCATCCACATGATCGGTTTTGCACTGAGAGATGCATAAAAGCTGCTTGTAATTAGTACCTTTCTGCTGTTCTCCTTTTATCTATTATAATTGTTTTACATCAAGAAAGTATTGCTCATAGCTCTGTTGTTTGGTGTTCTACTTTGTTGCATTTTATTCTTTGATGTACATTTTAACTTGTCAGATATCCATATGCCACACTCAATTTCTCTTTTTGCACATTTGTCTTGCATGTGTTTGACTATTTATTTTTATTCATTCCAGTTACAAATCTCTCTCTTTTATACAACAGAGTTGGGATGTCCTCTATATACTAAGGAGACATTTTTCTTTTAATATGTGAACTAAGCCTATTTGCATTCATCAGTACAACTGAACTTTTGCTTTAGTTCTTTGAAAAAATATTTTGTTACTATACATATCGTATTTTATAAATACTGTATAGTTCACTGTATTGCCAGTTTCATTGAAATTTTAATTGTACTTTTACTGTACTTTTCTTTTCCTTTGGAAAATCTATTTTATTCTAGTGATTATCCTTATAGTCAAACTTTTATATAGTATCATTATTTCTCCTTTCCTTTATTGTAATCTTGGTATCTTGTTTGTCAGCTTAAATTAATTTCCTTGACTCCTATCTATCTATCAGGTAATTAATGACATATTTTTTTCCTCTTCACCCTTCTTTATCCATGTTTTAGTTGTATATTTTTATTTTGTCATGACATGTATTTACTCTTGATCCCTCCTTTCACCCTTGTTTTAATTAAAACTCCTCAGGTAAATGTATTCAGTTTTGTTTTTCTTTTGCCTATTTTTCTCTACTCTTTATGGAATGAAGGTTATTCTTTTGTAGTAGAGACTTTTAGGAATGATGTTAATGAAATTGTGGATTATTTAAAAGCTTATTTGTATAAACATTGTATATAAAGTTCAGCTTGTTGGATATATACTTGTCCAATGAAAGAAATATTACATAACTTCTTGTTACTTCATTCCTATATATTGCTTAAAGGAATTATGATTCACACCTCATTTTCTTTCCTTTGTATGACTTAGTCTTTTTTACTTGCAAGTCCTTATATTTTGACTGTTACAGACAATTTTTTCTTGGCTTGTTCTGAAACTTTTAATAATTTAGACTCAAAACTCCATTGCCTCCAATTTGGAAAGTTATTTTTGAGTTTTCAAAAATATATATTTATTTTATTCCCTTGCTAGCTTGAATAGCTATTATTTTTATTTTTCTATGATTATTTTTAACTTGAGACTTTATTTTCATTTATTGGATCTTTATTGTTCTATGCTCAACATTTTTCACTGTACTCATAATTAAATATATTTGTGCACAGGGATCTTTTTATTCTACTTTTTTTCCTGTATTTCACTGGTTATATTTTACCTCTTTCAGTTGTTGACTCATGTATAAGAAAAATGAAATGAAACAAAACAGAACAACTTTTAGGAATTTACTTAAGACTTTGTAATTAATGGCATTAACCATTATATTTCCTAGTAATCCACAGATTCTTATTTAATAAATGTATAAAACAATGTAGATACTGAGCTAGCTGTTGTTGTTTCTACTTTAACTTCTTTCATATTGGTTAAAAAATATTCTATTTTTATAAACTTTATTTTCAATGTTTTTTAATGTATAAGAAAAGATATTTGCTGTCATATAAAATAGTTTTAACAGTTGTAGCATACATTTAGCACAGAAAAAAAGCATTTAACGAACATATGGGTATTTTAAGTGTGTGTGTATTTTTTTTTCTTAAATATACTTAGAAATAAGAAAAGAACTTGGTCTATTTATCTTCTGTTCTCTTATGGCAACAATTCTTGATTCTGATGTACTCTCTATCCCCACACTTTATTTACATTTATGTTATTTTTTTCTAGATTTGCTATAATGAGAAATCCTATTGGAGAGGGATTAGATTGCATAATTACTTTGGTTTGCTGGTTCTGTTACTACTTCCGTTGTTCCTAGAGAGACGTATAGTTTCTTCATGAATGTTTTTTTTTTTTGTCTGTAGCTTTCTTATAACCATAATTCTTAATCATCAGAACTCACTTGTACTTTTAGTATTTTCCACTTAAAAATGAGAGAACACCTTCTAGGTGTAAACACTGGGTATATTTTCAAGGACCACCACAAGGGGTCCAATACACTCTTCTCTCTTTTGTGTAGTTCCTGTCTGATTAAGTGCTATGAGGTTGACTCAGCAAGTTTTTTTTTTTTTTATTTCTCTGATTACAGGTATTTTGAAGTTGTGGGCCTCTTGCCCTCTAATTACTCTGTAAACTTGGGATAAGCACAATGTAATTTGATTTCCTTGTTGATGTTTATCACTTTTTAAAAGTATGTGGGACAGTTCAAATTATAAGGCCATCACCATCTCAATTAACATATTATATTACTGTGAAACCAAATCTAGGACAAAATCACACATTCAAATAAAAAAAAAATTGGAACAAAATAAGTCTTCTGAGGTAAGATACATAAAATACATAAAGGACTCAGAAATTAATATGTGATACAAATTAACAAAACAACATTTTTAATAATAGATCCCTCTGCATAGTGTGTTCATTTGCTACAGTGGTGACAAAGTTACTTTTATTTCTGAAGGACAAAATGGAATTTTTTTAAACACAATAAATAATCCCTCTTATAACCATGTCTCCACAGGTACTAATTCCTATACGTATTTATCTATCCAAAAGGGCCAGTTCTTCTAATAGTTTACACTTTCCATAATTGCATACTAAGCATATTATCTATATGGAAACTTGCAAAGACAATTAGTATCTGCAGGTTTACTTTCTTTAATATACTTATATTATAATTAAATAAATGGGTTTTTGTGAACTAAACTTAAATATCCTAGGGTAATTTCATTTTATTTTTCTAAATAATCAATAAAGAATTTTCTGGAAGAAAACGAAAGCCCAGGAGAAAACAAAACTAAACAAAACAAAATAAATCTATACCTCTTAGATATTATTTATGCAAGACATAACTAAGCTTTCTGTCATAATGTCCAAATATTTTAACATGAAATATTGAAATTTCTGTTTCATTAAATTAAAAATATCTTTTTTTTTTTAGATGAAACAGGTTTAAGTCTATATACTTTAAAGGCAGTGATTCATAATACTTTTCTTGTATGTTTAGAGGAGTTTATTCTTGTGTTTATCTTTCCCAGTGTATGTTTTAATTTCTCTAAAATAATGTTAAAGGATTAGAAATCCAAGGACTTTCAAACAAAATGTGTTTGATTTGAAAGAGTCAGTACTTCTTTTGTAATACTAAACTCCTTAACGGGGTTGGATATAATTTAATTAATTTGATTAATTAATTTCCATAATTAGGAATTTTAAGCTTTGGATTAAGAAGATCAAATACTACTACAATTATTAAAATAAAAACATACATCAATATGTAAACAAAATAACTATTTGTGCCTATGAAACATTATTTTGAACATTAACATATTGCATATAACTTGATTAAGAAAAGTTGACATGAAAAACTATTTTGCCATGCAATTAACTACCTCATGCCAAGTAGGGAAGATATTTTTCTATTACAGGTCATTCTGTTTGTAAAACATTGTATTTATTTTTCATTATTAAAATAAACATATGTAACTCTTCTGCCAATGTGCCATTTATGGCTTTTACAAGAGTTATAAGTCCCAACAACTATAATTTTTGTTTTCATTTCTCACTATTTTTTCTCCACTTCTCTTATATTTAATTACCCTAATAAGAAGGTTTGCCTCTTTTCTTTCATCCTTCGTGTTTTTCTTTGTTCTTTTTAAAAATTTAATTGAGACAATACTTGCCAGAGCAAGAGCATGTAGGAGTTTCAGTATCCCTATCTGAATATTATGTATTAATGGAAAAAAATTCGAGGTAAATGAAATTGTGGTGAGGATTCAACATCTAAAGAACTTAGTTAGTTAATGGTGAGCTGCTACCAGAAATTCTCACCGGTTTGTTTTTAAATTATTTAATTATTTGCTACTTTTAAAATAGCATTACATAATTAAAAATGCAAGGTAAAAACACCATGGAGTAAGTAGTACAAACAATAGTCAATGCTCTCTACTTCTTCAATTACTACTGGGATGCCACACTCTCTAAGTAAATGATGTGGATAGTTTTTATCACTTTTTTTTTATCTTTAAGCTCATGCCAAGTAGGTATATTCTTATATAGTATCTACATCTGTGAAAGCTTTGCCTCTTATTATTTTCCTCATAAATATATCATACTCAACTTAATGCTTTTTTTATTTATTTCTTAAAAACACCATGACTTTGAAAAGGTAATTACTGAATAATTTTAAATACTTTTAAAATACATTAATGAAGAACTAAACAGAGAGATATATCATGTCTGTGGGTTTGCAAAATTACATCAGTTTGCTAAATATCTCTGTGGTTTAACTCATGGATTCATTGGAATTTTAATTTAAAAGCTATAGCAAGGATACCTGGCATATTATACATCTTATTTGAATATAAATATGGAATTATAAATAGCCAAGAACAAAAACAATAATATCTGAATAAAAAAATAATTTTTTCTCCACATATTAAGATTTATCAAGAGGCAGATAATAATGTTTTTAATATGGTAAAAGTATTCATAAAGAGCAGTGGAAAAGATTATGAAGTTCAGAAATATACCACACATATATGCAGACATCATATAAGACAGAAGAGGCACTGCATCTCAATGTAAAAAAAAAGATGAATTGATCAGTAAACCATGCAATGACAAATTATTATACATATGAGCAAAATAAACTAATATTGCTGCCTTACACCAGGCATAAAGATCAACCTCAAGTGAATAAAACTCTTGGAAATATTTTTGTAAGCATTTAGGGAAATGCCATTATATTCTTAGAGAAGAAGATGCAGAAATTATTGATCTTAAAAAAGAAGAATACATAGGAATAAATCAAAATTTTTAATTGATTAAAAATAAGTTTAATTAATTAAAATGTTTGTTAAGCAAAGGACTCCATAAAACATGGAAACATTTATCTTTTTAAATCAGACATATAATGTACCAGAAAAACTTGTGAAATAATCCTTCATATTATATCCAGAAACAATCTAATTTATATCTCACCACCCTTATCCCTTGGTCCAAGTCACCATCTATTCTTGCCTGGGCATTTGTAGCACTTTCCACTAAACACGTCACCAGGCTTCCATTCTTGTCCTTTGGCAGTCCATTCTTAATCGCTGTAATAGTGGTTTGTTGAAATGTAAACTAGATATTGTCAATCCTCTACTCAGTGTCCTGCAATGACTTCCATAACATCCAGAATAAAATCCAAATTTATTAAAACATCATATTGATATGGTACACCACAATTTATTTGTGATGTTTAATCCTTTGATCAATCCATCTCTCATTTTGTTCAGTCACACTAGCCTCCTTGTTTTTCAAACACAAGGATGATCTTGCTTAGGCTTTTGAACTTTCTTTTGAACCTGTAATTCTGTTTCCCAAAATAGCCACATGGGTTGCCCTATACTTTCTTTCAGTTCCTGCTCAATTATCAACTGATTAAAGAGATTATTTCAGAAATATTTTATATAATACATATATATGTATATGAAGAGATATATTTGGGGACACACACACACACACACACACACACACACACACAAATATATGGGAGGAGGCAAAACACAGAATTTTCTTTTGGAGAGTAGGCTCCTTATAGTACATGTTTCCTCCACTAGGTAAGTGTTCTAGGGACTCTTCAGCATCAATGTACCAGCTAACAATATTGTGAGAGGCTGTGTTTGGCTTCAGTTAATTTTTTTTTTTTTTTTTTAGTTTTTTTTTGATATGTTTGCCCATTTCATGGTGAGTGATTTATGAGTGCACCTGCCCACACTGCATTGAGGGGTCATCACTTTTGACCAAAAAATTCTTGACCCCACCAAGTGACTTTTTTTGTTTGTTTCTCTGAATGAAAAAAGTTCTTAAAGGGTAATGCTTTGCTGATCAGAAGAGGTGAAACAAAAACAGCTGAAGCACTAAACAACATCAAAATGGATATGTTCAAAAACTGTTTTGAGAAGTGGAAAATCGTCTCAATACGTGCATTGCATCAAACAGAGTACTTTGAAAGTGATTGAAGTTTAAACATGTAAGGATAAATACACAATTTTAATAAATATGTTCTGGAGTTTTTTGGGTCTCTATACATACACACACACACATAAATGTGTGCGTGTGTGTGTGTGTGTGTGTGTGTGTGTGTGTGTGCGTGTGTGTGTATATATTCAAATGATGGCTCTGCCTATCCTAATTACTCTTACTTTTTTCATTATAGCACTTGTTGCTATCTGATAGAGCATATACACATAAAGATGCTCACAGTATTGTTTTCTGTAATCTCCCTAGAGCTTAGATTAGTGATCATTGAGAACAGTATATCTAGAAATGACAACCTTCAAACCTAGAATAGTGGTTTCCTTTAGGATGAGAAGGAGGGACTTGGAAACTTTTATAAGCCGCTTTAATAATTTATGTTGGATTTTTAGAAGTTGGTAATTTGCATTTCAAATTTATTATTATCATCATTCCTTTTAGTATATAAGAAATATTCAATTAAAAGGCACAAAATTATAGAAAATAGATAAATAGCTTCTTTGTTAAACATGTTCTAGTTAGTGGAACAATGCAATAATGAGAAAATCAATGTATTAAGAGATTTCCTTAGAGGAAGCACATGCCATAGGGATTGCTGTCTTTAAAAATTAGATTGAATATTTTTGTGCTTTATATTTTAAAATTTTTATTTGATTTTAGATGTGGGGTTCAATTTAGAATTAGGTATACAAGTAGTCATTGTACAGGTAAAGTTGGTGCCCACTTTGCCTGGTATGAGATCAGGTACACTTACTGATATTGTGTTTTCCCCTACTCCCTGGCAGTATCCCACTACTGCCAATCCCTTTCTTATAGTATTATGACAAATTTTCAGGGTCCACTTATGAGTGAGAATATGTACTCTGTTCTATTTCTGTGATAGATCACTGTGTATTATAGACTTTAAATTCTTCGAAGTTTCTGCAAAGTTCATATGTTTATCCTTCTTTAGGGCTGTGTAATATTCCATTGTGTATATGTACCATATTTTATTTATTCAGTCCAGTTTTGATGGGCAGCACAGTTGGTTCCATGTTTTTGCTATTGTGAATAGTGATGTAATAAACATGAGTGTGCAGGTATCTTTTTTGGTAGAATGATTTGAATTCCTCTGGGTATATTCCCAGTAGGGAAATTGCAAGGTCATAAGAAAGGTCAATTTCTAGTTCTTTTAGAAATCATCAGTGTTTTCCATAGAGTTTGAACTACTTTGGCTTCACACCAGCAATGTGGAAGGATTCCTTTTTCTCCACATCCTCACCAGCATCTGTGGTTTTTATTTTATTAATGATGACCATTGTCACTGGGGTTAGGTGGTATTTCAATGTGCTTTTGATTTACTTTTCTCTGATGATTAGTGAGGCTGAGCACTTTTTCATGTGTCTGTTGACTGCCTGTATGTTTTCTTTTGAGACATGTCTATTCACGTCTTTTACCCACTTTTTAATAGGGCTATTTGTTTTCTTTTCTTTCAGCATATTTGTGTTCCTTGTAGATCCTGGATGTTAGGCCCTTGTCAGATACAGAGTTGGCAAATATTTTTTCCCATTCTGTGGGGCTGTCTCTCCACCCTCTTGATGGTTTCTTTTGCTTTGCTGAAGCTTTTCAGTTTGACGAGGTCCCACTTGTCTATCTTATCTCTTATAACAGGGACATCTGGGATTTTGGTCAGGAATTGATTACCTACCTTAATTTCTGTAAGGGTGTCTCCTGCATTTTAAATGATTCTTAAAGTTTGAGATTTTACATTTAGGTCTCTGATCCATTTAAAGTTGATATTTCAGTATGGTGATATGTAGGGGTCCTGTTTCAATCTTCTGCATGTGGTGATTCAGTTTTCCCAGTATCTTTTACTGAATAGGTTCTCCTCTCCCCAGTGGTTGTTGGTGGAGGCTTGGTTGAAGATGAGTTGGTTGAGGAATTCAGGTCTTGCTTCCAGATTTTCTATCCTGTTCAATTGGTCTAAATGCCTATTTTTGTACCAATACCAGACTGTTTTGATTATTGTAGCCTTATAGTAAAGTTTATCTTCTGGAAGTATCATACGTCATAATTTGTCTCTTTTGCTGAGGATTGTTTTGGCTATTTGTGGTTGTTTGATTTAAAATCCAATGATATTACTTGTTCAATTTACTAAACTTTTAAATTATTGTTAGATTAGAATTATCAGCTTTAAAATTTTGATTTTTTTTCCCAGTAGCTTACAGTTACAATTTGTAAGAAATACAACTAACAGAATACATTAGCACCACTCTCTGGAGATGGAGTCAAAATAGTGACAGAAAGATTTTCTGTAGGAAGAAAAAATCTGTATGCTTTTTCTGCTTTATTGTGATTATAGTAGTTCCATACATCAAAACATATATTCAAACACAAATTAGAGAACAGTTAAGAGGATTTCATTTCATTCAGGAAAATAGTGAATAATCTGTTCATCAAATAGTTTGACAAAAATTAATGACTTTTTACAAAAAAAATACATATGTATATTTTTAGAGAGGGAATATGTGTAAATATCATTTTAAAGAAAGTGACATAGTCCATTTAAAATAAAAAGTACAGCTGGGATAGATTGCAGATAAAAATATGTTGCAAATATAAATAAGATTATCTCATAATGGGAGAAGATTTACTTAATGTAGAGACAGTAATGGCCCTTAAAGTTTGTACCTACTAGCAGAGATGCAAAATGAGTGTTACAAACGCAAATAGATATTCAAGAAGAAATTAAAAAATAATTATATTCTGAAATGTCAATGATATTCTTTCAGTAATTGACAGGATAACTACACTATTAACACGCTTGGTCTAGCTAATAATTATTAAACACTTCACCCAACAGAATTCAAAGACAATCATTTTGACGGTTTGTAAAAATAAATAAAGATAAACCATATTTTGATATGCAATTCAAGTATCACAACACAAAAAATTCAAGTCATATGAAGTAAGTTCTCTGAATAAAACTAAATTAAATTAGAAACACATAACAGAAATATTATTAGGATGTCTCCAACTACTTGAAAACTGAGGGACACATTTCTAAATATTTTTTCGAATTATTGAATTTAATTTAATAATTTATTAAATGAGTAAAAAGACAAGTGAACTTAGAGATATTAGAACTTATAAAAATTAAAACACAGGCCTAGCTTGGTGACTCAGTTTGTAATCCCAGCACTTTGGGAGGTCAAGACAAGAAGATTGCCTGAGCCCAGGGGTTCAAGACCTACCTGAGAAACTTGAGAAGACATTGTCTCTACAATAAATCACAACTAGCTGTGTGTGGTGGCAGGCATGTGTAGTTCCAGCGACTTGGAAGACTGAGTCAGAAGAATCGCCCAAGCCCGGGATTTAGATGCTGCGGTGGCCATGAGAGTTCCATTGCACACCAGCCTTGGTGACAAAAGTGAGACTCCAAAAAACAAAAAAATTAAAACACCACATAAAGTTGTGGAATGACACTAAAATGATATGCCAGAAAAAATAAATGGCACTGCACACTATATCAGAAGATTAAAAGTGGTGTAAAATTGCTGACTTTACTTTCACCTTAAGAAAACAGAAAAAAAGAGAGTAAGTCAAGATAAGCAGAATAAAGCATATAATAAATATGAGTTGCAAGAGACAAATAGAAAAATAATGGATACAATCAATGAACCGAAAGCAAAATTTTGAGACCAATAAAATTGATACACTTCCATCTGAATGATTATGCAATAGAAGATGCAAATTACCACATCAAGAATAAAATAAGTGATATCACAAGAGATTATACAAATATTAAAATGCTAAGAACAATTTTATGCCAACAATTAGGAAATTTGAATAAATAGACAAATTTCTTGAACATATAAGATACTAAGTTAACTGAAGTAGAAATAAATAACATGAATATTCTATATCTATTGAACAAATTAAATTGGTGAATAAAAACACTAATACATTAATGTCAGTTATAGATAAATTTACTGGTGAAATCTACTGAGTATTTCAGGATGAAATATCACCAATAATACACAGAATATTTCAAGATTTTGGGGAGATAGTAAACCTTCCTATGCTCATTCTGTAAAGTCAACCTAATACCAAAATACAACACTGACAATTAAATTTGTGAACTCATTCTATAAATGTGATGCATACCTCATTTCTGAATATCACGATGGTCACCTTTGAAGTATGCACCTAGTCCAGCAATTAAAGCAATTTTGGGATGTTTCCTGAAATGACCATCAGAGTTTTTGACATGTTACCTACCCATGATGTCTTTAATGCCACCAAAATGTCTTCCTTTCGATAGTTCCTTTATCTTTGGGCAAAGAACAAAGTCATTGGGGGCTAGATCAGCTGACTATAGAGGGTATTCCAAAACAGTTGTTTACTGGCTCAGAGATTCCTCACTCACAGTGCTGTGTGAGCTGGAACAACTTTCTCATGCCAAGATTCCTTGTTTAGATTTTTCTGTTTATTTATTGATGTTTATTTGGTCTGCTAAGCTTCTCACAGTCAACAATTTTGACATAAAATTGAATGAATTTTTGCAATACTTTCATCAGTTCTGCTCACTACTAGTCATCCTGACCTCTCTTTTTCAGTGATGACTCTCTGCCCTCAGGGGAAAAAAAAAATGTTTATTTCATTCATACACTGTTGTTTTCTTCATGGCATTATCCCCATATACTTGGACTAATACATCCCTGATTTCACTTCCATTCTTGCCAACGTTAACAAGATATTTGATGTTCATTACTTTAATTCAAAGTTCCACTTTCTCATAACAACAGCTCCGACGGCCATTCTAGAAAAAGAATATCAAATTGCTTTGATGGGTGGACTAGGTGCTGGCATTAGTGCATGGCTTCCCAAGGGGAATACTTTGAATGTGATCATAATGATATTCAGCAATGAGGTATTGATTTGGATTTTTCAGGTCAGCCTGGACTTCGAGAGTGTCAGCTCAATGGGTTGGCCAGCCAAGTCCCAGAAAGGGTCGTCAAGGGGCTGGTAAACCTAACTCCGGAAGTATCAGCTCTAATGGCCTGGCAAGCCAAGTCCTGAGAGAGTTGCGATTCAGTGGACTGACAAGTCTAGCCCCCTGAGTGTTGGCTCTAATGGGTTGGCAAGCCAATTCCTGAAACTGTTGTTGGTTCAGTGGGCCAGCAAGGCTAACCCTTAGGGTGTCTCAGCTTTGCAGTTTTGCTTTCTTCCAGCAGCTCTCCTGGTTCAGCTAGCTCCATCAACTGGCAAGTCAGCCTCTGGGGTAAACAGCTCACTTGCTCCAATTATCTTCTGCTGCTCTTCATTTTGCAGCTCTTCAGGGTTGAGGTTCTTTCTCATGCCCAGGATGAATGAGGGACATGGACATCCAGAAAGTGAGAAAGCAGGATTTATTGAGAGGACAGAAAAGCTCCCATAGTGGGAGGGGACCTGAAGGGGTTGCCTGTCTGAGGCTGAAAACCTGGTGCTTATATAGCCATAAGTCCAACCTGATTGGCTCGTGCTAGCTGTGAACTGTAGCAGTTCTGATTGGTCAGTATTAAGGACCAATCAGCAGGAGGTAGGGGCCTAATGGTGAGCTGATTGGTTGATTTTTGATCCCAGCAGTGAGTACTTAAGCTCTAGCTTGAGAGACTCACAGGGAGCATGTTTACTAATGCTGAACATGAGAGGTCTACCTGAAATTTGCTACATTGTTACCAGAAGACTCCACCTGTCTGTCTACCTAGCCTTTCTCTAGCTATCTCCTGTCTCAGTATGTAGCACTTTTTCTAGAATGAGTTCTTGAACTCAAATGTCAGACCTCATATGACAAAGACCTTGGAAGATAAGAAAATGAATTTTGACTATCTCATCAAATTTGATTTTAAAAATTCTTAATTACTTGGCACAATGAATTTAACAATACATTGAAAGAGTAACACAATGACAGGAGTTTTTATCAAGAATTCAAGGTTAACTTAACATTGGAAAAATCAATTAATAAAGCCATCATATTCAGAAAATAAAAAAATAAATAATACATATAACTATCTCAATGGACAAAGAAAAGCTTTTTTTTTTGAACAAAAGTCTATTTTTGATAAGTAACTCTCAACAAATGACGCCTAGGAGAGATTTTCTTTGTAATAATTACAAAAGCCTATGACTAGCTTCATGTTGGCCAGGATACTATACTTTTCTTCTAATAACAGGAAACAAAGCAGAAATAACTGCTCTACTCAACTAGCTAGCATTGTACTGGGTATCCTAGTCAGATCAATTAGATAACTTTTAAAAAATTCATGCAGTTGGAATGAAAGAAGCAAAATTGAATTTATTTTGAAATATCATGATTATCTGTGGAGAAATAGCCAGTGAAAAGAATTAAAAGGCTAGTAGAACTAATAAATGATTTTATCAATGTTGCAAGATATGAGGACAATACACAAAATTATTGAAATTATATATGTTAGCAATGATCTAATGGGAAAAAAAAATTTAACATAAGTTTCATTTATCACAGGAACCCCAAATATGAAACACTTAGTCATAAATCTGAGAAATAGTATAGAAAACTTGCTTGCTAAAAACTACAAAACTGCAGAGAAAAATGAAATAAAACTCCCATTTTCATGGTAATGGAAAACTTACCGATTCATGTCTTCTATCATGTGAAATTTTAACTTAAAATGAACTGCAGATCCCAAAATATAATTCCTAAAAGAAAGAAGCAAAATTTCTAGAAAAAAATACATATTTTTTATCTTGGCTTAGTCAAATCTTAGTTATAATGCCAAATGATGCAATGTCACTCATTTATTAACATTAAAATATTAAATTGATAAATTGTACCTCATTTAAAAAACACTTCACCTTGAAATACACTGTTTTTTAAAATTATTTTTAGTTTTCTAATGTATATTTTTATTTTGAAACTGTGGGGTACAGTTAAGGGTCAGGCATACAAATATTCATTGTGCAAGTACCCTTGTTGACAAGATGTGCTCCCCTTTCTCCAGATATTGACTATCATTAATGCCACCTCCCTTGCCCTCCCTTCCCCCCCACCCGTAGTTTCCTGCCACCGTCAATCCTTTTCTTAAAGTATTACGGTAATTGTTTAAGGTCCACTTATGGGTGAGAACAAGGGATACTCAGATCTTTGTTTCTGTGAGAGATCACTCAGTATTATAGACTCTAGTTCCATCCAGGTTGCTGCAAAATTCATGATTTTGTTCTTTCTTATGGCTGTGTAATATTCCATTATGTATATGTACCACATTTTTAAAAATCTGGTCCTCTTTTGATAGACAGCATGGTGGTTCCATGATCTTGCTACTGTGAACAATGCTGTGACAAACAAATGTGTGCAGGTATCTTTTTTATAGAGTAATTTGAGTTCTTCAGGGTATATTCCCAGTAGGGGGATTGTGGGGTCATATGGAAGGTCGATTTTTAGAGCTTTTAGGAATCGCCACACTGATTTTCACAGAGGTTGTACTAGTTTACACTCCCACCAACAGTGTAGAAGTGTTCTCTTTTTACCACATCCTCTCCAGCATATGTTATTTTTTGTGTTATTAATAATGCCATTCTGACTGGATTTAGGTGGTATCTCAGTGTAGTTTTAATTTGCATCTCCTTGAAGATTAGTGAGGTTGAACCTTTCTTCATGTATCTGTTGGTTGACCATGTGTCATCTTTTGAGAAGTGTCTGTTCATATCTTTTGCCCACTTTGCAATGGGTTCATTTGTTTTTTTTCTTTTCAGCATGTTTGAGTTCTTTGTAGATCCTTGATGTTAGTCCTTTGTCAGACATGGAGTTGGGAAATACTTTTTCCCAGTCTTTGGACTGTCTCCCTTCTCTCTTGATGGTTTCTTTGGCTTTACAAATGCTTGTCAGTTTAATGAGGTCCCACATGTCTATCTTATCTCTGATGGCCTGTGCATTTCAGGTTTTACTCAGAAATTGGATGCCAGTTCCAACTTCCATAAGGGTGTCCCCTACATTTTCTAGAGTTCTTATGGTTTGAGGTTTTACATTTAGGTCTCTGATCCACGTAGCATTAATTTTTGTGTATGAGGATAGATAGGGGTCCTGTTTGAGTCTTCTGCATGTGGTCAGCCAGTTTTCCCAGTACCATTTACTGAATAGGTTCTCCTTTTCCCAGTGGTAGGTGGTGGAGGCTTTGTCGAAGATGAGTTGGTTGAGAAATTGAGGTTTTGCATATGGGATCTCAATTCTATTCCATTGGTCTATATGCCTGTTCTTGTACCAATACCAGGCTGTTTTGATTATTGTAACTTTATAGTAAAGTTTAAAGCCTGGTAGTGTGATACCTCCTGCTTTGTTTTTTGTTTTGTTTTGTTTTGTTTTTGCTAACAATTGTTCTGGCTATTCTTGGTTGTGTTTCCATATGAATTTCTGTATTGTTTTGTTTCTAGGTCTGAGAAGAATGTTGCTAGTAATTTGATGGGTATTGCATTAAATCCGTAGATTGCCTTAGGTAAGATGGACATCTTCACAATGTTGATTCTTCCAATCCATGAGCATGGGATATTTTTCCACTTGTTTGTGTCATCTTTGATTTCTTTGAGCAATGTTTTGTAGTTTTCATTGTAAAGGTCTTTCACATCTCTGGTTAGGAAGATGCCAAGTTATTTCATTTTTGTGTGTGACTATTGTGAATAGAATTGCGCTCTTTATTTGGGTTTCTGTTTGATTATTATTGGTGTAAAGAAATGTGATTGTCTTTTGCACATTTATTTTATACTCTGAGAGTTTGCCGAAGTCCCTTATCAGTGCAAGGAGATTTTTGAGAGATTCTCTTGGGTTTTCAAGGTATACAATCATGTCGTCTGCAAAGAGAGATAACTTGACTTCTTCTTTTCCTATTTGGAGACCCTTGATCACCTTCTCTTTTCTGATTGCTCTAGCCAGGACTTCCAATAATATATTGAACAGGAGGGCATCCAGTCTTGTTCCAGTTTTCAGGGGAAATGGTTCCAATTTTTGTCTATTTGGAAGTATGCTGGCTGTGGGTTTCTTGTAGATGACTTTTACTATTTTGAGGTATGTTCCATGTATGCATAGATGTTTTTATCAAGAAGGGCTGCTGGATTTTATCAAAAGCTATTTCTGCATCTAATGATATAATCATGTGGTTTTTGCTTTGACATCTGTTGATGTATTTAATTACATTTATGGTCTTATGAATGTTGAATCAGCCTTGAATCCCATGGAAGAAGCCTACTTGGTCATGATGGATGATTTTTGAGATGTTTTGTTGAATCTGGTTTGCTAAGATCTTGTTGAGAATTTTAGCATCTATGCCAAATATATTGACCTGTAGTTCTCTTTCTTTGTTGGGTCTTTACCTGACTTGGGTATCAATGTGATGTCAGCTTCGTAAAATGATTTGAGAGAGTTCCAGCATTCTCAATCACCTGGAATGCTTTCAGTAGGATTGGTATCAGTTCATCCTTAAATGTCTTATAGAATTCTGCTGGAAAGTCATCTTGTCCAGGGTTTTTGTTTTTTTGGGTTTTTTTTTTTTTTTTGTAGGTAGTTTTCTTATGACATAGTCAATATCCTTGATTGTTATTGGTCTATTTAGTGTCTTGATTTCTTCTTGTTTCAATCTAGGAAGGTTGTGTGATGTTATAAATTCTCCATTTCCTTAAGGTTTTCAAGTTTGTTGCCATACAAGTATACATAGTAGTCCCTAATGATCTTTTTTTATTTCTTCAGAGTCAGACATTACTTCATCTTTTGTGTTTCTGATTGTGTTTATTTGGGCTTTTTCTCTCTTTTTCTTGATAGGTCTAGCTAGAGAACTATCAATCTTGTTTATCCTTTCATAGAAACAACTTTTGTTTCATTGATTTTTTTGTATTATCTTTTTGTCTTCTATGTCCCGAATTTGGGCTTTTATTTTGGTGATCTGGATTCTTCTGCTGAAGTTAGGGTTTTGGTTGTCTTGCTTTTTAATCTCCCTTAGTTGACTTGTTGAGCTATTAATTTGTGATCCTCCCATTTTCTTCATTGACATTTGTAGAGCTATGAATTCTCCCCTTACTGCAGCTTTTATGGCATCCCAGAGATTTTGGTAAGATGTTTCTTCATTTCATTTGTTTCCAGGAATCTTTCAATCTCTGTTTTGATTTCATCCTTGACCCAGGAGTTGTTTATCATAATGCTGTTTAATGTTCATTTCTTTGTGGATTTAAGGGGAACCTTGTTGGTGTTGATGTTTATTTTTATTCCACTGTGGTCCAAGAAGGTGCATGGCAAAACTTCAATCTTTTGAAATTTATTTATGCTTGATTTATGGCCAAGAATGTGGTCAATCTTAGCATATGCTCCATGTGGTGATGAGTAGGGTGTATATTTGGAAAACGATGAGTGGAGTGTTCTGTAGGTATCAATTAAGCCCATTTGATCAAGAGTCACATTGAGGTTCTGGATCTCATTGTAGATTTTTTTTTTTTTTTTGTCCTAATGATCTGTCTAGGGTTGTAAGTGGTGTATTAAAGTCCTCAGCTATGATAGTGTTAGAGTCAGTATCTTTTTTTAGTTTACCTAGAAACAGTTTTATGAAAGTAGGCACTCCTATGTTGGGTGCATATATGTCTAAGA
Organism: Cephalopachus bancanus; assembly: GCA_027257055.1. Classification (NCBI taxonomy): domain Eukaryota; kingdom Metazoa; phylum Chordata; class Mammalia; order Primates; family Tarsiidae; genus Cephalopachus; species Cephalopachus bancanus. Next base: position 8,415,405 of record JAPVLO010000041.1, read on the forward strand.
TGGATATTTCTTGTTGATGGATTGAACCTTTTATCATTATGTAGTGGCTTTCTGTGTCTTTTTAAATTTTTGATAGCTTAAAGGGTATTTTGTCTGAGATCAAGATTGCTACTCCTTTCTGTTGTGTTCCTTTCACCTGAAATTTTGCTTCCTATCCTCTTACTTTGACTCTGTGTGTGTCTTTTCTAGTGAGATGATTCTCTTGGAGTCAATATATTATTACCTGGTAATATTTTATCCATTTTGCCATTCACTGTCTTTTCAGTGGTGCATTTAGTCCATTCACATTCAGGCTAATTATTGAAATGTGAGAGTTAATCCCAATCATGAGGTTCTTATAGAGTTGTGGTCATTCCATTTGTTTGTTGTCTTTCTTTTGATTTTGGGGTTGGTTCATATGTGTTTTTAATCTTTTTCCTGTACTCTTCTGAAGAATGTTGTTGTTCTTTATTCCTTTTCTTCCTGTTTAATACTTTCTTAACTGTTTCTTGTAGAGGTGGTCTGGTAGTAGCCTAGTTTCTTAGGGATTGGATATCTGGGAAAGATTTTAATTCTTCCTCACTGATGAAGCTTAGCTTGATGGGTAGGTTATACTTGGTTGAAATTGTTTATCTTTTAGAACTTTGAAGATAGGCCTCCTAGCTCTCCTAGCCTGAAAGGTTTCTGTAGATAAATCTGCTGCTATTCTAATTAGTCTTCCATGGTAGGTGATCTGAACTTTTTCTCTTGCTGCTTTTAGTATTTTTTCTTTTATACCTACTTTGTTTAGGTGAATTATTTTGTGTTTGGGAGTTGATCTTCTCCTTTGTTGTCTTGCAGGGGTTCTCTGAATCTCTTGTGTTTGAATTTTGAATCAGTTATGAGAGGAGGGAAGTTTTCTTGAATAATTTCATGGAATGTTTGTTCCAGGGTGGTCTCTGTCTCTCTTTCTGCCTCAGGAAGTTTAATTACTCTTAGGTTCAGTCTCTTGAAGTAATCGTGCATCTCTCGAAGGTTTTCTTCTGTCTTTTTAAGCTTCTTTTCTATGTTATTGACAGTTTGGGTTGGTTCTATATTTTTGTTCTTAAGCTCTGAGTTTTTTTCTTTGCTTGACTAATTCTGCTTTCCATGCTTATCAGTTTGTTATTTATTTCACTCACAGTATTCTTTACTACTGTTATCTCAGTTACCAACTTTTCTTCTTGTCTCTCCTCAATTCTTTTTATTCTCTCTATTAATGTCTTGATATCTGGATTTGCAGTTTGAGACCAGTCTTTCTGGAGGCTGCTCATTGTTTGTGTTCTGAAGTCTGTTTTCTCAGTGTCTGACCTCCCAGGGGTCTGTGAGAGACCCATATTCTTCTTTTAGTTTTTCTTCATTTGTGTAGATTTTTCTATCTCTCTTTCTCTCCCATTCTTTATTTCTGTTTTACAGGGAGGATAGAGTTTCTTTTATTTCTTTTTGTTCAATTTCCTGTTCATCCTTATGAGGATCTGCAGGCTTTGTTCACTTCTGAGTTTGGACTGTGGGTTGGGTGCTGTAATTTTTGCAGTTTTGAGATTTAATTGAGGGGGAAGCTGTGATTCAGTTTTTATCTGTAGATCCCAGGATGCACCGACAGGTGTATGGGCACCCTGGAACCCACTTCCCACTGCCTTACAATCTGTTCATGCAGTGGGGTTTAGGTTTGCTCCCAGGAACAAAAGGAGGTTAAAAAAAATAAAAAAAAGAAAGTAATGAAAGAAAGGGAGGTCAAGAGGAAGTTGGAGAGAGAGAAGAGTAAGAGGGAAAACATACATACCAACTAATGAATGAACTGAGACACAAGGACAGAAAAGAGTAAAAAACAGACAAAGAAAATTACCTAAAGCATAGTGGTAATCACACAAAGACAGTCCAATTAAATCATGCCTTTTAATGTATTCTTCCAGCACAAACAGCCTAAATCAAAAAGTAAACAAAAGTGAACAAAAAACAGTCAAAACAATAAAATAAAAAGTAAAAATAAGAAACCAGACTATCTCTGGGGTCTTTCCTGAGTGTCTAAAGTCTCTTCAGCTCTGAATTCTAGCCCCTTCCTTTTGTTCTCATTGCTTGCAAACAGGGTTACTCATAGTTTGGGTCAGTTCCCTTGGCTGACTGCCTGACAGATCTGCCACACAAAACTGAGTTCTCTGTTTCTGATTCAGTGTAGGAGAGGGACTTCTGTCTCCTGTTTTGGTGAGGTTACCTTAGAAGACAAGGTGGAGGCTGCACAGAGATGGGTGGGGCAATGAGAATCTTTGCCTGGAAAATGGCTGCGGTGGGCAATTCCTCTTTTGCCAATTCACTCTCGCCACTTGTCTGGGGCCCCAGATGATCAGCTATGATGGACGATGATGGTGTTTGTCCAGCATCAGGCACTGGGACCAAGCAAGGTAGTTGAGTGTTGCAGTTTGCTGCGTGAGACTGACTATAGTAGCTATCCCCCATGTAGGCAGCAACTACAGGGGCATGGGAAACTGCCCTCAGGAGCCACCCTTTGTGGAGGTCTTCACAGTTTGATTTGTCCCATTGCCATCTTGCCAAGCATTTGAAATACATTGTTAAGAGAATTAAATGACAAGTAACTTACTGAGAAGTATCAGCCATCTTTCATATACAGAATTACCTGCTTTAATATTAGGTTACTCTTAACATTTACTATTAAATGACTCAACACCATTGGAACAGTATTTATATAATTTTTTTTTCTAATATTTCTTTCTATACTATTGGTTGTGTGAAAATGAAGAAAAATATATTTTAATGACAATCCTGAAATACAAATTAGTTTTTTCAAGTTTTTTTCAAATTTTGGATTTAAAATAATTTTCTTAATCATAAATATCTACTAGATTTTATAATAAGTAAAATCAATATTTTATTATTTTCTGGGAATTAATACATTAAGTTTATTGATCTAAATATTAAGTTATTGAAATATTCACTATCATTTGTTATTTACATATCATAAAGGATAATACAGAATGTCTTATTTTTTCCCTCTTGCATTATATTGTTGATATAAGAGGATTATGTTCTCCCTTATAATGAGGGCTTGGTTTTTTACGTTGTTTGAATACTGTATTCCATGATGATGAACATTTTTCACCAAAATTCTATGTTTCTGTGATCTTGAATCTTCCCTTGTCATGGTCCAATTAGATCCTACTAATCAACCCTTACAATCACTCATTTTTCTATCAAACTTATCAGGTCTCCAACTAATCCATTCTGTAACCATTCTCTGTATCATTTGTATTTGTCCCCGTACCAGAAATGTAAAACAAGCATATTGATTTTTAAATTAATGGGTAAAGATATATTTGGTATATAAATATAACTCCTCAATTTCAACGTAATCTACTGTCTTTTCAACCAAGTAAGAATATAGTCTATTTCTGTACAAAGGTAGATATTTGTCTTATATAGATTATGAATGCTTCCCCAAATAAATTAACTTCAAATAAATAATGAACTTTTAATTTTTTCCCAAATATATTTTTGGGAAGTTTACAGGTTTCTTCCGCTGGACCATAAGTCGGAATGAGAGTCCCCATGCCTGAAATTATTTTGTATTTTTCATAGTTTAACATCATATCTTAATATACTAGATATATTACACATAAGAGGCACTCAATGCATTTGGTACTTTAATACTTGACACTTTTGTGGCACTGTGTTATTTGTATCCCATGTTTTCACATTAGTATGCTGATGATGTGGACATTGTAGGTTACTTTGGTTAAGGTTCTTATAAAATATTGAAAAAAAATGCATATTGGTAGATGGGAAAATAATGTGGTCTGGATTTTACAGTCTATATTTGGATTATTACTTTAAATAAGCTGTGCTTGATCTTAAGTCCTGAAGCTAAGTACAAACATGTATTTCAAGGACTTTGACATAATGTATTTAATTATTGCTTTTGAAGTAGTTCTTATTCTCTTTCTTTTTGACATTTTCTACTTTTAAAAATGTTATTTTTGCCATAGTGTATATTTCTTTAAAAGGTTCAATTATCTTTATTATACCTAGATCTGTTAGTATTTTTCTCCAAGTTATTTTATAAAAAAGAATTTTGCTAAGACTCTATTACTTTACTTATTTCAAATATATATGAGTACAATTATTTCTCCATTACTAGGGGAAAATATGTAGAATTTTGCAATCTAGTATTTCAATTTGAGAAAATACATTAGCTTTGTGTCATTACTTGTGTACATTTCACAGAACACATTCATAGCATATAAGACAAATATCCAATTGCATGATTTGAAATGTGAATGAATACAAATGCTGATCCTAGAAGAGAGCTTTTAATAAATAATATTGTGTGTGTGAAAAATTAGCAGCAGTTAAGCTTTCTGTTTTTTCTTTTTTAAATACCTACCTGTTATTTAAAAAACTGACATAATGATATTTTACATTAGATTAGTGATCAAATGAATGAAAGAAATAAACTTGAGAATGTGTTGAAAATTGTTGTGATTTCTAAAACTTATGAGTAAAGCATTTTTCCTTAAATAGTATGCTTTTGAGTATAACAATTAAAATATACTATTAATTTCAATAAATCTCTAATGTTGATGTAATCAAGATTTTAATATTTTTTTCTAGTGTCAGTAATGCTAGGTAAAATTTTGTGTCATTGTAGTTTTTGTAGTTTTTGAATGAATTGCAATTCGGAGATATTTTTCTCATCTGCATCATTAACAAAAAGGTTTGTTAATAAAATTTTACAAACAATACTTAGATTTAAAAATGGAATATATGTAAAATGATAATAGAGTCACATGACAAATTATAAAAAAATTTTACAAAATAGTGTAGTTATATCATATAAGTAATATATTATGATTATACTTTATCTTAAAAAGTAAGGCCTTTCAGAATTTGATTTCTAATTTTTCTACATTGATACATGACCTTTTAAAATGCATCATTTAAGGCTGGTCGTGGTGGATTATGCCTATAATCCCAGCACTTTGGGAGACTGAGGTGAGACCACTGCCTGAACCCATGGGTTCCAGACCAGCCTGAGTAACTTGACAAGACCTCATCTCTACAATAAATAAAATTTATAAAAATTAGTCATATGTGGTGGTACATCGCTGTAGTTCCAGCTACTTGGAAAGCTGAGGCAGAAGGATTACCTGAGCCCAGCAGGTTGAGGCTGCCATGACCATGAGTGTGCCCCTGCACTCCAGCCTGGGAGACAGAATGAGACTCCAACTCAAAAAAATAAAAATAAAATAAAATAAAATAGCATCATTTGCTCAATTTTTTTTGGAGCCCTTTAAAATTTTCAAATATGTCTATATTTTTAAAATAAAAGTATTTGCAATTATGGCATTCATTTTCTATCTAATTGCAAAGTGTATTATATCCATTTGTATATATTGGTATTCTAAAATATCACAAATTTGTAATTGCTATGTCAACTGTTACAATTACTATGCTAATTCATAAATATCCTTGAAATAATAATTGTAGCACAAGCAGGCTTGGAAATTGATTTTTGGCACTTTTGGGAAACTATTCTTCGGGAAAGAGAGATTGACAAACTAATTAGTTTGTCTTTTTTCTAATGTAGGGATTTTTACCAACCAATGTTTCCTATACTCCAGAGCAGTACCCAACATCAACAGTAGCACATCCACAGGCATTTATAGCCATGGGATGCAGTTGTCTTGGTAATTTGAAGAAATGTGCAAATGAGAGAGCAGCATTTGTCTGTAGTCTGAAAAATGTTAGCAGAGTGCACGTTTAGAATTAGAGGTTGTGTTGTGACAGGAATGAGAGACAAACAGAGATTCCCTGGCACTGTTTGATTACATAATGTCTGCATAGATTTATAATATGTGACACCTTTTTCAATACAAGACATAGAACAGACGAATCCTTTTCCAGGTTTAAGGAAATGATCTAGCCATTGACCAACTTTCAACTTCTGAGCTTGATTATGTAAAAAAAGACTAACCAGGTTGGGAGTCATGGTAACCACTAACATCTCCAAAACATACATTATAATGCCCCAAATCCAGTACTAAGAGTAGCCATCTATTCCAAACATACCCATAGTGACCATATTCCATAATAAATGTGTGCACCTTGAAAACAGACATGTGTTTGTACTTTTCGTGTTCCTTTTTAGAGAATTTCATCACGTTTTCATATATTTCCTTGAGAAGTTTGATATTTTGCCATATACAGTATCTTTCAATTATTCCCATAACAAAATATCCCTATGCAAAAATATTCCTAGACAAAATAGTTTAAGACATTAAGCCTTCTGTTTGTACATGTCTTTCTTAATTTCTGCTAGTCATATATCAGAATTACTATTGTGGATTAAAACAACTTTTGAAAAAGAACAAAGTACGAACAGATAATAACTTTCAAAAACTCATTTCTTTTATACTAAAAACCTGCCTTTTAAAAGTATACTTTCAAAACTGTTTAAAACAAAATTAGTTTTATTCTTAAATCACATAAATATTAAATGTAAGTATTCATTTTTTTAAAAGTACTGGAATATAAAAACACCCAACTGTAATAAATCTCTTGCTTAATTAAAATCTTATTATCTATTCTGCTTTGTCTGTCTCTGTTGCACATCAAGATATGCTGCATATTTACTAAAGTTTTTCATAGGATCCAAAAATTTCCATCTTCTATTATTCAGTAGGTGGTAAGGCTTATAGCTTTGAATCGGCCCTCCTTTAAAAATCACCTACCTAGAAAACAGTTAACACTCTTTGCTCTAAACAGATGTGTTTTCCCCTTTGCCTGTAAGTGGATGAGTTAGCTCTGAAATTCATATGTTTGTCTTAGTGCCGGGGTGCCAGCCCCGACCAAGGGGGGAAGGGTTAGGACCCGCTCCAGAGAATCCGGACGGAGAGAAGAAACAACTCTGAGGCCATTCTTCTGGGAACAGTCTGATCAGGACTGAAGCCAAATTTTACTCGGACTCCTTCCAACTTATATACCATTTTTCATACCCTCCAGCAGTGTGATAATCACTTGCTGGGGGCGTACAAACTTCATGATGTATATTGCAATTTACAAACTATGCATCACAAGACCATCACGAGACTTGCAAGCTCCAAGCAGGCGTGCCTTACAAATCTCACATCAAGGTCACAGGTGCACAAATACAGTTCGTTTAAAAGTGTCTTCCATAGTGTTCAACAAATCATTCATATTATACTTTTTGTTCTAAACCCTGATTAATACAAAAAACTTTCTTAGTTAACTCTAGGTTCAATCCAAGTTCACTGACTCCTAATATTTTTTAACGATTGATATTATCACTATACTATAATTTATAAGTTTACTTAAATGACTTAATTTTTATTTATTCCATTAACCTATTACGATTCAACATAGCGGCCTGTAATTCTATAACAATTAATTCAAAACTTATTCCTTACCATGACTTATATGAGTTTCATGATCTAGTGTTTGGACTTTAATACTATGCTATATCTCATTAAGCTAATACCTTATCATTAAATCTTATAATTATCATTGATGTATGATTTTAGAATCATAACACTATAATTCTCATTCTATTCTAATAAAACTATGACTTTAACCCAAAACTTAAATCTTTTTTCCTAGTATATTAATACATGGCTACGTGTAAAATTTCCTATTGTCATATTAGAAGCAAAAACTACAGCGTTGGGAAAGTTTCAGTATACTAATCAAAGGATCTTAAAATTGGCCTACAGGAACTAAAGTCATAATCTGAGAAAAGGAAACTTAAAAAGCTTAAACAAAACCTAAAAGTTTTCTACGAATGCTTATTACTGTTTAAATCTTTCCGATGGAAATTATATCGTCTTAAATGAATGTTTTATCTGAACAAGTCTATTCTAAAATCAAATAGTATCTGTCACACTCTTGGATAATGGACTGCACCGTTACTATGGCAATGGCCACGGGCTGAAGCAAACAGAGTTTCGGCATGTAATGAAACTAGAAAAACATCCTGAAGAAAAATGCCCTGCCCGGCTAAAAGGCGGGGCAATAAAACTATTATAATTTAGTTTCTAATCTTAATCCTAGGAGAAACTGCCTTTGGGAACAAGAGCTGACTCACCAGTCTACCAGGAATAGAAGTTAAAAAATATCTAGAAAGAAGTAAGATTTAGAAAGGACAAGGTCATTCTGCTGTATAACCTTTCATCAGGCATATAGAGATTTTACTTATAAGTTTTACTGCCATGTATGCACACTGGTCACTAATCACACGCCAATATTATAGGTATAACTGACATCCTATGTCACAGGTGATCTTCCAGATGGGCCTTTACAGGCCTCAGCCATGTAGCTATAGATGTTGGCTCCCAACATCTTAGTGTGGCCATAGAGGTTCATGAGTGTGCATGTGTTTTCTGTCTTTCCCCCAACCATTTTATCCCAGCCTTGTGAAGCATATATGGACATAGAGTTTTCCCTGTGTTTCTCACTGCGCACCTTATAGGTTAGCATGTTAGCTTGCCTTTTTTTTTTTTGTAATAAATGTGACAAGATTTCATATGTTCTCTCTTTATGTAACAGCTGATGCCCCTGATATCTCCAAGTGCATTCTACCTCTAGCAATTGTATCGCCTTTTTGTTATTCATCTTTCCCCTTAGGCTAGTCTAACAGTCTTTTCATTGTTCCCTATCATCCCATTGAGCATTAGAAACTGACAGGAAAGTGCAAGTCCAAGTAGTTAAGTGTGTGAAAGAGAGTTAGAGCATGAAAGTTGAGAGTTATAATTGAGTCATAAAGTTAGAAATATAAGAAGATCTCTAAATAAATATATCTGATGTAAAGTTACCTAAAGAACGTTAATAGAATATAGCTAACTATCCAAGATGCACAAATTTTCAGAGGGAACAACGGCAAAATGAATTATTTCTAAATAGGTAGAAGGTAAAAAACGTTAGCCAAACAAGGATTTAACAGTCCAAAAGACACAGGAAGGAAAATCCAGGCAGAAGCTCTTTGCACAGGGGTCTAAGAGAAACAGCCATTAAATAAAACACATGAGGGTTCACATGATTTTTTCTGATTTACGCAAGATATGTAAAGCAAAGTTGGAGATAAATACAATCCTTCTCTGTTTCGTAGCTTGTGTTCTCTTATAGGCTTTTGCTTCATTTCCAGAAATAGCCTAATAGTGTAGGTGGGATGGTGCATAGACTCCAGTAGAAAGAGAAGGTAAGTAGGTAGAATTTGTGGAGCTATATATTATATAAATACACACACACACACACACACACACACACACACACGCATATAACAAGACAAGTTTTCAGTTTTTATTTTTTCTCACCCAATATTCCCTAAAACAAACTGAAATTATGTATATATATATAATACATAATATATATGCCCAAATGTTAGCATATAACAAAAATAGATAAATTCAAAACTAGTATAATATATGAAATGATTTTTCATTTATGCCACAATGTAAATTTAACATATATATGCAAATTATATATGACATACAGATACATATGTATGAAATATATATATATATGGATGTACTATTACAATTTGTGTGTGTAAATTTTACCAATTCATTTTCTAATTTTTTTAAAATAAAATTTTATCTATAAGTATTATCTGCAAGATTATCTCATTTTTTCAATTTTTATTGGACATTCAATTTTAAATTGATGTGATGATATTTTTATTCCCAATGTAAATCTCATAGTCTCAATCTCATATGACTTACCTGAGTTTCATCTTAAAACATTCTGTGAATAATTATCTTGCCTTCTCACCATTTTACTCAATGTCTTGTGATTTATTTGTACAAACATCTTATTTATTTTGACTCCCATATGATATAATTCCCTTTCCACTCAGTTATGATTAAATACCCACCCACTTTTCAACTATCTTAGGCAAGTCTTAGATCTTTTTTTTTTTCCATTTTGCAACTTATTTTTAGCTTTAGAGTTTTGGTTAGCTTAAATAGTTTCTAACCAATTGTATCTTCACTCAAACAGACATTTGTTCAATTTTCTAATTTTAAGTAATTTTCAAGGGGAGAATTATTCAATTTATCACCTAAGTGTCTTTTCTTTTGGGTTTTTATTTTACTACACAGTAAATTCCCGGTCATTATTTCTAGGAATTAGCTCAGTGTTTGACACATAGGAAGTGCTTATAAATATTTGTAGTTGTTCATTAGATAGAATTCTGTTGCAACATGTTTCAGAGGGGCCTCTTCTATTTAGCAAATTGTTATATTTGATGCATTTTAGGGAATACATCAGAAAACATGAACTAACATATAAGATATAGCTAGGAAATAGCAAGAATTAATTTTCGATATAGGGCTGGACTTTTGAATTATAATTTCTGTTCCTCATGCTCTAGTCAAAGATGACAGAAAGCAAAACTAAACAAAAGAAAGAAAAACAAGGTGTGATGCCTTGGAATTTCTATAATTCAATGTCACCCTCCTCCTATAAGAACAGATAAAGCAACTATATTTTAGTTACCTCTCTGAAGATTAAGGAAAAACAAAAACAAAAGCAATGCCCCATTATCCTCTCCACATATCCTTTAACTTTAGTTCAGTTAGAATTCTCCTTCTTGTTTGTCTCTTAGGGCAGGGATCAACAAACTCCTCTGTAAAGGGACAGACAACAAATATCTTAAGCTTTGCAAGTTACTTGAAATCTGTGCCAACTACCCAACTCCAAGACTTAGCTAACCAGAAGACTTGTGAGTTAAATAAATATTTGCTAATATTACTAAATGTTTGCTTATTTTACTAAATGCAAAATAATTTTAGTTCATGGATCATACAAAAACTAGGAAGTGGCTAGATTTTATTCAACTTCCATTTTAAGATTCAATTGTGTTTTATCTCCTAATTTGTCTTTCACTTTTTGTTGATTTTTTTGCACTTTTATCCCAAGGATATGCGCTTTAGTAATCTGTAAAGCTAGTTATAGAAAACATTTTTAAATAAAACACATTTAAATATATTTCATAGACTTCTACTGCAAAAAAATTTATATAAATGAGAATAGTTTTATGTTATAAAAATAAGATTAACTCTGTTTTTGTTCAGCCTCTTACTAGTGATATTACTTGTGTTAATTAGCTACCCAATAGTTTTTGTTTTCCTAATCTGTAATTGATGGTATTTTCTTCATGTTACTTCCAACTGGATCAGAGTTTCAAAAGTTGCATTCTGAATAAACATGAATTTGTGTCTTTAAACCACTATTGTGAGGATGCTTTCACTCCTTTCTCATGTCTTATTCACTATTATTAATAACTGCTTGTATCCTATTGGTGCAATTCTTTCTCCGTGGAGTCACTCACTGTTAACACTGACTTGTGAAAAGAAATACAGAATATCTCTCCCCAAGTGTTTTCTCTTTCATTGTTGTTAAAATTCCCATCACCAAGTGTTGCTGTTTAATAAGTGGATTTACAGGATATCTTCCTGTGTGAGGTATGGTAATGGTGGAAGATCTATGGACACCTGATTACTTTCTGTCATTAAAATCCCTGCAATCAACAGCTAAACATGGGATTTCCCAAGAAGAATATTTGTTTGGTGCCCTGGTAATTAATTTCATTATTTGACCTTCAGAAGTTTATGCCTCTGCTGTCTTAAACTGACCTCCCTATCTACCTCCATGTTCTACATATCTCAGATTTGTTCACAATTCTTACAACTATAAGTCTGCCCTCTCAATATCATAGGCAATTGATTAGGATAGACTTTAATTGACAAATTCACAGGTATGTAAGGTTTCTGCAAAGAGAGAAGGTAAAAACTTTACCTGTGTTTAAAAAATGTACTCTCAAAGAACACTGTTTACAAGTTCAATCTTAAAAAAACAAATACATGACTTAGTATCTTTAAAAATCTGATTATACAAAATCACTCGTGAAAGAAGGCAACATTCTCCAGCACCAACTCTTCCTTATCTACAGAGTTAAAGTTTATAGTAATTTGTGGCTTGATATTTTTTAGGGGTTGCCTCCAACATTTCAGAAAACATTTATTTAATTAATCAGTAATAAGGGGACTTATAGAATCCCTCCTATAAAAGATAATGTTTCATTTGATTTAATTACTGCATTTCATTATCTTTCTTCTCCTATATTAAATTCTTGTATTGTCATTTTTACCCCTTCTTTTGTTTATTGTGTAACCTTAAATATGAGGTTACAAAATGGCATCCAAGAGTTAGACTCATTTTGCCTATGAGTTCTGTGTGGTCTACATGATGTGCTAAGAAGCAATATAAATATCAGTTTTGTAGATGTTGCAGCAGTAACATCCCAGTATATATTTTATTTTTGTTAACTTATTTTGTTTTTAAAATATTAATTTAGAGTTGTGGGGGCACGTAAGGATTTACTACATCAGTCAATTGAATGTAGGTGAGGATTGGGCTTCCAGCGGGCCCTCTCTCCCCCAATGGTGGACCTGGTACACAGTGTTGTTGTGTTCACCTTATCACACACTCCTTTTAGCAGTATCTGGAGCCGATTGCTCCCACCTTTATGCTCATGTGACCAGTGATCAGGACCTGCATATGAGGAGCACATTTTCTAATATCTGTTTTCTTTGATTCATTCATATGCTTTAGGCACTGAAGTTTGCAGTCCTCTTTTTAAAATGATAAACTTTTGTCTCTTTCTATTTTTCAGTTAGCATCTTAATCCCTCTATGCCCATAAAGTGGTAAGCAGGTTCCACTCTGTGTAGAATGAGAATATCTGCACACTGCCTTTCCCCTCCAACTTCAATCTCTTGCAATCAGTAGCACTTCTGTTTTCATGTTTTCAGTGTTGTTAACAGTTATGTTCTGCACTGGAAATAACAACACATTCTTGCTTTGTTCAAATTCTCTATGATTGGAATAGTAGTAAATCACTTGCATTATTATGACTATGTTTATGACTATATACCCTTTGTTTCTTGACCATGTAGTGTTCTTTGATTATACTTCCTTTTTTTGTAATTTAGATGGTTTTGACTCCTAACCACTTCCAAAGGAGAATTTTTCTACTTCCAAGTCCAAAAAATTATCTTTTCCCACTGGACATTCTTTGCTTATAATTTGTCGTTTTAGTATTCATTATAATTGCACTATGCATTAGTAAATTTGTACTTCCTCTTGTGTTTCTAATTGAAATTTTTTTCTTGTGAAGCATAAAATGATCTCTTGTTACAAATAATAAAATGAACTATTGTTTTGTTAAGCACTGGCTAGGCCATGTGATCTTTGAGCTGTGGCCACCATGTTTTCTTAGCTTTGGTCCTCTCTCCTACCTTGAGAAGGTGAATCTTCTCTATTTCTCTCTCTAATTTACTTTCTAAATAAACTATATATTCTAAATAATAATAATAATATGAATGCATTTAAAAGATATTTACAGCTATAATCCCAAATATTCTCTTCCCAATGTTTTGAGTTGGTTGTATTTCCAGAATCCAAGGTCTCTTCAGTATTTTTTATTTATCTTTTATTTTGCTGGAATATTTCCTCAAATAAGGCTTTAAAAATAGACCACACACCAAATAATTTTTCTGAGTTTTCATAGGTCTGAAAATTGATTTGTCCTACCCAATATTTAAATAATGTTTCTCTGGCTATGGATGTATAGCTTAAGAATTATTTTTACTCCTCAGAACTTTAAAGGCAATCCTGCATTGTCTTTTAGCATCGAATACTGCTGTTGAAATAAAATCTGATTTTTCCATTCATTATGTCTTATTTTTCTTGGATGTTTTGTTTTACTGCTCTGTATCATAGAATAGGCATGAGTAAATGCCTTGTGCAAAGAAGAAGATAGTAAATATTTTTGGCTTTGTAGGTCACAGAATTTTAATATCTGCTGTCATACTTTCAGTGCTAACAAAGTAAAACATAATATGCGATCAATTGGACAGTAGCTTTATTCCAATAAAGCTATTTATGGAGAGTGAATTGGATATTATATAATTCTTTTTAAATTTTTATTTAAAAAATGTAGGGTACAATTCAGGGTTAGGTATACAAATGGTCATTATACAAGTAAAGTTTGGGGCTCACTTTGGCCCGCACTTCACCTGGTTTGAGATCAGTTACCCTTATTGATGAAGTATGCTCTCCACCTCCCCTTGCAGTTTCCCACTGTATAATTCTAACTGTCACCAATATTGTTATTTTAATTTTTTTATTGTTAAACATATTTTTTTGCTCTTAGGCTATACTAAAGTCCAGAATGAGAACTGGATTTGACATACAGAAAGTAGTTTAATGACTCCTGTCTTGAGACTTTTTTATATTTCTTTTTGGTTCTTGGCAGAAGAATTCACCATGCAGTGTCAACAAGTTTTTCCACTGAGTATCTTTTTATTTATCCTAAAAGGTGTTATTTAACTTACAAATAAAGATTTCAAAGAATGCAGAAGTTTTTGTTTGATTTTGTGGTGACAGAATATAAGGGACACTAGCATAGATATCTATATTCAAAACTTTGCATCAGAAACTCAGTTCAATCTTCCTCAACTGATTTCAGGCCCACTTCACTTTTATTCTCTGTGGGAAGGGTTTACTTTAGCCTAACATCGAAGCCCTCAGGAGTGGGGTCTTGAGTGCCACCTCTACTGGGTTCTCCTGTTAATCTCATAGTTCAGGTTTTCCTGCCAATGGACTCCATCAACTTGTTTCATACTCTTTTCTTCGTCAAGTTTGTTGGATGTTCTCTTCTACTGATAACCCCTCACCCCTGGACCCCATTTGCTTCTCTTTATTCTTGTCAGTTTATTCCTTTTTGTGCTTCATAATTTTGTTTTATTAGGGTTATAGAAGGAATAAAAAGCATATACATGTAATTATACAACCATCTTGAATACAAATCACCAAGTTCTTATTTAAATTAGATTTGTTCTTCCATGATAATATGATAGATATAAGGCTTATGTATAATAGTTATAACTGTTTAATCATTTGAATTGAGGGGCTCAGTATAATAATGGCTAAAGCTACAATAACAAGTTATAACTAGTTGTTTTTTTTTAATTCTGCTTTGTTAGGGGTGATGAGGTTGTTACTAAAGATAAATGCAAAGATAGTAAATCTTGTATGCATCAATTTTAGTATTCATGATGGAGAACTGTTTTAAAAATTACTTTTAATTGTTCATTTTTATTTGTATTTTATATATGTCTTGCTTTGAGGATCTAAGATAATATTTTTATCCAAAAATATTTTAACAGTGTGGATCCTACCAACTGTGCAATGTTGGGCTTTGAAACTTGACACTTTCTATTGTATTAGGAAAATACAGATGTCCCATTATAGACATTCCTCTTTATAGAACAATCTTGAACTGCACTGATATTCTTTATTAGTCAACTTAACTAAATTAACTGGTCATTAATGAATGTGCAACTCAATATGCTCATTGACATGCAAAAAAATATGTCTTGAAAATAAGTCATTTCTAGTTCCTTCAGTTGAAGGAAATATATGCTGTTAAGAGTATACGTGATTAGCCGGGCTCGGTGGCTCAGCCTGTAATCCGCGCCTTTGGGAGGCTGAGGTGAGTGGATTGCCTGAGCCCGCGGGTTCGAGACCCGCCTGGGCAGCGAGACCTCATCTCTACAATAAATCAAAAAATCAGCTGGGTGTGGTGGCGCATGCCTGTAATTCCAGCTACTGGGAAGGCTGAGGCGGAAGGATCGCCGGAGCCCAGCAGGCGAGGCTGTGGTGGCCGGGAGCAGCCACTGCACTCCAGTCTGGGCGACTGAGTGAGACTCCAACTCAAAAAAAAAAAAAAAAAAGTATATGTGATAACAACAACAACAAAAAATTAAGGCCAATTTCCAGCTATAACATATAGCCATTGCTTCTATTATCTTATTTTCTCTTCCCTGGATTATTTAACCTGAAAATTAATGGTTTGTTATCTTTATTTATCTGATACAATTGGTGACCCTTGTTTATCATATTTCGAAAAGTTAAAATTTGAAGATGTGATTGTTTTAATCAGGCATTGAGAAAAGTGGTCAATCCCAAAACTTGCTTTACCTCCTCTAGTTTTAAATTCTGATATCTGCAATGTAAAATATACTTTATTTAATGAATCCTGAAGTAAACTATACAATTTTGTTGATTGTATACTCAATAATAGATATAATAATGAGTATTTTAACAGGTTCTGATATTTTATAAGACAGTGATCAGTCTGAAGGATACTTTTTTCTGAATTATAAAAAACATATTGGAACCAGTTAAGATTTATCTCTGGGATACAAGGTTAATTTAACATAGGCAAATCAATTAATGTGGTATACCACATTAACAGGATGAAAAAAAGAAAACAAGCACATGATCATCTTAATAGATGCAGAAAAGCACTTAATGTGGAAAAAATGAAAATTTTTCTCTAAATTCGATACATGACAAGAATGCTTATGCTCACCACTTCTATTCAATGTAATTCTAGATACTAGGAAGAGCAATTAGACAAGAAAAAGAAATCAAAAGGCATTCAAGTCAGCAAGCAAGTAGTAAAGTTATCTCTATTTGCAGATAACATAATCTTATATGTAGAAAACCTTAAAGACATCACAAACACACACACACTTACATAGACCTGTTAAAACAAATCAATTCAGCAAAAAACAAAATTAGCATATAAAAGTCAGTTGCATTTCTTTATATCAATAATGTTTTATCAAAAAATTAAAACAATTACATATATAATAGTATATATGATACATAATATAGATATAAATTTGGACTGGTAGTGGTCCTCTTCTACTCTGGAGATGACTTCATCTATTCCATTGAAATGCAAACTTTGAATTATAACCCACTTCTGTAAAAGTCTGCACTAGGGTCTTAGAAGCGTTCTTTTAAAATACACTTCAATAGTTCTGTACTTTGCAATATACTAGATATACTAGATTTTTTTCTAATGTCCTTGTTTATTTTTTAATTGCCAGAAATATGGGGCAAATACTATGTGCCAAAAATATGTAAATAAATGAGTAAATGTAAATGATTTTGATTTCTATTAATTAGAAGAAGGTATTAATGTAAGTAATAAATATTATAAAACTTATTCTGGGTAAGAATCATAAACATAACAGTATTAAAATATATATATTTATGAAATTAAACTATTTTGTTTTGCTTAAAGACTCAGTTTATTCATTAATGATGTAAATGCTACATGTTGGTCATCATGTATAATGTGTGGAACTTTCTTCTGCAGCTCCAGGATAAGTAGTATTTTTTTCATTTTATTTATGCAAACCACTATTTTACTTAAATATGGTATATGTGTTTTGTTATTGAATACATTTTTATGCAGAAATCAAGTTTAGAGAGACGCATGTAGCAGCATGTATTCCCAAAGTAAATATGGCTGAAAATTCCCCCAAACAATAGTGAAAATTTGATTAATATCTCATATTATCCTAGATATTTAATATTCTATCCTCATAGGCATTAAAGTAGTTCAATAATCAGGAAATATTTAGATTTTTGTGTTTCACACGTTTTAAAAAAATATTGTGAATGTTCTTTTATTTTATCATTCCCTCTATCCCGTACACAAAACCATTCTTTACATGACTTGATTCCCCTAAATACTTTAATTACTTTTAAAAATACTTTATTGTGTCATTTATAATTTGAACCCAATTTGTGTTTTCATATTTCTCTGATGATAACTTCTTTTCACACCTTCGGAATCCTAGACTCATGTCCCTCTACTAATTATTGCACATATGCAGGCCTGCTTTTGTCTATCAAGCATTCTAGGTATAGTATCTAAGGCATATTGTTTTGTCCAGATGTAAAAAAAATGTGTGAGACTTCAAACAATATTGACTGCAGGGATGAGAAAAAAAATCTATATTTATTGATAAAAATGCCTCAAACTTAACATTATGCCAACTCATCAACTGCAACTCAAATCTGTTGTATTCCATGAGAGAATTAGATACAATTTTATGGTTACTCGATTTGGGATGGAACTTACAAAATAGGAGCATCCAGGCCAATAATTTTATAAAGCCCCCATCTGTTTGACTCTTTTATGCTGCTCCAATGGTTTTACATTTTCCCCTCTGATCATAATTCTCTTTATATTTTACTCTTCTCTGAAAATATTTCTACCCTCCCTTCCATTTCAAATATGCACAGAAAATTTCCTAAATAACCCATTTCCTACATTTTTTAAATAGCCCATCATTCCCATTGGGATTAACAGTTTGTCTGTGTATGCCTGTTTATCTGTCATCTATCTATCTATCGATCCGTCATATATATATCTTAATTTATCATATTAGCCTATAATTATTAATTTTCCAGATTCCATACTTTATATAACTGTAGATAATATAAGAAAAGGTCACAAAGTGTACCTAAGATATCGTAGATCTATTAGTAATGTGCAGAATTAATCAATGGCATTTTACCACTTTCTTTTTTGACTAAGTCATCACCCAATTTTGACTTTTACAGTAAAGAAGTAGAGAAAATTTGTTTCTTTTTTCCTCTATGTGGTACAAAATACTAAAAAGTAAGTGTATACTGACCAAAAAGGAAGTTGCATAATTTAGAGAAAATTTCATATAAATGATATATTAATGCATATATAACCACTTAAAAAGTATTCCTTAATAAGGCAGATAGCTACTATTCTGAGGGAGGAATTTTTAACTATGTCTTGGGCAGAGTATACCCTAATTTTAGTATCACAGTAGTGGTAATGGTAGAAGTAGTTGTTATTGTTGTTTTACTATTTATTACTAAATAATCAGTATATTATTTGTAATTAGTAATAATAAATGCTAATATAAGCTCCTAATTCTAGAAAATATAATGTTATTTATTGAGCCTGTCATGTGTTGGGTATTATGCTAATCAGTCTACAAAGATAATGTCATTTACTTTTATTTAATTATTCTAGCAGCACTGGGCACAGTTTTACAACTGAGTATACTGAGATGTAGAGACTTTAACTTAATTATGCAGGGTCCTGTAGCCAGAAAGGAGAAAAGGCAGGATTTCACTATAATCTTTAAATTCAAATTCTGCATGATTAAGCACCACGAATTGCTACACTAAATCTTGCTTTTCTTTTTTTTTGAATCTAAGTTAATCTTTTTCTTGAGCACTACCTTCTTTACTCCTAATTTTATTAAAATTGTTTATAAAATAGTAAACATTTAATCTGTTCAGTGCTTGGTGTTTTGTTCAGTAAAAGTGTTAGGTACATTCAAAGCAATAACTGAAAACTGGGAAGGTGCCTACTGGATGGACCTGTGGGACCAGAAGCAATAATGTGTACATATCTAGTAATAGCCCTAGAAACAGCACACACAGGCTTAACATGGAGAAATGGGATTGGGAGTGGCACAAGAGGTCACCATTGCTGCTTCCATGTCTGACATTTGGGAGGAGTTAATTACTGAGCAGCAGTCCTTTTCTCAACAGAAAGCCTCCGGAAAGCAAAGCTGGCAGGGCTGCTTTCCAATAAGAGCCACTGATCCAGTCATTGTTTGGCACAATGAGCCAGGCTTTCTGCTCCGGGAAATGTTGCATTGTATTATCTGGGATTTCCTCCAGCATGGATCCCATCAGAGAGAATTGCCTCATCACATTATTTTTGATTGACTGGCGTAAGACTGCAGGTTTTGCTTTTCTGAAAATCAACCTGCAGCAAATCAGCTTTGATGATGGACTGAATTGACAAAGCTGTTTATTCTTCATCTCATTTTCTGGTCTCAGGAACTCCAGAGTAAAATCCAGTAGGATATCAGATTAGTGATCTGTCTTAACATCCAGATTTCAAACCTGTCTGAAGATTTAAATATAAACATAAACGTGTGTGTGTGTGTGTGTGTGTGTGTGTGTGTGTGTGTGTGCGCGCGCGCGCGCACGCATTCATTTAAGGCTTAGTCTTTTTGTTCCATTCAGAAGTGAACCTTTTCCAACTGGTTTCTCTCTCAGTCCTAGGAAAGCCAATAGAATATTAAAAATGATCAGGACACTTCATATTATGTTACTAAAAATGACTTACAACTTTGTATTAGTGATTTTTTGTGGTATTTAATTTTAGGAGGAAAACAAACAGCATTTATGCAAATGCCCATTAAGGAGAGTAAAAAAATCAGTTATAATATATTAATAGCAACAATAATTACAACAGCATAGCAGTTATTCCTTATTTAATATTCTGTATATACCAAACTGTGCTAAATCCTTTAAACATATTTTCCAAGTTAATTTTCACAACATCCCTAAGAGGTATAAAATATCATTTCACATTTGTTTAAACCATGTGTTCAAAGATTTGAGTTATAGTCTTCAGTTCTTGGCTCACCATCAAAATTGGCCATTGGCCATTTCCCACAAATCTCTCTTTTTATTAGATATGTGTTTTTAATATGTCTTTCTTTATTCTCAGTCTTCTTGCTAATATATGTCCAGACAAAAGCACAAATTTACAGATCTTTGCTAAATATGCCTAGCTGTGTATGTTTTAACTTTCTGTAAGTGCTATTGTGCTATAATGCTTTTGACACTTTTTTGTTTAGCACTCTGCTTCAAAGATCTATTTATGGTGCTGAATATATATCTGTTTCTTTTTTTTTTTCTTTTTTTTTTTTGAGTTGGAGTCTTACTCTGTCACCCAGACTGGAGTGCAGTGGCCGCTCCAGGCCACCAAAGCCTCGACCTGTTGGGCTCCAGTGATCCTTCCGCCTCAACCTTCCGAGTAACCGGAATTACAGGCATGTGCTACCATACCCGGTTGATTTTTTGATTTATTGTGGAGATGAGGTCTCGCCAAGTTGCCCAGGTGAGTCTCGAACCCGTGGGCTCAGGCAATCCACTCACCTCAGCCTCCCAAAGCGCAGGATTACAGGCTGAGCCACCGAGCCTGGCTCTATTTTGTTTCTAACCACTGACCTGTATTGTTATTTATCATATAAGCATCCACTTGTTCGACATTGTGTTAAGTAGAGGAATCCAGCGAAACCACTTAAAAGCCAATCAAAATACTTCAAATGACAAAGGAGCATCATTTGTATCGTACTGGTTTTACAGTGAAAAATATAAAAGCTAGCCAGCTTCTAGATATGCTCTGAGACATTTTTAAAAATTATTTTTTATAGAGATGCGGGGTACAGTTCAGAGTTAGGTATATAAACATTGATCATGCAGGTACCCTTGTTGATGAGGTATGCCCCTCCCTCCCCTAGCAGTTTCCCTCAATTGCCAATCCCACCCCCCTTGACAGTTTTCCACTACTGCAATCACTTTCTTATAGTATGATAATTGTTCAAGGTCAGCTTATGAATGAGAACATAATGGAATTCAGTTCTTTGCTTCTGTGATAAACCACTGCATATGATTGACTCCAAATCCATCCAAGTTGCTGCAAAGTCCATATATTTGTCTTTCTTTATGGCTGCATAATATTCCATTGTGAGAAATTTTATGATGAGCTAATCACATATGAGAGACAAAAACAGAGGTTAAAGATGATGCCAGGGTGTTGGGATTGAGCATCCAAAAGGATAGAGCTGTCATCAGCTGAGGTCAAAACAATAGCAGACATGGTGGCTCATGGAAATGCTAAGGCAATATTTAATTTAAGGCATTTATTAGGTTGATATGTAAAGATGTGGAGTAGGCAACTGGATGTTCAGGTGTGCAGTTCAGGAGAAAGTTGTGAGCTGGACACAGGCATTTTGGAATCACTGTCCTATAGATGGTATTTAAAGCATGAAGTGGATACTCACATCATCAGGTGAGTGAAATGTGCTCACAGAAGTACCTAGGACAGAATTCAAAGGTAATTCAGTATTGAAAAGTGACACAAAACAAAATATTCCAGAAAAAGAGACAAAGTGACAGGTAAATTAAGGTAAATACATGACAAGTAAAGAATATATGGTTTTTAAAAATTATTTTTAAAAGCATATATAGAGATTTATTAAGCAGGAAAGGTAGTACACTCCAGATAATTAGGAGTGGGCTTGAGTGTGAGAGTGGCTCAAAAGCTATTATTTATTTATTTTTTGGTTGCTTGTTTTGTTAGTTTTGTTTTGTAAAGGAAGTACTGATAAACCATGTCAATTTTTTTCATAGGTTAACAAGCTGAGAGCTTAAAATTGACCATTGGAATTGTTAAAATGCAGGTCATTTGTGATCTTGGCAAGATGAACTTTAGTGAAGTGGTAGTGATAATAGCCTGATTGGAAGAGTGTAAGAGAGAATCAGAGTAGAAGAACTGAAGACACTTGGATGGTTTTGTAAAAGAAAAAAGTGAAGAGATTTATGTGAGGTGAACTGATGTGCAAATTTGGATCCAAAGAATACCTATTTTTTAATTTTGGAAAAATAACTGCATATTTTTACATTGTTTGGATAACTTGAGGTAGAAAAAATGTATAAGAAAGAGAAAATAGAATAGATATTGTCTGGAACAATGTTCTTTTCCATAATGAAAATAGATGAAATCTAGAGTACAAATGGATAGATTATGCCTGGTGTCCTATATATATGATGGTGGAGATGCATTATAAACTCTTCTTTCTTTTCCAGAAGAAAAATAATCTCCACAGGGTGAGGAGTACATGAAAAACTTTCTTCTAGTTTATTTAATCTACCAAGTTTCCTACCTATTATTGTTTTTTTTTAGATTGGAAAAATAGTTTATTTAGAAAGTAAATTGTAGATGAAGAGAGAGAAAGAGGACATTCATCTCCCCAAGGTAGGGGAGGAGGAAAAAGCCAAGAAACATGGTAGCTATGGCTCAAAGAGCCACTTAGACACACAAGTGTTTAATAAATAAATGGCCGCCTATCATTGTTAAAGCTCTCTAAGGTTCTATCGAGTACTATAAATGTGAATGTTAGGGAAATATCAGCCTCTTCTCAAGTAGGGAAAAAGTCCATTGCAACAAGCAGTTACCGGGACTTGTTTGGGCAAACTTCTGACCAAGGAACCTCACCATATTTACTGATTATAAGACACATTTATTAAAAAAAGAAAAGAAGAAGAAGATAATGAAGAATAAATTTCTAGAAAAATACAAAATTCTAAAATTGACACATGGAATAAGGACTTTGAATAGATTATAGACTTATATTAAGACATGATTCAACAAGGCTTCCTGATCAAAGACTATCATCTCTAGATCCCAAATATAAGCAATTAGCAGCAATTCATACAGGAGTTAGATGGAAGGATGACAGAAGCTGGTAAAATGGGTTGAAGGTGATCTCAGAGAAGCATTAATAATGTTCTCCATATACGATAACCATAAGGATACCAATACAGTTGCCAATAACTCTCCCTCATAGACTCAAGGCTCTAATGATCCTACAATTAAGTTCTACCAAATGTTTAATTTCTGTTCCAGAAATCAGGAAGAGATCAAAGCCACCAACTCATGCTATAATTAAAACATCATTGATTCTAATATTGATATAAAAACATGAAAAAGGAAAACACAGGCTCAATTTGTTCAGGAGGAAGTGGATAAAACTATCAGGTGAGTGAGGTATGTTCAGAGAAGGACCTAGGGAAGAATTTAAAGGCAGTTCAGTGTTGGAAAGTGGTACAAATCAAAAGATTCCAGCAAAAGAAAAAGTAACAGGCAAATTAAGATAAAAATGTAATGCCAAATGAAGAAAATATATTTTGTTTTTAAAAGGAAATGATGACTAACACATCATAAATTCTCTCAAATTATAGCCACATTCTGGCTCATTTTTATCATTTTGTTCTGAAAAACCTATAATATACAAATGATGCGTCTTTGCTTCCTGAATTATTTCAATAGGCTTTTTGGTGGTTTTTCTGGTTTTCCTCTACTCTACACAATGTCAGAGTTACATTTTATACAACTGGGTACTCATGTGGTAGATAATGATACCTTTATTCAACACAATAGCCAGGGTTACTTTTTATACTAGTTTGTAAAAGTTGTATTTTATACTAGTTTTATGTTAGTTATACCTTTTATATTATATTTTCAACATTCAATATCTGTCTTCTTTTTATTCTTGGTAACAGCCAAGGTCCTCTTATGCATGCAGGATTATATACACTTGGGCCCCTGTTACATTGATGATTTCATTCCCAACTATTCTGCTCCAAGAACTCTAGCCTTGCTTCCTTTACTTGAACGTGCTTGGCTTCTCTTCTGCTTTAGGTCATTTTTAATGAGAACACACTTTCCTCAAATATTGACATGACTGACACTATTATCACTTCCTTTAAATCTTTGCTCAGATGTCACCTTCTTTTTTGGCTTTGACCCTGATCTCATTATTTAAAATCAAATCTTTCCTCTTCTCCTACTATGACAACCTACTGTACTTACCTAGAACCTTTTTATTTCTCTCCTTAACACTTGTAAGCTTCTGATATACTAAAGAACTGTCTTTTTCTGTCTGTTTGTATTTTCTGAGTCCCAATACTAGAATCAGAAGATTCAAAATGGCATGAAATTTTCGGTATATTTTACCCACAGATGTTTTCCGGTAGCATAGAAAATACTTAAAGTAAATAAGTTCCAAATATAAATTTATAAACTTCTTCTTTGTTTTTATTTAGGTGTAGGTATGCCTGATACTATTTTATATTACAAATGTCATTTATGTGAAATTATCTTACAGAGTTAAAATGGACAATATAAGCAGCCATTTAAAAAATAATCTTGAGCGTTAAATGTTAATCCGTTATATATTATCATTAAAAACCTAATTATGACATTCACCAGTTTATCTACTGTTAACCAATAGACATAGGTGCAAACAATATTCCAATTTATAGTCTAGTCTCCATATTTCATGTGAAACTTTAAGAAAAAAGAAAGATATATAACGTCTTAAAATCATGATATTGTAAGTAAAATTCCATAGTTATGCATCTCATAGTGACGTTCAGATATCTAAATCCTAAAAAGCACAACCATACTTACTGTCCCAGGCAGATAGCACACTTTCCATCATCCCAATAGCTGTGGTCATTTTGCTGGTGTAAAATGTTCTTTATCAACACTGACTGCTAAACTGGTTTGCTTGATAATGGTGTTATCTGCTATAGGCTTACTGGTGTATTCTTCTCTAGATTTTGCCCCTCCTAGTGACTCAGAGTTTGTACAGCTCTTCCTGGGTACGACAAGATCTTAAGAAGAAAGTTTAAGGGATATTTTATTAATCTAACTATAAATTACAGTACATCTAGGCTATATTTATGTCTTAATAATTACTTTTTTTACTATCATGTACAGTTTCCAGTGTGACATAACTATCACACAACTTCAACTTTCTAGAGTTATATTACATCCATTTAAACTATTGTTTTCAGAAGCAATTTGTAAAACGTGACTATCATCAACATAAAAGTAATAAACTTTGCCCAACTGGTGTTTAATCTTGGAAAGTACTTGAAGAGTAATCATTGACTCTGAAATTTGTTCAATCAGGTTATCTATAACCTTTTTTTAAAATCCCCTTGAACCGCAATACTAAGCAAAAAGAACAAAGCTGGTGGCATCAAACTACTTGACTTCAAAATATCTATAAAACTATGGTAACCAAAACAGCACAGTATTGGTGAGAAAAAAAAAAGACACAGACCAATAGCAAATAAATCACCTAGAAACAAAGGTGCCAAAACATACACTTGGGAAAGGACACTCTATTTTAAAAATTGTGGTGAGAAAACTGGGTATCAAAATGCAGAAGGAAGAAGCCAGACCCTTATTTCTCACCTTATATAAAAATCAACTCAAAATAGATTAAATATAACAAAACCCTGTACAAATACTAGAAGAAATTGTGGGGAAACACTTTAGGACACTAGTCTGGGCAAATATTTTATGGCTAAGTTCTCAAAAGGACAGGCAGAAAAATAAAAAAATAGGCAAATGAGACTATATTGGAATCAACCTAAATTTTCATCAAAGGAGGAGTGGATCAAGAAAACGGGGCATATGCACACAATGGAAAACTATTCAGACATGGACAAAATAAACCCTGTCATATGCAGCAACATGGATGAAACTAGAGATAATATGTTAAATAAGTCAGGCATAGAAGTACAAATATCACATATTCTCACTTACATGCGTGAACTAAAGAACTTAATCTAATGGAGGTAGAAACTAGAATCATAGTTATCAGAGGATGGAAATGGTGGGAAATGGAAGAAAGGTTGTTTAGTGGGTACATGCATACAGTTATATAGAAGGAATAAGTGCTAGTAACTGTATTTGATAGTACAATAGGGTGACTATAGTTGATGACAATATATATTTCAAGATATCTAGAAATAAGGATTTGAAATATTCCCAACACAGAGAAGTGAATATTCTAACTATCATTATTTGATTATTATACACTGGATGTGCATATCAAAATATAACATGTACCTTATAAATATGTACAATTGTTATGTATCAATCAAAATTTCCTTGAAATAAACTGGACTTGTTTTCTGATGGCTCATGCCACAGCATTCTATAAGGTATCAGTAAAGAAATAATGGGCTTATTTTGCAAATTAAGAATCATTTCCTAAGAAAGAAGATCCATATGAAATACCAGGGGTCACTCAAGTGTGAAGTGATAAATAGGAATATGTACCCAGCCAGGGACCTTTGCAATTAGAGAAAACATTCTTTGCTTCATCTTTTTGCAAGGTCGGATTCAATTAGCATGTTCAATGGACAGTGGAGTCCTGGCTTTTTTTTATAACCTATAATAGACTCAATTATTTTTCAGGGTTGTACCATTGTGTAAATATGCCAGTATTGCCTGGCTTAAAATAAAACATGCTTTAATGAGAAATATAGCTTCTAAGTCCTCTCATTTCTAGACATCTTGCACAGCAGCAAAAATGTTATACCAAGCCAGATTGATAGTCAAACATCAAATAATTTTGTCTAAATGCATAATGTATACTAAATGTATATTTGGTATATTGGTAGTAATTCTAAACTCATTTTTTATCCTATTTACTTCCTCTAATGAGTATTACTATTTTAACACAGTAACATGGTAGGGCAGATTTGTGCAACATAATGTATACTCAAAAAAATATAAGCCTAGTGTGTGTCGGGGGGGGCAAATGAGTTCAGTAAGGAAGTAAAAAGATATCCATTAATGATCTCAATCTGTTTTCTGCTATGGTATCAATCTACTAGAGGTAATTGTCAGGGCACACCTTTGCATTACAAATATACTGATACACTGTGGACAGGATTGTGACACTGTATATTGTCATTTTTCTTTATCATTTCTATGGTCAAATGTCTCCCACATGACTATGAATTATGTAGCAAAAATTGACAGCAAAAATTTAATCTCATAAGTGAGTTCTGAGTAAATATATATTTTGCAGTCTGCTTGGGCAGATAGTCTTATCATTATTAAACTACCATCCTTGCATACTAAAGATAGAAAACCTGCGTATTATCTCTTTGTTTCTATGCTTTATTCATCTTGCCATACAGCAGTCCACATTTTAAAAGCTGGTAGTTGTCCAGAAGCTAATTTGTGAATCAATTGTTTGGAACTTGGAATGCATTTTCCCATAGAAACAATATTTAAAATGATGGTTGGGTTCCCAGGACAACCCATAAAATGTCTACTTAATCTGTAATAAACATTAATTCTAGAACCTAACCAAGCTGTATAAAATGAACTTGATTTTTGGGAGCATCAACAAGAATATATTTTTACCAGAGGAGGCAGAATCCCACCTTGTCCCCCTCTGCACACCCCCCCAACATACACATATGAACATATCCCAATTTCCCAACGTTTGGATTGCAAAGTGAAGAAATCACAATGCACCTAGTTGTGGTTCTGTTGAATTAATTTAAGCTTCATCTGGGAGGAGATGATGGAAAGAGGAAAGATTAGGAAATGCAAAATCTGGGAGTCTAAATTAAAGACTTGTGCAAAGTTGCCAATGAAAAGCTAAAAAATTTTCAAAAGAGGTATTAAATATATTGAAAAAGAACATTTGTTAACAGTATGAGGCCTTTTTTGACTTCAACAGAGGATGTGTGTGCAAGTCAGGTACATGTGTAAATTGTCGGTTACTTTGCAAATGTTAGGGAATGACCATGAAAGCACCAAGAATAATGTTTCTGGGTTTACAATCCAACTGTAGTGAGTAATTGAATTCACAAATATAGAATCTATGAATAATTAAGATCAATTTTGCTTTAGTTTTATTCTAAATGCAACATATATGCTGGGTAATACCATGTTAGTATCTATGCCAAGGTCATATAATGTAACAACCATATGACATTTAATGACCTTAAAATGACATTTTTGGTTTTATCTCCTGTAAATTTTCCTTACATTGTGGTGATGGACAGGGATTTTAATGAAAAATTCCTGGTCATTGTAATTACGCAGCCAACATCACAATAGTTTCCAGTCCTCCCACCAGAGCAAAGGAAAACCTGGGAGGATCCCATTTCAGCAATTAAAAGCTATGGCCTAAAAGTGGCCTGTCTCAATTCATTAGTAAGTACTAACCACATACCCTCACCCAATCCCAAGATAACCTGGGGTATGATCTTACTATGTATCTGGATACAGGATGAAGAGTGCATGTAGTAAGAAAACCAGAAATAGTTGCTGAAGTTTTTAAGACAGTCACACAAAGATTGTTAAGAAATTACACCCAAGCAGTATTGAATAGTCACCTGGGGATTTCCATCACTAATGTTGAAAGCTGTTGAAAAGTGCTAGAAAAATGATATTAAATAAAAATTAGAAACTCAAATGCCTAAATAAAAATATTTGAGACTTATTTCTGAATCTGTTTGTATAGGTTATTTTAAGGTATATTGTGGAATTGCATTTTTATGTCACATAAATACAAACAATAGATTTCTCTTATGAGAAAAATGTACTAGAACTAAAGGCTTTATTTTATTTCAAGACTTTTAATACTAACAATATGATGGAGAATCAATTTTATGATTTCGCTTTGTCCTTGAATAGCATAAGAGAGCTCCACTCATATATCAGCTCTTCAGGCAGTCTCAACCATTTTCTTGATTCCACTAAATCAAGCATGCATTATAAAGTGAGTAATCTAAGATTTATTATAGTCTGTGGGTTCAAAAGATTCTGTTCCTCTGACTCTTACACATTCTAAGACTTGAAGTAAAATTTTTCATTCAGAGAGTGCTTGGTGCTTAGTACTCACATACTTTCTCTCCCTCTCTCTCTCTCTCGTTCTCTTGGGAAGTGTGTGGTCATTCTTTCTACTCACATACTTCTATTTTATTTTTTTAAAAAATAGGTGTATTTTCTGTTAATTATAAAAACTCCTTCAATATGCCGGGTGGAATATATTCATGTAAAATTTTTTAAGGGTTTAAATGTTCAGTGTGCTATTTATATTTCTCATAGCAGGGATTGTAATATTTTAAGTTAGAAGGATGTTTTTCCAATGCTGGAATTAAAACATGAAACTTGGTATGAGATTATTACACATCTGATTCTTTGGAATCACTGACAGTCAGTTAAAATCCCAAGGATCTACTATTAGATAAACATAAATTCATTAATAAAGTCTATACAATATCGGTTTTACATTTTTTCTATTACATGCATAATGATACTTTTTAACAAATCGTCTTTTTTAAAAACAAGTGCAATTTTTACTACCATACACATTAAAACTTAAAATTGTTTTATACCAGTATCCCAATTTTTCACAAGATAAGTAATCACACTGTATAGATAACTTGTTCATTAAATTATATTTGAATATGATAGTTACCCTCTACAACATTTTTTCATTTCTGCTGTGTGTGCTTCATTTAGGCTGCATTATTGTACTTTCCTTCTTGCTTATTCAGTAACTTTGCATATCTTTATCTGATTAATTTATTAATTCTTATATTCATTGAGCAAATATTTATTCAGTACCTACTATGTATCTGCCACTGTCTCAGGCCCTGAGATATAACAATGAAAAGACATATAAAAAATTCTGTACTTGGAAGGGACATTTTGGAATGGTGAGAGACACAGTAAACAATTGAGAGAGCCAAGCATGTAATATGCCAGATGGTGAGAACTACAATAAAGGGAATTAAAAATGAAAGGAGAATAGGTCCTGTTATGACTGGGTCTGTATCTTTGAATTTGTAAGTTGCATTTACACAATAATAAATGTAATTGTTTTAGCATCATTATGTTCTATTGCTTAAAATAAGATGATAGAGAAGGGCAAGGGAGAAAGGAGAGAAATTTTGAGAAAGAAATCTTCCCCCTAGCTACATGATGTGGCAAATGCTTCGTCCACATAGAACTTAACACTTTTTGTATCACATTTATCGTGGGTAACTGATCAGAAAGCACCAAATACTGCTTTGTTGACCTAACCCAGCATTTGCAGGGCCTTCCTCTAGAGAAGCAAGGAAATTAAATACTTTAAGTCTTTCTCACTTCTATTTATTTTCCTGCCTCTCTTGGGTTCATTCAGGAGGCTAAAAGTTTTCCCCGCTCAGCAAGTCACTCATTTTTCAAGTGTTATAACATAAAGGTGAGGAATTAAGAGATTTTTTTTTTAGGTGAAAATAAAAATAAATTCCAGACACTCAAAATACTGGAAAAGTGATCATTTGGGTTAGGGTGTAAATGAGAGTGTGTAGACTTAATCACATAGACTTACTGCATTACATGGCTAACATGTAAAAATAATGTTTGTTTTACCATTGTAAGCATTAGAAAAAGGAGATAAAACTAGTGCTTCGCATAAATCCTTTTGTGATATTAGTTACTTCATTAGCATCCATCCTTGTTTCAATCACTCGGCACCTTCACATTTAAAAGTCTGTGCAAAGAAGAGCTAGGACAATGAAATGCACACACACCAATGAGAAGAATAAGAAAAAATAGCCTTTTTAAAATTTTCCCTCAAATTACTTGCTATGAAAAGGACATAGTTTGCAAAAGTAGCAAGCAAATAAATAATGCAGTATGATGATACAAAAGTGACTTGCACTTACACCTAAAATAAATGTCTTACATAAGAGCAACATTCACTGACCAATGAATGATGTTGAAAACAGAGCACAATGCCATGTCAAGAGAAGAAAGGATTTTTTTCAGTGTGGCAAGGTGAACAACACTGTAAGAATTTCAGATTTCTTAGCTAAAAAGTGACAACTGTTACTGTAGCACAACTTTTGAAAAGTGTGAGCAGATTAATTTGTTTATAATACTGCAAGAGTAATGCCTCAATTTTCCTCAAGCTTAAGAGTAAGTATAAGGTGATATGTTAAAAACTGGTCTTTAGTAATTTGTACTAAAATATCATGTTAACTATTATACCTAGTACTCCCGCTGTCATTGTTGAGTAATTTATGTAATTGTATATCATTCTCATTTTACTTTTTTTGTTGTTGTTTTTGAGTTGGAGTCTCACTGTCGCCCAGACTGGAGTGCAGTGGCCGCTTCCGGCCACCATAGCCTGACTGCTGGGCTCCGGTGATCCTCAGTTTCAGCCTTCCAAGTAGCTGGAATTGCAGTCGCGTGCTACCACACCCGGCTAATTTTTTGATTTATTGTAGAGATGAGGTCTCGACAAGTTTCCCAGACGGGTCTCGAACCCGCGTGCTCAGGCAGTCCACTCACCTCAGCCTCCCAAGGCGCGGGATTACAGGCTGAGCCACCGAGCCCAGCTTCATTCTCATTTTAAAAATAACAAGTTCACCGGGCTCGGTGGCTCAGCCTGTAATCCCGCGCCTTTGGGAGGCTGAGGTGAGTTTATTATTCTCATTTTATTTATTTATTTTTTTTTTTTTAAATTTTTTTTTATTTTTTTATTTTTTTTTGAGTTGGAGCCTCAACCCAGCATGCTGGGCTCCAGGGATCCTTCCGCCTCAGCCTTCCCAGTAGCCGGAATTACAGGCATGCGCTACCACGCTCGGCTGATTTTTTGATTTATTGTAGAGACGAGGTCTCGCCAAGTTGCCCAGGCGGGTCTCGAACCCTCGGGCTCAGGCAATCCACTCACCTCAGCCTCCCAAAGGCGCGGGATTACAGGCTGAGCCACCGAGCCCGGTGAACTTGTTATTTTTAAAATGAGAATGAAGCCGGGCTCGGTGGCTCAGCCTGTAATCCCGCGCCTTTGGAGGCTGAGGTGAGTGGATTGCCTGAGCCCGAGGGTTCGAGACCCGCCTGGGCAACTTGGCGAGACCTCGTCTCTACAATAAATTAAAAAAAAAAAAAAAAAAATTAGCCGCGCATGGTAGCTTGTGCCTGTAGTTCCAGCTACTTGGAAGGCTGAGGCGGAAGGATCGCCGGAGCCCAGCAGGTTGAGGCTGCGATGGCCGGGAGCGGCCACTGCACTCCAGTCTGGGCGACAGTGAGACTGCAACTCAAAAAAAAAAAAAAAAATTAAAAAATTAAAAAAAATTAAAAAAATAAAAATAACAAGTTCAAAGCATGAAATGTTCTTAAGTGGGCTGAAATTGATCCCCTTAATACTGGAACATTCCCACTTTTAAGGATATTCACACTGTGACATATTGTCAGTGCCAGACTACCTCCATATGGATTCAATTATTCACAGGAAAACAATTTATTTTCTTCATTTGGGAGAATCGTATCTACCCCAGTCTTTCTCTGATACTATATTAGGCAAAATTCCATGGGTTTCTGGTCAGAAGTGATTATACAAGGGGGTTTGTAGCTTTCAGGAAGTGTTACTGTTATATTCCACTTCTACTTACCACCATTAGACAAATAAATCCTTAACAATTCTCCTCTGGGTGCAGAACTGACCATGCAAGAAGTGTCTGTTATGGAAATCTGCATCTGCTAATCAAAGTGTATAATCTTGTGATTTGGAAGAACAGTCACATTTGTAATCAAAATTTGTTTTGTTTGCCTGTGTTATTCTAATATTTATTGTATGACCCGTCTACTGGCAATTGTACAGATCTCTGATTAGACCTCAATTTTTCTCTGAAGAATGGCAGCCTATGTGATGTCACCTTGATGTAAATCTTGACGACACCTCTTAGATTATATTTTAGGTCAACCTATTACCACAAAACGTTAAACTATGATAAAAATCTACCCTTTTTTTTTTTACTCTAGAGAAATAAACTTTATTTTACTTCTAGAGAAATAAACAAATGCCATATTGTCTCCCCTCTGTAAAGTTAAAGCAACAGAGAGATGTTTCTAAAGTGTTGGAATAAACGATAGGGAGAGACTGCAATACTGCCTACAATATTACTAATACTAGGACATATTTCACCTGAGAAGAAAGCAGCTTTCAAGAAAGTAATAAATCAATTGTGATAAGTACCAAAGTCATTGATACATATTTTCTCAGTTTTATTTTTTAATCTCACGAATCCAGATGATACTAAAATATATTTTTATGTAAAATTGTATTACCAGCCAAGCTTATACAGCATTTGTAAGATTAGTCATGGCAGGCATATGTCATTTCTTTGGGTAGAACATAGATTGCATTTAAACATTTTCTAATTTTACAATTATGTTTTATATGCTGTGATGCACTGTAGACTTGTTTTTGGCATGTTTCTTTGTTTTTGTCAGGAGATAGCAGGGTAATGATCCTAAATTTATTTTAGAAATGTAGATAAAACCTCAGGAGAATTATGCTCTTTATGCCACGTGTGAATACAGATTCACTCATCCTTTTATTCAACCATTTGAGTAATACAAGGAAATTGTACTTCATAGGCCTTCTTTGAACTAAAACATTTCTAATCTTGCTTACCAATTTAATGCTGTTTCTATTCTAAATTGTACAGGTTAGAAAAAAACTTCAAGTCTATATGCTTAAAAATATAAAAATAAATCCAATTCTGCAAGCTTAGGAAAATTAAGTCCAAACACATTACTGTATTCCATTTCTCTTTTGGAAGGGCAGTAATATATGCCTTCTTCTTTATATTTAATGTGAAATTTTAACATTATTTTTGTTACTTTTCAATAAGCTAAGATGGAATGATCTGATTCACCCAACATATAACATATAAATGAGAATAAAACAAAAATATTAGAAAATTGCATAATAGTCTGAATATCACATTTAACTATTAACAATTAGCAATCTTAATAGTGTGGCTTTAGCCAGGCATAACAATTAAGACCTTAAAACAGATTTGTAACAATTTAAGATTAAGGAAATTGTTCTAGGACTTGAGACTGGCAGCAAGTATATGGCTGAGCAAAAACTAAAGCCAGTTGTTTGACTTTAAATCAACTTCCCTCTAATCTCTAAGATATGAATAAATGAGCACATCTATGAAGACAATTATTTGTTGAATTTTAAAATACATCTTAATATAGTCCAAACTTAATACAATTATCACTCTGTTTATCATTACTTTTTTAATCATATTACATAATTTTATTTATTTACTCTGTAGAGTTTTTTTTTTCCTATCAGAAGATGTACTTTGAACATTTAGAAGATGAAACATCTAATTACAGTCTTTCAACCAGAATTCTCAATGGCCTCAAGAAAGTCTCTTTCTTGTAACATAAAGAATTAGGACCAGAATTGGAGGTTTTCAATCCTGGCTATCTATTGAAAACTGGGGCAGAAATCAATTTCATTGTACTTTATAATAATGATATGGTAGTTGTACTGTTTTTGTTTTGTTTTTTCAAAGCTTTATCATTTAGAATGTTCAAATTATAAAAAATCTTAGAAAATGCAGGAGACACCCTTATGGAAATTGGAACTGGCAAACAGTTTCTGATTCGAACCCTAAATGCCCATACCTTAAGAATTAAGATAGTCAAGTGGAACCTCATCAAATTAACAAGGTTCTACAAAACAAAAGAAACCATCAAGAGAGCAGGGAGACAGCCCACAGAATGGAGAAAAATATTTGTATATCTGACAAAATCCTAACATCTAGGATATACAAGGAACTCAAACGCGTTGTGAGAAATAAAACAAACATCCCCATTAAAAAGTGGGCAAAAGGCCTGAATAGACACTTCGCAAAAGAAGATATACAAGCAGCCACCAGACACATGAAAAAGTGCTCAGCCTCACTCATCATCAGAGAAATGCAAATCAAAACCACATTGAGATACTACCTAACCCTTCTAAGAATGGCCATCATTAATTAAACAAATAACAGATGCTGGAGGGATGTGGAGAAAAAGGAACGCTTCTACACTGCTGGTGGGAATGCAAACTAGGGCAACCTCTTTGGAAGACAGTGTGGCAATTTCTGTAAGAACTACCATATGACCCAGCAGTTTTCCCCTATTGGGAATATACCCAGAGGATCCCAAATCATTCTACAAAACAACATACTTGCACATGTATGTTTGTTGCAGCTCTATTCACAATAGCAAAAACATGGAACCAACCACGCTGCCTATCGAAGCTGGACCGGATTGAAAAAATGTGTTACATATACACAATGAAATATTATGCAGCCTTAAAGAAGAACAAACAAATGATCTTTGTAGCAACTTGGATGGATTTAGAGTCGATCATACTCAGTGATCTGTCACAGAACAAAGAGCAGAGTACCATTTGTTCTCACTCCTAAGCAGATCTTGAACAATTTTAATACTATAAGAAAGAAATTGGCAGTAGTGGGAAATTTTCAGGGGGGAGGAGGTGGGGTTGGCAGTTGAGGGAAACTGCTAGGGGATGAAAGGGCGCACCTCATCAACAATGGTACCTACATAATCAACGTTTTCATACCTAACCCTGAATTGTACCCCACATCTTTATAATAAAAAAAGAAAGTGATTGGCACTACTGGGAAACTGTCAGAAGAGGAGGGGGTGGGATTGACAGTTGAGGGAGACTGCTATGGGAGGGAGGGGCACACCTCATGAACAAGGGTAACTGCATAGTCAACGTTTGTATACCTAATCCTGAATTGTACCCCAAATCTTTATAATAGTATATATATAATAAAACAATAAAACACAGAGAGCAAAAAAGAAAAGAAAAAAAAAACCGAAATTTATGTGCATTTTTTTATAAGGGAAATCATATCTGGGATTTATTTTCTAATACACTCCAGAAAAAAAAAAAGATAAAACAAAGAAACAAATATGAAGGGAAACAGAAGGAAAAAAGGAAAGAGAAATAAAGTGCCCCCTACACCTCCCAAAAGAGTAATAACATAAAATGGTGTTATAATTTTGAGACTGGTTGGTTGTATTTTCCTATTGCCAACAAGGATGGCTCCATAGTAGAAAGGAGAGCGTTAATTGTGGTATCTGTTTGCACAGCAGGGAGAGAGAGTCTCTAGCATGAACCAAAGGTACTCTCTTTTCAAAGAAGGTAGGGGAAGGTTGTGTTTTATGCCTCATGGGATCCATATTATACAATAGAGTCATATATATTCAGCAGGTTTGTAGGAAAAGTGATATATATTTGAGGTAAGTGGAGTAAATGTACAATGGGCTAACATATGTAACATATAACCCATGTTCAATTTAGGGAGAGTTTTAGCATTGTCATTAAGTGAGAATTGGCTCTTATGTCAAAAGGTGAATTACAGGACACAAAGACAATTTGTGTGCGGCCTCCACAAACTCGCTGAAACTGACTTAAGGCCTGCCGTTGTTTATTACAAAATAATGTGAGTTTGGTTCTCTGTTCAGTCAGAGAAGTAGTGGTCTGTGTTGCAAGTGAGGATTAAAAGGGATCTAATAATTTGCCTGATATCTTATATTGCTTGAGAGTTTAATAAAAGAGTGGTTTTTCTTGTAGCCTTAGGAATTTATAAATTTGCCATGTCTGCTGGGCTCTGAACTCTTTCTTTGTAGATCATTTTTGTTTCCTTAACCTTACAGTCTGTCTTAGTTGATAAAGAAGCATCTATTTTAATCTCTCAGGTCACAATTGTTACATGGAAGTTCATTCTCTATAGTTTTGTTTGTAAAATGCCATAAAACAATACCAACAAACAACAAACTTTGCTTGGGCTTCAGTTCTATCAGTTTTAGATTCTGAGTTAGAACTCAGAGTCAGTGTTTTCTAGAGTATGGTGTCCAAACTAAAATCGTAACCAGAGCATATGTTTGAAATGCAAATTATTGCGATCTACTCTAGTTTCAGTGAATTGAAAACCCTGAGAGTGGGACTTAGCAATCTGTGTTCTTAAAACCCCTCCCTGTGATTTTAATTAATGCTTAAATTTGGATCTGACCAAGACCGTATATTGGTGTTACATTAAATCCACAGGTAATTCTAATTTGCAAGTCAAGAATTACTGGACACTGGACAGGATGATTTCTAAATTCAATAAAACCTCTAAGTTTTCATTTTTTAAAAAATAGACCATTGTCTTGCTAAGCTATGTAGTGTGGCCAGGCCATGTTTTCTTAAGCTTTGGCTCCCTCTCCTAACTTGGGGAGGTGAATCTCCTCTCTCTCTCTCTTTTTAATTTAGTTTTTAAATGAATTATATTATTGAATAAAAAATGAAAATAGTATACACACACATTTTACCTTTTAGATTTATATTTTGCTACATTCTACAGATTGCTCAATTAAAGGTATGACAATTACTGATGAGAGTATTAAATGAGCTAAAACATAAAGTATACTAAAATATGTCTTATTTGTAAGACAAGTTAATTTTTTTATGTTCTGTTACATATATATTAATTTGCAAAAATATTCTACAAATTTTACTACAAAAAATATAAAAACAAATTTTAAAATACATTTGTGTATTTTACCAACTTTCTAATGCAAGTTATTTTATATCCGGAAACAAAAAATTTTGTTTAGTTGTAATGAAACATATTAATATTTTCCATGAATACTAGCTCCTATGTAAATTAACTAGCAATATGTTTTTGATTGTCTTATTTTGCCCAACATAAATTAAAATTTATTTTCTTCACAATTGAGTGTGAAGGCTTAAAGAGGAACTAAAGAAAACATTATGGCTAAATATATTCTGGTATACTGGATGGGATGATGGGGTGGAAAAATAGAAAAAAAAATAGTTATAAACTAAAAACAGTTGAATAAAAATGAACTTTAGTTAAAAATATTTATGATAAATTCACCAAAAGAACATAAAATGTTAGTACAGGCGAATCTCGTTTTATTGTGCTTTGCAGGTATTATATTTTTCACAAACTGAAAGTTTGTGGCAACACTGCATTTAGCAAGTCTATCAGTGTCATTTTTCCAACAACACATGCTCCCTTCATGTCTCTGACACATGTTATTAACTGTCACATTATTTCAA
This sequence comes from Cephalopachus bancanus, assembly GCA_027257055.1. NCBI lineage: Eukaryota > Metazoa > Chordata > Mammalia > Primates > Tarsiidae > Cephalopachus > Cephalopachus bancanus. The sequence continues at coordinate 8,453,698 of JAPVLO010000041.1, forward strand.
GTTTTTCATTATTGTTATATATAATTTAGTGATCTATGTTTGGCAATCTTTGATGTTACTATAGTAAGTACTTTGGGGCAACACAAAATGTGCCCACATAAGATTTCCAACTTAATCAATAAATGTTTTATGTGTCCTGATTTCTCTAAAACCTGACTTTTCCCCATCTATATTTCCTCAGGCCTCCCTAGTCCATAATACACAATATTGAAACAAGGTCAATAATAACGTTATACCATCAAAACATATTAAGTTACCCTGAAATCTCATATGATTAGCATCTTTTAGCAATAAAGTTTTTTTTTTTTTTTTTTTGAGTTGGAGTCTCTGTCGCCCAGACTGGAGTGCAGTGGCCGCTTCTGGCCACCACAGCCTCGACCTGCTAGGCTCTGGCGATCCTTCCGCCTCAGCCTTCCAAGTAGCCGGAATTACAGGCCTGCGCTACCATACCCAGCTGATTTTTTGATTTATTGTAGAGATGAGGTCTCGCTGCCCAGGCGGGTCTCGAACCCGTGGGCTCAGGCATTCCACACCTCAGCCTCCCAAAGGCGCGGGATTACAGGCTGAGCCACCGAGCCCGGCGCAATAAAGTATTTTTAATTTAGGTATATGCCTTTTTATATATCATGCTACTGCACAATTAATGGACTACAGTATATAGCCTACCACTTCAGATTCTAAGTGTTCAAGTGAAAAGGTCTCTCACTTAAAGTCAAAAGTTAAAAATGGTTAAGCTTAATGAGAAAGACATGTAGAAAAACGAGATAGGGTGAAAGCTAGATTCCTTGTACCAAATGGCCATGTTGTGAATGCAAAGGAAAAGTTCTTGAATATTAAAAAGTAGCACTTCAGTGAACACATGAATGATAAGAAAACCAAAGAGCCATCTTGCTGATTTGGAGAACGTCTTCGTGGTCTGAATAAAAGATCAAAACAGTTCCAACATTCTCTTAAGCCAAAGTTTAATCTACAGCAAGGGCTGAACTCTCTTAACTTCTGTGAAGATTGAAAGAGGTGAGGAAGCTGACAAGAAAGACTGAAGCTAGCAGAGGTTTAAAAAAGAAGCTAACTTCATAAGACAAAAAGGCAAGGGCAAGCAACAAGTGCTAATGTAGTCGCTGCAACAAGGTTTTCAAAATATCTAACTAGGATAGTTGATAGAGGTGACCACACTAAAAAAAAAAAAAAAATAGATTTTCAATGTAGGCAAAACAATCTTATATTGAAAGTAGATGCTCTAGGTTTTTCACATTTCGGAGAAGTCAATGCTTGGCATCAAAGCTTCAAAGGAGAGGCTGACTCTTCTGTTAGATGCAAGTGTAGCTGATAATTTTGAGGTAAAGTCAATACTTAAGAACCGTTTTGAAAATCCAGGACTTTTAAGACACACAAAATCTACTCTACCTGTGCTCCATAAATGGAACAACTTTTGGATTATACTGAATCTATTTATAATATAGTTTACTGAGTATTTTGAGTCCTATGATTGAGATTACTGCTCAGAAAAAAAAAATATTCCTTTCAAAATATTACTGCCCATTGTAGAAGGAGAGTAATGTTGGTGTTTTTATGTCTGGTAATACAGCATCAATTCTGCAGCCCATGGATCAAAGAGTAATTTCACCTTTCAAGTCTCCTATCTAAGAAATACATTTTGTAAGGCTATAGCTGCCATAGGACATGATCCCTCTGATGGATCTAGGCAAGGTAATGTGAAAACCTTCTGGAAGGAACTCAACATTCTTGATGCCATTAGGTACATTTGTACTTCATGAGAGGAGGTCAAAATATCAACATTAACAGGAGTTTTTTGTTTGTTTGTTTGTTCTGTTCTTTTTGTTTGTTTTTTTTTTCGTGAGTTGGAGTCTCACTCTGTTGCCCATACTGGAGTGCAGTGACCACTCCTGGCCACCGCAGCCTCGACCTGCTGGGCTCCGGTGATCCTTCCGTCTCAGCCTTCCGAGTAGCCGGAATTACAGGCATGGGCTACCACGCCCGGCTGATTTTTTGATTTATTGTAGAGATGAGGTCTCGCTGCCCAGGCGGGTCTCGAAACCACGGGCTCAGGCAATCCACTCACCTTAGTCTCCCAAAGGTGCGGGATTACAGGCTGAGCCACCGAGCCCGGCTTTTAACAGGAGTTTTGAAGAAATTGATTCCAATGCTTTGAAAGGATTAAGACGTAAGTGGAGTAAGTAACTGCAGATGTGTAAATTACAAGACAAGGAAAATTAGAAGTGGATTCTGAATATGTAATGTAATTGCTAAAATTGTATGATTAAACTTGCATGAATAAGGAGATGCTTTTTGTAGACAACAAAAGAACAATTTTCTTCTAATGGAATCTATTCCTGGGGAAGATGCTGTGCACATTGTTGTAATGACAAAAAAATAAACTAGGATATTACATAAACTTTGATTAAGGAGTGGCAGAGGTTGAAAGATTTGGTTTCAATTTTAAAAGAAGTTCTACTATAGGTAAAATGCTATCAAAACACATCATTTGCTACAGAGAAATCTTCCATGAGAGAAATAATCAATGGGACAAACTTCATTGTTGTATTATTTTTAAGAATTGCCACAGCCACCTGGGAATTCAGTAATCACAATCTTGATCAATCAGTAACCATCAATATTGAGGCAAAACCATTCATGAGCAAAAATGATTAAGATTTCCTGAAGTTCAGATGTTTGCTAGATTCTTTTAGAAAAAAAAAAGTAGTCTTAATTAAAGCATACAAACGTTTTAGATATAATGCCATTGCACAATTAATAGACTACAGTACAGTGTAAATAAAAATTTTACATGTTTTGGAACACCAGAAAGTTCATGTGACTTGCTTTATTGAGATATTAGCCTAATATCAGTGTCTGAAACTAAACCCAAAATATCTCTGAGATATGCCTGTAAATAGCATCTTAGATGGAGTATGTAGAACCTTTTACAATTTTCCCCAACTTTTCTGTAAATCTAAAATATTCCAAAAAATTCTTATTAAAACAAATTAATCTTTTATATTTGACTACTGAAACAAGATTTATATATATTCAACATTTTGCAAGATGTTATGAAAACATTTAGGAACATTTATCCTTAAAATTTATCACAAATAAATTTTGTGGGGGATTTTTTTGGGGATTTCACATTTCTCCCAGGAATTCAAAGGTAGGAATTTAGTTTTGTGTCAGATTTTGGCTTGCTGATATGAATGAGAATGGCTGAGAATTAGAATTAATTTTCAAGAGGTTTTTGTAGGTAGCTCAATGATCTTCTCATAAAGATAATAAAAATAAAGCAGCTTTCTAGGATGCCATATTTATCACTCTAGATATGCAAAGATGTTGGGGAAAGTTTGGTCTGATAAAGTATATGTAAGGTCTTTTTGTGTTTTATGTAACAGATACACATATTTCTATCTGTAACTTCACACATGAATGTCTTTCTTATCCTTTTGGTTTTATTATTTTATTACCAAACTTTTTATATCTCAAGGAATGAGAGTTGCAAATTAGCAACAGTAAAAATTAGGTGGTAAAAGTGATGATAACCGAGATCTAATTTAGAATTCAGAAACATATTTGAGTCTGAGGATGAATTACCTTTTAAAATTAAAAAACAAAAGAAAACAAAAAAAAAAACCCCAAAAACGTAGCTATGGTGTTTGCTGGCTTGTCTAACAGAGTTGATCTGCTAGAATATTTTATACATCCCCTCTATTTTCCCATCTCGACTGACAGGTCTTCACTTCTCTTTCCCTCTTCTCAGACAGCATGCTGACAAGTCTTAGGTTCTCCTCACCCCATTCACTTTTTCCAAACTCTCCCTCAGGAACACTGCAATGTCAGCTTTTGACTCTGAAAAACATTGATTCACTATTGGGAAATCATTTCTCCTTCCTATTATTCTTTATTATATTGTTTAAATGTCCATGTGCAATTAAATTAGCACAATAATAAGAAAGAAATGCAATGATAAGTTTTAGTCACGACCTTCTTTCTTAGTCAGTTGTGTTTTTTTTCTAAATTATCATTCAAAGAGGGAACTTATCTCTGATAATCTCTCTGCTTTAATTTTTATCATAAACTCACTATGGCTTGTAGATTTCCTATGGCTCATTTCCAAATGATGGAGGAGACATTAAAATTTTTATATATTCTCACAAACTACATGTTATTGCTCTACCTAATATAATGGTTAAATTTAGTCTAGGAGCACGTTGATAATACTATAAAAATTAACTGTACGATAATATATATAAAGATTCCTCCCACTCATTTCTTTATCTAATTTTTTTAGTAAAACAAAAAAGTGTGAAGGTATGTATTTTTGATAATCTATGATGTTTCTCATTATCTTGTCAAAGTCTAATAAAAAGTGTCTAAATTTTTACATATAGAATGCCATACCAGATTTAAAACATTTCTACTCATTGTTAAACCAACAGAATTCCAAACCTCTTTAATTTGTTTGAAATCCTGTAAAATAACTCCATTTAGAAAGAAGGAAAGTCATCTTATTTGGAATCTCTTGGACCATAGAACAAAGATGCCATCAGCTACCGTGGGGATATGAAAGTTCAGTGACAAGTCAAAAGAGGTCACAGAGAGAAAACAATGTTAAGAATTGAGTCCAGAAATGAAGACCAGTCTTCAGAAAAGGGTCACCTCCTAGGATTTATTGTAGATCTGAGTGAAATACAATGAAGAATCCAGTAGGCAATATTGGCTTAAAAAAAAAAAAAGAATGTTTAGACACATAGGGAAGAAGTTCCAATTTATAGAAATTAGACTTGGCAGGAGAGACTGATATTTAAAAAGTGGTATCTACAGATTATTCATTCTGCAATAAAATATTCAGGAAAACATATTTTAAAGTAATATCCAGAAGTAATCCCATATCAGGAGGAAATGTTCCTGCTTAATTTCCAAAACATAGAAAGAGAAAAGTGTCAGGAACAACAATCTATCCCACTGTGTGTTCTTTTTCTGATTTTGATGGTGAAACAAAGTATAAGCAAACAGATTGTTCATTCTACAATAAAAGATTCAAGCAAAATGCATTTTTATCCAGAAGTAAAGTGAGGTAGAAGACATATTAAGTTGCAACTAGAAAAAAAGATTTAATGATCCATACATAGAATTAGAAACTAAACCAAAACTTGAAAGCTGCAATTTCCCCCAATTAATGAAAATATTAAAGTGTATTCTATGAAGTTATAGTTTCAATAATTTGTATCTCAGTCAGTGTGACATACTGATGTAAAATGACTCTTGACTGTTTCATAAAACCCAGAAGACCTTATAGAATTAATTTGCCTTTTTTTTTCTGTTTGGAAATTTGGCTCATAAAGTGTCGATGCTTTTTCTAGATATTAACTCATAGTCAAAGCACACTCAAACAAGAGAGGCGTAGGTGTAGGAGAAGTTCTTATAAATATATGCAGCTGTCACATACCATAAAGAGCTCGTCATCTGTTATGAAGTGATGTAGGTTAAAATTGAACTATTCAGCTGTTGTTAAGTAACACACAGCTAGAGGATATCTCCTTAATGCGTTACCCTATGTCAGGAATTTCTCAATAACACTGAAATATATCCACCCAAACAAAATATTTTTTGTCATCTCTATTCATTTAAAAAAAAGTGGCATGGTTTGATAAAAGGTAGTGAGTGTAGGCAATATCTAGCATACTGGAACCACATTGCCTCCTCTTCAGCTTCCACAGTGGGACTGGGTGGGAGGTAGATTCTAAGGTCTCTGCAATGTGATTTAAAATCACCATTGTTAACTATGTAACATTTTGCCACCAAAATATTTGTCTTAGATCACTATTTGTTAGGTTGCTGACGTCATTTGAAAGCTATGTGGAAATAATTTAGCTTTTTTCTCCTACTTTTTCCAGTGAGAAAATAATGGCGCAAGGCAAAAAAAAAAAAAAAAAAAGCAAAAACAAATGATTTTTAAAAGTAATGTAAAAATTAAGTCACTTTTCCTCTAATTTTCCCTGAATTTCTCAGATTTATTATTAATAGTTTCTCATAATTTTTTCTCAAAATACTCCATGCCCACACATTTGACTATGCACACACATACAGCTACCCAGGAGCCTCTCTTTTATGCAAATTAGAAAATATAAAAATACTGATTTGTATGTTGCTTTGTCCACCTTAAAATAAATCTTTGTCATCTCCTCACTGGGAGCAGGGCTCAGCTCCAGATTTCCTCACTGCACCATCTCCACGGTTCCCACTGCTAGTGCCCAGCCTGCTGCCACAGGTAGTGGCCTGCCCCAGGTGTCAGATGCTGAGGAGTAACTGATCTCTGATGCCTCCTCACAAGAGACACCTGAGAACAGCAGATAATCCTGCAAGCTGAGGGCTCCAACTCAGGGCAGTGGGGGGTTACAGCAGACTCCATGGGTATGCCAAGTTGAAAGAAGAAGAAATTGAGATGTTAAATAGACCAATAAAATCCCAGGAAATAGATTTAGTCATAAGAAAACAGCCAGAAAAAAAAAAAAATTCCTGAACCAGATGGCTTTCCAGCAGAGTTCAACAAAACATACAAGGAGCAGCTGACACTATTCCTATTGAAAGTGTTCCAGGCAGTTGAGAAAGACAGAACACTCCCCTGATCATTTTATGAAGTTATCATCAAACTGATATCAAAAGTGGACAAAGACTCAACAAAGAAAGAGAACTACAGGCCAATATCCCTGGTGGACGTAGATGCAAAAATCCTCAGCAAAAGTCTAGCAAATTGGATCCAATGACAGAGAACGATGTTGGTAATTTAATGAGTATTGTGTTAAATCTGTAGATTGCATTGGATCGGATGGACATTTTAACAATGTTGATTCTTCCAATCCATGAGCATGGAATATTTTTCCATTAGTTTGTGTCAAGTTTGATTTCTTTGATTAGTGTTTTGTATTTTTTGTTATAAAGGCTTTTCAATTCTCTTGTTAGGAAGATGCTGAGGTATTTCATTTTGTTGTTATTGTTGCTATTGTGAATGGGATTTTCCTTTTTATCTGGTTCTCTGCCTTTTGTTGCTGATGTATAAGAATACGACTGTCTTTTGCACGTTGGTTTTATACCCTGAGATTTTGTCAAAGTACTTTATCAGTGCAAGAAGGTTTGTTGAGAGATTATCTTGGATTTTCAAGGTATAGAATCATATCGTCAGCAAAGAGGGATAACTTGACTTCCTCTTTTCCTATTTGGATGCCCCAGATTTCCTTTTTTTTTTTTTCAGACCTGGAAACGACAATATAGAAATTCATATGGAAACATAAATGACTACAAAGAGCCCAAACAATCATCAGCAAAAAAACAATGTGAGAGATATCACTCTTCCAGATTTTAAACTTTATTACAAGGCTACAATAATCAAGACAGCCTGGTATTGGTACAAGGACAGGCATATAGATCAATGGAATAGGATAGATATTCTGAAAGCGAAACCTCAGTTTCTCAACCAACTCATCTTTGACAACCTCTAGTAACAACCACTGGGAAGAGGAGAACTTATTCAGTAAATGGTGCTGGAAAAACTGGCTGACCACATGCAGAAGATAAAACAAGATCCCTACCTATCACCATACACAAAAATCAACTCTAAATGGATCAAGGACCCAAACGTAAAATCTCAAACTATAAGATCCTTAGAAAATGCAGGAGACACCCTTATGGAAACTGGAACTAGCAACCAATTCTTGATCAAAACCCCAAATGCCCATGCTATAAGAGGTTAGATAGACAACGAGACCTCCTCAAACTGAAAAGCTTCTGCAAAGCAAAATAAATGATCAAGAGAGCTGGGAGACAGCCCACAGACTAGGAAAAAAAATATTTGCCAACTGTATATCCATCAAAGGTCTAACATCTAGAATCTACAAGGAACTCAGACATGCTAAAAGGAAAAAAAACCCTATTAAAAATGGGCAAGAGATATGAATAGACACTTCTCAAATGAAGACATACAAGCAGCCAACAGATACATGAAAAAATGCTCAGCTTCACTAATTATTAAAGAAATGTAAACCAAAATCATACTGAGATGCCCCCTAACTTCAGTCAGGATGGTCATGATCAACAACTCAAAAAACTGCAGGTGCTGGAGAGAATGTGGGGGAAAAGGAACACTTTGACGCCATTGGTGGGAGTGTAAACTAATACAACCGCTGTGGAAAATGGTGTGGCTATTCCTAGAAGATCTAAAAGTTGACCTTCCATATGACCCAGCAATACCCTTTCTGGAAATATACCCAGAGGAACTCAGATTATTCTACAAAAAAGATACCTGTGCATGCATGTTTATTGCAGCATTATTCACAAGCGCAAAAACATGGAACCAACCATGCTGCCCATCAATAGTATACTGAATTTGGTACATATACATGATGAAATATTATGCAGTCATAAAGAAAGACAAAATTATGAACTTTTTAGCAACTTGGATGGATTTAGAGTCTATAATACTGATTGATCTAGCACAGAAACAAAGAACTAAGTACCACATGTTCTTACTCATAAGCAGACCCTGAACAATTATCATAAAACTATAAGAAAGGGATTAGCAGTAGTGAGACACTGACAGTAGAGGGAAGGGGCATACTTCATCAATAAGGGTAGCTGATCTCAAACCAGATAAAATGGGGACCAAAGAAGGGTCAAACTTTACCTGTACAATAACCATTTGCATATCTAATCCTGAATTGTACCCCATATCTTTAAAATACATAATAAAATAAAATAAATCTTTAGTATCTCTCCATTCTTAGGTATATAGCAGTATCTTACTACACATTGTATAGACTTTCAATATTTATAAAACCCAGTGTTAATTTTCTCAATCATTATGAATAGACTGCCAATTCATAGGTAGAAACATGAATAAATAATAATGAATGACCCTCTTGGTATACAAATATTTAAGAACAAATATGCAAGTATTTGCATAGGATGGAGTCCTAGAGGTGGACATGCTGAATAATTATTGCAGAAGTGTCCTCCAAAGGGCCATGAAGACTCACATCAACAATGATATGACTGTTCACATCCTCCACCATACGATATGTAATGAAATCTATTTTATCTTTACCAGATATTTGAGAACAATGTGTCATTTTAAATTTTATTTGATTAATCCGATAGTGGTTGGAGTGTATTTACGTGTAGTTAATTTTATTTATTTATTTATTCATTCATTCATTCATTCATTCATTTATAGCAGGATTCATTGAGAGGACAGAAAAGCTCCCACAGTCGGTGGGGACCTGAAGGGGTTGCTTTTCATTTTTATTTTTATTTTTTGAGTCCAAATCTCTCTCTGTCACCCAGGCTGGAGTGCAGCGGCATACTCACGGCCACCCCATCGTCAACCTGTTGGGCTCAGGTGATACTTCCGCCTCAGCCTTCCAAGTAGCCAGAACTATTGGCGTGTGCTTCCACATCCGGTTAATTTTTTTGACATATTGTAGAGGCGAGGTCTTTCCAAGTTGCCCAGGCTGGTCTTGAACACCTGGGCTCAGACAGTCCTCTTGCCTTGGCCTCCCAAAATTCTGAGATTACAGGTTTGAGCCACCACGCCCAGTCTATTTTCATATAATTTAAAGCAGTTTTATTTATTTTTTATAAACTCCATGCTCAGGTCTGTATTCTATTGTCTAACTATTTTATAAGAATTCTTCAAATATTAAGGACAGTAGCACGCTGTAAATGGTTTGGAGAACATATATTTTTAAATTTTATTCATGATTTCCTATTTTATATGATTTTATTTTATGACTTCTAGGTGTGATATAAAAATGAATTGTGAGTTGTTAGTAGTGCCAGAGACTCTGTTTTTTGAATTTGTGATCTGTATAAAATCCACCACCAAAATATTTCCTTTGGATTCTAGAAAAATTATCTTGTGTAGTATGGTTCTTCCATGTTAATAATAAGAACTATACAGTACAGTAAAATAATGAGAAATAGCCATATGTAGTGATTTGTGTTGCTGGGATCTTCACGGTCAGTCAATTTGATAGTCAATTAAAGTTATATTTGCTGTCATCATTAGTATGTTTTATTCTCCATTTTATGCTACCTTTTGCTTTAGATCCGCATTGAGAACCATCTGAGAACAATACTATTTATAAATGTGTATGTAGATACGTGTGTAGATATGTATATCTGCATAGATATATTTTTGTGCATTAGTGTATGTGTCTCTCTTTCCATATATATATGGAGAGAGAGAGAGAGAGAAAGAGAAGTTGGGAGGAAAGAGATGACGGCACAGAACCAGGCAGAAACTGTTGCAGGCAGCTGTTAAATTATTAACCTAGACAGAAATATCAAAAATTTTGTCTTTCTTATAATTAGAATCATATGTCTTCTGGTTATCTATTTCTACATAATAAACTGCCATAAAACAATGGCTTAAAATAACAATGTTTTATTATCTCTAATGATTTGGGGGATTGATGAACTGATGTAGGTGGTTATCATTTGAAGTCCCTCATATAGTTGGTAGTTAGATTGCAACTGAGGCTGGAGTCATCAGAAAGCTTCTTTCACTTTCTTTCCCTTAGACTGAGAAGGTTGAAATAAAGGTGGGATTGGTTAACTCTCTTTCCATGTGACCTCTCGATCTCCCTCACATACTGGCAGTTTCAGAAAATTAGATTTCTTTATATGACAACCCAGGATACCTTGATTCTTGGGGGAATCATCAAAAAATGTGTGACAATCTATAATTCTCAGAAGTCACATAATGAATACAAGAACATATTGATTTGCATGCAGTTGCTTAAGAATGTGTGCCTGTGTGTGAATCATATATATATAATATATGTATATATATATTACATATATATAATGTGCATGTGCTACTTATATTAAGAGCATTTTACTTTTATTTCATCTGTTCCTCAACTCTACCAAGTGATTATAAATTTTTTTCCTTTATATTATTATTTCCTCTTTATATGTTTGAAAATCAACACAGAGTAATTTGTTTTAGGTTGCATTGCTACGAGTTAGTGATGTTAGAACTTTTTATCCTGGTAATTTCTAGGATGGTCTGAATATCTAAAGAAGAGGGCTTAGCAGGCAATATAGCTAAATGATCATAGGGTCACAAAATTATAGAAATTCTAGTTACAAATTATCTTTCCTAGTCTCATTTTTCTTCATGCATGATGAAGAAATGAATTTTCAGGAAATTCGGAATTCAATACTATGAAGTTTCATGGCTATAATCTGAGAAGCTAGATATGCTATCCTGATTTGCCTTTACCTTCTGAAAAGTGTCAGATGTGGAACCTGAACACTGTCAGTTTGTCCCTTCATCTGTATCATAGTTATCAATTAGAGCATAACAAACTGCCCCTGACACCTAGAGGCTTAAGACAACATAGATATATTGTATATTAGGATTCTACAGGTTGCCTGCAAATTGTATTGCCAATTTCACCTGAGCTTCTTCATCCGGAGCTTAGTTGGGACAGCTGAATTATCCGGAATCTTCCATAAGGGTTTTCATCTCATGCGTCCTCACTGCACGGCAATCTCAGGGCAGCAGTCTTCAAAATGTGAAGATGGAAACTGCAGTCCTGTTGAGTTCCAGGCTCTGGAACTTACTCACTGGTACTTTTACCACCTTCTACTGATGGAGAGACTTGCAAGCCTGGACCAAGTTCAAGGTGTGAGAAAATAGGTTCCACTTCCCGAGGGCCAGAAATGCAAGTAATATATAGCCATATTTAATCTGTCACAATCCCTAGAATGGGAAAAATAAAGTATTCCCAAAAATGCTAAATGCAGTACCTGGTACACAATTCATTTTCAACCAATAATTTTTGCTATGGTTAGCATGATTTTGTTCATTTTTGAGGACTTCTTGGGATTATACCACTTGTTACTGAAAAATTAAGTTTTTATTAGGTTATATACTATACACAGTTTTGTATTTCTCCTCCAGACAGTGGCTCTGGTTAGGTTGTGACTTAAATTCTACTTCAAAGTTAAAACGAATTTAATTTTGAACTACCATCTCCTCTATTCCCACCACTGGCTTCTCCATGTCCCTTACTTTTCTTTATTTTTCTTTATAGCATATATCACCACCTGACATAAATATATGCTTCTTTTCTTTTATCTCTTTTTAAGAATGTAATCTTTGTGAGAGTAGTAACTTTGTGTATGTGTGTGTGTGGTATATATATATATTTTTTAATTTCTCCATATAACCTCAGAAGCTAGAAAACAACTGATACATAATAGGAGTTTAATACATATTAGGGAACGGATGAATGAAGAAAGGATTCCACCTGTTATCATACCCATAACATACCACAAAGATAAGCAAAAGATTGTACATAAACTGCATATTGATTTTCTTATAAACAAATTTAGGAAAACGTGTTAAACTTCAGTCGTTTTTTGAATATTTGGTTTCATTTTGATGAAATGAATAGAAAGCTTCCTGCACCCCCCCCCAAAGAAAGAGACTATGTGCTGGATAACACATTATTCCTTTTCTAAGTGTTTGAACACTTCCTGAAATAAGGAAAAATGCATTAAAACCACAGATCATTTTTTAAAACAGCATTTTTAGTTCTTAGTTCAATGTCAAGAAACTTGTATTATGCTCAAGAATACCACCAATTCCAATTCACCTTCTGAAGTTCTCTTGTAATACTGTGGAATAACGAATATTTTCACCTTTACATATTTTCTTAAAGGGTTAGATTTAGAAGCACTTAACTGTTTAAAAGTGTCTATGAATTTTATGATGACTCATAATATAGGATTATACAGTCATGATACATGAAAACCTTTCTGTCGACAACAGACCACATATACAACAGTGGTCTTAGATCATAATCTGTATTTTTATAATACATGTAATATGTATTTTATTGTACCTGTTATATGTTTAAATATGTTTAGCTATACAAGTATGTAGCCATTGTGTTACAATGGTCTATAGTATTCAGTGTGTGTACAGGTTTGCGCCTAGGAGCAATAAGCTGTACCATATAGGCTAGGTGTTCAGTAGGCTATGCCATCTACATTTGTGTAAGTATACTCTCTAATGTTGGCACAATGGCAAAATTGCCTAAGAATGCATTTCCCAGAGTGAACTAAGCAATGCATGACTACATTTATGTACTACAGTTAGAATAAAAAGTAGAGGGTGTCACTTTGCTTAAATTTCAAAGTGGAAACCTACAAGGCTTCACAATGAAATGATAAGGTTATTGATCAATAAAATATTGGTTTTTTAAAATGTCATTTTTTTCTCTATTGGCAATCCTATGATTACTACAATTGCTCCCTTTAGATATAAGAAAATGACTTTTAACATAAACTATAAGATTTAAAGACAATTTGTAGAAGGATCCTTACTTCTAATATATCTTTTATGAAGTTATTTATACATGCAAAGATAGTTAACCTCCACAAACATAATAAAAACAAACATAAACTATTTTATTAAAAAAGAACAAAGCATAAATATGAGGCTTTCTGAGGGCTTCTTTTAAAGTTTATTGTATTTTAAAGGTGTGGGTTACAAGTCAGGATTAGGTATACAATTGTTCTGTGTACATGTGAAGTTTGGGCCTCCCATTGGTCCTCACTTCACCTGGTTTATGATCAGTTACCTTTGGCGATGTTATGTGTCCCCCCCAACCCCCAGCAGTGTCCCACTGCTGCAAATCTCTTTCTTTTAGTGTGATAATAAATGTTCAATGTTCACTTATCAAGGAGAACATGTGGTATTTATTTATTTTTATTTGTTTCTGTGATAGATCACTGAGCATAATAGACTCTAAATCCATCCAAGTTTCTGTGAATTCCATACATTTGTCTTTCTTTATGGCTGTATAATATTCCATCATGTATCTGTACCACATTTTTTTATTCAGTCAACTTTCAATGGACAGCATGGTTGGTTCCATGTTTTTGCTGCTGTGAATAGTACTGTGATAAACACATGTATGCAGGTATCTTTTTTGTAGAATTTGAAATACACTTTTTTGTGTTTTAAGAGTTGGTTGGGTCCTTGGAAAGTAAAGAGATGTCTGTAGATCACTTTTTCCCCATGATGAATGTTATTACAAGATCAGTCTTCGGTGTTTAAAAATTTATAAGTTTTTCATTATTTATCTTACTTGGTCTCTTTCATATAAAGCTATGAAAAAGGTAAAACAAATATAATTATCTGTGTTTTTCAGGCAGAAATTTTAAATTTCAGAGATTTTACATCACATATACAGATCACATAGCTAATATGTAGTATAGATAAAATTAGAAACTGAGTTCTAATTTGCGATCCATGGATTCTCCTACCATAACAGCAGACTCTGTACACCTCACATTCAGTATCTGCTACTTCATAAAGTCTTTGCAAGACCTTGATAAAGTGCTGACAGCCTCACTTTTCAAGTGGAAAAATTGAGGTTAAGAAAGTATTAATGGTTTGCCTTAAGGTAAAAGTTCTAACAAGTGACAAAATGGGAAATGGAACTAAAGTTTGTCTAACTCTATAATAAATAATCTTTCCTTTATGTTGCATAACTTTCCTCTGTATGATACATAGATATTCATTATATCTAGCTGAGTTTCTACAGTTTACTAAAACTATTGTTATGCTAAGGTCAAAATACTAAGACTAAATGTATATGATATTGTGGATGACTATAGACCCACACCACCACACTTGGCTAATTTTTTTTTTTTTTTTTTTTGAGTCACCCAGACTGGAGTGCAGTGACCGCTTCCGGCCACTGCAATCTCGAACTGCTGGGCTCTGGCGATCCTTCCGCCTCAGCCTTCCAAGTAGGTGGAACTACAGGTGCGTGCTACCACGCCCGGCTAATTTTTGATTTATTGTTGAGTTGAGGTTTCGCCAAGTTGCCCAGGCTGGTCTCGAACCCGTGGGCTCAGGCAGTCCACAAACCTCGGCCTCCCAAAGCACTGGGATTACAGGCTAAGCCACCGAGCCCAGCCTCACTTGGCTAATTTTAAAAATTGTATTTATTTATTGGAGGTCTCTGTGTTACCCAGTTTGGTTTTGAACTTCTGACCTCAATCCATCTTCTTGCTTTAGTCTTCAGAAGAGCTTGTATTACAGGAGTGAGCCATCATGCCCAGCTATTCTTTTTTCAATTTTTTAACCACCATAAAAACTCTTATCAAAGTGAAAATATGAATGTGCTATAGCAGTGTCATTTACTCCTTCCCAAATTCAAGGTGCTCACAGTCTTATTCTGAATGAAATTTTCTCATTGATTTTTCAAATCCTATAAGATGAAAAGCCTAGACATTCTGAGAATTAACCAGTGGGTGTGATACCTTTAATATGATTTGTGACTATTCTTCAAATAGAACAGAGAAAATTAGAAATTATTTCCCATAAGGATGATGCTGATTTTCATCCTTTAGTATCTTCCTAGAATAAAAGCTATATTCATTCTTCACAAGCCCCAAATAATTGTCATACATATATATAGGGGCTGAGATTTTTTAAAAAATCATCTTTATGAGAACTGATTTGAGTAAGAATCAGAAATAAACTCCATTTGTGAATAGTGGCCATCTAAGCTTCAGTTACTCAGTCCAAACTGCTCGTGACAGAATGAGGTAAAACACCCATAGTTCCATTCTTTTTATTACCCAGGTGCCTGTAGATTGAATTAGCATAGAGATTGGAATAACTCTTTCCCCAAAGGTATAAAATCTAGTTATCTGGCAAAAAGATAGGAACATTTTTCTTTTCTATATTCTCCCCTTGTTCTATTAAATGGTTAAATATGCCATTTTGATTACATTGTGATTGATAATCTAAAAATCAATATCAGCACACACATTCCCTAAAACTAAATTAGAAATAAAATAAAATTTGTTCAAGGCTTTCCAAAAAGAATTCAAGTGAAGAATTTTTAAGACTGAAGACTACAAGCATCAAGAAGAATAACTAAGACACACCACAATTTAAGAAATAATTTTAAATTTAAATCATTACATAATTATCAATTTTTAAAACATTTGAATATAACATACTATTTTTTTAATTAGAGCCATATGAGTTTAAGAAAATTGCAATATTATGAAAAACAAATGCTTATAAGTTCTCAAGGTTATAACATACACCCTTTTTCACTTCTGTTTTACATATATGACAGTGATTTCACTCAACCCATAAATTTGTTTTATTGAAATATAGAGAACTATTTACTATTGTGTAATTTTTGACTCCCTTGAACTTTATTATAATGACTTGTATACAAATTTTCTACATTAAAGGCAATACTTGCTCAAGTTTTAAAAGGCTGTCTGTTAAGTCTGTGAACATGTATTCCATACAAATATTTTCACATGTCCTTAATTTACCTATGCATATCTTGAAAAATTCCTGATTTGATCTCATTTTTAATCTATGACTTCAGGTATGTTTGCTAGGGCATTAACCTGTAATAAATAAAATGTCAAAAGTCTCAAAACATTGTATTTGATCTACAGTGGGTATAATGAATAGCGAAATTGAAGAGAGAATTCCCAAATCTGATCTGCTCCAAATATTTATTCCATTTGAACCTTGTAGCATAATATTCAAGGAGTATTTGTACTCTTAAAGGTTGGAACTTATTTTCTTAAGCAGTTTGGGCAGTTAAATGGGCAGTTTGGGCAGTTAAAAACTTAAGCAGTTTAAGCAGTTAAATGAACTTAGCAAAAGAAAGGACCAAGGGAAGAAAGAAAAAGCGAGAAAAGGTCTACTTTTTTTTTCCTCTCTCTCCTTACCAGCCTACAAACAAATACACCCAATTTTTCCATCAGAATGTGAGTGTTTAAGATTTCTTTCTTTATTTATTTTTATTTTTGAGTTGGAGTCTCACTCTGTCGCCCAGACTGGAGTGCAGTGGCCGCTCCCAGTCACCGCAGACTTGACCTGCTGGGCTCCGACGATCCTTCCGCCTCAGCCTTCCAAGTAGCTGGAACTACAGGGGTGCACTACCATGCCCGGCTAATTTTTGATTTATTGTAGAGATGAGGTCTCGCCAAGTTGCCCAGGTGGGTCTTGAACCCGCGAGCTCAGGCAATCCACTCACCTCAGCCTCCCAAGGATTTCTTTATTCTTATCAGCAACTCAACTTCTTATGAGTGTGGGTGTTTTCATTTGATATACATTTCCTTTCTTCCTTTGTCCTTTCTTCTAAGTTCATCTTATTGAGCAAGCTGCTTAAGAAAATTTGATTCCAATCTTTATGAGTACAAATATCCCTGTAACATTATGCTAAAAGTTACAAATGGAATAAATATTTGGTGACTGTATCAAGTGTTTTCATTTTAATATATTGATTAGATTTAAAGTTAAATTCATTAAATTCAACAAAAGGAAAATATACATGTTAATTTATCAAAATATATACTGGTAGTTTGGAATTTTATATGCCCCCATTTTAATGTTTGTGAACTATTTGTCTTCAGAATTTAAAAGAAGTGTCAGATCTCTTTAAAACTATATTGCTTCTCTCAAAGGGAATATTTAGGAAGGATTCTCAGATATTTCATAGTTGGTAGATAGAGCAATTAAATCTAAGACTGTCTTGGAATTTTGTTTTATATCCAATAGTTCCCTGGGAATGTAAAAAAAAGTCAGTACATCATTATTTAACTTTTTATTACCTAGTAAGTGAACAATATTAAATATACAAATTATTGAGAATATGACAAATTCTGTGTTGTGTGTTTTTTACATACTAACAGATAGTTGTGTTCTGTGACACTGGTTATTATTTTATATTTTAAAACACAGTGACACATTCTTGTATGTGTTTTTGTATGAAAATTCAAGCATATTCACTCTACAATTCACTAACTGCATGCACAAACATCTGATTTCCCCAGATGTGAGAGAAAAACTGTAGAGAGTCCCAGATATAAAACAGGATTTAAATAGAATGGCACATGCTTTGGGTCACTTTAACCCAATCAAGTATATTTACAGAGGGTAAGAAACAGTTTAGGGTAACAAGAGATAGAGATAAAAACCAATAGTGTCAATGACCATTATTAAGAGATTGAGAATTAACTACTGCAGAACCAATGGTGAAGTATGGAAAGCTGCAAAGGAGTTCATTTTCTTCTCTGAAACAAATAAGTCACTGTGTCATAGAAATTGTCATTCCATAATTAATATCATCACCAGTGCCAAAGTGAGTTTCCTTCAAAAGGATTCATTGCCAAAAGGACTGGATTGGAGTGAATATGTTAGTTTCTACAAAGTTGCAGAAATTTCACAACTTATACAACAAACATTTACTATGTTACAATTCTGGAGGAGAGCACTCAACCTGGCTTTCCTGGGCCTAACATCAAACTATTTTTCACTGGCTGTGTATATTTGTAGAGCCTCTAACTGAGCATGTGTTTTCCTTTCCTTTTCCAGTTTTTAAATGCTGCCTGTTGTCCTTGGTTTGTGGTTTCTTCATTCACCTTCAAATCCAATAAAAGTGAATTTAGTCCTTGACACATAGAATCACTCTGTCTCCCTCATCCACTTTTCAGTACTCCCGCGATTACATTGGTTTCTCCAGGATATTTTCCCTCTTAAATTTAGATGTTTAGCAGCCTTATTTTATGTATGTTTTTCATGCAGCATAACGTACTGGAAGGTTCTGGAGATTAGGCTGTAAACATCTTCGAAAAACCACTATTCTGCCTACCTCTGGCTATCAATTTAAAACTATAGAAAATACAAGGCAGATATCATGGTGACAGTTATCATACTGGTTTGAGTTTAGTATCAATTAGGAATTTTTTTGTAAAGCCAATGTTTCAAAATGTGATTTAACTGGCTTAAGAAAACCTACTTTTTTCAGCTTCCGTGTCTATAAATTCAAAAGTAGGATGAGTATAGGTGCAGCTGAATACAGGGATTCCAACAAATTTCCTCTAGAATCTAATATCATCCTTTTAATCTCTCAGCACTGCTTTCCCAGTGCAGACTCATTTCTCAGACAAGCTTTCTTTCAATCACAAACTGGTTTTCCCCAGTCAATTAGGATGAGAAATTCTGGGATGAAAGGTAGGCAGAGGGTAAACAAGCTAGTGGTGAGTGGCTGGAGCAGTAGAGAAAATATATGTTTTCATTCCTTTTTACTGTTTTAATTATTTTTGACTTTTCACCCACAGGCAATAGTATCTCATCTCCTGTGTATCTTCTAATGCCTTGAGAGCATCCAAGCCTCAACAACTTTGGTGAGGCTTTGTCCTCCAGCCAGGCTTGTGCCTAGCACTCCCTTTCTCCATAAATCTGGATAGAATGGTGAATTGGAGGCCTGCATCCAAAAGACTTATAAAAACTTGATTTCTTCCTCTCCCTGCTATTTCCGAGTATACTTTGTTGGAGGCCCATAACCTTTTCAAACTTGGTTCTACCCTTAATCATTTTTCTTTTTAAAGCAGTTGATATCAGGGGACAAACAAGAAATCAAAGGCGAGAGAGAGAGAGAGAGAGAGAGAGAGAGAGAGAGAGAGAGAGAGAGAGAATGGCTCTATATCTGCATCTGAACCACACTTGCTTTTGGTTTCAAGCTGTCCACTATGTACTGACCCAACTAACTAGATTTCTGGCTTTGGTCTACTTAATATTCTACATCTTCATTGCTTGACACTATTGGTTGACTGCCTTTCATGGCAACGGGAGAGGGACTCATCTCCTTATTGTCTTGAGAACTCCCTTTCCTGCCCCTGCCTGGAAGAGAAAAAACAACAACCAACAGTCAAAGCACATTTGGACAAATAATTTCTATTTGTCCTCTTGCTGCTCAGCCTCTTAACAATCATTAACAGGTTAGGCAGCAAGGGATCCTTATTTTTTCTTAAAACTTTAGAGATGCTGAAGAGTATTCTCATAGCTCCCAAACCAAACTTCAAAGGGCTTTAAACCTTTTCTTTTATTCAAATCTATATCTCTTTGTCAGTATCTTACTCTTATCCTCAAAACCATCAAGAACTGTGAAGGGTCTGAGATTTTTTACCTTGCT
Organism: Cephalopachus bancanus; assembly: GCA_027257055.1. Lineage (NCBI taxonomy): Eukaryota > Metazoa > Chordata > Mammalia > Primates > Tarsiidae > Cephalopachus > Cephalopachus bancanus. The sequence goes on from JAPVLO010000041.1 coordinate 8,473,746, forward strand.
TGAAAGCTACCAAGGCATTCTAGCCACAGTTTCAAACAGTTTCCCAGATGCAAGCAGAAGTCATGAGATTTCCAGGTGAGAGACAAGGAACTTTAATTATTTCTGTCACAACAAGCCACATGAATATCATGGACTCATTAATGTCCCTCTGTCTTTTCCCTCAATTCCTAAGAGCCAATTCAGAGGTGGACTGAGGTGAATGTGGCACATACTGTGGGCCTTAGAAAATCTCAATTTTTGGAAGGGATTGTTTGCAAATCTGCCCAATCTTTGTCCCCAGAGGAGGACGTTATTTTATTATACTTTTCAGCACACAAATTTGCTCTCTGCACTATCTTTCAAAGATGTTCTCAAAACGAACATCCTTGAAAAATGAACAACAACAACAACAAAAGCTGTCATTCCTTTGATCACAAGATACACAGAAACTGGAAAGACCCATGGAAAATTTCTCTCACAAGTAATTCCTTGTCATTAATCATTTGACTTGTACTATCAAACAGTTCTTAGCATCTTCAAACTGTGGCTTAAAACCACTTTTTTTTAAGAAATTTTACAATATTTCCCTATATATTTTTAGTGATATTTTATCTATCATTTGGCACTGAATATTTTTTGGATGGCAGTAATATGAATCATTTTCTTTATAATTCTTACTACCTCCATGCAATGCCTGTCATTTTATGAGAAGTATATAAATTGAGCGTAATATACCAGTATTTATTTTTCTCATGTGAGTTCTGGCTCTGATCCCAGTCATTTTTCTCTAATAGTTTGTACTGACCTGACTGTCTCTGTCTCATTTTTTTTATCCTTTTCTTTTGACACTTATTTATTGACTTTCATTGGTTCCTTGGCCTACATTTTTAGTGTTTTATTCTTAGGTAACTGTTACTTTATTTTCTTTCTTGTCTAATAGTCTTAGCATTTCTAGAATGACACCTTTGTCTGATAGAAATAGTATGGGGAATTGAATGCTTACCAGCCAAATAGGTAAAATTAATGGTATGTTTTCTAATATTGTTTCCCCCGTTTTTCTATGTAAGCATGTTAGTGTTAACACACATTAAATACCCTTTATAATTTTAAAGTAGACTCTCAGGAAGCCAAAATCACAAACTGTGCTTTGAAACAATAACATACTATGTGTGTGTGTAGGTAAATACAGTATTTAAGGGTACAGATTTTAGAAACAGGCATTCTGGGTTTGAATACCAGCTCTAATACTTATTTAACCATAGCCTTGTGTGAATTACTTCTCCCAGAATTTATATGCTTATATGTAAGGTAGTGTTTTTAAGGGAATTAAATACATTAATATTTGTGACCTATACCCTACTATGTACTAAGTACCTTACTATTAAATAGGACTTAATAAAGCACAAAATAAGAAATTATGCAGCAATAAAGAAGGACAAACATATGGATTTTGCAGCAACTTGGATCCATTTAGAGTCTATTATACTCAGTGATCTATCACAGAAAAAAAGAACTAAGTACCGTATGTTCACAGTCATCAGCAGACTTTGAACAATTATCGTAGTACTATAAGAAAGGGATTGGCAGTTGAGGGAAACTGCCAGGGGAGTGAGTGGCACACCTCATCCACAAGGGTACCTGCAAAATTAACATTTGTGTACCTAACCCTGAATTGTACACAATAAAAATAAAAAAATTTAAAAATTGAAAAGATAAATATTTTACTTATCAAATTTCATTGCTCTGTTTCCAAATGATTTTTCACACTGGAAAAATCACCTTTTCTCCACTTTTACCTTTAAAGAATTGATTTCTTACCCATGCTTCTAGACTCCTAGATTATTAGTACATTGAAAAGGGGACATCAGGAGAATATCACATTGAATAAAGCATCTAGGCTTACCAAAGGCCTCTGACAGGGTAACATGGTAGATGACTCTTCACAGTTGGACTGTAGGTAAAAGGGCAGATTTCTGATGTGAAGAGACCACAAAAATGTCTAATCTACAAATGTTTTCTTAACAAAAATATTAATAGGTATCATTCTAGTACTATGTGTTCATTACAGATCTGTTATAAAATATAAGTCCAAGTGACTTTCTTTTCATAACAACTGGTTAGAATTGTGAGAAAATAAGTTAAAATATTTATCAGATATTACATAAAAATGAACAAATGAATATTTTTATCTTCATATTTTCACAAAGAGAAAATTTATGAGAGAAAGAGAGATGAGGGGAAATACAGAAAAAAGAGTAGTGAGACAGAGAAGAAAGAGAAAGATAGAGATAAACTCAGGTTTCAGGTTTCTCTTGTAGTTAGATTTTTTTACTTTCAACTGCTCTGAGCAGAGAATAATTCACTAAGGAGAGGAATACAGTCTCTAAAGTTCAATGCTCAAGCTACCAGGCAAAGACCTAAAAATGATACTGCTATTTTATGAACAATATGTTTCACTTGTTATTGGAATAAATATCCTGAGAATTTTGGTTTAAGAAAGCTAGAAAATGTGAGATAATTCTATTTTATTGTGACATTCAATATAGTATCTTTAATTAATATTTTTCAAGAAAAAAAACAAGTAACAAAAAGAGGAAACTGGAGTATAAAAAACAGGTTTAAAATAACAGTGCCAATGGGTTAGGCTGAGGATTCAAGACAAGAGATTGAAACCAAACCATCTAAGAAGGAAGAAATTAGGAAAAAAATGTCATCCAAAACAGTTATGGAAGGCTTATAACACATAATATGCATTTAACAAAAACATAATCTAATGGCTATATCTTGAGTCATATCAGGGCCAGAGCCTGGGTGGTTGGATCAAGGAGTCCATAGTAACTTCTATATTTGACTTTTGATCTTCTTTGTAAGAAATCATGATCCAACCATAAAAAAGACAGACATATAGTTGAGGGAGACAGGCTGAGAGAAACAGCGAGAAAGAGAGGTTAGTGAGTTCATATGTCTCATTTGGTAAAGTTTATGGATTGTAATTTTTTTTCATTGATACATTAATTTCTTCACTAGACCGCTGTCTAAAATTTAAACTGATAAATGCAGAAGTTCATTTGATCTGGAAACATAGTTACATATGTTCTTTGGTTTATTTTCTAAGGACACATAATTTTTTAGTGTATTGACTTTCTGGATATTCAGAGTTATTTACTTATCATTATTATTAATATTACAGATGTGTCCTGATTAAGACCTCCCACATTAGCATAAGCATAGAATGTATCAACATATTTGATAAGTCAACAATTTTGGCCTTAAGTTTTTTGATTCAGTCTGTGATCTTTTATGGGGAAAATGGGGGGAAATTCACATAAATATAAACATATTCCTTTAATGATTTTGCTAAGTTAATAATGTTTCAAATATGTAGTCTCTCCTAAGGGGATATTTATTTGTGTTTCACAACATGCACTGAGTCAAGTTTGAGAATAGCATTAAATTTCAAAATTAATATTTTCTTCCTAATTCCCAGATCATTTTGTCGATATGTTGTGACTTTATCTCATTCTTCCTTTGATAGTTACTTAGGTATGTGTCTCATATCAACATATGTTCTATGTGCCACTTGAGGACTTGTTTTATGTCTACTTCAACTTTGAAACCTCTGTCAGTAGCTAGAATAGTTGTCCTTTATAGTAGGTGCTCAGAAAGTATACATTAAATGAAAACTAAAGAAGGATATTGATTAGTTGTACTATTCAAGGTAAACGGTTATCACAAAGTGTTCAATGTGAAGATCAAGTATACACATCATAAGGAATATCTCTATTCAATTCTTTTTACAGAGAACCTGAAGCATATAGCAACAATAAGCTATTTTACATGGAACATTTTATGTGAACAAAAATTAATATTGTTTTAAAAATAAACAGCATGATATTTTTTCCTTTCCAGATCACAAATTAACAAATACTTTATTTTAATAAGATAAAATCTGTAAGATAATCCTCTTCTATCTCATGTAAAGACAATACGATGTACAAAATAATATTCTTATGACATATGGCAAGACAAATTGCTTATACAATAATTAATTTTTAATTATTTTGTTGTAATTTAAAAAAACTTTCTTCTAAAGGTAAGAGCCCAGGCCAAAGGTATCTTGCTGTCCTGGTAGTAGTACTTTTGAGTCTGTGCTTTTTTCTCTTTTGAAATGAAGGAAGAATTACAACAAAGTTAATAGTCAAGACGCACCTTGAATCATTGACACAATTGCTCAATATATTTAAAATTGTACTTATTAATGGTGCTTCTTCTCTGTTTAAATTTATATGTTTGTTTCCTTCTTATTGATGAGAAAATGTGTTATTTAAAAATATGACTGGGGGTGGAATTGGCAGTTAAGGAAATCTGCCAGGGGAGGGAGGGGCACACTTCATCCACAAGGGCACCTGCATAATGAGTGTTTGTATACCTAACCCTGAATTGTACCCTACATCTTTAAAACAAAGAAAAAAATATGATTAAATAGTTAGGTCTTTTTTTAACAGGTAAACAATTTCAGACAAGAGGCTGATATTTAATTCTATGCTTAGAATATTCCTCTATTTACAGTCTATCTAATGTGATATTAATATTATGTTTTGACCTGCTTAGTAAAACTGAAGTCACTATTTTTCATGAATAGCATATTTAAAATATTTAGCCCATTTTCAAACAGAATCTGTATTTTTTGGCATTAATACCAACTTTATTTGAAGACTCTGCTAATGGATGTGTTAAGTCTTGATGTAATTTGTAATCCTAGGTCCATAGGAAATTTTAGTAGAAATAAGCCAATAAGATAAAGATATTAACTACTAAAGGGTCATGGTTATATGGGAATATTACACACCTTCTCCAAGTAATCAAAGCTAAAAGCGGAAGAGTCTCTGGCAAATTAAAGCAGGAGATGATTCAGATACTGTAAGTCAAAAGCCAGACAAACACTTCTGCCCTTTGCTGAAAGAAATCATTGCTTTAAAAACCAAGGGCAAAGAGATAAGCTTAAACAGAAGCCAAAAATAATGACCTTCCATAAATAGTCTCTCTTGTGATGAAACCGGAGAATTCAAGGGCAAGAATTCTTTGGACATCTAGTTTTCTCACAGTCTCATGGCTTAAAGCAAGGCAAGTCCTGTGGCATAACGTAACATAACATAACTTATCTAAATAAATTAAAAACTGGATTCACCTACAAAAAATAAAAAATTAATATCAAATTCTCTATATGGTATTTGATTGCCTGTGTAGTTCTACACAATATCACATTTAATCTTAAGCCAAATATACAAAGGGCAGAAAATATAAAATTTTCGAATATTAGGAAATAGTTATTACCTCTTGCATACTGCTATAATTAATCACTATAATAGCATTTTGAGAAATATAAGTCATTGTAAAATCCATGATCTAAATTGATAAATAGGGACAAAGTGTTTTATTGACTATTTTTTAGACCCTATGGATAAATGACATATGCTTCTCTTTAAAAACACCCTTCTATTTATTAACATGTTATTTTTGAACATTACTTATTTTTCAATATCACTGAACTGTACTTAAAAACTCAGAGTTTCTAATCCTAGAATTAATTTCTAATCTCAGTACATTTTCTGTAATGTTCAATAGCAAATGCTAAAGTGAAAAGATCTAATTAGAAAGGAAGAAAAAAAAATCACCATGCTGATTAAGCAAGTGAACATCGCAAGACATTGTAAAGAGCTAACCAAAAGCCTTTATTGTTCTTATTCTATCTGTGAAGGGGAAAACGAGTAAAGGTACTCTAAGTTATCAGATGCAGGCAATTTAGTGAAAGAAATCTGGTAACTTTTATTTAGATTGCCAGAAAGCAGACATTGAGACGACACTGTCTCCATTGTATTTATTTTATTTTTGTTGTTGTTGTTGTTTTTGGTTTTTTTTGAGTTGGAGTCTCACTCTGTCGCCCAGACTGGAGTGGAGTGGCCGCTCCCAGCCACCGCAACCTCGACCTGCTGGGCTCCGGCGATCCTTCCGCCTCAGCCTTCCAAGTAGCCGGAATTACAGGCGCGCGCTACCACGCCCGGCTAATTTTTTGATTTTACTGTAGAGATGAGGTCTCGCCTGCCCAGGCGGGTCTCGAACCCGCGGGCTCAGGCAATCCACTCACCTCAGCCTCCCAAAGGCGCAGGATTACAGGCTGAGCCACCGAGTCCGGATTCTCCATTGTATTTAAAGATGCACAAGAACAAACACTTTAGAAGTTCTGAGAACAGTTAAAGTTCTTATCTAGAAGTTGTGATGAGGTAGACAAGAAAATTGAACATAGGGCTTAAAGTTTTAGACTCACATGAGATAAACCAGGATCACAGGAAACAATGACTGAAAACAAAGACCTAATTATTTCTAGGAAATTCACAACCCATTATAAAAACATTCCGTATTCCACACTTCACTAATTTTGACTAATTTTGATCTATAGCAAAAATAACACTCTAAAATGTATGTAAACATTACTTCCATGCCATTTATTCTGTATTCTTCGCTAGAGATATTTGGCAACCTTTAGGCAAACTCACCAGAAAAACAGCCACATATTCAGTGCCTTTTCAGCAAAGGAAACACAAAACCAATAGTTCTTAGCACTTCCTGTGTCAAAAACATTGTCATTACTACCAAACTCAATTAACGAAATAAGTAATTTGTCTCAGTTTACTCCTACATAATGGTCAGAACATATTTTTGGTGATTAGTTGAAAGGGATGGTGGAATATATTCTAAAAGAAAGGACAGATGATAGTCACCTGATAAAATCTAGATTTCATATAGAATTTGACACGGTTCATCATAGTTAGTGATAACACAGAACATTATTTTATAGAATTTCTCTTCTAGTATATTTTTATAATATAAATTCAGATCAATAATTCCTTCATTTATTCATATGTTTTTATTAATTAAAGTCTTACTTATGGAATGCCAGCATGGTGCCATGTATTGGCCGCTGTGCATCATTTTATTTTCTTAATGAAAATGACAAATTCAGACATCTCAAAAATAAGCTCATAAAGAAAATGAATCTTTTATTCATCTCATTGTTTTTTCGTATTTAGTAGTAGTAACTGTATGGAGTCTTTTATTTTTACATATGCAAATAGTATTATATTTATTTGACTATGAATTTGAGAAAAAATATATATTGATTTCAAGTTCATTTCCCAAATATTAAGTTTTTGACTCTTTAGTATGTCATGGGATGCTATTCTTCTTGGCATTTGTCAACCAAGTGACAACTGTTCAGTCTTCAGGATTAGAAGTCTGAACAATTATGCCCACTGTTTCTTGGTATCTGACTCCTCAAAGAAAACGTAACACAGTCTTAAATTATGCTTTATTCAATAGTGAAAAGACAGAGCAAAATCAGCTTCAGAGTGGATTTTAATCCTTGATGGCCAGAGAGTCTCTCCCAGCAACTGACACAGGGCCATTGGCCTGCACACACCTTTTGTCTGCTGAAGAATGAAGTACCCCATCGCCAGAGGGGACAAACATGGCAATGGTGTTTGTCAGTTGCCATATAATGTTCATGCTTAAGCAGAAAAGAGGAATACACATTGAGTCTAAAAGAAGGGAAGATATTCCCAAAAAAAGTATGTTCAGCACAGGCTGTGAGAATACTTTATCTCTTGGTAAAGAAGTGTCCAGGACCCAGGCCCAATCTTATGTGGCTGAGTGGGAGTTGAAAGGTTCCATGCATAAGACGGCCTTTCTCAACAACATCACCCACAATCATTCCACGTTATTCTTACCACAGGACCCCCTCTGTTCTCTCACCAGTGTGGTTGCCTCTTGTTATCCTCTAAGTCTTCAGCACTGGGCAGTTGTTTTGTGATATTATCTGTATTGTCCATTGTATTTTAAAGAGACCTAGGTGCGACATCACCTAGGTCTCAGCTTTTCAAAAATATTTAACTACAGTGATTGCTTGCACATGCTGCCATTTTCAGTTCATATTCCTACTTCCATCTATGTTTTTACTGAAGGAATTCTCGTCTTCTCATTCTAATACAATTCCTTATTGTTATTTCCCCCCATCCCCCAAATAAGGACCTAGTTCCAACTAAGTAGTTGACTTCATTATGCCCAAAATTATTATGGACATTCTTACTCCCATAATTTTGGTAAAGGCATCACAGGTCTCTGAAATGATCTTCCTATTTATCTACACAGATGATTAAAGTTCCATAACCCTTGAGCCATGGGGATTTTTCTGTTTTATAGCTTGTTATTTCTTCCTCTTTAAAATGCTAAAAACACTTTTTTGTTGTTGTTTGATACAATCATTGCTTGTCTCTAAGTCTTTGGTTTTTGCTCGACTAAGAATTCCTTGAGGTCAGTCATCTTTTATCATTTTTTAAAAATTTTTATTTTATTTTATTTTATTGAGTTGGAGTCTCACTCTGTCGCCCAGACTGGAGTGCAGTGACCGCTCCTGGCCACTGCAGCCTCGACCTGCTGGGCTCTGGCGATCCTCCCATCTCAGCCTTCCAAGTAGCTGGAACTACAGGCGCACGCTACCACGCCCGGCTAATTTTTGATTTATTGTAGAGATGAGGTCTTGCCAAGTTGCCCAGGCAAGTCTCGAACCCACGGGCTCAGGCAATCCAGTCACCTCAGCCTTCCAAAGGCATGGGATAACAGGCTGAGCCACCGAGTCCGGCTTCATTTTTTTTTTTTTAAATCTTCATGTCTAGCTCAGGACTAGGGTCAAAAAGGGATACAAATAAAATTATCACATTAGTTTGCATTTACTTAACAAATTGTGTCTTTCCTGGTGTCCTTCATAAATAGAGTGATAAGTAGAGGCTTTGATATAGGAAAAAAACCTAAAGCAGTATTTTTAATATGTGTTCTAAGGAGTGCTTATCTAGCAAGATGCTTACATAAAAAGTATTTACAGTCTCATTTTGAGAAGTGTAAACCTACATTCATCAGTATGTTTGTCCAACCTGTTCCAATTTTGATCAAATCCATTTCCCATCTAGTACTCACAAGTTCTTTGGAGAACACTATGTGTTACCAAAGATGTGATAGAAGAGCATCATCATAATAGGCTAATATAATGATACATTATAATTTTGGCTTAAGTATGCCTTAGCCCAAACATGAGGAATTTTGAATTGGAAGAAGAATTCAAAAACCTTCCCCTTATTCTGATTCGACATAACATTACTTTATAGAATGCATGTAGTTTTAACCATTTTCCCTTATGGATGCTGTTCATACATGTTTGCATGTCTTAAATATTGCTGAACTAACCGGGCTGTAATCATCTTGAGGACTTCCTATGGTTGCTTGGCCCTTAAGTGATTATAAAGTTGCTTAAACACGCACATACACACACAATGTAATACTTTCTAAAAAATGGTGAAACATATTAAAGATATAATTCTCCATGTTTCATCCATGCAAAAAATAATTTATTAGCCTGATGCCTGGTGGGATGTGTGAATGGAAAGAAGAATACTTGAATTAAAATGAGAGCTGGGTAATCTTCAATAAGTTGATTCATTTCTGTATAAATGTAGGAAATAAATATGTACCCTATATTTTTCTCTGGTTTATTATGAAGATCAAATGGAAGTGTGGATTAAATGATTATATTGTCTCAATTATTATGATTTTATTTAATTTCAGCAATTACCTGATTATTTGTGCTATCATGATTCCAGAAGTCTAAGCTGTTATTCTTCCTGCTTATCTGTGTGAACCTCTTTGAAGTTAAACAATGCAACTTTCCATGTAGAGAAATTAATTTAGGTTAAAAAAATTTTAAGTGAACATTATTTTATTTTTGCTACCATTACTTACATATTTCCTTAAAATTAGAATACATTATCTAGTAAGTGATTTTTAAAAAAAATTTCCACATATTTGGATTGGAAACTATGTACCTATAGCAATGGTTCTACAATTTTTAGTATCATTCAGAATTACCTGGATGGCTTTTGAAAGCCATTGCAGGGCTCCTCTACCAGTTTCCGATTCAATAGGTCTTGGGTGAGGTCCAATAATTTTATCTCTAACAAACTGCCAGATGATTCTGACAGCGCTGATATGGGATCACATTTGAGAATCATGGATCTATAGTACTCTCCCCATAACTGACTTCCTTGAATATAATTTCTCATCCTTTAATCCATACCTTCTCTACCTCTGTAGTATATTTAAAATGTTTTCTTTCCCCAAGTTATTTTTACACATTAAAGTTTTGTCTTATTATTATACGAAGCTTAAAATAATGCTAAAACCATGATGCAACAAAAGGGTAAACACTCATGAAAAGATCAGCCTTGCTTTCAATTTTGTAATTCAGACAATTGAGCTACTAGTATTTCTCTGTTGGCACACACCCAAATGAAGATGCAACCTCAAGTGCACAGGCCGTTTACCAGGATTCCATTTTACTTTCATTAAGTGATAACATAACTGGAGACCACAACCCATTTTTCATGAGAAATTATACCCAAATGAATTCAGGGTAAGTCAGTTGGATGGATTTTACATTTGGGATAGTGTGAACCAGAATACAGGTGGATATAGAAGTTAATGAAGAAAAAGAGAGTGGACCTGGTCAGCAACTCTAGCTTAAAGTTGTGCTTATGTTATACTTTTAAGATATGATTCCTGACAGGGCTCGGTGGCTCAGCCTGTAATCTCGCACTTTGAGAGTCTGACATGAGTGGATTGCCTGAGCCCGCGGGTTTGAGACCTGCCTGGGCAACTTGGAGAGATCTCATCTCTACAATAAAAATAAAAAAATTAGCCGGACGTGGTAGTGTGCGCCTGTAGTTCCAGCTACTTGGAAGGCTGAGGCGGAAGGATCGCCGGAGCTCAGCAGGTGGAGGCTGCGGTGGCCGGGAGCGGCCACTGCACTCCAGTCTGGGTGACAGTGAGACTCCAACTCAAAAAAAAAAAAAAAGAAAGAAAGAAAGAAAAAGAAAAGATATAATTCCTACTTTATTTTTAAATAGGAAAAGGGTACTAACATAATATAAGAAGCAATTTGCAAGGATCACTAAATATAACATTAATTAGGAGTCTGAACTTCATAAGTGATTCTGAATAGACATTTTATAATTGAGAAAGGGTACTTTTATCCGGAAGAACAGTTGGCTACAAAACCAATAAAGACCTACAAAGACGAATCTGTAGATTTCTTTGTTCTTTTAAATTCAGAAAAATCACATTTCAATTTAGCTGTCAAAAAGGAATGCATAACACATGAAAAAGGCATGATTAGCAGTTAATTTAAAGTAACTGAAGTGTATTAGCCCTAGTCAAGTGAGCATTTTTATTTTTGTTGCTGTCTTCAGTAATCACACGTATGAGTCATTTAAAAGCCAATCTGGTTGGTTCAGTGCATGCTGTTTTATTGTGTTTTCTCTTTGCCAGCATGAACATTTACCCATAAATGGTTCACATCTGTTCTTTGTAATTTAGTGATTATATGAACGACTCTGTGCCCTCCCCCATTTATTTTTAAAAGACAATGGATTGCTGAATTTGCATGAGATTTAAGGAATCGTCTAGATTTCCAAGGTTCTTTGGTTATTTGCAGGCTCTTCACAAATGGGTATCAAATCTTCACAAAATGTCAAACATTTAAAATATGAAAAAAGTATTTTCTAGGATCATTCCAATTAGATTATATGATTTGATGGATGGTTCCTCATTTTTCTTTTCAAGTTATTGCCAGTATTTGACCATTTGCTTTCTAGCCAAAAATAAACCTAGTTTATTATAACAACCTTATTTCCCAGTCTCAGGACAGTTCCTGTTTATACCTGTTGTCCAGATGCAATTATTATTATTTTTTTTGAGTTGGAGTCTCATTCTGTCGCTCAGACTGGAGTGCAGTGGCCGCTCCCGGCCACCACAGCCTCACCTGCTGGGATTCGGCGATCTTTGCGCCTCAGCCTTCCAAGTAGCTGGAACTACAGGCACGCGCTACCACACCCAGCTAATTTTTTGATTTATTATAGAGATGAGGTCTCACCAAGTTGCCCAGACAGGTCTCAAACCCGCGGGCTCAGGCAATCCGCTCATCTCGGCCTCCTAAAGTGCTGGGATTACAGGCTGAGCCCCCGAACCCGGTGTCCAGATGCAATTATTAACGTTTCCTTTTTCACTTTTAAAATTGTACACTCTTGGATGTCCAATTTTATGGTCACCCTAGTTATGAGGCATAACTATTGAATAAGTAAGGTGAGATGTTAGATAATATGATCTCACACCCTTAGAGAGGAAGTCTTAATATAAATGACTGCTAAATTTTACATTTATTGGAGTCAAAATCAAATATTTAGGAATTAATCTGTAGTGCAAAAAAACAGTAATTACAGGGCATCTTGCTGCATTTTATTTTAGATTCATAGTTAACATATGTATAAATCTGGTACATTTTATTTTGTGCAGTGCAAAGTTAACACTAATCTGTTCTGTTGTTGCCCTTGAAGAAATGCTGTTTCACCACTGTGATCAAGCATAGTTTTTCCTTTTATACTCATTGATAGCATCCAGTCATGCCTACTGCTGGTATTCAATATATACCTTATTGATTTCTATCTGGCTCATATATACAGAGACACATGACATCTTCTAATTTTATAGGAATCAGTCAGCTTAGAGAGCCAGATGCTTGACAGAGGTAAAATTACCCTTACAGGTGAGTAGAAAACTATTTGCCTAGCATTATGAACAATTTCATGTGTTAGCTACAATGGTAGATTTCCTACTGAGGAGTACTCTAGGTAGTAAGAAGTCTCTGTGTCAATATCCTATACTTGCTTTAGTTGATAAGGTCACAGAAAGATCTGGTGCTGTGAGATGTATGAATATAAAATGACACTGAGAATAAGAAAAGGAATTGACCTTCTGACTATGAGCTTGTTACTAATGTTCCTGCTGTGTTTCCTCTCACAAATGAGATCAGGACCTACTAAAGCTTTATCAGAAGTAATAAATTATTTTAGAGAGAGTCTTTGGTTATGTCAACTATCAAAATAATAAAAGTATCTGGCTACTTTCTCAATTAATGATCTCAACACATATCCTTCTTAAACAAATGTAGTTGTCCACCTACATATATAAGTGATATACTTATGTGGTTTCAGCAAAGCACTCAGTGAGAGCTGTAGCTGATTCAAATGTGAAATAGTGGCATTTTCTTAGTAGTTATTCATAGCAATGGAAAGGGCACATTATACTTACAGGGCTTTCAGTCAGTACTCATTAAGTCTTACTGTGTAGACACAGTATTATTCTTAGAACTATCAAGATTATGGATATTATTCGTTATCAATTCCACAAATTATAAATAATGGCAAATACTTCTTAGAATTCAGACTGCATACTTTAACAGACATAGACATTTCTGAGTGACTCTAAAAGATATCTGTTCTGCAAACAGAGCAATAAATCTTAAATGAAGACATATTTTGAGATCACTCATTGTATCAGAGTGTCTTAGGCTTCCAGAGTGATTTAAGGTGATTTCTTAGAAAAATACAATGCAGTGCTTTTAAAATGTAGCTATTTTTAATATGAAAATAAACTCAGCTGAGAAGCTATGTTCATTTGTAGTATATGTTTGTATACACACATGCTTTTATTAGGACAGTGCTTTGGAAATTAATTTTAAAAAAATATAAAATATTAATTGATATGAAATAACACTATAATGACATAAAGTAATGTTATTTAAAACCTTAAAATTGACTTTTTGATGATGTTGATTACATAGAACCATTGACAAAAATGATGTCTATTCATAAAAAAAGAAAAAGTAAAAGAGAATGAAAATATATATTATATTATATTATTGTTTTATGACATAATCCCTAAGGTATTTTTGCACTTTGCCAAATAACATTCTCTACAACATCTTATTATTGATTACTAATATATATAGGAAAAATTCAAGGGGTTAAGTGGATTTAATGTTTACTTGTCAAAAAAAAAGTATGTATAAAAGGATGCCAAAGATGTTTATACTCGAATTACTCTTTTGAAACACTGTATTTGGAAGAAACAAGTGGATGACTGATGTTTAAAAAAATGAATTGAGAGACTGAGGTGATTTCAGTGCCTTGGATTCCTATATGAAAGCACAATGTAAACGGTGTAACAAAACTTAAGCTTAACTAATCAGAAACTGCCAACTGACTACTAACTAGGAATTTCCACTGGATTATGCCCAGATATGAGAAAAATCAAGCTGTCCCCAACCAAATGACTTTACTTTGCTGACATGTTAGGCCTCTAAAAGTCTTCTGCTCATGCTATTGTTATGGAGGTCTTTGAACCTTTCACAATTTTGAGTGCTTTCTGATCATCAATCCTTTAAAGATCAAATAAATTCTGTTAAATTAATTTTGTTTAAAAATTCATTTTAAGAGTAGAAACTATTCAGACTTGTTTAAAAGACAAGACTGAAATTACTAAATTAGAAAATATGGGAGAGAGGGAAGAAAAAAAAAAAACTACAGAAACTCAAGTAATCTGTGGGAGAGAATGTAGACAAAATCACCTCCTCAAATGCCCACAATCCCAGACAATGGAAGAGTAAATTGAAATGTGAAATACTAAAAATAAACATCCTATTTCTAAGTCTCCTACAAAATTTTCAGTAGAGCAACCCCCCCCCCCCGCACACACACACATACACTCTATAAACAACAATAACAAAACACTTTGGGGGCAATGGACACATTTTGAATTTTTTATGCAAAATTTTGCATTTAAGGTTTTGCCAGGCAAAACCTAAGCTACTGATTAGATGCCAGCCATTAGAGAGCTAGGGTTGATATCTGAGCTACATATGTAAAAAGATTGCCCTATAGATTTATTAAATTAATATTATTATTAGGGATAACTTTGTCAGAATTTAGTAAAAATCCTGGGTTACAGTGCCTATGCAGTATAAAAAATGATTTATTTGCCTCTGTTTTAAAGGTTGCTATAGGCCTGCTGTAGTTAGCTTGTAAGAGTGCTGCAGTTTATTAAAGTTTGGAAGAAAAATATTGCTCAGTTACCTATGAAATGGTTATACACACATTTTGCTTTATCTCAAAATCTAAAGAGAAAAAAGAAACCTGTTTATATGGAGTACATAAGATGTTACGTGTCTTTAAGGATTCAAATTTACTATGATTTGGGAGCAACTGTTAATTATATTTATAATTTTTCTATAAATAAATATAAAAATTAGTCAGGAGTAGACTTACCTATATTTTATTCTACCAGTATTGTTATTAAAGCTGTAACTCTGTTATGAAAAAAAGCATCAATTTACCAAACTAAACCATACTAAATAAACAAAATGTTATGTTCATTTCCAGTAAAAATGGGAAAAGCACACTCTGCCCTATTATTGTCACTGATTTCAACTAAAATTTATGTACACAATGCATGGAGAACCTATCTGAGCAGTCTGAAAATGTAGTGGCTAGAGTCAAACTGGGTAAGAAACAACAGTTTAAAGTACCAATAAACTGGTGGTGTGTTTCCAGGTATTCCCCCATCCCTCTCATATCTCCTAGCTTTGACTCATGACAGCAAAAACCTTGAAGCTATGAAATGAGCGCAGACATAAAGATCTCTGTGTGAAGCTTTCCTTTCATAAGTTAAGGAGTGGGTAGGGAACACCCTACAAGATAGAGATAATGGGGAGTCTCCTATGAATTTATTATAAATCTATCAGCTATGTTTCATTTATCTGAAAAATTAATTTGGAATAGAAGGTTCACTCCTATGCTCACCTAAAAGATTATTTGCAGAAAGTTCCAGGTTTTCACTATGGAGTTACTCATGACATGGATGATGTAGTTCTCCAAGTGAATGATCCAAGGAAGAGGAAGAAAGAGAGTGGTCAACATAGAAGTTAGAGTGTCTTCTTACAACAGTATTTTAGAAATGACGCACAGTAATTCTGTTGCAATCCATTGGTTAAACAGATTGTTCCCAATGTGGGAAGGAACTAAGCAATGAGTTTACTTACTCAATGGGGTATATGGTAGTCCATCTTGTATTCTGGCTAACACAACTTACAAAGAGTCAGGGAACTCTAACAAATGCTCAAGGGAAAAGGCAATAAACAGAAGTGAAACTTGAGAACAACTAGATATTGAAAATTTAGACCATAATCTTAGAGCAGTAACTATAACTATGCTCCAAGAAGAAATGTCAAAGCCTGTTAAAACAAATGGAAAGATAGAAAGTCGTGGCAGACAAATTGGGTAACTTTTTAAAAGAATCAATTGGAAAATTTATAATTGAGAAAATGTATTAAGATAAAATATTCACTGGGGAGAGCCAATAACAGAATGGAGACAAGAGAGGAAAGAGTGTAAACTCGAAAATACATCACTATCAATCTTTTAATCTACAGAACTGGGGGAAAACACTCGAAGAAAAATTAGCAGAGTGTCAGGGATCTGTGAGGACAACATTAAAAGGATTAATATTTATTCCATGAGAATCGCAGAAAATAAGGAGAAATAATATCATGACAGAAAATTAAATACATGAGGCTAAAAACTTTATAAATTAGGCAGAAGACATAAACTTGTATAACAAAGTGTCTCAGTAAAGCTCAAGCAATATACATTTGAAGAGAGCTATGCACAGGGCATTAGAATAAAACTGCTAAAAACCAAATATGAGAAAATAAAAATCTTTTAAGTATCCAGAAGAAAATAAAACATTGTATATGGGAGAACAATGATTCAAAAAGTGACAGATTTCTCATCAGAAATCATGGATAACAGAAGGCATCTTAAAAGTGATATCAGAAAATAATAATAAAGCCAGAATTTTGTATCCTGTAAAATATTCTACAAGCCAGGCTCGGTGGCTCAGCCTGTAATCCCGCGCCTTTGGGAGGCTGAGGTGAGTGGATTGCCTGAGCCCGCAGGTTCGAGACCCGCCTGGGCAGTGAGACCTCATCTCTACAATAAATCAAAAAATCAGCCGGGCGTGGTAGTGCATAACTGTAATTCCGGCTACTTGGAAGGCTGAGGCGGAAGGATTGCCAGAGCCCAGCAGGTTGAAGCTGCAGTGGCCAGGAGTGGCCACTGCACTCCCGTCTGGGTGACAGAGTGAGACTCCAACTCAAAAAAAAAAAAAAAAATTCTACAAAAATAAAAATGATATAAAAACATGAATTAAAAGATTTCTATTTTTTAGAAAAGCTAAAATACTTTTGTGTCTACAGACTAACTAAAGCCCAAGAGCAATGTCTTTGAAAGAAAATGATACCAAAGGTAAAAGTGAATTTTCAGAAATAAAATGTAACATAAATTGTAAAAGTGTAGACAAATTTGAAAAACTGATTTTTTTCTCCTCTTAAGTTTTTAAGAATATATGTGATCATTGAATGCAAAAAGGTAACATAGTTTGATGATATTTTTTCTAAATATAGGTACAATATACATAAAAGCTACAACCAAAAGGAGAGATTGTAAAGAGATCTATAAGTTGTAAAGCTTCCATATTTTTAACTTAACTCAAAGTGATAAAATACAAAGTATATTGTGAAATGCTGAATATGTATAAAATAATTTCTGAGCAATCACAAAAACTGTATAAATCAATATATATTGAAGTAGAACACTAAATATTTCAAATACTCCTGATGAAGGCAGAAAATGGGAAACAGAAAAGAGAATAAGACCAGACAGAAAATAAAATTTTGAATAGTGCACTGAAATGACAACATCAATACCAACATTAAATGTAAATGTTTTAAATATGCTAGTTGAAAGTGATTGTAATATTGGGTATTATTTACTGTTACATGGATGTACTTTACAACCACAGTGAGGGAGACTTTCGGATCTGGTTACAAAACACCTGTCCAAATGGCTCAAGTAATAGATATATATTTAATGTTGTATATAATATATATGTATACAAGGAAAGACCCCCAAAACAAAATTTATTTATAAAAGAGTGTGTATATATTCTTACATGTTTAAACTACAGTCAACTTCAAAGTACTTTTGGTTTGATGCAATACACCTATCAAGATATTTTTCCACTGCTCAATTTTTGAACTCTCAATTTTGATGCCTTTTAGTGCATTTGCCATTTTTTGTTTTACCTCCTTCACATTGGCAAAATGTTTCCCTTTGGGGACTTTTTTAATACAGAAAAACAAAGCCAGTTAGGGTGAATAGAGGTGTGAGGCCTAGTTATCATGCCTAGTTATCATTTTTTAGTCAAAAACTGCTGAATGCTCAACAGCTGTGCTCATAAGTCACCCATCACGAAATAAGCAAATGTGTTGAAGGAACATATGTGTGTGTGTGTGTGTGTGTGTGTGTGTGTGTGTGTGTGTGTGTGTATTATATATATATAATATATATGTATAAAAGGAGAGACATACGCATGCGCACATACACACACAAACACATACATTTACATTTCACTGAAGCTGATGCAGTTTCTCACGACAACACTAGCTGGTACACTGACGTCAGTAGGTTCCTAGAATACTTACTTAGTGGGAAACTAGTAGTACAAAGCTCCCACCCTCCATAAAATAATTCCATATTTTTGGTATTTGTTTTGTGTGTGTGTGTGTGTGTGTGTGTGTGTGTGTGTAGGGACATCCCCAAACATGGTACATTTAGGTAGAAATGGTATCATTCATTCATAACAAGTGGGAATAAAAACGGCAAAACTACTTTGAGGGGAAATATTGTGATTTTATTATGATATCTTCCATTTTCTTTTTTCGGAAGCAAAATTATATGTATTTGCTGTGTACAACAAGATATTTTGAAGTATACACATATATGCATCGCATATATGTGTATACATGTATACATTTTGACACGGTTAAATCTAGCTAATTAGCAAATATATCACATCGCACAGTTATCATTTTTGCAAAATAGAGAGCAGAATGCTGCTTAGAAGAGGCTAGGATGGTTGGGAGGAGGAATGACTTAATGGTGTTGGCCAAAGGATTATGTAATTATGGTTAGATAGGAGAAATATGTTCAAAAGATCTATTGAACACTTTGTGACTACAGTTAATGATGATATAATGTATTCTTGAAAAATATAAAGACAGTGGAAGTTAATATAATGAATGTAAATATGTCAACTTCTAATTAAACTAAACATATACTTACTGTGTGATCTAGCAACGGTATTCTTGGGCATTTACAACAGAGAAATGAAAATTCATATTCATGCAAAACCTGCATGTGACTGTCCATAGTAGCTTTATGTATGACAATCAAAAATAGAAAAAAACAAGCCGGGCTCGGTGGTTCGGCCTGTAATCCCGCGCCTTTGGGAGGCTGAGGTGAGTGGATTGCCTGAGCCCGCGGGTTCGAGACCCGCCTGGGCAGTGAGACCTCATCTCTACAATAAATAAAAAAATCAGCCGGGCGTGATAGCGCATGCCTGTAATTCCGGCCACTCAGAAGGCTGAGGTGGAAGGATCGCTGGAGCCCAGCAGGTCGAGGCTGCGGTGGCCGGAAGCAGCTACTGCACTCCAGTCTGGGCAACAGAGTTGAGACTCCAACTCAAAAAAAAAAAAAAAAAAAATAGAAAAAAACAAATGTCTTTAAATGGGTGAGTTGTTAAATTGTTTGGAAGTATATATTCATTCATGCCATGGAGCTACTGATACATTGATACATGTAAGAATGTGGATGGATCTTCATTGAAACATCCATATATGCAAGATTTTGGATGGATCTCCAGAGAATTATGCTGAGTGAAAAAAGTCCTATCTCAAATGGTTACATCATATGTGATTCCAATTATCTAACCTTCTTGATATGACAACATTATAGAGATAAAGTTTGGTGATTTCACAGATTGTGATGGGGAAGGATGCAGACAGGAAGTGGTTGTGACAATCAAAGGACATCATGAAGAATCTTTGTGATGGAACTCTTCTATATCTTGACTGTGGTGAAGACTGCATGAAGCCTCACAAGTGAGATAATTGCATAGACATAACCATGGGTATGTGTGCGCGCGCGCGCACACGCACACACACACACACACACACACGTAAAACTAGCAAATTCTGAATAAGGCAAAAGGATTATATCCACATCAATTTCCTTCATGTGATATTGTACTATATTTATGTAAGATATTAGCATTGAGAGAAACTGAGTGGAGACATTTAAATAAACTCAAGCATCAATTTTTCCATTCAGATTTATCTAGATCTCATAAAATGGAGACTAAATTAATAATTTAATTTTTTAAGTTAATAATTACTAATACCTGGCACAGTCTCCTACTCTATTACTGAAAACACAGTATTGCTTCTAAATCTGTCTCTCCCACTAAAGTGTGGACATCTTGATGAAAGAGTCTATACATCTTTGTATTCCCAGAGCCTAGCACTGTATTCCCAGAACCTATCCTGGCACAGCATAGATGCTCCATCAATATTTCTAAAATAAATTCAGAAATAAAAGAAAGAAACTCCACTAAATAAAAAAAATATATACTGGGGAATTTTCCAAGATTATAGTGACTTTTATTTAGTAAGAACAAATTTTGGAACAGAAGTGTTTAATTTTACAGGTAAGAGTCTTAGACAATATAGTATTTTTACCTTTTTGTCACAAAAACAAATATGCCCAATGGAAAAATGGTCTAGAGCATTATGTCTGTAATAGCTACAGATAATATGATCATTTATTTACTATGATGGTTAGCTGAGGAAATCAGACACTTGGCTCATGCTGTGCAGCTGTTTATATTATATGCTGGGGGTGTCAAAATATATACTCATTTTAAGATATGTTAACTAAGTACTACTTTTAGAAGTTGAATTTAATTACATTGGCAATCTGTAGTATGATGCTCACTAAAATGTGGGGTTAACAAATAAATGCTAGTGCCACCATGCAACAGGCAAGACAGTCCAAGAAAATGGCGGAAGCGCAGCTGCCATTTGAGAAGTGCAAGACCATTTTAAAGTAGTATTTGAAATTTGAGAACACTGGGGAAGTACAATGACCATGGAGGCGTGAGTATGCAACATAACCTCCAATACGCCTAACAATTACACTCATTTGTGATAAGTTTAAGGCGCATAGTACTGCTTGTGAGTAACGTTTAAATTACGTATTATCTCACCGAAAGGGCTTTAATTAGTGATATGGATTTTTCAGGTCAGCCTGGGCTTCAAGAGTTTCAGCTCAATGGGTTGGCCATCCAAGCCCCAGAGAGGGTCATCAAGGGGCTGGTAAGCCTAGCCCCAGAAGTGTCAGATCTAATGGGCTGGCAAGCCAAGCCAGAGAGTGTTTTCCTGGTTTCTGAGGGCTGGCAAGCCTAGCCCTCTGAGTATTTCAGCTTCAGAATCTTGCTTTCTTCTGGCAACTCTCTTGGCTCAGCCGGCTATGTTGGCTGGCAAGCCAGCCTCTGGGGTGCACAGCTTTTTGGCTCTATCTTCTGTAGCTCTTCAGGTTGCAACCCTTCAGGGTCAAGGTTCTTTTCTCATGCCCAGGAAGAATGAGGGATACGGGCAGCTGGAATGTGAGACAGCAAGATTTATTGAGAGAACAGAGATGCTCCCACAGTGGGAGGCAACCTCAAAGGGGTTGCCTGTCTGGGGCCAAAAACCTGGTGCTTATATAGCCCTAAATCTAAGCCAATTGGCTAGCACTAGCTGTGAGCTGTTGCTGTTCAGATTGGTCAGTTTTAAGGATCAAGGGGTCTAATGGTGAACTGATCGGTTGCTTTCCATTCCAACAGTGAGAACTTGAGCTCTAGCTTGAGAAGCACCCAGGGAGCTTGTTTACCAAAGCTAAGCCTGAGAGGCCTGCCTGGAGTTAACTACATTGTTACCAGAGGACCTGCCTGTCTGTCTGCCTAGCCTTTTTCTAGCTATCTCCTGTGTCATTAGTTAAAGAATGTTTTCAGAATTATAATCAAATTGGTAGAAGAGAAGCAGTTTTTACTATATCCCATTTAACCAATTGTGACTCAAAATTACTAATATTATAGAATAGAGACCATATCTTAAAGGACATTGGACTGACTGTACTTTTAAAACTAGAACCTAGTTTGCTTGTTTGTTTTTTGTGTTTCTTTATAGATTGTAACAATAATGTCTTAAAGTGAATAGTAAAAGAGCATTGGTATTATCCCTGAAGTCAAGTCCCATTTCTGTAATTAATCAGCAATGCAACTTACTCTCTCTGAGGCTCGTAATTCTCTTTGTAAAATGGGGATTGTCATATACCTCATAAAGAGTTTCTATAGGTAAAATAAGTAAAATAATATATAAAACACAGAGTTGAGTGCATGAAAGAAAAAACACACTATGTAATTGGGAATGTTAGTACTTCTTTATTGTTAAGTAGAGTTTTTAACATTTACAGAGTCTTTTAAATCATTTAACATGTCAGAACAGCACACCAAAGTGGAGCACTTAAGGCTAGAAAGGATAATGTACTTGCACAATATACAAATTCATGGATATGAACATTGTACTAGAATGCCAATTCTCTGTTTCCCAGTACATGGATATTTATCAGAGAAATACAAGTAGCAAATTATATGCAATAGCTTTTTGGAGCTTTGGAGGTCAAGTTAGAATTGTCAATGTAGTAATAGCATCATAAAATCATATGTTGAATTAAGGTTTGGATATTAATAAAATCACTTTATTTACAGTTGAAAAAATTGGATCCTGGATGATTCAGTGAAGACCCACATTTCAAAACTTTTACAATGAAATAGGGACCGAGCGCTTAATTCACAAACACCGACACCAAAGTACGAGTTATAAAAGGAGAGTTTTATTAGCTAAGAGCAGGGCCGGCGGCCACTTGCCTGCTGGACAGAACAGTTCCACAGCAAGGGGCCCCCGTTAGCTGTAGGGGCTTGCTTAAATGGGGTGAAACCACATTGGGACTTTCCAAGCGGGCCAAACCGCAACATCCTGGAGGCCTAGGTACTTTTCAAGCAATGCTAGCGGGGTTCACAGAAGCAAAAAAAAAGTTGTTAAACAGTTTAACCTAGCCAGCAGGTGCTGTTGCCAGTTTCCAGGAAGGTAACTTTTTAACTGTGCAAAGGCTGAGTTTATGCTTAGCCTAATTTTTGACATTGTAGATGTCTTTTTAAGGCCCCCTTCCACATCCCCTCCTTTCAGTTGTTCCTGGAGTCAAATTATTGACTCTTCATATAGGGAATTATATTGAGTTCTGAGGACCATTAATTTTATTGATGACACATAATTTTTAACATAACCAAGGAGGCTTATGTATGGGTCTTGGTTTTTCCAAGGAGCAATAGTTTCGCCCCCCCCCATGCAACACAGTGTCCTGTTTTGTGTCAATGGGCTGGTCCCGATGCCAGGCAAGCATAAAACCCAACAAATTTAAGTCGTTTTTCATAAGCTGAGGTGCCGCATTCGTCAGTGTGTGTGTCCCCGGGGGTTAGACCTGGCCATAATTTACAAAGGTCAAAATTAAAAACAGTTTGCCTGCTTTCTCTGTAGGTGGCAATTACAGTTCCAGTGATGGTATTTCTCAGTTCCCAGGAATAGTTCTCTGGAGTATAGGGATTATGCGGGTTAGGCCAATAGGCCTCAAGCTGGGGAAAGTATGCAAGGAATATGATTAAGATACCAGAGACTACAAAAGTCTTATCTTTTTTTTTTTTTTCTTTGAGTTGGAGTCTCACTCTGTCGCCCAGACTGGAGTGCAGTGGCCGCTCCCGGCCACCGCAGCCTCGACCTGCTGGGATCCGGTGATCCTTCTGCCTCAGTCTTCTGATTATCCGGAATTACAGGCGCGCTACCACACCCGGCTGATTTTTTGATTTATTGTAGAGATGAGGTCTCGCTGCCCAGGCGGGTCTCGAACCCACGGGCTCAGGCAATCCACTCACCTCAACCTCCCAAAGGTGCAGGATTACAGGCTGAGCCACCGAGCTCGGCTCAAAAGTCTTATCTTTAGAGGATCTTCTCCAGCAGCTGGTTTGACGACTTTCCATGTTTCCGGGGACATGGTGGTGACTGCCTTTACTTGTGAATGATGAATCCAGAGGTGGACACCGCTGACTTTGACGGCCGTAGAAGTAGTAATGATCACTAGGTGGGGCCCTTTCCACCTTGGGTTGAGAGCCTCAACTTAGTGCCGTTTTATCCAGACCTGGTCACTGGGCTAGAACGGGTGTGGATGTTCTGGAACCGGTTTCCGGAAGGCTGCCTGCACAGTCTCAGTGACAGCTTGCTGAACTCTTTGAAGAGCCTGCAGTGACTGAAGCAAATTACGGTTAGACAGTTCTAGTGCTTTTTCCAGTCCAATTTTTTGAAGTAACGGCAGGGGCCATCCAAACAGAATTTCAAAGGGGGTTAGACCCTTGATGTAGGGGGTGCACCTGGCCCTTAAGAGGGCATAGGGAAGAGTGTTACCCAACCTTTGCCAGTCTCCATGGTTAATTTGGTTAAGGTCTCCTTAAGCATCCAATTCATTTTTTCTACCTGTCCTGAACTCTGGGGATGATAAGTACAATGTAAGTTCCAATTTATCCCCAGGGTTTTTGCAATACCTTCAGTAAGTTTAGAAATAAATGCTGGGCCATTATCTGAGTCTATTGAGATAGGTAGACCATATCTTGGTATGATGCCATTTAAGAGTTTCTTTACTGCTACAGAAGCAGTTTCAGTTTTTGTAGGAAATGCCTCAACCCATCCCGAGAAGGTGTCTACCAAGACCAATATTTATATCCATATTGCCCAGGTTTGACTTCTGTAAAGTCTATTTCCCAATGTCTCCCAGAGGTTAGCCCCCTATCTCAGACCCCTTGGGTGGATACACTGACCTTAGCATTATTAGTCTGCTGGCATGACACGCAGTCTTGAATGAGCTCCTGAGCGAGCTGGTCTAGATGAGGGAGATAGAATTCTTTTCTCATAAGTTTGGTTAGTTTTGTCTTTCCCAAATGAGTACCTTCGTGGAGCTGCCTTAGGATTTGTTGTCCCAGGACTCGAGGGAGGAAGGTTCTGCCGTCTTGAAGTTGAACCCATCTGTCTGGGTTTGAGGTTGTCTGTAATTTTTGTGCAGCGAGGAGGTCCTCTTCTGTATATTTTGGTGGCTCACATAGAACCGGAGGAGGCAGTGCCAGCGGGCAGGTGGTTCTGCGGTAAGCAGCTTCTCTGGCTGCTTGATCTACTTTTCTATTTCCTATTGCCTCTTTTGAGTTTCCTTTTTGGTGGCCCGGGCAATGGATGTTGGTGACCTGTTTGGGGGTCCATACTGATGCCAGGAGGTCTAAAATCTCTGTTTTATTTTTTATAGTTTTCCCCTCTGCGGTGAGCAATCCCTGCTCCCTGTAAATTGTCCCATGAACGTGTGCAGTTGCAAACACATACCTGTTTTCAGTGTAGATGTTGACAACTTTTCCTTCACTTGCTTTTAGGGCCTTGGTTAGGGCAATCAGTTCTACTTTTTGGGCCGAAGTTCCCTGCGGAAGAGGCTCAGGCCAAATAGTTCCCTGTAGAGTAACCGCCGCTCCCCTGCATACCTTACCGTATTCTGGATGAAACTGCTGACATCCGAGAAAAGTTTTAGGTTGGGGTTTGTTCTCGGGACATTGGTTAGGTCACAGTACAGTTTCTGGAACTCAGTTGTTTCATAACAACAATGCAGCGGCCCCGTGGGACTTTTTTCCAGTAGTAAAGTTGCGGGGTTCAAGCTGGGAGTATGCTGGAACTTGATGCGGTGTTGATTTAAAAGCAGCACTTGATAATGAGTTATTCGGGCATTCAACATCCATTTGTCAGGGGACCCTCGGTGTAAAAACTCCACTGCATGCATGGCCATGACAGTCAGATTCTGGCCCAATGTTAGTTTGTCTGAGTCCTTTACTAACATGGCACTGGCTGCTATAACCCATAAGCAGGGCGGCCAGCTCGAGGCTCCCAGGTCCAGTTTTTTTGACAGGTAGGTGACTGACCTGTTCCATGGGCCGAGCTTTTGGGTTAGGACCCCCCCCCCGGGCAATGCCTTGTCTTTCATCCACATAAAGGTGGAAAGGTTTTTCAATATCCAGCAAGGCCAGGGCCGGAGTTGAGACCAGGGTGTTTTTAAGGGCCTGGAAAGCTTTGTTCCCCTCTGGTGTCCATTTAAAATTAGTCTCTGACCCTTTGGTTATTTCATAGATGGGTTTTGCAAGTTCAGCAAACTTAGGGATCCATAGTCGGCAGTATCCTATAGCTCCCAAGAATTCCTGGACCTACCTTTTGCTTCCTGGGGCCGAGATGCCTGGAATAGCCCGAATGCACTGGGCAGTCAGGCATCTTTTACCTCCCTAGAGGTTTTACCCAAGGCATGTGGCTACAGTCATACAGAGCTGAGCCTTTTTTGCTGACACCCTATACCCCAGAGTCTGAAATTCTTTAAGCAGGTGCCTGGTGGCATGCAGGCACTCACCTTCTCATGTGGCTGTGATTAACAGATTATCTACATACTGTAGCAGAGTTACTTCAGGGTGCTGTTGCCGGAAAGTTCAGAGGTCTTGGCGAAGAACTTCATTGAACAGTGTGGGAGAGTTTTTAAATCCTTGTGGGAGTCATGTACAGGTTAACTGGCCATTTTCCCCTTTTTCAAGATCTTTCCATTCAAAAGCAAATAAAGGTTGGCTCTGCTCAGCCAATGGGATGCTGAAGAACACATCCTTAAGGTCCAGGACAGTGTATACCTGCCTCTCTGGAGTTAACCCACTGAGGAAGGTGTATGGTT
The DNA here is from genome assembly GCA_027257055.1 of Cephalopachus bancanus. Classification (NCBI taxonomy): domain Eukaryota; kingdom Metazoa; phylum Chordata; class Mammalia; order Primates; family Tarsiidae; genus Cephalopachus; species Cephalopachus bancanus. The sequence continues at coordinate 8,500,499 of JAPVLO010000041.1, forward strand.
TGGGAACTGTGGGATGGTTATCCTCCACTCACCTGTTGACCTCCCTGAGGTCCTGTACAGGGTGGTAGTCTCATGTGCCTGCCTTTTTGACAGGAAGAAGCGGGATATTCCAGGATGAGTGGCACAGAACTAGGAGTTCAGCTTCCCAGAGATGCTGGATATGGTTTGCTATGCCTTTTCGGGCCTCTGGGGATACAGGGTACTGTTTTACCCTAATAAGTGTTGCCTGACTTTTGAGATGTACGACTGGCGGTTGATGGGATGCCAGCCTCTGGGAGTTTAATTCAGCCCAGGCTTGGGGAAACTCAGTCTGCAGCTGGACCAGCAGTATGATGTTTGAAGAGTCAAGAGGAGCCCCACCTTCTGTTAACGCATATTCCTCACTTAGGGGAACAGTAACAAGAATTTTTGATGTCCCAGGTGGGTTTAGGCTTATTGCTGCCGTGGTTTCCTCAAAACCTATGTTGGCCTTAAGCTTGTGTAAGAGGTCACGTATCAGGAGTGCGTACAGGCAGTCTGGTATTACTAGGAATGAATGAGTTACTTCCCCTTTTCCCAACTTTATTGTTCTTTTGGTGGTCCAGGGGCATAATTGAGTCCCAGTTGCCCCCTGGACCAAGGAATGCTTATTCTGAAGCAGGCCGTTGTACTTTTGGAGGACTGAATACTCAGCCCCCATGTCCACTAAGAAGTGGACAGGGCTTCCCCCCACCGTAAGTTTCACCCTGGACTCCAGGGGGGAACTGACAGAGCCCCAGCTCCATCAGTCAGTTTGTAATAAAAGCACAGGAGTAGATATTGGTGGGCACTCCCTCGGAGGCTACTCCTGTGGTCAGGGTGGCCTGTCTGGGCAGGCTTTTACCCAGTGCCCAATTTTTTTACAGTAGGCGCATTGATTTTTTGCTAGTGGAGTTTTTCGCCTGGTGCTGGTCCCTCTTTTCCCTGTTGGTTGCTTGGGTTTAACTTCCTGTAAAGCTGCTGCTACTACTCTGGCCATCTTTTTGGATTGTTGGTCTTCAAGTGAGTCCCTGCTATTATAGACCTTCTGGGCTGCCTCAGTTAATTCTGATACACTTTTCCCTTCAAATCCTTCAATTTTCTGCAATTTCTTTCTTATATCAGGGACCGACTGGGAGACAAGGGCTATAACTAAAGCCCTCCAATTTTTTGGAGCCTCTGGGTCTATGGGAGTATACATCTAATAGGCCTCCATAAGGCATTCCAGAAAAGCCATGGGAGCTTCCTGTGGGCCCTGAGTTACCTCACTTACCTTAGATAAATTTGTGGGCTGCCTGGTGGCAGCCCAGAGACCCCCCCCATTAGAGTTCTGCGGTAGGTGGTGAGACACTCTGAAGGACTGGAAGTATGGCTTTTAGAGTTTCCTGTAGGGCTAAAACACGAGAAGAATTAGCTTTCTTTTCGACTTTCTTCATCCATGATGGCTGCTGCATTACCAGGAGGTACCAGGCAGTGATGTACGGAATCTAGTCTGGGTGGCGTCAATAGATGAACTGTCGGACCTTCCCCACTATAGCAGGGTTGAAGGTCCCCTCCGGTGACCAGCTGCAATTAGGAAATGTGGGACATTTGAGGAAACAAAAGGTGGTTAGGTTTCCGTGGTTTACCTGATAACCTGACTGCTTGCCGCTCCTTGGTAATCCTTGAAGTGGCACAAAACCAGTTGCAGAGGGATGTCAGGCTTAGAGCACTGCTGCCCCATAATATTGATAGCAATGACAGACACAACAGTGACTAACACTGAACAAATAAAGACAATAACACAAACTGAACAGACAGACCTAACTGCCCGAGGGCAATACCAGAGGGCCCGTTGACATCTCACTGGGACCTCGGACCCAGGAATTAGTGCTGTGTTCAGCTTTCCTGTGGGTCCAACCAGAAGAGTGCACAAACAGAACAGAAACTTGACTTACCTCTCAGAGGACTCTGGGGACATTGTGAGTCTGCCAGAGACGACAATCAGCCATTTGCGAGTCCACAGACTCACCAGGCCCAACGAACACTGAGGTTTGTGCGTATGCAGACCCACAAGGTCAGCTGGTGATTGGGGCTGGGGATTAAGCTCTTGGCTGGGGATTAAGCCCCCAGATGAAATAGGTGCTGAGCGCTTAATTCACAGACACCAACACCAAAGTACAAGTTATAAAAGGAGAGTTTTATTAGCTAAGAGCCGGGCCGGTGGCCACTTGCCTGCTGGACAGAACAGTCCCACAGCAAGGGGCCCCCATTAGCTGTAGGGGCTTGCTTAAATGGCGTAAAACCACATTGGGACTTTACAAGCTGGCCTAACCGCAACATCCTGGAGGCCTAGGCAATTTTCAAGCAATGTTAACGGGGTTCACAGAAGTGAAAAAAAGTTGTTAAACAGTTTAACCTAGCCAGCAGGTACTGTTACCAGTTTCCAGGAAGGGAACTTTTTAGCCGCAAAGGCTGAGTTTATGTTTAGCCTAATTTTTGACATTGTAGATGTCTTTTTAAAGCCCCCTTCCACAATACCAGTTTATCAGTCTGTCCACTATTATAGATGCCCCTTTTCAAAAGTTCTCATAATTGTCTGGCATTCATGATGAAATCTTGTTCACAATAGAATAAGAATATTATTAAAAGAACAAATAAGAAATAACACTATTTTAATGTCCACTACCATCTATAAATTAGTTTTACACAGTGTCTCTTAATCTTAAGTCCTTTTACCTTAACAGGGATCCTGAATTCCCTAGGTATTATATGCAAAACTTTGCTAGTATGTTCATAACTATTTTTTTGTGGAGAAAACATAGGACATTTTAATCTGATTTTAATAGATTGACAAGCTGATTGGTTGACTCTAAGAGAACAAAACATGTAATTCTAAATATGGTAGAGTCAGAAAAGAAAAGAAGATCCAGAATATAGAATGATGGAAGTGTGGGCATAATTTGTTGGGAGGTCATTAGGTGGAATGTACAAATATAGGTGAATGAGGAGAAGGAAGAACATCTAGATTATATTTCATCTTTTCAGGATTTTACTGCTTGACTTGTTTGAATCAACTCTATTCAAAAACTCTTGGTAAAACTGGAAAACTGCCTGATAGTTTTTACCTGAAATTCATACAAAAATCAATTTTTATTGAGTTCTGTGATTATACTTGTGGAACGAATTTGAGTTAGGTGCGATAGATGGTTAAAAAAAAAGTCACTATTATAGTATATGATGTTATCATTTTCCCTCTATGTCTGGTACATTGTAGTGAATTATCCTCATTTTATAGTTGACATAATTGAGCAACATTAAAGGCTAACTTGTCTAACATTGCTCAGTTAAGTATTCCAAATGGTGTTCAAATTGAGATAAGAAGATAATTTTGGTTCCATTGACCACAATCTTAATCCCTATACTAAACTGCCTCTTATAGGGCTTTATCTGGGTTACAGACAGATGTGTCTTTTATAGATTAATATAAAATTATAGCCTTTATCACCAACATTCAGATAAATTTATTATTCAAAAATTGCCATACATTAGATGCAAAAGGGTGACATTTTTGCCAAATCAAAATGCAGTCAATATAACAGTACCATCAAAGATAAAAACCAACTCTGCTGTTTTCTTTAAAATCTATTTCTATAAGATATGGGATATTTTAAAGACATATTTACCTTTTTATATGTTTTCCAGTAAATTTTAAATGGATGTTTAATTGACATAAACATATACTTTTTAGGACATCTGGTTCAATATAATTTTGTTAATTAATAGGTACTAAGTCATTTTATACAACAGCTATCAATATTCTCATAAAAGTGATCTTTGAAACTTATAGAATGTTGGAAATATATAGAATTACTGAGAATGATAAGAGGAGAAGGAGAGAGAGAGAAAGGGGAGTTCAAAGAGTAAGTATTTCTGATATTACATAGCAATTTTAACTATGGGACATTATTTCATTTTGTTTTTAAGCTGTATTTTTATTTTAGTTATTCATGTAAGGTTTACAAAGATGTGATAATTAAAATTTAAAGCCAAAGCACACTCCTCTGCTTGGAGGAATTCAGGCACAAATTTAGGCATTTATTGAACAACACAAGCCGGGCTTGGTGGCTCAGCCTGTAATCCCGTGCTTTGGGAGGCTGAGGTAAGTGGATTGCCTGAGCCCGTGGGTTCGAGACCCTCCTGGGCAACTTGGCGAGACCTCATCTCTACAATAAATCAAAAAATTAGCCAGGTATGGCAGCATGCACCTGTAGTTCCAGCTACTTGGAAGGCTTAGGCGGAAAGATCACCGGAGCCCAGCAGGTCGATGTTGCAGTGGCCACTGCATTCCAGTCTGGGTGACAGAGTGAGACTCCAACTCAAAAAAAAAAAAACACACATTTTGAAAACTTTTCTGCAAAACTTCTTACCTTTCAGCAAAGAAAGAGCCACACATATCTTGCAGATTTTGTTGCTAAAGAGAGAACTAAAAATACCTGTATAATGTATATATATATATATATATTATATATATACATATATATATATATAATATATATATGGTTTATATACAATTTAACTTAGGTATATTTATCGATAGAATTTTGTGTGACTGTTAAAATAAACATATAGGAACTTCTTTAACTTTAAAAAAGTAATATGAAATTCCATTTATAGAAGAAATAATATTTCATGCTAACATATATTCATGCAAATAAAGAAAAAACAGAAATATCAGGAAAGATACATGTCATACTAACATTGGTTGTGGGGAGATAAGACTTTCATTTGTTATTATAAGTATGTTATTTGTGTTTGGTTTTGTTTTTTGAGTTGGAGTCTCACTGTCGCCCAGACTGGAGTGCAGTGGCCGCTCCCAGCCACCACAACCTCGACCTGCTGGGCTCCGGAGATCCTTCCGCCTTAGCCTTCCAAGTAGCTGGAACTACAGGCACGAGCTACCACGCCTGGCAAGTTTTTGATTTATTGTAGAGATGAGGTCTCGCCAAGTTGCCCAGGCGGGTCTCAAACCCACGGGCTCAGGCAATTCACTCACCTCAGCCTCCCAAAGGCGCGGGATAATAGGCTGAGCCACCGAGCCCAGCTATATGTATGTTATTTGGACAATAAAACCAAACTAAAAGTCAGGTAAGGAGAGATTTAATATTGAAAGTATTCCAGAGAAAAGAGTTGCTTATCATGTAAGACTGGTGTGAGTATAAAATATGTAAATTTGACTATCTTTTTATGGTGTATTGGAATATTCACAGACTTTAAAATTGTTGTAATATGAACTCAAGATAGATGTAAGGAAGGTAACAATACCTGTAAAATGGATAGGAACATTTTAATGATACAAATAAAAATGAAATTCCCTTTAAAAATACACTAACTCAAATCATGAGTTTCAAATAGGGTATTTCTTTGCCTTATGGTACTTGCCAGAACAAAGAAGTGCTAGATAAATGCAATTTGTAACAACTACTAACATTTCAAAGTTATAATATTCAGATATCTCCTTTTTTTTTTTTTTTTTTTTTTTTTTTGAGTTGGAGTCTCACTGTGTAGCACAGACTGGAGTGCAGTGGCCGCTCCCGGCCACCGCAGCCTCGACCTGCTGGGCTCTGGTGATCCTTCCGCCTCAGCCTCAGATATCTCTTTTAATGAAATTTTTGGTACAATTGTTACATAATCATTTAAAAATGTTATTTAAAAATATTTCATGACCCTATGAATTAAAAATAATCGACAAGTAACAAGAAATAGAACTTCTGAAAGGTCCAAATCCAAAGCAGTAATAGTCTCTGAGAAAGTCTGATTCTTTTCTATGTGTGTTTTCTTAACCAGTTTTTGGTCAAATGATTCTTCACAATAAACTTATTTTCTCTCCAAAACTGTATACTTGAAAGTCAAAGTCTACTTTATTGTACACTTTTATCTACAGTTAATACTGAGGCACTGAAAGTTTTGCTACTTATTAATAAGAATTTTCCAAGCTTACTGTGCATACCTACGGGTTTATTTTGAGTGTGTTGAGATTTTTTTGTTTCTGACATGGTGAGTATTGTACACTGAAATAGTGATTTTCTAGTATTTATCTTTTGGTTGAGACACAAGACCATTGAGGAGACAAGTAAAACAAATCTGAATTACTAGCTTTGGAATTATACTTTATTCACATCTTACTTTGTATAATTTCATGTAATTGAAAGCTAAATAGTAAGAAACAGAAACACTGGTGTACATGAATTTATCCTAACTTAACCATGGTGCTGTCGTTGCCTCAGCTATTATTAAAACAGAGGTAGATATGAATAGTTCTCTAAGCAGTTATTTGATTTGCTATATATAGAGACTTAGATTAGGAAACTGCAATCTGATTAGTTAACATGGATATAAACCCATGTAATTATTTTCAGGCAAATGCACAAATCAAGACAAAAATGCCAATCACGATACTGTATCACTCCATCCAAAAATGTGCTCTGCATTTAAAAACAGGAAATGCCAAAAACTCAAAGTTATTTGTACATCAGAGTGTGGAATTCACTGAAAATGTCACTAAAACTGAAGTATACAAAATCAAATAGTGATGAAAAAGCAAAAAGTCACATTGTTTATTTTAAATGGAGATTTTTTGTGTTAGAATTTTACTAATGTTTACATGACTTATTTATTAAAATAATTTAAGAAACAAATGAAGATAATTTGTAATAATATGGAAACATTGTATTTTTGTGTTTTCATGTTATCTTTCAATTCTTAAAAGTTAAAAAATGAAATTGAATCTATTGTTATATTTACAAATCATAAATAAGAATAAAGATATATAGTAAATATTTAAGCTTAAATTTACCTTTATAGCACTATACACTGGAAGAATTTTATTCAAAAATATTTTTAATAAAGCTGCTGTTTGAAGGACATATAGAAAGAATTGAATGCTTTCATCTTATTCAAATAGAGCTTTAGAAGAAAACTTATTATTCTTGAAAGGATTTACTTAAACCTATCACAGATTAACTACTAATGTTACAGAGGTGAATTACAGGAAGATATTCCTTGGAATCTCAAAATGGATTCCTGGAGCTTTTAGAAAATTGAATTATTTTCTGGTAAGTAATCAAGGTCAATCAACAAGCAAAAACCCATAAACTAATACTATTAGAAAAATATGCTACAAAAATGTTAGGATTCGAGAATATATTTTGCTTCCCTTCTTCAACTTGTTGTATATTATACAACATGTTGTATATTTTACTTTAGATAAGAAACATTATTGGTACTAGAAACTTTTATGCTCTCTCATAAAATCTTTTCAGCAATATAATGCTTATTTATCCTACTTATTATTAGACTTATGACCTAGCTACAACAATTTAATTATTTCTAAGATCAGTTTTAAGTGGTAGACAAGTCAACTGCATATTTTAAGTGAATAAAACCATACAGTTGACACTTGAACCATGCTTGGATTATAGGTACTACTTCCCAGTCAGTTGTAAATAATGTGTAAAGTCTGAATCCCACAAAACTTAGCTACCTATAACCTACTGCTGCCTGGAATCTTTACCAATAGCAGTCAATTGACACGTTTTATATGTTATATGTGCTAAATGTTGTATTCTTGCAATACAGTAAACTAGAGAAAAGAAAATGTCATGAAGAAAACCATGAGACAGAGAAATTATATTTACTATTCATTAAGTGGAAGTTGATTGTCATAAAGGTCTTCACCCTAATCATACTCACATTTAGATGGAGGAAGAGGAAGTCTTGGTTTGTTGTTGATGTAAGTTGATGCAGAGATGTAAGTGGTAAAGAGGGTAGAAGGGGAGGAAGGAGAGATAGGCACACTTAGTGTAACTTTTATTGAAAAACAAATCCATGTATAAATGAACTTGCACAATTCAAACTCATGTTGTTTATTGGTGAACCATACTTATCATATTTATATTAGGCAAAATTAATATACTGTGGAATGCACAGATTTTAGGTATACAATTAAAAGTTTGTATGTATATACCCTTGTTATGGCCGTAACAGTAAGTCCTGTCCCTGGTAACCACCATTGTCTCTGCTTCAATGAGTTTGACATTTTTAGATTCTACATATAGGTGAGGTCATACAGTATGAGTATTTGTTTTTCAGTGCCTGACTTATTTCACATAGCATAAAGCTCTGCAATTTCATCCATAGTGTTACAATGATGGGATATCCTCTTTTTAAAAAATTAATAGTATCCCACTACACATCTGCATATTATATATATATATATATATTTTTTTTTTTTTTTTTGAGTTGGAGTCTCGCTCTGTCACCCAGACTGGAGTGCAGTGGCCGCTCCCGGCCACCCTAGTCAAGACCTGCTGGGCTCGGGCAATCCTTCCACCTCAGCCTTCCTAGTAGCTGGAACTACAGGCATGTGCTACCACACCCGGCTAATTTTTTATTTATTGTAGAGATGAGGTCTCGCCAAGTTGCCCAGGTTGGTCTTGAACTCGCAGGCTCAGGCAATCCACTCATCTCAGTCTCCCAAAGGCGTGGGATTACACCAAGCCCGGCTCCAAAATATATTTACTTTATTTATTGTTGATGGACAATTAAGCAGACTTCATATCTTTGCTATTATGAATAACGCTGAATGAACATAGGAATGCAACTTTCTCTATGACATGCTGATTTCATTCTTTAAAATATGTACCCAGACATGGAGTTTCTGAATCATATTTTTAATTTTTTGAGGACTCTCCATATTGCTTGTGTTAATTTACATACCCACTAGCAGTGTGCACAATTTCCCATTTTTCAACATCTTCACCAATATGCTTATTTCAGTAGCAGGTATATTAAAAATGGTTGTAATTTTTAAAAATTTAATTATTTTATGATGAATTTAGGTTAAATTGTCTTTAGGAGATGTCATAGGAGAAGATAAACACAAAGCAGAAGTATATCATATTTTAAAATCTATACAAACTCAAATATATACTTGAGACATTAAGTACCCACAAAAGGATTTGAGTTGAGTATGGCTGAGTCATTATATTTCTAAAATATTTTAAATTATTATATGCTTTCTTTCTGACTTTTTTTCCTCAAAAACCAAAAAAGAGAATTGAAATGTTTATAAAAATGTGCAAATAAATAACTTTTATCTCTGGCTCAAAATAGATCACTCTTGTTTCAGCAGTCTGAATTTAGTTGGGGTTCCAGTGGATTGTAGTAACTATTATACATATGTAAAGATTAGTTATTTAAAATTATTTGAACCAAAATTTCCTCTACTGCAAAATGGGAATATTCATAATTTTACTAGAATTGTCGAAGGTAATATTTGGAATGTGATAAATAGTTGATGCTATCAACTTAACTGATAGATATTAAAACTATTATTATTACAACCATCTTCTCTGAGAAATAAGGTACATGCTCTCAAAATTTAGCAGAAGTTGAAATTATGACACAAAACTAAATCTTGTGAGAATAGTAGCATCCAATACCAAGGAAGAATGAAAGACATTTTTCATAGGAATGAAAAATACAATAGACTGACATATTATTAACTGAAAGAAGAATATTTGAAAGTCAGATATATTCTTGGCCAAATTAAATTATATATTTTTTATCTAACTACCCTTGCATAACTAACACATCTACCATCCCTGCTAATGATAAAACATGCAAATTATGACTGACATGCAAAATGTTTCCTCTAAATTTCACTGTGTTACATTATCATTAAAGGGCCCTGTAAGTTCTTATGGAACACCGATATAACAGAGAAAAAAAAGTAAAACAACCAGGCAACAGCTGGCACAATGGATGAAATAGTACCTTGCATATTTTTATTAACCCTAAATATAAATGGTCTCAATGACCCACTGAAAAGATTATAAACTAGCAGAATGGAACCACACATACACACACACACACACACACACACACACACACACACACACACACACACGCTCACAATTCAAATATCTGCCACCTTCAACAGATCCACTTAACTCAAAGACTTTATAGACTTGATGATAGAGGTGGGGGAAAATATTCCACACAAATGGAAAACAAAATGAGCAGGAGTATCCATTCTCCTATCAAATCAAACAAACTTTAAATAACAATAGTAAAAAAACAAAAAAAAAGTTTTATACAATGATAAATCATTCAATCCAACAAGAAGACATAACAATTTTAAATATAAATGGACCTAACAACAGAGTTCCTACCTTTGTAAAACAAATTCTAGAACTAAAAATAGAGGTAGGCAGCAATTCAATAATACTGGGAGACTTCAACACTCCACTGACAGCAAGAGACAGATCATCAAGACAGAAAGTCACCAAAGAAACTTTGGAGGTTAACTAAATGGAACTAACAGATATCTACAGATTTCTCTCACAAATGACAAGATATACATTATTCTCATCAGCAAATGGAAGATTCTCTAAGATAGACCATACCATATGTATTAAATCAAGTCTCAATGAATTCTAAAACTATAGAAGTTATGTCAAGTAACTTCTCAGGACACAGTGGAATCAAACTAGAAATTAATCCCAAGAAGAACTTTCAAAACCATACAAATACTTGGAAGTTAACCCATATGCTCCTGAATGATCCTTGGCTCAACATTGAAATAAAGATGAAAATTTTACAAATCAGTCAAAACGAGAACAATGAAAGGTTATCAAAATCTCTGGAACAGAGCCAAAGATATGCTCAGAGAAAAATTTACAGAGCTTAAACCTACATTAATTAGACAGAAATATCACACGTTGACAACCTAATACCACCTCAAAGAACTAGAAAAACACAAACAAACCTAACCCAAACCCATAGGTAGCAAAGAAATGAATGAAGGCCAGAGCAGAACCAAATGAAATCCAAATAAAAATACAAAGGATCAATGAAATAAAAAGTAGGTTAACTGAAAAAAAAAAGATAGACCTCTAGTTAGATTAATTTTTTTTTAATGAAGAAAGAAGATTCTAATTCCAAGATTTAGAGTTCATTTCATAAATGAAAATGAAGACATTAAAGCTGATATGACAGAAATCCAAAAGATCACCCAAGATTATCATAAAGACCTCTACGCAAATAAAATAGACAATCTAGTGGAAATGGATAATTTTTTGGAAACACACATCCCCGTCATCTTTAATCAGAAATATATAGAAACCCTGAACAGACCAACAAAGACTAGCAAGAATGAAACAGTAATTAAAAATCTTCCAGGAAATAGTTCCAAGACCTGCTAGACTCACAGTCAAATTCTGTCTTTTAAAGAAGAACTGGTACCAACTTTACTGAAGCTATCGCATAAGATTGAAGAAGGGGAAATTCTCCCTAATTTATCCTATGAAGCCAGTAACACCCTGATACAAAAGCCAGGAAAAGACACAAGAAAAGAAAAATACAGACCAATATCCCTGATGAAACAGATGCAAAACTTCTCAACAAAATATTAGAAAATCAAATTCAACAACACATTAAAATAAAATTTAAAAATCCATCATAACCAAGTGGGTTTTATCCCATGGGTGCTAGGGTGGTTCAAGTCAATAAATTGATCCACTACAGAAACAAAATTAAAAATAAAAAAAAACCTTATGATAATTTCATCTGATGTATGAACATAATTAAAAACAAAAAGCTTATGATAATTTCAAGAGATGCATATATGACAAACCCACAGTCAACATCATCCTGAACATAGAAAAGTTGAACTCATTCCTGGAACAAGCCAAGGATGCCCATTTTCACTACTTCTATTCAGCATAGTACTTGAAGTCCTAGCCAGAGCAATTAGTAAAGTGTATCAACACTGGAAAATAAGAAATCAATCTATCGCTGTAAACTGACAATATGCTCTTATACCTAGAGAATAATAAAGACTCTTCTAATAGACTCCTGGGCTTGATAAATTAATTCAGAAAAGTTTCAATATTTCAGCACACACAAATCAGTAGCCTGCTATACATTAACAGCAACCAAGATGAGAATCAAATCAAGAACTCAATTCCATTTACAATAGCAGCCCAGAAGCAAAAATATCTAAAAATATATTTAACCAAGAAGGTGAAAGACATCTACAAGGATAACTACAAAATCCTGATGAAAGAAATTATAGAGGACACAAACAAATGGAGAAACATGCCATGCTCATGAATTTGAAGAATCAACATTGTTAAAATGACCATATTACCCAAAGCAATCTACAGATTCAATGCAATCCCTATCAAACTACCAATGTCATTTTTCACAAAACTAGAAAAAAAAATTCTGTAATTCATATGGAATGAAAGAAGAGTCAGAATAACAAAAACAATTCTAAGGAAAAAACAAAGCTGGAGGAATCACATTGCCTCACTCCAAATTATACTACAAGGCTGTAGTAACCAAAACAGCATGGTACTGGTACAAGAGCAGACATATGAACCAATGAAACAGAAGAGAAAATCCAAAAATAAACCCAAATACCTATAACCAATTGATCTTTGACAAAGCAGATGAAATCACATACTGGGGGAAAAACACCCTATTCAACAAATGGTGCTAAGAAAACTGGATAGCTACATGGAGAAAAATGAAACTTGATTCTTATACACAAAAGTTAACTCAAGATAAATTGAAGACTTAAATATCAGACCAGACCATAAAAATCCTAGAAGAAAAGCTAAGAAAAAACTCTTCTGGACATTGACCTAGGCAAATAATTTATGACTAATAGGCCAAAAGCAAATGCAACAAAAACAAAAATAAATAACTGAAGCCAAATAAAGTAAAAAGCTTCTGCACAGCAAAGAAGTAATCAACAAAGGAGATAGGCAACCTTTAGAATGGGAGAAGATATTTGAACACTATACATTTGACAAAGGACCAATATCCAGGACCTACAAATAATTCATTCATTAAGAAAAAAGCAAATGGTCCCATTAAAAAGTAAACAAATGACATTAACACACATCTGTCAAAAAATACATACAAATGGCCAACAAAGATATGAGAAAATTTTCAACATCACTAATAATTAGGGAAATGCAAATTAAAACTGTAATGAATACTATCTTACACCAGGTAGAATGGACAATATTTTTAAAATAGATGTTGGAATGGATGCGGTGAAAAGGTAATACTTATGCACTGTTGGTGGAAGTATAAATTAGTACAATTCTATGGAAATTGGTATGGAGATTTCTCAAAGTTCTACCTTTTGATTCAACAATACCACTCAAAGGAAGAAAGGTCGTTATCTCAAAAAGACACGTGCACGTGCACGTTCATCACAGCACAATTCACAATTGCAAAGACATGGAATCAACCGAAATGCCCCATCAACTGATCAATGGATAAGGAAAATGTGATATATACACACCACGGAATATTTTTAGCTGCCAACAACAATAAAATACTGCAGCGTCTTTTGCTGCAACTTGGATAACTGGAGAACATTGTCCTAAATGAACTAATGCAGGAACATAAAACCGAACATTGTATATTATCACTTATAAATGGCAGCTAAACTAAGGATCTGTAAAAGTATAAGGAATGGTATCCTGTAAATGGGAGACTCTGAAGGGAAATGTGAAGAAGGGGTGGAGGGACAAAACATCACCTTCTGGGTACAATGTGCACAGGTGGGAGTGGTCAGCACACTTAAACCCCAGATTTTTTTTCCATTATAAATGCAACCATGAAAGCTAAAGCTATTAGGACTCCCTAAAGCTATTGAAATAAATAAAAAAAGAAAGTGCCCTGCAAGGAGTGAAAGAAGCATTCAGAATACACACATAAATTTTTGCTTGCATAATTTATCATTTCCAGGACCAAGGCTAAAAATTGTTAATAATTTGAGCACTCTTCCAATTTAAAGAGTTAAAATAGTTCTTACTCTAAGAAGTAAGTGCTATTAACATTAACATTTAATGCCTAATGTTCTACTCAATCTCTACAAATGGAAATCCACCCAAAAGTGTGATTTTCTTGGCACCAAGTGTTTGCTGTCTGTTTTGGTTTTATAGACAATATGTATTGACTTCCACATGGTGATAATAAAGTCTATTATATTTGTCTTTCAGAAACACCGGGATCTGTGGGTGTAGAGAGACAAAAACTGGTGTTGTAGTAAGCTTAAGCATTTTTCAATTTAAAGTTAATGAAGTACAGAGGAATACCACCAAAAATGTATGTGCTTATAATCTTTATAGGTTATCATGAGTTCTATAATTATGTATAATTGGTCAATCTGAGATGCCTTATTAATAGATAAGCATCTATATAAAATAAATGAATAATGCTACTATTTATTAGAACTTGTTAGGTACTTTAAAAATCCTTTTATAGATATTATCTTTTTCAGCCTTCTCCTCAAATCTGTAAAGGATATGCTATTCTTCCTGACATTTTTTTTACTTGAAGTAAAATGAGACGCCGGACTCGGTGGCTCAGCCTGTAATCCTGTGCCTTTGGGAGGCTGAGGTGAGTAGATTGCCTGAGCCCGCAGGTTCGAGACCCGCCTGGGCAGGCGAGACCTCATCTCTACAATAAATCAAAAAATCAGCCGGGCGTGGTAGCGCATGCCTATAATTCTGGCTACTTGGAAGGCTGAGGTGGAAGGATCACCGGAGCCCAGCAGGTTGAGGCTGCGGTGACCGGGAGTGGCCACTGCATTCCAGTCTGGGCGACAGAGTGAGACTTCAACTCAAAAAAATAAATAAATAAATAAATAAATAAAATGAGACAAATAATCAACTGACACAGATGCACATGGTAGAGTCAGAAATGACCCTTGCAATCCAATTCTAACTTCCTTCTGTTGAAAGTTTCTGCTTTGGAGATTTGTGATGTACTATTTGTTGCATACTAGATGGTGGGGGTGACAGTTTATTTATTTTATAATGTTTGGCCAACCTGGGTTTATCACAGTATTTTATGGTTTTCTAAATGAATTAGATAAAGCAGACATATTCTAAACATATTTGTTGTATGTTTGTGTTTCATAGGTAAAAATCAGAAAATAGAGTTATATAATTTTGAATTTTTTTCAATGTATTTTCATTTTTCAAAGTATTAAATTTTTATTTATATCCATTTCTGGTTTAATTGCCCAGAAATTATTTTGTTCATTTGTGCACCTACTCATTTTGTTCCACTTTTTGCATGAAAGTTTCAAATGCTTCTCAAGTGATTCTATAAGATTAGTATCTCATGCCTTATGACACACAAAGTTAATTTTAAATCTTGTTCTAGCTTTATTCTTTGCTTGTAGCAACATAGACAAATCCTTTCTCACTTTATTACCTGAAAATACTCCCTTTTATTTATAAAACAAGATACTTTGATAAATAATTAAAATTAATTATTAATTTAGTATTCTAATTTTGAATAGTCAAGCTTTAATGCAAAACATTTTTTTTTCTCCTGTTGATTACACCGCCTTCTTACAAATCTCAGCCTGTCTCTTCTCACCAGAAAAAAACAAATAAAACTTATACATTTCACATTTTTTCTTTATCTCTTGATTTAATCTTACTTAACTCTGTAATAGAGAAATTCAAGCATTTTGGGAGCACATGCATTTTTATCTAAATTATTATAGGTTTTATTTTTTCCTATGAAAATTCACTATTTTAATTTTAAGACATCGTCTATGGTATTTAAATGCATTTTTATAATTTTCTGCTAGAAAGTGCTTGTATAAATAGTTTTCATTCGATAAATGCATTGATAGTGATACATTCAGCCTGGTCACTGGTGCACAATACTAGGCATTGGAATGATTCGCCGGTGACTTGCAGAAAAAATAACTATTTTCAAAATTAAGCATTTTGTTTTGAAAATAACTATAATTCATGCACTTTTTCAGTGCAAAGCTATGGCAATTTTTTCTGGAGTTTTCCCATTTTGTTTAGGTAGTGTTTATTATTCATTCTATGTGATGATAGAATAATTACAATAGATGCTCCTTTTTGTGTGTGGTTTAGTGTTTTCTTGATTGTTCTGCTACATTTCTGATCATCATAGTTTTAAATCATATATCTCCTTGCATTTCATCTGGCTATTATCTACTCCCGTTGACACAACAAACTGTTCAAATGATTTTTCTCTTCACGTATTTTCTCTGATCCTTAACATATTAGTGTCACAGGGTACTATGTGTTTCCTCATTTCCAAAAACTTCTTTGAAGTTTCAGAATATATGTGTTGTATATACGTGTGTGTGTGTGTGTGTGTGTGTGTATAATAGAAGGTATGTTTTACTCTAAATATGAAGAAAATCATAACATAGGCAAAAAGTAAAATGCACTCCCTTGGACATAAACAGACAACTGAATTCAAGTTTGAGTCTTCTAGTACTAATGATGTAATCTTGGGAAGTTACTTGTTTGTGTGAACCGCAGCTTACTCATCTGAAAAATAAATATAGTAACACAAATATTTGCCTGGCAATTGGAAAAACTGAATCACTTAATGTATAAAAGTGTTTAGCACAGTGATAGATAAATAGTAAACAACAATATTTGCTATTATTATGCAATTTTATAGAGCTAAAATTTTTAAAAAGTAAATGAGTAAATAAATTATTTAATGAATCCCATGTTTCCTTTCTTCAACTAACACTTGTTTTAGAAATAGAATACTTAGATTTTTTATTATCAATCCAATTCAGGTTGATTAACTCAGCAAACACTTACTAGACCTTGTTTTCCATGTTCATCCTACTCCTGACGTTAGCTCCGCATTAGCAAAACAAACAACTATATGAGGTAAAAACAAGAAAGGAGCAAAGAGAATTCTAAATAATATTTTTCTTTCCTTGTCTATTTTTTCCTCCTTTTTTCTTTTTATTTTTTTAATTTATTTTTCCTTTTATTCCTTCCTTTATTCTTTCTTTCCCTCATTATTTTTTTATCAATTTTTCTCTTTCTTTTTTAAATTTTTCTTTCTTTATAATGTTAGATGTTGAGAAATTAACAAAAATAAGGGATGAAAAGGAGCAGCAGCAATTTGGAAGTTACTAAAGAGTTAAGATTGTTGAACACTTGGTTAGTTGTGTTAAAATTAGTAGGATATAGTTGGAACTAAATATTAAGCATATACGTGGTTTAAGAGCTATCAAGAATTATAAATATTTCAGTTACAAACTGAATGTTGGTTGTTAGTTAAATCTGTGATGGTTGATAAGATAGCCAAGAGCATATAGAACATGTCTCTTGATATATTCTTTGCTGAGCTTACTCTATAATAGAGCATGTTAAGCCAGATTGAGAATCCCATAGAGGGATTCAAATTTTAAGAAACATCTTTTGGTGTTACATCCAGATATCATGATTTAGTAGGTCAAAGTGGGGTGGAAGCTAGAATCCGTATAATTTGAATATTTCCTAGCTCTTCAAACACTTAAAAATAAATAAATAAAATGAAACTTTTGCTCTGTGAGTGACACTTAAGAAAAACAAGGTAAAATCTGGGAGAAAGTATTTGCAAATCACATATCACAAAGGAATTGTATACAGAACTTTCAACACTCAACAGTAACACACAAATAGCACATATTTTCTAACAAATAGAAAATATGTTAGTTTTTTTTTTAATGGGCAAAACCATCAGACACATGACCCAGGAGAATATACAAATGGCAAATAGTGAAAAGATATTCAACAATATCACTCATTAGGGAAATGCGTTGAAATCATGTAGAACTATCATCACACACTTATGAAAATAAATACAAAGAAAACAAAATACAATGCTAAATGTTGGTGAGTATGTGGAGGAATGAAAATATTCATATATTGCTGGTGGGACTCTGGAAAATATTTTTCATTTTCTATGAAAAATATTCATACTCATTCTATATGAATAGAACATACTCATTTTATATGGTCCCGCAATACAAACTTTGGTGTTTACCTTACCTAAGGCAATAAACACTGATATTCCCTTAAAAACCTACATGCAAATGTTTATATCACATTTACTCATAATCACCAAAGCCTGAAAACAATCAATGTCCTGTGGTAGGTGAATGGATAAAGTGTGATACATCCATGCATCGAAATACTACCTAGAAATGAAAATGAATGAACTATCCGGACTCGAGGCTCAGCCTGTAATTCCGCGCTTTGGGAGACTGCCGTGAGTGGATTGCCTGAGCCCAGCGGGTTCGAGACCCACCTGGGCAAATTGGCGAGCCCTCATTTCTACAATAAATCTCTACAAGCTGGGCATGGTAGTGTGCGCCTATAGTTCCAGCTACTTGGAAGGCTGAGGCGGAAGGATCGCCGGAGCCCAGCAGTTCGAGGTTGCGGTGGTCGGGAGCAACCACTGCACTCCAGTCTGGGCGACTGAGTGAGACTCCGACTCAAAAAAAAAAAAAAAAAAATGAACTTTTTATGAACATTACATCTTGGATAAAGCTTAATGCTGCTAAATGAAAGAAAGCAGTCTCAAAAAGTTAACTCCTTTACACTTACATTTAAGTGGCATTATCAAAATGATAAAACCATTGTGAGGGAGAATAGACCAGTGGGTGCCATAGTTTGAGGGTACAGGGAGGTTGTGACTACAAGGTTAAGCATGAGGGATTTTTGCTTTGATAGAATTGTCCTGTATCTTGATTTTGGTGATACAGTCACAAATCTATACAAGTGCCAAAATTTTATAGGACTGTACATTTCACAAAAATCTATTTTGTTTCATGAGAATTTAAAAATTAATATTAAATAAATCACCTACCAGAAAGCTGTGTATTTCTTTTTTCTTTTTTTAGTTTACATTAGCATCTACACTTGTTTTATTTCAGTGTTCTGCCAAATTCATAATTTAATGTTCCACCATTACAGTACATACAGAACAGTTTCAGTTTCACTGCCCTAAACAGCTTTTCTGCTTCACCTATTTTGTCCTTTTCTTCTTACCCATCAAACCCATGGCAACCAGTATGTTTTATAAGGTCTCCATGATTCTGCCTTTTCCAGAATGTCATACAGTTTTAATTATACAGTAGGTATTATTTTCAGGTTGGTTTCTTTGATTTAGTAATATGCATTTGAAGATACTGCCCATGTCTTCAGTGGCCTGATAACTCATTTATTTTTGATCACTATATCATGCTCCATTGTGGAGATATACAATTGTAGATTCATTCAACTGTTGGAGGACATTTTTTTCTTAAGTACAGCTAGGATTTGGAAACAGCACTTTGAATTATCCCAATTTCCATGATAATTCTAAATCAGTCAGTGATAAAGTCTGGATATTTATTTTTTAATGTGTATTCCCAGGAACTGTTCTATGACTTAAGTGAATAAAAGAAGAATTATCTCATTGACGTCCAACTGGTAGAGGTGTAGAAGATAAATATTAAAAAATACTGATTTGGAAAATGATAAGATCATCAGTAACCCACACTTTTTTACTTTTAATGCTGTAATGGTATTTACAAATTACTCTCTCTGTTTCTATATAATATCCTGAGCTAGTGTAAGTTAAATACTGTGCCCTATTCCATTCTGAATTTTTATCAATAAACTCAATGTGTGGCCCAGACTAGAAGCTTTACACTTGACTCTTGCTCAAGATTTATTATATGATTGTTTTTAAAGATCAGTGTAGTAGTGTTATAGAGGCAGGCTCCTGGTAACAGCTGTTCAAACTGACAGGACTATGACTACTATGAAAATAAAAGCAGTGCGGTCAAAATCTAGATGTTATCTCTATCTTATTATGAGATATAATTATTATTGTATGTTTCATTGTTTTACTTAACTCAGGGATATTCTGTAAATTACAAACTATCATTATTTGGCTCTTTGTGCCTGGTTATCCCAAAAGGCATAGCCCAGGGCAAAAGTTGTATTAGAAATCCCAGGCAGCTGGGAGGAGAGATGTTGGGTAAGGAAATATGGAGATTTCAAATATAAAGAGGCATCACTGAGCTGTCAACTATTGAGTACAGGCAGTGTCTTTATTTCTCAGGGCTGTCCTCCAGGAAGGTAAGTAAAATAACTCTTAGAACATTATATTTATAAGAGATGTGGGAAAGAATTTGTCCAATGGAATTCATATTATATTGATTACATATTCAACTCACAGAACAGTAACTCTTGAATTTCTAGATGCTTGGATACTAAGAAGGGTTTTGTTTTATTTTATGCTTTGTGATCAGCAGCAAAGACTTTGAAGTGGGAAGGGCAAGGTATGTGATGAATGATGAGGTTATGAAACAGGACCCAGTGAGTTTACATTTACCTAAATTCAATTAGAGTCCATGCAGGTATGTGTGCTATTGTAACAACTGAAATGAGAAATATATGAAGCCAAGAGAATCTAAAGTTACCAAAATCAAACAAACAAAAAATATCAAATACAATGACTTGCTCTTTTACATCCTACCTATAAGTTAGAAATATTGGTTTTGTTTTTATTTTTCTGTAGGCTCAGACATCTGCGCTGTAACCAAAACATCTGCTATTAAATAAACAACAAACCTTCTTTCCAGTAACATTCACTAGTTGACTTCAAATCCTAGCTCTACCACTTTGTAGCTCTTTGATCTTGAGCAGTTAAACATTTTTGCCTCAATTTCCACTTATGAACAATAAGAAGAGGAGTAGCATACAAAAATTTGAGGAGCGAACGAGTAGAATTAATATGCTAAAATGCTGAGCACCACACCTAACCCACTGGAGACTAAAAAAATTATAAATACTGTTTTACTTGCAATAATGTGAATATTTGTAAAATAATGACAATTTTGAAGAGGGAACAAGGAGACTCAAAATTCAGGAATGTGCATAGATGTATGAATGGAGAAAATATCTTAGGGGAAGATAAAAATTATTTTAAAAAGAAACTTGGACAGTATTTTAAAGTGAAAACATGAATTCCTTGAAAGACAAATGTAAGTAGTACAGTTGTGAGAGCAGTGTATGATAAAAGGTCAGTATGAAAAGAATTGATATAAAGCAAAAGATATATATACACTTTTCAGACAAAGAGATAAACAGTTTGAATTCAATGGAGAAAGTACTGGTGTCAATAAAAACACTTCTAAGACATGTCCCCATTCTAGAAGTGCCTTGTTTTGATTTTCAGACAAAAGGAGGATTTTAAAGACTAAATTTTAACTGAATAAAGAAAAAGAGGATTAATATTTAATCCCTAAAGGAATCTTATTTATTATTGTTTTATGTTCTGGATTACTTGAGCAACACAATATAATGGAAATTATACAAAAGTTTTTGTTCCACTTATAAGGTGAGTAGCAATACCATTTTTAGGTAAAAAGGCATCAGTTTAGTACTGATAAATACTGTTGAGAAGTATGAGATAATAGGGAACTTATTTTTTTTCTTCTACTTCTGAAGCCAGTCTCAAATAGGAAAATGTCATTGAAAAGGATGCATGCAGGAGTCCTACATAAAAGGAAGGGATATGAATAAAAAATATAAGTAATTTCAAATATGGGAAAAATTTGGAAGAACACACAGAAATCATTAGAAGAAAATACAATTTAAAAAATTCTATCGAAGTAGGCTAAATTTATCTGACACATGATAGAAAACTAATAATAATAATAAAAACACACAAATTATCATTATTAAAATATGAGAACACTTAAACTATATTAGAAAATCAAGCATGTTATGTTCTATTTTTAAATAATTGATAAATAAATAGCCAATTGGTAGACTCCAGCTAGTGAGTGATAATATCTCATGTTATAAAATGCTCTGTAAATAAAAAGAAAGAAAAAAAACAGTAAAAAGGTCAAAATAGTTTTTCAAATTAAAAGCTGTATAAAAATTCTCAGGGAATTTTACTTTGTTGATCTGAATTCTTCTGCTGAAGTTAGAGTTTTGGTAGTCTTACTTTTCCAGCTCCCATAGGTGATTTGCTATGCTATTAACTTGTGATCTTTCCATTTTCTTCATGTGTGTTTATAGAGATATGAATTTCCCTCTTAGTGCTGTTTTCATGGCATCCTAGAAGTTATGGTAAGATCCTTCTTCATTTTCATTTGTTTCCAGGTATCTTTTAATCTCTGTTTTGATTTCCATGTTGACACAGGAGTTGCTTAGCATCATGCTGTTTAGTGTCCATGTCTTTGTGGGTTTTGGAAGAACTTTGTTAGTGTCGATATTTATCTTTATTCCACTGTATCTGAGAAGGTGCAAGCAGAATTTCAATCTTATGATGTTTATTTATGCTTGATTTATGGCTAAGGATGTGGTTGATTTTAGAGTACATTCCCTTTGGTAATCAGTAGAATGTATATTCTATGGTTGTTGGGTGGAATGTTCTGTAGGTATTATATTAAGTCCATTTGGTCAAGTGTCACACTGAGGTTCCAGATCTCCTTGTTGATTTTTTCTTCTTGATGATCTGTCTAGGATTGTGAGTGGGGTATTTAAGTCCCCAACTATGATAGTGTTAGAGTCAATATCTTTTCTAAGTTTACCTAGAAGTTGCTTAATGAAAGTTGGTGCTCCTATGTTGGGTGTATATATCTTTAGGATGGATATTTCTTATTGATAGATTGAACCTTTTATCATTATGTAATGAACTTCCATATCTTTTAAAATTTTTGATAACTTAAAGTGCATTTTATGTGATATCGTGATTACAACTCCTGCTTTCTTTCTTTCCTACTCACCTGAAATTTTGTTTCCCGTCCTCTTACTTTGTGCCTGTGAGTGTCCTTTCTGGTGAGATGAGATGCTTGGAACAATATATTGTTGACTCATGATACTTGATACATTTTGCCATTCTGTGTCTTTTCAGTGGTGCACTTAGTCCATTCATATTCAGGCTAATTATTGAAATGTTAGAGTTTATCACTGTCCTGAGGTTCTAACAGAGTTTGCTATTGTTGTTGCTGTTTGTTGTCCCTCTTTTGATTTTTGGGTTGATTCATATGTGTTTTCCATATTTTTGCTGCATTCTTATGAAGAGTGTTGTCATTCTTTATTTCCTTCCTTCTTTGTTTAACAGTTCCTTAACTGTTTCTTGTAGAGCTGGTCTGGAGGCAGCATAAGCTCTTAGGGATTGAATGTCTGAGAAAGATTTTAATTCTCCATCACAGACGACGCTCACCTTAGCTGGGTAGGTCATTCATGGTTGAAACTGTTTATCTTTGAGAACTTTGAAGATTGGGCTTCAAGCTCTCCTAGCCTTAAGTGTTTCTGCAGATAAATCTGCTACTGTTCTAATTGATCTTCCCTGATAGGTAGTCTTATCTTTTTCTCTTGCTGCCTTTAGAATTTTTTCTTTTATACCTACTTTGTGTAGGTGACTTACTATGTGTCTAGGAGTTGGTCTTCTCATTTGTTGTCTCAAGGGACTCTCTGAGTCTCTTGTGCTTAATGGTTGAGTCATTGATGAGTTGAAGAAAGTTTTCTTGGATAATTTCATGAAATGTTTGTTTCAGAGTGGTCTCTATCTCTCTTTCTACTTCAGAAAGTCCAATTACTCTTAGGTTCAACCTCCTAAAATAATCACTCATCTCTTGAAGCTTTTATTCTGTCTTTTTAAGCTTCCTTTTATGTTTTTGACAGTTTGAGTTTGTTCAATATTTTCATCTTCAAGCTATGAGATTCTTTCTTCTGCTTGACAAATTCTGCTTTCCATGCTTATCAATTTGTAATTTTTTCATTCGCTGTCTTCTTTACTGCTGTTATCTCAGTTTCTACTCCTTCATTCTTTTCTCTTGTCTCCCCTCAATAATATTTAGTCTCTCTAGTAATGTCTTGATATCTGGGTCCGGGTTTTTGGCTTGAGACCAGTCATTCTGAAGGATTTTCATTGTTTGCACTCTGAAGTCTGTATTCTCAGTGTCTGTGTGAGAATCATATTCTTCGTTTGGCTTTTCTTCATCTGTGAATATTTTCCTCCCCTCGCCCCCCCCCCATTTTTTACCTCTTCTTTAATTATGTTGTTGAGGGATGGGGGGTAGCTTTTACTTGTTTGCTCAATCTCCTATTCTTCCTCATGTGTTTTGGCTTTGTTCAATTCTAAAGCGGGATTGTGGGTTAGGGGCCATACTTTTTGGAGTTTTGAGATTTAATTGAGGGGGAGCTGGGATTAAGAATCTATCTGCAGATCCCAGTATCCTCTGACAGGAGTGTGGGCCCCCTGGAACCCACTTGCACTACCCTACAATCTGTCCTATGTGTGGGGGTATAGGTTTACTCCCTTAAAGAAAAATGAGGTAAGAAAAAGGAGGAAAATGGAAGGAGGAGGGTGAGAGTAAGGTGGAAAGAGAGAAGAGTAAGAGGGAAAACAGACGGATGTACCAACTAACAAATGAAAAGAGACACAAACAGACAGGAAAGACTTTTTTTTTGAGTTGGAGTCTCACTCTGTCACCCAGACTGGAGTGCAGTGGCATGCTTCCCGGCCACTGTAGCCTTGACCTGCTGGGCTCCTGTGATCCTTCCGCCTCAGCCTTCCAAGAAGCTGGAACTACAGGTGTGCGCTACCACGCCCGGCTAATTTTTTGATTTATTGTAGAGATGAGGTATCACCAAGTTGCCCAGGCAGGTCTCGAACCCACGGGCTCAAGCAATTCAGTTACCTCAGCCTGCCAAAGTGGGGATTACAGGCTGAGCCACCGAGACCAGCTAAGATTTTTAAAAAACGAAAACATACAGACAATCACACAAACACACAAATCAACAAAGACACCCCTACTGATGTACTCTCCCTCACAAATATCCATACACAAACAGGTAGTATAAAAAAAGCAATAAAATAAGAGAAAAAAAAAAGTTTGAAAAAGTAATCAAAAACAGAAAGAAAGAAAGAGAAAAAAGCAAAAACAAAAGGAAACAAAATGAGCAAAACAAAGAGACACCAAAAAAATGGAACTCACTCTGAGGTCATTCCTGCAAGTCCAATTTCCTTTCAGCTCTGATCTCCCGCCCCTACCCTCTGCTCTCAATGCAAGCTGATAGGATTGCTCTCAGCATGGATGAGATGCTCTAGGTCTACTGTGGAGGGAGGGTGGATCTGATCTGGACTCACTGGCCTTGCTGCCTGTCAAGTCAGCAACTCAGATCTGATGTGCCTGTGTCTGATCTAGCATGGGGGTGTTTGTCCCTCTGAGGTTGTTGAGATTACCTCTAGGTCCCAAGTTAGAATCTCGGTGGAACGGGGTGGGGCAATGCAGGTCTCTGCCTGTTCCCAGGACAGAGAAAATGTCTCTGGCTGACATTTCCTCACAGGTGGTGGAGCTCCTCTCTCCAGCTCTTCCAAAGTTTCTCTCTCCACCGATTGGATCTGGGGGTTCCAGCCACTTTGCTGTCACAGGTGATGGTGTAGGCCAGGTGCCAGGTGATGAAAATCTGCTGTATTTGGCAGGTCTTTCTCAGGAGAATCCCAAGAACAGCAGATAATCCTGTGCGCTGGTGACTCCAATCTCAGGGTAGTTGGGTTTTGCAATCACCTCTGGAGGAGAGCTCCAGATGCATGAACCCTAGTCTCCCCTCAGACAGGCTTTCATTCACCCACTGGCACACACCTACTCCCTCAGAGAGTCTTTATGGGCACACACTTTTGCGGAGACTCACAATCTGACCTGTCCTGTCGCCATCTTGCCAAAAGTCCTAGGGAATTTTACTGTTACTGTTTATTAACAACATGACAAAGCAGGCTGTCCTTGAAAGTTTTGCGTGTGATTTGACACTCTAGTAACACTCAGTACTTGTTTGTATAACTTCATTTTTTACCTTTTATTAAAAAAAACATTCCAGTGGAATACTTAATGTATAGAAGAGGAAATTCTAGAGCATCAACTCTGTTTTGTTTCCCTTTCTCCATCTCTAATATTTTCTCATCAATAAAGTTTTACTCTATTTCTCTCTTTTTATGCTTTGACTTTAGAGGAGGCAAGGAAAAAAGAAGGATTTTTTTAAGTGATTATTTTGAAGTACTCAATACTTCAATAATACTTTCCTACCCCTTCCCCAAGGTGCCTGTCAGTCTTCCTAATGCAGAGATCATTTAAATAAAATTACATATGTATGCATACATATGCACATATACATATACACATATTCTTTATTTTTAAATTTTTATTTTAAGTACGTAGGAAACAATCCAGGACTAGACATGCAAATGGTCATTGTACAGGTAAATTATGGGCCTCACTTTGGTTCCCACTTCACCTCGTTTGAAATCCTGTACCCTTATTGTTGAAGTGTGCCCATCACCTCTGTCCTCGCAGTTTTCTTCTACTGCCAATTCCTTTTTCATAGTACTATGACAACTGTTCAGTGTTCACTTATGAATGAAAACATGTAATGCTCAGTTCCTTGATTCTGTGATAGATTACTGAGTATTATAGATTCTTAATCCATCCAAGTTGTTGCAAAGTTCATAATTTTGTCCTTATGTATGGCTGAGTAATATTCCATTCTGTATATGTACAACTTTTTTTTAAAATCCAGTCCACTTTGGATGGGCAGCACAGTTGGTTCCATGTTTTTACTATTGTGAATAACACTGCAATAAACATGAGTGTGCAGGTATCTTTTTAATAGAGTGATTTGATTCTTCTGGGTATATTTCCAGAAGGGTATTGCTGATTATATGTAAGGTCTAATTTAGATCTTTTGGGCAACACCTTCAGGTCTCCTCCCACTATTGGAATTTTTCTGTTCTCTCAAAAAATCCTGCTTTCAAAAGAAAAAATTAGATATTTTAGGAATCTCCACACTGCTTTCTACAGAGGCTACTCTAGTTTATATTCACACCAAAAGTGTAGAAGTGTTCCCTTTTCCCCATATCATTTCCAGCATCTATTGTATTTTGAGTTATTATTGATGGCAATCCTGACTGGAGTTAAGTGGTATTTCAGTGTGGTTTTAATTCGTATTTCTTTAATGATTAGTAAGGCTGAGAATTTTTTCATGTATCTTTTAGCTGCTTATATGTCTTCTTTTGAGTAGTGCCTATTCATATCTTTTGCCCCTTTTAAAAGGGCTGTTTGTTTTTTCTTTTTGGCTTGAGTTCTTTGTAGATCCTATATATTAGGCCTTTGTCAGATATACAGTTGGCAAACAATTTTTCTCAGTCTGTGGGCTTTCTCCAAACTCTCTGATTTTATTTTGCTTTGTAGAAACTTTTCAGTTTGAGGAGGTCCCATTTGTCTAACTAATCTGTTATAGCATGCGTGATTTCTACTTAGAAATTCCATAAGGGTGTTTCCTGCATATTCTAAGGCTCTTACAGTTTGAGGTTTTATGTTTAGATGTATCATTTAGAGTTGACTTTTGTGTATGGTGATAGTTAGGGGTCTTTTTTATTCTTCTGCACGTGTTCAGCCAGTTTTCTCAGTACCATTTACTGAATAAGTTCTCTCCTGAGTGGTTGTTAGTGGAGGCTTTGTCAAAGATGAGTTGGTTCAGAAATTGAGGGCTTGCCTCTGGAATCTCTTTCTTGTTCCATTGGTCTATATGTCTATTCTTATACCTACACCAGGTGATTTTTGATTTTTTAGCCTTATAATAAACTTTAAAGTCTGGAAGTGTGATACCTCCCACTTTTTTTCTTCGAGGATTATTTTGGCTATTCATGGCTGTTTATGTTTCCATATGAATTTCTGTATTGTAATTTTCAGGTCTGGAAAGAATGATGCTAGCAATAATAGGTATTGCATTAATTCTGTAGATTGCCTTGGGAGGGATGGACCTCTTGAAGATGCTGATTTTTCCAATCCATGAACATGCAATATTGTTCCATTTGTTTGTGTCTCCTTTGATTTCTTTGAGTAGTGTTTTGTAGTTTTTGTGGCTAAGGTCTTTCACTTCTCTGGTTAGGAAGATACTGAGGTATTTCATTTTTTGTTGTTGTTCTTATTTCAAATGGGATTGTACTTTTTATTTGATACTCTGCTTGTTTGTTGTTGGTGTTTAAGAATGTGACTGATTTTTGCTTGTTGATTTTGTACCCTGAGACTTTGCCAAAGTACTTTACGGGTACAAGGAGGTTTTTGACAGATTCTTTTTGGATTTTTAAGGTATAGAATCATATCTTCAACAAAAAGGGATTGATTTCCTTTTTTTTTCTATTTTGATACACCTGATTTGCTCCTCTTGTCTAATTGCTATAGCTAGGATTTCTAGCACTATGTTTAACAGTAGGAGTGATAGTAGGCAGCCTTGTCTTGTTCCAGTTTTCAAGGGAAATGCTTTCAATTTCTGTCTGTTTAGCAATATATTGGTTGTGGGTTTATTGTAGATGGGTCTCATTATTTTGAGGTATGTTCCTTCTATGCCTGGGTGTTCAAAGTTTTGTTGTTTTTTTTTAACAAGAAGGGATGTTGAACTTTATCAAAAGTTTTTTCTGTGTCTAAAGATCATGTGATTTCTATTTTTAGATATGTTGATGCATTTAATTTTATATATGGTCTTGCAGATGTGGAGTCAGCCCTGCATCCCAGGGATGAGGCCTACTAGGTCATGGTGGATGATTTTTTAGATGTGTTGTTGGTTCCAATTTGCTAGAATCTTGTTGAGAATTTCTGCTTCTATGTTCATCAGGGGTATTGGACTATAGTAGTCTTCCTTTGTTTAATATTTTCACAGTTTGGGTATCAGTGCATTGTTAGCTTTAGAAAACAATTTGGGGAGACCACCAACTGTCTTAATTGCTGGAAATTTTTAATAAGATTGGTATTAGCTATTTCTTGTATGTTTTGTAGAACTCTGCTACAAAGCCTTCTGGTCAAGGACTTTTCTTTGTAGGTATTTTTCTTATGAGGGAGTCTAATTGCTGGGTTGTTAGTCTATTTTCTGTCTCAATGCCTTCTTGTTTCAACCTTGGGAGGTTATATGATTTGAGAAACACCTCCATTTTATATAGGTTATCAAATTTGTTTCTATGGAAGTGTTCATAGTAATCTCTGATTTTTTTATTATTATTATTCCTTCAGGGTCTGTGGTGTTTTGTTCTTTTATATTTATGATTTTTTTTTTTTTTTTTGAGTTGGAGTCTCACTCTGTCGCTCAGACTGGAGTGCAGTGGCTGCTCTCGGCCACCGCAGCCTCCACCTGCTGGGCTCCGGTGATCCTTCTGCCTCAGCCTTCCGAGTAACCAGAATTACAGGTGCACACTACCACGCTTGGCTAATTTTTTTATTTATTGTAGAGATGAGGTCTCACCTGCCCAGGCAGGTCTCAAACCCAAGGGCTCAGGCAATCCACTCACCTCAGCCTCCCAAAGGCGCGGGATTACAGGCTGAGGCACCGAGTCCAGCATGATTGTTTTTATATGAGATTTTTCTCTCTTTTTCTTGATCAGTCTGGCTAGGAGTCTATCAATATTGTTTATCCTTTCAAAGAGCTGACTTTTTGTTTCTTTTATTTTTCTATGATTTTTTTTGTCTTCTATGTCCTGTATTGGGTATTTACTTTGGTGATATGAATTCTTCTGCTGAATTTAGGGTTTTGGTGGTCTTGTTTTCCAGCTCCCTGAGGTGATTTGTTAGGCTATTAACTTATGATCTCTCCATTTTCTTGATGTGTGTTCATAAAGAAATGAATTACCCTCTTAGTGTTGCTTTCATGGCATCCCAGTGGTTTTGGTAAGATGTGTCATTATTTTCACTTATTTCCAAAAATCTTTTAATTCCTGCTTTGCTTTCCATGTTGATTGATGAGATGTTCAGCCTTATGCTGTTCAGTGTCCATGTCTTTGTGGGTTTTTGGATAGCTTTCTGCTGTTATTTATTTTTATCCCACTGTGGCCTGAAAAGGTGTATGGCAGTATTTCAATCTTATGGAATTTGTTTATGCTTGATTTATGGTTGAGGATGTGGTTGATCTTGGAATACACTCCATGTGGTGATGAGTAGAGTGTTTATTCCATAGTTGTCAGGGGAAGTGTCCTATAGGTATCTATTAAGTCCGTTTGGTCAAGTGTCAAGTTGAGGTTCTGGATCTCCTTTTTGATTTTGTTGCCTCGATTATTATCTAGGGTTGTTAGTGGAGTATTTAAGTGCCTAAAATTGATAGAGTTAGAATCAATATCTTTATTTTTTGGTTCACCTGGAAGCTACTTTATAAAAGGTGGTGCACCTATGTTGGGTGCATATATGTTTAGGATAGATTTTACTTGTTGATGAAATCTTTTATCATTATGTGTGATTTTCAGTATCTTTTAAAATTTTTGGTAGCTTAAAGGATATTTTGTCTGATAATAATTTTGCAATTCCTGCTATCTTTTGTGTTCCATTTACCTGAAAATTTGTTTTCCATCATCTGACTTTCAGGCTGTGAGAGTCCATTCTGGTGAGATGAGTCTCCTGAAGACAGCATCTTGTTTCATCATGTTTTTTATCCAGTTTGCCATTCGATGTCTTTTCAGTGTTGCATTTGGTCCATTCCCATTCAGGGTAATTATTGAGATGTTAGACTTTATCCCTGTCATGTGGTTCTTATAGGGCTTGTTGTTGTTGTTTGTTTGTTTATTTGCATATTGGTTTTCTTTTTATTTGGGAGTTGATATATGTGTGTGCTTAGTATTTTTCCTGCATTCTAGGGAAGAATGTGGTTCTTTGTCTTTCTTTCTTTCTTCTGTGATGAATACTTTCTTAGGCATTGCTTGTAGAGCTGGTCTGAAGACAACATAAAGATTGAATGTCTGGGAAGGATTTGAATTAACCACTGCTGATGAAACTTATCTTAGTTGGGTAGGAAAGTCTTGGTTAGAATTGTTTATCTTTAAGAATTTTGAAGATTCAACTCTGGTCTCTTCTAGCCTGTGGTGATTCTGTAGATAAACCTGCTGCTGTTCTAATTGATCTTCTCTGGTAGGTAGTCTGATGACCTTTCTTGTTGCCTTTAGGATGTTTTCTTTATACCCATTTTGTGTAAGCGAATTACTATGTGTCTAGGAGTTGGTCTTCTCATTTGATGTCTTTCAAGGTTTCTTTGAATCTCTTGTGTTTCAATGGTCGCATCTCTGATGAGATGAGGGAAATGTTCTTGGATAATTTCATGGAATGTTTGTTTTAGGCTAGACTTTGTGTCTATCTTCCTCAGGAGTGCCAATTAATCATAGGTTTGGCCCCTTGATATAATTATACAACCATTAGAGGTTTTGTTCTGTCTTTTTAGCTCCTTTTCTAAGTTTTTAACAACTTGAGTTAGTTCCATATTTTGGTCCTCAAACTCTGAGATTATTTCTTCTGCTTGGTTAATTCTACTTTCCATGCTTGTTATTTATTTTATTTACTGTACTGTTTATTGTTTTTCATCTCAGTTATCAATTCCTTCATTCTTTCTTCTTGTCTCTCCTCATTTCTATTCACTCTCTCTATTAAGATCTTGATATCTGGGTTTGTGGTTTAAGACCAGTCATTCTAGGGGTTTTTCATTGTTTGAATTCTGAAGTCTGTATCCTCTTGTGCTGTGTTCCCAGAGTTCTGTATGAGACCTGTGTTTCTCCTTTGATTATTCTTAATTTGTGATGGTATTCCACCCTCTTTTAACCTCTTGTTTAATTTTGTTCAGTGATTGAGAGGATAGCTTTCACTTCTGTTTGCTCCATACCCATTTTTCCTTATGTAGATGCTCTAGATTTGTTAAATATTGATGCTGGAGTGGGGATGGGGAGACTTTGATTTTTGCAGTTTTGAAATTTGATTAAGTTGTGATGGGAGGAGTTGTGGTTCAGAAGTTATCAGCAGATCACAGTAACTGCTAACTGGTGTGTGGGTCCCCTGGACCACACTTCCCTACACCTTACAATCTGTCTTCACAGTGGGGGTATATGTATGCCCCCTGAAAGCAAAATGAGATAAATACAAGGAAAAAATGGAGAAAGGAAGAAGGGAGATGAAAGGAAGATGAAGAGAGAGAGAAGAAGAAGGAAAACAGGCACACTAACTAATGAATAAAAAAAGAAAGAAAAAGAAAGAAACATAAAACAAACAAACATACAGACCAATGAAAGATGACTCACTCACCCTCAAAATATCCATACACAAACAGAAAACCTATAAAACAAGAACAATGCAAAAATGAGGAAAACAAAACAAATACAAAATCATAAACAAAAACAGAAAAATAAAAACTCCTTCTCTGGCCATTTCTGCAACTTTAGTTTCCTATCCTTTTTTTCTTTTTACTAGTGGTTCCCGAGTACTGGCACCACTTTTGACTGCTCCCATGGTAGGGAGCAGGTTATAGTCTCTAGCCCCCCCCCAATCTCAATGTAGGCTGATTGGATTGCTCTCAGCGTAGGTCAGATGCCCCATGTTCTGCTGGGAGAGGAAGGTGAATCAGATTTGGATTCATCCAAACTCCTCTGCTGCTGCTGCTACTGCCAAGTCTCCCATTCAAATGAGATGTGTGTGTGCCTGGTTCAATGTGGGAGTGGGGAGTCTGTCTCTCCATATTCACTCCTGAAGTTTCTGTCTGGGACAGTGATGGTTGATCCCAGCAGGGTGCAGAGATCACATTCAGGTCTCAGGTTTGAGGCTAAACAGAATTGGGTGGGCCAACGCAGGCCTCTGCCCATCCCAGGACGGAGAAAGTGGTGGTCAGTGTTTCCTCACTGGCAGTGGGGCTTAGCTCCAAATTTCCCCCATGCAACTTCTCCATGGTTTCCATTGCCAGTGCCTACCTGCTGCCTCAGGTGGTGGCATGAGCCAGGTGCCAGGTGCTGAAGAGCAGCTGATCTCTGCTGCCTCCTCCCAAAAGACCCCCAAGAATGGTGGATGATCCAGTGATTCGAGGGCTGTGATCTCAGATCAGTTGTGGGTTGCAGCCACCTCTGGAGGAGAGCCCCCAGTGCCTGACCTCGACTCTCCCCTCAGATGAAATTTTGATCACTCACCTGACCACACCTTGCACACAGTCTGTCTTTATGGATATTAACCCTTGCAGAGACTCACTCACTCCCTACAGTTCCATCACCATCTTTTCACTTGACCATCTACATATTTCTTATACACATACATATGCATGCATGTGAATGTATTCATTATTTTTCTAAGTTACTTAAATTTTTGAAAATATTTATTACTCTGTCTGAAACAGTTCTAGAACCATTACTCTAGTATATAAAATGTTTGCTATATGGAAAGATGAACTAGGGTTTTGAGTGTTACTTCTGTAGAGAACTGAGGAGCAGTGGCTTAGAATTATATAAACAGATACTAGGGTAAATTTGGTAATATCAAATTATATATACTATGAAATGGACGATTATATCAAGTGTAGAAAGTAAACAGAAAGTAACAATATGGTTATTGAAAACTTCCTGCCATGAATTAAGTGATTGGACTTAATTAATACTCAAATATCTGTAGGTATCTCTATCTTGCATGTACTCTCTCTTCCTAATGAAAAAGTTACAAAGGAGAGATTTAGCTACATTTTGTTTCCTGCTATATTCTTCTTTATCTTCTAATATAAATGTCGAAATGCAAAATTCTAATAATTATTTTGTTTTAAGATTTTTTTGAGCATTTGAACCTGCATATTTACTTAAGTGTCCCATTAATATAGTATTTTCATAGTATCATTCTTTCAGTTATTTTATTTTTTAGTTGGAGTCTCACTCTGTCACCCAGACTGGAGTGCAGTGGCCTCTCCCAGCCACCGCAGCCTCTACCTGCTGGGCTCCGGTGATCCTTCTGCCTCAGCCTTCCGAGTAGCCGGAATTACAGGCATGCACTACCATGCCTGGCTGATTTTTTGATTTACTGTAGAGATGAGGTCTCTCCAAGTTGCCCAGGTGGGTTTCAAACCCGCGGGCTCAGGCAATCCACTCACCTCAGCCTCCCAAAGGTGCGGAATTACAGGCTGAGCCACCGAGCGCGACTAGTTTTTATTTTTTGATTAATTGAATTGATTTTTGCCAAACAATATCTGATAAACTGTGAGAAGAGGAAATTAAATGAGATCCAAATAGTTGAATATTTAGTAACTATTGATGTGTCCTAGATAACAATGATATCTGTGAAAAGTAAAAGCAGCACGATTCATTCTTTTTGTAACCAGCAGAAGGAAAATGATCATCAAGATACAAGATGTGAAGAGATTTATATCAATATGACTAGAAAAATTTTTCCTTAAGAAAATACATGAAAACCAGCCGGGCTTGGTGGCTCAGCCTGTAATCCCACGCTTTTGGGAGGCTGAGGTGAGTGGATTGCCTGTACCTGCGGATTCGAGACCCGCATGGGCAGCGAGACCTCATCTCTACAATAAAATCACAAAATCAGCCGGGTGTGGTAGCGCATGCCTGTAATTCCGGCTACTTGGAAGGCTGAGGCGGAAGGATCGCCGGAGCCCAGCAGGTCGAGGCTGCGGTGGCCGGGCGCGGTCACTGCACTCCAGTCTGGGCAACAGAGTGAGACTCCAACTCAAAAAAAAAAAAAAAAATACATGAAAACCATTCTACCCTTTTCTTTAAACTGCCAATGACTGCTAAGTTAGGAACATAGGCTTTGGAACTACGTTGAAACAATCCAGTGCCATTGAGAGTTGCCAGTGCAAATGCTTGTCATTAGGAAGCTGAACAGAAATGATAATCTGGCATAACGTAAGTTTTTAGACACTGTCTTTGTGATCCAAGACTGTAGTAGACACATAAGGAACATAATCAATACAGGTAATAATACATCATTCTCAACAGATCCAATAGTTCTCTTCACTTTTCTTACTACTGTATTGATCAGGTCACCACCATGCCTCACCTAGATTTCCACCCAGTCAGCTCTCTAGTTGCCCTATCCATTTCCTACCTATGTCCGTCATGTTCTCTTCACCACACAACTGTCGAAGTGATACCCTTAACAAGTAAGTATGATGTCATTTACTCCTTGCTCAGATCTCTCCAATGGCTTTCTATTCTATTTCAGTGCATAATCCAAAATCCTGACCAGGACTTCAAAGACACAACATGGACATAACCTGGTCCCTTTGACTGCTCTTTCATTTCACTTACACTGGGATTATTGTTCTACCTTGACCCATAATAAATACTCTGTTTCAGCTCAATTGCGTTACTTCCTTCATGTGGAAGACTGTGTCCAGACATTTTCACTACATTGGCAAGCCTATCTAGTACACCTTTCTAAATTGCTTACTAATCCCTGACTTGTCCTAGTGTCCCCTATCCACTTCTTACTATACGACATTACGTTCGTGTGTTTACTTATTTTCTTCTCTTCCTTTAGATGCAAGCTACATGAGGGCAGAATTTTGTTGTTTTTGTTGCTCTTCATTACCAAATTACAGTGTCTAGAAAGCAATAGGGCCTCACTTACTTATTTTTCACTTTTGTAAGAATGAATGAAAGACTAAATAGGAAAAGTAAAAAATGATATTTGTGTTAGTTCAAACACAAATAAGAAGATCAGGCCTGGTTCGGTGGCTCAGCCTGTTATTCTGCGCTTTGGGAGGCCGAGGTGAGTGACTTGCCTGAGCCAGCGGGTTCGAGACTCATCTGGGCAACTTGGCGAGACCTCATCTCTACAATAAATCAAAAAATTAGCCGGGCGTGGTAGCTTGTGCCTGTAGTTCCAGCTACTTGGAAGGCTGAGGCGGAAGGATTGCCGGAGCCCAGCAGGTTGAGGCTGCAGTGGCCAGGAGCGGCCACTGCACTCCAGTCTGGGCAACTGAGTGAGACTACAACTCAAAAAACAACAAAAACAAAAAAACAAATATCAGCACTCTCTAATATATTTTTCTTCAATGATAGAAATAGTCTGTATGTGTGCTCATACAGTAGCCACTAGAAAAACGGTCTATTTAGCTCTTAAGATGTGGCTTGTAACATTGAAGAATTGCATATTTTAATTTTTTTAAATTAAATACAACTTAAATAGCTATGTAATATTGGAAGGCACTTCATGGGACAATCGTAGAAATAAGGATATAACTTGGTCTAGTAGCATAGCATATAAACCCAAATATTCCTTTTGAACTTAAATAAAAATACTCATTGAAAGTTTTGTATGCATTTTATCATTTGAAATGAGTACCTTAGTGTTACTACATTATCAAAAATTTCAAGTAGACTCCAAAAAAATTTACTTTTGCTTAGGCATACAATTCAGTATGACATGGAAAATTATAAACTTATAACTAAAAGCCTCACTTTTTAACTGTTGACAATCATATGAAAAAAAAAAAGAAATGTAACTGTATTTTAAATGGAAAGAAAAACATGTATTATGCAGTTGTTTCTAGCATTGGATAAATACACTTAAAAGATTTTAAATAAGGACTTTCTTCATTTAATTTTATGTATAGTAATCTGCCAATGAAATGATCAGGTACAGGTTAAATGTGTTTTGGGTACAAGGACTTTCAATAAACCTATTATTTATAAAAATATAAAGTGAGGAATATTCTCAATGCCCAAGGGTAGTGAATTTACATGAAGTAGAAATGTATTGTATTCTAATTTTGGAAAAACATATATGGAATTAAACCACAAATTTTTGCCTAAGAAGAATATAACATATAATACAATTATTTTGTGTGTGCGTGTATAGTTTATGTTTGCTTGTCATCAACAGTTATTTTTTGTTTTATTAATTTATATGTTTCAGATGATCATGTTAATAGCTATACTGGCTAAGATTCATTACCTGTGTTTGGAGCAAAACCAAACTGTTCATTAGTTCTTGGCTTTTTAAGGATGACCTCAGTATATTGTGGATCTGTGCATTTTCTGAAGTAAACTTCCTTTCTCCTTATGTAAAAAACTATTTTCAATGCCTCCTAATTTCAAATAACCTATTGTGACTGTCTTTATATTGTACCAACTTCTCTAGCAGTCTCTGCTCTGTATCACCTGCACCTTAATCTCAGAGGATGAACTTATGTAAATCAAGATGCTCTTTTCTGCAAGAAATAGTGTCCTATGTATAAGAACTTAAACTAAAATGTGAATTTACTGATTCTGGAGCCCCCCCCACAATTCAAAGTTGAAAATAAGTTGAGCAGGATTTAACATGTATCACATTATTCAGAAATGCGTGAGGTATTTTTGCTTATTATTCTTTTGCATTCATTGCATAGATTCAGTATTTTCAGTTAAACTACATGCTCAATGCCAAATCATTCAATGAAATTTAAGTGTATAAAGGTTTTAGTCTATGATAATTTTTTTCAAATTCACAAAGACCTTAAATTAAAATTGAAGTGTATTAGAAATGATTAAGGGGCCGGACTCGGTGGCTCAGCCTGTAATCCCGCGCCTTTGGGAGGCTGAGGTGAGTGGATTGCCTGAACCCGCGAGTTCGAGACCCGCCTGGGCAGCGAGACCTCATCTCTACAATAAATCAAAAAATCAGCCGGGCATGGTAGCACATGCCTGTAATTCCGGCTACTGGGAAGGCTGAGGCGGAAGGATCGCCGGAGCCCGGCAGGTCGAGGCTGCGTTGGCCGGGAGCGGCCACTGCACTCCAGTCTGGGTGACAGAGTGAGACTCCAACTCAAAAAAAAAAAAAAAAAAGAAGAAATGATTAAGGGACAGTCAAACCAAAGAAGTTAACAGTGTAAATTACAGAACTAGATTCCTAATTCCTATATCCTGGCAACCCATAATATCATATTATAGGAAAAAGATTCAGACACAAATTTTGTATAAAAAAGAGTGTTTCTTCTTCATTGTAATGCTTAGACAAACAGCACTTCTATATTTGCAGCCACCAGATTTTCTCACTCATCTTTGATACTTTTTTTTAAAATATATAGTCAGTGTCTCACTCTGTCGCCCAGTCTGGAGGCCACTTAAGCCTCAACCTGCTGAATTCAGGTGATTCTTCCACCTCAGCTTTCCAAGTAGCTGGAACTACGGGCATGCGCCACCACACCCCGCTAATTTTTTGATTTATTGTAGATACGATGTATCGTCATGTTGCCCAGGCTGGTCTCGAACCTGTGGGCTCAGGCAATACTCTCGTCTTTGCCTCCCAAACTTCTGGGTTTCCAGGCATAAGCGCCTGGCTGTCATTGATACTTTTTAAATGTCTTTAGCTGTTTAGTTCTTTGATCAGGGTCATGTTTTACCTCTTCCACATAAATATTTGTATTTCATTTATGTGGGCTTGAAATGAGAAATGAGCTCTCCTGTAGTGTTAAGTGTCAAAAAATAGCAGATCATTTGAGATTTTAATCAAGCTCTGCTAATCTGGCATCACAATTCTATTTTGTGTGTTGATGAGCATTTTTTAAATAGTCTTAGGTCTTGTTTTAAAGCACCCTGTTTATTTATCATTGTTTATTCATGGGTTAATTATGGCGCATACTCTAAAGCCTATTAATATTATCCACAATTAACAGAGCAAACACAATTATAAACTAGTTATTATAGTTGTATAACTAATAAAAATATAATAAATATAAATTACTTTGACTTGAATTATGTATAACTTGAAAACAAATTTCAAAATTTTGGCTATTTCTTCACCAAACTGTATAAGAAAATTATAAATAATAAAACAGTTTATGAAGGCAAAATAAATTATTTTAGAAAATACTAGTACCTTCAATGTAAAACAAAAAGAGTATCATGCAGTGTGAGAAAATAAAAGTTTCATGTATGTTGTACAATTGCAAATAAAATAAGAAGATTGGAAAACTTTGATTTTCCACCCATGTGTTTTAAAGGTAGTGTAAATTATAGCTTGATGATTTCTGCAATGATATGGGTCTGATTTATAACTTGCAAGACTGACGATAGGGTGGAGAAATTGCCATAGTTCAACTCTGACTTAGGGCTTTGAAGTGGTGCTATATAGTTATTCTCACAGTAAAATGGTTCACCTTTCATTTTATAGAACATGATGATAAATGGCACTTTGAGAGCCTTGAGGTGATATGTACCAGTCTCAAATACTGAGATATACTGCTAGCGTTTAAACAGCAATTCATAACTAATCAACATGGATGGATATGCTGGCTCTTGGTATATTTTAATTACTCCATGGCTAGCAAATGGATATTTTATGAAAAGACTGATTGAAATATAACTGTTTTATAATAAATAAACTTATCTATCAATATAACATTACCATATTTTCAATATGGTGGCATAGTGCATACATTTTTAATAAAAACAAGCAGAAAGAAATAACTGAACATTGTCAAAAAGAATGACATTAAGCTCTGAGACCTAAGTTATGTTTCTCTAGATGTAAAAAAAAGTAAATAAAAATGCAAAAAATGTTACATGCTTTATTTGTTATCAAGCATTTTATGGTAAGCACTGATGACATAATATGTGCAACATCACTTCTATATTGATTCTACTCCAATATCCTTTTCTAGTTTTTCTCTTGATTCCTTTTTCAGTAATGTGATTTCTAAATGTTATTTTCTAGAAGTTTCTGTCCTTGACTCTCTTTTCTTACTGTGCTACCTGTTTCCTATCATAGGTAATTATATTCACTTCCACTGATATAGAATCAATGAAATAGAATTTCTGTGATGCTCCAGTACCTATTTCAATTCAAGCTACAGGACCCACTAGCTACTAAAGATCTACAGCTGAATTTCATGATATGCCTTCTGTTTTGGTCTAACACCCCCTGCTCTTTTTCCAAGAGACAACACTATAAGTAAAAATCACCACAAGTCTAAGTAAACTAGAAACCTGGACATCTTGCTTAATACTTTTATTTTATAATCAAGTCTAAGCTACACCTAAATTTTGCCTGTTCTATTTAATTTATATACTTATAATTCATTCTCTCTCTTCTGTAGTTACTTACACAGTTTTAATTGAAACTATGCAATATTAAGTTTTAACTTATTTTCCTACATACTAACCACGCCAAGAAAGGTAGATTGCTAGATTGTAAACAAAAATTTGCTGCCCTTACCCTGCTCAAATATCTTAATGGATCTGCAGCACCAACTACATCGTTCATACATATTACTACATATATATTCTTAACATGGTCCATATACTCTAATCATCTGGCTTCTGACAATGTCTACAAATGTCATTTTTATGTCCTGAAAATAAAACAAATATGAAAGCACCCACTTACAGCAGCAATATGAAATTACATTTTGTTCCCTGAATATACCATTCAGTTTCATGCCTCAGTGTTTTCCCACATGCTGTTTCCTGTGTCAAAATCTCTCTCTTCTTATTCATCTAAATAATATGTACTGTTTTTTTTAGCATTTGTTCTCATGTATTCTCTTCTATGGGAGCTCACACATCTATTCTTGTATATCTGAAACTCTACAAAAAATCTAGTTATGTATCTGAGACTCCTACTCATTTGTAAGTTTCTTAAAATCCTAGATGAATAATCTTGATGCATGTAGGGAAATATTTTAACTTGAAAATATAATATTTTGATTTATTAAACATATTTACTAGAGAAAATAATAAATAAAATGTTTTGAATCCGTTATTCCAGCATTTTGGGAGGCCGAGGTGAAGGGATTGCCTGAGTCCATAGGTTTGAGAAAAGCCTGTGCAACTTGGTGAGACATCATCTCTACAATAAATCAAAAAATTCTGAATGTAACTACAGAAAAGATAGAATGAACTATAAGTATATAAATTAAATAGAACAGACAGAATTTAGGTGTAGCTTAGACTTAAGTGATTATAAAATAAAAGTATTAAGCAAGATGTCCAGGTTGCTAGTTTATTTAGCATGGTAGCATGCACTTGTAGTTCTAGCTACATGGAAGGCTGAGGCAGAAGAATATCCTGAGCCCAGCAGTTCAACACTGTGGTGGCCGGGAGCATGCCATTGCACTACAGCCTGGGCGATGGAGTGAGACTCCAACTCAAAATTAAAAAAAAAAAAAATGTTGTGAATCCTTTGGATACTCATACATAACACTTTTGGTGAAACACAGTAAAATTTAAATCTCTGAATTAAAAATTATATTCTCAACTGCAACAATATTTAATAGGATGTTCATTTGTTTCTAAAATAAGTAATGGGTCAATTAATGACATATGTCTTGTTATCCTTACAAATAAAATATAGAGAAAATGAAATATCTTTTAAATAGATAACTAAAATCAGAATTGAGATTATGTATCATTTATGTGATTTCCTTGTCTATGGATTTAAAAAGAATTTTTACTGGGAAGAGATACATTGTTCATGATGCTAATAACTGAACTATTGAATACAAAGTATGTACTAGGCATGATACTGTCATACTTTAAAATGCAAAAAAGTATATGAACAAACAAGAACTTTAAGAGATATTTTCTACCTTAACTAATCAGTGGTGGGATACCTTCTGGCCCCACAAGATGCCAATAAGTATTAAGATTTTTTAAAAGTTCTTAAGTTACATAGTCTTGAAACATAAACTAAACCATGTTCAATAGGGCTCTTTGAACAGAAGACTTGAGTCCTTATATTGCTAAT
Organism: Cephalopachus bancanus; assembly: GCA_027257055.1. Lineage (NCBI taxonomy): Eukaryota > Metazoa > Chordata > Mammalia > Primates > Tarsiidae > Cephalopachus > Cephalopachus bancanus. Next base: position 8,541,870 of record JAPVLO010000041.1, read on the forward strand.
GTGGATAATGGTATTTGATTTTTTAAAAACTTACTTAAGATAATTTCAAGAATGTTTTATAAAACTTGTATCTCGCCGGGCTCGGTGGCTCAGCCTGTAATCCCGCGCCTTTGGGAGGCTGAGGTGAGTGGATTGCCTGAGCCCGCGGGTTCGAGACCCGCCTGGGCAGTGAGACCTCATCTCTACAATAAATCAAAAAATCAGCCGGGCGTGGTAGCGCATGCCTGTAATTCCAGCTACTTGGAAGGCTGAGGCGGAAGGATCACCGGAGCCCAGCAGGTCGAGGCTGCGGTGGCCGGGAGCGGCCACTGCACTCCAGTCTGGGCGACAGAGTGAGACTCCAACTCAAAAAAAAAAAAAAAAAAACTTGTATCTCAAAATTACAACCTAAAAAATACTACTTTGAAATTCTCATCTATACTTCACTATTTAGCTAAATAGAAGCAAAACAACTTTTTATGTAAAAGAAATCATATTTTAAGATCATTTAGTATATTACTCAAGCCATTATGAAGGTTAATTTAAGTATTCCAAAATATAAAATGCCCTGCTTTCTGGAAAATATTTATGAAACAGTTATGTTGATAGTCTCTCTAGTGCATGTTGGAAAATTAATCAATTAGATGGAATCATAACATGATCTAAAATCAATCAAATGCAAGTTCTTCTATAAGAAAAAGATTTAGAATAAGCATTTTCAATCTCAGTTTCCTAAGACTTTTTAGAGCTGACTTTCAAAATATTCAATATATTTCAAGAGCAGACTAATGTTTGGAGAATTCATGTACAGCAGTCCAGTTATACCATTGTGAGTTCATAGGAGTTATAGCCTGAAGTAGTTGTAGTAAATGCAGCTACTGATGGGAGCACTTTCCATTTTGACAGAGATTCGAGATTGGAATAGAAAAAAGCAGCATGGTGCAACACAATAATCTGCAGGTGAACAGCTTCTTCAGCTGTTTAAACAAGTGACTGCCAAGTACAGTTGTGAATACCAACAACAGATGTGATGATAGAAGATACAGTGAAATAATCTGCTACTAATGGAGCAAATGAAAGAAAGCTAAGAAGGATGCAAAAAAATGGAAGGAGCTAAGAAAATAGGCAGAATTCACAAAAACTTTTGAATAATTTTCTTTATTTCTGGACAATTAAAAGGTAGAATAGAAAAGACAGTGGTTAAACAGGGGTGAAGCAGAGAAGTTATTTTGTATGGATCACTAGTCCTGAATACAAGGACAAAGCCATACGTCCTAATTATGAAACCACTGGGAATAATTTTATAAACACATTTTAGCAGTGATGAGTATATTGGGAATGAAAGATATAACAGACCCTTAAGGAAAGAGATAACTTCTCTGTCATTTTTCCAGGGAGGATAGAAAGAAAATATGAGAACTGCTAGTGAAATTTCACTAGATATTAATGAGTCCATGGGATAAATGATTGCTGAAGATGTGTCATTTGTATAAAAAGATAATGGAATAAGACACTAGACAGAGTAAAGGAAGTCTTAAATACTATTTTTTCTCAGGTTTTTTGCTTAAGTTAAATGATTACCCAGAAAGTGTTTATGTAAAATCCTCCAAAAAACAAAATAGGCGAGTCAATAAAATACTACTCTAATACCATGCATTATGTCAACCCATGAGATATCACCAGGTGTACCCTGCCCTCATTGCCTTCAAAGTACAACTTTATGGAATTATTCTCTCTGCTCAGTGCTGTGCCTAAACCTTTTGTTTTAGTGTATATGAATTCTGTTGATGACCTCTTTCACTCACATAACCTTAAATCGAATTCATACTGTAATTACTCCCAAATTTCTTTTTCTAGCATGGACCTGTTCCTCAAAGTCTACATTCAACTATTTCTTAGATATTGGTATTTTAAGGTTGGGTATTTTAAACACAATCTGACCAAAATTGAACTCCTGATGATTTTCTCTCTTAAAACTGCCTATCTCAAGTCCTCTCTACCTCAGTTTACAGCAACTCTTTCCTACCAGTTACATGGACCAGAAATCTCCTTGGGGAATCCTTGACTCTCTTCTCTCTTGCACACATCATGCAAAATCATAGCAAAATGTATTGATTCTATCTTCAAAATATGTTTGCCCCTTTCCCATTGCTCTGGTTCTAGTCACTATCATCTCTAACCTAATTATTGCAATGAAGCTCAATTTGTCTTTCTGCTTTTCTCTGAGCCCCATATATAACCTCTTCAAACAAAAATCAAATCGTGTGACTCCTCTAATGGGAATTCTCCAATGTCTATCCATATTACTCTGATTAAAAGTCAAAATAATTACAGTGGTTTACACGAAACACTTGTCTCCTACCCACTCTTCCAGGCTCAACCCCTTTCAGTCACAATGGACTTCTTGCTGCTCCTTGAACAGTGTCAGGCATATTTCCCCTTGAGCACTTACATACTTCATGTCCAGTCTTCTGAAGGATTTTCTGCCTGGTACCTCTATGGCTTACTTACTTCCTTCAAGGGTATGTCCAAATATTTCCTCTCCAATAAATATCCCTCTGTTCATCATATTTAAAATCATAAAACCTTCTCTTTATTATCCTTCAGTACTTTGTTATTCCTCTGTAACCCCCACCATATAATATTCAATATATTTACCTGATTAAATGTGGTTCTTTTATTCCTCCTGTAAGCTTCATGCGGGCATCAAGTTTTTGTTTGTTTGTTTGTTTTCCCAAATATTTTATTGACTGTGCATAGAATCAAGGTCTTAGGTATGTGACATGCATTTTTGGTTTGCTTTTGTTTTTATTTATTTTTTTTTTTTCTTTATTTTAAGATGAGCTGAATCTAGCAGAACTTCTTTTTCAGCAATTTGAACTGATAAATACAGGAATCTTCATGGGAAGAGATAATGCATCAAAGAAAAAGAAGCCATGAGTTAAGACAAAAAGATATTTGATAGAGGGTGGAGAGTGGAATAGATGGAGAAAAGCACAAGGAGATAACGCCAGTCTCTAGAGATATTGTTGTTTCAAGCCCAGGACTTTTCATCAATTAACTAGAGTAAAATCTTTTGCTTATAATAACATAATTATATCTATATTGTTCGCAGTTGTAGAGAGCATGCTTCTCAGTTTGACCCAGTTAAATACATCTGATTACTCATCCTAGCAAATTACCTAATCCTGCCTACAAGAATTTCTTCTTTCTAGCTTGCTGTAATCTTAAATGTAGTCATTAAATGTTCTACTCCCACTCAGACTTGCTGTTGAGATTGGGCAAAAGTTCACGAAGATATTTTGACAGGCCTTTTTTTTTTTTTCAGAGATTCATAGTGTCTACAGTTGATAAGCATGGTTCCTTATATCCCAGTGGATTTGGTCTTTTCATTCTAAATTTGGAGTATAAGAAATCTGATGCATCCCTTGCATTCTGCAAGGACTCAGACTTCCTTAAAACAGTTAGCTCACAGCCTTCACACTCTACAGTTCTACCACCTCCCGGAGGAAAGACAGAACATTTTTTTCCTTTCGGTAGTGCCAGAAATTTGTCCTCTTTAGCTTAATTTTTCTCAAAGGGACTTTTTAAGTCTCTTAAAGAAGAGTTTGTAGGACAATGGGAGAAACTCTTCATGGAGTCCATCATACCGCAAGATCAGGAGAAAGGCTGTTTCTACTTTAAACCCTGCCAAAATCTGTGTGGCAAGAAATTAAGTCTGTCTACTTAAAACAAACACAGGAGATGATGGTGAACACCTGTAGTTCCAAATATTTGGGTGACTGAGGTAAGAGGACTGATTGAGTCCAGGATATTGAGGCCACCCTAGGCAACACAGCAAGATCCAAGTTATTAAAAAAATTTAAAAACAGCTACATATTAATATTACTGGATGGCCTCGGTGGCTCAGCCTGTAATCTCAGCACTTTGGGAGGCCAAGGTGAGTGAATTGCCTGAGCCCGCGGGTTCGAGACCCACCTGGGAAACTTGGCAAGACTTCATCTCTACAATAAATCAAAAATTACCTGAGCATGGTAGCACACCTGTAGTTCCAGCTGAGGAAGCCTGAGGCCGAAGGATCGCGGGAGCCCAGCAGGTTGAGGCTGCCATGGCCGGGAGCGTGTCACTGCACTCCAGTCTGGGTGACAGAGTGAGACTCCAACTCAAAAAAAAAAGACCCCCCCCAAAAAAAAACCCACCAAAAAACAAATTCATATTACTATACAAATAAGTCTGATTTATAAGGTGTCCAGGGTCTTTGTCATAGTGAGGTGTTATCAGCAGAATAATATGGCTTAACATAATTACTCTAATTCCCAGAATATTAGAAAGACAGATAAAATACAAGAAATAAACAAAATTTTAAACTAAATGTTTTATAACATTTTATATGCTTTAGTATTATGTACAATTAAATTATGTAATTTATATAATGATTTGCCAATTTTTTAAATCTGCTAAATACTTAAACACATTTGGAAAAAGTGACTATAGTTTTGTAGGTCATTCCCAAAACAAAAGAGAGATGAAAACAATGAGACTAAATGGAAATGTGAAGAAAATAATTTTGGATGAAGTACATTCAAGTTATTGTTAATAAGGGATGTTCTAAAATAAAGTGGAAAGAATGACTTCTTTGTCAATACTAATTTTTTAACCTGGCAGGTATTAACGCTAACAATTATTCTGTGATTCCTCTAACCCTAATAAAATCAAATTGATAATTTATACTTGCCATTAGTCTATAAAAAAACAAGTTGTTCATCTAGAAAATGTGAAATGTTTCTCCTACGTCAGCCTCTCAAATAGTTGGAGTGTCTATTTCCAAGATGTTTTTCCAAATTATAGACGTTAACACATGCAAAAAATTTAGAACAATTGTTAAAGTGGCAATTTTTCAGTAAATTATTTTATTATTATTTGTAGCTTGAAAAACTTTCTTTTTAATTTTTAATTTCATATCATTTCAATTTGTCATTGAGTGTAGATAACTTACTTTCATAACTTATTGTAGGTGCAATTTTGTATAGATGATAAAGTTTCTATTACTTACATGTTTTAAAAATTTATTTTACATAAATTTATAGATTACATGGATACCATTGATCACATAATTTTCAGAATTATTGTTCTTTAAACATAAATGATAAGACCTTTAAATATAAATATAATAACTTGATTTTGTACTAAGGATAGAATTTTTTAACATATTATTTGAGCAGTAAATTTTTTCTATTTGCCAAATTAAATTTACTATTAAAAGCTTTCATATGATTATATAAATTTAAGGAAAATGAAAAGCCATAAAGGTTCTACTATAGAGAAAAACAAAACAAAACCAAGAAAATAAGATTGAAAAACACAAAAAAATTGGAAATCTGGAGTATTTTGACAAATTGCAAGCCCCAAGAATGTGAATCATAATATGTATTTGAAATGATTAAGTCATTGGACTTACAAAATCAGCCTCTAATTATTAGGCACAGAAAATTATTTAAATTTCACTAGTCTCAAAAAGTACAAAGGCTTGTCACATAAAATTCATTTGGATGAAACATAAAGTCTTATGAACACCATCACACTTCATGTCATCATCAATAAAATATAAAATCTTTCCATTATTATTTTTATACTTTGTGAAATAATTTTTTGATTTGTTTTAATTACTTATTAAATAATATTCTTGTTTATTGGAAGGAAAAGTAGTAGAAAAAGTTATTTGTTGTATACAAATTTATTATATTGATGATTTTCATTTTTTAGCAAATTAATTTTTAATATGTTAATACACCAAATATTATATGATTATACCATATACTCTGAAAAATAGCAAATGCACACTGAGTAAATTTATATATATAAGATGATTCACTTTCCATCATGAGAAAACCATATATTTTACCATCTAAAACAGGATAAATTTGAAAGTGTAGGAGATAGTGTAACAATTGTTCTAAGGATATAGGTATAAACCTTTGACACTCCATGTAAACCAGGTTATGTGGTCTTATGTTTATCCTATCAATAAATGTAAAAATATTATTTTAGAAATATAACATATAATGTGTATATTGTGTTAATGTGTGTATTATATATACATATATACACTGCCCATAAAGATTATATTATATAGCACATATAAATATAGATATATAAAGTATATTTTGTAGTATATATATGTGCATATATATGAGTATATCTATGTCTATAATTATATCTATATCATCTATACATGTATTACTATTTAAATGTTAGTTCCCTAATAATAAATGGAAGAAAAGGTGCCATACAATTCAAGTAATAAGAGCCTTCTAATATATTACTAGAGACAGACGCCTAGGCTGATGCATTTTTATTTTTTTTTATTATTTTTTTTTTTTTGAGTTGGAGTCTCACTCTGTTGCCCAGACTGGAGTGCAGTGGCCGCTCCCGGCCACCACAGCCTCGACCTGCTGGGCTCTGGCGATCCTTCCGCCTCAACCTTCCATGTAGCTGGAACTACAGGTGCACGCTACCACACCCAGCTAATTTCTTGATTTATTCTAGAAATGAGGTCTTACCAAGTTGCCCAGGCGAGTCTCGAACCCGCGGGCTCAGGCAATCCACTCACCTCAGCCTCCCAAGGCGCGGGATTACAGGCTGAGCCACCGAGCCCTGTGATTTTTATCTATTTAAAGTATTCTTTGTCACATCAAATAGCCTCATACAAAATATATTAATATAAATGAATCTTTGTCATGTACCAGTCATTCTAGTAAGTTGCCATATGTAATATTCAATTCCTCTCACAATATCCTTTCCCACGTTACAATTATAAATTGGAAAAAGAAATAAATGAACCATGTCCTCTAATGTTCTTCAGTTTTGTGCTCAAGATGCCATTATTTTCATAACAATGCCCTTATATAAAAAAAGAGTCACGAAATATCAAAGCTCCTTTCTCTCTGTCAGAGTCACTGATTTTATTTTATGAAATTTTCTTATTTTCTTCTTCAATAAGATATATCATCTAATCTTGAAAGACCAATCTTGTATTATACTTGTGATTTGTCTTTAAAAGTGTTGTTTGTGGAACAAGCTTGGACAAAATAGAATAATTTGGAATATAGGCCATGAGATGATATTGAAGAAAAACATCAGGATAAACTAGTGCCAGGACTTAAATGATACACTAACTCTTAGCTCTCTAAATTTTATATGTGTGTGTGTGTGTGTGTGTGTGTGTGTGTGTATACATATACATATATATGTTTTTATGTTATATACATACATACATATACGTATATATATACTGTTATGGGCTTCACTCTCACAGAGGACAATGGCTTTTTGTACACAATGAGAAATATGACTGCTTACCACTCCGACCTGCTAATTTTATATAATACAATTTCAACCATAGAAGAGGGACTTTTTTCCCACCTATGGAATAAAAATAAGAACAAAGCCGGGCTCGGTGGCTCAGCCTGTAATCCCGCGCCTTTGGGAGGCTGGGGTGAGTGGATTGCCTGAGCCCGCGGGTTCGAGACCCGCCCGGGCAGCGAGACCTCATCTCTGCAATAAATCAAAAAATCAGCCGGGTGTGGTAGCGCATGCCTGTAATTCCGGCTACTTGGAAGGCTGAGGCGGAAGGATCGCCGGAGCCCAGCAGGTCGAGGCTGCGGTGGCCGGGAGCGGCCACTGCACTCCAGTCTGGGCGACAGAGTGAAACTCCAACTCAAAAAAAAAAAAAAAAAAAAAAAAAAAAAAAAATAAGAACAAAAAAGGAAGTAATGAAGGAAAATTTAAAAAAAGGAAAAAAGTAAGAAAAGGGAAGCGAAGGGAAGGGAAGAGAGAAAGAGAGGAAGTGGGGAAGGAGAAAAAGGAGGGAGGGAGGGAGGAAGGGAAAAAATTTTTTAAATCTTATTAGTCTGATACGAGTATGGTGACAACCCTAGTGTAATCAACTGACTGAGCTCTGGGAGGACACAGCAAGCATGCTGATGAAATTTGAGATCAACAACATATTTTTACATGCAGAAAATTCTTCATGTCTAAAAAATTTTCTGTGTGAAAAGATTCATATTTACCATCTGGTTCCAGTAGAAGCATAATTTTCTTCTCAAACCCATTCCACTCCTATTTTAATTTTATCATCTGAGATTTTAGTTTTATTTTTCATCTTTGAAACTCTGGATTTCTGATTTTGGTTTTCAATAACAACAAATTCTATCATAAAACTTCCTATATTTTGGGGGATTCTCACCTGGAAGCAATTATGCCCTGGGGGATATTTGACACTTCACAGAAAAAATTTTAGCTTTGCAACTTGTGGTTGGGGGGGGTTGAGTTTGGGTTACCATGGACATCTATGGGGTAGAGGCCAGTGATGACACGAAACATCTGTAGGGAAGAAAATACTTTTCTCACACATCGCTGGATTCTTGGCTGAGACTCCTGTAGTAAAAGGGAGATTAATTAGAGAAAAGCATACAAAATTATCTAATACAAGCATTATGCGACACAGAAGGCTTTGTCAATGAAGACCAAAGTAAGCAAGAAAAAAGTGTTATTTTTGCCTATGATCATGCAGAAGCATGTTTGGAGAACAAAAGGTATGATCTAATGGTAATAGACTGAAGGAAATTTAACAAGACCTATTTGTTCAGATATATCTCTGTGACTCTGTGTCTTCAGAAATAAGGACATTGCTTTGAAACAGAGTAGACACCTCTGGAATTAAAGTTTTATGAACTACTTTAGAGGAAGGTCACAGAATTATTTTGTAGCCAGCTTTAAGGGAGAATGATGGACAAAGGTCAGAGAGATCTTCCTGCTTCTGCTGTTTACTCAAATACCAAGGTGACATATTTTGTGGTAGCATGTGCTGAACCTCATCACATCCTATAATATACAAACCAGTTCCCCACAACAAAGAATTATCCAGGCCAAAATGTAAATAGTGCTGAGGTTTTATTTAGATTGAGAAAAAAAATCATACTTCATAATTTCCTTCGGTAATTGGTTTGGATAACTATATAACAAACTGTATATTTTCTGTTTGATTCTGATCTCTTCAGTCTTTCTGATCTATCATTAATGATTTGTTCTTGATTTGTCTAGAGATATCTCTTTTAAATGGCTTGATCACCACAAGCAAATTACTGTCAATTATCATTCTATAATGCCAATGTCTGATAGCCAGCAGTGTGACTCACCAAGGAAAATCTTCTGAAGATTTTTAGATACCGCATTATTTTCTTTTCATTTTTCTCTTTTTCATCCCTTGATAATTTCCTAATTTATGAGCATTTAACCAACAAGAATTTTTCTTTTTACTTTAAAGTCACTTTTACCCTTTCACTCCCCTGCACTCTCACAAGCACATTTCACAGTTTTTCTCTCACTCTCTTCCTCTCTCTTTCTGTCCTTCTCCCTTCTCCTGCTCTCCACCCATACCTTCAACTCTTACTTAGTAAGCCAATAGGAGTAGACCACGTAAGGGCAGATCTGTGGGAGGTCATGAATGATAACGGCTGGAAGTTGAAAGGAGGAGAAAACTGAGAGAACTGTGCTTCTGGGTTTTGCTCTTGTCAATCAAAGCAGTCAGGGAACAGGGCCTATATATACTTTGGAACAATAGAAACTAAATCTGAGACCTCATAGCAGATTGCAATCCGTGGCTTAAATTAGGTTTACATAGCCTAAATATAAATTAAATTAACTTTCTTTTGGTCATCCATTTTAGATTTTTATTAATAAAAACATTCAAGGCAAATGTTGTCAATATTAAGATACCATGACTATGATGTGTTATCTAAAAATATTTGTATTTTAAAGCATTCTGCATACTGTGCATAAAATATGCATAAAATATGCATGATACAATTTTAGAACCAAGGATGTTATTATCTTCTCTTCAGAATAATATTTTGAAAATATCTTCGTATCAAATTTAAATAATTGAAAAATAAATAGCTTAGCTTTTTTATTGGTATTGGGACTTCAGATTTTTCAAATATCACAGGGAAAGTAAAGATTCAAAATCCCAGTTTGAGAATCACTATCTTACCAGAAAAAAGAATGAAATAAAAGAAAAAAGAGTGAAATACAATACAGATAGATAAATCATAAATATGGAGAACTCTCATTATCCATATCAGGGAAATGGGAAACCACATGCATTTCACATAATCACATATATTGTCATTCAACTACTACATATGTGGACACTGACTATACTTACACCTAGGGACTTGAGGGGACATGCTAGAAGTATGCTAAGCCAGAAATACAAATGACAATTTTGGAAATTTTTTTAAGGGTTAAAAATGAAAGGAACATAAAATTTCATGCTTTTTTTTTCAGAATAGACAACGTTTTCCAATCTGCATAGACTGTTTAACAATCCATTTCTGTTTCAAGAGTAGTCTCAAAGTTCACATTGATATTTATTTATTTATTTATTCAGTTAAAAAGCTAGAGAGTCATGACTATCAGGGTTTTTAAAAAATATTTTCTTTAGTTTTGTTTTTTTGAAATTTTTATTATGAAAAAGTAAGAAACAGGCAGAACAGAATAGTATAAAGAACCTCCATGTTTCTGTCCCTATCTCCAATAACTTAACAATTATTGTATCATGACGAATTTTGTTTTATCCTTAGATACTCAACTGTGATATTTTTAAACATTATATATCTTTTGTTTTGTTTTTTGAGTTGGAGTCTCATGCCGACGCCCAGGCTGGAGTGCAGTGGCATGCTCATGGCCACCCCAGCATCAACCTACCTCAGTCTTCCAAGTAGCCAGAACTACAGATGTGCGCTACTATGTCTGACTAATTTTTTTAAAAATGTATTGTATAGATGAGATCTTACCAAATTACCCAGGCTGGTCTCGAACCCCTGTGCTCAGGTAATCCTCTTGCCTTGGCCTCTCAAAGTGTAGGGATTACAGGCTTGAGCCACTGTGCCTGGCCCCTTGTATGTCTTCCATAAATATCTAAAAAGTATCTCTGTAAAGAATAGTGATATTATGGTATTTATAGTGTTAATTAAATTTTCTTGGCAGCGCATCAAATGTTAACCAAACTAACCAGTGCTCAATTCTCCCACTTGCTTACTGTTTTCCACTAGTTTGTTTGTTTATATTGAAAAATTATATGTATGTTACCTGGTGTCTATTTCCTGTAATTTAACATATATCTCTGTTTTTTATCCTCGAAATTTATTGAAACAAAAACTGGGTAATTTGTACTGTACAGTTGGTCTCTTTTTCAGTTTTTCTGATTGCATCCTCTCTCTACTTTTTCTTGAACTCAGTAAAGTAATAATCTAATTCAGAATTCATATTTACTTATTTGCTTTTAGAAATCTTTCTGCTATGATGCTGGTTACTTGCATTGGGTGTCACAATAATTCTGGAATGTCTCTCTTATTGTAATGAAAAGATTATAACTAGATTCAGGTGTTTTCAATGTAATCCATACTATCTGAATTTCTACATTTTTTACCTCATTTTTATAGTTAAATATTCGTAATATTCTGATTGCCTTATGTCTTTTTCTTAATTGAAACAAATTTATTTTAAGAAATATTTTCACAGGGCACATTTTATACAGGAATGGCAAGTTGAATGTTTTGTTGATTTTCTATATTTGTTAACTTTATAACTGATTTTTGGGTCAGTTTGAAGTCATGGATTTGATCTGGTTCAATCCATTGTAGTTGCTTTATTCTTCTTGGGCAATGGGGGCCTCTTCTAGGTCACACAAAAATCAAGTACAGTATTTTTTTTTTTATAACTGGCTTTTAGTTTAAACTTTAAATAGTATCAACTATCTGTTATCTACCATAATATGATGGGGGGGCCCATAAATCCCAGAATTTATTTGTTAAAAAAATATGTATTTATCTTTACATGTTAAAACTTTAGTTATCTTCAAAGTACTCTCTGTTTGATGCAATCCACTATTGAGACCTTTATTCCGCTGCTCAAAACAGTTTTTGAACCATCAAATTTGATGCCTTTTAGTGCTTATGCCATTTTTTGTTTCACTTCTTCCACATTGGCAAAGACTTTACTTTTGAGAACTTTGTCATCTAGGGAAACAAACAAACAAAAACAATTGCTTTGGGCGAGATCAGGTGAATAGGGCACGGGAGTCATGCTGTCTTTGGTTAAAAACTGCTGAGCATGCAGAGCAGTGTGGGCAGGTGTGATCATAAATCACCCATCATGAAATGGGCAAGTGCATTGAAAGAGTCTCTAAAAAATATTTACTGAACCTGAACACAGCCTCCCATAACAAGGTCAGCTAGTATACTGATGCCAATAGGTTCCTAGAATACTAAACCAGTGGAGAAAGCCTGTACTACTGTAAGGGAACTGGTTTTCAAAATTCAATTCTGTTTTTTGGGATGTTCCACCCCTCATATGTGGGACCTAGAAAACATTATTTAATGAACAGTAGAAGTACCATAGTTCATTTTGATCTAAAAGACATAGATCTTCACTACTTTTTGATATCTTTATTGTCGAAATCTTAATGTTTAGTTAGGTAACCAAAGAATAAAATATTCAAGTCTCCTAAATCAAATCAAGTCAGATTTTAGTTAAGTTCCCTTATAGTGACTGTCATTTGCAGCTAGGTTTAATGTGAGCCTCTTCTGTTTCAAATGCTGGCAACTGTTTATTTTGTGTATCAGCATTACTTCCTTCTTCTTGCGTTTCCTTTCCATTATCTCAGGTTATGGTTGAGAAAATATTCTCATACGTGGCATGTGACCTAGAGAACTACAAATCACTCTTTAGAGTGTCAACAGGAAATAACTCAAATTAATAGTTCTGAATTGTATATCCCATATTTCCGCAGAATATAGTGAAACGGTGGCCCCAATTATGCATTGTTTCTGGCAAAGGTAGTTTTTAATATGTCTTCGGAAAAAATTAAATGATGAAGGATAAATGACTTCTTGTCATTTTTGTGGCATCATTTTTTTCTTGAAGAGAAAATCTTAAGAAATCCTAAGTGTCTTAAGTAAGATGGACATAATGCCAGGCACAATTACACTGAACAATATTGCATAGGGTATTGGAGGTTCTTCTTCCATCAACATTTTGTAAGTCTATGCTGCATTTTCCACAGCTAAAAATTAACTTATGCTAGACTGAAACAGAGTTGATTTATTCAGATTCTATATACATATGTGTGTGTATTTACTATATGTATTGAATGCATATTTATTTAATGTGTGTATCTATATATTTATCTATATAGGGAGAGGGAAATCAACCAACCTCAGCTATTTTTATTGGTAATATATTTTGGCATCAGGTACAAAAAGCTAAGTTTTCTGGTGTTCCCTTGATATGAACAATATAATGATGGGTCACATACAGACTGTTTTTATAAAGTATCTATGTTATTTTTCTCAATGACATATTGTAAGCCCATCATAAAAATTAATTTCTGTTTCAAATAAGAGCTATTATTGCCTAATAATGTATTAGGAATTGCCAATCCAGAATATTTATACTTTTTAGTGGAAATGCAAATAAAAACATGAAAACAGTTTTTAAAAATCATTTATTATTTAGGAAAAGAAAAAATAATCAATCACTACTGCCACTGAATCTAAAATGCTTAATAATTAAAATACCTCATGTTGATAGCTTCTTACTAACAATGTTCTTTTCCCTTGTTAAAATGGCTTTATATGTAGAAGTAGTTTTCATCAATGATGCCTTTAATAATACTGTCAAAAAGCAGGGCACACACATACTGTTTGTTAGTCAAATAAAAGCTTGTTTTTAACCTTCTGGAACTCTTAAGAACCTTGGATGTGAACATGTACAAAAGCCTCAAATAATTAGATGCTAAACATATCTTACATTCAACTATAAAAGAAGTTTAATCACTAGAATAATGAGTTAATATATGAAAGTGTAAGGAAATCTGGTGTTATCAAGGTTTTTACATTCTAGTTTAGGCTATTTGAGATATTTCATTTACAAGTGAAAGAAATTCATGTGACTTGGTGAAACAGTAATTTAGAACATGGCAATTTGCATTATGAAGTGTTTGTATTGAATTCCTTGTTGCAATAATAAAAAAAACAGTAAGATACTTGCTACCTTAATAGGTCTTGGAAAAGGGTTAGTAAGGAACCATGTCTCTACCTGCCTTTGTATAGACAAGAATATACCTAATCCTCGAGTGGCTTTATTGCAGCTAAAACTCTGTATGATTAGCCTATTTCCTGTTTACTTATAGATTCTTAGAAGCTATATTATTGGGTGATATCCCATAATTATATGTAAATCCCAACTTTTTTTTTTTTGAAACCTCCACCTTCTCTATAGGTTTCATATCATTGGGAGATAATGAGGTTGAATAAACAAAATAAAGTTTCAGGGCTAACCCCCAGTCTAATGTAAGAGTCCCTCTTCGTGTTCCCTTAACACCTGTAGTTTTTTTTTTTTCTTCAGTAAGTTTACTCCTTATAACCCTAAACAACCTTATTATTTCTTCATAGAGTTTATGTTCTACCTAAACAAGTGGTACTCAGTTGTTTTTTGTTTGTTTGTTTTAAGACCCCTGTGTATTCTTAAAAATTATTGAAGACTCCAAGGAGTCTAATAATATCTATTGATATTACCCTATTTTAGAAAATAAAACTGAAAAATGTTTAAACACAAGAATATAAAAATGCACATTATACTAGTCGTCAGAACAAAGATGCCTTCACAATACATGTGGCCTCTAAAAACCTCATGGTACTTATGAGAAAATGAAGGTGAAAGTGACAAATAAAGTGTTAGTATTATATAAAATATATTTGAATTCCCAGAGACATGAAAGGACTTGGAAAACCCCAGGTATCATCATGCTGTAATTTAAGAATGATTTTGTGCCTTAATTGTTTTACATGCCTCTCCTTTGTACAATTATCCTTCTTTTTTCTAAGGAAGAATGCTTTATTTAACTTTATTTTTCCAGAACCAACTAAAAAGGTCTTATTAATGATAAATGCTTGATCAATATCTGTTGAATAAAAAAAAATTATTTATATTAGTGTATCACAAAATCATTTCAGAAATTTTATATTGGAATATTATATAGTTAGCTAAATTTACCTCATGTTTTATACATACACACAGAATATATTTTCATACACACACACACACACACACACACACACACACACACGTATATTTTCATATACCACAGTCATTCCTCAGTATCTGTAGGTAATTGGGTCCATGATCTCTGTGGATAGCAAAACCTGCAGATGCTCAAGTCGCTAATATAAAATGTTCTAGTATTTGTATATAGCCTATGCACAAACTTCCATCCAATTTAAATCCTCTCTAGATTATTTCTAATATCGAATACAATGTAAATGGAAAGAGTTGTATTATATTGTTTAGGGAAGCATGATCAATAAAAAGCCTAAACATATTCAGGACAGATGCAGTTTTTTTTTTTCCAAAAATTTTATTTATTATTGACTAAATTTATAGAAGAAAAGTCTACAAAAATAAAGAATCAGTTGTATTCAGAAGATGCCAAAAATGTATACATATTTTAAGATATTCTATCTATGTATTACTTTTTGAAGTTGAATTAAATTACAGTAGCAATGTGTAGTATGATGTTCATTCGATTGTGCTTCTGTCATTTTCTTTGACTATCCTGCCTGTGGCATGGTGACACTAGCATTCATTTGATTGATGCCTTATTTTGGGCAAACACCATACTTAAAATGTGTACACATATTTTTGGTACCCCCAGATATATATATCCATGTGCTGAATAATGATGTTTTGGCTAGTGATGGGCCACATATACAACGGTGGTTCCATAATATTATAATATCATATTTTTACTGTACCTTTATATTTTTAGCTATGTATAGACACAGAAACCCTTACCGTTATATTTGCCTACAGTATTCAGCATTGTAACATACTGTACAGATTTGTAGTCTGGGAACAACAGGCTATACCATATAGTCTAGGTGTTTAGTAGAGTATACCATCTAGGTTTTTGTAAGTCCATTTTACGATTTTCATGCAATGACAAAATCACCTAATAACAAATTTCTCAAAATGTATCCCCATCATTAAACAATGAATTCCTATATTTCCATTTATGTGTGTGTATAAAAAAATTCTCTCTCTCTGCACACACACACACGGACAGGCATTAACATATACATAATTTTTTATAAATAGTATATAATATATATACATTTTTTGTGTATATATGTGTGCATAGAAAGAGAATGTTGTATGGCATCAAAGTTGTAATTGGTATTGTAAGTATTTGCAGCAAATAAGGGAAGAATGAATATATCTGTTTGATAAGATTAAAAAATTTTACCAGAAACACTATCCCCAAGCAATGTATTTTATACAAAAATTTTTGTATATTATTGTTCTTAATATTTCTGTACATCAAAAACAAAGTAAAATAATTAAAAAATAAGTAATAGTATGCTTTGTATCCTCACTAAGTAACTGATAGTCAATAAAGGTGAATGAAGTATTTAGGTGACTTACTATCTCACTACACCTGGAACTGTGTGGGAGAGAACTAATAACAAACGAATAGACATTTTTACTATTTTTAGTACAGAAAGTACATCATGGCTTTGATTTCTAGGTAAATCTACGTCTCAAATCAACATGCATATGTTAAATTCAACACTATCCCTTGAAAATTGGAAACAAATACTTCAGGCAATAACTTATTAAAAGAAAATTGGTATTTAAGTGTGTCGGGTTTTATATTGAATTATTTTACCCTGAAAAAATGATTGAATTGACTTTTGACTAATCAAATTATATTTTAAAAGAGGTAAATGACATTGGTGTTAAATATAACATGTTTTCGAAAACTAATGTGTAATGAAATTAACAATTGTCTATTGTATATTAAACTTAAAAAATGTGATTCTTTTGATAAGAAACTTCTCAGAAATTTCTCTCATTTTATTTATTATTTCTTATCTATCTATCTATCTATCTATCTATCTATCTATCTATCTATCTATCTATCTATCTATCTACCTATCCTTTAGTCTTTGGTTTCACATGCAGGTTTACCTTAGTCCATTCTGGCTATTGCAACAAAATATCATAGGCTGAGTGACTGGTATACACCACAGATTTATTTCTCACAGTTCTGGAGGATGAGAAACTCAACCACCAGTCATCAACAGAGTTGATGTCTGCTGAGAGATCACTTCCTGCTTCATAAATGACTGACTTTTTACTGTAACCTCACAAGGACAAAAGGAACAGGTATATATCAGTCATCTCTTTTAGAAAGGCACAAATTGCATTCATGAGGGTTGTACCCTTATATACTAATTATATCTCAAAAGTTTCGCTTGCTAATGCTGTTAATTTGAGTTTTGAATTTCAACATATACATTTTGTGTGGATATAAACATCCAGGCCATAGCAAAGTCTATGATCCCTTTTAAGTTACTTTTTGTTGAAACGTATGAGGTCTATCTCTAGATATTTTTAAATTTTTTCATGTGATTGACCAGTTGTTACAGTATCATTTGTTGTGAAAATATTTTTTAAATTTACCTTGCTGGTGTTTTATTGGACTATCTAGATTTAAGTCTGTATATCTTTCAAAACGTCTGGAATATATTTTATTCCTTTTTATAATTCCTCATCGGGGCCACAAGCTGTATGCCTCATGTCACTCTACCCCCATGTCCCTTGGGAAGTTCTGAGACAAGGGCTAAAGGCAGTGTTAACAGGAATCTCCCTAAGTTTCAGGGAGGTGAGTTCCCAGAGAACTTCTTTATAATTCTTTCCCATTTTCTGCATTGTAGTTTTCTAGATTTCTGTTAAGTACATGTTAGATTTTGTTTTATTGGCAATACCTTTAAATCTTGCTGTCAGTTTTGCCTATTTTTCTTTTTTGCTATATTTTGAATAATTTCTTTAAATTTAGTCTTTAGCTAATATTTTTCTTGAAATATTACCTATTTAAACTATTTATTAAATTTAAATTTTTATTATAAATTTTTAATTTATGTACGTTTTATTTGTTTAATTTGTAAATGGAATTGCTTTACAGCCTCTTATTTTTTTTGTTGTTCATGTTATTAAGTTACTATATGTTTTTATTTAAATATATAGCATTGCTTTTTTAGATTTTTTTAAATTCCAGTACATAAATTCTCTTGAGCTGTGATCGTTCTCTGTGGGTTTTTTTTTTTTTTCCTTTTGTGTTTCACTCATAATGCCTTTGATTTTTATGTCTTTAGAGACTGTTTACTTTGAACAGCTCTGTTTTCTTACAACTTCACTTTTGGGAATTCTTTGATGACAGATTGAAATTGTAATACTCCATTGGGAAATTGTGGTTTTTTTTTGGGAGGGGGTTGGCAAGGTTTATGTGGACAAAATAACTCCTAACTATAACAAATTAGATTCTCTTCCTAAAAAAGTATAAGTCTCACAAAGTGAAAAAACACCCCAAAACCTTTGTGATGGTTAAGGTAGAGTTGTAACTTCCCAGGAAAATCTTTTCTTCTTATATATTTTCAGTTTGAGAAAGGCAAGTTTCTTGTTGCTTTGTATTTTCATCAAAATGTATCTTGTTATAGACTTGCTTTTATTTCTCTTGATCTGGACTCAGTATTGTTAGCTTGGAAATTCAAAAGAGTTTTTGAGTATTTTCAAATATTTTTTATCATTGTATTGTTTTTTTTAGGGGGGGTGGGAGGAGATTTTTAAATTAAGCATAATTTACATTTTCTAATTTTACCTTTCCCTTGTCATACGTCTCTTCTATATTTTTTTGCCTTGAATTCTGGATAACTTCTTAATTTCTATATCCCAGATCACATTTTTTTCCCTTGAGAATTTCTTCAAACTACTCTTTGATTTATTCATTGAGCTTTCAATTTTTATCACTGTTTCCAATTTCTAAGCATTTTTGTTAGAACTTTCTCTTTTCAAAATAGACAATACTGTCATTAAAGTTTTATGTTTACTTTTACTTTTTTAGTTATTTCAACATACATAGTTTGTTGTCTCTTTCATATTATTTTATTCTTTCCAATTACTATAACGTTATTTCTCTTGCAGTTTGGTTTTACTGGCATCCTCCTCTCTCTCTCTGTCTCCCTGTCCCATGTGTGTTTTATTCTTGAACATGTCTTTCTTCAAAGAGGAAATTTTTCCTATGGTATACCAATGACTACATTATAAGAATGTTCCAACAGAGTGGCTTTTATTTTCCTCCATCAGTGCCAAGGGAATACAATTGTCTTGTCTGATTGCTATTTTATCCTCTCAACTTGAAATTCCTGTAAATATCCCACATCTCTACATGCTACAGGTCAGTGTTTCTGCCTTCACTCAAGACTTCATGTAGGTGACAATTTTTTTTTCTGGTATTGCCCCCAGCCTTTTATTTTAACAGAGAGCAGCTTTTAGCAGTCCCAAGTCATATTCTAGTGACTTTGCTTTTGTGATCCAGAACACATCTTTCCAGTTTCTGCATTGATTCTGGAGACCAACCCCTTGAGAATTCACCCAAATGTGAGGGTTTTCCTACTTTTCTCTATCTGACTCTATCTTTTCGACTTGTACCATCTAATGATATTTTACTCACTTTTAAATTTTTTGGCTGGGTTTTGCATAAAAATAATTCTTATTTCTGTATTTTGATAACCTTTTCTGGATGACTGCAGTAGGAGAGAAGTCTATCCAAACAGCTTGCTCATTTTTTCCTATTGGAGTCCTCCATTTGTAAATTTTAATGTGCTTCAAGCTGAAATTACTATGAACTTTTAAAAAAATTTATTTTAAAGATGTGGGGTACAATTCTGTGTTAGGTATTCAAAATTACGTGATTGATTATAGCGCTATTGATAATCAATCTTAAGAAGATTAGGATAACACACACTATTGAGTTTTTCTTTCATATCCTAAAGCTGCTAAATTCAATTAAGTTGGTTAAGATTTTAAAATACATAAGAACTGTTATCTATAGGGAAAAAACTGCCTTTCAGATCCTATAAGAGCTCTTAATTTCTTTGATATTAGAAATACATTTGTGATTAAATGAAAATAAAATGAACAAAACTGAAATGTAAAGTTAGTGTTCTAAATTTCTATTCCAAAGACTTATTTGAAAATTAGATGATCTTATATCAAAAGAATGTTATCAAATCCACATTGCTATGGAATTTCATTATGGCTAAAGAATGAATTTGTGGAATAGAATAGACTGAGGAAGAACACAGTGAATTTGGAGAATAACTAAGAAAGGGAGAAAAAATAGTATAAAATGACAATAATTATGTAATGTTAATTACATTATAACGTGCGTTAACATTTATTGAATCATTGTTCTGTGGCTGGAAAAATTAAATGCTTTACATATAATAGCATATTTAATTATAACAGCACATTGAGACAAATCTCAAAAATGTTTGTCCTTCTAAGATGTTGAAATTAAGGCTGAGTTCTCTCTCTTCTCTTCCCATCTGGCTTAATTTCCCAGTCAGTGTGCAGTGGAGCTAGTGTTTGATTAAGATCACTACGAATATGACTGTGCATAGGTTTTAGTATCAGGAACAAAGCTAGACCAGTTTTGAGGAAGAGTGGATTTATATAGGTAGGTAGAATAAATTCTGTTTAGGAACATAGAAATTTAGGAGCTAGTTGGATTTTACATTAGAGTCTAGTGCGGGAGAAAGTTAAGTATGAGAACTATAATTATGAAAAAATATCAGAATAATATTTGCCACTATTTATTGAATGTTAACTACATTGTAGGCATTATGTTAAGAAAATTAATGGATATATTTTCTCATTTTCAATTTTGAAAAACTAATTATGAAGAACATATTATTACCCCTATATTACAGAGAAGAAAACTGAGAGTCAGAAAAAAAGAATCGCCCCAAAACAGCGTCAAAACTTAGAAAAAAGGATCAACATCCTTTGTATCTGACTCCACAGGGTGTTTACTTCCTTCACAAAATCTGTCTTCATTAATATAGATCCCAAAACAAATATAGGCTCCAACTACAAATGAATTCAAGAAAAGTACTAAAAAATTATATATGATAGATTTTTTTAATGGTTACCAGGAGGTGATAATTTATATAAATGTTCTCATATATATATTCTGCAGTTGATATTAAAATTCAATCCTCCCTCTGACAAAATGTTAAGAACTGATGTAAACATCTGGCAATTTCAGAAGTTTTATTTGTAAATGTTAAGATTTGTATAATTTACAATGTCCTGAAAATTATTTCTATGTAATTCTAGGTTTAAAATAATTTATTGGTCAGGTGCGGTAGCTCACTCCTCTAATCCCAGCACTTTGGTAGGCGGAGGCGAGCTGATTACTTGAGTCCAGGGGTTCAAAACCAGCCTAGGCAACTTGGTGAGACCTTGTCTCTACAATTAATGAAAGAAGAAAATTAGCTGGGTGTGGTGGCACGTGCCTATACTTCCAGCTATCTGGAAGGCTGAGGTGGAAGGATTGGCTGAGCCCAGAAGACTGAGGCTGAGATGGCCATGAGCATGTCACTGCTTTCCAGCCTGTGTGACAGTGAGACTCCAACTCAAAGAGAAAAAAAGAAAAAATATATTAATCAATATTATCAATCTTTTTGTTGGTCATATCATGCCAAGCTGTAAGTTTCTTTGACAAGTAATCACTATGAGTTTGAGAATAAATGTCCTAATTGGTGCATAGTTTTTGAGACTTTATTAATTACCACTGCCAATAGTATATATTTACTATCACACATATATGTGCTTTACTTCAAAAGTCATTTCAAATATACAGAAAATAGAAAAAGTTTTGGCACATATGCTCATTTACAAAAAACATTTGCAGATCAATCTTTCACGTAACTCCTAATGTGACTGAGCGATATTTTGAATTTAAGATATAATTTTATATATTGTCAGATATAGCTATCTACTATTATAAAAAGAAATTATGATATTTATATGACAAATAACTATGTTCATGTGTATGGTAACTAACTCGATTATTAGTCTAAGATTTAGACTGTCTAAATTTTTGGGGGGTCTTGCAATAGAAGACAAATTATATCTACTCTGGTTATAAATGAAAAAATATATGAATGTATAAATATTATAAATGCATATCATCTTAAATCATCATATATTCATAGTACACATTTGTGTGACTCGATGTATTTCATCCTATTATTTTAAATCATTGATAAAACAGAATTCAACAGTACACCACCCTCCCTTTGAATGTTATAACTGAAAAAATATTAAGTACATTATGCAAACTTTATAAATAAAATTGTAGAAAAGCATAACTGAATCATTCAAGATAGGAAGAACTTAAAAGGAGAAAATTATACTATATTTCATGTTTTTTTTGGATTTTAAGAAATGTGACATTGGCCCGCAAATTGGTTGATACCTGTAAATCTTGGGAAGTTGACAGGCCAAGGCAGGAGGATTGCTTGAGGCCAGGAATTCAAGATCAACCTAGGAAAAATAGTGAGACCTTGTCTCTAAAAAAGGAGAGAGAAAGAAAGAAAAAAAAATTACTAGGTGTGGTGGTTCACACATTTAGCCCAGCTTTTAGGGAGGCTGAGGCAGAAGGATTGCCTGAACCCAAGGAATGGAGGCTGTGGGGAGCCATGATCATGCTACTTCACTCCAGTCTGGGTGATACAGTGAGACTCCAAACTCAAATAAATAAAATAAATAAATAAAAAGGGACCAGCAGAGTTAGTTCAAGCCTGTAGTCTCAGAACTTTGGAAGGCGGATTCAAGAGGATTGCCTCAGTTTAGGGGTTTGAGACCAGCCTGAGCAATTCAGTGAGACCTTGCCTCTACTATAAATAAATTTTAAAAAATAGCTGGGCGTGGTGGTGCACATCTGTAGTTCCTGCTACTTGATCCTGCAGAAAGATCACCTGAGCCCAGCAGGATGAGGTTGTGATGGCTGTGAACGTGCCACCGCACTTCAGTCTGTGCAACAGAGTGAGACTCCAACTCAAGAATAAATAAATAAATAGAAGGAAAAATCCTGAATTTGTAATCTTGGTAGTGATGGTCTTTGCTGCAGTGAAAAATAAATACAGGTAATTGAGACATTTTTCTTGTTTATAAAGCTATGAAATATATAAAATGGTGGAAATCATGGTGATAAAGCCAGGAAATTGCAAAGAGAAGAAATAGCTACAAGCCCTGTTAACCCAAGAATGAGTGGCATGAAATTATATTTTCATTACAATGAGACCCAGAGTTACAGGGAACTCTGTCTCTATTTAAATTACCTTTTCTTGACTATTATTATTTTCTTTTTCTTCACCAGTTTAATGTCCTCATTCTCACCAATAAATATTGAATTAGGCCTATATAGAGAAAAATGTATAAAGGGAAAGTTAATATATAACATAACCCAGAAAGAGGAATTTCTCAGGGTGGAAATGGACATTGGGTTGCTGTCTATAATAAAAATGAAATAATAATTAAAAGAAAGCTATGGCTACTTATAGCAAGGAAGATAAAGAAACAAAATTTGAAGACAGAATAAACCTGTGTTCAAATCTATAACTCAGGTATTCAGTAATTTAAATTTAGTAAGCCTCAATTTTCTCTAAAAGGAAGATTGTGTTCCTCTGTTATGAAAAAGTTATCATATGTGATTCAGTTCTCCTCTTTTCCTACTCCCCTGTACTGTGTACCTTCCTCATCAAAAGACATTTCTATATATGTAGAAAGCAAATGATATATTTTATAGGTACATGTATTTTTTTGTACTCATATTCAATTACATATTTTTCAACATAATTGGCCCACCAGTTTTTTCAAGTTATTTCAATTTAATTAGTCACTATATATTATTCTATTTTACTTTCCCATATATAAAGTCTGACATACAGCATTTTATAATAGAATGTTCATTGTAATTAATCAACTCATAGTATATAATCTAGAGAAATATTTAAAGAGAGGTCTATTTACAACAAAGTAAAAAAATCATTATGGAAGTTGGTATCCACCTAATAATTCAAAGACTCGTTGCTATGCATGCTAGCAAGCAATGGGGTCAACTTGAAAACTTTAAAAACTTATATTTTCAACATATCTTTGAAACATCTGTTCGGCCACCCAAGGGGAAAGCTTTCAACAAAATCATTTATTAAGGTGTCAGTTCTCCACAGTTTCAGTTTTAAACCGTTTTCTAAGTAGGAATTTAACTGAAATTTTAGAATTCTAAAAAAGGTCTAACACCCTTTTTATTTTCTGTTAATTCTCCATTTCTCATACTACTTAAACCTGAATGAAATAAAGAAGGGAACATCTGTAGTGAAGAAGTTTTGTTGCATGGTATTCATAATTAATGATTTTGAGATAGGAATTAAACAGGGCTAGTCTGTTAACATAAACATCAATGCTAATTTCTCAGGACATATGGTTGAGATAGTTTATCTAAACAAATGAACAGCTGGGTTTTCTGAACCCCTGCAGAGAAAAACAGGATGTGGTTGAGACTGATTAGAGTTAGCTAGAACCAAGATGGCAACTAATTTTACCTGCTGCCCAAACTTTTCCCTCATTCTATATTCATTATAATATGTTATCATGCTAAATAATACTTCCTCCAGTATCATGACAGTTCCAATCCGGTAAATTTATAGTAACAAACTGAGTGGAACCCTAGTTCTTAAAAATCTCCATATCTTTCCCAGAAAACCCATGAATATTCCACCCCTTGCTTAACATATAATGAAGAGATAGATATAAAAATAAAATTCAAACAATATATATTTTTCTTCCTATTTTTTTTTTTTTTTTTTGAGTTGGAGTCTCACTCTGTCGCCCAGACTGGAGTGCAGTGACTGCTCCCGGCCACGACAGCCTCGACCTGCTGGGCTCCGGCGATCCTTCCGCCTCAGCCTTCACAGTAGCCGGAATTACAGGCACGCGCTACCACGCCCAGATGATTTTTTGATTTATTGTAGAGATGAGGTCTCGCTGCCCAGGCGGGTCTCGAACCCACGGGCTCAGGCAATCCACTCACCGCAGCCTCCCAAAGACGCAGAATTACAGGCTGAGTCACCGAGCCCGGCTTATTTTTCTTCTTATAGAGCAGAGCATGCTGCTCAGCCTATGGGGCAGCATGTGCTCTGCCATTTTGATAAAATTGCTTTAATTTTCCAAATTTTCAGCAATGTATTGGAGTTGCTCTGACTACAGAGTAACGTTTTTTCTGTTCATCTTTTCTTTTAGTATTCTTTTGTTTTACTTTGTCAGCTTGTCCTTGATTTCTATCCTGTGTGAAACCAAGAGCCCACTTGAACTCTCAGGCTGACCCACTACTTTGGGATTCCCCCATCTTGTGTCTGTTTGAGGTTCAAACTATTTTATTTTTCTCAGGATTATCTATTCAAAAGAGACATTTGGAAGACATATTCTTGGATGGGGTGCGTGTAGAGGAAAGCCGAGGGGCAATACTTAGAGCAGTACGGTTTACTGCCAAAAGATATGTTCTATTAAGACAAAAATTCTTATTTTTCTTGTTCTCTGATGTAGTGTTAGCCACTAGAACAGTATTTTAACAGTCAGTATTTAATGAAATCTGTTTAAGTATTTTATGATTCTTTTTGCAAATAATTTTTAAGTTATTGCTTTTTGGTAGACTCAGGTACGCTTTCTACTTTATATTATCTTACTCTTGTTTTTTAGCACAGCATTGTGATATTGAACTTAAGAAATCTAATTCTGAGATATTGGATTACAGTTCTGTATTAAATACAGCATCAGTATACCATAATATAGACCTTTAAGTGTCACCATTTTTTTTTTAGAGCAGTCAAAATCTGTGATAAAGAATCTATGTCAAATTCCTTTTATATATTCAATGAAAGCATCCTGGGAAATTCACATTTTTCCTTTATTTTGTTTAACAAGGCACACAGCAATCTATGCATATTATATAATGCATGCCATCATGTGGGTTGCTATCTACTTAATGAGAAAGTCTCATTATTTTCATACCAACAGATGGATCTCTGGCTGCTCATATTTATTAAGGTTTTAGGATCTCTTAGGCAATGCAAAATATTTTCACTTTTTACTCTTCTGTAATAAAGTATTCTTGGTTGTTTTTATAACAGGTACGCTTTAACATTGGATTCATATGGCATTTTTTAAACTTTCAGCAGACAAACACTAGGATGCAAGAGTTAAATAGCTGGCAAAGTGAAGTTAATAGCTTCCTTAGATTTTTTTTTCTTTGATATGGCATGAATGGGTTTTTATACTAATGGCTTATTTACAATAATCTCCTTTTAGTAGCTTGCCCTGGAGCAACATGAAAATACAATTAATACAAAAGTTTACCATAATAGTGACTCACAGCAGATGAAATCCACAATCCTCAAATTACAACCTCTTTTAATAGAGTGCTACTCCCTTGGTTCACAGTGTGTAAAAATCAGGAACTTTGTAATTGTGTTAGAGTTGAATGATTCATTGGCTTATCATCAAATGCCACCTACTAAATTTGGTACTTAAATTCTGAAACAGATTCACATATAGGATTGAAATTTTCAGAAACACAACTTTTGTTTTGCTGTTGTAAGAATATAGAGGACACCTAATTCACATGTCAAATTTCATGGGGTCACAGTGAGTTAGCTGTGATTAGGGCTGGTTCCTCCATTTTCATTTGTGCTCTTTAGCATTTTTTAGCTACAGGGAAGAAGAAGGGTATACCAGGTCATAATTCAGAACACAGTTCTGCAGAGCCTTCCTTTGTGAAGCTAGAATTTATCAGGCTGCCTGCCTAATACCTAATCCTCAAAACTTTTCCTAATCTCCTCATTTTTTCAGGAAAGTCTATTTCTTGAATATTCTAGTAAGAGATCATGATTATGCTTTTTATAGCTTTTCAAAAATGCTAGATAATCTATGGCTAATGCATTTGGTTAAAGGCCTTCAGTAAACATTTATGGAACTCTAATATATACCAAGCACTATGATAGATAGGAAGGATAGAAAAATAAATAAGACACATTTACTGTACTCACCATGATCAAGCTTTCTTAGTTACTACCATGGAGAACACCTCACTCTGAATGCAGAACTGTATAACTTTCTGTTTTAAGGCCATTTCTTAATATCAAGCTGACGAGTTGTGTCAGAATAACTCACTTTGACACTCTGCCATCCCCATGAGGTAAAAGTATGGCGATGCTGTCCCATAAGAAAAATTTAAAAGCAAAATAGACTTCAGCATGGATTACCAAATTTTGTGTTGCTAAGGAACACACTGTGAAACCTAACTTAACTGATTTTTATTCAGCAGTGTACTAATGATCTCCTAATGTCACCTTCTCTAGAAGGCATCTTTTATAACAAACCATGAAGTAATACTTTTGCAATGCTATATTTCATCTGAATTGCACAGATCACAGACCACTGGCATTTTTCAGTGGAATTATGTAAACTAATGGTCTATTCATTTTAGATTCACTGGTTAATTTTCAACTTTCCAAAATAGGCTGTATGTTTTTATGTGGCTGTGTATGTAGGTATAGTATCATTTTTTCCCCATGACATTAAAATGAACACACATCTTTTTCTTTAGCAAAATTTAACCAATTCAGAGTCATAATTTCTAAATACAAATCTAGCGTGAATGAGAGTACAAATAGTTTTGAAGTATAAAATGACATTTTATAAAATAGAAAAGAGTTATAATACATTTATTTGTTCTAGGCAATCAAATCCATTTACCTGGATTATGTTTTATCATCTTTACTAATTCAAAAATACTCCCAAATGAATTAAATAATTGCAAAAATGTATTAGGAGTCTATTACTGTGTCAGACACATGCTGGGGAAAAAAAGTAGATAAGTTTTTAGCTTTTTGAAGTGTATATATGCCAGCGGGGAAGGCTGACTTATAAGAAATAAGTAAATGGTGTAATTACAGATTGTTAATGGGTTAATAAAAACAAATAAGTGTTTTTGAAGCAAATAATAAGGACACACACTTGGCGAGGATTTATGTTCTCTCAGAAAATAATTCAGTTTAGTCCTGAAAGGGAAAATAAGACAGCCATGAGGAGGTCTGGGGTTAGGGGGGAGTTAAAGGAGAAAATGCATTTTAAGACACGTGAGCAAAAACTTGAAATAGAAGTGGGGGAAAAAGTGAAATTAAAGATGGGCATGATTAAAATACATCTAAATGGGCTGAAGAATTGGGCAACACAAAGATCAGTTAGGAATTTTCAAACCAAGTTGATGGGTTAGGATGCATCTCAAGAAAGGAAAACAATTAAAGAATTTTAAACTGAAGTAGGACATGATCCAATATACTTCTATTTTAAGATCACTTCATTTTTAAGAAAATAAAGGAGCACACAGGCTTACTGGAAAACAATGTGGTAAGTCTGAGCTTTTTTACTTCATAGATTTCCTACTAAATGTTGAAACATAAACTTTGTTTTTTTTCCCATTGTGGTTGTCCCATGATTTATATATTATATTCTTATCCCAGTTTAATGATTTTTCTGACTCCTAAAAAAACATCATGGGGTTCAGTACAAGCACCATATCAAATGGAGTATCTTCTAACATATTAATTGTCTTGGATAGAGAATATGGTAAAATTGAATATGTTAAAACTGAGAATTGCAAAGAAATAGCTTTAAAAAAGGGGCAATTTTAAGATAATGTTTAAATTATGATGACTGGATTTTGCCTGGAAAGTCGAACTATGTTTGAGTTGTCGTATTCTATAACATGAAAATATATTGGCTTTTAGCTTCTTTCTTAAAGCTAAGCAGTTTTTGTCTTTAGAATATTGTTTATAGTCCCATCTGTATTGCTTTGCAACTCACATTCAAGTTACTGCAATAAAACAGGGTAAATATATTGCTTTCCATGTAAACTGACTCCAAATGGAGCATGGCTACAAGTTTAAAATAGCTGAAACAGATATTTTGGGATTTTGCTGACTTTAGTAACTGTTTTATAATTCCATATAAATATCCACAGAAGTATATAGCAATGTGGTCTTGCTTTGCTAAAATGTAGGATTGCTGTTTAATAGAAAATTATATATGACAGCTTAGGTTTTTTGGACAAGTTATTTCCTGTTATCATTAAGGGAAGTAGGAACAAGCGATTTTAAGCCTATGGTGACAAGGTAGAGACAATGGGACATTTAAGAAATAAGCAGATTTGAAGGACCTAATTTTCTGTTTCATATTTTTTTTTTTTTTTTGAGTTGGTGTCTCACTCTGTCGCCCAGACTGGAGTGCAGTGGCCGCTTCTGGCCACCGCAACCTCGACCTGCTGGGCTCCAGCGATCCTTCCACCTCAGCCTTCCAAGTAGCCGGAATTACAGGCATGCGCTACCACGCCCGGCTGATTTTTTGATTTATTGTAGAGATGAGGTCTCGCTGCCCAGGCGGGTCTCGAACCCGCGGGCTCAGGCAATCCACTCACCTCAGCCTCCCAAAGGCGCGGGATTACAGGCTGAGCCACCGAGCCCGGCTGTTTCATATTTTTAAAAGGCAACTTTTCTCTTCCAGAGTTTAATATTCTGGTCTCTATTTTGGAGAGTATCTCCAGATAGAATATGTTTATAGGTAAGACACTTTTCTACTTAGAATAGTGATATCCACAACAGATACCCTGTTCATTGGCTCTTCATGGATCATCATCCCTATCCATCAGATGCATTATTCCTTTGCCAG
Organism: Cephalopachus bancanus; assembly: GCA_027257055.1. Classification (NCBI taxonomy): domain Eukaryota; kingdom Metazoa; phylum Chordata; class Mammalia; order Primates; family Tarsiidae; genus Cephalopachus; species Cephalopachus bancanus. The sequence continues at coordinate 8,571,603 of JAPVLO010000041.1, forward strand.
TCTCCAATCCAAAAGTCATATGAGTGGAAATGGTTTCAGGCTATCTTCTGAAGTAACAAGAGTTAAATGCCTTTCCTGGTATACCCATGTTCCACACTCTAATTTATTTTCTCCGCTCATGAGACCTGACTAGTAGAGAAGAGTCATATATCTGATCATTTCTTTTTTTTTTTTTTTTTTTTAGTTGGAGTCTCACTCTTGTCGCCCAGACTGGAGTGCAGTGGCCGCTCCCGGCCACCGCAGCCTCGACCTGCTGGGCTCCGGCGATCCTTCCGCCTCAGCCTTCCAAGTAGCCGGAATTACAGGCACACGCCACCAGGCCTGGCTGATTTTTTGATTTATTGTAGAGATGAGGTCTCGCTGCCCAGGCGGGTCTCGAACCCACAGGCTCAGGCAATCCACTCACCTCAGCCTCCCAAAGGCGTGGGATTACAGGCTGAGCCACCGAGCCCGGCTGCTGATCACTTTTTATAGGAACACACACCTCAAAAGCAGCATCCCATGGAAAGGACCAAATAACATATTTTTAAAGAAATCTATTCAGATTAACATGGTCTTATTATAATCCATCCAACTGTCTGTCTGATTTGATGAAACTTATTTGATATAGTAAAATATGTTTTATATAGTTTATACTGTATACTGACCCATTAAAATAATCTTAGTTTTTTAAAATGTTTAATAATAATGCATTTATTAAATAGAAATAAATGTTTGCATGACATTAATTTCTAACTCAGTGATATAATTATTAAATTAAACATTTTTTAATTTTGATTTTAAAAATTGTCTTGATGTACAACATGAGCAAATTATGAATATAATTTACATTCTTTCTAAACAGATGATTTTAAAGTTCAAATTTAATAATGTTGCTAATTTTTCAAATATGGTTTATGATTTCAATATTAATAGACTAAAAAATGAATACTCAGACATTTAGAATTATTGCTAGGAAGTATTTTTTTTTCACTTCCAAGAAAAAATAAATAAACAGATTATATTAACTATTTAGTTGTGGAGCCAAGTCGAAACAAGAGATTATAAGATATGTAAGAGTTTCTGAAAAATCTGTTAGTTACATAAGCATAAGGGGGAAGAGGACAAAAGAGGAAAGAGACAGAGAGAATAAATAAATAAGTTAAGAAGAAGGAAAAAATTTAGGAATAATTTTGATTTTGTGAAAGAAAGTATGAATGTCTAAAAGGAAAAAAGGAATATGAAATATCATAAAATACATCTTATATAATTTTTAAAATATACATTTCATACCAGAAAAAATATTTTAGTATCTATATTTTATATATTGTATTTTGCATAATCAAATAAATCTGTTATATATGTTTTATATATTACATAATGATAGCTTTTTTTCTAGTGGAAGTAAAATGTTCTTATTATGCTAGATTGAGAAAACACAATAATAGAATTCTTACAATTTTTTTCATTAGGAAGTTTTCATATATACATGTGCAATAGGAGAGCCCTCAAAGCAACTTATTTATAAAAAATTGTGTATGTAATCCTACATGTTTAAACTTCAGTTATCTTCAACGTACTCCCCATTTGATGCAGTACACTTATCAAGATGCTTTATCCACTGCTCAGAACAGTTTTTGAGCTTAGCAGTTTTGATACACCTCTTTGTGCTTCTGCCAGTTTTTGTTCTGTCTTCCATATCTGCAAAACATTTCCCTTTGAGGACTTTTTTCATCTGATGAAACAACAAAAAAAAACATGTTGCGGGGGACAAGAGAAGGTGAGTAGGGAGTGTGGGACATGGGGGTCATGCCGTTTTTTGGTCAAAACTGAACACTCAGCATGATGCGTGTAGGTACATTATTATGGTGGAAGATCCAATCACCTGTTTGCCACAACTCAGGATGTTTCTTCTGCAAATTGTGACACAACATTCTCAAAACTTCCAGAAAAAACTCTGACAATTTGATCTAGAGAAACAAATTCTGAGTGTATTAAAAGGGGGCTGCCTGCCTAAAGAGAATTCCAGTTTTGTTTGCCCCCCATACCTTGTGTGCATGTGTGTGTGTGTGTGTGTGTGTGTGTGTATGTGTGTGTATGCAAATAAATTTATAAACATAGTTAACAAAACTATTTTATGCTAATATTTTAGTTTCTCTAACACATAGTAAAAGATCTATACTTTCTCATCTTCAAGAAGGTGCATTTTTGATTCACTGTGTCACATTATATTTTTGCCATTGGACTGTGCCATTTCTTTTCTCCCATATACTCATTTTTGAATGGTAACATTAATTGAACATGTTCATGCCAGATTTCACCTGAATATTTAATTCTGAGATTTCCAGCATAAGATCTTATTTTACTTTATCCACCATAGCAGTCGATAAGATAATCTCCTGTAAGAGTTCTAATTCTATCTAGAGAGTTTATTAAATCTATGTCTCTATTAAATAAAATGGCAACTTATCTTACACTTATTCCAGGATCTTGACACTTTGATCTTAGAATACCCAAAATTTGGGAATCCCAAGAATGCTCTATTATTATAGTTTTGACTGCCGCTACCTCAAATTTCAAAACTTATTCTTGAGGGCTATACTCTCCAAGAGGAAATATGTCATAATGTGTGTCCTTATCAAAAACATTCCCTTACTAGTTTTAGATTCAGAATAAATTCAGGTGATGAAATATTGATAGGAATTGTATAGGGGAAAAACATTGTAACTAAAACTTTAGATTAAATATTTTGATTGAAATGAAATTTACGTTTCTATTCTAGAAAATTAGAAAAATATCTTGTATAATTTTTGTCTTTTTATGTAAAATTTCAATTGGCCAATCTCAATAGCAATAAAATAGTGATGATCCAGGTTTGTTATTTTTGGTTAGATTCCATGGCTTCCCTATGGTAAATTTCTACAAGTTTTTGAAAACAAATAATTGATCTATATTTTTGCAATTTTAGTAATACTTTAGGCAGATCTACAAATTGCATTTTAAACTATATGTTTACAATTTTTTGTAAGTGCAGTGATAATTCAGAAAAATCAATTTCTTCTATTGTAACTTAAAATATTTATTGAAATGTATTATGGATGTAGTGTTTTTATCATTGGTCACTTTCATATCTAGAAGGAAGAATGTGGGCACAGTAGATATATTGCCTCCCCCTTATATTCTCATAGCACTTTAAAATCTGGCGGGGGTGGGAGACTCCTCATCAACAAGGGTAACTGCATAGTGAACGTTTGTGTTCCTAACCCTGAATTGTTCCCCATATCTTTAAAAAAATTTTTTTAAATAAAAATAAATAAAATTCACAATGTGAATTTTTAGGCATTGTGAAATTGTATCCTTGAAATGACTTTATAAGTATTAGTTCCATCTCTATTCTATAAATGGGCAGATTGGGTATTTGAGGGAAGCAGTGCCCTATCTGTTGGACAGCAAGGGAGAGAACTGGAAATTGGGGACTTTATTTCGATTGAATAATTTTGCAGTGTCTGTTTGTGGCAGACATTATATAAGATCCTGAGAAAACAGAAATGAATCACTTTTAGTCAATTAACTTCATTTTCTTTGTGTCTCTTTCTCCCGTAATGACAAGGCAGCTCTGTACCGTCAGGGACTTTAGAGATGACAGCTGGCTGCAGGTCTTCACAGTGGAATCAGGGCAATGCCATACTGCCTCTCAGCCTCTGCTCCGGGAGATGTCCTTGCGTGGTTGGAATATATTATTTGGTGTAAGTGATTCGGAAACATTTCATCTCTGCCTCTGATTGATATCCCCTTCAAATTAATATGCCTTGATTGAGTCAAAAGTTTGCAATTACAATTAAATTATGAAGCCTGGAAGAGATAATTCAGTCGATGGGTCATAAGCTAGTCCTCTAGCCTCAAATTTTGTCTTCTATTTCAGCAGCACCTAATACAGTGTCTTTTATGCAGTTGTTCTCATTGAATGAGCAAAGGGATAGATCAGAATAGCTGTTTGAGAGATAAGTCAATTTAATAGTTACTTTTTTGTTCTGTGTAGAATATCAAAGCTATGGCTTCTTTTTTATAGATAGTTTTACTTCTTCTGAAATACTGTGGGCTCAAGTCTTCTGGTATAATGCATCTTCAAAAACAATCTATATTAGAGATCTTATGAAAATACTGTCTATTTGAAGGAAATAGTTCAATCCAATAGGAATATTACATTCCATTTTAGAACTTGATATTCCTCTTCTGAGTTATCAAGTAAGATATAAGAGAGCTTTATAACATGTAAATACAGAGTCTTCAGATATTCTCAAGCAGGTTGATACTGTGGGCTATAATGTAAAATTAACCCTGTTTTCCTAAGTGAAAACTGAAGCCAGGACACATCAAATGACTGAAACTGGTTCAAGCAACTGAGTAGATGAGTAGAGGATAAGAGCACTACTTTTTTTATCAATTTGTTCAGAATGCTTATGCCATTTTAATGTATGTAGGGTTAAAAGCAATGTTTTGTTTTATTGTCTTCTTCTTTCTTATCTGGAAGATTTATAAAAGCAGTTTAAAGTGAATCAAAAATAACTTGGAAGTAAGATGCTTTAGATATACTTTTCTTTATGTCCTCTGGTAAATACAGCTAAAAAACGTGGAATGTTACACACACCACACACACACACACACACACACACACACACCTCTAAAAGATGGAGAAAAAAGGTAGACTGACTAGAGGCCTGGGAACCCAAAGAATGACACTGCAGTGATATTCTAGGTTTTCTTTTTGTCTCCTAGATCCTAAATTTTGTACTAGGAAAAATGACAACCTGAAAACATCTGATGCATTCAGACATAAAATAAAGTGTCCCACAAAAGCCTACTCTCTCTAGCCAATACCAGGAAAGAAGGAGCTTAGCAAAACAGAAAACTCTAATTGCTGTACTACAGTCAAACACCACAGAAAAACCTATGATCCTATCCCTCTCATGACAACAAAGGGCAAACGGGGAGCCACTCTTGCCACGCTGTAACTATGTATCCACACATATTGTCATTTGTGAGACATGGATAAAGCAGTACAGAGAGGAAAATTTATAACACTAAATATACCCATTAGGAAAAAAGTAAACTTCTCTAATCAAGTATATAATCTCCTTTCTGGAGAACTTTGAAAATGAAATACAGAATAAACCGAAGATAAGCAGAATAAAGAAAATATAAATATAGGATCAGAAAACAACACAGCTGAGAACAAAGGAAACTCCATAGAGAAAATCCAGTTTGTTCTTTGAAAAATCAATAAAATGTACAAGCCTTTAGAATGACTGATATAAACAAACACAGATACAATTTGCCAAGATTAGGCATGAAAGAGAGGATATCACTGCAGACCTCACAGATATAAAAACAGAATAGTAGGGGAATATTACTAACAATCATGAGCACATAAGATTGACAATTTATATGAAATGGACCTATTTCTAAAAACTAAAAAGCAAAAGAGACCAACTACACAAACTCATGTAATATGAAATAAATCATTTAAATAGCACTATAACAAATAAGAAAACTGATTTGGAAATTAAGACTGCACCTGGTCCATTCAGAATTTTCATACCTCTGAATAAAGAGGCATGAGAGTTACTGGTTATGATGATTGATCGTTTCTGCCATAATAAACATAAAAGAGAGTATGTCAGAAATACAAGAAATAACTTTTGGTGTCTCTTACTATTACCACGTCCTATGATTAAAGTCAACAGTAAACTACAACAACCTAATTCATGCAAGACTACAAATGGTCCAAACCTTTCAGGAATGAAAGTTTAGGTTACGATACCAGATAAAGAATCATGATGAGCCTGGGTGCTCACTAAGGGCAAAGGGGATACCAAAATGGAAGAAGAAGATTGTTATAAATACCAACTATGACCACACAATCCCTTACAAAAATGATAGGACTGTAGCTATCATGAATATTACTTTCTTAGTTTGTTACAAATATGTCTGTATGTATATCTCAAATCTGTATATTTGTTTTCATCCCTTTTGTATCACCTTAACATAGAACAAAGGATGACTTTATAGCCATTTATTTAAGTAACGTGAACTTTACATGGTAGTATTTAAGTTACAGAATATAAAGGAGAGGAGGAAACATCACCTACTGACTTTGTTTTCTTTTCTGGGGCAAGGATTGGCATATTTTGGGTTGTATACATGATACTTTTATCATGTAAGGAAGAAGTATGACTTTGTTATTGTTTTTACTTAAAGATTAAGAATAGTTAAAGGAGAGCCGGGCTCGGTGGCTCAGCCTGTAATCCCGCACCTTGGGAGGCTGAGGTGAGTGGATTGCCTGAGCCAGCGGGTTCGAGACCCACCTGGACAATTTGGTGAGACCTCATCTCTACAATAAATCAAAAAATCAGCCTGGCATGGTAGCACGCGCCTGTAGTTCCAGCTACTTGGAAGGCTGAGGCGGAAGGATCGCCGGATCCCAGCAGGTCGAGGCTGCTTTGGCCGGGAGCAGCCACTGCACTCCAGTCGGGGTGACAGAGTGAGACACCAACTCAAAAAAAAAAAAAAAAAAAAGAATGGTTAAAGGAGATAAGTATGGGTGCATAAAAGATAGACTTTTGATGTTTAATTTTACGTGAAAATTACATTTCATGTGTAAATGAGATGTACATGTATACTAGGCCTGGGTACCCAGATATTTGGTCAAATATTGGTCTGGATGTTTCTCTGAAGCATTTTTCTTGATAAAGTAAACATTTTAATCAATTGTTTGAGTAAAGAAAAATAATTAACTTCCTTGTATATGGGCTTTAACCTATTAGATGAGGTTTTAAGTAATAATAATAATAATAATAATAATAAAACTGACTCCCTTGAGGGAGAAGAAATTCTGCCTTAAATCTGCTTTTGGATGCTGGCTGCAAAAATCAACTTTTCCTTGGGTTAGTCTGCCAACTCATCCCACATATTTCGTACTTGTCAACCTCCACAGAAATATGAGGCAAGTTCTTAAAATAAATTTATCTTCCTCTTTCAATTGTATTTCTATATATTATTAGTGAATATTTGAACACCAAATAAAAGTACAATACTATTTACAATGTCTCAAAACAAACATTAAATGTAAATCTAACAAAACGTGTGAGCTTTAATATTAAAACTACATTTTGGTAAAGCATGGGTTGGAATATTCAGCACAGCAAACATGTCAATTTTTCCTAAATTGGCATAAAGATTTTACACAATTCTTACAAAAAAAAAATTGAGGTACAGATTCAATGAAATTCTTATCAAATTTTAGACAATATTATCCTAACACGTATATGGAAAGGCAATAGAACCAGAAGAGCTAAAACAACTTTGAAAAAGAATAAAGAGAAAGAAAGCAGTCTACTTGACTTCAAGGCTAATTGCCTAGCTACAAAAATCAAGACAGTGTGGTTTTGGCAAAGGATAGACATAGAAATCAATGAAACAGAACAGAGAACTCGGATAGTTCCACACAAATTTCCAACTGCTTTTTGACAGAAGTACAAAAGCAATTCAATGTAAGAAAGCTAATCTTTTCAGCAACTTGTGCTGTAGCAATTGAACGAACATCCATATACAATAAATTGCATTTCAGCAGAACTCTCAAAAGTTATAACAATAATAACTTAAAATGGATCATGTTCTAAAATTTAAGATATAAAATTACAAAGCTTTTAAAGTAAAACAAAATCTCTGGATTTAGAGCAAGGGAAAATTTTCTTAGACTTGACATCAAAACTGCAATTCATAAAAAGGAAAAATTGATAATTGGACTTTATTAAAATTAAAACTTTTCTCTACAAAATATACTTTTTAAAAAGAATGGAAAAATAATTTGCAGATTAGGATATATTTGCACCACATTTCTAACAAAGGCTAACATCTAGAATATGAAAAGAACTCCTCATACTTGAAAGTAAGAAAAAAAATCTAATTAGAAAATGAGCAAAAAGACAGGAACAGATTTTTTTTTTTTTTTTTGAGTTGGAGTCTTACTGTGTCGCCCAGACTGGAGTGCAGTGGCCACTTCTGGCCACCGCAGCCTCGACCTGCTGGGCTCCAGCGATCCTTCCACCTCAGCCTTCCAAGTAGCCGGAATTACAGGCATGCGCTACCATGCCTGGCTGATTTTTTTTTTTTTTAATTGATTGTAGAGATGAGGTCTCGCTGCCCCAGGCGGGTCTCGAACCCACGGGCTCAGGCAATCCACTCACCTCAGCCTCCCAAAGGCGCAGGATTACAGGCTGAGCCACCAAGCCAGGCTAGAAACAGATATTTTATCACAGAAGACATAATCAAATCAGCACATTTTTTAAAAATTCAGCATCATTAGTCATTAAGAAAATGCAAGTAAAAATCCTAAGAAGGTATCACTTTATGTCTATCAGAATAACAATAAATAACAATTGTGACAGCAAATCTTCCATGGATTTTTAAAAAATGACTCATACGTTGCTGGTGTGAAGGCAAAATTGCACAGCCACTCTGGGAAACATTTTGAGTTTCTTAGAAAACCAACATACAACTACTATATGACAAATTATTGCACTCTCAAGCATTTATCCCAGAGAAATGAAAAGTTATATTAAGACAAAAACCTGTTTACAAATGTTCATGTCAGGAAAAATCTGGAGCACTCACATGTTATTTTCAATAGGCAAATATTGTTTTAAAAATTAACGATACCGTGGACTATCATGGAATACTACTCAGCCATAAAAATGAATGAACTATTGATGCATGAAACAATTTTGAGCAATCTCCAGATAATTATGCTGAGAAAAAAAAAAACACACACAACTAAAAAGTGACATGCTGCTGATTCTACTTGTATAACCTTCTTAAAGGGGTAAAATTATAAAAATTTAAAAAAAAACAACAAACTAATTTGTGGTTACCAGGAGTGAAGGTATGGATAGGGGTGGGAAGGAATTGGGTATGATGATAAAAGGGCAGCATGAAAAATTTTTGTGGTGATAGAAATAGTCTATATTTTGACTGTATCAGTGTCAATATCCTGCTTTGTGATATTGTTTTAGAATTTTGCAATGTGTTGCCATTGCTTGAAATTGGATAAAGGGTGCATGAAATCTTTACTTATTTTCTTTTCTTTCGTTTTTTATCTTTTTCTTTTTTTTTGTTGAGTTGGAGTTCCACTCCTTCACCCAGGCTGGAGTACAGTGGTATGTTCACTGTCACCAGAGCCTTGACCTGTTGGGCTCAGGTGATTCTTCTGCCTCAATCTTCTACGTAGCTGGAAACACAGGCATGCTCAGCTAAGTTTTTGATTTATTGTATACACAAGGTCTCACCATGTTGCTTAGCCTGGTCTTGAACCCCTGAGCTCAGGCAATCCTCTCACCTCCACCTGTAGTACTGGGATTACAGGTGTGAGCTACGACAGTCAGCTCTTTATTATTTCGTAAAGTAACATTACACTTATTTCAAAATAAAAATGTTTAATTAATACAGAAACTTAACATGTAAAACATGATGCAATAATTTTTTAATCCTTTTTTCTCCCATAACTTGTATTTCCGTTGTGCCTGTAGGCTGTATCTCTTTGGTGAGTTCATCTTGCATAGCGTGTATTTGCTTGGTATGCATGTCAACATGCCACTTTCTGGTGAAGACTAAAATTATCCAGGAGGCAGTTTAGATGGCATCTGTATGTGTTGAAAAGAAGTACATCACCTTGAGCAGTGGCCTCAAATGGAAAATGTAATGTTGTAAATTAGATTAATTTGGGTTGCAAATTTTGTGGGCAACAATAAAGTACTTCAGAGGCTAATGGAGGTTAAACTTCAGGTAACAAGTAGAAGTGATAAAATACAATCTCAGAACTTTGTGCAACAGAGAATATAGAAGCATTTTTAAAAGTAATGTAAGAGTTGTCCAAATTTGATAACAACATAGCTATTGCATTTATTAACATGAAATTGATAGAGCAGCAATGTATTTAGATATATCTTTGAAAAAAGACAAACATATTGAAAGTTAATTATGTAATTCTGTCTTCTCCAGTTGACATGCTGCATTTATCTTCTTTAACTATTCAGAGTGAATCCAACTTTATACATAATCTGCCAAATATAATCAGGGGGTTTCTTGGACCTGTGAAGAATTCTGTGAAGAAATTTCTCACTTGTTGCTACCTGGTTCCACCAGAATTATTAAATTATTATCAGGTAGCCTAGGACTTGATTATTTTCTTCTTTTGATGTTTAGTACATATGTGAGTATTAGCATTGGATAAAGGTCTACCTTCATGACCGTAAATTCCTTCATTGAGAATAGTAAAGGATCTTAAAGACCTGGAATGGTGTTTAAATTTTCTGATTAAAGACCAATTATGTCTAGATAAATATTTTATCAAAGTTCAGCAAATTAGAAAATTTATTTAATTTCAGATCTGTTCCTAATTATGTGCTTATTTGTTGTCCTGCTAGCCAGGACATTAACACTTTGCTCTACATTGACATTGTTTTCTGATGATTAATGTAGAAAATAGAATTGTTTAATGTAAGGTCTGAGTTCTTTCTTAATTGGCAAGGGGAGTAATGTCATAGCATCACTTATCTGTGGGTTGCTAAGTAACATCTTTAATTAAAAGTCAAAGCACATTGCATTTGCTGTGATTCAAATTGTCATTTTTATGATTACCTAGGGACTGATTGTTTACATCTTGTTTCTATTGCTTCCAACAGGTGAGAACGTTACCACAGGCCTCAGGTTCATCATGAGGGAGGACCTTTCTTTTATATAGTCTGGAATGAATCACAAAAAGGGACTAACTCAGTACTGAACATAGATTATTCATTTAAATCAATTATATTAAAGTTAGATTTTAGAAGCAGATGTAAAGTGAAGTTATAATGTTTTAGAAATCAGCTGTTAGTAAGCATATGGTTCCATAATTGTCTGTCTCATTGTTATTACTAAGAGATTTTTAAGTGGCTTTTCTGGGTACTTGATATTAAATCTAATACTTATGAGAAGCTTATAGAAGCTACACCAGACATTAGATTGGCACCTCAAACATAAATTAACACTATCCAAAGGGTAAATTAGAACAAAGTACTTGAATGTTATTTTGTTCCCTCATTTAATTGTACCCCAAATTGGAAAATGTATTTTTTCTTTTTCATAGCTAAGTTGTCACCAACTCATATTTGTTCACCATTATAGCAAGTCATCAAACCTGAGGAGAGGGTTGAGGTTATCCCCAATTAATGGCTGACTGTTTAGAAGTACAGTTGGCAACCTGGGATCTGTGACTGGCACATGTGGAGTGGGGGCAGTTTTTTAAGACTGAGTCCTTACCTTGTAGGGTCTGTGCTAGCTCTGAGCAGTTAGAGTCAGCATTGTAGGGCACCTGATTGATATCCAGAGTTTTGAAAAATTGGTACTAGTGTCAGAAAACCCCACACACATTTGGGTTCAAAATATTGTGTGAATTTAAAAATAATTTTTAATCTCAAATAATATACCATAACAATAAGTTAAAATAAAGAGTGAAAGCCTGTGACTTGCTGCTAGTCCCACAGAATGTGAGAATTTGTACATCCCAGACTTATTTTTCATCATCTCATCAAAAAGATTTCCTTCTCCCTTTTCTGTAAAGAAAGTAAGAGCATTGGAAATTTTGTTAACATAATATTTTTGGACACCTTGCCTTACACTTTTTCTTAAGTAATTTCTTAAATAATTATTAAACCAACCATTGTTGGTTTCTCTCAACAAATTGAAAGAAATCCTTGGCCTGAGTGTGACTTTGTGTGCATGGATTTGGGGAAATGTGCAGGTTGAAAACATGAAATGGAGAAATCCGTGTTGTGCTATGTACAAGTTAATGCTTAAACTATATTTTCAGACCAGTTTTACTTTTGATGTATTTTTAATCTTGAAATACTTTTAGAGATTTGAGAAAAGTAGTAAGTAGAAATAGAAGAAGGAGAAAGTACAATGGATACTAGTTTGTACATATATACACAAGAATGGTGCATTAGAAATTAGATATGATAGTTTTCTTCTAAGTGATATTGACATAAATCTTTCTTATTTCTAACTTAAGAATGTTGTCAGAGAAAAAAATAGCCTTCAATCTTTAAAATAATAGCTGATGTAGAAAATCATCCTTAAGTAAAAGCATTATCTAAAAAGAAGTGAATCACGTAATACTAATATTTTAATAAAAACAATTCAAGAAAAGTACAATTTCACCTTTTTAAAAGACCAGGAAAAAAAATGATTCTGTGCAATACAGAAGAGAAAATAAATAATGTTGATGTGTTCTATTTGACACTAAAGGTCTAAGTTATTTTTATATTTGAAAAACATTCAAATACAGTCTTGACTGATATAAGATTCGTTAATCATGATTCAGAATACAGGCATTATATGTAACAGTGAACTCTTCTTGAGTTAATGTGCCTAGATAATTGACTTATATATGTCCATAGCTAATTGTGAACTAAAATACATTGGACTACTAAATGCAAAGCAACACCATGGAAGTTTGGTAACAGATTAATGTGAACAGGGCATTTGATGGCCAAATAATATAGTAATAAATTATCATAAGAAGATTATGTAAAGAAGATACTGCTGACTCAGGAATAGTGAAATGTTTTTCAGTAACAGTGGATTATTTCTCTTGATTCATCTTCACTTCTCACAAAGGACCTTTACTTTTAGAACAACTCCCTAGATAGTTCCAATACTTCAGTATGTAGTTATGGACAGTGGTAACTGCTTTTAGCAAGGAAAATCAACCAATGATTTTGAATTTTTAAACTCAAGTTCTAACTATGAAAAGCTTGGTAAATTTTCTCCATTGAATTAAGCTTCCTGATCTTTAACTTAGTAAAGACATCAACTATCAATTAAGAATTCTAGGGATTTAATCTTTTGGTAAAATTAACATTCTTTCCATTTCTCATTTTAGTTGGTCTCCTAAACTTACAACAAAAGTACTGGTAGTATCTTAACCATTATTGAGAATTGATTTTCTTATAACTCTGGTTTAACTTCAAGTAATAATAGAATATACAACTTCTAGAATGTTGTTAAGCAAGCTGTGAGTATGGACTTTTCTTTTACACTGATTGTAGAGCAGGGTGCTTCTTAGATGGAGAGACCACAGGTCAAACCTTTTCTTGCCATTGCATAAAAAGTCTTCAATATTTGTTGTCTTGTGTTGCTCAGCTCTTATCTCAGATTGCTTTACTTTCTCCTTTGGGTAAAATGAGAAAGAGAGAGGGAAAGAAACAGAAACAGAGAGAGCAGGGAGGGAGGCAGGGATAGAAGAAAAAATGATTCTATATTTCCAATGAGGATGTTATATCAACATGATAATTTTACTCCCTAAATTTTGTCAAATCTTAAGATCACTAGTTACATGTTTGGCTAAACATTTTGTATTGGGAATTTAAAGAATACACGGAGTTTTTAACTTCAGGACTATTCATAACCATTAACAACAGTCAGACACACTTTAAAATTCAGTACATGTTAACCAGAGATAGATAAATCTTCTACTTTCCCTGTTGGTTTTTTTTGTTCTAAAATTTTCTGTTTTTAAATTTTATTTCTCACTATTTTTTCTCTATTTTATTTTTTGTCTCCATTGCTAATTCTATGTTATTTTAACTCCTTTATTTGGAAGGTATCGACATCAAAAGGGTAAGAAATAAAATATTTCTGTCTTGAAGCTCATATTATCTTGGTTCCTCCAGAAGATACTTAGAACCCATTTTCATCTTGCTGAGAGGAAAACTCAAGGGTACAGTGATATTGGGAAAAATGTAGTTAAGAAGTTTGGAGTTGGGAATGAAAATGGTTAGGAAAATTACCTTCTTTATTAGTTTAGGGTCAAAATAGAAATGACCTGATAAAGGCAAGTTTTCAGCTTCCTTAGCACAACATAAGTGTTATATGTTTATTATAATTTTGAAACACATGAAACATGTAAAGCCTACAGAGAATATTAAGGCACACCATCCCATATTCTGTCATTTGCAAAGGTAATTTCTAATGGCAATCCTTCCTCAATATATAATTTGATGTTTAAGATATCAAAAGTATTAAGCACTTAATTATCACAATGCATATATAAAACATACACATTTATGCACATTAATGGATATCAGGGTTAGAACTTCAATAAAACTCTTTGGGAGACATAACTCAACCAATACATGTATACCTTGTATAAAGTTTATAAAAATGATATCTAGTAATACATTGACAGAAGTCTTAGTTTATTTTCTATTGTTATAAATAATACCACAGATTGGGTAATTTATATACAAAATTAATTTACTTTTTTACATTTTTAGAGACTGGGGAGTTCAAAAGCACTGCCCCAGTATCTGGTGAGGATCTTCTTGCTGTGTTATCCCATAGCAGAAGAGCAGCAGGGTTAGTGAACACATGGAAAGGAGATCACAAGAGCAAGCCAAGCTTGCTTCAGTTGCAACCCACTCTTCTGAGGATGAACTCACTCCTGTGAGAAGTAATTCAGTCTCTAAAAAAAATAACTTACCCCCTGGTTGATGGAATTAATCCATTCATGAGGGCTCCACACTTATCACCTCTTAAAGGCCCTACCTCTTACTATTGTTACATTGACAATTAAGTTTCCAACACATGAATTTTGAGGGGCACATTCAAACCATAGCAATAGATATTTGGGTAGACTTATTGATTAAATGATACAGTTTGTGCTCGAATTTTAGAAATTTTATCAATTTCTAAATAATAAGCACAGATTTTTAGGAGTCCATGGGATGCCAGAGTATGAAGCCCTAAAGTAATGTTCACTTTCTTTGAGGTATCTGTCTTCTCCCTTTGGTTGTTTTTTACATCTTTTTCCTCCTTTGCTTTCTCCTTCCTTCTGCCACTCCCTCCCTCCTTCCCTCCCTCCCTCCCTTTGTTCCATCCATCTCTTGCTTTTTCTTTCTCTTTTTCTCTCTCATTCTTTCTCTTTTTTCCAAGATGATTTTATTAAACAGTCAATTCTTAACTTCCGAACTCTAGAATCCTGTGAATCAAAACCATAAAATGATATGAGGGTACACAAATTCATGATCTCAGATCCTGACTTTTGTTGCAGCAGATTGGGGCATTTTGTTCAGTGATTCAGAAGATGTAAGAAGAGACTTCAAATACAATGATATGTTCTCTTTTGCAGACAACAGAACTACATTCTAGTAAATAACTGTGGATAGAGAATTATTACAAATATGACATAACTTGATTGGCACTTTATTTTCTATGTAAGTAAATATTTATTTAGAATGATTTAAAAATTGCAACAAATTATTAATCTTAGATCGCTGGCAAATGGAAACCTTAAAACCCTGTCTATGGAAAACAAAATGGTGGGTTTTCCAAAAATTAAAAATAAAATTACCATATGATCCAGCAATCTCAGTTCTGGATATATACCTAAAATAATTGAAATCAAGATCTGGAAGAGATATCTGCACTCTAATGCTTACTGCAACATTATTTACAGTAGCCAACATAAAAAAAAATCCCAATGAATGGATAAAGAAAATGTGAAAAGACGTACTATGAAATATTACACAGTCTTTAACAAAGAAGGAAATCTTGTTATTTGTCACAGCATAGGTGAACCTGGAAAACATTATGCTTAGTGAAATACACCAGTTACAGTAGAAGAAGTACTGTATGATTCCACTTATATAAGTTATCCAAATTAATTAAATTCTTAGAGGCAGAGAGTTGAATGGTGGTTGTCAGGTCCTGAAGGGAGGGGGAAGTGAGGAAGTATTGATTAAAATAATACATTTGTAGTTATGAAAGATGAACAATTTCTTGAGATTTGCTGTACAACATAGTACTTGTAGTTAACATTACCATATTGTGCACTTATGCATTTTCTTTTGAGTTTCTTCAGTTTTACTCTGATGTGTTTAACTGTAGATGTATTCTTATTTACTTTCCTTAGTTGAGATTGCTGAGTTGTGAAAATGAGATGGCTTACTTCCTACAAGAATATTAAATTTGAGCATAAACATTTCATTTTGATAATAGGCAGATTTATGTATTCAGGCATTATTTTTGCCTCAATTTTTTTTCTTAAATCATCTCGATGTGCTAGTTACTTTGCAAATTTGCATATAAAAGCAGAAAGAAGTTATCAGTATCATTTTTCAATGTGAGAAGCAGAAGAATATTTTTAAACAAAGGAAATATGTGTATATATATGCATATTTATATAGAAGTTAGCATATATAAAAGTATGTTGTCTCAATATTCAAAACTTATTTACTCATTAGCATCTATGTTAAATATAGTGTCTTTACATAACAACATAATTGAGCGGACTTAGTCTTGTTCCAGTTGTTATGCCACTAAGTATATGAACTAGGCTGTTTCTTTTTTTTTTTTTTTTTGAGAACTAGAACTAGAATATTTATTTTTATTTTTTTATTTTTATTTTATTTTATTTTATTTTATTTTATTTTTATTTTTTATTTTTTGAGTTGGAGTATCACTCTGTCGCCCAGACTGGAGTGCACTGGCCGCTCCTGGCCACCGCAGCCTCGACCTGCTGGGCTCTGGCGATCCTTCCGCCTCAGCCTTCCAAGTAGCTGGAATTACAGGCATGCGCTACCATGCCCGACTGATTTTTTTATTTATTGTAGAGATGAGGTCTCGCTGCCCAGGCGGGTCTCGAACCCACGGGCTCAGGCAATCAACTCACCTCAGCCTCCCAAAGGTGCGGGATTACAGGCTGAGCCACCGAGCCCGGCTTTTATTTTTATTTTTTAACGTATTTTTTATTTTAAAATTGTGGGGTACAGTTAAGGGTTAGGCATACAAATATGCATTGTGCAGGTATCCTTGTTGATGAGGTGTGCCCCCCGTCCCCAGACAGATATTGACTACCGTTAATACCCCCTACCTTTCCCTCCCTGCCCCCCCATTTTTTCCCTTGTTGATATGGTATGCCCCTCCCTCTCCTAGCAGTTTCCCTCAACTGCCAATCCAACCCCCCTCCCCTGACAGTGTCCCACTAAGGATTCCCAGTTTGCCAATCCCTTTCTTATAATATTATAATAATTGTTCAAGGTGAAAATATATGGTACTCTCTTCTTTGTTTCTGTGATAGATCACTGAGTATGATTGACTCTAAATCCATCCAAGTTGCTGTGAAGTCCATAGGTTTGTCCTTTTTTATGGCTGCATGATATTCCATTGCGTATATGTACCACTTTTTTAAATTCAGTCCAACTTTCATGGGCAACATGGTTGGTTCCATGTTTTTGCTATTGTGAATAGAGCTGAAACAAACATATGTATGCGGGTATCTTAGAAGTTTTGAGAAGGTTGAGTGATGATTTCCAGAAGAAATATCCTGAGTTGTGGCAAACAGGTGACTGGTTCTTCACCGTGACAATGCACCTGCCCACATTGCACTGAAGGTTCAGCAGTTTTTGATCAAAAACAGCATGATCCCTATGCCTCATTCTTCCTAATCACTGGATTTCACCCTTAACATTTTTCCTTCCTGGATGAAAAAAGTCCTTAAAGGAAAACATTTTGCTAATGTGGAAGAGGCAAAACAAAAACAACAGAAGCACTAAAAGGCATCAAAATTGACAGATGCAGAAACTTTTTTGAGCAGTGGAAAAAAGCATCTCAGGAGGTGTATTGCATCAAATGGACAGTACTTTGAAGGTGACTAAAGTTTAAACATGCAAAGAATAATAAGAATAAATACAAAAAAATTAATAAATTTTGGTTTATTCTATTTTATTATTATTATTATTGAGTTGGAGTCTCACTCTGTCACCCAGACTGGAGTGCAGTGGCCGCTCCTGGCCACCGCAGCCTCGACCTGCTGGGCTCTGGCGATCCTTCCGCCTCAGCCTTCCAAGTAGCTGGAACTACAGGTGCGCGCAACCACGCCTGGCTAATTTTTTATTTATTGTACAGATGAGGTCTCGTCAAGTTGCCCAGGCGGGTATCGAACTCTCGGGCTCAGGTATTCCACTCACCTCAGCCTCCCAAAGGCGCGGGATTACAGGCTGAGCCACCGAGCCCGGCTAAATTTTGGTTTTTTTGAGTGGGAGTCTCACTCTGTCACCCAGACTGGAGTGCAGTGGCACACCCCCAATCACCGCACCCTCGCCCTGCTGGGCTCCCCCAATCCTTCCGCCTCAGCCTTCCAAGTAGCTGGAACTACAGGCATGCACTACCACGCCCGGCTAATTTTTGATTTATTGGAGAAACGAGGTCTTGCCAAGTTGCCCAGGTGGGTCTTGAACCCTTGGGCCCAGGCAATTCACTCGCCTAGGCCTCCCAAATTGCTGGGATTACAGGCTGAGTCATCAAGCCCAGCCTTAAATTTTCTTTTCTACATGGAACCAACTATGCTGCCCATAGAAGCTGGACTGGATTAAAAAAATGTGGTACACATACACAATGTAATATTACACAGCCATAAAGAAGGACAAACATATGGACTTTGCAGCAGCTTGGGTGGATTTAAAGTCGATCATACTCAGTGATCTATCACAGAAACAAAGAACAGAGTACCATATGGTCTCACTCATAAATGGATCTTGAACAATTGTTATACTATAAGAAAGGGATTGGCAGTAGTGGGAAATTGTCAGGGGAGTGTGGGTGGAATTGGCAGTTGAGGAAAACTGCTAGGGAAGGAGAGGCTTACTTCATCTACAAGGGTACCTGCATAATCAACGTTTGTATACCTAACCCTGAATTGTAACCCACATCTTTATAGTAAATAAAAAAAAGAAAATTGGGTTTTGTCTGAGTTCCTCCTCATACTTGTTATTTGACTTGGTGAGAGTGTAGCATCTGGCATACTGCTCAATATCACTATCTTAGTTTATTGTGAACCAAACTCAAGTATTGACCATAATGTGTCCATGAGACCAAACGAACTTTTTCTTTTTACTCATTGTAAAGAGAAAAGTGCAGCATTATTAAGGAAGTTTCCCAAGGATAAGACACTTCAAATCACTGATTTAGTTATTTCATCATACTATTAGTTAGGTTACCAGCTTGTATAGGTTTATTTTAATTATTGATTTATCCATTCATTAATCTATATTTAATATTTATTAATGTTGAACATAGTATTATAGGGATAAAGATAGAGGAGAATGTAACAGTCTTTTTCATAAAATTTGCATATGAATTTTAAGTTGGTTGACCATTAAGCAAAATGATCAAACTCCTTGAAGCTTCAATTTGAAACAGACTTGTGTAGAATCACTGTCCTAATACAATATCTTTTATTATGCTGTGACAACTTGAAACAGCTGTTCTTTTTCCTTGTGATTGGTTAACATATTGTAATCAATAGCTTTTATGTATTAGCACTGTGCATCTGTATTAATGAAAAAAGCTTTTGAGTTCTAAATATAAAATAAATTAATGCCTTATATTAGTCAAAAAAATAAGGCAATAATGATATTCTAGTTTTAAATTATGGAACTGATTTGAGACTTTAAAAGAAAATTGAAATTTTAACAAATGGATCCTAAAATAGCAAGTCCATTAAAACTGTATTTGGTTCATGCAAATGTATGAAAAAGAATATGGAATGAAATTTAAGAAAGTATAAAGATGCAAAGAGAACTATCATTTGTCATACATATTAGAAATGGAGTAAGTCTGTCTTTTAAGTATCAAAATGTCTATTCAAAATATAGGCAAAGACTGATTGGATAAATTCAATTTAGCAGAGGCCAAATAGGAAACTCATTTAGGCCACAATCTAGGCCAAATTTCAAAATACAACTTTGTAAACAACAGGTTTACTATTTTTCTAGCTGTTTTCATTGTCCTGTTCTTACTGTCTAGAGCAATGCCAACATGGGACTTGTCCAGTAAATATTTGTTGAATCAATGAAAAAAGTTACATAGGCAGAGAAACTCGTAGACTATTGCTACAGATATAGCCAAAAAATTCTGCATTACAAAGAAACAAATAGCTATCAATAGAAAAAGATATAGATATATAATTTTAAAAGATTTTCATACTTGAATATTTTATAAGAAGACTCATAATAAGATTTATATGACTTAACAATTAGCTAAAACAGACGAGAGAGTATACTGTTTAGGACATTGCAATTATTGCATAGTAATTTTTTATTACAGTCATTTTCTACAAAGAAAATGATGACATCACATTGTTAGCCCAGAAGTAATGATTCAAATGGCAGATTTTATAAATAGTTTGAAAACTTGTTAGTAAAAAATAAACAGCAGTAGATTTCATATGAATGCTGTTCAGTTACTGTATGTTAAAATTTGTTTTATATTTATAACATTTCATATATTATCATCACACTGTTATTGTTTAAATATCTGAATAATTCATTATAAAAAGACAAAATCAATAGACAGTATTCCTTCCAGGTGTATCTGGACTGAACTTTAGGTTAAACACTAATATATACTTCATTAAAGCAATTTTAGTAAATGAAGCTCATTGGCAGAGCTAAGTGTTTTCAAATATTGAATTTTAAAAAATAGAATGATAGCTTACAATTCTGCGGGCTGCCATTCTGGAATGATCACAGTGTCACGACTGCTTCTTATTATCTTTTCATTCTTTGGGAAGGTTATGAAATCCAAGGAAGTAGCTGGATCTTATAATCATTTATTTATTTACTCTTTCAAAAATATTTATTTAGCAAACATTTATTGAGTGCTTACATGTTTCAAATTCCACCTCACTAAAAAGGAATGTTAGCTATAGAAATGTGTCCTAAGAAAGCAATATTGAGTAGAAACAAATATTTAATTCAAGATGTCTACATAATAAAGAAAAAAAGGAACAAAAAGAAAAATTATGAACATTCTATCATTCTGACAATCAGGAATTTGTTAAATGTACTGGTATATTTTAAATTAGATACCACAAGTCTGAAAAATGATGTTGTATCTAAAATATTTTCAGCTGGGCTCGGTGGCTCAGCCTGTAATCCCGCGCCTTTGGGAGGCTGAGGTGAGTGGATTGCCTGAGCCCGCGGGTTCGAGACCCGCCTGGGCAGCGAGACCTCATCTCTACAATAAATCAAAAAATCAGCCGGGCGTGGTAGCGCATGCCTGTAATTCTGGCTACTTGGAAGGCTGAGGTGGAAGGATCGCCGGAGCCCAGCAGGTCAAGGCTGCGGTGGCCGGAAGTGGCTACTGCACTCCAGTCGGGGCAAAAGAGTGAGACTCTAACTCAAAAAAAAAACAAAAACAAAAACAAAAACTGAAATATTTTCATGACATCTTCTTAAATTAAAAACTGAATAACAATTTGTGGAAATTATAAATGTACATATAGGTATATATGTACTATTAAAGGATATCACAAGTAATTTTCTGTTTTTGTATCTGGTTGTGGTGCTACAGAAGAGTTGTTTTTCTTTTTTTAACCTATTACATGTCTGCAGAGACCATAGCTCACTCTAAACCTGCATTTATTTTATAATAGAATTCTAGAAAATATAGGTTGAAAACTCTATCTTTGGAGAGGTTTAAGAAAACTATTCAACTCTAGTTAATATTTAATATATTCTGTATTAGAATTTGAAAGAATCACATTTTCCAAACTTACTTCTTTCTCCAAATCTAGAATCCCTTTGCTGTTTGTACCATCTGTTGACCATTTCTTCTCTTTGCTTAAACTTTGATTCCCAGAGAATATTCAGAAGAAGTCAAACATAAGCATTACAGGAACCATAGTGTTCTTAAAGATAAACACTGACACTTTCAGCATTCACTTGTGATGCTGTTATAGCTGTCTCATGGTAATTGTCTGCCTTACTTTCCTGACCAAATAGTAGTCAATTCACATGTGACATAAAAACTTAAATAAACAGAAGTTGAGCATTAAAATGGAGGGATAAGGCCAGGCTTGGTGGCTGGCCTGTAATCTCAGTACTTTGGGAGGCCGAGGCAAGTGGATTGTCTGAGCCTGCGTGTTAGAGACCAGCCCGGGCAACTTGGTGAGACCTCGTCTCTATAATAAATAAAGCATTAGCCAGGTGTGGTAGAACACGCCTGTAGTCTTGGCTACTTGGAAGGCTGAGGTGGAAGGATCGCTGGAGACCAGCAGGTCGACTCCGGGGTGGCTGTGAGCATGCCACTGCACTCCAGCCTGGGTGACAGAGTAAGAATAAAACTAAAAAAAAAAAAAAAAAATTGGTGGGATAGTATAGAGAAATGTCCTGAAGTTATGGTAAAAACAGATTGAGTGACTGGTTGATATCAATTATTGGTGTATAACAAAGAGAAATAGAAAAAAAATGTGTAGAAGACAAGTGCAAAGGTCAGAATCATAGAATCTTTGTTATGTCAGAGTTTCTGCATAAGCTCTACCTTTATGATCATAACTTATTCCTTTGTGGAATGCAGTGTGGATTCTGAGTGATATATTTGCTCTTTTTTTTTTCCTTTCAAATCCCTTTGAAAGCACTGGAGATTGGCCTATATGCTTAGTGAAATTTGTCTTTATTTCCTGTTGAGAATTTACTCTCAGTGTAGTTACCCTCAAAGGGAAATTGAGTATGCTGTCAGTCCAGTCTCCATACTGATTTATTGGGATAGCTGCCTTTAACTGCCCCCCCAGGAAGGCTTAGAAGCATTTTCTTAAGACCTTTCACCTCAATGGCATCAACCTATGTAGCTCTCTAAAGTACACATAACTCATAAAGGAACTAAATGTTTTTATTAGAAAACCACAGAGATCAGTCTGTATAATGTGGGATTTGTGTGGAATTTTACAATAACGAGACCATAAAATTCAGTATTTCTGGGTTGCACAGTAGAACTTCATGGAAATGTCCTAAGAGTAAAGCTTTGGTTTAATCCTAGAACACTAAGATATACAAAGTCATTATTTCCTGTATAGTAATTGATATTCAAAGATGATGCTGACAATTTGTGACAACTTTTGGGTTCTCATTTTTTTTTTTCCTCCTTATATTCCAGAAATCTCTTTTGGTGCATGTCTTATATCTTATTTTGTTTGACAGACCATTAGCTGAGAACCAGAGGATTAACAATTTGTCAAAATTACATACCTAGAATGTGTATAAACCTGGTGAAAGTTGAATATTCTGATTCCTTAAATTATTTAACAATTTACTGAGCATGTAAGATGTACCAAACTCTCTGGTAAGTTTTTAATTGTGACTGGATTAAAAGCTGGAAGGCAGGCAAGAACAGAGGAAAACAGGGGGAAAAGGAAGAATAGTAGTCAAGAAAACAATAAGGAAAAAAATAAACTAGGTCTATTAATGAAACTATTCAGCTGTTTTGCTTTATTCTATTGAAATTGTTTTAAGCAGTTTGAGTAAGTTGGCTTTCATATATTCAGCAGTTAATTTATTTGCAAATAAGTATTGATTTATTCAACAACTGTTGAATAATGTCTTCATAATGTCAATTGCAGTTGAATTTCCTCTCAGAGAGACTGATATCTTAAAATTATGTATGTATTTTATTTTTCTGAAGATCATTAAACATCAATGTAAAATTCCATGTGTGAACAGTGCTACAAACTTGAGGGCATAGTGTAACAACTGTGTAAAATAGATGGGTTTGATTCAGTCTGGAGTAGAGTAATTGGGGAAGTCTTTAATGAAGTAATAATATTTTGGACTAAGATTTAAAATCATTAATAAAGTAAAAAACAGATGAGATGGCAAAGTATATACTACAGATAGAATCAGCATGTGCAAAGACTCAGAGTGTAGAAGGAGTCTGGTTTCTAAATGGCACTGAAAACAGGCAGCATGGCTGGAGGTCAAGAAATGAGGTGCAGAGTTTTATATGTAGTTTTATTAAGGCTCTTGGTCTTAAAGGAATTATGAGTAGCTATTGGTAGTTTAAAACATTAGCATTAGGGAACAGGGTTAGCAAAACCCAATATTGACATAATATTTATAAAACTATTTCAGTTGTCCAGTTCATATATGATGCCATTTGGACTAGGGATTTGTTGTTGAGATAAAGAGAAGTGAATACTTTTTAAATAAATAATTAGGAGACAAAATTATAGAATTTGAAAAGATTTTAGAAAAAAATACAAGGGAGAAAAGTGTGAAGAATGAGTCTCAGATTTCAGGCTTGTGTAATTTGATACATAATTATGGCACATATTGAAAGAGGACATTTTGAAACAGAATTCCTTGTGTGCAGACTGAGGAGTTTGGTTTTGTATCTATTTTCACTATCTTTGAAGAGTCTCAAATTTGGAGAGACGGTTTAGTACACGGATTTAACCCACAAAGATGATGACTAGTATAGAGATCCATGTGTGAATCATTGTTATATAGATAATAATTAAAGTAGTGGACATGAGTAAGATTTTCTGTGAAAAAAAATAAGTTAAAGGACTAGGAAGAAGCCTTCATTTAATAAGAAGAGTGGACTGAATATGCCAAAGAAAATTGCTAAAATGGCCAGAGACAAAGGAAGGAAAAAAAAGAAACTCTCTTGTCTGAGAAAGTAAGCAGTTCATAAAAACAAAAAAAAAGTGTGTTTTCTGTAATGTAGTAGTAATGTGAGGTAAGATGGAGGGGAAATGTCCATCAAATTTAGTAGTGTAAAGTTTATTAAAAGGCTCAGGAAAAAGCTTTTGTGATAGAATGATGGTGGAGGTAAAAGGGATCAAGTGAGAGATTAAAAAAAGAGAAGACAGGTGGTATATTATTTTCTTCTGTTGTTATTATTTCAAATTTTTATTCCAACCCTAAACATGACCTTTGAATTTCTGAGTGACTTTTTAATTACTCAGGATAACAAAGGAGACTACATTGTAGACATTGGAAGAAACAAAAATATTGTGGAAAAAATATTTACTATACATTTATTGGTTGCATAGCATTATGCCAACTTGGGTATTGCTGTAATAAATCGTTAAAATGCTACAGTATTAGGGTCTTTTTATCCCCTCTGTCAGTATCTTACATAACATCAGGCTGCAACCTATTATGGATAAGTTAACTTTTAAAAATCCATTATGCACTTCAAAATTAGTTCTGTAATTGTATTATCACTATGGAAGAATTGACTACATTTCAGTATAAAGTATCAATTAATCTGACTTGTCTCATTAATATATAATGGTTGTTTAATATTGAATTGAAGCAGAACACTGGGGTGGTCATGAAAAGAGCAATTCATAAATGTGAATTTAACCAGGAAGCGGTAAGATAAATCTTAGTTTTAGTTCTTCTAGGTGAATGTGGTTTACTAGACTATTTATCAAGAAACCACCTTCAATCAAAGTAGAACATCTTCATTACTATGATGGAGATATAATAAATATCTCCCTGTAATATTATTCAATAAATATGGCTTATGGAGAAATAAAGCACCACATTCTTTTCTGCACATAGCCTCACTTTTGTTTTTACCAACACAATTAAAGATATACTGAATTCACATTTCTTGCAATGTGTATTGACCAGTTCTTTCCACATCATAAAAGTCTCCGTATTATCAAATGGGCTACTTTTATTCATTTTATTTGTTCTGCCTATCTTTCATAGAAAAGAGATTCCATATCAATCACTACATTTAGAAAAGAAATGCCTAGCAAATCTTGCTTATTTTAGATAGAACCATGACAGGCTGGTGGATAATTGTGCTTAATCTTTAGGAAATGGAACCTCAAAAGCACTTCACGTCAAATAATGCCATATCTCACCAGTTGAACTCTAGGCTTATAGTGGAAACTCAAAAACTGAGGTTTTGAATAAGAACAGTACCTTCTGGTCATTTTGATTTGGTAAGCCTAAAAAGCCATGAGAACCTCAGCATAATTATTCATGGGCTTTGTCTTTATTCTCTTATTTTTCTTTGCTGATCCGCAACTGAGTGGAAATGGTAACCTCCTTTGTTGATGTTTTGCAGATTTTTTTTTTAAAAAGTCAACTTGTAATATATAGAAGAAGCAAGACTGGTTTCATTATTTCTGGTACCCAAAATAAAATGATAATGTGGAAGATTTTGTTGAAAAAATTATTTTTGATGATTTTCAAGATGGCAACAGCAGGGCATTAAACCAAGCATGGACCCGTCTGTGTGGCTCTATGCAGCTGCACAGGTTGCCAGTGAGATCAGCCTTACCATGAGACATGTAAATAGTCCTGAGAGAACTAAGAAGGACCTGAATGTTCATTGCAGAGGAAATCTAATTCTTATTTTTTAATATTCATCTCTCAGAACTCAGACTCTTTTCCAAAAGAAGAGATAAATTTTTTATCCTTGCTATATTTTCTGAATTTAAATAACTGTGTATGTTTTATTTGCTACTACTATATAACACACTAAGTTTCCCTTATAGCGCCCTCTGACAATGCATGTCAATTAGGTAGTTATTGTACCATCTGTTGGTGAAGCTCCCACTATTTTCAGAGAATATTTTGTAGCTCCATTTGAAATAAGGATTTCTTTTATGGTTCATAGTTTTAAACATCAAGTAAGATTTTCACAGTTGTAAACAGGATGGCTGTCACCCCTCTTAGGCATTGAAGCCCAACGTACCTTTCATATGGGTTAAATCTGCACCTATTGCCCAAATCAACTAAATGCTGGAATTATAACAGTGCAGACTAAAAAGAAGTTTGAGCATAAAAATGAAGTGTTAAATGGAGTATAAAATTGAAACATCCTGTTTTAGAGTGTGGGCTTGCCTCGGGCTCTGTACACTATCAGGAAAGCTCAGGCTCTGGGTAATTTTCAGATTGACAGGAATTGTAGTCTTGTCTCAGAAGTTTTAAATGAAAGAGAGAAGGTGAGAATAAGAAACCCTCAAGACATCATAGTTCACTGATTCAATGGTATTTTTAATTTCCCTTGGCAATTTATAAGTAAATATTCTTTAAAAGCTTACAAATATATGTTACAAATGAGAAACACGTTAGAAATTATTTTTTTGATTCTGGGAAAACCAATTGTCTTAATTGATATTCAGCACTTTGTTTATTGAAGCTAATCCTATGTTGCTATAGATAATCGTAGCTAATCATTGTCTGAACACATCAGTCTCAATAAAAAATGTGTAAGTAAAAATAATATCTGAAAGACAGGAAAAAAGAGAAATTGGGTCATTATTAACATGACAAAAATGTAACTATAAATTTGAAGTTACATTTTTGTCATGTTAATAATGACCTAATTTCCCTATTTTTTTGTCATATATATGCTTTCTACTCATGATTTAAGCTTCTTTAGATATTTAATGTTTTTGGTTCTTAACTTTCATGAAGAGATACATATCCCTCCCATAAAGAGTCAAAAAATGACATATTCTGTTTGATTCCAGTGAAGTAACAAAATCATACATAGAAATAGATAACTATACTTGTTAAGTACAGTCTTGAAAGCCTATTAACTTATCCACTCCTAACCCTTGGCTGCACTGACATGTAGTATATGATGGATTTCTTTCTGTCTATTCAAACAACTACATTTTTTAAATTTTGAGTTAATGCTCAAAAAATTATATTCAGATTATGATCACGTTCACGTTTAACTAGTCCTAATGCTTGGAATAATTAATAACAGTAGTAAACAAACTTGAAATATTGGCAACAGGGATCAGGAAAGACAGATTTTAAGAAGATGTTTGCTCTATTTAAAATACGGCAATTTGTCCTCTAATGAACATTTTATGAGGTGTAGTCTCAAACAATTACCAGAGTTTGAGATCATGATAGCCTTCCTAATTACTCTGTTAATGGTAGCAGCCTAATGGAGATGCTGCATATAGTCACATTGAATAGAGTGAAAAACAAAATCTTCTCAGAACTACCCTGTGACAAGATCTCCATTACAGAACATCTTGGGAAAACAGCAACAACAACAACAACAAACCCCGGATCATTAGCTGTGTTTAGCAGTATGTCATTATACTAGCTTTTATGTTTTCAACAAGGCAGGTCGAATTATCACAGTAGTGTACAGGTTCATTTTTCACTTCTTGGATCCCTCTGTGAGATATTTCAGAATGAATGGATATCCAAAAAGAAGAACATGTAAGTATTTACAAGAATTCAGGTGTGCCTACATTATGACAGCCGTAATATGCCCAAACTGAAAAACGTGGATAGAGAGCCGCATTTGAGAAAGTTGCTCAGAATTTAATCTTGATTTAGTTTTGAACAATTGGTTAAATTAATTCACTGCATTAAAATAAGGAAGAAGAAAGTATGATAAGCTCAACTTCATACTTTCAAAATTATATAGTATTTTTAAGTTAAACATCTGTTTGTGATTTAGAAAAACATTCAGCAAACTTGAAATATTATGAAAAGTTAAGGAATTTACAAAGTGTATGTATTCCTGCACACAAAGTCTTTTTTCAGTAAATACCAAATAGAGGTGAATATTAAAAGCTTTCATTTATAATCTAGAATAAATCAAGAATATCCCCTATTGCTACCTCAATCGCATATTATTTTAGAGAATCTTAAGAGTTTGCAAGAAAACAATTGTCTTGTTAAGCAAAAATTACACTCATTATTTCCACATGAGGTAGAAAATCTTAAAAACAAAAAGTCCACATATGAGATTTTAGAATTAATGTAAGTTTTTGTTAATTTACTGGATGCAAAATCAACTCTTACATTTTTTATTAACGAGACACAACTTGAATTTGTTTTTAAGCAAACATAAGCATGTAACATGTCAAAAATACTGTTGCATGCTTAGAAATAAATTTTATGAAAAAATATAAAACTTCCTTAAAAATACTCAAAGAAGAGCTAAATATTTATAATTATACCTCATTATTGGGTAAAAATAAAGAATATTATATAGTAATTAACTCTACTTAAACTGATTAATATGTTCATAATATTCCAGTCTATTAACTCTCAAAGAATTTTTTTCATGGATTTTGACAATCTGATTCTAAAATATTTAAATGAATTCAGAGAGTTTAATGAATCAAACACTATACTGAAAAAGAACAAGAGAGACTTACTCTACTTGATTTCAATATTTATATTAAAGATATCGTAATTACACCTAAGTTAAATTATTGTATAGTTAAATTAAAAATTCAATGAAACAAAATAGAATACACAAATAACAATGCAAATTCTTTCTTTTTTTTTTTTTTAATGACTCAGTGTCACTCGGACTAGAATACAGTGGCATGATCACGGCTCACGGCAGCCTCAATCACCTGAGCTTATGCTGTCATACCCCTTAGCCTCCCGAGTAGCTAGTACTACATATGCATGCCACAATTCCTGGATAATTATTTTTATGTTTTGTAGAGACGAGGTCTTGCTATGTGGCCTAGTCTGGTCTCAAACTCCTGAGATCAAGTCATTCTTCCAGCTTGGCCTTCCAAAGTACTGGGATTGTAGGTGTGAGCCATCATGCCTTATAAATATTAAAATAATTAATATTTACAAATGATAGCACTTATGTGTAGATCAGAACAAGATAGTGTTGACACACACAAACACACATACAAATCTCCTTTATGTAGATTAGTAGAGATATGTATAGAAAAAAAAGCACATCTAGAATATACTATGTAAGAATATATTAATATATTTGCAATACAGACTTTGGGAAGAATTTAAATATGAGAAAGTAGCACCAACCATACATGGACTAACTGATAAATTCAACCGAATTAAATTTAAGAACTTCTAATTGTCAAGAGACATTAAAATGAAAGTAAAAATAGAATTCATAAAAAGGATAAGATAGCAAAAGTTATCATTGATAAAAGTAAATCTAGAATATATAAATGTTATGAAGAATACATTTTTTAAAAAGCCAATAGCCAAACAGAGAAATTAGAAAAAAAAATACATTGTCAAGTACTTCTAAGAAGGACTCAGAATATATTAAAATGATAAAGAATCATTTTGAAAAACACTAGTAATTCAATGGAAACATTGTAAAAATATGGTGAGAAAATATGGGCAACAGAACAAGACTATATATTTTTTAATTGATTGAGCTTTAGTATATAGTATAAGAAAAGCAGGTTTAGAAAAATATGATGCACTGCTATTTTGTTAATGACTAAAGATCCTGGACAGATGCAGAAGCAGAGAGTAAATAGCTTACTGACTGGTTGGTAAATGAATGAAAAGTTGGAATCACCAGTTAATAACAGAAATCTAGGAGAATGAGACACCGAATTTCCCCTTGAGCATTGTTCCCATTGCAAAGTATATTTAGACAAACTAGTGGACAGATTTGCTAGAGAAAAAATGTACCATTTCCTCTTAAGTTAAATGTCAGGCGACTGTAAAAAAATATAGATGTTCTTTCTACCTTAGTTTAATGACAGTCAACTGGTATATTTTTGTGAACTCTAGCTGGGTCTGTGAACTCTAGCTGGGTCAGTATTACTGGGGGAAGAAAACCTATTTCAAATCTTAGGCTATTTGAGTTCTCAACACCTATCATGGTTGGTCTCAAAGGCATAAGTTTTGGCTCAGTAGACAAACGAATTAGAACAGATGTTCTTGGGGATCTTTTGACAAAAAGTAAATTCAATAATGTATTCACGTAACTCAGAAAGACTGGTTATGCACATTGCAATGTATGCATACACACAAGTACATACATACATATTTTGTGTTAATTTGTCAAGAATGGTCTTGCATATCCCCTGCTTCAAATTATATGCAATTTTTCCAAAAATATGTGGTATTTTCTGCTTATTTGGTGTATAATGCATAACTTATTTTTTCTTCTTTCTAGTATATGAAAATACGTACTACTCTTCCAAATAATGTTAACTTCTCTACCTCTCTCTATTAATGAAATTAATATTAATTTCATATATAATTATATGAATTATATATAATTCATATAATTAATTATATAATATATATAATTATATAAAATTAATTAATATATAATATTATATATTTCATAAAATATAGTATTATGAAATTAATATTATTTCATATATAATTATATGAATTATATATAATTAATATTATATATGATTGATATAATATATAATATATAATTATATATAATTCATATAATATAATATAATTAATTTGATTATATGAATTATATATAATTATATATAATTAATTAATATATAATATTAATATTAATGAAATTAATTGGGTGATTGGAACATATGGAAAGTTCTAACAGGAAGTCTATATTTACAAAGTGAGTAGATGTCCCCATCAGTGATAATAACTTAACAGCTTCAAAATATTTGTCTGGTTACTTAGGCATAGATCTCTCTGTATAAATGTTAACATATACCAGCCATACACCACTGACCCCTCACATAAAATAACACAAGACTCTTCTAGTTTATGAATTTCATCATTCTACCAGTTAAAATAATTTGTTAAGCTAACATAGGAGGTAACAGCTTCTTGATTACCTCCTATATTAAGACATTTGAAAAATCAAATCGAAACAATATTAATAAATGGCTACTGCCTGACTAACGCCTAGCTGGCGTGAATTTTTTATTCATTTTTTTTCTTTAGAGAAGAGTATAATAATGAAACAGAAATGGCACTTGTTTTAAAATAATGTAGCACAGAACTTGAATCTTTGTTCAACTATTTTCTAGCTGTGTCAATAAAAATAAGTGTATTGCTTTATTTTAGCATTATTTTTCTAATTATAATGTGAGAGTAATAAAAGCTACCTAACTCTGAGTTGAAATGACTATACAAAATATGATATATGCACAATGACTGGAATATTATTTTACAGTTTTTCATTCAACTTTCAAAATAGTATCATCAGGCACTGTGCAACACCCTGCTTAGGCTTATAAAGATGAATAAACAAGATTTGTGCCTTTATTGTTCACAGTTTCATAGTCTCATAGGGGAGACAGAGATATAGCATATCACTTTAATAGACTGTCGTTAAGTACTACAGTAAAGATATGTTTGAAGTATTTTGGGAGTTGGGGAAATAAGATATGAACTACATTTTACAGGATATAATGTGTTAGCCAGGTTGTAGGAGGAGTAGTGAGTAGAAAAATTCATCCAATTTAAGGTAAAGAGAGGTGAAACCTCCTTTTCCTCTTATATACTTGTCCATCCAACTTCATCTCACTTCATAATTATTAGATTCAATTTTAATTAAGATAAAGCATAATAAATATATTCAACCCCTGAGCTTTGGAGTTAATAAACATAAAAGGCAACATAATAACTTAAGATGTGTATTTCTACTTAACCATACACACAGAAAATTATCTCTAAGTTGTTTTATTTTCACACCTGATTGCTGTTTTCTTTACAGACCGATTGAGAGACTCAAAAATTTATTCCATTTAGTCCTCTAACTGGCATAAGCTTCAGGATAATTATTAATGTATCTATTAT
Organism: Cephalopachus bancanus; assembly: GCA_027257055.1. Taxonomy (NCBI): domain Eukaryota; kingdom Metazoa; phylum Chordata; class Mammalia; order Primates; family Tarsiidae; genus Cephalopachus; species Cephalopachus bancanus. The sequence goes on from JAPVLO010000041.1 coordinate 8,603,990, forward strand.
TCTTATATGCTACATTGTAGAATAAATGTTATAGAAGAAGTACATAGGTATGTTTATTTCCTCAAAGTAATGGTTTATTTTGTTCTCTGTTTCAGACAGTAGATGTTATTACCCCTTCATAGTACTTAATAAAGTTGCGATAAATGTCTTAGTATATGTTTCAAAATTTGTGCCACAGTATGGAAGTGTTGACCATATTTTTATCATTATAGATAGTATGATTTTTTAAAGAAATGTTTACAAACTTCATAAGTTATATAGAGTGAAATCAATTCCACATATTACTATTGTCCAAGCATCTCCTTTGGAAATAGTAGGGGACTTGGTTTTTTCTCTTATAAAATTCTAAATAGAGACACTTTGTTCATATTTGCAAAAGTAGTGAATGAAAACTTCCATCTCTTTTGGGACAGACGTTTCATAGAATTCAGAAAGATCAGTCTTGGGATTCTTCATGGAGGTGAAGAGGTATGAGCTTTAGGAAAACTCTGTATAATTGAAAAAGACAAAAGGCAGTGGCCAGAGTACAGAGGCCTAGTTCCTTAGCATGTGGAAAAGTCAGGAAGAGGACTATGCTGATGAGTACAGGGGATGACCACTGCTTCAACTTGCCTGATTCTGACAGTCAAAATAATTCATTTATTTCCTAGTTGCTGTTCTCATATTTCCTGGGAGCTAGAAAGTGTAAATCATGTAGTTCATCTGCCTTCCTCTGAATAAAATGTGAAAGTACTGAAAACAAAATGGTAATCTTATTCCAAAGCACATTTGTAGATTCATTCCTATTCGTTGCTCATAGTCCTCTCTTCTCAACGTAAGAACGTATTCCTTTGCTTAGAGAAGAAACGAATCCTTTTTCAACCATTAGAGAAAAAATTCTTTTTCCTCTATGGCAAAAAGTAATAAATTAATTCATGAAAATATTTGAAAATGTAATTGGGCAAATTATTTTCAAAATATTTTTATAAGTACAAATTTTCTGTCACCTAATCGACTTTCTACACTAGGAAGAGAAAGCTGAGATCCTAATATTACTAGTCACTATGGAAAAGTTGCACTTCAGTAATGAGTCTTGGTTTATTTCCAGAGATATCTAAGTTTCATTCTGCAATCCCTATGCCAAACTGTGCATTAAATGCCATCTAGTGACTTGCAAAAGGAAAATTTTAGTACATTACCAGACCAACATGTCTTAGAGTGATTGGTTTTTAAAATTTATGGTCTATGTTTATTTCACATTAGTAATACGTACATTTTCACTGTCGATGTTTCAAGAAACATAGTAGAATAAAATAGATTAAATAGTAAACATTCTCTTTATCTTTGACTCTCATATATACTAATTTCCTTGGAAGTAGTCATTAATAACAATTGGTGTAATGATCTGAACATTATTTCTTCTTCATTTTTTCTCACTTGAAAGGAATAATTGTGCAAGCATTGTCAGTGAACATGTATTTCTTTAAATGAACAATAAATCATGGTGATATTACAAGAAGTAGGTCAAACCATATTTTTAAAATAACTGTGCCATATTCTATATTGTCATTATACTGTAGTTACTTTAATTATTGAAGATAAATTTGGTTTATAATTTTTTAACTGAGAAAAATGTTGCAATAAATGTCTTAGTATATGCTTCAAAATTTTGGCCATAGTATAGAAGTGTTGGCCATATTTTTATCATTATAGATAGTATGATTTTTTTTTTTTTTTTTGAGTTGTAGTCTCACTCTGTCGCCCAGACTGGAGTGCAGTGGCTGCTCATGGCCACCGCAGCCTTGACCTGCTCGGCCCGGGGATCCTTCCGCCTCAGCCTTCCAAGTAGCTGGAGCTACAGGCACGCACTACCACACCCAGCTAATTTTTTGATTTATTGTAGAAATAAGGTCTCACCAAGTTGCCCAGGCGGGTGTCGAACCCGCGGGCTCAGGCAATCCACTCACCTCAGACTCCCAAGGTGTAGGTTTACAGGCTGAGCCACCGAGCCCAGCTGATAGTATGATTTCTTAAAGAAAAATGAAAAGAAGACTTATTCCCAAGTTTGATTTTTATGATATTATACTTGAGACAAAATGTAACTACTTTTATTTAGACTAACATATATTTCTCTCAAACGCCAAAATTATGTAAACACTTTAGTAATTTTTAGATGTATGAGATGTAGCTATATTCCCATTCCTAGTGTATGAGAGTTCCTTTGTCCAAGAAGGCTCACCAGCATAATATGACTATAATAGACTATAATATAATAGACTATATAATATAATAATAGATTATAATAATGTGATTTTAGCTATATGTTAAAAGTTAATAAAATCCTAATATTTATTTGATTTTAAGATGATGATTTAATGAAAACATTTTGGAGATTCTGGGAACAAATCTGTATTATCACATTAATCTATGTTTCAAAAGTCATTTTGATTGTACTTGTTTGTGTGTGTGTGTATGTGTGCATGTGTGAGGTTAATGGCAATAAGAAAGCTGGAATCAGACATTGTGTTTTAATTCAAGCTTAACTACTTAGCATCAGACAGGAGTTGAACAAATCATGTATTCTCTCCACACTTATAAATAAAATGATGATAGTACATCCCTCAATGGGTTTGTGTGAGAATGCAAGTGATTAAATCAATAATAATTGTAATTAATACAAATAACAGCTTCCTTTTTAAAATTCTCTACATTTGAAGTAGTAATTACTTTATTACTTTTGTGATACATAATTGATACTTTGAAGCAAGAGTATTAAAAGACTCTTTTAAAGCATGAAAACAATATGCAAGCTAACATATGGTTAATCAGTTGTTCCATAATCAATTCCAAACACAATGAAAAGGATCAGAATTGAAGTTTGCTGTAATTAGTTTTTTTAAAGGAGCAGGACATATCAAATGAATGGCTATATTTCAACTGTGTCTTGGAGTCTTCTATATTTTTAACTGTGGTTCCTTATGGTAAAAATGTCTCAAATTTCTCCCTACACTTGAAAAACAAACCAAAAAAAACCCTATATTCACCATCCAGCTTGTCTTAATAAATACTGCAGGACTATTTTTTTGGATTTAGATGTTGTTGTATTTGTATTTGCCTAAGTAAGAAGGTAAGAAGTCATAATCATTTTTGCAACTCATATTGTTTGACATTTTTGGAATAAGAAAATACTATTTAAACAAAAATCCAAAAGGACATTATTATAGACCATTTTTAATAGGAGACAAAAGACAAAAAGCACTTCCTCTTTCTCTACTTTATTTGGAAACCCTGTCCAAAGATTTCCCAACATAGATTTTGTGTAATATGAAAAGGAAGAGTTGATGAAATAACATATTTTTATGATATTCTAGTTGAGAAAAAAAAAGGATAATCTTATTTTGGCTAACACACACTTCTCTTAAATGTCAAAATTAAATAAACATGTAAGTTAGTTTGCACATTAATTAACACATAATACGATTAACTGAAATTATAATACTGTTCATTAAGGTAAATACTTGTATTAAGTACAAGGGAAAATATTAATAATAACTAAACTCAAATAATGCATATTTTGAGTTTTCTTTAGTATTATTGTAGTAGATGTTTCTGCTATGATGAATTTAGTTATTTTGGCTGATATTTAATGCTCTAAAATAAATGATGGAAAATTATTTTCATTCTAGGAAATATTTCTCCTATCCTTAATCCTTTCAATCATGTAGTTATTCATCAAGTAATTGGATGGCAGTCATTGGTTTGAGAAAGTTATTTGCATTTGATTCTCATTTTACCTTGTCTTATAAGTATTTTGCCCTTGTTCACAGAAGGGAAACCACTCTATATCCACATGACTAGGAAAGGAAAGTTTTCATTGTAACTCAAGTCTCTGATTCCAAAGTCTTTGCTCTGACTCACAGTTATCCTTCTTCCCATGTAACTATTTTCTTTTCCTTTTTTATAATTTGTTTATTTATTATAAAGATGTGGGGTTCAATTCAGGGTTAGGTATACAAACATTGAGCATGCAGGTACCCTTGTTGATGAGGTACGCGCCTCCCTCCCCAAGCAGTTTCCCTCAACTGCCAGTCCCAACCCCCGTTCACCTCACAGTTTTCTGCTACTGCCAATAGCTTTCTTATAGCATTATAATTGTGCAAAATCCCCTTATGAGTGAGAACATATGGAGCTCTGTTCTTTGTTTCTGTAATAAATCACTGTGCATGATCGATTCCAAATCCATCCAATTAGCTGCAAAGTCCATATATTTGTTCTTCTTTATGGCTACAGAATATCCCATTGTGTATATATATCACTTTTTTTTTTTTTATCCAGTCCAGCTTCAATGGGCAACACGGTTGGTTCCATGTTTTTACTATTGTGAATAGAGCTGCAACAAACATACAAGTGCAGGTATCTTTTTCATAGAATAATTTTAATTTCTCCAGGTATATTCCCAATAAGGGAATTGCTGAGTAATGTGGAAGGTCAATTTCTAGTTCTTTCCAAAATCATGACACTGTCTTCCAAAGAGGTTGTACTAATCTGCATTCCCGCCAGCAGTGTTGAAGCATTCCTTTTTCTCCACACCCTTGGCAGTATCTGTTGTTTGTTTGGTTTTTTTTGTTGGTTTTTTTTTTTTTTGAGTTGGAGTCTCACTCAGTTGCCCAGACTGGAGTGCAGTGGCCGCTCCCGGCCACCGCAGCCTCCACCTGCTGGGCTCCAGCGAACCTTCCGCCTCAGCCTTCCGGGTAGCCGGAATTACAGGCATGCGCCACCACGCCCGGCTGATTTTTTGATTTATTGTAGAGATGAGGTCTCACTGCCCAGGCGGGTCTCGAACCCACGGGCTCAGGCAATCCACTCACCTCAGCCTCCCAAAGGCGCGGGATTACAGGCTGAGCCACCGAGCCCCGGCTTGTTGTTTGTTTTATTAATGATAGTCATTCTAATAGGGGTTAAGTGGTATCTCAATGGGGTTTTGGTTTGCATTTCTCTGATGATGAGTGAGGCTGAGCACTTTTTCATGTGTCTGTTGGCTGTCTGTATATCTTCTTTTGAGAAGTGTTTATGCATGTCTTTTGTCCACTTTTTAAAGGGGCTATTTGTTTTTTTCCTTTCGACACGTTTGAGTTCCTTGTAGATCCTAGATGTTAGGCCTTGGTCAGATATACAGTTGGCAAATATTTTTTCCCATTCTGTGGGCTATCTCCCCGCTCTCTTGATGGTTTCTTTGGCCTTGCAGAAGCTTGTCAGTTTAATGAGGTCCCATTTATCTTATTTCTTATGGCCTGTGTACTTCAGGTTTTGATCAGGAATTGGTTGCCAGTTCCAACTTCCATAAGAGTGTTTCCTGCATTTTCTAAGATTCTCATAGTTTGAGGTTTTACATTTAAGTCTTTGATCCATTTAGAGTTAATTTTTGTGTATGACGATAGACAAAAGACATAAATGCTGATTTGTTTCTTTTGCTAAGGATTGTTTTGGCTATTCATGGTTGTTTATGTTTCCATATGAATTTCTGTATTGTCATTTCCAGGTCTGAGAAGAATGATGTTGGTAACTTAGCATTGAATCTATAGATTGCCTTTGGTAGAATGGACATCTTAAAAATGTTGATTCTTTCTATCCATGAGTGTGGGATATTTTTCCATTTGTTTGTATCTTCTTGGATTTCTTTGAGCTGTGTTTTGTAATTCTCATTTTAAAGGTCTTTCATTTCTCTGGTTAGGAAGATGCCGAGGTATTTCATTTTTTTTTTTGGTGGCTATTGTGAATGGGATTGTGCTTTTTATTTGGGTCTCTGCCTGCTTGTTGTTGGTGTATAGGAATGCAACTGTCTTTTGCGTATTTATTTTGTACCCTGAGACTTTGCCTTTTGCATATTTATTTTGTTCCCTGAGACTTTGCCTTTGTCAGTGAAAGCAGGTTTGACAGACTCTGTTGGATTTTCAAGGTATAGGATCATATCATCAGCAAAGAGAGATAACTTGACTTCCTCTTTTCCTATTTGGACACCCCTCATGTCCTTCTCTTGTCTAATTGCTCTAGCTAGGACCTCCAACACAATATTAAACAAGAGGGGTGAGAGTGGGCAGCCTTGACTTGTTCCAATTTTCAGGGGAAATGTTTCTAGCTTCTGTCCATTTAGCAAAATGTTAGCTGTTGGTTTGGCGTAGATGGCACTTACTATTTTGAGATATGTTCCTTCTATACCGAGGTGTTTGAGGGCTTTTATCAAGAAGGGGTGCTGGATTTTATCAAAAGCTTTTTCTGCATCTAATGAGATAATCATGTGGTTCTTGTTTTTACATCTGTTGATGTATTTAATGACATTTATGGTCTTGTGAATGTTGAACCAGCCCTGCATCCTGGGGATGAAACCTACTTGGTCATGGTGGATGATTTTTGAGATGTATTTTTGGATCTGATTTCCTAGAATCTTGTTGAGGATTTTTGCATCTGTGTTCATAAGGGATATTGGCCTGTAGTTACCTTATTTTTGCTGGATCTTTACCTGTTTGGGTTTAAGTGTGATGTGAGCGTCGTAAAATGATTTGGGGAGAAATCCATCTTTCTCAATTGCCTGGAATACTTTCAGTAGGATTGGTATTAGCTCCTCCTTGTATGTTTTGTAGAATTCTGCTGGAAAACCATCCAGTTTAAAGCTTTTTTTGGTAGGTAGTCTTTGTATGACGGAGTCAATTTCCTGAGTTGTTATTGGTCTATTTAGTGTCTCAATGTCTTCTTGTTTTAACCTGGGGAGGTTGTGTGATGTCAGAAAGTACTCCATTTAATCTAGGTTATCAAGTTTGTTTCCATATAGGTGTACATAGTAATCTCTGATAATCTTTTTTATTTCTCTGGGGTCAGTTGTGATTTGATCTTTTGTATTTCTAATTGTGTTTATTTGGGCTTTTTCTCTCTTCTTGATCATTCTGGCTAGAGGCTCATCAATCGTATTAATTCTTTCAAAGAACCAGCTTTTTGTTTTGTTGATGTTTTCTATAATATTTTTGTATTCTACGTCCTGTATTTTGGCTCTTATTTTTGTGATTTGAATTCTTCTGCTAAAGTTGAGGTTTTGGTGGTCTTCTCTTTCCAGCTCCCTTAGATGATTTGTTAGGTTCTCCACTTGTGATCTTTCCATTTTCTTGATGTGTGCTTGTAGAGATGCACATTTCTCTCTGAGAACTGATTTCATGGCATCCCAGAGGTTTTGGTAAGATTTTTCTTCATTTTTGTTTGTTTCCAGGAGTGTTTCTATTTCTTCTCTGATTTCAGTGGTGACTGATTCATTGTTCAGCATCATGCTGTTTAATATTCATGTCTTTGTGGGCTTTGGGGAAGTGTTGTTGGTTTTGATATTTATTTTTATTCCACTGTGGCCTGAGAATGTGCATGGCAAGATTTCAATCTTATGAAACTTGTTTATGCTTGATTTATGGGCAAGGATTTGATCAATCTTGGAGTATGTTCCATGTGGTGATGAGTAGAATGTATATTCTGTGGTTGTTGGGTGGAATAATCTGTAGGTATCTACTAAGTCCATTTGGTCAAGTGTCAAGTTTAGGTTCTGAATCTCCTTGTTGATTTTTTGCTTTGATGATCTATCTATGGCTGTCAGTGGGGTATTCAAGTTCCCTGCTATAATAGTGTTAGAGTCAATATCTTTTTTTAGTTTATATAGTAGTTGCTTTATAAATGCTGGTACTCGTGTTGGGTGCATATATGTTTAGAATGGATATTTCCTGTTAATGGATTGAAACTTTTATCATTTTATAGTGTCCTTTTGCATCTTTTAAAATTTTTGATAGCTTAAAAGTTGTTTTGTCTGATATTATGATTACAAACCCTGCCTTGTTTTGTGATCCATTTGCTGGAAACTCATTTTCCATCCTTTGAGTCTGTGTACGTCCTTTGTAGTGAGATGAGTCTCCTGGATGCAGCAAATAATGGGGTCATGGTTTCTTATTCAGTCTACCATTCTGTGTCTTTTCAGTGGTGCATTTAGTCCATTCACATTCAGGCTGATTATTGGAATGTGATTGCTTATCCCTGTCATGAGGTTCTTATAAAGTTTTTTCTTTGCTTGCGTGTTTTCTTTTGGCTTTGGAGTTAGTGTATGTGTATGTTTTCAAGTTTCTTTTTGCACTATATTCTCTGTTGATTTTGTGCTTGGCTGTTCTCTTGGGAAGAGTGTAGTGATTCTTTTTTTTTTTTTTTCTTTCTTCTGTGCTTAATATCTTTTTAAGTGTCTCCTGTAGAGCTGATCTGGAAGCTGCATAATCTCTTAGAGATTGGATGTCTGGGAAGGATTTTAATTCTCCATCACCGATGAAGCTGAGCTTAGCTGGATAGGAAATTCTTGGTTTAAATTGCTTATCTTTGAGGACTTTGAATATAGGGCTCCAATCTCTTCTTGCTTGTAGTTTTTCTGCCAATAGATCTGCTGCTATTCTGATTGGTTTTCCCCAGTAGGTAGTCTAACCTTTCTCTCTTGCTGCCTTTAGGATTTTTTCTTTTGGGCCTACTTCGTGTAGGCAAATTACTATGTGTGTAGGGGTTGGTCTTCACATTTGATGTTTTGTGGGGGTTCTCTGTATCTCCTGTGCTTGGCTGGTTACATCTCTGGTGTATGGGGAAAGTTTTCTTGGATTACCTTCTGGAATACTTGTTCCAAGTTGTTCTCATTTTCCCATTCTTCTTCTGGGACACCAATCAGGTGTAGGTTCGACCTTTTGATATAATCACACATCTCTTGTAGGCTTTGTTCCTTCTTTCAGTCTTTGTCTATGTTTTATACAGATTGGGTTAATTCCGTGTTCTGGTCTTCAAGTTCTGAGATTCCTTCTTCAGCTAGATTGATTCTGCTTTCCATGCTTGTCATCTTGTTATTTATTTCCTAGATGAAGTTTTTTATTGCCAGAATCTCTGTTACAAGTTCTTTCAGTGATGCACCTTGTCTTTCTTGAGTCTTATTCACTCTTTCCAACCATTCCCTGATCCCTGCCATATTCTGGGGCCAGTTGATGGTGACTTCCATTGTTTGGACACCAAGGTCTGATTTCTCAGGAATTTTGTCTCTGGTAAACTTGGAATTGCCTGAGGTCTTCCTTTGACTTTTCCTCATTGGTGACAGATATCTTGTTGTTTTTTCTCTTTAGTTCTGTTATTCAGTATCAGTGGGAGAAGTTTTCCCTTCTGATGTTTCTTCAGTTCTCTATTCTTCTCTGATCCAGGCTCTGTATTTGTTCTATTTTGAAATAGGATGGTGGATAGGAAGCTTTGCTGTCTCTTGTAGTTTTTTGAAATCTGATTAAAGTGGGGGATGGGGTGCTAGAAGTCAGATGCTACTTGCAATTTAAAATGTGCACTTATTCTGGTATGTTTTCCCTGAGATCCACCACCACTCTATATGATGATGCAAAGCAGAAACCAACCCACACCACAAAACAATCTGCAATATAGACAAAACAAACCACAACAACAGAAAAACCCCAAGAAAACTAAACACACACACACATACACACACACACACACACGCCTAGTATGAAGTAAACAGAGAAGAAAGACAAAAAGACCAAAGGGGGGAGAATAAGGAACCAGAAAAAAAAGAAAAAAGAAGGTGGGGGGATTCAGGTGGAACCCTTACGCCTCATACATATATTGACACATCTATTAAATTGTAAAAAGAAAATCTTTAAGAAAAAAACCCAGAAGAACAAAAACCAACAGCAAAATCAAAAGATGAATACTCAATCATTCACATACACCCAAAGACAGAGAATGACGAATAAAAGCAGAAAGAAATGGAGAAAAAAAAGAAAAAAAAATTGGGAGAGGATGCAGTTCAAAGCCTCACATGCACATTCATGCACAAAGGAAAAATATTTTTAAAATAGATGAACTAACAAACAGAAAATTTTTAAAATTAAAAAATAATTGAAAATTAAAAAAAAAAAAAAGAACAAAACAAAAAACAAAAACAGAGACAAGAAAACCCGTCCTCTTGTGGCAGGCTCTGTAGTTGTTCCTCTAATCAGATCTCTCCTAAAGAGCCACCTCTTTCACTCTCTCATCAGGGAGTGGAACAGGGAAGGAGAAGGGGCAGTGAGGTGGGTGGGGCCGCAGTCCTCCCCTCCCACTCTCCTATTATCAGGGAGATCTCTGGTGGGGATGTACAGGATAGTCTCTTCCCCAGGTATGAACTCTCATGAGGTTGCCCCAGTCAGGCCTATCCTGGAATGGAGTTCACCTATTGTGACTGATGTCCAGGCTTCATATGGGTTTATCCCTCTCAGTCATGGCCCAGCTATGTGGGTCTGACATTCAGAGGATTGCTGGGGAGGAGGATGTTTGTGTCAGCCAGATTCACCACTGATCTCTTTGGAGTTCTTCCTTGTCCTTTTCTTGTCACACCCTTTGTCCCAAAGTTGGATCAGGGTAGGGGTTGGGGCACCTGGAACTCAGCACTCTCAGGTCCCTCCGAAGTTTGTGCTCTCAGGATATTTCCTCTGGACCACAATCCAGCCCTGATTAGTTGATCTGCCATTCACAGAGATTGGCTCTCTGGGTTGTTGGCAGTCCCTTCCAGCGCCTGGTTAGGTCTCTCTCCTATTTCAATGCTAAGGGAGTGCCAGGGGCAATTGTTTGTGTGTTGCTTAGGCAATGGGTTAGAGGCTAGTGGGGGGAGTTGGGCGGATCAATGCAAGTTTCTCTCTGGAAAATGGCTGTGGTGGGCTGCTCCTTACCAGGCATGTATTTCTCTCTCATGGATTTCCCCATGCTCTTTCTTCAAAAGCAAATCCTGTGCTCCAGAGGGTCCAGTATGCCAGGTGATGGTGTGCGCCCAGTGCCAGGTGCTGGAAATCAGCGGAACTCGGCAGGCTTTTCTCAGGTGCCTTTCCGCAGCAGACGTTTATGTGGCATTCTTGGGAACTGAGCTCTAATTTCAGGGCAATGGGAATTTGCAATCGCCCTCAGAGGGGGGACCCGGGCCGAGTATCCCCTCAGACGGACCTTCACGCTTCCACCAGTGCCCGCCAACTCATGTAGAGAGTCTCTATTGTCACTAGCCTCCAGGGAGATTTTTACAGTGCGACCTATTGGCTGCCATCTTAAGCTCCTCTTATATTTATTTTCAAGTGGCAGCAATCTGCCAAATACTTTCTATTATTGAATGGACGACCTGGGTGTAATAGATTAATTCACTAATTAAATTTGAGTGTTCACACAATATCAAGTCCATATCTTTTAATAGAAGTTAATGTTAGAACAATCTACAAAAGAAAAATCCTGACTCTCATGGAAATAGCACTCGAGATCAATAGGAACAGGTCCTTTAAATGCATTATTATTCAACCACCAACTTGGTAAGCTAAAAGAAGCTCTCCTGAGGGACGTTTTAGAGTAGATATAGTGTGTTTCAATTCTGATTCCCTACTGTCTGTCTTGATGAATATTTGCTAAATAAATCAGTGTATAAAACAGACATGTAAATATAGAATGCAGTGCTTAGAAAGCAATGATGGATGCCTTATTTCCAAGGTTTGAATGCTGGAAAAACCACTTATTGACATATTTGGGGGAAATTATATATATCCTTTATGATTTAATCTCATAATTTGTAAAATGGAGTAGAATAATGTGAATATATAGGTCTTAATAACACTTAAATAAATTAGTACTTTGAAGTCTATAGAGGACTTCTTGGGATAGAAATATTGTCAGTTAATGTAGCAATTATAGGCAGCTATAGTATAATGCAATGAACGCACTTGAAATCACAAATGTCTGTCTATTACAAATTGTATAACTTTAGGCATAACTTTTAACTTTTCTGAACCTAGATTTTTACAGTGATATAATGATAAAAATTGTCATTCTGTTCCTGAGCAGATTTTTACTGTGAAGGTCAAGTACAAATTGAGAGCCTCTCGTTTATGTATTTATTCAAGTATTATTTATTATATATCAAATATGGTGATAGTCATTGTCTCAGATGTTGGAAATATAATAGTGAGCAAAGTAAAACATAATCATATGCTTAAGAAATTTACAGTGGAAGATTATTCTGTTTTTAATTAATGTTTTCTCCTTTATTCAGTTTGTCATTGATGTATCAGGCCTAGATGTGATGAAATGTTTAGGAGTAACCAATGAAGACAGGAAGCTGCATAAGGCAATTCATATTTATGTTTATCAAGTTGGGAATCATGTTCTTGTAGTAACATAGCCAAATCATGAAGAATTCTTTCAATATTGACAATACTAAGGGATTATTAACTTTAGAAGTTTGATTTTTTATGTAATTGTTTGTCTCTATCATGTCTCTCAGACAATTTAAAATTGTTTTAATGACACATCTAAAGATTTCTCATTGGAGGTTCAGCATTAAATATATAGTTATCTCCCAAAAGTGAATTTTTAGATGACACTATGCTGAAATTAGAGATTGTCTATTTTTGTTATATTTGTTTTTGCCATTCTGAAAACCAAAGTTTCCTTATTGCAAATGAAACAAAAAATGATTTTAATTAGTGGCTCCAAGCAGACCACAGGGAAAATCTATAAAGTATAGGTATAATATAGTGATCTAGAGAGTAACAGTAGCAAATATTCAGCTGGGACATGAAATGTTTTCACAACAGCTGGATCTTTTAATACCCAAACAGTGCAATGATGGTCATAGGTGATCATCTCCTTTATCTTCATGTTTACCACATCATCAATAAGGAGGATGTTATTATGAGGCAAGTTTAGCCTAAAAGCAGTAAGATTACTATAAAAGATTAAAAGAAGACAAGATATTTTGATTTATGTCAATTGCATTTTATGTCTTACAACCCTGAGTTTAGCTAAGGCTTATTGGGGCATATGTTGAATTAATCACACTGCTTTTTGCTGCTTAAATAAAGCCAGAAGAATTTTGATTTGAATGAAAGAAATAGCCTAGTCAGGTATACTAGCTCACTGTTATTTTTATTTGTTGTTTCTTAGCTATGCAAAGATTTCATTTTTAGTATTATTGTTTGTGGACCATCAAGTTACCCCAGAGGCATCCTTATTCAATAGAAACTAACAAGTCCAAAAGATTTCACCAAGAATCTGTTCATTTTACAAGACACAGTTCATAGATCAGCTACAAATGTGGATTTCAGCCCCAAATTCCTACAGAGATCAAAGAAAAGCCATTTGTCTTTCTACATTTCAAATATTTTGAGAATTTTAGTCCGATACTTTAAAAAAATACTTAAATTTCTTATCTGTCCTTTTTGTAACATTTTAAAAGCCCTACAGGTAGGACAGACTTGGGTTAACTTGTTAAATGCAAATATGGCATACATTATTTGTATTTAAATGAATTTAACATCCTGCAATATTACCTAGGGGTTTTCCTTCCAAATGGCATATGAAGAATATTTTAATGAAGTCAGCTACAAGCAAAACTAATCTTCTTTTTTTAAAGACTGTATGAATTGGTTATATGCATTTAACTTTATGGAAACGTGGATACCACAAAACAAAAAAAAGCAAAGTAAAACATGTTTCTGACCAATATATCAATGCTTTCAAGTTCTGTTGTATTTTAATCAATTTTGTTATTTTCCAAAATAATGTTCAAAATAATGTTTCCAAAATTGTTCAATATCAATCCCTATTTTGCTTATCAACATCTTAATATCCTTTTGGAGCCCTTTCCTCCTCTCTATGTATTCCCTTCTCCATTGACATACATAGTGAGAATATGCATATAATCAGATTACGACTCCTTTATTTTAGCCCATGGAGGCAATGACTCCACAGTATCTGTCCTAATAGCATATATTAAATGAATAAACTTTACTCTCACTGAGAAGGGTGGACATTGTCCCCATTGTAACTTGTATCCCATGGTGTTCCACTCAAGTACTTTTCACCTGCCAAGATTTCTTAGCTCTCCAGCACTATCCATTTTTATCTGCTTTAGCCTAAAAGCAAGTTATACCATTAACTACCTTTTAAAAATATGATGTTACTTCTCTTTTCAACTTTTATGTTTCTTCTCTCCCCTTCTTAGCACAACTATTTTTAAAAAATGTGTATTCTTGACATATCCATGTCCCCAGGTCTCTTTTGAGTCCTAATTTACTCCAGTCAGTCTTCTACTACCTGACTGATATTATTGCATAAGTCCCTTATATTGCCAGATAAAATGACTGCCTCTTAGTCATCATCTTACACAATGGCTTAACCATATTGAGGTATAGGTGACAACTCCATGTTGCTTGAAATGCCCTCGATACTTAGCTTCTGCTACACCTTTGCAATCCCATTTTCTTTTCCCCTTCCATGCCCTGAATCAGTCTCTAAACATTGTATTTTTTATTCTTAATTTATTATTATAAGATTTATTCTTGTCCTATGCATTAAATAGCTTCTATATGTTGACTACTTCTGTGATCACACTTCAAATACTAACAGATCTCCTGAGGCAAAAACTCTTATATTGAACGTTCTGGTTGATATCTGCTCTTGAATGTTCAATAGTTATATGAAACTTAACTTATACTATAATGCTAAGCTTCCTCTTTATATTACATCACCAAATTATCCCCCTGTCAGTTAATGGCCACATCATTCATCAACTGTTTATGCCAAAAATGAAGAACTTACAAATCATCTTTGATTTTTTTTTTTTTTTAATTTTAACCTTCACATCCTATTTATAGAATGGTTCTATGTTGGATCTACTTCCTGAACATATCCTGAATACAGCCTTTTTTTTTTCTCTTCTAAACCAGAGAAATTTAATCAGAGCATTTGCATCCTATTAAGTAGGTTGTACACAGCAGTTTTTATTTTAAGCTACCAGTCATCTTTAACATAGACTAATAACATTCTAACTGGTTTTCCTATTTCGATTCCTAATGCCATAGACCAATTATTTGTAAAATAGCAAAGGTGAGCTTTTACAAATGAAATAAACAAGAGAAAGTGATCATATGATTATCAAATAATGGCTTCCTATAATATATATTTCTTACAAAGTTCCACATGAACCTATGTGATATGGACTGTGTCTACCCACTGTGACCACATTTCAGCACACTCTTACTCTCATTTACTGTACACCAAAGTTACTGAGAAACTTGCAGCTGACTCAGGGCTGCTGTTTGTTATTCACTCTCCTCCAGTCATAAGAACCCCTTCTTAACATTCAAATTGCTTTTCCAGTGTCACTTCTTCTAAAAAAATTTTTATGACTTATAATCTAAATGCCATTCCCATCTAATAACATATGTTCTTATTTTTATATAAGGTTATGCTTTAATTTTGCCGATTATATATTATTTATCCCTACTAGAAAGTAAGCTCCTTAAGGACAATCATCCTGTCTTATTCACCACTGTGCTTCCTCTTCACTATGATTATTCAAGAGACATATTAAACATTCAATAAATGTGTCACATAAATTTAGGACTGACTTGTTCCCCTCATTTTCAGTCATTCTCAGGTTTCTTAATAATTAAACCTCTAACTTGGCCTTTTTATTCCTACTCGCATTATTTTTATGGCAAATGTTACTGATCAAGTTATAGTTGCCACCTCTTTATCTTTCACTCCTCCTAAATTCGTTTATAAACACACACATTCACAAACACAAATAAATACATTTCTATGGAAAAATATATAGAGGTGGAGAAATATAAAACCCTTGCAATTGTGGCATGAAGTTAATAAGTGACAATGTGTTTCTTTTTTTCCCCACAAATCATGTGGCATAATTTTCCCAATTTCATCACTTGCTTTCTTGGTACATTTGAAAACTAATGCTTTTTTTAAAAACAAAAAATAATTTTTGTTGGTTTCAGAGTATTTCACCCTCTTTGCTGTCAACTTTTTCTATGCCCATGATGTTTTGGTTTTATTGATTGAGTTTCCCTCTTGAATTCATCCCCAATTGGTAATATCCTGAATTATCAATCCTGTATCCTTTGTTTTCACATTTATTAAATAGGTCCTAGTATTGCTTCTCTGCAAATACCTTTGAAATATACCATCTTCCTCTATTTCCTAGTACCACTGCACTTATCAATACCTTTGTTATTGTCTTAATCAAATTTCAAAAGTTAGGTATTCCAAAATTTTAGTTCTGAGAATCGTGTTAGAATCTTAATATTCTTTCATCCTTTCTTTGCATTGAGTCTATCAGTAGTCCTTTGCAACTTAAACTCATGTATCTTCTTTCTATTAATATTTACCTAGTTCTAGTTCTCCATAAGCTCATGCCTCTACCATGCAACAACTAATTAATCACCTATTAGTAATTTCCATGTGTCTGACAAGCCTTTTTTTAAGAAACAAATCTAGTTTTCTTAAAACATTGCCATTTTCATTTTCCTATTTTTTCTAAACACCTATAGTAAATTCCAACTGTAAGATTAAATCTGAGCTCTTCTGTCTTCCAGTTATTCCAAAATCAAGATATATATTTTACCTGTCCAACCTTAACTGCTAATCTTCTATAGCATATCACAGGACATATGATGAATTGGAATGATTAAAGCTATCCTGCTGAATTTTTGGCCAATTCCCATGACATGAGATGTGGGGGTGGGCTAAACTGTTTCAAAATCAACTTGAATTTGAAACTTTTATTATTCTCTGTCTGGCTTCTTGCCACATAGAATCTAAAACCTGCAGATGTCATGTTCATTTCTTTTTGCTCAATCCTATTTGCATCTCAAGTCACATAAGCTTCACAAAGCATTCCTCATTTACAAAATATCATAGCACCTGTGGCTTTTACATATATCATGGGCATTACAATTATATGGCAATGTCTCCTATTGTTTTCTTTTTTTGTTGTAAGATTAAATTCCTCCCAAAGGTGGTAGGTCCCTTGAGAAAAGGAATCTGGATTTATATTTATTTTTTGTATTCAGACTTGACCAACTAGCAGATTATAAACCTCTGTTCAACTGAATCCTCTTTTTCTTAAGTCTGTTACTCACATTCCACTGACAGCTTGTTTCTAGAAAATATATCTTGCCCTTATTACCACTCCTTCCAGCTGGAGCCATGGATCAAAGCTTCCAGATGCTGCTCTAAGAAGCCTTGAATTCTCTGAATCATGCTTCCTAAAATATAGCATCTTCCAAAATCTTCACTTAAAAGATGCATTCATTTTATAGTTATATTCACATAGAAAAACAACTGAAAGAGTTAAACCTTTTTTGAAACAAACCTACCTTATAATGCACCATGCTATTAATCCTCAGTATTGGAAATAATTGTTTATCCTTGACATACATATAAATAACCTTAATATTTTAAGTGTATTTTTAGTTAAGTAAAACATGCTTATGTATTAAATTCAGGCATTTCTGTGAGATGTTATAAATTGTAAAAATGTAATAAATACATTTTCCTGCTTGCTATCAGTGACAAGCGTTTTCAACAACAACAAAAAAGCTATGCATACAAGAGATGCTGTGATATTAAGTTTTTAAATATGAAGACAGATAAAGGAAATTCAGTAGCTAAGTAGCATTTTGTATAATTCGCTGTCCAAATTACTAATTTTATTTCAAATTTAATATTCTTACCTAATCGCTGAAGTGCATGTTTTCATGGTTGACTACATTGCAATGTACAATGTGCTTGACTTCAAATGCATGAAATACTGTTTGAATCATTATGTACTTAAGTCACTGAACCAAATGGTTTAATTTTTGCACATCTTACAAAGGGAGCCACAAACTTTATTGATCAATCAGCATACTTTAGTGATTCAATTTTATGTGCATTTCTGAAAAAGCCATATACTTTATAAGAACAGGTTTATATGTTTCTGGAATTTAGCTACTAACTCTTAAAGACAAAAATGATACCCTATTATGGATCACTTAAAATGCACAATGCCTCATTGTTATCTCATGCTGTACTTATAAAGTTACATTCTCAATAAATCTCAGCAATTTCTGTATTTGCTAAAGAGTTACTAAGCTATGGTAGCAATTACTAATTCAATACAAATTAAATCATAAGCATGAATGAATTCCAAGAGTTAGGTAGTAATATCTTAGAAGACATAAGTTTCAAGCTATGTACCTAAGAGAAACAAAGGGGGTCAGATGTTGCTCAATTCAGTTTTTTAGGGGAAGGACATTGTTTTTCTTTTAACCAGGTAATTGGTCAGGTCAAATTTTAATCAATTTCCTGCCTATACACATGTGTTCATGCACGCTCTTTCTTGCTCTTTCTTCTTTCATACTTGTCCTTTCCCCATTCTTTATTTCTCTCTGCCTCATCAGTTGTATTGTTTAGAATACATTTTGATGCAACCGGTGTCTACAAATAATTGAAACTTTGTAATGGTTGGAAATTACAGAGCTATCATGATCCCCAATATTTTACTTAAACTTTACCTTATTAAATAAAATGTTATCACAACTCTGTCGAGCTTTCTATTCTAATTAAACACGATTTGGCAAAAATCCATTATGTTTTAATAAGTTTCTTTCCCCTTTCCCTAAATATTGATAGTACATATTTAATGATGATTATGATCAGCCCGGTTGGTTTTTAATAGTATTTCAGAGAGTTATTTGATGAATAACTATAATAGTATTTTAATTTAAATATATATGTATATACTTATATACACAAACATATAGACATACATAATATTTAAGTTTAAATTAGTCCACTTTTTTGATGGCTTTTATTTTTCTGTGGAGATTGTGGTACATTATCCCTCAAATTTTAATGATAAATTTCCCTAGTTTCTTATTGCTTTGCCTCCTTTGACCCTTGGGTTTATTCTTTTTTAAAATTTATTCATTTATTTATTTTTTATTTTTTATGTATTTATTTATTTATGTTTTTTTGAGTTGGACTCTCACTCTGTCACCCAGACTGGAGTGCAGTGGCTGCTCCCGGCCACCGCAGCCTCGACCTGCTGGGTCCGGCGATCCTTTCGCCTCAGCCTTCCAAGTAGCTGGAATTACAGGCGTGCACTACCACGCCCAGCTAATTTTTTTGATTTATTGTAGAGATGAGGTCTCGCCTGCCCAGGCGGGTCTCGAACCCGCGGACTCAAGCAATCCACTCACCTCAGCCTCCCAAAGGCGCAGGATTACAGGCTGAGCCACCAAGCCTGGCTTATTTTTTATTTTTAAACATATTTTTTATTATAAAATTGTGGGGTACAGTTAAGGGTTAGGTATATAAATGTGCATCGTTCAGGCACCCTTGTTAATAAGGGGTGTGTGCCTCCCCATCCCCAGACAGATATTGACTACTGTTAGTCCCACCTCCCTTCTCCTCCCTACCCATCCCCTGTAGTTCCCCACCACTGTCAATCCTTTTCTTATAGTATTATGATAGATGTTCAAGGTCCACTATATTAGTGAGAACATGTGATACTCGGATCTTTGTTTTTGTGAGAGATCACTCAGTATTATAGACTAGTTCCATCCAGGTTGCTGCGAAATTCATGATTTTTGTTCTTTTTTATGGCTGCATAGTATTCCATCATATATATGTACCACATTTTTAAAATCCAGTCCTCTTTTGATGGACAGCTTGGTTGATTCCAGGATCTTGCTATTGTGAACAATGCTGCGATAAACATTCGTGTGCAGGTATCTTTTTGATAGAGTGATTTGAGTTCTTTAGGGTATTTTCCCAGTAGGGGGATTGCAGGGTCATATGGGAAGTTGATTTTTAGAGCTTTAAGGAATCACCACACTGCTTTTCACAGAGGTTGCACTAGTTTACACTCCCACCAACAGTGTAGTAGTGCTCCAGAGATATTTTGAACTTCTCAATATTATTTAGATAGAAAGCTACAAGCCATAGTTGCATATAAATTTATCATTTTTCTTTTTTTAATTTTTATTCCCCAGATGGAAAACATAGTTATGAATTAAATATTTATATTTTTCATTGTTTAGTTAGAGAAAAACAATATTTTAATTGAATTTCTAATAAAAGAGACAAACTTACAGAATTACATAAGTTGCATTATCAGTTCCAGTATTTTTTTTAACTTGGAAAGTTAATGTAAATAAGAATTAGATATTTGAAAAGAAATGAAGGAGTATGTGAATTTATTTTTCTTTTCTTTTTTACTAACCTCATTTTTCTTAAGGTAGGATTATATCTAGATCACAGAGATGTAGCAGATACTGATTTATCATACTTAAGAATATTTAGATGTGCTAATGCTTTTTTTTTTTTTTGGACTACTATTTGCTTTTCTTTTTTTGGACTCCTATTTGTTATCTGCTGTCACCAAATCTATATCTCTGTTGGGATCTCACTGATACTTTCTGTAAAAGGGTCACAGATCACAGGAGAAAAAATGTTACCAAGTATTTATAATTTATGGAACAAAATTCATTTAGACGATTTCAGTAACATACAGTGGAAGAAATATGACAAATAAAAATAAGTCTGAGTCACTTTCTTTAAGTTTGTTTGTGTATGAATAATAATCATTATTTTTATTCACAAATATTGTTTGAGCACTCCTCCATTCCTTTTTTATTGCTTCTTCAATTTGTAGGAGCAGAAATGTGTGACGTTCCTTCTGGATGGAAGCTTTAGAAACAAGTAGTCATATTTTTTTTCCTTTGGCAAGCAAAGATAGATCCTTTATTCACCTGGGTTCTTTAGTGATCTTAATTAGCAGAACTTTCTTTGCATATGTATCCTAATGAGAAATAAACCTTTATTTTGTTAAGCCTTGAAAATGTGGAGGCTGTTTATTACAACATCATAACTAATCTGTTTTTCCTAATAAAGATGCATATTTTTATTAATAATAATTTTTATTTTAACAATTCCCAGGGAATAGAAAATAAGCTTACATAAAAAACCAGTCTACAAATATTCATAGCAGGTTTCCTTGTAATAACAAAAAAACAGACAATATCCCAAGTGTCCTTCGATAGCCAAATGGTTAAACACGCTCTGGTACATTCATATGGTGGGACACTTAACAATGAAAAGGAACACAATATTGACATACATAATTATGCTGAATGAATAATGCAATCCCAAAAGGTTATGTAATTCCATTTATATGGCATCTTCAATGACAAATCATAGAAATAGAAGAAAAAAGCAGTATTTGACAGGGTTTAGGACTAGCGACAATGATGAGGGAGGAGGCAGAGAAGATGACTTCAGTGAGGTAGATGTAGTTACAAAAAGACAATAAAAGAGATCTTGTACTGATACAACTATTCAGTGCCCTGACTGTGGTGGTGGATACATGAACTTGCACATAGGATATAAATGTATAGAATTAAAGACACACACATGTACATATATACACATATGTGTTTAAGCAGAACTGAGGAAATTTCAGTAAGATCTGAAGATTGTATCAAATATCAATATCTCGAAATACTATCTTTGATATTATACTATTACTTTTGCAAGTTTTAACCACAGGGGACACTGGGCAAAGGGTATACACAATCTCTGTATATTATTTGTTACAACTGCATGTAAATTGTCAGCTGTTTGAATAAAATTTCAGTAAAAACAAGTAAGGTATTTTTAAACCTATGGAATTTAAATATTGCCTAATAAGCACAATTTTCTTCTAATATTGATAATTTAATATTTATGATATGCATAGAAAACAAACAAAATATGTAGTGAAATATTCCAAATAGGAATTTATTCAAATTTCTTAAGTCCTTTTTGGTTTTCACTATTTTTACAAGGCTCTGACTAATCTTTTAAAAAGATTGTATGTCTGATATAAGGAAAACAAGAAACACAAAATAACTTTAAAAATTCACATTCATTTTTGTAAATCACAACAAACTATCTACATATCCATGCACCTGTCGATTCTTGGGGTTAATTAATAAGAATTAGATTTTTTTAGGATCATGTCCTGAAATTCTTGTTTCAAGCATTAACTGGAAACTCAGATTTAAACATGAATTTTCCTTTGTCTAAAATTTGCATTTTCTTAAATTATACTAGAAACAACATAAAAATCAAGACTATTCCTAAATCATACATAATTTTCACTGCTTTTTATTTATGTATATGATATATATATATATAATTACAAAATAATATATCTGTCATTTTCCCCAAAGGTAAAATATAATCAGGTTAAATTTTACATGAAAATATTAGATACAATATTACTACTGTATAACTCAGTAGTATCTGACATTTTAATAATGTGATGATTAGAATATCATAGTTTATACTCAAATTACTGTTTGATGGACTATTTAGTAGATATTAGATGATTATGTTTATTTTCCCTGAAGAAAAATAACTACATAAGTAGATTTCTTTATTGGGCTACAGAAAAACAAATTACATTATATTTGACTCCTGAAACGTTATTTTCACTGATCATACGTGGGTGTTTTCTAATTTATTTTACTTCTTTTTCAATTCACATTTTAAAATAATATAATGAACACTCTTAAAATGACTGCCCAACTCCCAAACTAGAGCATTATCTGTAGCATACGCTTTCTTATATTCTATTTCCATTGTATTCTCCTACTACTGCCAAGTGTAAACATTATTCTATTTAAAAATAACACATAAACATGTTTGAGGAAACAAAATATTGCTTATTTTGTCTGACTCTGAATTTTGTAAAATGTGCATTTGCCTATATTTAATAGTTCTGATATTTCACTTTCTCACCAATGTTTTAAAAATTATCCACAGTACTACATAGGACTGTAGTTCATTCACTTACACTGCTGTATATGACCATATTATAAATATATATCTCATTTATTTTGCATTCTTCTGTAAATGAACATATTGGTTGTCAACAGATGTTCTTGTCATTGTTATTACTCAAGTGTCCTAGAATACTATGGTGATGATACACTTGTTTTTCTTTCTTGGGTATATTGCTAGATAAGTTATAAAATTTACAAGACTGTGCCAAATTGTTTTATTTAATGGTTGTAAAAATGTATACTACACCACTGGCAATATATAAAATATCTTATTGACATCAAGTTTTTCAAGGTGAATGACTGTAAGATGGTATCTCACTAAGAACCGCATTTCCAATAACTAATAGGATTTGAATCCTTTTGTATATTTCTTTGCCATTAATGTCTCTCTTCTGTGAAGTAATCATTTGTCCAATTTACCCATTTTTCACTGGGACCATATTTTTCTAACTGATTTAAATTTTATATGAACTATTTTTTGGCCACATATATTGAAAATATCATCTTCTAGCCGGGCTCGGTGGCTCAGCCTGTAATCCCACTCCTTTGGGAGGCTGAGATGAGTGGATTGCCTGAGCCCGTGGGTTTGAGACCCGCCTGGGCAGCGAGACCTCATCTCTACAATAAATCAAAAAAATCAGCCGGGCGTGGTAGCGCATGCCTGTAATTCTGGCTACTTGGAAGGCTGAGGTGGAAGGATCGCTGGAGCCCAGCAGGTCGAGGCTGCTATGGCCGGGAGCGGCCAATGCACTCCAGTCTGGGAGACAGAAAAAAAAAAAGGAAGAAAGAAAATATCATCTTCTAATTTATATTATTGTTCCCTGTTTTTAGGTATTAGGTGTTGAACAAAAGTTTTTAATTATATACAAGCAGATTACCAATATTTTCTTTAGGTTTAATGCTTTTATTCTCATAGTTTTGTAATACATTCCAACTTCAAGGTCAGAATACTATTAATCTATCTTTTATAAATTTAAAATGCAACTTAGATATGTAAGTTTTTATCAAGAGTTGATTGGTGATTAGTCATTTTATTTTGTTTGTTTCAAGAAAAATAAACACATTTTTCAACTCCATTTGTTGAGCAAATATTTTTCTCAGGATCCATCATGTCTTCTCTAACATCATAAAGTTTCATGTGTATGGAAGTTTTTGTCTGTTTGTCACCTCCGTCCTTTATTAATATATCTACTTCTGTATAAAACTGTCATACTAATTTATAGATTTCTAATATTTTTCATCAAGTACAGCATACACACATTCCTCATTACGTCTTTAAATGTGCATTGGCGTACTAAACCCTCCGTTATCTATGTAAATCTTATTATCAATTGGTCAAGTCCCTTAAATCATACTTCTTTCATTTTTAAAGAGGATGAATTACATTTATTTTTCATTTTGAAAAGAACTGATATTTTTGGAATACTGTTTTCTTATCCATGTCAATTAGATACTTGTCTACTTATAATTCCATACTTTACTTTTCTTTTTTTTTTTTTGGATGTAGTTCCATACAGGGTCTCACTGTTTTCCTGAGGCTAGAGTGCAGTGAGGGGGTCATAGTTCACATCAGCATGGAACTCCTGAGCTCAATCCCCATATTGGCCTCTAGAGTAGCTAAGAATACAAGCATGTACCATCACGCCCGCCATTTGGGCCTTATTCTTATACTATGCCCCATAATACATTACAGATGGATTGAATAGATAAACTTAAACAAATATCAGAGGAAAACATTAGAAAATATGTTTATAGTATTTGAATTAAGGAGACATTTCTGAGACAGAGACAAAACTCAAAACTCAAAATTTATCTCTACAACCCAGGAAACATGTTGGCCTCTCCCATAAATTTATCTGTAATTTGATTTTTGCAAAATGACATCTAATCATCATACTATATTTAGAAGCATATATATTTGAATAAGTATAGTACTATATTTGGAAACTTATAAATTTGAATAAGTACAATACTCTCCTATCTCCTTGTAAACAATATATGATTTGACTAAAACAATTAAAAAACTTAAACCTTGGTTAGAAGAACCACATTTAAATACAAGTGACAAGGTGAAATAAAATACATGTAGAAATATATGTATATATAGATATAAACAAATAAATGAGTCTGTATATTTATGCTGAGTGTAAAAAAACCCATAACATCCAACTATAAAATAATTTTAGATTATTAGAAAACAAGAATTTATTTTTTAAAACTAGAACTATTATAATCTTAAAAATATAAAGAGCTGTACTGCTTTTATTCAGTCATCAGTTTGATTAAAATGTAAAAAAAATTTAAATAACATGCTTTTCTAAGTGCTTATTTTGTTGTATAAACTGGCAGAAGCTGTCCAGATGTAAACGTGGCTGTCTTTCAACACTAGAAATACAAATGTCCTTTTTGACTAGGCCGTTTCCTTCTATGAATTCACATTAAAAGAAATAGTTTTATTTATGAATTAGGATATGTGTGTAGGATTTCTACACTACTTTTATTTTACTGTTAGGAAAATTGGAACTACCTATAGGCTGACCAACATGAGAGTATTCAAATAAAATCTTGGAAATTTAAACCAAAATATCCATTTCAGAAATTAAAAAAAAAAAAAAGACAAACTCCCCTTAACTAACATGAACCAATTCTAAGATGCAATGTCAAATGATGAACCATGGAAGATAAACATAACTCAAAAATTGAGTTTTATTTGTGTAAAATATGAATTTATCTGTGGGGCAGGTGTGAATCTATGTTTGAACATATAGATTTATGCATATTTGTGCTTGAAGTTTCTTTCATATGTACTGATCAATGTGTGGAAACAGGACAAGAGAATTACATATTAAACATAGTAATAATTTTCTATGGCATCAAAATAGGACTGAAAGTTTTGATCAAAGGGAACATTTTGTATTTTGTGCAATATTTCTGTGTGTGGTTTAGTATAGCACGAGAAAAATACAATCTTTGTCTAACGTTGAAAAATGTTAATACTGAAAAAAATAAATAAATCATGAATCATTAGGTCCCCACAATCCAGAAAATGTATCGACTTCTTCAGTAAGTTCATTTGTAATAAGTGATTTTTACAAAGTGATCTCTAACTATTATAACATCTGATATACAGGAACATATATGTATCTGAGGAGGTACAGTGACTCCCCCACTTCATTGACTTGAAATAGTAATAATTTATTTTCTTACCTAAAGCAGTTATATTAGAGGCAAGAATTTCCTAAACTGGATCACATTACCTTTTAGTAAAGAAATTCAATGATTCTATAACTGAGAACCTTTTAAAGCAAATTTAAGTGCTTCCTTAGTATGCACTATATTTTGCAACTGGAGACTCTTTTCTCCATTTGGGCATTGGAAAATTAATGAGAATATGAAAACAATTCAGCTTACCCTCATACACCTTGTCCAATTCAAATAACACATATTTATTTTCAATGTTATTTTCATTTCCACCATATCAGTAGTCAGATTCCTACCTCCCTGGTTTTGTTGGAAGTACTGTGAAAGGAGATCTAGAACCCAGATGTGAAAAGGAAACTACAAGCATTTAGAGCTTCAAATACTTTGATGTTTATCTGTAGGCTGACACCATGAGACTTTTAAAATGAACACCTGTCCTAACTTTTATCTCTTAATTGAAAAAAGCCACCATGGGTAGCTACTTACTGGAGCAGCAAAATACTGATAAAAGATTTATTTCTGGGCCATTGATGCAAACTTTGGATTGCCTTATTGACTTTCTAGTTGCTTCTCTGTGTGGGATGTTGGTATTATCATGGCACTGGGAATTAAGTAATTTGGCAGAGTGCCGATTGCCAGTTGCACATCTGCTTAAAGCCAACCATTTAAGCATGGCTGACAGCATAGAATACTTTCTGGTTTAATTTTCTGAGGGTTTGGCAGAAATTTGCTGTCTAAGTGAAAAAAAAAGTATTTTTGAGAAGTGGAAACTAAGCCTCACAAATTCCTTTTATGCTATCCTTTGTTTGGGAAACTATTATAACAAGGCCAGGCATGGGATGTAATAGTGTCATAATATTGACTGGAGCACCACTTCTTCTGAAATGTTCTTGACATATTGGACAATTTTTGGACACCCACATATATGGCATAATTTTCAGAGTCTTCATCTCTTTGAGTGTTCAGAACTCATTCAACATTGAAGTATTTTTTAAATAGAATTCACTTAAAAATTGAGATATAAGAAATAATGGCTCTGAATTGTCTGGTATTTTGAATTTTAATCTAGTTGAGGAATTATAATCTGGTTATAACTTGAGGTGGGAATAAAAATTTGAAAATATGCATAAACCTTCAAATTTGATTTAAATAGCTTAGCTATAGATAAGAACATAGTAACAGTAATATAAGATGTTTCATTTAGTTTAAGTTTAGATTTTCAGTTGAAGTAAATTATATTTATTTTTGTCTTGTATTTTCCAACCATACCACTTGCAGACTTATGCTAGTAGTTTTAAATTATTTTGAGGATCTGAAGTTCCACAGCATATGTTTCTAAGTGGAAACAAGTAGGGGAAAAAAAAGTCTTTAAACTCCAGTTTTATACTTCTAGAGAACAAAACTGAAGCGACAGCTTCTATTTTTATGTTTTACACATCATGATACACCCTAAAGAGTGATTGATTTTTTTTTTTTTTTTTTTGACGCCCGGCTTTGAGTTTTAAACTCATGCAAAATCACTTCGATTTTCACCTCTTGCATGAGTGACTTGCCAAAATTGGTGAGATTTCAAAGAGTGTAGCACTTCAAAAACAGGAGAACCTGAAGAGTAGAAGACACAAAGAATAAATGTATCATTTATTTAAAGAAACAAAATGGTGAAAAAAATAAGGTCACCAATATGAAGGACTTTGATCCAAAGCAGAAATCAGATTTACCACATCTTCTGAAGTGATTTCATTTCTTTTAGACTTTTCTTTGAAATGACTGCCTGAATTATTTTAATGGCTACATTTATGAACATTCTAGATTTTGGGAAATAATTTTCCCTTTAAATGTTCATTGATACCCATATTTTGGCATTAGTGTTTCTGAGGGTAGTGAATTTTACTGAAAAATCAGGATTATATTTTCATGTATTGATATCAGTTGTTTCCAAATATATTAGGAGGTTAGGAGATAGAAAACTTGATGATCATGAAATTCAGTGTGTCTGTGTGTTTGTATTTCGGTGTATGTGAGTGTGTGTTCAACTGATACACATAGAATAACCCAGAAAACTTTGAAGACTGCATATTTTTCGGCCAACTTTCAGAATTACAAATTCCATAAATCTTAGATGTGGATTAGAAATCTGTATGTATATGCATTATTTCCATAAGGTATACAAGATATATTAAAAAAAACATTGGTCAAATATAAAGACATGTTTTCCCTATTTTTTGGAGATTGATAAATGTTAATATACTAACTTATTTTACTTAATACTGAAGTGTCAAATTATTAACTCTAAAAAAAATTACCAGAGAATGAACCTTGTGAAAGGCAAGAAAGAAAGAGAAAAATTTCCAAGTAGTGCAGTTTAAGACACAGAAGGCATTTTCACCAGTGAATGTAAAGTCACATTTTATTTTCATGTTCAACTGTCTGTATGATATTCTGCATCACATTCTATTCTGGTCCAGATCAATGTGATTCAAAAGTCCCTGAAGAAGCCGGGCTCGGTGGCTCAGCCTGTAATTCCGCGCTTTCAGAGGCTAGGTGAGTGGATTGCCTGAACTTGCGAGTTCAAGACCTGACTGGGCAACTTGCCAAGACCTCATTTCTACAATAAATCAAAATATTAGCCAGGCATGGTAGCGCGCGCCTGTAGTTCCAGTGACTTGGAAGGCTGAGGCAGAAGGATGGACAGAGCCCAGCAGGCCGAGGCTGCAGTGGCCGGCCACTGCACTCCAGTCTGGGTGACAGAGTGAGACTTCAACTCAAAAAAAAAAAAAAAAAAAAAGTCCCTAAAGCGATGTAAAGACAAATTATCAGAATATTCTCATTTTGAAGACATTTAATTGACATTAATTATTTTAAGATAAAATGTAATGATGGGTATATTTTTATGGTCCACAGTCACATCCAAGATTGCACATTTTTTAAAGCAACACTTATAACACAAATTTGCATTATTTTATATATCTTATAGAGTAAAATGCAAATTAAGTGAGAAGAAGCCATTAACATTTAGCATTCTGAGAGACAGCAAGGTATGGATGATTTCTTCAGAACAAAGGAATCAATTCTGGAAGGTAATTCAAACCCAATGTTCGGTGATTTGAGTGAAAGCTGTTTTGAATTTGTAAATAAATGAGGCACAGGGAACTCACTTTAGACAGCCTGTGTTCCAGGGATCCTTTTAAGCCAGAATGTTGATTATTATTGTCAGTTAATTATCCGTTTTTAACATTTATTGAGCCCTGGCATTGTACTAGTCACAGAACAGAATATGGCCTTAAAAGCACCAATTCCTACTGAGTAAATGTGTAGTTTTCATTCTAGGTTAGGGAAAGTGCCCACTCCAGGAGCAACATCAAAGTGAACAATCCTAGCAAAAGCAAAGAAAATGAACAACAAGAACTCTTTCACAGCAAAACTTGGTAGATAACCATTAAGTAGAGATTTTCTAAGAGTCTGGTATTGTTATTCACATAAATTTTCTTCATAAGTAGCAAATTGGGACTACGACTTCCCCATAGTATTTTCATCACAATTTAGATTCAGCGGAGTCTCATCTTGCCATTTACAATTCCCTGGCTGCATTTAATATTTATGCAATATTGAATTAAATAAAATCCTGGAGTTCTGCTCTTGTTCATTTGTTGTGTGCTTGGAGGAAGCTGTGCAGAGTTCAATAGAATATGAAAATATGGTGTATTATGCTCATTATGAGCATAGCTGTTAACTGATAGACTCTCCTGGGAAATACACTTCCTTTCAGACAATGTTTCCTTGTTTTCTTTTGCCAATTTCTACTTGTTTTATTTTCCTTCATAAATGTAAGTCATTTTGAAAAAGAACTATAAGCAAATTCTTCTGCAACTTCTTTTTTTATTTTTTCTTGAAAAACATTTTGTTAAAAATTGTTCTGAGTTTTATAATTAATTTTTTTATCTCCTCATCATTAGTTTTTTAACTCCTTTAACCTGCTATAAATTGTGAATTCACTATTATCTAACATAATAAGTGTAATTTTATGTTTTTATGTAAATGAAGGGAAAAACAAACACTGATGTTACTCATTGAACTGATTTTGGAAAAGGATTTTTTTTTTAAATTTAGAAATCAAAATTCTGAAACACAAACACTATACACTTATACATTGAACTCATTTTGGAAAACGGTGTTTTCTTAGAAATCAAAATTCCGATTTAATGGATTCAATGTTCTATAACTAACATAAGTTTAAAAGCAAAGCAGTAGCAATTTATAGTCACACTAGATAGTTACATCCAATTTAAGTAGTACATACAAACTAATAGTTGCTATTGATCCATTCTCAAAAGTCTTTGCACGTACAAAGCAGAAAGTGGACTGCCCAGAGATAGAGAGATAATCATTTCAAGCTGAGCTCTGCTTGGGGCTACCCATATAAATTAATATATTGAAGTGAAGCAATGCCAGTGGTTGGATAATACAAATAATGGCATTCTAATAGTTAGACATTAAAACTACATATAATCACTCTGCTACTCATTTGCACATACAGTTTATATATACATACAGCTTATACAGCTGTTTACTTATATATTTCCATATCTAGATTATCCTTAGATTATCTACAAAAAGTCTATTATGTGTTTTCTATAAACCAGTGAAAAACGTGGATCACATCAATTTTATAACTTCACTTTCATGTACAAGAAACACTTTTCATGTTTTATAAGTTCTAAATCAATTTACATTTTGTTCTAATTTGGAAAACTTTCAGGATTACTAATAAATATTATTTTCTTGCTGTTGCTATACAGAATAGAAAACTAGGTACAAATGAAAGAATGAAATTCTTCATGTGATGAAGAAATAAAGAAGGCAATGATAGAATGCAAGAAGGGCCAGAATTTTAATGGAGTAAAATGGGAGAGAAAGCTACATTGTAGTTCAAAATAGTATGATTATAATGGTGATATATTCTCAGATAGAAAATACTTGTAAGCTAATAAGGAAGACTGATAAGTATGGAATAATAAATAAGATCTGATTAAACCAGTTAGTATTTTTTAAATTTGAGACAGAATCTTGTCATGTTGGCTAGGATGGTCTCAAACCCCTGACCTCACACAATCCTTCCACCTCAGCCTCAAAAAGTGCTGGGATTACTCCACCCAGCCAACTATATATATATATATATATATATATATATATATACTTTTTTTAAAATGAAGTGCCATATTTTAGAATTTTTATAAAGATAAATATTCAATTCTAGATGTGCATTTTGACAATTAATTTCCTGATTTTGAAAATTCACTACAGATTTGAATGTTGTACCTTTGGTGCATGCTTGATAATAGACACACTGTATTTTTTTGTTGCAAATTTTGTAAGTATATAATCATATTTAAATAAAAAAATAAAATATAGTAATAAAGCGAACTAGGGGCCATGTTATAAAATGCAGAAGTTCTTTGGCAGTGACATGAAAAGACCAACAAGAAACATTGTGTAAACTATTTTACCTGACAGTAAAAGTTTGCTTGCACTCATATGTCTTTTAATATTATTTATTTTAAATCTATTTTATTGATTGTTGGTAGCAGAATTATTTAATCATGGAAGAATGATTAGTGGTAAATCAAATGTTACAGTTTTAGGTGTATCACAATGCCAAGATGTTGCAAGTTTCTATAAATTATTTTTTTTAATAATTTAAGAATATTTTTCAATATGCATAGATGATATAAATCAGTTTTTAAATGGACAATAATTTTGTTGCTTGGTGTACAGGGCACCAAGTTTTTGAGTAGATAAAAATAAAGTGATGAAATTCCTAAATTATTTAGAGCCAGTATAGGGTATAGAAATTTAACATTACTACATATATTAAATCCACTGGAGACACTGATTAAAGAAAGATTCAATAATTTAAAATCTTATTTGATATACTGATTCCTTTTTTTTGATATATACCTTCAGTAGTTGTTCTGGATCATATGGTAGTTTCAATTTTAGCTTTCTGAAGAATCTCTATACTGTTCTGCACAGTGACTGTATATGACATTCCTACAAACAGTATATAAAGATCTCTCTTTCTTCCTAGCCTCACCAGCATTTTATTGCCTGTCCTTTGAATAAAAGTCATTTTAACTGGAGAGAGATGGTATCTCACCGTAGTTTTATTTACAATTCTCTAATGATTACTGATGTTGAACATTATTTCATCAAAATGTAGGACATTTATATGTCTTCTTTTGAAAAATGTTTATTCAGATATTTTGCCCATTTGTTAGTCATAGTATTTGATTTTTCCCTATTTAGTTGTTTGAGTTCCTCATATATTCTGGTCATTTATATCCTTTACATATCCCTTGAAATATGTCTAGTTAGTGAATATTTTTTCCGTCATTTGGTTGTGTATTCATTTTGTTGACTGTTTCTTTTGATGTGCAGTAATTTTTCAGCTTGATATATTTCCATTTTGTCTATCTTTGCTTTGGTTGCCTATGCTTTTGTGGTATTACTCAATAAATTTTGCCCAAACCAATAGTTTTTCCAAATATTTTCATCAAGTAGTTTCACAGTTTTAGATCTTAGATTTAAGTATTTAATTAATTTTGATTTAATTTGTGTATATAGTGCAAGAGAGTAGTTTAGATTTATTATTCCGCATATAGATATCTAGTTATTCCAACACCATTTAAGAGACTGTCCTTTCTCCAGTGTATGTTCCTTATTACTTTGTCAAAAATTAATTTACTGTAAATGTGTGAATTTATTTCTGAGTGCTTATTCCATTTTTCTATGTGGCTTTTTTATGCCAGTACTATGTGTACTGCAGCACTATTCACAATAGACAAGATATAATCAACCTAAGTGTGCCCATCAATGGATGAATGGATAAAGAAAATGTGATACACATGCACAATGAAATGTTATTCAGTCATACAAAAAAAGGAATCCATAAACATTTAAGGACTAGTCATTAAATATGTAGACAGTGTATTCAATATACACATATCTTTATAGTTTATTGTTTAAATTAAACATTTCACACGAAACAGATAAGGCATGGTTGGTCTCCTCATTCCATATGTTCTCCTAAGTTTTCTAGCAACAGTAACTACTGTTTGATGTTCAGGTAGGCAGCATATTTCTGAATATAGAAAACTATGCAATATCAAATTTAGAATATGTTGCATTGAGGATAAAATAATTGTACTGAACATAAATAATGATTACTGAAATCTCTCTTACCAACAGGATAGGGACATTAGCCAAATAATTTAGGTATGTAAAACAATCACATTTGTAAAATGGAAGGACACAGAGGTCCTTTAAAGTCTAGAATTTTCAATGTTCTTTGCAAATAAATGCTCCTTTTATAAGATATTAATGTAAAATATACATGAAGAGTCTGTAAAAATGGCCAGGCATTTTGAAGTGCAAATGCAAAATAGCTTATAATAGTCTTCATGTAAGAGAAGGGGCTGATTTTTCCTTCAATACAGAAATTCTAAAGGTTAGAAAACAAAATGTATAAAAAGCTGCATCAATATATCACATTGTTTGCTTATTTCATCATTAAAAAATCTAACTGCTACTGAATATATACCCAAATAAGTGAAAATTGTTTTACAAAAAACAACCTGCACTTTATTGTTTATTGCAAACACTATTCACAATAGTAAAGCATGGAACCAACCTGGGAGCCTATCAATAATGGATTGGATTTTTAAAAAGTTTAAAATTTTTCTAATGTTAAAAAATGAGTTTCAGTGGAAAATGCTTTTTGTTGGATTTTGCATGTGTACAAGTAACATATACTACAAATTTATAATATTTTTAAAATATCAATCTGTATCAAATACTAACCTATTTAATGTGTTATTAAGTGGCTCAAAATCTGTATAGCACTACTTTAAAATGAGATCAAGTGATGTGCAAATATGATTTTTGAATAAAATTACTATGTTACTGTTTTTGCTAAGCAAATTTGTTTCTGCACAAATTTTTAAATTATTCAGGTATTCCATTTTATTAGTATCTTATTTTATCATTTATCAAAAATATATACTGCATTTTGAAACCTACAAAAAATGTACTTTAATTGACCTGTTCTATAAATAGATAATTCTTAATACTGATGGACACTTGTCACTAAAATTTTTCAACAAATATGTTTTTTTTCTAGTCAAAGAAATGTTAGGTACACTTAACAGTAAAAATGTCACCTTTTAAATGTGCAGTATTAATTCAAGTTACGGAATTAATATTGCCTTTTAAATGTAGAATTTCAGTGTAATTTGTGGAAAAATTTGATTTATTTTTATGATATTTCATTTGGTTAAGATTATGAGCATTTCTATTCATGTTTAATAAGGCACAAATTGCTCAATATTTGAAAATTACTTTTTCTCATTAAATGCACACTTTCTGTTGCTCACCTCATTAACTGAGCAATTAGGAATTAAGCTACTTGTATTACAGTGGTGAAGGCTACCATTGGATGTATTTTCAGAAAGGTGTCTTGCTCTACTCAGTTTACCCTCAACCACATCTCAGGAAATGTTCTTGTAGACAATCATTCTAATGTTCCTTCCAATTTGTCTGAACTGAATATTTTTGAGCAGGCATTTTACAATACAATAAGAGCAAGAAAGTGTTTGCTTAATTGGAGTAGGATTTATGGTTACCATGTTTTGAGTCTCTAATATATATCTGGATATCTATTAGAAAGTATCTTTAAACCAAGATATTAAAATTCCACAGAAACACTGCATGTTGTTGAATATTATAAACGCCTTTCTAATTAAAAAAGAGTGTGAAAAAATTAAAAAGAAGTAGGTTGAGTCCATTTGGACTCCCAAATATTTCTTCTTTGTATTCTGTTTCATCCGTTTTGTAATAAAGATAATCTATACTTTAAACTTTTTTTTAGAAAAGAACATATGTGCATATTCATATTTTCATTGTTTCAAAACCAAAAAAGAAAGTGCATAGGATTGTCTTTCACACCATCATAGATTTAGAAATAAACATTTACTAACTGCTGCATCCAATATAAAAGTAAATGGTATAACATTCAATGACTGACCATTTTTCATTTCTCAAACTAAGGGAAATTATTTTAATTTTGTCACAGGAGATTTTAAAAAGAGATGCTTAAATATCTAAGAGAGATAAGTTTAAGAAAATAAGCAGGATAATAAAATGTCAAATAATTAGGTAATGAATTATATTCATATAAACCATGACAATGAAACTAGGGATCATGTCTAGTCCAGAGTATTTCTACTTTAAGTGAGGCTACATTCATTGTTATACTTTTTAAAGATACTATTCTCCAACTACATCAACCTCTCAGTTCTCATTTATTTCACACACATGCAATCACAAACACACACACATACACACTGGAAATACAGTCAGACTTCTCATTAATTTGTTCATCCATTAATTCACCCTTCATCAGATATTTCTAAAGTAGCAGACATTATGTAAAGCATTGGAATTCTTTAAATGTATGGTTTATAATACCATAAAAATAATTTCAAGAATAAAGTATAAAAGTCAAGTGTAATTGTAATTCTTTTTTAAAGTTTTTTTATCTTAAAGATTTGGGGTACAATTCAGGGTTAGGTATACAAATGTTCATTATACAAGTACTCTTGTTGATGAGGTGTGCCTCTCTGGCAGTTTTCCACTACTGCTAATCCTGCCCCCATCCCTGGCAGTTTAGACTTTAAATTTTAAACTTATAATACAGTCAGAAAACAGATTAAGATTCTTGTTGTTCCTTATAGTCCCTAAATGAACATGAACTTGACCAATGTGAACAAGACCTTGAATATATGAAACAAAAGATAACTCTTCTTATAGCAGAATATACTTTTTAAAATTTAATTTCTATTGAATGGAAATTTACAAGGGAAGAATGCATGAATGTTTAAAGAAGTAGCCAAAGAAGAGATATTTAAGATGTGTCATTGCTTTCTAAACTACAAAGACAACTTGGAAGATAATTCCATATTACTTAGGGTTTGCAAATCAATGGATTAATTTACCAGTTGTAATTTATTATTATAGAAAAATATGAGGCAAAGGGGGAAAAATAAAGCTTGGATTTGATTGAGTCTAACTGGTAACATGAACTTCTTTATGTTATAATGGCCTTAATGTCCTTGTCTGGCTTACCCAGGTATTAAACACTTAGACTTCACAATGATCACTAATTCAAATCATATCATTTGAAATACAAGATGATGTATTTTAAAATTTGGTTACAATATTAATCTCTAAATTCTTTTACTTCTCTACTTACAACTGGATTTGATGGCGCTTATTTTGCTTGTCTTTTAAGAGAAAGCATGTGTCAGTAGATCAAGCCTGGACCTTATGATTGTAAACAGCAGGGGTTTAATTAGAGATTTTTAATGTATTTCTGTGAATTTTAGCAAAATTATGGAATCTTGCTGGGATGTCATTTTCCTATTATTTTAGAAAAACAATAATAAATACCTTGAACAGTTGCTGTGATAAAAATTATATCTATAAAACTTCTGGCATATGTTATACATGAATGATGTGCTAGGTATTGTTTTTTCTCATTATTATGATTTTTATAATAAATACATTTATGGATATTTCATGAGTTACATGAAAAGTGTGAACTTAGTAAGTAAATATTTTGGTACAACATTCTTGTTTCGAAATATATTTTATTGGAAATCTCAATAGAAATAACAAATCTACACTCAATTCATTCAATTTCTTATATGTTTATTAAAATGAATGTCTTAATTATGCTTTTAAATTTATATCCAGTATATGAAAACCTCAGATTTTACCAAAAAAAAAGGTTTTGAGTATTGGGATATTACACAGTTGCTGGTGTGTGTGTGTGTGTGTGTGTGTGTGTGTGTGTGTGTGTGTGTGTGTCTGAGTGAGAGAAGAGTTAAAATATTTTAACCATTAACAAGTTCTAGACTGTAAAATCTTCTTACACTTGGTTTATTTAATATTTGAAGCTTAGAGCTCCTCTTTCAGATTTAATTGATTTGATGTGTGTATGTTTGGGATATATGGGTATGTGTATTGAGAAGGGAGGTTTGGGGGGGCTTAAGTAAAAATTCCTACCTTTCCACCTCTTCTCCAACATAGCCATCAACCTAACCTACAGGAATCATCTTTTGGGGGGATACTCTCATTTTGGATAACAATATACATTATCTTATTTATTATTGGTGGGGAAACAAAACAGTGCTATTGTTAATACATTGTTTTTCATGAGAATAATTCTGATGTGTTTTGTTTTTACTCACCTAAATTATTTACGTCCAGCGAACTGCTGATGTAGACATGAAGGGAATATAGAACTTTGTTTAAAATACACTTTCTCTCTCTTCACTCTGTACTTACAGTTGCATATCTAGGGAGAGGGTAAGAGAAATTCAAATATGGCAGTTGACTGTTAGAAATTTCACTTGAAAAGTTTACTCAAATATTTGAGTAAAAAAAGTTGAACTCGTGCATTTTATGAAGAGAAATTTCTTTCTTATTATATTATGATATATTTCATGCAAAAAGATAATGAAGATATTATGCCTAAATTTTCATAAATTTACAATTCTTATTATTTTTTATGTGCTTTGTGTATCTAAAAGTAGCATTTTTATGTTTTTAACTCTGAAAAGCAATCAATTCAGCAATAAAGCATTGAGTTATTGTGAGGTAGAAATAACTTTGCAATTAGACATACATTCAAAAATGTTTCCCATGGTTAAGCAAAACTGGAAGTAAAAGTAAAGTTATTGAAAATAACTGGCAAATGGTTCTATATAAAAATATCAAAACTTATTTCAAAAGCCTGTTTATTATAACAATCCAAAATGATGCAATATTTCTCCATTGTATAAAAACAATTACAGAATTAATATGGAGGTTTATGGATGTTACATTTTTAACATTTTATAAATATACAGAATGATACTATTGTTGTATACATAAAGAAACTCATAAAAAAATTTTCTCCAAATATTCATGTATTCGTTTTTTATTGCTAAGTAGCAAACTCACAAGACATACTGGT
Source organism: Cephalopachus bancanus (assembly GCA_027257055.1). NCBI lineage: Eukaryota > Metazoa > Chordata > Mammalia > Primates > Tarsiidae > Cephalopachus > Cephalopachus bancanus. Next base: position 8,641,976 of record JAPVLO010000041.1, read on the forward strand.
TTAAAACAATGAGATTTGACTATCTCACAGTTTATTTCACGTGTCACAGTTTATTACAGGGGTTTATTTGCCTTTAGATGTTCGAAATGATACATTATCTTAGTTAGGGCTGTTGTTTCATTGGAAGGCTTACCTGAGTGAAAAAAGCTTCTGAGCTTACACAGATGATGGTTAGAAGGATGTTTCCCCAAGTACTGTTGGACAGAGTGCCTAGTTTCCTCTATTGCTGTAAAGTGGAGGCAACTCTCAGTTTTTTACTTGTGGGGCTTTCCATTGGGCGTCAAACAACACAGCAGCTGACTTTCTTCATAGCAGATGAGAGTGAAATAGAGTGAGCACCCCGATTAGAAGTTAAGCATTTCAGGTTGAGGCGGAAGGATTGCCGGAGCCCAGCAGGTCGAGGTTGCGGTGGCCAGGAGCGTCCACTGCACTCCAGTCTGGGCGACAGAGTGAGACTCCAACAGAAGAAGAAGAAGAAGGAAGAAGAAGAAGAAGGAAGAAGGAGGAGGAGGAGGGGGGGGGGGGAGAAGAAGAAGAAGAAGAAGGGAGGAGGAGGGGGAGGAGGAGGGGGAGGAGGAGGGGGGAGGAGGGGAGAGAAGAAGGAAGGAGAAGGAGAAGGAGAAGGAGAAGGAGAAGGAGAAGGAGAAGGAGAAGGAGAAGGAGAAGGAGAAGGAGAAGGAGAAGGAGAAGGAGAAGGAGAAGGAGAAGGAGAAGGAGAAGAAGAAGAAGAAGAAGAAGAAGAAGAAGAAGAAGAAGAAGAAGAAGAAGAAGAAGAAGAAGAAGAAGAAGAAGAAGAAGAAGAAGAAGAAGAAAAGTTGTTAAGCATTTCAGTGTGAGTCTTGTTTCGCTCTCTTCCACTGGCACTGTGAGCTTCACTCCTCGTTCCACCACCTTCTCCACCACTCCAGTCCCTGGACTCCATCCAGCTTCCCATACTCCAGCCCACTAGCAGGGCAGCCAGCATTTATGCAGGCACTGGCGATTTGGGCTGCCAGATCTCCATGTCTGGCTCCACCAGCTTCTGGGGCAGCTAGGGGTCCAGAGGTCTGGCCATGGGGATAGCCGGGAGCCTCAGGAACATCCAGACTGAGAAGGAGATCATGCAAGCGCTGAACAGCCGCCAGGCCTCCTTCCTGGAGGCAGAGAATCAGAGACTGGAGAGTAAACCCCAGGGACACATGAAGAGGAAGGGACCTAGGTCAGAGACTGAGGCATTACTTCAAGATCATCGAGGACCTGAGGCCTCAGACCTTTGCAACTTCCATGGGCGATACCCACATCGTCCTGCAAGTGGGCAACTCACGTCTTACTGCTGCTGACTTTAGAGTCATGAGTGAGACAGATAATGCCCCGTGCCAGTCTGTAGAGGGTGACATCAGTGGGTTCCACAAGGTCATTTATGACACCCATGTCACCCAGGTGCAGCTGGAGACAGAGATCCAGGCTCTCAAGGAAGAGCTGTTCTTCATAAAGAAGAATCACGAAAAGGAAGTAAAAGGCCCTCCAAGCCCACATTGCCAGCCCTGGGTTGACGTTTGTTGGAGCTGAGACATAAGCCATAAAGCGCGGTCCTTGGAGAACAACCTAGACTCGATAAGAAACATGAAGGCCAGCTTGGAGTACAGACAGGGAGGTGGAGGGCCCCGACGCTACGCTGATGAGGCAGCTCCATGGGACCCACTGCAACTGGAGTCTGAGCTGGCACAGACCCGGGCAGAGTACTAGCACCAGGCCCAGGAGTAGGAAGCGCTGCTGAACATCAAGGTCAGACTGGAGGCTGACTGCCACCTACCGCCGTCTGCTGGAGAACGGGAAGATCTCCAGTGTCGGTGAAGTCCTAGACAGCGGCGGCTGCATTCGGACCATCCGAAAGACGGCAACGTGGTGTCTGAGACCAACGACCCTAAAGTGCTGAGGTGCTGAGGCGGCGGCGGGAGTAAGGTACCCTTTGGGAAAACAAGAGGCCAATAAAAAGTTCAGAGGACAAAAAAAAGCTAATATTTCTTGAAACTTCCGATCAGAAGTGACATTTTATCACTTTTGCCGTCTCCTATTAGAAGCAAATCGTTAGGATCAGTCCATACCCATTAGGAGGGAATTGTAGAAGGGTGTAAGTATCAGTAGGTAGGGAATCGCTGAGGATCCTCTTAGAAGGTGGCTTACACAGTTTTCATTTAGTTTTCAAAAAAGTATACGTTATTCTGCACAAAATACTAGAAAATGTTTCTAAGATAATAGTTTTTTCTAAACTATTTTTATTTGCTCCCTAATAAATCTTCGCCAGATATTATTATAAGTACTTTAGTAATGAGTATTATAAAGTTTAAAAATTATTTTAAAATTAAGTAATGAAATTGCTCCTAATGATACCTAAATATTTATCATATAGTAGGCTTTATATTAAGAACAAGTTAAAATCTATCTAATTATATTTCACATATCCAAGATTCAGCAAAACACAGACTTCAGTGTTGATATTGTTACAATTTGAAATAGCATTATCACAAAAAAATTGATAACTATTTGAGATGATAGATATGCTAATTACTCTGATTTGATCAGTACACAATGTGTACATGTATTGAAATACCACGTTGCATCCCATAAATATAAACAATTATTTTTTGTCAATCAAAAATAAAATAATTTTTTTTTTTTTTTTTTTTGAGTTGGAGTCTCACTCTGTTGCCCAGACTGGAGTGCAGTGGCCGCTCCCGGCCACCGCAGCCTTGACCTGCTGGGCTCCGGCGATTGTTCCGCCTCAGCCTTCCGAGTAGCCGGAATTACAGGCATGCGCTACCACGCCCGGCTGATTTTTTGATTTTTTTATTTATTGTAGAGAGGAGGTCTTGCTGCCCAGGTGGATCTCGAACCCGCGGGCCAGGCAATTCACTCACCTCAGCCTACCAAAGGCGCGGGATTACAGGCTGAGCCATCGAGCCCGGCTTAAAATAAAACTTAAAACATAAACTTTCTAAGGTAAAAAAAAGAAATAGGGATATATGTCTTTAACTAAATAAATATAAATTTGGTTTCAATTATATAATTGTTTGGAATTATATAATTATGCTTATTAAACATAATGCTGAAAATCTTTTATTCAGTAAACTAGCAAAATTTTGGTAAAATTACCCTTATATTTTCTAAAAAATTGAGTGTAATCACTCTTCCTATTACTATTTTATAAATTATTTTCTTCCTATACTTGCTTTTTAAGAAAAAAAAAGCAAAGTATACAAATATTGAGAAATTAGTGATAAATTAAATTCAACATGGAATTTAGGATTCATTCTTCTTTGAATAACATCACAAATATAGCTATATATTTTTCACTTTTGTGGTCAAAATGTTCATCATCTTTTCATTAAACAATTTTAATAACCTGAAATTATGTAATCTTTTACTTTGTTCTTAAACCATCCTAGAAAGCCATCCATCTAAAAACTAATTTGATTATATCATTTAATTGTTTCAAATATTACAATAATTTCTCATTCTTAAGAAACATTTGCTAATTTATGGGAACCATCATCAAGTCTCCAATTTTGCTTTAAAGAATCATCTCCATTATATATAGACTTGATGGAACAATAAGCAATAGTGCTTCCTCAAAGGAAAATTTAGCTTAGAGACTACCTAGTTAGTCTTCTCAAAACAACTCTCAAGAACTTGAATAATAAACTAGGTAGAACTATGTCATAAGGATAAACCTCATTTTTTTTTTTTTGCCTCTAATGTCACTACTCAAGACTTCTTGTAAGTATCTGAAACCTTGATTCCAGGAGTTATGTTGGTTTTATTCTGCTCTGACCAAGTTATCTAGATTCCCTACCAGTTTTAGCAATTACTCAGTATTTTTCTATACATTTCTCTTTTGGATTAGTTTTTCAGAACCAGGTTTTGTTGGTTGCCACCAGTAAATCCTAGTTAAGACAGTATCATTTATGGGATAAATCTCCAAGTTCCTAAGAGGTACAAAGCTATTATCTGGCTATCTATATTCCTTTATTCCTCACTTTACTGTCTGTATATCACCAACATTGATTTATTTGTAATTCTCCAAGTAAATTACACTGTTTCTCTGTATCTCTGCATTTATTTCTTTTGGAGAGGGTCTAGAAAACCCACTAATGTTAAGAAAAGGCAATGATCTTTTCAGTCTTTGAAATCTCTGCTAGGGCATTTACGGCTTTTTAATGTGTGACTATAATCAACCTTCCAAGTCTTAGCTCCTGCCACTTTGTAACATGCATGCTGATTTATCCTCCAATTACTCTGCTCATTTCATCAAGTCTCTAATTTTTTTTTAAATTTCAGTCTCTTTACCATAACTACTTCATCACCAACACAATTTTCTAGTTTTCTGTAGAGATTTAGCTGAAGCATGATATCATGCTGAGGCACTCTCAGATTCTCCTAGACAGAAGTCTTGCCCTCCATTGTATCTATAAATTCCACATGACTCTTCTCACTGTTTCTCTTTCTATGTTTTTTTTATGTTTTGCATTCTTGCAATGCTCTTCTGTCTTTGTATTTTTCTTATAGTCAATGCTTTGTGTGTTGTAGGGTGTATGCACAATAAACTTTTAATATATGAAAAATATGGAAAACATGATATATGAGTTAATATGCATTATTTAATTCATCAAATAAATATTATTTCATTATGTTTATATCACTTTATAAATCATTAGTAGGTCCTTGAAGAAGACCATCTTACAACCATGAGTACTGAGATTTTGTATTAATATGTGTATGTGTATGTATATATGTAGATGCTAAATGAAATTTTGTATTGCTATGCAATAATAAATAAGAAATGGCAGTCCTAATTAATTGTAAGTTAATAAAAATTGCTAATTACATTTAAAATAAATCAAAATTTAAATAAGTACTCTTTTGGAAGGAAAAGGAGCTTAGGAAAAATTAAAAAGTAAGATTATAGTACTACAGTATTTATATACAATAATATTAAATAAATTTTAGTGTACTGATATTGACTTAGTTGTACTACATTATAGGCGCAGACTCTAGGTTATAAGTGATTTCCATAAAATATTATTTTTCTGTGTAGATCAGTTCTTCGACAGACACAGTAGAATTCAGCAGGCCACTAGTATTGTCTACATAGTTCAAAATTTTAACACTGATGTTTGAGGACAGAGAAAAGTGGCCACATGTATGAGGGTAGAGACTGGTAAAGCTGGAATTCCCAACAACTCAAACTGGAGCTTCCACTTTTATGAATATTTTATTCTTTGGTCCACTACAACAAAAGGAATTGCTCATTTACCGTTTTTGAAAGAAAACTGAAGCCAAAGAAAATTATATTTTGTCTTATTGTCTTATTCTTCCATATTTGCTTTCTCACTAACAACACTCTGGATATAGTTTTATATACTGCTGATTAATAAACACTGTTGATACTGTTAATTTCACATACAGAATAATAAAAATATGAGATGTATGTGTTGAATACATTTGCAATTCATTTTGCATTTTATTTCTTTTAGCACATTTACTTTTAAATATATCTCCTGCTATTAATACACATGTTAAGCTGTGCATATTTCTTATATATAAACAGCATATAATAAGCTTCAGATTTATTATACTTTTGGCTACTCCATTAGTACTTTTTATAAGATATACACCATTTATAGTTTTCTGCTTGAAAAATTTTGTTAGGCACTTTTTTTTTTCCAGAAAATAGTTTATGTTTGATTACCCTTTGGTCTCTGAAGAACTATGTACTTACTTCATACTATAAGATTATGTGGTTTTATGTCTATTGGACAGAATTTTATATTGTATGAGTTTTCAAGGAAAAAAACTTTTTTATTTTTATAGGCTTTACCTGATTATATCAAGTATAAAGAGAATAAAAGAGATGATAAACTCACTAATGGAGGAAAAATGTGATATTACTTAATTGCCCTTTGGGCCTTTTCTTTTGTTACTGATCATCTTTATCTACTTTTGACCGAGTAATGTAATTTATATTAAATTCTCATAAGCTTAACTAATCATTAAAACTTACAAGAAACAGATTATTCAGGTATTGTGTTGGAAGTTAATGATAAGTACTACTATTTTGTAAAATGTGGAATTGTGTCTAAGATAATAGAAATGAAGTCACTAGATCACAGGAGGTTTAAAGTCCAGATAAAGAAATTTATGTCTGATAAAAATTGCTTATCGTAATTTAAAAAATAAAAGATATGAGAGGTATTTAGAATATCACATAATATCTCAAAAGTATTATGGCTGGGGTATTTTACATTGGCAGATTCCCTCAATTTCCCAGTCTGAAAATATACTGACTTCAAATATCAGATTGAATCAAACACTTTTGATAACTTCTAAGTAGGTGAGTACAAAGACCATCACATTTAACACTCAATTGCAAAATAATTTCTTTGTGGTAAAGAGAGAGAAAGGTTTTAGTTTTTATTCTCTAAGTTTTTATCCAAGCAATATGTGAACATTGTTTTAAAAGTCAAACAATCTTTATAAGGTTTTCAATAAAATAGAATATTTTTTCCATACTACTACTATACTGATTGCCAACTCACACAAAATGCTCCTTTTGTGTTTACTGCCATCTATCTAAATAACACTCATATAGCACTATTTCTTATGATTTTGGAAATAACATGATAAATGAACGTTTTAACAGGGGGCTATAACAGCTTGAAACAATAAGCAATAATAAAGCATAAGACAAAATTAATTGAAGTTACCCTATATTGCATATGTGCAACATTATACAACATATTCATTCTGTCGCCCTGCCCCGCAATTCAGTATCTTCAAAGTGCTTGATCTCTTTAGCAATGTATATTTCAAGGGGCTGTGAAAAATTGGAATGAATATAGTGCATTAATCAGCTCTTTTATCAGTCCCTGCATGTGTATCTGGGATGTGTTGCCTCAGATGAATATTTTTCTTCAATTGGTTTTCACTCTAAAATGCTGTACATTTAGCATACCCCAGGAAAAATAGTTGAGGGTAAAAACAATAAAGTAAAAATTATCAATTTTATGCCTGCCTTTATAAAGTGAAGATAGCTTTTTCCACCACTCCTCTTCTAAAAACATTCATCATCTTCTTCCATCCTCTGAATATAGCAATATTATAGTTCTTGTTAATGGTCAGTGTTTATATTATTATAATTCTGTTAATATGGTTGATAGGTAAATATGATTATATTTCCCTTCTGTCCATATCCTTGCTTCGTCTTGCCAGTAAAAATCAGTTTCTTTTATATTTTTCTTAGTTCTCGATAGGACTTCATGACTTAACCCTCATATTTGTAAAACTCTAAACCATCTCTCAAAATGGTAACAAATACAGATGCCTTTGTACTGTCACTTTGTATTCTCCTGCTGTTTTCTGACTGGGTACTCTCTAGTTTGCTGCTGAGCAGTTATCCTGGGAATCAGTCCATACTTACCTTAGAATCCATATGCTTCTTTCCTGTTTTGGATTTTCTCTTTCCTACATTTCAAGTTCTGCTTTTCATTGATTATGTCCTTAGTTTTGTAGAGAAGATCCTCAAAAGTTATTGAGAAACGATGCATTGGCAGTGTATGCTAACAATTTTATTTTTAGTTTGGCTTGGCAAGTAAATCCAGAGGTCCCAGAATTTTAAAAATATTATGCATTTTCTTCCAGTCTTCAATATTTTTGTTGAGAAGTCTGATAGTATTATGATTTCTGACCTCTTTTATTTCTCTGAAATCTTTCACATCTGCTCTATGATATTTTGAAGTTTCAGATTTTGGGGTGTTTTATTTATCACTTATGACATGATGTTTACACTGTGGAGTGGCTAAATTAAATGAATTGATTTTAGATCTGAAAACTCATGTCTTTTGTTATTAAAACATTTTCTTATATTGTTTATTAATTTCTAGTCCACTGTTTTCACATTCAATTTTCTAGTTATTTAATTGTGATAGCTGGGTAATGAAACTCATAACTTATTTCTCCACTATTTTATATTTGTTTTCTTATTTGCTTATATCTTCTTTTTGGTTCTTCTTTACAGGACTCTTCCCCAATTCTATTATCTAAAATTTCAATCGATTTTCAATTTTTATTACTGCTGTTGTTTTGCATTATTATTTTATTATTGAGAGCTCTTTCTTATTTTCTGCATGTATCCCTTTTCTTTAATTATTCTGTTCCATTTTCTTGTTAATATCCATCTGAAAAAATTAATTACTATAGAATTTTTTTTAATTGTGTTTTCCGTTTCTTAATTGTATACTCTGAGATTATTCTTGTTCTTTTGATCTGCCTCATATTCTAGAAGCTTTGCTCAAATGTCAATTATTTATAGACTGGCAGTTCATATTTTAGTGTGAAATACTAAAAAACGGATTAGAAACTCTGTGTGTCTAAGCCTTATTAATTAATGTGTCTCAGGTTAGGTTGATTGATAACAAATTGGAGGCACTTGCAAATTTATATTTGTAGCATTTTTCAATTGGACTAGTCAAATTCTCCTAAAAGAACTCCTCTATCCTTTGTTTTAGAAATATAATTCTCGGTATTCTGAAAGCCAACAAGGAAGGAGATATTGTTCTTACCATTCAGCATGTACTTTTAATCAAATTGAGTACCTCATAACCAAATCTAGCTCTTCACTCTTATTCTTCGCCGTGCCCAGAATCCCAAAGTCCAGACTATCTTTGCTTCAACATTCTAGAGGAATAACTTTCTTTCTTTGCTGAAATAGTAAATGTAGGAATGGGTGGAGAGATGGGAAGATTCCCTAGGTGTGAGATTAGAGAGAAAAATTGGGAATCTGCTTATACTTTGTTAATTAATGAATCCTCCTCTTTTTATACCTCTTGCCTTCTCTGTGACTCTCACACAAATACATATATACATACACACCTCACAACCTTTCAAAGGTATCTGGCACTTCTAATTATTAAGCCTTTAAAGGATTGTGCTGCACAAATTGTTTTCCTTTTTTTTTTTCTGACTTCCCACACAACAGCCAGATTTCATCTTTTTCATTTTGCTAAGCTATTATCACTTGGTCATCCAGCTCTGATCATATAAAATTAAGTTGACATCCTTCATCTGCTGTGGTTCTACCTGGCTCTAAAGGGGATTTTGCTTTCATTTATTTAATGCAATGTTAATGGAGGGTTGGAAGGAAGTAACTTAAAAGCTTAAGTTACAGAAACATTCTTTGATGTTACAAGTTACAGCAATAATTAATCTAGAAAATAATTAAGGATGTAGGATCTTTTTACTCATATATTAGTTAGGGACATAAGATGCCGTTCACTCATTTATCTGTGATGTAATTTTGTTACTAAATGCCATTCCCTGGTCTAAAGTGCTAAGTGCAATTTATGAAGCAATTTATGAAGCAATAAAGTAGCATAACAAAAAAGTCTCATGAACATACACTCCAATAGAGGATACAAATATAAGATAAATGAAACAAATAAAAAACAAGGATAAGTGTGGTAAGAAGATATCTAAAGAAGAATCATGTATTAGTGACCAAAGAGTTGCTAGGATATGGTGAGAGCATCACTTAGGAGGCTTTTTCTGTTCTTCAGGATAAGGACAGAATCATCATGTGGTTCCAATCACACAATGGGACAGAGTAAACAGTAAAGGGGTCCAGAAGTGGGAATGGACTTGCCATTTTGCATAACAGTAAACAAGTATGTAGCTGAAAGTAGAATGAGATGAGGTATGAGTTCAGGGAAAGGAGCTACATCACGTAAGCCCGGTACGCAACAGTATGGAATTTGGGGTTTTATTCTATATGCAAATGGAAGATTAAGCAAGAGAACAACACCCCCATTTAACCAGTATATATTGAACTCCTACTGTGTGCAAGGTAGTACTCTATGCAGTACTCTATGCCCGGGGGTCTTACCTGCTTCTGCTCTGCTCATAATGTGTCTATTATTCACTGTTGAATCAAATAAGTTTAGTTGGTCTAGAGTGGCCTCAGCTGAAACAGTTGGTCTCTGCTTATGATTGGGGTAGTCTATGTTTGTTCACACCATGGTTGAGCAAGATTCCAAGAGACCAAGTAGAAACACATACAGACTCTTAAGCCTAGGCTCAAAACTAGTACAAAATCTGCTTTGCCCCTGTCTGTTATTGAATCAGAGAAAATAAATGCCATCTATTCATGGGAAGATTTCCAAAGTACATTACAAAGCACATCAATACAGGAAGGAGGAACAAATCTGCCCACATTTACTCACCTGTATTTGCTTATTAATTTTGTTTTGTTTGTTTGCTTGTTTCCATTATTATGTAGGATATATGCCCCAATGCTACATGAGATAAACTGACAGGTTCGATCTTTAATTATGGAGGAAACCTCCTCCAGGTTTAATAAGTTACAATTGTAAAAAGTCTTTCTTTTGTTTCTCGGTTTCTGTCTGTTTTGTTTTGTTTTGTTTTGTTTTGTTTTGTTTTGTTTTGAGTTGTGGGGTAAAAGTGAGGAATTACTACATAAGAAGGTTGCACATAGGTGGAGTCTGGGTTCTGGCAGGTCCTCTTTTCCCAATAGTGAATCAGGTACTCCTTGTGTTGCCATGTACCCCACCTCATCCCTTTGTTCCTCCTCTAGCAGTGTCCAGCGTTTGCTGATCCCACCGTGCTGCTCATGTAACCAGTGATAAAGGTCAACTTATAAGTGAGAACATGTTGTATTCAGTTATTTGTTCCTGTGATGTTTCACGTAATATGATGGTCTCCAGCTGCATCCCATGGTGCTGCAAAGGCCATGGTTTTGTTCTTCTTTATGACTGTATAATATTCTATCATGTATATGTACCATATTTTATTTATCCAGTATACTTTTACTGGGCATCTGGGTTAGTTCTATATTTTTTTCGATTGTGCAAAGTGCTACAATAAACATATGTGTGCAAGTGTCTTTTTTTGCAGAGTAATTTATGTTCCTTTGGGCATATTCCCAGAAGAGGAATTGCTGTATCATATGAAAGCTCAATTTTTAGTTCATTGGAAAAATCACCACACTGCTTTCCACAAAACTTGAATTAGCTTACATTCTCAACAACAGTGTAAAAGTGTTCCCCATTTCGCTGTAGCCATGCCAGCACCTATTGTTTTTTTACTTCTTAATGATGTTCATGTCCTCTGCCCACGTTTTAATGGTGGTGTTTGCTTGTCTATTTGTTTTACCTTTCATTTGTTTTCCTTGTAGATCCTGGATGTTATTCTTTGACAGAGGCATAGCTCGCAAACATTTTTTCCCCATTCTGTGAGTCATCTCTTTATTCTCTTGATAGTTTCTTTTGCTGGGCAAAAACTTTTCAGCTTGATAAGGTCTCACTTGTCCATGGTAGTTTTTGTTGCATTTGCTTGTTAGGACTTGGCCATAAATTAATTGCCTAGTCTGAAGTTCAGGAGGGTGTTTCCTTTTTTTTTTCTTCTTAGATTTGTATAGTTTGAGGTTTTACATTTAGTTCTTGATATATGTTGTGGTAATTTTTGTGTTTGGTGATGGGTAGAGGTCAAGTTTCCTTCTTCTGCATGTGGCTAGCCAGTTTACCCAGCACTATTTGCCATATACGGTTTCCTTTTCCAATATTCGTTATTGATGGCTTTGTCAAAGATGAGTTGGCTGAGGTACTGTGATTTTATTATTGGATTCTCTGTCCTGTTCCATTGGGCTATGTGTCTGTTCTTATAACAATAACATGCCATCTTGGTTACTGTAGTCTGTAATGAAGTTAAAATCTGGAAGTATGATGTCTACAGCTCTGTTCCATTTGCTGGATATTGCTTTAGCTATAAGTGCTCTTTTTTGCTTCCATGTGTATTTCTGTATTATTTGTTCTAGGTCTGTGGAAAATGATGTTGGCAATTTGGTCGGGATTGCATTGAATCTGTAGATTGCCTTGGGTAGGATGAACATCTTGATGATATTTATTCTTTCAAACTATGAGCATGGGATGTTTTCCATCTGCTTGTAGTATACTTGTTTTCTTTTAGCAGTGTTGTGTCATTCTTATTAAAGGTCCTTTGCTTCTTTGATTTTGTTGATGTCATTGTATTGTGTGTGTGTGTGTGTTTATTGTGAATGAAAATATGTTTTTTATTTGATTCTCAACCAGTTTTTTGTTGGTGTATAGAAATGTAACTGTCTTGTGTGCACTGATTTTGTATCCTGAGACTTTACTGAAGCCATTTATCAGTGCAAGGAGGTTTTGAAAGATGCTCTAGGGTTTTCTAAGTATGGAATATCATACCATCCACAAGTAGGAATCACTTAACTTATTCTTTTTCTATTTGGATAACCCTGATTTCCTTTTCCTGCCTGATTATTCTGACTAGGATTTCCAGTAATATATTGAATAGGAGGGGTGTGAGTGGCCATCTTTGTCTTGCTCCTGTTTTTAGGAAAAATGCTTCTAGCTTATGCCCATTTTTATTGTTATTTTTAAACATATTTTTTATTTTAAAATTGTGGGGTACAGTTAAGGGTTAGGTATATAAATATGTATTGTGCAGGTACCATTGTTGATGAGGTGTGCCCCCTGTCCCCAGACAGATATTGACTACTGTGAATCCCACCTTCTTCCCCTCTCTGCCCACCCCATAGTTTTCCACCACTGTCAATCCTTTTCTTATAGTATTACAATAGTTGTTCAATGTCCACTTATGAGTGAGAACATGTGATACTCAGATCTTTGTTTCTGTGAGAGATCACTCAGTATTATAAACTCCAATTCCATCCAGGTTGCTGCAAAATACATGATTTTGTTCTTTTTTATGGTTGTGTAATATTCCATTGTGTATATGTACCACATTTTTTTAATCCAGTCTTCTTTTGATGAACACCATGGTTGGTTCCATGATATTGCTATTGTGAACAATGCTGCGATAAACATACATGTGCAGGTATCTTTTTTATAGAGTGATTTGAATTCTTCAGGGTATATTCCCAGAGGGGGATTGTGGGGTCATATGGAAGGTCAATATTTAGAGCTTTTAGGAATCGCCAAACTGATCTCCACAGAGGCTTCACTAATTTACACTCCCACCAGCAGTGTAGAAGTGTTCCCTTTTCACCATATCCTCTCCAGCATCTGTTATTTTTTGAGTTATTGGTAATGGCCATTCTAACTGGAGTTAGGTGGTATCTCAGTGTAGTTTTAACTTGCATCTCCTTGATTACTAGTGAGGTTGTACATTTCTTCATGTATCTGTTGGCCACTTGTATGTCTTCTTTTGAGAAGTGTCTGTTCATATCTTTTGCCCACTTTGTAATGGGGTTGTTTGTTTTTTTCTTTTCAGCACGTTTGAGTTCCTTGTAGATCCTAGATGTTAGGTCTCTGTCAGACATGGAGTTGGCAAATAATTTTTCCCAATCTGTGGGCTGTCTCCCTGCTCTCTTGATGGTTTCTTTGGCTTTGCAGAAGCTTGTCCATTTAATGAGGTCCCACTTGTCTTTTGGCCCATGTGTTTTGGGTTTTGCTCAGGAATTGGATGCCAGTTCCAACTTCCATAAGGGTGTGTCCTGCATTTTCTAAAGCTCTTATGGTTTGACATTTTGCATTTAGGTCTCTGATCAATTTAGAATTAATTTTTGTGTATGGAGATAATAGGAGTCTTGTCTGAATCTTCTGCATGTGATCAGCCAGTTTTCCCAGCACCATTTACTAAATAGGTTCTCCTCTTCCCAGTTGTGGGTGGTGGAAGCTTTGTCAAAGATGAGTTGGTTGAGAAATTGGGATTTTGCTTCTGAAATCTCAATTCTATTCCATTGGTCTGTATGCATGTTCTTGTACCAATACCAAGATGTTTTGATTATTATAGCTTTAGAGTAAAGTTTAAAGTCTGGGTATTGTGATACCTCTTGCTTTGTTTTTTTTTGCTGAGGATTCTTCTGGCTATTCTTGGTCGTTTATGTTTCCATATGAATTCCTGTATTGTTTTTTCTAGATCTGAGAAGAATGTTTCTGGTAATTTGATGGGTATTGCATTAAATCTGTAGATTGCCTTAGGTAAGATGGACATCTTCACAATGTTGATTCTTCCAATCAATGAGCATGAAATATTTTTCCACCTGTTTGTATCATTTATGATTTCTTTGAGCAGTATTTTGCAGTTTTCATTGGAAAGGTCTTTCTTGTCTCTGGTTAGAAAGATGCCAATGGATTTCATTTTCTGTGTGGCTATTGTGAATGGGATTGTGCTTTTTATTTGGGTTTCTGTTTGTTTATTATTGGTGTAAAGAAATGCGATTATCTTTTGCACATTTATTTTGTACCCTGAGACTTTGCCAAAGTCCTTTATCAGTGCAAGGAGGTTTTTGACAGACTCTCTTGGGCTTTCAAGGTACACAATCATGTCATCTGCAAAGAGAGATAACTTGACTTCCTCTTTTCCTATTTGGATATCCCTGATCGCCTTCTCTTTTCTGATTGCTTTAGCCAGGACTTCCAATACTATATTGAACAGGAGGGGAGAGAGTGGGCATCCTTGTCTTGTTCCAGTTTTTGGGGGAAATGGTTCCAATTTGTCTTTTTAGGAGTATACTGGGTGTGGATTTCTTGTAGATGGCTTTTACTATTTTGAGGTATGTTCCATGTATGCCTAGATATTCGAGGGTTTTTATCAAGAAAGGGTGCTGGATTTTATCAAAAGCTTTTTCTGCATATAATGATATAATCATGTGGTTTTTGCTTTGACGTCTGTGGATGTATTTGATTATATTTATTGTCTTGCGAATGTTGAACCAGCCTTGTGTCCCAGGGATGAAGCCTACTTGGTCATGATGAATGATTTTTGAGACGTGTTGTTGAATTCAGTTTGCTAGGATCTTGTTGAAAATTTTAGCATCTATGTTCATCAAAGATATTGACCTGTAGTTCTCCTTCTTTGTTGGGTCTTTACCTGGCTTGGGTATAAATGTGATGTTGGCTTCATAAAATGATTTGGGGAGAGTTCCATCTTTCTCAATTGCCTGGAATACTTTCAGAAAGATTGGTATCAGCTCCTCCTTAAATGTCTTGTAGAATTCTGCTGGAAAGTCATCTGGTCCAGGGCTTTTATTTGTAGGTAGTTTTCTTATTACATCATCAATTTTCTTGATTGTTATTGGTCTATTTAGGGTCGCCATTTCTTCTTGTTTCAACCTAGGCAGGTTGTGTGATGTCAGAAAGTCCTCCATTTACTTAAGATTTTCAAGTTTGTCTCCATACAGGTGTACATAGTAGTCTCTAATGATCTTTTGTATTTCTTCAGGGTCAGATGTGACTTCATCTTTTGTATTTCTGATTGTGTTTATTTGGACTTTTTCTCTCTTTTTCTTGATCAGTCTAGCTAGGGGACCATCAGTCTTGTTTATCCTTTAAAGAACCTGATTTTTGTTTCATTGATTTTTTTGTATTATCTTTTTGTCTTCTATGTCCCAGATTTGAGCTTTTATTTTGGTGATCTGGATTCTTCTGCTGAAGTTAGTGTTTTGGTGGTCTTGCTTTTCCAGCTTCCTTGGGTGACTTGTTAGGCTGTTAACTTGTGATCCTTCCATTTTCTTCATGTGCATTTGCAGAGATATGAATTCCCTTCTTACTACAGCTTTCATGGAATCCTAGAAATTTTGGTTCTTCATTTTCGTTTGTTTCCAGGTATCTTTTAATCTCCGTTTTGAATTCACCATTGACCCAGGAGTTGTTTAGCATCATGCTATTTAGTATCCATGTTTCATGGTTTTGGGGGAAAACTTGTTGGTGTTGATGTTTATTTTTATTCCACTGTGGTCCTAGAAGGTGCATGGCAAAATTTCGATCTTTTGAAATTTGTTCATGCTTTACTTATGGCCAAGTATGTGGTAGATCTTAGAGTACATTCCATTCATTGATGAGTAGAATGTATATTCTGTGGTCACTGAGTGGAGTGTTCTGTAGATATTAATTAAGTCCATTTGGTCAAGAGTCACATTGAGGTTCCGGATCTCATTGCTGATTTTTTGTCCTGATAATCTGTCTTGGGCTGTGAGTGGTGTATTAAAGTGCCCAGCTATGATAGTGTTAGAGTCAATACCTTTTTTGCATTTACTTAGAATCTGCTTTATGAAAGTTGGCACTCCTATGTTGGGTGCATAAGGTTTCAGATAGATATTTCTTGTTGATGGATTGAAACTTTTATCATTATGTAGTGGCCTTCTGTATCTTTTTAAATTTTTGATAGCTTATAGGGTATTTTGTCTGAGATTAAGATTACGACTCCTCCTTTCTTTTCTGTTCTGTTTGCCTGAAAATGTGTTGTCCATCCTCTTACGTTGAGTCTGTGAGTGTCCTTTCTAATGAGATGGGTCTCTTGAAGTTAATATATTGTTGCCTGGAGATATTTTATCCATTTTTCCATTCTGTGTCTTTTTAGTGGTGCATTTAGTCCATTCACATTCAGGCTAATTATTGAAATGTGAGAGTTGATCCCTATGATAATGATCTTACAAAGTTGTCATTGTCATTCCTGTTTCTTATCTTTCTTTTGGTTTTGGGGTTGGTTCATGTGGGTTTTTAATCTTTTTCCTGCATTGTTGTGAAGAATGTTGTTGCCCTTTTTTTTTCTTTTCTTCTGTGTTTAATACTTTTTTAAGTGTTTCTTGTAGAGGTTGTCTAGTGGCAGTGTAAACTTTTAGGGATTGATATATTGGAAAGATTTTAATTCTTCCTCACTGATGAAGTTTAGTTTGACTGGGTAGGTTATTCTTCATTGAAATTATTTATCTTTAGAACTTTGAAGATAGGGCTTCATAGCTTCTACCCATTTTTAAATGGAGCTGCTTTAGCACAATGGGATGATAATACTATATATATATATTTAAGGTAAAGATAAAAATTCTATTATTTTTTAAGGATAATTTGATAATCAATCTGGGGTTTCAAAGATAATCAGGAAATCAACTAAGGAATCTTAAATTTATTAAGAAATCTTAGCAAGGTAAAAAAATATATGCATTAACATTTTTCCAGGTGATTCTTAATAAAAAGAAATAATGTACAAAAAAATTCATTCATAAAATTAGCAAAAAATAATAGAATAGACACATCATAATCTTGGATTAAGAGAATCAATATTTTAAGGTGTTGATTACCCCTTTCACCTCTTCAAAAAAACATATATTCAAGGCAAGAGTTGCACAACTTTTACATGTATTTTTGTGTGTGTGTTGAGCTAAATACATCTTGATAATGGGAAACAAATATATAACTCCTACTCACAACAAGATATGGGATATGACCATCAGTGCAGAAAGTTCTTTCATGGCCAGTGGCACTGTAGTTACATAGTACTGGATTATTTGCGTAAACTGTTAATATTTGAGTCACATTTCAAGCATGTTGTTAAATAGAGTAATCATGAAAAAGTGAGTTAAATAACTTTAAATTAAATCAATTATATGCTTTAAAGAAGTAGACCAGGTTTATCAATTTCTAATATTTTTACTACATTTTGTTATTATCTGTGGTGTTGATGTGATCTTATCTACTACATCTGTATGGAGGAAATGCATGTAAGGTGCCACTGAGCATCTCATTTCAACTCACCTCCAGTAACACTGCACTGGTAGCTCAAAATTAGTGTTGGAGCTAAATAAGATTTCCGCTTAATAAATACATTTTACACAAGCAATTTACAGTACATGAAATTTGGTAATTTACAGTACATGAAATATCAGATTTAATGATAATACATTTACTGAGATAAGAATGTGCATATAGAAACACAACTTTGATTGTTTAACTATGGTTGGATTGCAATCATATTATCAGCAGATACCAGAACTCAGTAAACATAACAAAAGCATTTTATTAGTTCTATGAAATTTAAAATAAAGAGCAATATATATTTTATTATGTGCAAATATTGCTGCATATTTGTATACCAGTAAAAAATTTCAATGTACTTCTATGTATATTTCATGTATACATATTTTGAAAGTTATGCATTCACCATCATTGCACTGCCCATATCTCTTTTCTATATTTCCATCCCCCATCCCACAGACAATCACTCCTTAATTCTGTTATCATAGAATCATTTTTCCTGTTCTTGGATATACACTATGCCTTGTGCATTGCGTGTGAATGTGTGTGTCTATGCCTGTGTGTGTGTCTCTGATTTCTTTCACTCAGCATTTTAAAGATCAATTTATGTTTAATTAGAATTTTGTTTCTTTTCATTGCTGAAAAGTCTCATATCATACATATATCATACAAATATCTCTTCTTGATGGACATTTGTGTGGTTTTCAAATTTTAGTTATTATGAATGAGGTTGCTATTCCTTACATTTTGTACATACTAGATGGGCTTTCTTTTGTATTTAACAAATCAATTATAAATTTTACCTAGAAAAATAAAGTCCAGTAAGCAATAATAAATGTGTAGAAAAACCTGGATGGAAAATGCACTGTTAATTACCTAGCTCAACAACAAAATGTCACATTTATCTGTGTGTGTGTGTGTGTGTGTGTGTGTGTATGTATGTATATGTATATATGTGTATGCTTTTTAATATGCTTTTTATAGCCATAGGAAAAATATACAGTCATGTACCTCACAATGTTTCTGTCAGTAACAGACTATATATATTTAACAGGAGTCCCATGTTACTAAAATACTATATTTTTTCTGTATACTTTCTATGTTTAGATATACAAATACTTGCCTTTGTATCACAGTTGCCTACTGTATTCAGTGCAGTAACAAGCTGTACAGGTTTGTAACCTAGGAACAATAGGTTACAAATATAGATGAGATGTATAGTAGGCTATATGATCTAGGTATGTGTAAAAACATCCTGTGATGTTCTCACAACAAAGAAACCACCTAACAATGCATTTTCCAGAAAGTATCTTCATCATAGTGACACATTGATATATAACTTCTGTGAATGAAGTTAGAACAATTAACTAATAAACCAAATAAGACAATTAAGTTAGATATCTTTCATGATCTCATAGCAAATTTTATGAGATAAATTTAAAAACTTGATTAAATGAAAATTAATTTTTGTTAATAAAAGCTATATACACACTATTGCTAATAGTCCCAATTACAACATTAATGATAGCTACTTTTTAATTTACTGTCAGGTATGTGTCTAGAGTTCATGACCCTGTGTTATTACTTTTTCTTGTGTACACTACACATAAGAAAACCTGAAAGAGACATTTTGACCTTAAGAAGAAAATATAGAAAAATTATTTTATTATCGTGTTTTGTTCAGATCAGGAAGAATTTGTTGCTACAACTGCTTCATCTACCAGAATGCAATGTTTGGCACTATTATGACAAGTCACCAATAAGATAATCAATATGCTTGAGAATGAGAGCATTCACAAGTCATAAGATCTTCAATTTTAAAATAGAAATGCTGGGGGGCACACCTTATCAGCAAGGGCACATGCATAATGAACATTTGTATGCCTAACTCTGAATTGTACCCCACTTCTTTAAAATAAAAATAAATAAGTAAATAAACCAGAAATGTTACCGGCTAATTAGCCAAGAAATGAGAAAATACAATGATAATCTGTGGCTTTAGTTCTGACACACCATTTGATGCAGCAAGGGATTGAACTGACAGTGCCCATGTAGACTGCCGTAGCATGTAGTCCACTAAAGATATGGGAAAGCTTAAAAATAGAACATTGGGCCATTGCCTTGCTAAGTTATAGTGTGGCCCTTTGCTCCTTGACCTATGTTCAGGTCATGTTTTCTTAAGCTTTGGCCCTCTCCCCTCCCTTGGGGAGGTGAATACCCACTTTCTCTCTCTTTAATTTACTTTCCAAATAAACTGTATTTTCTAATCTAAAAAAAAGAACATTGATTGATGAGTCAGTTTATTTGTAATAATGAATCTAAAATTTTAAGAAAGGCACATGTGTGTATGTCTGTGTGTATGTGAGTGATACCAGGATTGCTAGGCTTAGTATTACATAAAACATTTCCAATGTTATTTAGAAGAATAATTATTTCTTCAGATCCTTGTTTCTTACTACAATACACTCATTAGACACGGATATTACATTAGCTGGAAGCAGACATTTGATTATTAATGTCAGTTTTTAAAATTAAATAAATAAATATTTTCTGAAAATATATTTTAAAACTTTTCTTAAAACTTCCATGGTACTATTTGTATTACCAGATATGAATATTAAAAGGTGCATGATTTAAAATTAAATATATATATAAAATGTTATACTCTTAGATATATTTCTGATTTTTTAAAATAATACATTAATCTAAAGTTTTTGCCACAGAAAATATTTTGAGTACTAATATGCAGTGAACATAAGAAAAAGTAGTAACACAGTATCATGAATTTTAGATACATGTATCTGACAGTAAATTAAAAAGTAGTTCTCATTAATGTTGTAATTGGAACTATCAGCAATAGTGGGTATATAACTTTTCATTTAACCAGGAACCATTTTAAAAAGAAAAGATGAACAATTAGTCATTACACTAGAAAAATAGACATATATAATGAAAGCCCAAAGCAAATCAGGATGTACAGTCACACTGAAAATCAAGAAAATACTTTTTTTTTTTAAGTATCACTCTCTCACCCAGCCTGGAGTACAGTGGCATGCTGCTCACAGCCACCACAGCCTCTACCTGCTGGACTCAGGTGATCCTTTTGCCTCAGCCTTCCATGTAGCTGGAAGCACAGGTATATGCCTCCACCCACAGCTAATTTTTTTGTTTATTTATTTATTGTAGAAATGAGTTCTTGCCATGTTGCTCAGACTGGTCTCAAACCCCTTGAGTTCAGGCAATCTTCTCTCCTCCGCTTCCCAAAGTGCTGGGATTACAGGCATGAGCCACCACACCCAGCCTGCATACTACTTATTTATGATCTTCTAATCATGAGAAAAAAAGTTATTTTGGAGTATAAGGATATATTTGACAGGGAAAAATATATTGAGGTTAGTGAGAAGTTCCTCCTAAAGTAAATTTTGGTTTAAGTACCCTCACTTCAATATTTCTACCAGACTGGAATAATAAGCGTAGAGATTATAAAAACAATCACACAGTAGACTATGAGGGAAAGACACTGTCTACAAATTCATTCTCCTGAGACTATACTCATTAAATTGGTAAATGGAAACATAAATGGAGAAATCAACAAAATATAGACTTTAGCTGTGATTTACATAGGAAAAATTCAAAATCACATATCCAATAAGAAAAAGAATTCCCATAATTGAACCCTAGGATATATCACGATTTAGATGCAGACAGAAATGGGGTCAAAAATTAGGTCATCTCTTGGCTCCCATTCATTTGAATTCTATTTTCAGAGAGCCTCAGAAAGGTGCTCAAAGTTTCCCACCCTTAACAGTCCAAATCCATCTGAAAAAGACAAAAAACAAAAAACAAATATTGAACTCACCAAGGACTTGATTTTCCCAGATTGATTTTAACTTACTTTGATTGGCTGACCTTTTATGAAGACTGAGTGAATGAAGTCTATGATTGACATAACTCTAGGTCAAGTGCTACACATGTTTTGTTTGTGTTTTAATCAGCTTATCCAAAGCTATTGGGCTGAGCATCAGGGAGGGATATTCTCCAAACCAAAATCAAGTGCTATTTCCAGTAACAGAGTCAAGGGCAAAAAATAACATGTGCTAACATTAGCTTCTCTTCTCTATATTTCTATAATTTTTTCTCATTCATATCACTATTGCTCTTTTCTATACTATTTCCATTTGCTTCATTTTATTCTGATAATTCTCACTACTATATTTAATTCAAAACTTACTCTATGGATTGCACTAGAGAGGAAATGTAGCATGGAGAAAGACGTGTTCTCTAGAGTTCTTCAAGATTGTCCTGAAAACGCAAATCGTCTTACTAGCTATGTGACCAGGAACAAGCAATTTCATCTCTCTGAGCCTCCATTCTGTCATGTCCAAAATGGAAACACACATGTTTATTTTAAAAGGTTATTGTAAAAACTAGAAATAATAGATACGAGGAAGGAAAGTTGGTGTCCAAAATAACCAAATAACTAAGAAAGTGACAAGAGGACTCTTCCAAAAAGAGAAAATACTATTACTTATGGAGTTTTAAGGCACCATAAATTAATCATTACAGAAAGCATTTTAAAATATCTTTACATTTTGAATTTGAAATAGCTCCCTTATGTTAAAAAAGTAAAACCATTAGATTACAAACAATCCCATTCCCAAACATGAATCTTTTAAAAATTTTTTTACAGCAGACTAATCATTGATTAAAATACAAAAATCTCATTTGATTAGTTAACTGTTTATCCACAGGAAAGAAAATAGCACTGTTTGATATAGTGGCTCATAGTTGTGTGTGTGTGTGTGTGTGTGTGTGTGTGTGTGTGTGTGTCCTTTAACAGAATTATCCAGAAATCAAATCTAATAAATATTTGTGTATTTCTATGGCATACTAACCTAGTAATGGTTCAATTTTTTGTTTTGTTTTGACCCAGAATTATAAATATACTGTCCTTTCATCAATTATAGCTTTTATGGAGTTTGTTTTAGAAGTACACAAATGGTGAACAGGACAGATTCTCAAGTTCTATTTCATGTGCGTTACTTGCTAAAGAATAATCAAACCTTTCATTTTTAAAGCATTGAACTGTGAACATAAAAACAATAATAATAAAAATATGAGTATTTTTAAAGCATTGTAAATTGATACGACCAAGAAATATATGCTCAGCAACAGAAAAGGTTTTGAGAGTTATACAATGAAAAAAAAACACTATTTTTTAAAAATTTAAAGTTGGTAGTATTTTGTAAATATGTTTTCTCTATGTGTTGATATGATGTCTGTGGGTGAGAGGAAAAATATCATGCAAATTGTCTCCAAAATTTCTCTGAAGTTGATCAAACACTTTGCTTAGGTACCAATTTACATTGTCATCTACATCACCAAAGTTTGCTTCTCGGTTATCAATGTACATCTAGCTGAATATTTATATTCTATATTTATGAACCTGACTCCTATTCTTCTGTGTCAAATATTTTTATGTTGTATGTATGTTTTTAATTCCCTATGATATCACAAGTCATTTGCCAAAATGCCAAGCTAGATGCAGACACGAGACCCTCAGCATACTCCTTCTGTGTTTTCTAGAATTCATAGAAAGAGTTTGCTTTAGCAGGACAAATTTTTTTTTTAATCTTTTTATCAATTTTTTATTATGGTTTTGTGGGGTACAGTTAAGGGTTAGGTGTACAGTTACGTTTCATTCAGGCACCCTGTTGATAAGAGGTGTTTCCCCATCCCCAGACAGATATTTGCGACTGTTAATCCCATCCCCCCCCATAGTTTCCCAGTACCGTCAGTCATTTTCTTATAGTATTGCATTGGATGTTCAAGGTCCATTATATGAGTGAGAACATGTGATACTCGGATATTTGTTTCTGTGAGAGGTCACTCAGTACTATAGACTCTAGTTCCATCCAGGTCACTCTATAAAAAAGATACCTGCACACGTATGTTTATTGCAGCATTGTTCACAATAGCAAGAACCTGGAAACAACCATGCTGCCCATCAAAAGAGGACTAGATTAAAAAAATGTGGTACAGATACACGACGGAATACTAGCAGGACAAATTTAACAATGATAGTTGTAACCAAGGTTTACTTACATGAAGAAAAAACAAATACCTATTAAGTCTCAATGCTCTGAAGATATGTGATTTAACCTACTACAAGACTGAGAGAAAATAACCTTGCAGTCTTCTGTATCTATCAGATCTACATGCCTTAGGCACATAGGAAAAACAAAGTGTTTAGGTGAATTTTTTGGAGTTTATGATGGACACATAATAATTGTACATACTTATGGGGTACAATGTGATGCTTTGACACATATATTGTGTAATAATTAAACCAGGGTAATTAGCACATCCATCACTGAAACATTTATCATTTTTTTGTGATGAGAATAGTCAAAAACCTCTCTTCCAGCTATTTTGAAATATACAGTACATTGTTGTAAACGCTAGTCATCCTACTATGCAAACACCAGAATTCATTTCTCCTATCTAACCATAATTTTGTAACCACAACCAAATCTCCCCATTTCTCCCTCTTCCTTCTGCATTTTACCATTATCATAAATTTGCGCCTACTGTACTTATAAAATTGTATTTAAAAATTTACTGAGAGATACATATAAAATTGCTCATTATACTATAAAATAAACATTTCACAATATAAATTAAAAGTACTGGAGAAACATGATTTAAAGAATAATAATGTTTTTCTAAGCAACCAGCACAAGTTCAGATTATTCAGATCCAAATATGACTTTCCAATATATATTAAAATAATTATATAAGCGCAAAATACAGAATAAATGTACAATCTAAACACTTTTTTTAGTATCTGTTATAATCCAAGGACTTTTATATATGCTGCTTCATTATTTTTTTCCCAGGTGATAAGTTTTGGGCTATTTTACATATAGTAAAAGATAAGCAAACTGAATTTAAAGAATTTACACTAGATAATACAGATAACAAGTTACAGATCTTCAAGTAGTACCTTAACTACCAAAGGAAAAATCTGTGCTCTTACTAGTTCTAGTCAGCACTTTTCCTACTCCTGTAAAATTGTTGTCAAGCATTACATTATACTGCTTCTTGTTGTTTTATAATACAGCAGGCCGTTAGTTCAGAAATCCTGGCTGTCTCTGAGACACAGAAAAATAATTGAGACTATAACATACATGAAAAATACTACCAGAGGCGCAGACAGCTGAAAGGAATTTGAAGATAAATATGAAACATGCTCACATGTAACATGACATTTATAAAATTGCTGACTGTGTTAGCTACTAATGGCAATTATCCTCCCAAGGTAGGTTATATGTGTATATATATATATTCTATAGTATATATATATATAGTGTGTGTGTGCATATATACTATCAATTTAAATTTAAGCAAAAAATTATTCCAAAGTATGTGTACCCCTCTATATAATATAATCTTGAATTATATCCATATGACCTATGTTGTATCTATTACATACAAATAGCTTAGTAATAAATTAACAAGAAAGTAAAAAAAAATAGTCAACCTAGGTGACTGTTAAATCATTTATTTGAAATTATGAGAGATAATGAAAGAATTATCTGTCACTTTGATAATGCTAAGGTCACCAGATTCACAAATGTGCTCACATACAGACAACTGCCTAACCTACAAATTGCCAGTGTTACTTGCTTAGGCCTAAGTAAACACCAAATAATCATTTGAATTAATTAGGAAAAATAAACAATTCGGTACTAAAAAAAAAGTTGTATTTTTGCCTTTCTCCAATTTTCAAAGTCAACAAATTAAAATCTTAAAACACTTTTGTCTTCCTGCTTCATAATGGATTAATTGTTGTATTTACCTTACTTAGATGCTCAGAGCTAATGAGCCTAAAACCATGGATTTGAGCCCTGTGGGGGCCAATTAGCTTTAATACATTTTTCAACTGCAGACAGTACCTAAATCCTATGCTGGAATTCATAAGAAAAAAATTTGCATGTTGCTAAATAAATATGTAATGTATTCTAAAAAAAGCTCTCTCTCTAGTATAAGCAGATATGAGAGTAGCCAGAAGCAGCACCATTGTATTATAAAAGAGTGAAACCATAGAATTTAGAAATGAAGTTGAAGAAACTTTATTACAGTGGTTTGCTTTTGAAATGTACAAAAAGTATAATACTTAAGATAATATTACAGACTGGTTAAAAAGTGTATACATTCTGAAACCTGTGGTACCCTCTACTTGAGAAACTGAGGTAGGAAGACTCTTAAACTCAGGAGTTCGAGACCAGTCTGAACAATAGAGCTAGATCTCATCTCATATATGTGTGTGTGTGTGTGTGTGTGTGTGTGTGTGTGTGTGTGCGCGCGCAAAAACTGTAAGGACACATAAAGTTTGAAAGTAAGTGGAGTTCAAAAAGTGTCAAAATATGTAGCCATTTACCATCCTGCAAGAAAAAAAAGACAATATTGCTACATAAATACTAGATAACAAAAACATTAAGGCAAAATTAAAAAACTTTTCTGGAGATACAATTGTCATATGTCATAATAAAAGTTCTAATTCCATCAGGAGGACAAAATTTCTCAACTTGAATGGATCTAAGTACATTATTTCCAGTATTAAGAAAAATCTAACATAACTGCAAAAATAGATAAATATACCATAATTGTAGAAAGTTTTGTAATATCTCTCTCAGCAGTTGCTCAATAAAAATAGCCAAGAGAATAAACAAACAATAAGTCTATATAAGATCTGAATTTAAAAAAGATAATTACAAGCTTCAACTATTCAATGCATGTAAATTGATGCATCAAACACCTGGAAAACACATCTTTGATTTTTAAGCGCAATTTAACAAAAATTGATGTAAAGCCATAAAACTAATATTAATACATTTTAAGAAACCTATGCCACAGAGACTATGTTCTTTGAACATACTGCAATTAAGCAAGAAATCAATAACAAAGAAACATAGGACACTATGTATTTAGGAATAAGATTCTAAATACTTTTTGTGTCCAAGAAGAACTTCGAATGGAAAGTAGATAATGGTTAGAAGTGAAATACTGAAAACATGACATATCAAAATGCATGCAATATAACTAAAGTGGTATATAGAAGTCAATTTATTCTTTAATGCTTATGCCAAAGGGAAAAAATGCTGAAAATTATTAAGTAAATAGCCAGCTAATTAAAGTGTAAAGGAAACAAATATTAGTTAAAAGAAATGAAAGTAATAATTAAAGGAAGAATGTAATAGTTAATACAGAAGCTAATAAAATAGAGTATACAATAAAGAAGTTCAATAAAGCCAAAAGATTTTAAATTGCAAAGATGAAGCATGACAAAGATTTTGCAAAATTGACCATGAGTAAAGGTCATAATATATATATATTTTTTAAACTAGGCATGGAAAGGGACTTGGCAGAGATCTGACACATTTAATTTTTAAAAAGTTTAAATACCATAAACTATATTTATGTCAGTGAATTCAAACACTGAAAAATAAAGAAATGCATATAAAATTTAACTTTTAAAACTGAACTCAAAATTAACAAAATTTGAAAGCTATTATAAACATTAACAGAATTGAATTTGTGATTTAATGTATTTTGGTGAAAATATATCTCTAATAACTCTGTTAACAACATTTAGGGAACTAATACATATATGATCAAGGAAAATTACTCTTCCATAAGCTAAAAGGGGAACTCCCGAAATAGTTGTATGAAGTTATCAATTTAGATGGTGTATGTGAAGAGTCCTGAAACCAATAAACAGTAGAGGATGATCTAGCTAACCACCCTCATGTGTATGTATATACATATTTCAATTGGTCCATCTATTGCCATTTTCTAAATATCTATTATAATCCAAAAACCATGCCAGTGAAAAGATTAGTAAAACACTTTTAATCTGCTTCAAAAAGTGCCACTTACAGTTTAGTGAAACAATCATCATGCTATGTTTCAATTGTATCTTTTTATGTCCACATGTTTGTATAGAGAAAATAATTTAGAATAAAAGGGAGGCCTCTAGTGTGGGCACTTGAGTGAGGTGAACATTAAGGTCTGCTGTTTTACGTTATAATGAGAACACTTGCACTGATTTACTAAAAACCAGGGTTCTCTGAGTGATACAACTCTCAAGGTGGGAAGTAGAGATTCTTTTTTAGAAAAAAAAAAAAAAACACTATATTTGGAGTAGAAAGTAGGACGATACCTAAGGTTGATATTCAAACAATGCATTGTGGTAGAGAACATGTGTGATGAAATAATTGCAGTATTTCTAAACCTATTGTTAAAGAACTTCAGGCTTATGCAGCTCGGTCCCTTTTCTGGATCCCTAATAATACAACCAAGAGCTTCCTACAGTCTAGCATCAAACTTGATTCCTCACACAGGAAAATATCCCGGCCTGGATCTTAGACTGTCATTACTGCTTGGTTCATGCATTCTGTTTGGTCCGTTATTGTTGTTAAATTCCCTTTGCTAACTACTAGAATATTATTCCTAACTATAAGTACCTCTTTCTGTAAATGAGCTAAGTCTGAATTTCTAAATTTTGCATTTTATGTAGGTTTTCCTTATGGGATAACTAATTGTAGTAAGTTTTTGTGTTACCTTCAAGTCACTTTGACTATGATATATTTAGTGGCTGCCTGCTCTATTGACTTCTTGATTTACAATTTTAAGTTGAATGTGTTACTATTTGGTCTTTGAGCAGAATACAACTTCCTTCAATGCTATTTAGAAATAACAGTCATCCTTTGCAAATTTACTCAAGGCCATACGCACAGAAGCAATACTCTGGTAGAGAGAGGAAAAGTAATCAGTATGAGCTGTTAACCAAGCACTCAACACCAGTTTGGTAGCTATATGTAATTTCATTTTCCTTAAAAGTTCACATTTTCAAATGACTCAGTTCATAGTTTTTTTGTTTGTTTTTGCATTGGAAATGCAAATTATTTCATTTCAATGGAGTATAATTTCCTATGAGAAAAAAAAATAAGTATTTTACCACTCAGTGACTTATCAATTATACTTTGACAGTTTCCTGGCTTTTTCTACTAACTTGAAATATAGCATTTTCCTTAATATTCACCAATTATGTTTTTTAAATCTAGTTATTCACAAAGACTTTCATATTCTCCTTCAAGCTCTCTCGCCTCTTTCTCTTTGGTCCCATTCTTACTGTCACAGCCTTTATCACGTCTTCATTACCTTGACCTTGCCACTTCCAAGGCTTTATAGTTGTACTAACCCTAGTCTTTGGTCCCTTTATTCAAGGTGAGCCCAAGGAATCTTCTTTAAAAAATATGCATGTTCTTATTTCTTAATTGATCATAAATCTAAAACATTTCAAGGAGGTTATAGGAACTCTAATCCTACAATTAGTCATTCAAAAAATCATGAGGACCAAATTCAATTTTCTTGTATTTAAAAAAAAAATTCCCCAATGTTTCAACGAAACCAGGACCTTATATCACTTCTGAGATATTTGGTGATCATTTCTACCTTGTATCTATGCTTTGCTATTTTGTATATCCTTCAAATTACATTTCAAATATTATACTTATTAAACTATTTTCTTTTTTTTTTTTTTTTTGAGTTGGAGTCTCACTCTGTCGCCCAGACTGGAGTGCAGTGGCCGCTCCCGGCCACCGCAGCCTCGACCTGCTGGGCTCCGGCGATCCTTCCGCTTCAGCCTTCCAAGTAGCCGGAATTACAGGCATGCGCTACCACGCCCGGCTGATTTTTTGATTTATTTTAGAGATGAGGTCTCGCTGCCCAGGCGGGTCTCGAACCCGGGGGCTCAGGCAATCCACTCACCTCAGCCTCCCAAAGGCGCGGGATTACAGGCTGAGCCACGGAGCCCGGCTAAACTGTTTTCAAATACTTCTGTGTCTTCAACACTCTCAATACATTTAATTCGTCTACGCTATCATTTATATATTATTTTCTGTGACTAAATATTTCTTAAGTGCCTTAACTTACCTTCTAGGTTATAAGATTTTTGATGTTGAGTTTGATTCTCTTTGATTCATGTCCCCTTGACTTGTTCACTACACTGCAATATGGCATCGGCACTTGTTTCATTAAAAACTTTATTTGGATTAATAGTTACATTCCTGACTCTCAATTGAATTTTTTTTCTGGATCTCATTGTTTTAAACATTTAAACAATTTCCATGTCTTTTGCAATTTATGATTATTCCTAAAGTCTCTCTTTATTGCCTTCTATGGTAGCTTTCCTGGTTCTTCTCGTTGGTCTTAGGCTATTATTTATTAATCTGTTGCACACCCATTCTTTTAGATTTCGTAATAAAGCTGACTTTCTTCAAGGCTTAATTCTAGACGTTTTTCATTTCACCCTCTCTCTTATTGCCTATGACTGGGGTTCTCAGACCCAGAACCACAGACAGGTACCAACCAGTCTGTGGCCTATTCGGAAGGCAGTCACACGCAGGTTGAGCAGCAGGCTAGCAAGCAAAGCTTCGTCTGTATTTACAGCTGCTCCCCATCACTGGTATTACCACATACTGCCTGAGCTCTGCCCTCTGTCAGATCAGCGTTGGCATGTCTCATAGGAGACCATATCCTAATGTGAACTGTGCATGCCAGGGATCTAGGTTGCATGGTCCTTATGAAAGTCCAATGCCTCATGATCCCTCACCCCATCCCTCCCACCAACCCCCACCATAAAAAAATTGTCTTCCATGAAACCAGTCACTGATGCTAAAAAGGTTGGGGACCACTAGCCCATGATATCTTATCCATGATTTTACTACCAACAGCATGTGAATTACTCACACATAAATCTTTATCATAGATTACTTGAGTCACAAAAAATTTCAAACTTTCTAGGCTTGACTGGCTAAAAATTGGAGCCATTCTTTGCATGCAGAATGTGTAGTGGTTACTCAGGCCTGGCAGCCACTATTTTAGGCAAATACTCTTCAGTCTTCTAAGATAAAGGGGAAACTTGGGTTATAACATAAAATATCACTAAATTGCACCTGTCTCAATATGGAGTATAAGCTACATAACTGTAAAGACTATATATGCCTTGTCTACTGTTATATCAACAGAAACAAAGCAGCCATGTCATGGAGTAGGTGATAAATAACTATGTGATAAATAATAGAGTTTTTCAGAGAAGTATTTACTCCAAACTTCTAATGGCAAGGAGGCTTTTGAGAAAAAATATTATACATATTTTTCTGATTCTTCTCATATTTTTTAGGCAATTCTTTCTTAGTCTCTTGCACATGCATTCCTTTTGCTCTTATTTTAAAACTTGATTTCTTCAAGACTTATTTCCGGAAAATTTTCAATTATCCCTCTCTCTTCTTGTTGCCTAAGATATTTTATTTCTATGAATAACATCAATGGAGGTAAGAGAGAAACAGAAAACAGAAAACAAAAAAAGTTAACTCTATCAAGAAAGTGTATCAATAAATATAAAAATTCACCTTCACGACATGTTTAAAAAGGCCAAATATCATTGGCCAAAGTCTATTTTTATCTTAATCTCGTATTTCCCAAAATTTCAACATCATTCGTTTGGGCAGTAAGTTTGATTCCATCTCTAAACAACTCAAAAGTTTAAAGATCTCTGATTTCAAAATAGTATCACAAGGAATTTTGATTATTTAATAAGAGATATAAAATATAAAAATTTAACTGTAGGTATTGCCTAGTTTTTCTTTTTTTAATTGTCAAATGAGTTATTTGCCTACAATGCAACAAGTTCTGATGTTGGCGTATCTTGCAAATGTACATGAATCATCACACTTATGAGCCACACAAGGATCTACTGCCAACTTTAATAACAAGACTGACTTTTCCAAAATGTGTCAGAAGTTGTAGTCTTAGTTTTAAATGTACTTATATTATTTGATGTTAAATGTGAAGAAAAATAATAAATTGTTCACATAATCTGACCTAAAACCCACAGAATACTTTTTTGCTTTAGTGCTGACCCTGTACCAAAATTGAAGTGACATAACTAACCAAAGAGAATCAAAAGGCAAAATACTGATCTAGACATATCTGGTTAAAATCCAGCCTTCTAGATGAAGGCATTTGCCCTCAGTGTCTCTGGCATACTGCATACATGACTAAGGGAGAGACTTGGATAATCACAGCACCTTTCTTTTATCACTCTATGATATCAAAGCTGGATCACAACTTGATATTTAAGTTAAAAAATATTTTTTAACTTATCTAAATTTTATTTTTGGATTTTTTAAAAGTCCAGTAATATAGATTTTTCTGGAATTATTAACTAGGGCATGTAGACTTTTAACAGATCACTTTTTATGGTCATATTTGCTTAACTGGATTTTATACTGGCAAAATGTAAATAGAGTAAATATCAACGGTGGCCTAGTTCATTACTGAAATGAAGATATCAGCACTGCATTATAGGTATTGAAGATATAAAGCTCTTCAAACTACTAATAACTATCCTGGGATTTAGGAAGGGAATACTTATATGTATTGCATTTTATCAACAAACTACAGTAAATTACAGAGGAATTTTAAAAAGCAGAGATTTAGGGTAGAACTCAAGCAGTCATCGTTGAATAAAATACATATCTTTTTTGTGTAATATGTATAGAACTCATTTTTATCTCAGGTCATACTCTCCAGTGGACATTAGGTTTCTTTCTAAAGTTTCTGAAATGTCCAGTATCTGAGCTGTTTTGAAGAAATATTTATCTCTGGCTATTCAAAGATAAAGATATTGAAAGATAACTACAATTGCACTACTGTGGCCCCTAACTCCGCCACAGTCATTTATACCAGAAGGGTAATTCTTCAATGACAGAAAAGTCTAGGGTTTTCCTAGCAAGGAAGTCTTTCTTTTTTAAAACTATTTGCCACAGCTATTCCTAATGCTGGTTTTTGTGGACTTACGTTCAACAATATTTGGGCAAGTCAAATATCTTCTTTCTGCTTTATTTCCCTTATCTTTAAAATATGGATAATAATAGAACTTAATACATAGCATTGGTGTGACGATTGATTATATATGCATAATACAGATATATGAACTTGATAATAGTATTAATGGTAATAATAATAATAATCCAGAAATCAGTTACCACCCTTAAGACTGAGAAAGCAAATGGAAGCTAGAGGATTTATAGAATTTGGAAAGCTAAAAGAGATATCCTGCAGAGTTGACACTCATCTCTGTGAAAGGGGGTGCAGCTTGATGTTACTCAGATTCAGGAAGAGGCCCTGAGGAGACAGAATCCGTACCTTTGAGGAAGGCACTTGAGTATGCTCATGCTGAGATTTTAGATGAACTTGATAAGACTAGTTCTTTGAGTGCTGGGAAAACTGTTAACTAGGCTCAACTGGTGCTATTATATGGAACCAGAAGCTACAGGTAGCAGTGTTCCACAGGATGACATGGACAGGAGTCAAATGCAAACCAGAAGTAGGGTATTCTTTTGTGCCTTTCAGCTTTGCCTTCTTGCTATCTCTTCGCTTCGGTAGATGGAGGCAATTAGTGAGCGGAAATGTGTTTTTTGTGTCCAACTAGCGAATATAGGAACAGTGTTTGAAGCAAAAAGGCAAGTGCTTGGTAACCGGCAACACTCAGCCTTAGACCTGAAATAGGAAGTAGAGTTCACCTTTTGTACTATTCACAACTGATTTTTAGTGACTCTCATTGAAATAAATTGTGAAATCAAATCTTCACTCAGCAGGCGAAAGTGTTTATAAAATTAACTATGCCTGCCATGGGTAATGGAAAGCAGAAAAGCAATGTCTTTGATTTACTGTCTTTAACAGGTAAAAATCCTGGCAAATAATCTCCTGTTGCTGCTTCTTGTCTCATTCTGTCCGAGGGATAGTTTGTTCTGGATCTGAGTAGTGCCAAGTATCAGTAGTTTCCAATAGCTACTTCACAAATGAAGCAGTCCCTGGTAGTTGTGACTTTCAGAAACTGCATACATTGGTAGCTTTCATCTCTTCAAAACCTTTCTATCCGCAAGTCAGCAAATAGCTTAGTACTAATTTCATAGCACTATTTTTAGAGAAAAATTCACTTCGCCAAATTAGTTGAAATGTTTAGTGACCTCTGTGATGCCATAAACCTTTTCAATGAAATTGTTACAAGCAGTTGTTCCTAGAATAGTCTAAGTGGGACAGGGAGCAATGTAAGCCTTAATGCACTGAAGGTGTAGTAAAGAAAAAAATGATCTTTGATTATGCCAAATAAGGAAGGATATTGAAAAGTGGGCAAAGACATCCATCTATTGAAATAATCATTGCATTTTTTTAAAAAAACTTTATTATACCAAAAAAGCTGGAAGATCATAATCTGAGAGGGAAGAAGAATTCTTTCACTGGAAAATATTTCAGTTTGTGAATAACTCATTTGATAATCTTTATTTTCCCCATGTTTCCATGTATTGGTGGAATGTCATCAATATGCATTAATATTATGTGGACCAGAACTAGAAAACCACTACATCAGAGCAAAAGTCCTTGACATATTTTTCTGCCAAAGCACCCACAACAATTTCAATATTTCATATGTGTTCTTAGGACTGGAAAAAAATATTTGCCAACTGCATATCTAACAATGACCTAACATCTAGGATCTATATGGAACTCAAAAGTGCCAAAAAGAAAAAAAAATACACAACCCCATTATAAAGTGGACAAAAGATATGAATAGATACTTCTCAAAAGAAGACATATGAACAACCAACAGATACATGAAAAACTGCTCAGCCTCACTAGTCATCAAAGAAATGCAAATTAAAGCCATACTGAGATACCATCTAACTCCAGTCATGATGACCATCATCAATAGCTCAAAAAACAATAGATGCTGGAGAGGATACGGGGAAAGGGAGCACTTCTACACTGTTGGTGGGATTGTAAACTAGTACAACCCCTGTGGAAAATAGTTTGGCGATTCCTAAAAGATCTAACAAATGACCTTCCATACGACCCCACAATCCCCCTTCTGGGAATATACCCGGAGGAACTCAAATCACTCTAGGAAAAAGATACCTGCACACTCATGTTTATTGCAGCATTATTCACAATAGCAAAACATGGAATCAACCATGCTGCCCACCAAAAGAGGACCAGATTTTTTTAAATGTGGTACATATACATGGTGGCATATTACTCAGCCATAAAGAAGGAAAAAATAATGAACTTTTCAGCAACTTGGATGGATTTAGTCTATAATAGTGAGTGATCTATCACAGAAACAAAAAAACTGAGTATCACATGTTCTCACTCGTAAGTAGACCTTGAACAATTATCATAATACTGTAAGAAAAGGATTGGCATTGCTGGGAAACAGCCAGGGGAGGGGAGAATCACCCCTCATCAACAAGGGTACCTACATAATGAACATTTGTACACCTAACCCTGAATTGTACCCCTTACTTTTAAAATAAAATAAAAAACATAAAGAATACCATAAACTCCACATTCCTCTTCAGTTCACAACAAAGTCTTTATGAGAAGAAGTAAATTAAAATATTGATGTAATTTTTGTGTGTGTGTGGCTTAAAACAACACAAATTTATTACCCTGCAGTTCTGGAAGTTAGAAGCTCAAAATGGGTCTCACTTGGATAAAAACAAAGGGTTGACATTGTTGTGTTCCTTTCTGGAAACTGTTTTCTGACTCCTTCCACTTTCTATAGGCTGCCCTTTTTCTTGTGGCCCCTTCCACCATCTTAGTCACATCACATCATTATGACACTGACTCTTCTACTTCTGTCTTACACATAAAATGACCTTTGTGATAACTTTGGGCCCATCCAGATAATCCAGGATAATCTCCCTATTTTAAAGTCAAATGATTAGCAGTCTTACTTCCATCTTCAATCTTTTTTAAAAATTAATTTCATTTATTATTTTTCCTCTTTTTTTATTTTAAAAATGTGGAGTACAATTCAGGATTAGGCACACAAATGTTCATTATGCATGTACCCTTGTTGATGAGGTATGCCCCCTCTCCCCGGCAGATTCCCACTACTGCCAATCTTGTTTCCCACCCCTCCCCCCACCCCCGAAGCCTCTGGGCAGGTCCTTGCCAATCATTTCCTTATAAGATTACAATAATTGTTCAAGCTCTGCTTATAAGTGAGAACATGAGATACTCAGTTCTTTGTTTCTGCGAAAGATCATTCAGTATTATAGACTCTAAGTCCCTCCTGGTTGCTGTAAAGTTCATGAGTTTGTCCTTCTTTATGACTGCATAGTATTCCATCATGTATATGTATCACATTTTTTTATCCAGTCCTCTTTTGATGGAAAACACAGTTGTTTGCTAAGTTCTTATTTTACATAACAGATAATTAGCAAATTTTTCTACTATGTTATTTGAGTTTTATTCCCCCCCTCACACACACTAATTACAAGTAAATAAATACAACTTAAGCTAGCTTATGTGACTAAAACAGCTAAAGATTAGAGCTGGTTCTAGCATGACAAGACTTAATGATCCAAATCACATTATTCATATATAATCTATTTATCTTCATGATAAGCATGACTATGGTGACTTACTTTTCAGGAAGTTGGGAGTTCTTCTTTTTCTTATGTGGCAAAAATAACTTTTGATTATTCCAAGTTTACATTCTATGAATGTTAGCAACCTAACAGAAAGAGTAACTTCCCTGAAATCGTGTCTTCTGTAAGCAACCCATTGGTTGGGATCAGATTACACGTCTGTTGATCAACCGGGCTGTACTGAAATAAACATACTGTACTAACATATGAAATACATTGTGTTATACTTAAGTCATTTGTCAACCTCTGGACCTGGAGGAAAGATTCTACTTACTAGAATCACTTCAGCTGAGAATTGAGGAGCAGTGGTTTCCTGAAATGTCATTGCTAAAAGTTATCAGCTGCCTTAACAGTTATGTAGAACATACTACTTACTCCAACTCAAGACACTACATAATTAACCATGATTTGCTGATTGTTAAATCAACATTATTGGTCCAAGAGCTATTTCACCATTTACTAGTTATACATCCATGCCTACATTTTTTTTTTAACCTCCTAAGGTAGGACACAGAACCATAGATTTCCCTTTGTTTTTGTTTTTTTAATTTAAAATTGTGGGGTACAATTCAGGGTAAGGTATATAAATATTCACCATGCAGCTACCCTTATCGATGAAGTGTGCCACCCCCTTCCCCAGGCAGATATCTACTACGGTCAATGCCACTTCCCCATTCCCCCACCCCCCTCCCCGCAGTTTCCTGCCACTTTCAATCCTTTTCTAATAGTAATACAGTAGTTGTTCAAGGTCCACTTAATAATAATACAATTTATTCAGGATTTTGGAATGAAGAATTTAGCATTTTTCCTTGATTATATAAAGTAAGTACCTGGAAGAACCAAATAGTGTTCATAGATCCCATGTAACTCTACTTCTTATTTCCCACGAGACTATTTTTATCCATGTGCCAAATTCAAGACAGAGTATCACTTGATCAGTATAGGTATTTGTGGAAACAGGGTTTAGGACTTTAAAATCATAGCTTCCCTGAGCGCCAAGAATTGGTTATTTAAATTTCCAAGGGGAAAAACAGGAGTTTATATAAATCAAATTCAAGTAATAACTTTGTCTATTTGATAGTTCTCCAACTGAACTACTATATTTACTGTGGTTAGAGCAGTATTACTAAAAAAAATTACATGTAAAACAAATTATAATTTTAAATATACTAGAAGTTGACAAATATTCAACACTTCAGCAATGTCATTTTATTTTGTCCCTTGCCTGAAGAATTTTAATTATGCAAAAGTTGTAATAATTTATAGAATTTACTATATATTAAGTTACCTTAAAGAACTTTGTTCTTAAATCAATCCGAGCTAATATATGAAACAAAATACTTTTGTTTTCACTATGGTAGCAAACATATACATAAAATGTTATCTGAATGTAAAATACCTTCTAAGTAATTTTATGTGCTGAGATCTATTATATTCAGTCTTTAGAAAATAACTGCACTAAAATGAATTTATCTTCTGTAGTGTATAATAGTCTGCATACCCATCCATTTAAAAAAATTGTAAAACACTGACAGATAAGTATCTTATCGCATCGATAAATGCATTCAATGTAATGTTAGAGCCGGGCTCGGTGGCTCAGCCTGTAATCCCGCGCCTTTGGGAGGCTGAGGTGAGTGGATTGCCTGAGCCCGCGGGTTCGAGACCCGCCTGGGCAGCGAGACCTCATCTCTACAATAAATCAAAAAATCAACCGGGTGTGGTAGCGCGCGCCTGTAATTCTGGCTACTCGGAAGGCTGAGGCGGAAGGATCGCCGGAGCCCAGCAGGTCGAGGCTGCGGTGGCCGAGAGCGGTCACTGCACTCTAGTCTGGGTGACAGAGTGAGTCAGTCTCTCTCTCTCTCTCTCTCTCTCTCTCTCTCTCTCTCTCTCTCTCTCTTCTCTCTCTCTCTCTCTCTCTCTCGCTCTCTCTCTCTCCCTCCCTCCCTCCCTCCCTCCCTCCCTCCCTCTCTCTCTCTCTCTCTCTCTCTCTCCCTCCCTCTCTCTCTTTCTTTTTTTGAGTTGGAGTCTCACTCTGTTGCCCAGACTGGAGTGCAGTGGCCGCTCCCGGCCAAAGCAGCCTCGACCTGGTGGGCTCCGGCGATCCTTCCGCCTCAGCCTTCCAAGTAGCCCGCGCTACCACGCCCGGCTAATTTTTGGTTTGTTGTAGAGGTGAAGTCTCGCCAATTACCCAGACGGGTCTCGAACCCGCGGGCTCAGGCAATCCACTCACCTCAGCCTCCCAAAGGTGCGGGATTACAGGCTGAGCCACCGAGCCCGACTCTCTTTCTATCATGTAGCAACTAACAATGGATAAAAGGCTTTTTATGAAAATTTTTTTAGTGACCCAGAATCAAAAATTAATGTTATAGTGACATTATGTTTTTTCAAATTTGAACATTGAAAAAACTTATATAAGCAATTGTATTGAAGTCCAAGTTCATTCATAGCAACTCTACTTAATCAGAAATTTTAAGTGAAAATATTAAGGAACCATGCTCATCTCTCATCATTATCTTTACAGAAGCATCTTCATAATTTATTATTATTTTTAATGATTTATTTATTTATCAGTGTGTTGGGTACAAGTGAAGATTTACTACATAAGTAAGCTGCATGCAGATGAAATCTAGGCTTCTAGGTAGCCCTCACTGCCCTGGTAGTAGACAAAGTATACTTTGTGTTGTCTCATTTCCCCCATCCTTCTTCCATCCCTCCCTCCCCTAGCACCACCCTCTTCCTTCTCTCCTGCCCCTAGCCATTCACAGGGACTGCTAAGCCCACCCTTGTGCTAATATGACTAGTGTGCTAATGCTGACTAGAGCCCACTTATCGGTGGGAACATACGATATTTACCTATTTGCTTCTGTGGTAGTTCACTATGTGTCTGACAAACTCTTAACACCCATGATCTACAAGGAACCCAAATGAAGTAAAAGCACAAAGCAAAAAATAAAACAGCCCCACTAAAAAGTGGGCAAATGACATGAGCAGACACTTCTCAAAAGACAACATACAAGCAAACAACAGAAATGTTAAAAATGTGCATCCTCACTAATCATCATAGAAACGCAAATCAAAACTAAAATAAGACACTAACTACCGTAATGATAGCTATTATTAATAAGTCAAAAAACAACAGGTGGTGGCACGGCTATGGAGAAAAGGGAATGCTACTACACTGTTGGTGGGAATGTAAAGTAGTTTAACCTCTTTGGAAAGCAGTGTGGTGATTTCTGTAATTTAATAAATTCATGGCCAATAAGACTGAAAACATATTTTGGTAAAACCTGACTAATCTATATCAAAATTTTTCTTGTAAATACACACTGATTTATCTTTTTAAATCTTTTTTCTTTCTTTTTTCTATTTTATTTTATTTTACAATATTGGGCTACAGGTGAGGATTTACTGCATAAGTCAATTGTGTGCAGGTGAGGTTTGGGTTTCTATTGGGCCCTCTCTCCTCCTGATAGTCGACCTGGAACCAGTGTGCTGTTTTATGCCCTTATCCTTACTCCCCCCCTCTTTAGCAGTAAAAACTAATGTCTTAAGAGCTAAATATATCAGACTCATGACGCACCAGCTGATTACCATTAAATAAGTACTTTTACTTCATTACTTTTATTAGCGTGTAATTTAATTGCATTTATCCTTGAAGTTTATAATTAAAGATTGTGTGCCCACTGGCTTTATGTCCTTATGATTGTTTCATGTTGTACTTGTGATTATATCCAGAAAGCTGTTAAAGATAATTTATAGAGAATTTGTGAGGGTATGTGCTAACTTGAAGACAATACACATAAAGAAGGCAGTAATAGTTGAGAGCTATCAGGAAAAAAAAGTTAGCTCTTTTATTTGAAGCAAGATACAGAGGGGCAGGTCTCCATGGCTCAACCTGTAATCCCAGTACTTTGGGAGGCCTAGGCAAGTGGATTGCCAGATCCTGTGCGTTCCAGACCGGCCCAGGCAATTTAGCAAGACCTCGTGTTTCTACCATAAACAGAAAATTAGACGGGTTTGGTAGCGCGAGCCCTTAGTTCTTTCTGGCCGCTTGGAAGACTGAGGCAGAAGGATCACGGGAGTCCAGCAGGACGACGCTGGAGTGGCCGTGAGCCTACGTGCCACTGCACTCCAGCCTGGGTGACTGAGTGAGACTCCGACTCAAAAAAGAAAAAAAAAAAAAGATACAGAGGCAGAGGTTAAAAAACCATATAAAAGTAGGTGAATGTTATAAATCTCATAGAAAAGTCAGTTTGGAAAAAATGGTAAATTGCATTTTAGTATTTTAATTTTGAGGTAATAGTATGTTACCTGTTCCGATAACTAGAGTGTGGATGATCCACCATTGGGACAAAATAAAAATAGGATAAACCTGCATAGAAGGACATATAGGTATGCAATATCAAACTAAGCAGAGGTGAGGGAAAGTAAGAGAGTAAGAAAAGTAATAATTAAACATCAGAATGAAATACAAAATGTAGAAAGGCTTCAAAACCAATAAAGTAGGATATTTGCTGACATTTGGTCATACCCATAGCTATAGATTAGATCCTTAAATTGGACCTAAATAAATAAGGAACATTTTTCTTTTCTTTCAGCTCTTAAGAATTTGTGTCCATGCAGTTGAGCATGGGCACTGCATATTTTCAAAGATTATGACTGACAAAAGAAAGTGAAACAGACAATAGAAATTCAAATTTGATTTCAAAATGAAAGCACAGACATTTTAATGTATAACAAAATAAGGCAAATATCTTTTATGACATTCATGAGTATTTCTAATATACATTTTTAACAAAAATCTTTTACTTGAATATTTTTACTTACTTTTAGTTGTAAGTTCCTCTTAAATTCATTATGCATGTATCTCTTTTCTACATTTATATCATAAGCTAGAAATAAAATTCTGTTTCTCCATGTCTTATGTGATTTAGCTACTGCTAGCCCCAGCAAGTGAATAACTAAAATTCAGTACAGAGGTTGCACGAGTTGTTATATTTTTAACATATGTCAAATTGAATGTAGATGTATAGAGAAGAGGGGAGTAAGGCTTTGAGGAAGCAAAAAATGGAAAAAGAAATAGATTTTTCCACTACTAAAATTCAGCAGTAATTTTCATCCACACTGTATATTATTTTGTCACTCATCACTCTGGGCTTATATTGCTAGTTATTTTTCATGTGTATCTGTTTTATTTCTCCATTACAATAATAATCTAGTTGAGACCAATGACTGTGACATACATTTTTGCTTTCAAAGCAAGCACAGTAATGATTGAAAACACTGGTTTTGGAGCAAGACTAGCTAGGCTCATATATCATGACTTTATCACCATCCAGCTTTGCAATTTAAAGAAAGTTTCATTCTACTGATGTCTTTATTTCTTTATCTGTAAAATTGTATAACTATTCATCAAAAAATTGTTATTAGAATTAAATTAATTTATTATATTAACTACTTTAACAGTTTGCTGCATCATAAGAAGCATGTAAATATTAGTTATTACCATACATTTTGTATTCTTGGATTGAGAGAAAAGATTGATAAAAAGAAAAAGTGAAGTTATTGAAACTAATGGGAAGTTGTAATGTAATAATTTATAAAAGAACAAAGATGAAAAACAAGGTGTCATTATAGCATCACAGTTAAGAACACTGCTCTGCAAATCTATAACCCTTGGCCAAAATGCCAGGCTTCTTAACTCCTCCAAAATTTATTTTTCTAATATGTAAATTGGTGAGAATAATTATACCATACCAAAAACTTATTCTGATGTATAAATAAGAGTGTGATTTTCTTTGCGTGTATAGCTTAGCACTGTGCCTGGCATATTGTTAGCACACATGCAGCAGATATTAACTAATATTAAAATTAAATAGTAAATTACCTTTTAACATCAGGATTACTGTGTTATGGATTTATAATTATTTAGGGGACCCAGTAGTCTAACTAATTGTGTAACAAGCTGCAACACTATATTCAATGTATCCATATTCGCCTCTGAAACACAAGATAGATTGAATGCAAATACTACAAAAATGGGCTCTTTGAATTTCCATGTGCACAAACAGGTGTTTAATGTTTAATTCATGAAGATTCAGGACAAATATCTCAAGTACTGAATGCATAAGAAAGTTGTGAAACACACATAAGTGGAAAAACTATCACCATTTGTAGATAAAACATAATTAACATATGGAAATTTAATTAATTGAATTATTAATTTGAATTTAACTAAAAACCATTTACATTGATTTGTTCATTTCTGAATAAATAATATAGAATGCTGAAATTTTATCAACCTGAAGAGGGGATACAGTAGAACTCATGCAAGGGTTATGCAAGTATTATTTTAAATCAATGTAAAAATTATTTTGAATGAAAATTATATTTCATAACTCTCTTCTTCAATTTTGACATTACTGTATAGGCTTATTAATTTTGGCAGTGACTCTAAAAAGTGTTTATGATACAACAGCTGGCTTTAAATCTAAATACAATCAAGGTAAATGAACATATAGTGTTATACTTTCATAAAACATTTTTTTCTATACTCCACATTCTACTCTTATTTTATTGGTGCTTACTAGAATGAATATTGATTATATTCAATATTAAGGTAAGGCACTCTAGTATTTGTGACATAACTCTGTGAGGGAAAGAGGATCCTGTATGACAGATTCAAATTGCACAGTACCACGTACAAGGTTGAAGTCAGTTTCTCCTACACAAAGTGTAAGGATCTATCCTCTGAGGCAAAATTTACTTTGTCTTTCTTAAAGTGTTTTGCTATTATCAAAACAATGTAGTTGTTATGAAAGTATAGAAATAAAATCTGTCTATGCAGGCAAATTTTATATCTAATCTCTTACCTGTATTTTAATTTACATTGTACAGTAAAAACACTACATATGTATATGCATATATACATATAAAACACAATACATACATATAGGTGTATACAAGTATACATATATTTATGTATCTATGTCTATGTAAAAAAGACAGAAAGAGATTATTTCATCCATGAAATTCAGAATTGACTTCCTTTGCTTTCTATCAAGAAAAACATCAAATGAAATAAAGCAAGCAATACCTTAATATGCAGGTCAGGAAATTGCCAATATCAAGATTAATTATGTGCTCCAGTGTGATTCTTTGGGGTTTATCTTAAAACTTCATTTCTACGCCGCTATAAAGAAGAACAAACATATGGACGTCACAGCAACTTGGATAGATTTACAATCTATCATACTCAGTGATCTATCACAGAAAC
Source organism: Cephalopachus bancanus (assembly GCA_027257055.1). NCBI lineage: Eukaryota > Metazoa > Chordata > Mammalia > Primates > Tarsiidae > Cephalopachus > Cephalopachus bancanus. The sequence continues at coordinate 8,685,400 of JAPVLO010000041.1, forward strand.
AAATAATAGAGTACCACATGTTCTCACTCATTAGTGGACCCTGAACATTTACCATAATAGTATAAGAAAGGGATGGGCAGGCAACCCCCTCGGGTCCCCTCCCACTCTGAGAGCCTTTCTGTCCTCTCAATAAATCCTGCTTCCTTAAAAAAGAAAGAAAGAAAGAGAGAGAGAGAGAGAGAGAAAGAGAAAGACAGAGAAAGAGAAAGACAGAGAAAGAAAGAAAGAAAGAAAGAAAGAAAGAAAGAAAGAAAGAAAGAAAGAAAGAAAGAAAGAAAGAAAGAAAGAAAGAAAGAAAGAAAGAAAGGGATGGGCAGCAGCAGGATACTGCCAGGGTTGGTGTGGGGAGGGGGAAACAGCATCAATAAGGATACCTAATCTCAAACCAGGCAAAATGGGGAACAAAGGTAGGCCCAAACTGTACCTGTACAATAACTATTTGCATACTTAATCCTGAATTGTACTCCACATCTTTAAAATAAAATAACTCTCACATTACAATATTGGAAACATTTTTTTAAGTGCTTTATCAAAAGTAGAAAGGGCATTTAAAATGAAGTGACCCAGAAAATAAAACATTCTACTGTGAAACATTCTGAGTCAGTTTTCTAGGCATTTAATATCTATTCACAGAGAGAAATCACTCCTTTGCACATGAGTAAAAGGTATATTTTGTTTTCTAGGCCACTGTAAGACCATTTTATTTTTACTGCCAAACATCACTCTCTTTCTAGTATAAGTAGTGTCATAACATATGCCAGCTAGAGAATGGTACAGTATATAAATCCCCAGTGATTTTGGTTATGATAGAGACAGAAGAAAGAAGAAGTTTCAAAAATATAGTCCTGTCTCTGAAGAAATGGGCATTTTATTTTAGGCATGGTGAGGGGAATGAACTAGTTAATGAAGTGAAGTGTGTCCTCTACATGCCTTCCCATCCCTGTCTCTGGTGTTGAAATGAATATCCATAGGCTATGAACATCAAGGAAATAAAAAGTCTCTTTATCTTAATATGATATTATTGCCTTACACATAACAATTGGATAGCTAAACATTTATTAACATTAAAATATAATTGAGAATAAAAACTATCTCATACTTCTTTTTTTCAGTAGTCCACATGTTTAGAATTTGCAGTGACTTGCTGTCTTGTTCGGCTTGAGAACACGAAAGAAAAATGTACAGGATGTTTCCCATGAAAATTGTTCAGGAAAGTTGTAGTGAAAGGTGAAAATCTCTCCCAAATGTTTGGGCTACTGGAAAAAAGAATAGTTGGACACTGACTTTGACACTTCTTAGATTTGCGAGGGTACCAAGGCAGTGTAAAAATTGAACCTATGTAAAACTGAGTACCATTTATCACATGGTTAAGTAACAATAATTAACCACTGGATTTCATCCTTAATGTTGCAAACATCCCAATGGTATTATTATTCCCATTTTAAAAGACATTAAAGTAAACCTAAAAGAGATCAACAACATGGGGGAACTATTTCTCTAGTAAATGGGAGAACTGGGATCTGAATATAGATCTGATACCAAACTAGGTACTTCCGTTGTCATATCATTTAATTTTTTTAATAGTATATTCTTGAGATGTGTAAATGTCACCTAAGATGTCAAAATAATGCTAGAAAATAGAAAAATAAAAATATGTATTAATATGCTTGGAATCATTAATTCCTTAGAAATACTGATGTAGCTAATTAATTTCTCGAGATAAGTGATGTATAAATGAATAACATAGGTAACAGTGCCTGTACCTGGAAAATTACCAATAGAAAATTGGATAAAAAGTGAGATTGGACATGTGAAGTGCTTTTACTTATTACTACTAGGATACGTCATAAAAATAAGAAATTTGGGTCTTGCTAAGCTATGGCTGTGGCCATGTGCTCTTTGAGTTATGGTCAGGCCATGTTGCCTAGATTTGGCCCCCTCCCCTACCTTGGGGAGGTGAATCTCCTCTTTGTCTCTCTCTCTTTTTCTAATTTAGCTTTAAATAAAGTATATTTTCTAAGCTAAAAAAAATGAGAAATTTGTCTCCAGCTACAATAAAAATGATATTAAACAGTTAATGCAAAATCATAGACACTAATCTCTGAGATATTTAATACAACACAGGATCAAAACAAGTAGAAAACATCAATATCTCTGTTATGGTCACATAATAATTGCTATAAATCTGACTCAAATGTAAAATTATATTAGTAAAAATGTTCTAAAAATGTATATACTGTCCAAGAAATCTGTCAAAATGAGTTTGTCAAATGATGTATTAAATGCAACATACTGTATCTTACTTTCATTTCTATTAGTATCAAAAATAATGAGGCAATTTAGATGGATTTTAGAAGTGGGTCAACTGTTTTACAAGAGTAATGTCTACTATATCTCACTTTAAAAATGCTTTAAGCCACAAATTAGTTTAACTAAGTATCTTATTGATTTCATAGATAGACGGTAAATTTATTGATGACCAACTTGCTGTTGTAAAGATAGCTTGCACTCATCAATAATATAAAAAGTTTCTCTGCTCTGAATAATATTTTTGTCATTTTTCATATTTGATTATGATGAAATAGTAATCATATATCTCATATAACTCTTTCTAATATATTATACATGTGAACCAACTTAAAAGGTCTTCAAGGTGAATGTAATATGGTAAATTGAGGAAATATAGATACATTGAAAGAACAAGAAATTAATTTATATTTGTATGAAAAAGAGGAAAATATCAAAAGCCATTGACTTTTTTTAAAAGAAATGGCGGTATAAACATTAAAGGGTCTTAACTTTGTTAAAAATAGATGCTATAAAACTTTGAAAATTGTCTTATGACAACTACTATAACTGAAGAAGTGATTGTTTTAGATTAACTGTGCAAAATAGAAAAAAATGCTTGTAGGCTACATAAGTAAAAATGCATTAGTAAAAATAGTTTCTCAACTCCAGTAGAGAAGCAGTAAGATCTGTTAAATAAAAAATATATTTAAAATGGTTATGATTGTGTTTTTTAATGTCTTTCACAAAATATGTTTGTCACTCTTAAGGTGTTAACTCGAAAATTTGGTATCAGAAAAGTAACATGCTGGCCTGATGTGGTGTCTCAAGCCTGTAATCCCAGCACTTTGGGAAGCCGAGTCCAGTGGATTGGCTAGGCTCAGGGGTTTGAGACCAGCCCGGGCAACTTGGTGAGATATCGTCTCTACAATAAATTAAAAAGAAAAAAAAATGCTGGGCAAAGTAGCACACCTGTAGTTCCAGCTAGTTGGAGGTCTGAGGTGGAAGGATCACCTGAGTCCAGCAGGTCAAGGCTGTGGTGGCAGGGAGCATGCTATTGTCCTCCACCCTGGGTGACAGTGTGAGATTCCAACTCAGAAAAAAAAGAAAAAAGAAAAGTAATATGCTAAAAATGAAGATATATTAAAAGTATAATTAAGAAAGATGATATCTTGTATAAGATACACTTATGCATTCATTTGCTATAGCAAATTTTAAAAAATGAAAGGATGAGAAAATAAAGAGGGGATGGGAGAAATTTAATCCTGCCAAAAGAAAAAAGTCTATAATCTAAACACTACAAAAATGTGCACACTGTGGGTTTCCCCTTCTCAGAAAAATCACCACTCAGTAGGTCAGACTACAATTGTAGGACATTACTGATTGTTTGCTTTACTTCATTCACTAAATCAACAAATTCTGTTGATTTTACCGTCTCATTATGTCCTCAAAACAATACATTTTCAACTCCTCTAAAACTACCACCTTGGACCTAGCCATTATCACTTATTACTCAGACCATTGGCATAGCATCCTAACATTTTATCCTGCTTTCATGCTTGCTCACCGGCAGAATATTTTTCCCACATCTAGCAAAGTAATCCTTATACAATGTAATTCACATTACATGACTCTCCAGCTCCCAGATCTCAATAGTTTTTGATCTGAAGTTTCCCCTCATACAGCTTTTCTATGTTACCTGATTTTTGTTGTTGTTGTTGTTGATGATGTTTTATTAACAAAAACTTAAAAATGGATAAAAAAAAAAATTAGTGGCTCCTCTGCTACACGAAACCAGTCCATGAGCTGGTGTTAGCCTGAGAGCTTTAGTTGACTAATCCCTAAATCGATGTTTGAACCATGCTCAAAGACGTGTGGCCCTGTCTATACCTTATCACTGCTCTGGTAGCATCTGTGTGGTCCCCATTTATTATCAGCCCTTAAGCTGCATTGGCCTCTTCTTTTTTTCTTGCTAAAATAAAATTTGTACTTCAAGGTTTTTAGACCTGATGTTCCCTCTGATTGTAACATTCTACTTCCACATATTCACAAGACTAACACTTGTACTTTTTTAAAGGTTATGTTCAAATAAAGGTAACTCCTAAATCTCCTACGTTTTGTAGGTTATCCAAAATAAAATTCTTGGCTAGTCCCTTTTTTTTTTTTTTTTTGAGTTGGAGTCTCACTCGGTCGCCCAGGCTGGAGTGCAGTGGCCATTCCCGGTCACCGCAGCCTCGACCTGCTGGGCTCCGGGATCCTTCCGCCTCAGCCTTCCAAGTAGCCAGAATTACAGGCATGCGCTACCATGCCCGGCTGATTTTTTGATTTATTGTAGAGATGAGATCTTGCTGCCCAGACGGGTCTCGAACCCGCTGACTCAGGCAATCCACTCACCTCAGCCTCCCAAAGGCGCGGGATTACAGGCTGAGCCACCGAGTCCGGCTTGGCTAGGCTCTTTTAACTTGCCTTAATCTATTTCTATTTAAGTCTCATAATGAGATATTATATGTTATGAACTTCTCTTTGCTTTGCAACACCCACTCTGGATTATACGTCCTCTCTATGTATGGACTTTGACCATCTTGTTCATTACATGTTCAAACAAGAGAAATAGGTAAATAAGTTCTTAATAAATATTTGTCAAATATAGAAAAAATGTGTTCATCCAAATTGATTGTTTAATGCAAAATGTAAACAAAATTAGAAGTCTAGTTTATAGAATGATTCAATAACGTTTTAGGACACCTAAGTTGATGTACTAAGTAGTTTATCAAAAGCTTGAATATGTCTAACATCTGATGAGGTACAAAGAATCAAAGTGCACATTGCATAGACTTTTGTTTTGCCTCAGACATTAGTAGTTCTGAACTTCTATGCATTAGACAACAGCATCTATTAAATTCCAAGTACATTTTCACTTTTTCATTTTTTAACTTGTTTAAACAGTGTTTTTTCCATGATTCTGTGCTTCAAAATTTTGTATTGATACTACTACCACAAAAATAAATCATTTTACCTTAAAGAATCGCAAAACTGACTTTCTATTTGAATTCATAAATGTTTACTTTGATTTCTTAATTTTATGAAAAACAATTTGTCTACTATTGGAATTAATTTAACTCATTTTCAATTTAACAAATTTGATAAAAGAAAAATTATTGGATGATTTTGAAGCTCTCGTGTAGTAATGGAACCAATATCTATTGGCTAACTTTTTGTAGGTATTTGCAAGAAATCTTGAAATAAAAATGATCAAATCTAACTTTGAAAACGCCATTTGACTTAAATAAAAATTCATACTTCACAAATGCTAAGCAAGTATACCTTACATGTTTGTTTGTATCAAACCTTTGTTATAGAGTTCAGTCTTCTTATTATAGCCAATAACTTTTGTAATTGATGCTATTGCTTCTTTAGCAATTTTACATTTTTCCTTCTGCTTTCCTTTTAGCTAGTGATAAGTATGGAAATGTCAACAGACTGTGTGCAAATAACACACTATTCATTAGCTTTCTTGAGAAATTGAAATTCAACTCCACTTGTTATTATAAGTGCATTTTTGTGGAGCTAGGCTGTTCATTTGCTGCAGAAGTTTGTGGCTTAAAAATAAATAAGCACTAAAATACTAAATAATAATGATCATTCGTTATAGGTTTGCACCAAACAATAACTGATAAGTTCTGTGTTGCAAGACTTCTCAGACCACACTTTATTGCTCTATGGCAGGGCTGCTGAGTCTATGTTTGCTGTACTTATTTCATGGGCTCCAAAACAATAACTGTCTTGTTTACCCATGACCCTTCCAAGTACCATCAGTCTTCGTAGGCTTCTGCAGCTCACAGGCCACACCAAAGCCCACAGCCCATCTAGCTGAATGGTCAAGTGGGGCCTTAAACAAACAGTTCTATACATTTCTCCCACTACTGCCTTGCCAGAGGACAGTCCTATACACTGTAAAGCATTACTTGGAGTTCTTCAACTTCTGAAAAGTATTAGAAAAAGTGAATTGTACCTGATGATATATTTGACATGTGTTAGAGTAAGAATTGTGTTTATCTATTCATGTTTCCAGTTGGAAGTACAAAGTGAAGATATACCAAAATAATCCTGACTTGTTTTTCTGTAACTATTAATAATAACATTTTGATTAAAAAATCAAGAACAAAGGCTGAACAAAAGTGATACTAAGAAAATATAGCTAAACTATGACTAATGATAGTATACTTCACTAGACACCACCAACGTCTTAGCAAATTACCTTCTGCCAATGGCATTCAGTTGATAATATATATGACATAAAGTACACGTTTAGTTTTGTTATTGTTATTCTCTCTCTCTCTCTCTCTCTCTCTTCTTCTCTCCTCTCTCTTCCTAAAAGGGAACAAGTTTTAGTTTTTGAGTTTAATTACTGCTGTTGTTTTAAGTTCAGTTTAGTTTTGTTTTGTGTTTCTTTTTTTTTTTTTAGACGAGGTCTTGCTATGACGCACAGGTTGATCTAGAACTCCTGGGCTCAAGTAATCCTCCCACATAGCTGAGATTACAGATGCTGAAACCAGCTTGTTTTTGGTGAATTTATTGGGTGTCTCTAGCACTTTATCTTAAAAGATGTATTGTGTACATGTTTCAGGAATATTTCTGGGACTTGTCTCAGAATTTTTATCTCAGAATTGGTATTTCATCAATGATAACTTTACAATAAATATCAAGTTGTGCAAATATCTATAATTTTAATAGTATTAAAATAATTCATATATAATCTTAATCAAAGCGATATCACTGCTCCTTAAAAAACTTAGTATTTCTAAAATGGAACATAAATAATGATAATTGGTGTCATGTAAAATATATGATATTAAGATTGGGTTCTAATATTAATTCTATAACTTTATAGTTTTTGATAATGAATAAGTGACAATTTCAAACTTCCTCTGCAATAATAATACACATATATACCATATAATACATTTATAATATATTTGAACATCAGATGAGAATATAGATGTGAAACCACAAGGAAGCAGTCCATATTTAGAGAAATCAAGAGTCATGCAGTAATTTCTTTCTTGGTACATAGTTTCTGCCCACCTGGGTTGGATACAGTCCATTGGTTCATTCTGCTTTAAAAGTCACAAAAAGTTAAATGCCCTCCAGGCTTTTCCTCGCTATCTTGTCTGCTTTGTCACTGAGTTTTGTTGAATGATTTCCTAAGTAGACTGCACATAGTTCATCTCTACAAACTAAAAACAAATCATTTTCTTCTCAATAAAACCCCACAGTTTTCCTCCTGTCTCCTCGCCACAGATTACCTGCCGCTTGAATTAAAATAGTACTAGCAGTAGTTACATCATTTAACATTCACATTATGCTTACTATTTACACTTCCCTAGTGCTTATTGTTTGCTAGGCATCAGTATAGGTAATTTACATCTACCAATATCATTCTGACAACATGGGATAAATGTGCTTTACATATCTGATTATGGATGAAGAAAGTAAGGACAAAGAGTTTAAATAACTTGTCCAAGCTTGTCAGTGACAAAGCCAAAACATAATTTCAGGTAGATTGATTTTAGAGTTTGTGTTATTCACTACTATGATATGTTGTGTGCGTGTACAAAATTAAAAAAATGCATGTGTGTTAAGTGTGTGTGGGATGTGCATGCGTATGTGTTTAGGTAGTGAGCTAAATCTGTCTCTTAATGGTAGATACAGAAAAGTAGGATATAAGAGTAATTTTACGCTTTGTAGGAATTTTTATTTGCTTGTTATTGGTGTCCTTTTCATTTTGTTTCATTTCCAAATATCTAAAAGTAAAATAGCTCACATGGCACAATTATAATCTTTCTAATATACCTCTTGGAGCCTATGTATGAAATAAGCATCTAGTGGTAAAAAAAAGTATTTGAACCTCACACTGCCAAAAATCTTGTATTCGCCCAGATTTTGTTATGCATTGCAAAGGTCTCTTTCAGAGTGTTTGCTGAGACACAAGATGCACTTCATTATACCCAAATGCTGAATCTTCCCCTCAATTACCAGAGTTTGAAGAAGAATAAGCCTACCAATGAAGATGACACCATAGAGACTTCAGTCTAGTGAATAGTGGTAGAATAACAATAAAACTGCCCACATTTTGGATTATTTGTAAGATAGATTCCTACATAAATGTCTATTTATTAAAATTATTTTGTTTATAAGACGACTTCAAAGATCTAGTCAGCTCCACAAATCATACAGTTTTTAAAACTATTTGATTAGATTTTTTCTTAAATATTTTTATATTAAATATAATTTTTAAATGTCCTGTATGCATTGAATCATAAAATAATCTTTGAATTTAGGGTTATATCCTCACATTTTAGCCTTCTTCCTTAAACAATTCAAATTTGTTAAAGGATGTGATTGTTTCAGAAAATTATTGTCAATAAATTTAAAATAGCCATTGAAAACAAATGTATAAAAATGGTTAGTGATGAAGTTCCTGTAAACCTCTACTTATACACAGATGCTACATTATCTGGTATAATTATGGTTCAATGTGCCAATTTTGTCCTAATAGAAAAATTTTGACCCATAATGTATTATTAGCACCATAAAAAAGAAATATCAATTGGCGTATTTTAAGAGAGTTCAAATTAAACACACAATTTAAATTGAAATCATTAAATTACTTTAGAAAACCTATTTGCTTAATTACCATAAGCTAAAGAGTATGGCTAACCCAATACTGTCAAGTTTTAATCTCTTAAATACTGTTGACATTGTAAAGTGCCACTTTGAAACTCAGGTTTTTGAAATAAAAATATGTCTTTGTCATGTAATAGCTTTTACTCTTTTTGTTTTCTGTCTTGATTTTTTAAACATGTTTTTGTATGACAAAGTTTCTGTATTTCAAATCTTAAAGCTTCAAAAAAATTATGGCATAAACTCTTTCAAAACCAATCTTTCAAAATGATTTTAAACTTTTGGACCAAAGAAAAGGTAAATAATTATTAAAATATTCTTGCCAAACTCAATAAATTATAAATTCTAAAATCTCACACTTATTTAGATATTACTTTTCCCAGCACAGCTTTTTCATGCCTTGTTCTTGCCCCTGAAATGGTCTTTCTCTCAAACTTCTACTCTCTTTGCATATTAGGCCTTAGTTTAATATCACCTCACCAGAACTGCTCTGCTTTAAATTAAATCAGACTTTCTAAATTAAGTCGGACTTTAAATGCTCTGCTTTAAATTAAGTCAGACTACCTAAATTAAGTCAGACTTTCTAATCTGAGTGTAAAATAGTCGCTGGCATAATCTCTTCAAAGTCAACATCCAGTAAAGCTTATAAATACTTTTTTTCTCTCTCTTTTTCTACTGAGTGTGGTTTTCCCCCACGAGGATGATGACAGCCAAAGTGTTTTTGTTCCTCCCGTTTTAACATAAGCTAGAACAGATTGAATAGTAAGCGTGTTAGCATAAAACAATTTAAACATCTTTATAAAGATACCTGGAAGGGGTAGAGAGGGTGGTCTTATTGATACTATAAGGCTGAGTGAGGAAAACCTGTATAATTTGTCCATTTGCAATGATGTAATGTCTTATTTATGCTCAAGGATACTTTTTGTATTAAAGGGAAATTTAGCCTGTGACTGAAAAGTGAGTTGTGAGTATTTCCACAGGATGTCATTTGATTTATGCTTACGATATTTTTCCATGAAGACAATTTTATAATATGCAAATAAATTTACAGTCTATTATTTTATAGTTTCTGTGTTTTTGTCATATTAGAAAGACATCCTCACATCTAATTTATGATATTAATCTTATCCGACTTACAACATTCTATTCATTTCTGTAGTGCAGAACTGAGAACAATTCCTGATTCATAGCAGACACAAAATAAATTGCTGTTGGATGAATGAACCAGTGAATAAAAATGAATTACTGCAATAGCCCTTAACTATTCCTGCTTTTTTAAAAATAATAAATCTACTTCTAACTTAATTCTTCTAAAGCACGTTCTAATCAATTTATATCTCACTGGAACCATTCAAATTAAAATCTTCTGTCTCAATTATGTAGAATTCAGGCTCCTTTGCCATTGTAAGCAGTCCTTTTGTGACCCATTCCCCAACTCTTCCACAATCTGTACAATTGGAGGTAACCCATGTTATTTACAGATTGTTAAATGGGTTGCGTATTTTCTTAGCTTTCGATATTTGTTATTCTGATTTTCTCTCTTTTTGCTTTCTGGAATTTATCTCTTTTTTTGAGTTGGAGTCTCATTCTGTCGCCCATACTGGAGTGCAGTGGCCGCTCCCGGCCACCGCAGCCTCGACTTGCTGGGCTCCGGCGATCCTTCCTCCTCAGCCTTCCAAGTAGCTGGAACTACAGGCGCGCGTTACCACGCCCAGCTAATTTTTGATTTATTGCAGAGATGAGGTCTTGCCAAGTTGCCCAGGCGGGTCTTGAGTCTTTTTTTATCTTGTGATGTTTGCCATCTTTCAAATTCCTGTCCAAGCTCTCAGTGTTTTTTGAAGTCATTTTGTGACTTCTTCCTGACCACTTTCCTCCCTGAATCTCTTTAGCACTCCAGAAAGTTCTAGTGATTTATTCCATTCTGCTTTAATTATAGCTATATGTGAATAAAAGCCCACTTATTTGATATATTGGTAAACTTCCTGAGAACAGGAATTTGTATTTACTTTTCTTTGCATCTTATACACATGTTGGCTCCATTCTGGATTTCTGAAGAACTTTGACTGCCAGTATTCAACTCAACCGGTAATAATTTTCACATCCAAATATCAAGCTAAAACATTCCTTCTAAAAATAAAAAATCAAATTTAAAATAGATTTATATTTCACGGTATTAAGAATAGTTACAAAATAATATTCCTTTAGCGAATATTTGAGAATATAATTCTTTTGGAGTAAAGATTTCCTTTGTCTGTAAAATTGAATGTTTTGGTGTCTATGATGTATTAATGTAACATAGTATAAAGAGAGAAATTATAATGTTTGGAAATGTAATAATTCATATTTGGACCCATCAGTACATGTCTTACATTAAAATCAATTTTGCATGAATTAAATACATTGTTATAATTTCTGTAATATAAAATAAATATAATTGAATATCAGATGTCTTTATTAAAGAATAAATGTTTAGTATAAAGGAATAAAGTAAATGCAAAATAAAGAGTAGGTGTTTATTGTACAGACATTTAATATCTATGTCAAATGCTGCAAAATGAATTCAAACAGCAAACTGATAAACAAATATACCCCAAAATGTAAACAATACTATTTATCTAGCACATAAAATAATTATAAAGTAGATAAAAAATGAGCAAATTGACAAAATTAACAATTTTAAAAACACAAACTCATTAAAACTTTCAACTGCATATATCTAAAAATACAGATAATGTCTTATAAATCATTATTTGTGAAATTAATTATTTTCAATATTAATAGCTAAATCAAAGAAAAATGCAATACAATGGATAGGCATGTAAAGTATAACAAACCTTTTAGAAAAGTGTTTATATGCACCCACCTTTCTTCAACTCCACCTTTTGCACACACACACAAATAATTTTTCTAATATAGAAACAAAGAATTCTTGTTTTTTCACCCTTCCCTGCCCATAACATAAAATAGTTCACTAACTCTTTGTTGGAGTTTTACCAATTTAAATATAAAGATGCAGTAAGGGCCGGGTGCAGTATCTCATGCCTGTAATCTCAGAACCTTGGGAAGCTGAGGCAGGAGCATGACTTGAGTCCTGGAATTGGAGACCAGCCTAGACAACATGTAGACATCCTCTCTACAAAGATCAAAATATTAGCTGGGTGTGATGCTGCATTCTTGCAGACCCAGTGACTTAGACGGATGGAGGCTGAGGTGAGCTATGATCATACCACCACACTGCAGCTGAGTAACAGAGTGAGACCCCCCAACATACACACACACTCTCTCTCTCTGTCTCTCTCTCTCTTTAATACACACACACACACACACACACACACACACACACACACACACGTGCAGAATGTCAGTTGGAGGTTAAAAAACATTATTAAAAAGGTTGCCAGGAAACCTGAAGTGTATTTTTTTAAATTGCAAATTATGAAACAAAAGTCAATTTTCTCCAGAACTGATACATTTCCCTGGCATTAGTCAAATGTACTTATATGACTGCTGTATGTGAAAGTATGACCTGAGATCTGAATCAAAGTAAGCAATCACTGGTCTCTGCAATATGATTCAGATGACTTTTGCTTAAATATGTATAACACAATTTTTTGTCGACCTTTGCATTTAAAAGGCTTTCAAAATTTATGAAACTACTTGCAACTCTCAAAAAATATTGCATTTTTCTAATAAAAGTTCTTTTAGGCAGAGTCCATCTAAAAGAAGTACATCCTTAATGGATAACATATATTTAAATTCTGTTCTTATTAACATACCTAAGGCCCATCTCTTGTTTTTGAACTTTTGAGTTTTGGTTACATCCTAAAGAGACAATAAATAGTCTATAAAATATAATTTAAAGAATAGTGTGTTCTGTGTGCACTCTCTCAGCAGGAAAATCTAATGACGAGATGCATACTCTTGAAGTATGCTGAAAATAATTTCATGAAGTTATTGTAGCATGCTGAGTGTAAGAAGGTCTTTTAGATTTCCAATTGGTATTATAATGATTTATAATATCCAAATGCTCTGAAGTGGCCATTCATTGCACATCTTGTTATGCAAAATAGTCAGTAAGCTTTATCCAAAGTCATACATTAATCACTTTGGTCATGAACAAAACATTGTTCCCTTAGCAGCTGTTTCTTGGATTTTATGCCCTATCATTACTAAAACTATTTTAAAAATCAGAGGCTATGTTTCTATTCGCACACTTTTGTGCTTTTATCTGGAAAAAAACTACAATATTTTGATGACATGAGTACTTAAATTTAAGAAATGACACTGATAAATAATTACAGTGACTAAGAGTTTCTTTTCATAAAAAGGATTTATTTTTGTCAAAGCTTCCTATATTACTGGCATTTTTTCTGAAACATAAATTTATTATTTTAGTTGACAATTCATATTTTATAGTTCTTATGTCACTGAAAGGAAATCAACTTTCTAAGTGTTTTTAATAAAAACAAGCACAGTATTTTAGTTATTTTTGAAAACCTCTAGTTTTTTTATATGAAGGTAAGTGGTTATGAAATCTATTCCTCAGCAATGAGGAAGAACTTATGTTATCATTTCAAAAAGACTCGAAGTATAATATCCAAAATACTTCTCAAATTATTTATTGGATTCAAGAAAGTGTTTCTTCTAACTTAAAGGGTCTTGCTCTTCCTTCCTTCCTTCCTTTCTTATTTATTTCATTCTTTTTTTCCTTTCTCATTAAATCTACTGCAGATATAATTGTGTGGCACACATCACCACTTCTCAACCATTCCACATCCTCGTCACAGCATTTATTTTCTTCCCAGATCGGTAATGAAATCTTTATACACACAAAAATATACTTCCAAATGAGTACTATTAATTCTTGAGTTAAAGTCACTTTCAACTTCCAATCTAAAATGTTATATCCTTGAATCACAGATATGCAAGACATTAGAAATTCCAATATACCGACTTTATAAACTAGTAAATTACAATTAGACAAATAATTTGGTAAAATGCCAAATAGCAGAGTGAGTCAGTTCCCTCTTTTAAAATTTGAGCCTTTTTTTTTAACTCTGGGTCCCTCCACTGTCTTATCTTTATTATGACCGCAAATAGGTGAGATTTTTATCAAGTTGAAATAAGTTGTTAGAGTTATCGCAAAAATAAAATAAAATAAAATAAAATATGAGCCACTAGGAGTTTGGGAACATATAATTAACACGGAAATGTTGGATGAAACATATAGATAGAGAGATAGTGAATTTTAACATTAAGGCTTCACAGTGCATAAAATATGATATCTTGGCCTAAGCTAGTGAAAGAATCAAATTTCCATTTTCAGAGAATAAAAGAGCTGGGGGAATCAAAAGTTTAGCATTGACCACATTAATGTTAAAATGACTGTAGATATTTAATTAGGCATGATTAAGAAAACAAGAGCCTGGAGGGATATAGGCTGAAATGTTAATTTGGGCATCTTTAGGAATTAGGTGATATTTAATTCTATAAGGCTAGATGAAAACAGCTAGGAAATTACTATATGTAGAAATGAGAAGAGATTTAAGGTCAGAGCCCTTGAGCATTTCATTATTTAGAGATGAAAAAAATGAGAAGGAACCCGCTAAAAAAGCAGTCAGAAATGTAGGAGGAAAATCAAAAAGTGAGGCATCCTGAAATCTAAACAAGAATATATACTTGTTAGGAGAGAAAAAGAAAATCAATTATGTTTTTCTACCAGTGTACCCTATGCTGATACTTTCTACTGAGAATCTCCTACTTTTATTTCTTAGCGTGTTCTGCTATCTTATCTGTCATTCAGAAAAAGGGGATGGTGATGGTATTTTGCTTTCAGGTTCTAAAAAGCATTCAAGTTGATATAAATTAAGGATCTCCTGTCATATTGTAAAGTCACAAGTTCTCTTCCACTATTAACCTCACTACCTGCTAATGTCTGTCCTTCCTCCCTCCCTCCCTTCCTGTCTTCCTTTCTTCTCTATTTTATTTTTATTTTAAAGATGTGGGGTACAATTCAGGCTTTATCAGTAAATTTAAACAACTCTCTATGATATTTGACTCGTGTACAAATTTATGTCTATAATGGTTGATTACATTATTAAAGTAGAATAATAAGTTCAAGTATTATTTGTCTTTTTTATTCTCAAGCATTTTCAGACTTCAATGGTTATATTAATGCTTTCTACTATTTCCATTTCACATACATGTGAGTGTTCATTTGTTTTATTTTAAAGAATTACCTCTACTAATTGGCAATCAATTATACAAATGCATACATTCCTTCTTATATTTATGTAGCAAAATATAACATAATTTTCTATTTTTGTCAATTTACTGTTCTCCTGTGCCTAATCATGGGTTTGCTACTCAAAGTACTTTCCTCGTGTGGATAACATTTTTGGAGACTGAAATGGCCTTTTTTGAAAATGGCAGTCTTTTTTTTCTTAATGCATTTCAAGTCAATTAATTATACAGGTATTGTCATAGGTAGAGTGGTGTTCAATAAGATCATGCCATAAATCTGTCTGCTGTTGCACATTTGATGATACTATTAAAGGGCTGAAAAACAATTAAACAATATATCTCACTAGTTAAATACTACATTACTACATCATGGGGCTCAATCATGAATAAGATTTTATAATTCAGACAAAGTTTTTCTTTGTAAATGATTTCTTCTAGGTGACAGATAAAAGTTATACATATGTACTATATGCAACAAGATGTTTTAAAGTATATATATGCTGTGGAGTGACTAAAGTTTAGTACTAGTTTGAGTTCATCAGATAACATATTCTCAAGGCATTGTGGGGAAAATTTTGTGCTTAAAAGTAACATAATGACTCCTACTCTTATTTTTTCTAGTTAATATTGAAGCAATCCAGAGCAGTTAAAAAAAACCTCATGTGTTTATTTTTGCTGCTAGATAGAAGTCTATAAGGATACTGTTGAAATATACATCTAGATAAATATTATTTCTTTTAATTTTTTAATATTCACAATAAGTAAAATATCTCAGAGTTGATACTAATTCTAAGATATAATCTTTATCCTACCTTCTATTTTTTAAAAACATATAAACTTTTTATTTATTGAAGTCAGACACTATGTAGGTTCTGATTTAAAACTCTCCAAATTTAGATAACAGAAATTTTTTTTAAAAGCAATATTTTAAGTAGTAATTTTTCTTTGGAACTATATTGATAGAGTGTATCTGTGATCAAATTAGTAAATTTTTATGTAATCACAAATTACATATACTGAAATTGTACCACTCATCTTTTATCCTCTGATCTGGAGACATTAAATGCTGTAAGTGTTCATTTATAAATCTCCTACAATTTCTGCAATATTTTATAAAATGTGTAATCGTTACTCAGAAATCATAATAAGCAACCCACTAAATTACTAAATAGGAACAAAACATAGTGCTAAATAGCTTATTTAAAATAATACTAATTGGAAGTTCAGCATTATTCAGAAATGTAGAGAACCCCCAGGGAAAATCTAGCTATTTCTGGTCTTTGATGCTACACTAAGAGCTGATGTCCAGTCAGGAGGTCATGGTAATAACTTTCCTCCTATTGCATTCATTGTTCATTAAACCGATTGAGAAACTGCATTTTATTCAGCCCTCACAGTATCCTTTTCTATAGTTGTGCTTATTAAAGTATTTTAAAGAATGATACTCATCAAGAATTTTTTAAATATGCTTTGTGGAGACTTAGAATTGTTAGAATTGTGGAAAATGTTTGAGGTGTTATCAAGGGGACACAATTGGCTTGGGGCAGGGGGTGCAGTCAGTGGGGGTAAAAATTTTGATGATCCTATCAGATCTCATCTCTAATTTGACTGAAAGGATTATACTTTCTACATATTGCTGTTAAGCTTAATTTTTATTTTAAAAAGTGACCGTATGTATTACTTATCATCTTAAAATTTTAAATGCTATCCTATCATTTTTTCTAATATACTTTGAAATATTTATTAATACTCAGTGTTGTATTAAAATGAATTTGTATGCATTTCATAATTTTTATTTTATGTAGAGATCTTTATATATCCATACAAGCAAATCATTTTGAATTTTTATGTATTCTAGATTTTAAATTTATTTCCTTTTTCATTATGTTATGTAATGCAGATTAATTTAAAAGAACTGTTTTAAAATTTCTATCTTTTTAATTATCACTGTATATTCAGTAGATCACAGGCAAAGTATGATTGTGAGAAACAAATTATAGCCTTTGTTTTCTATTAATTAAGTGCATCTGTCAATTTCATATACTCCACCTAATTTCAAGACAATGTGTTTAGGTGTTTGAAACATGTTGTCTTGCTCATCTATTTCTTTACCTATTTCTTGGTGTGTACATAAAATTTATAAATAATTAAAATACTCTCTAACTTTGAAGATCAAAACACAGTAAGAATAACAGCAATACCTAAAAGATCTTAGGTTTTATTTTGTATTATCATAAGATTATTTATTTCTCCTTTGACAAAGCATAAATGTGAAAACTGTGACCCTCAGGTATTAATGGTATAGTATCAACTTCTGAAATATAAAAATGCTACAGACTTAAAAGTTACTTTCAAGCTACATAGTTGTCCTTAATTGTCTAGAATCTATTCACAGAATCCCAACATGCCATATTTTTAAAGTCTCATTAAGGAGAATTTATTCAGTACTTCTTGTTAAGACTGGTGAAATGGCAGGCTTTAATCATAAAAAAACATGCAGGTGGAAGTGACTTTTCATTTCCTAAGAATATAACCTGGAGCATAGATGACACTATGCATTCTGAGAGTTAAGTTTTAAATCAGAACTTAAACTTGCTAGTTTCAAACTTGGACTTAAGATTACTTGCAATCTTTTGCTTTTGACCTTTCAGAATTTACAATAATTATCTCAAGCATAAAATATCATAATATAATCATAATCTGTTAGAAAATGAATTCTTGCTATACTCTGCACTAAAATAAAAACTTTATTTTTGATGTGGCATTGATCAATAACTCTGTTCTATAGGAAAATGGAAACATTATTCACTAGAAAGAATTGAAGTTGACAGACTCAGCAGTTTACTGAGGGACAAGACGCTTGGGTAAGTAGTAGTTATATTTTCCTTAAAGTTGTATCCTTTATATATATGTATTCTCCTTTGAAGAAAAATAATACATTTCACATTAAGTTGATCAACTGTATATGGAGTTTACTTTCCAGGCATTACTGAACTTCTTTAAGCAGATCTATGTTATATCTGATTCCTCTACGCCAGAAAGAAAGATTTAATCACAGAGTTAATAATAGTCTCTCTGCAAAGAACTGAAATATTAGTTGTTTCTCTTTTAAGACACATAAAGCAAGCAAACTTTCTACCCAGTTTAGGTTTATTATTCTTCATTGATTCTCTCATTCTCTTGGAGAACATTCTGGCAGTAAAGCAATAGACACATTGCATCAATCATCGTGTGTCAAAGAGCCATCAGGTCGATGGCTCTTTTTGAACTTTATTGTTTCAGAAAATCATAACTGAGTATTATAGGCAGAAGTTTGACATTTTCAGGATGAAAATAAATTTTCTTTTATGTGTTTCTGAAGTGAGGTTTGTGTTTTGATTGTTGAAGAAATGACTTTTATAAATTTGGAGTAACAAAACAAAAATTAAGATAAAATTTGGGTAACAACAGCTTTAGTGAAAGTGAAGGTTAAGGCATTATAGAGATCTGATAATCTTTTGAACCCATGGAAATAGAATCAAAAATATAATTTTTTGGAAATAGATACATAAGTAGAATAATTTCAAATAAATTGAGGTAATAATGAGTAAAATTTATTATTCAAAAACTGGAACTTAATATTTAAGAAAATCAAATATTTGTAAATATATATAATTATAACTTGGAATTTAAGATATATATACACAGCGTGTGCATAAACATATCACTTCTTATCATACATGCTTATCTTTTGCTCCTAGCTCCAAAAAGATTTAAAAAGAAAACACTGTCTATTTTGTTCCCTAGTGTATGAATACATCTGTCATAAAGCTGTGACAAAATAGGCATTCCATAAGTATTTGCTACCTGAATATTTTTAAATACTAAAAATAAAAACATTACAATTATATGTTTTATAATGTAAGTTTAAGTGTGACATAGAATGCAGTTTTATAAAGGATTTATACAATTTTGAAAATAAAGATTTGAAATAATTTTCCCTCCTAGTAATTGTGAATTTAATTTTTAATAATATACTCAAATTTTGAAAGTGCTGTAGGTTCTTTTTTGTATAAATGGCATGTCTGTGTTAGTGTATTTAAATGCATGAGGCTTAATATATTCAACCATCACCTTGTTTCTCATATAAATGTATTTAAATTATTTAATGATATATTTCAGATATAATTTTTATGCAAGAAATCATACAATTTTTAAAAACTCCTTTTTTGTTCATGAGTATATAAATCATGAAAAAAGTCATTGAAAAGAGAAAAATCATATAATAAATTTTCTTACTATTTATTACTCAAGATATAGACTTTCTCTCAGGCTATTCAAACAAAAATGTAGCATATGTAGCTTATTGCCTAAGAATTATTAATGGCATGTTTTCATATGTACAAATAAACAGATAGATGACAGAGAAGTAGGTAGGTAGATAGACTGACAGACAGATAGATAATCATAGGTCAATATCAAAATTATCAGAGCAAACACTCCTACATGACAAGTCCTAATTCTCTATCCTTCTATAAAATAAATTCCTTGAAGGATGAAAGTGAATATTCCTCGTGTATACCTCCCCATTTCACTTGTATGATAGGGGTGTATTCAAATGTTGACTGATAAATATAAGGCCATTATAACTCTATCTTTTCAGAAGTTTTGAAAAACCGTTATCATTTTTAAAAGACATCTTTTCAATTATCCTTTTAAAAATTGTGTGTATTTTAATTTTGTTTACATTAGTATAAAGAAAATCTGTTTCTCTCCTTGGGCAATTGATACAGTGTTTGCACTGGTATGTGACAAATTAGCAAGGACACATTCAAATTAAGAAAGAACTTTGATAATTTTACAGAAATCTCTTAAATATGTATATCAATTACTTAAGCTTTCTGAGATATTATCTTTCCTTTACGCTATTTTCATTACTTAAATGTTTATCTTATAGCATTCACTGTCTTATTTACCTGTTTCAAATCCTTTTGAGTTATTTTAGTAAATAAAAATATTTCACAGGTAAATTACTCAAAACAACATTTTACATAAATAGTTTTCATAGTGATCTCCGGTGTATTAACAAATTGAGGAAACAAAACTTGAAAGAGAATATTTTTTAAATACCATGTATAAATGAATTCCATGTTAATAGGTGGAGGCCAGTCCTACCACTGTTAAAATATGGACTAAAGTTCCTGAGTGGAAGTATTTAAGTCCTCAAGCTTTACTTGTCAGAGATTTTCTTTTTCCTCGTGGAAAAGCTTAGTTATATAATGCCAAGCAGAGAGACTGAGAGCCAAACTGGGATTTGATTCCATAGCCATGGAAAATTCT
The DNA here is from genome assembly GCA_027257055.1 of Cephalopachus bancanus. NCBI lineage: Eukaryota > Metazoa > Chordata > Mammalia > Primates > Tarsiidae > Cephalopachus > Cephalopachus bancanus. The sequence goes on from JAPVLO010000041.1 coordinate 8,705,932, forward strand.
CTTGCATCAGCTGCCTCTCCACTGAAAACAAGAGGGCATTTGGTTTGGGGTTAGATTGTCATGATTTACAAATCTGAGTCTATGGATTGTAGTATGGTATATACAACTTTGTGAGCTAGTCCTAGGTAGTCTCTTTGGAGCTTACATCCCTCAAAATTATAATGGCTTATGTATCTACTGTTAGGTTAAATGAATAAGCTAACTAAATAATTGGTGCACACTTCAAAAACTTCTGGAAAAAATACATTTTTATTAAGCATTTTTTCATATCAACAGTATGTTTATTCACATTGAAGAAACATAGTTCTTTTAGAAAGGGTATAAATGAGGCAAACAATATTTTGTAAGGGAAAATATTGAGGCTAAAGAAACAAGCTATTTAAGAACTATAAGAAGATATAGAAAGTTCTACATCTAATAGAGTTTATAATTGTGTGATCTATCCCATTAATGTATCTAAAGCCTGGTATTTCTGGTTCCATTTAAATTAGATTAAATAATTTAAGTCTAAACTCATAGATTCTACCCTCAAGTACATTTGCTGTTGTTTTGATGTTAATTATCCACATCCCTCAGATAATTACTGCCTAACTTTATGGCACAAGGTATACTGTAACTTTTACCTCCAAGAAGCTCGAGTGTTTCTTTTAGATGGGCAAAGGCAGTTTTCTAAGTGACTTTTTAAATTTGTACCCCAAAATATTACTAGGATAGAAAGTAAACTTACAGATAGTTAAATATTATCAGATGAGGCAATCATTTGAAGGAAAAACTGCAGTTTTTTAAAATAATGTTTTCTTGCCCTTGTCTAAAGGAGCATTTGCTAAACTGGGGGGTCCTCTGATCACTTAGCATAAGAAGACAAAATCCATTAAAATGTTTTGGAATGGTCAAGAAAATTTTGACAAGTCAGGAAAATGACTTGAAAATTCGTAAATAAGTATCAAAGGCTTAGAGAAGTTCTGCCATAAAGAAAACTGTAAAATTTTGTTTACCTAACTTATTTGACTATTGAATTATTGTTTTTTGACCTTCTTAATAACAGAAGTTTGCAAAGTTTTTCTACAAAGAGACTGAAAATAAATATTTTAGACTTTGTGGACCATATGTGTCTCTGTGGCATCTATTCAACTCTTCCTCTGCAGCGTAAAAACAGCCTTAGATCATACAGAAACAAATGAGTATGGTTTTGTTCCAATAATGTTTTCTCAAATCAGCCCGCTGGGCTGGATTTGGTCTGTACACTGCAGTTTGTCAACCCCTGCTAATGTGATGCAGAGGTAATTTTAGAAATCTCTGTTTTGAGAATCTCTATTTTGGAAAAATAAAAACTTTTTAATGCATAGATACCAAATACTCTAAAAGTTGAGTTACAAGATAATAGCCCAATCTGTTTGTTTTACTGTCATTCTTGAGACGTATATAGCAGTAGAGAGGGGCATGAGGAAGAGAATCATTTTTTCCAAAGATATCATGTCTATCAGCCCTGTAACCCAAACCTACAAGACCATTATCACCACTTTGCTGGTGGCTAAGGAAAATGAATTACATTCTCTTCCTACCCTCAATGAACTCTATTGTCTACCACGAATGATAGTGATAATCTTGCAGATGACAGGAAATGGGGCTAGTACACCTAATAATATAATAAAATATGTGATATTAACGCCACATGTGAGCAGTAACAATTCTCCCAAGGAGATTAAAAGGGAAAACATGATTTTTGTTACTAGTATCAGACAAGGCTTTGAAAAGTAACATTGTTGCAGATAAACTTGTAGAGATTATACCTAGACTCAACAGGCAGTGCTACAGAAAATGAAGAGGAAGCATTGCTGCTAGATGGAAGAACATAAATAAGGGAAAGGAGGTGGCAACCGAGAAAACATGCTCCTTATGCAGCAAATAGTCACTTGGCAGGAAAATATAGTGTGAGTCTGAATGGTAAGTCTGCATCAACAAGGTGCCTTAAAGGAACCATACCCTTAATACAACAGAAATGCCAAACCCCTGAAGAATGGAAGGGGAACCATCTATTCTTTGAATGTAATGCTCATTTTTTTCTTATGCAAGAATGATGCACTTTGATATTTTCTGTGATGCTGCTTACATTGTCTGTTCTAAGTTGTGATATAGTACACATTTTAAGTCGTTTTGAGAGTTTTGGAGACCGAGAAAGCATTTTTTTGATATTTCCAGTGTGGATGAATACAAGTAATAGCAAAATTTACAACATCCCCCTTCCCTCGTTCTCCTCTCCCCACCCAAACAAATTCAGAGTTTGGCTAGTACATTTTCAGCAGCACAAATAAGCCAGGGTTTTCACTGATTGCCTTGAACGTTTCTTTGGGTGGTAAGATTGCTAGTGCCTTTTTAGCCTTTGTGCCCAGATTTAAAGCAAGAAAAAGGGAAAGTGTGCACCAAAGTTTTCCTTTTCTTTGTGGAAAAAGTCAAACTTTGTCAGCCAGGCAGATTTGTCCACAGATATTTTGTAGTCCAGAAATCAATCACATGGCCATTCCTTGCTGCAAGGAAAGCAATTATTTGGCTTTCTTCTCTTTCATGTGGGAATTGAAATACTAGAAGAGGATTCAGAGTAGCTTTAAAGATGCCTGAAGACATTCAAAAATTTTTTTCAGCATTTTTATGAGAATGTTCAGAAGCACAGAAGATGGTTTTAGGCAAACTGTATCACATATTTATTTTGGAGCTTAATAAATATTATCTGATGCATTTATTGAAGAGGGAAATAAAAATCAACTGTCTTTTGGAAAGGGGTAAGCAAAAATATATTAGATATATATGCTACAACTAAGACTTATGAGTCTAGGATGTGACAAAATATTCAGCAGTTTTTCGGTTTGAAACTATATTAGAATCTTTAAAGACTTAATTGTATTTATAAGGTGCATTATCATTTGAAAGTGATATAAAACATTTAAGGACTTTGCAGTCAGATCATCTGATATATAATTCCACTTCCCCCATTCTCTAGCTATTTGTTTGTACTAAAGTCATTTAGTCACTAAGGACATCAGCATCCCTTTCATCATTTTAAAAATGAGGATAATAATAACTGCCCTTCACACTGTGCAGGTTTGTTACAAGGCCCAGATGAGGTGATATTTTTAAAATTGTTTCGTCAACAGCTAAACATTCCAAAGTCTGGCTCTTCTCCCTCCCTTCCTCTTTTCCTCCTTTTCTCCTTTCCTTCTGCCCTACCACACCCCCTTCCTTTTTCTACTTTCCCTCCTCTCTTTCAGACACACACACACACACACACACACACACACACACTCACTCACACTCACACACACTCACATATCAAACTTCTCCTTCAAACCCTTGGGATTATAAATGCCATCATGGAGATATATCCAGTGTCTCCAGCAGTCTCTGGCTTTTGTCATCCAGTTTGTTTTTTGTTGCTTCTACTTAGAACAAATTGAATCATGTTATTAGGTGCTGCTTCTTTAATGATGACATCATTTTTTAACTTCAAAAGCTTTTATCTCTAGCCCCACATCCTCTGAAAGCCTATCATATATAATCAGCTGTTATTCAGTTCATCTGAACATTAAGATTCATGTATCAAATTTAGAGAAACTAGTAGCTGAAGCACTTCTGTTTTGGAAAATAATGACTGGAATGACTTTTGGATAGTTACAATGAGGAAGCTTTTCCCTTATAAGGTAAATAGGAGTCATTAATACTTGAAATGTGTAATGTTAATGATATTCTTCTCCCTCACCCTTTGCTTCGCAATTGCATATTTTTACATATAATGCATCAATAGAATTCCAATTATTTAATGTCCACATAACAGACCAGAAATCCAAACTGAGCACTCACCATTACTAGTTACATATATAAAATTTTTTAATTATTGAGTATCCACTTTGGAAGAAAATAAATATAGATTTTTATATACATCTGTATATAATTTTGATTATACATTTTTGAAACTATAGAGTATAACTTTACCAACATTTTGCATAATGTTTATGTATAATTTTTTTTAGTGATTTTTATATACATACACCTATCTTTATTTAATAACTACCTTCCCACATATGCTAAGATTCTTTATAGTGAAAATAACAAAAATGTAACTTAAAATGTTATAAGCAATGAAGTAAGTTTATTGACTTATGGACATGAGAGTCTAGAATGCTTAGTGGTATTACCACCTGTCAACTTTGACTTCATTGGCCATGGCTTCATTTTAAGACAGGCTTCAGTCATGACTTCATTTTAAGGCAGATTTCTCTCATGATCTCAGTCTAGCTTGTCCACTCTCAGTATCATATATGCTTACAAAGTCATATGCATAGCGATTTTAAAAGTCACTAACCCCCCTCTGTTTAGCCCACAGTTGTCACATATCTATCTTTGAGTTGACCCATCACTAGGGCAAAGTGTTTATTGAGTTAACTTAGGTTAGAAACTCCACTTCCAAAGTAAATCAATATCATCATGCCCAGCCTCACAGTGATCCCCAAACAGACTGCAACTATTGAAAATGGAGGAAAAGACACAGAGTGGCAATAGATAAAGCCTATTCTATTTCAATAAAAAAGAGAATCAATTTTATGTGTATACAAAGGTATATTTAATGCCTGGATTCTAACTCCTAATGCAAAAAGTAAAGACATTTTATGACTCAACCTAAAATAAAGCAATCTTTGGGAAAACTGGTCTGATTGTATAATTGTTAAATAAGACCACCATCATGAGCACATGGAATATCCTCCATTGTTTAACTAGCTTATTCAATAAGCTAGCTTATTCAATAAGTCTATGTAGCAAAGAACATTCTTAGTTTTCCTACAGGCATATATTTTCTTATTTTTTCCAAAAGTTTAAGCAGGATAAGAACTTCCTCAATTAGATACATGCATTTTCTTGATCTGTGCATGCAATGTTATAACTTCTCTATCTACACTGATCTCATTGTATCCCAGAAGTTCTGATGTGTTGTGACTTTGGTTTTATTTGTCTCTAGGAATCTTTTTCTCCATGCCTTGATTTCTGTGTTAACATAAAAGTTATTCAGAACCGTGCTGATTAATTTTCATGTAATTTGGGGGGTTGGGGTTTCCTGTTGGTGATTTTATTTATTTTTATTTCACTGTGGTTTGAGAAGATCTAGATATGATTTTGTCCTTTGTTCATACTTGATTTATGTTCATGTATATGTTCAATCTTGGAGTATATGCCATGTGTATATGTATATGTTCGTGTATATGTTCAATCTTGGAGTATATGCCATGTGCTGATTAGATGAATGTATATTCTGTAGTTGTTGACAGATGTGTTTTTTAACTTGATGATCTATCTGTCTAAGACTATTATCAGGGTATTAAAGTATCCAGTTATAATTGTTTGGCTGTTTATGTCCTCTCTTAGTTTAATTAGCAATTTTTAAAATAAATTTGTGTGCTCCTATGTTGGCTACATGAATATTTAAAATGGATTTTTTGCTGATAGATTAGACCTTGTGTCATTATGTAGTGTCCTTCAGTGTCCTTTTTTTAAAATTTAAATAAAAATTTTAAATTTTTAAATTGTACTGGTTTAAAATCTGTTTTGTCTGATATAAGAGTAACTGCTCTTGCTCTTTTTGGTTTTCATTTTTTTCTTTTTTCTTTTCTTTTTTTTTTTTTTTTTTTAGTGAGAGTCTTACTCTGTCACCCAGGCTAGAGTGCAGTGGCACACTCACAGCCACCCCAGCCTGGAACTGCTGGGCTCCAACAATCCTTCTACCTCAGCCTTTCTAGTAGCCAGGAACTATATTCATATGCTACCACATCCAGCCTCTTTTTTTTGGTTTTCAATTAGCATGAAAGATAATTTTTCATCTCTTTAACTTGAGCCAGTGGGTGTCCTTTGCAATAAGATGAATTTCCTGAAGGTAATAGAAGGATAAATCTTGCATCTTTATCCAATTTGGTACTCTATGCCTTTTGAGCAGCATGTTCAGTCTATTCACCTTTAAGTTAATTATTGAATGTGGGAATTTTTTCCTGTCCTATTATTATTAAGAGGCTGTTTTGCTTTTTAGGCTTTGTGTCAGTTTTTATGGTCTGTAAACTATGTACTTCCCTATGTTTTTGCAATGGGTGGAATTCTTTTTTTGTTTCTATGCTTAGAACTTTCTTAAGCATCTCCTGGAGGGCTTGTCTGGAGGTGGTATATTCTCTTAGGGATTGAATGTCTGGGAAGGATTTTAATTCTCTTTCATCAATGAAGTTTAGCTTGGTAGGATAGAAAATCACAGACTGAAATTGCTTTTCTTTAAGAATGTTAAATATGGAGATCTTCTGATTTGTAGGGCTTCTGCTGAGAAGTCTTCTGTACTTCTGATGGGTCTTTGTCCATATGTGGTCTATCCCTTCTCTCTGGCTGCTTGTAGTATTTTTTATTTCATGCACACCTTAGGCAGATGGATTATTATGTGCCTTGGGAATAGTCTTTTCATGTAATACCTTGCAGGAGTTATCATCTCTTGCATCTCCATGGCCACTTCTCTAATGAAATAAGACAAATTTTCTTGGATGACATGTTGGAAAGCTTGATCCAAGGATTTTCTCTGTTTCCTATTCTCTCTCAGGGATGCCAGTCAACCATAGATTTTGTCCCTTTACATAATCCCAAACCTCTTGTAGGTTTTACTCATTCTTCTTAAGACATTTTTTCCTCTTTTTTTTGTCACACTGGTCTGGTTCTACAGTTGAATTCTCAAGCTCTGAGATTCTCTCCCCTGCCAAGTCAATTCTACTATTGAGCTTTGCCATTGTGTTTTAATTCCAGGAGAAAATTCTTCATTTCCAAGGGTTTAGATTTGTCCTCTCTTACAATAGCCAACTCAGCTTTCACTTCTTGCACAATTTTTATGGCCTTGATAATTTGTGTATCCATGTTCTTAGGGATCTCATTGACTTACCATCTACAGTCTGAATTTTATGCCAGTCATTAGGGACAGGTTGTTCTGGATGGGATCTGGGAGGCTCTTTTGTATAGCCTTTGGGGGTTGCTCTTCGGGGTTGCTCTAGTTTTGTTTTGTTTTTTTCTTTCTTCCTCATATGGTAAGGGTAGACTTTTTGTTTTTTACCTTTTATTTTGTTGATTTTTAATTAAATAAGTTTACTATTTTTGAGGTGGTGGCTTTTTGTGGGTTTTCTCTATTTCTTATTTTTTTCTTTTTGTTTTTTACCTATTCTCCCTTCTTTGACCCACCTGTCAAGGTAGACACAGCAGTGGTAGGAAAGATTGTGATCCAGGAAAAAAATAATCTGAAACTGCCTGATTGATTCAGTATGGCATAAATGGAATGAGGTCTTCTATTTCAGAGTTGTTTCTCTCCTTCTTGGACATGCACCAGATGTCCTGGCTTGAGCTCCAGTGTCCTCATCCTTAAACAACTTGTCTCACCAGCAGGATTGACAGGTGGCCAAGCAGGGTCCTGTGACTCTACTCTGGCTCAGGTGTTCTTGAGGGTGTGGAATGGCCTTCTCCCATGTGGGTAGGACACCCCCCTTTGCCCGGAGGTAGAAGAGAAGCAGTGAGGGATTGTTATTTATGCCTCTGTCTGCAGATGGGTGGGTCCACTGACAGTGATGATCTGTGCAGAGTCCTCCGAGATCCTGCCCTGCTCCATGGGAGGGGATATGGAAACACTAAAGGCATCCTGAGGACAAGTCTCTTCTTCTGTCCTGATCTAGGGCAGTGACAGCTGGGTACCACAGAAACTTTGGGAATTGATGAAGTTACCCTGCTTGGTGCTTAGGAGAAAGAAAGGGAGAAGTTTCCACATACCTCAGACCACACCCACAATGTTTTTATCTGTTGAATCTCTCTGTTGGGGGTCGGTGACCCTATCGTTATACTTGTAGTAACTGGGGCTCCTTGGGCTCCAAGTGGCACTTGTTGATGCCTCTGTGTCTATTTAGGGCAGCCCTTTGTGACTGCTAAGTGCAGCATGGGTGTAGGGGGAGTTCCTGGGCTGTCTCTCCCTTGGCTGAGACTAAAGAGGACTATATAAGATAAGTAGAAAAGAAAAACTGTGGTTTTTATCCCCTCTGACTCCAACAGGGATCTTTCATTCTTGTGTTGGGGCTGATATTAAAGGTATGCAGGGCTTGGAAATTTCCTTTCTCCTTTTCTCCAGGATACTGATAGAACCCATAATGGACTTTCACGTCAACTCTCACAGCCTGAGGTCTGCTTCTCCACACAGGCTTATTTACAGAGAGCAGCAATCGTAAAATGGCTTCAGTTGGCATCTTGGCCCATCCCTGCATCTCTCTCTCTCTCTCTCTCTTTTAAATGAAAACCTGTCTTCTCTAAATTCTGTCTTTATGTTTGTCATCTGTTGTTGTGCTCATCTATTTACCTGCATCATTCCTACTAAATCCTAAAAAAATTATGAATTAGAATTATGGCTTTGCATCTTGATATCATCAGTTCATAATGTTATCTTGAAAATATCAGTTATCTTTCATCAAAAAGTACATTATAGGAAATAATACTAGCCAGAAAAAATTAAAAGTTTTATCTTTTCTCCAAACTCTTTGACTACATTGTCTTGTGATACAGTAACCTCTGTGATTCACTAGTAAGTTTTTACCTTTGATTATCTCAGAATATACTTAAAACAGTAGAATATTATCTTGTTGAAGGCCTGACAGTATGTTTTGACTTTTTATTAAACTGTTTCCTAACTCACCAAATTGGAAAAGATTAATGAACTATTATTTATATTTTTAGATCACTAATATTTATTAGTCATATTTTTAGCCTATGTTTTTAATACTTCCATGTTTAAAGACATGTAATAAAATACTTATCTCTTCTCCACATCTTTATTTTTTAATTTCAGTGAGACTTATGTGCTTAACATTTTTGAAGAAAAAATAGTCAATTGCATTTTTCTATCGCTTGAAATGAATACTCTACCATATTCAAGCATGTAAATATAAATTTTCAATGTAATCAATGTCCATTTCTTCTGGATTTGAGATATAGAAATTACTCTCAGTCATATAAGGTAATTGACAGGAAAAAAATATCTAGGAAATTCGACATTTGTTTCCACTTTTGAGTTGCTTTACTCAGAGGATATATGATAGGATTACAGATGGCACAATGGAATCTGTATCTTTGCTGAACAGACAGATGCTTGGCTTTATTCAAAAGCACTATCCCACTATTAACTGTGATATTCAGTTTATCTACTTCAGAAGGATGAGGAGATAAATTGACTGCAAATGTGAAATTGGGATTCCAAAGAGTCTCAGTTACTATTCAAACATATATTGCATTTGATTTTCTTGTTTTAATATTCAACCAATTCAAATATAATTGAGGGTTCTTGGCTTTTCATTCCTGCTGCGTAAATCATTAACACTATTGCATTCACTGTTTGTATCTTATTTCTGAACAACTACTACTACTATTTGAATTCCAGTGATGGTTAACATTTTCTAAAGATATTTCAGTTTTTATTTATATTTCTCTACCATCAAAGAGAATGTATTTAAGTATGGAATATCATAGATAATTTTATTTTTATGTCTCATACTAGCTTCTCAATGTCATGTGGTTACATAAATTGCTGGTTAACAGACTGTATACCTTTCCCCCTGGAGTTGTGAAATCATATCAAATATATAGGCAGAGTGTGTACAAATAATTGAGTCATTTTCCTGTGATTTAAAAAAATAGACTGTAACTATAAAGTAAAGAACAATGTGATTTTGGTATAACTTTTATATCTATATTTTGAACTTTGAATGACTAAATTTTCAGCTTCTCTTTATTTTGCTTTTGCTTTTGTCAAAAAGCAAACAACTTAAAAATTAGAAACAAGGTTAGTGGTATTCCAAAGCTTTCAGATATTTTGTTTGGTTTTAGCAGTCCATTTATTTTACATAAAACTGTCCAGTAAATGGAAATATTTTACCATTGAAACATGTTTTTATTTTTCTGTACTCCTTTGAATTATCAGATATCAGATGATTGGACTGGCAGATTTTCAGATTGATTGTTGCATCCCTCATGTAGACATTCAGGAGATTCTCTCTGTTTCCCTCCTTGTCTCCCTTCCCATCACCCCTCACTCTCTCACCCCCTGATCCTCTAGCCCTCTCACTGTCTCGCTCTCTAGATCTCTTGCTCTTTCTCCATACCCTAACCCCTCCAACCAAATTGGCCAAAGTTTTTCAGTGTGTTTTGGATGAGAATGCTTTTAGTGTCTTGTGTAGGTCCTGCATGTTTAACCAATAAGTGTAATCCAGTACACACATTCTACCCTTCTGACCATAATTTATTATTCAAGGTCAATTGGTCTCCATTCTTGGGCTTTTGAAACTAGAACGGAACCTAAAAGTAGCTCAGGAAAATATTGAAGTCCTCTTGGAGGTTAGCATCAAAGATATACTAAGAAGGGAAAAGAAAGATACCTAGCAGTGATTACAAATTTGAAACTACTGAGAAATTTTTATTATCTGATGTTAAACTTATACCTGAAACCCTTGGTTATATGAAGCCTTCATTTTTTTTTTTTTTCTTTTTTTACTGGCCAGATCGTTTTAATTATTTATTTCTGTCACTGTCAAGATAGACTTGTGCTACAGAGAAAAATAAGCTTTTCACAAGTTAGCCCGTTTGAGAAACTGTTCACAAGATGATTTTACCTTATAGTTATATTCTGTCTCCTAATTTGCAAATTGGTATTACATTTATAAGTATATATCTTTTAATATGCTATAATACATATAACCAGGATTGTAAAGCTTTCATTGGCTATAAGTACATGGAAAGTATTAAATAAGTGCTAAAATTTTTTAATGCCTTAAAATTATTAACATGTATTTGTTTCTTTGTTTGATAGTTTATTTAGAGTGGGAGTCTCAATTTTGTTACTCAGATTAGAGTGTAGTGGCATGTTCATGGCCACTGCAGCCTCGACCTCCTGGGCTCAGGCAATCCTTCCTCCTCAACCTTCCAAATAGTTGGAACTACAGACATGCCACCACACCTGGCTATTTTTTATGATTTAGTCTAAAGATGAGGTCTCACCAAGTTGCCCAGGCTGATCTCGAACACCCGGATTCAGGCAAGCCTCTCGTCTCGGTCTCCCTAAATGCTGGGATTACATGCTGAGCCACCGTGCCCCAGACAACATTCATTTTTAATTAATTGAGAAGCATTCATTGAGAGTCTACTCCACTTTTAATACTTTGTAAATCATATTTTTGGTGATTTAAATTAGTATAAACTAATTAGAAACGCTAAACTGTGGTTAAACAATGTTGCTTTTTGTTTTACGTTTGGATCTATTGTTTCTATTTTGAGAGAATTAAAATCAAAGCAGAAATGAGTCCAGTATTTTAACACAAGATAATAAATTTCATATTGATGTAATTGTAACAGACAGATTTCCCTAAGTTTCATTTCCTGTTTAGTTTCAGTATTTGTCTTTAAATTTTGTCATTAACTGCACTTCAGCTTCATTTTCAAAAACCTTGTTGGAATCCATTATATATATTTATATCTTTGTAAAAAATGTGTTGAAATAAGCTGTTTTATAAAGATTACTTTATGTTTTCTATATATGATATCACTTTGAAAATTCTTTTAATTTAAAAAAAAGGCTAACGGGAAATCTTAAAACAGGTTACTGTTGCTCTGTCCTTCAAAGAATCTACTGACATAAGTTTTCCAATAAAATGCTGAAACACATTTTTCATAGTGAAACTTTATATGCTACTAGATTTAAGCACTGTAATTTATGTTTAATTGTAGATCTGAAAGGTTAAATTTTAATACTAATCTTAACCATCTACTATGAAATCATAGGGTTGATCCTGCAAAGGTCAACCATTCCCAGGCTTGTAAATTGAAATGGTCTCCATTAATTTAAATGAGTTAATATGATGTTATATTTCTCTTGAGTAATGAGTGAATTCCATAGGTCTTAGTCCACCATGTCAGAAAAACGTTAAAACCTTTGTCAATGTGCTTTAATCTATGATTTATATGCTTCATATTTATGGTTAATTTGTGACTGACTATTTTTGGGTCAGTTCATAAATGTGCTTATTACATGTTAACCAAATCTTAATCTATTTATAAATACCTCACCTCAGACAAAGTATTTTGTCATTTATTTTCTAAAATAGAGTTGAAAATTTTTGTTGTTGCTTCAAAGAATGTTTAGGCACAAAAAATGGGGTATAATAAGTAGTGTTTTTAGTAATATTTGAGAGTTGAAGTAGAAAAGCTCCTCATTATCTGCTAGATCACAATATTTTCTGTTAATATATTTTCTGTACCTTTAAGCATATTTTGAAGGCAAGATAAATAGAGCAAAATACAGCACAGGTAGACTTGGGTAAGAAATAGTTTTTTTCCCAGTTTTGGAACATTATGTGACGGAAAGCAATAATTACCTTGCTACTTCCATGTTGACAGAGAAGAACAGATGGGATATTGAAATCTAATCCCCAAAATTGAAGAGCATCCCACAGGAGTCAAAGAGGGAGAGGGAGAGGGATAGGGAGAGGGAGAGGGAGAAGAAAAGAGAGAGGGAGAAGAAGAGGGAGAGAGAGACAGAGAGACAGAGAGAGAGAGAGACAAATTAGTAGAACAGAAAGAGAAAGGGAGGAGGACAAGGAGGAGGAAAGTAAGAAGGAGAGACAGGGCAAAAAGTGAGATTTAGACATAGGAGAGAAAGAAAATGAAAAGAAAGAAAAGAGAGAGTGTACACATTTATTTGAACCTGTCTACTCAGATCTAGAAACTTAACACTTTCCTAGCACTTTATATGTCTTAGATAGGTGCAAAAAATTTTCAACTCTAAAGTAAACATTTACAATTGAAATTATATGCTATTTAAATACAAAAGATAAAATTTAACATTGTATACTTGATAAATTGTGTATCTATTTTTTTCTACTATACAACTGTATATTGCATATATGTGATTTTTTTCTCTAAAATATTCAATAAATTTGGGGGAAACTCAAAAATGTAGTTTATTTAGAAAGTAAATTAGAAAGAGGGAATGGAAATTCACCTCCCCAAAATAGGGAACAGGGCCAAAGCTAGGAAACATGGCGGCCATAGATCAAAGAGCCAAATGGACACACCAGAGTTTAACAAAGCAATGACTGACCATCATAAAATTTTTAAATTTTACTTCCTTTTGATTTTTTTATGTGTCAATTTAATAGGCAATGAAATGATTCATTCTCAACTGATAATCAAAAAGATGCAATTTACTGCTATTTTTTTAAAGTGTAAGTTCATGTCTCATATCTTCTGTTGCTAAGTATGTTTTCTTCTAACTCTAATTTATTATATTTTCACCTCAATTTAAATTGGAAGCAAATTGCTATAAATAATAAATTATATGATACTAAATAATAATAAAAATATTTTGATGAGAAGTTTATTAAAGCAATTAAGATAAAATTATCCCGCAAAACATGATTTGCAACTTTTCTATACATAGACTACAGCTCTTAATAAGTATCTGTTTAAAGTGGTATGTGGGCATGTGTGTATGCTGAGAGGAAGAAAACAAAAGATATTAATTTGACCTTTTTCTTGAATATTATTTAGTCAAATTATGTCCATATAATATTATAAATCAATATTTGTTATTCATTTTCTAAAAGATATTCTATAAAATAAATATCTCTAATGCATTTTTACTTTATCAATATAGTAAGTATTCATCATACATATAACATAAAATAATATATCATAGAATACCAGCTTACTTCTCTCTTTCTACAAAATGATACTTTTACTAGATATCTTTGCAGACTTTTTTATTCTTAAAATTTTTTATATATCATGTAAATTTTAAATATTCATATCCTAAATTTATTTCTGTGTTTTATATTGACTCATACTTAAAACAGCAGCCATTAATAAAACATCAGTGATGGTGAAGACTCAGTAAGTACTTTAATGTATGTTTATTTTCTTAAAGCAGAGGAGAAAGCATCAAGAAAGAAGAGATAGATTAAGTAATATATTTCTAGCAGGAAATATTGGTAGACAAAGTGGATTTGGTTCATTAAACTAACTCCTTTTGTTCATATGGGGGATTAAAAATCTTCATAAATATTTTAAAAGTATGCATGATATTTTAAAACATATTGTGATAAATAAATATCCATATAAAGTCTATTTGTTTTTTCCGATATAACAAATTGTCTTCTTTAATTGTCTTTTTGATGTCAATCTTTTTTCATTTTGATACTGTTTTTCAGATATGACAATATATACGTCATAGTTTTGAAAAGTAAACACTTTCTAAAATGTTTTCTTAAACTTATGTGTAGCCTCAAGTGTTCACTTGTTTCTAATGTTTTATTTCCATGTCTTGCAACTGAATCTGAATCAACTGTGACTGACACCATTGTATTGTAGAATTAGATTAATACTCAAAACTCCTGGTTTCTACTTAATTTCCTCCAAATGATTAAATCTATGTCTTCAAAAGATTGCATAATCAATGGCTATCATCAATTAGGGAGCTTCACACAACTGTCTAATCAATATTCTTTTCACCTTCTCATATAATTGTTAGAAAGCATCTTCTTCAAATTTTCTCCACTTTGGATGACTGATAAAACCATCTTCTTTTTTATTCTGTTAGTATTGAGTAGCATTCATATTAATACAGAGATCTAAAAAGATAATAGAAAATAATGATCTTAATTCTTAATGAGATTTAATTTTATTACAATGGTTAAAAGTTTGAACAAATGTGTGTATGTTGCATACATGTGTACCTTTCTTTTGAGATGTATAAATTAATTAAGACCCACTGAGCTAAATCATGGTAATATTATAGCATTTTTTTCTAGAATTTCATGCCAAATTATCTGTAGTGCATATGATGTGGCTGTTATTTGATCCAACAATGAAGTACATTGCTAAAATAATACTTCCACACAGTAATGGTAGGTCAGTATTTCTCAGCATTAGAACTATTGGCATTTCAGGGCAGATAATTATTTTTTTGCCAAGCTGTCCTAAATATTACTAGAAGTTTAACAATAACCCTGGCCTCTAACCACTAGATGCCTGTAACAGAAAGTCCTCCTCACAAGTGGGACAAATAAAAATATCTCCAAATATTGTAAAATGTCCCGTACAGGACAAAATCATCTCCAATTGAGTGCTGCTACCGTGGGTAGAATGCGTATCTTTGCCATTAGGTAACCTATATTATAGGAGTAATTAATCCTGTAACTTCATTACATCAGAAGTCCAAATTACTTTTAAAATGAGAAATAAGCTGCTTACTTTTACTTCATACTCTAGAATATAGAAGAAAATGCTTAAAATAAGAAAAAGTATTTGCTTAATATATGATGTGATAACCATGGCCTCTGCATTGTATAAACACAGACATTATTAGGTAATAAAATATAATAATATAAATATAGTAATTTTTCCAAATACAGTTGCTTTTCATCTTTGCATTGACTCACTTGTGTTTAATGCTTACACATGTGCTTATATATTTAGCATGTAAAAAAAATAACTTTTTATTACCTACTATTATTTTGGTGTCTTGACTCGGATTATTGCCTACTTTTTAATGCAGTCATTTATAAGCATAGACCTTGCTGTAACTAATAAAATATTTAAAGAATTTTTTCCATGTATATATCTTTTTAATTTTAAAGATATGGGGTACAATTCAGGATTAGATATAAAAGTAGTCATCGTACAGGTAAAGTTTGGGTCTCCTATTTATTCACTTGGTTTTCAATCAGACACCTATATTGATGTAGTGTTCCCTCTCCCCTCAACCTGGAACTATCCCGCTACTGCCAATCCCTTTCCTATAGTATTATGGTAAAGGTTCAGGGTTCACTTATGAGTGAGAACATGTGGTACTCTGTTCTTTGCTTCTGTGATAGATTACTGAGTAAGATACACTCTAAATCCATCCAAGTGTCTGCGAAGTTCATATATTTGTCCATCTTTATGTCTGTGTAATATTCCATTATGTGTATGTACACATTTTTTTTACCCAGTCCAGTTTCAATGGGTAGCATTGATTCCATGATTTTGTTATTGTAAATAGTAATAAACATGTGTGTGTAGGTATATTTTTTAGAATGATTTGAGTTCCTCTGGGTATATTTCCAGTAGAGGAATTGCTGGGTCATATGAAAGTTCAGTGTCTAGTTTGTTTACAAATCACCACTCTGTTTTCCAAAGAGTTTGCACTACTTTGCATTCCCACCAGCAGTTTAGAAGCATTCATTTTCTCATATCCTCATGTCAACCAATTCCTTATAAAAACCCAATTGCCCATGCCATATTACTTGGCTATCTTATCTCTTATGACATGGGCAATTGGGTTTTGGTCAGGAATTGGTCGACAGTTCCAATTTCCATAAAGATGTCTTTTCCATTTTCTAAGGGTCTTATAGTTTAAGGTTTTATGTTTAGGTCTTTGATTCATTTAGAGTTGATTTTTGTGTATGGTGAGAGGTAGGGGTCTTGTTTTAATCTTCTGCATATGGTCAGCCGGTTTTACCAGCACAATTTACTAAATAGGTACCCTTCTTCCCAGTGGTTGTGGTGGAGGCTTTGTCGAAAATGAGTTGGTTGAAAAATTGAGATTTTTCCTTTCAGAATCTCTATTCTGGTACATTGATATATATGCCTATTCTTGTACTGATACCAGGCTCTTTTAATTATTGTAGCCTTATAGTGAAGTTTAAAGTCTGGAAGTGTGATAGCTCCCACTTTATATAGTTTGCTAAGAATTGTTTTGGCTATTCATGGTTGCTTATGTTTCCATATGAATTTCTGTATTGTCATTTCCAGATCTGAGAAAAATGATGTCAGTAATTTAATGGGTATTGCATTTAATTTGTAGATTGTCTCTTGTAAGATGGACATCTTAACAATGTTGATTCTTCCTATCTATGAACATGGAATATTTTTCTATTTGTTTGTGCCTTCTTGGAATTCTTTGAGCTGTGTTTTGTAGTTTTCATTGTAAAGGTCTTTCACTTCTCCGATTAGGAAGATGCTCAGGTATTCCTTTCTTTTTTTGGCTATAATTAATGGGATTGTACTTCTTACTTGGTTCTTTGCCTGTTTGTTCTTGGTTTATAAGAATGTAACTGGCCTTTTGTACCTTTATTTTGTACTCTGAGATTTTGCCAAAGTCCTTTATCAGTGCAAGCAGGTTTTTGACAGATTCTCTTGGGTTTTTGAGGTATAAGATCATATTGTCAGCAAAGAAGGATAACTTAACTTCCTCTTTTTTATTTGGATACTCCTGATTTCCTTCTCTTGTCTAATTGATCTAGCTAAGACTTTCAACACAATGCTGAACAAGAAGGGTGAGAGTGGGGTAGCCTTGTCTTGTTCCAGTTTTCTGATATAATATTTCCAGTTTCTGTCCATTTAGCAATATGCTTGCTGTGGATTTATCATAGATGATGACTACTATTTTGAGGTGAATTTCATCTATGCCTAGGTGTTTGAGGGTTTTTATCAAGAAGAGATGCTGGATTTTATCAAAAGCTTTTTCTGTATGTAGTGACATAATCATATGGCTCTTGTTTTTACATCTGTTGATGCATTTAATTACATTTATGGTCTTGCAGATGTTGAACGAGTCCTACTTTCTGGGGAAGAATCCTACTTAATCATGGTGGATGATTTTTGAGATGTTTTGTTGGGTACAATTTACTACAATCTTGTTCAGAATTGTTACATCTATGTTCATTAGGGATATTGGCCTGTAGTTCTCTTTTTTGTTGAATCTTTACCCAGTTTGGATATCAGTGTGATGTTAGCTTCGTACAATGATTTGGGGAGAATTCTGTCTTTCTCAATTGCCTGGGATACTTCCAGTAGGATTGGTATCAGCTCCTCCTTGTATGTTTTGCAGAATTCCATTGGAAAGCAGTCTGACCCAGGACTTTTTTTCTTTTATGAAGGTAGTATTCTTATGACAGAATCAGTTTCCTGGTTTGTTATTGGTCTATTTCATTTCTCAGTTTCTTCTGATTTGAACCTTGGGAGGCTGTGTGAAGTCACAAAATCCTCCATTACATTATGGTCATCAAGTTTCTTTCCATACAATTGTGCATAGCAATCTCTGAAAATATTTTGTATTTCCTCAGGGTCAATTATGATTTGAGCTTTCACATTTCTGATTGTGTATTTGGGCTTTTTCTTTATTTTTCTTGGTCATTCTGGTAGGTGTCCATCAATCTTGTTTATTCTTTCAGAGAACCAGCATTTTTTGTTGCTTTTTTTCTGTGATATTTTTATCTATTATGTCTTGTATTTGGGTTTTTACTTTGGTGATCCAGATTCTTCTGCTAAAGTTAGGGTCATGGCGGTCATAACTTTCCAGTTCCCTTAGATGATTTGTTAGGTTGTTTTTTTGTGATCTTTCCATTTTCTTGATGTATTTTTGTAAAGATAAAAAATTCCCCCTTAGAACTGATTTCATGGCATTCCAGAGGTTTTGGTAGGATGTTTCTTCATTTTCATTTGTTTCCAGGATCTTTTAATTGTTGTTTTGACATCTGTATTGACCCAGTAGTTGTTCAGCATCTTGCTGTTTGGTGTCCATGTCTTTGAGGGTTTGGAGAGTGTTTTATTGGTATTGATACATGTTGTTATTCCACTGTGGACTGAGAACATGCATAGCGGTATTTTGGTCATATGAAATTTGTATATATTTGATTCAAGGCCAAGGATCTGATCAGTCTTGTCATATGTTCCATGTGGTGATGAGGAAAATGTTTATTCTGTGATTGTTAGGAGGAGTATTCTGCAGGTATCTATTAAATACATTTGGTTGAGCATCCAGTTGATGTTCTGGATCTCTTTTTTTTCCTTGATGATTTGTCTAGGGTTGTTAGTGAGGTATTTATGTCCCCAACTGTAATAGTGCTAGAGTCACCATCTTTTTTTAGTTTACTTAGTAGTTGCTTTATAAACATTCGTGCTCCCGTGTTGGGTGCATATATGTTTAAGATGGATATTCTTGTCAATGAATTGAACCTTTTATCATTATATTGTGGCCTTCTGTATGATTTTTAATTTTTATACATTAAATGTTGCTTTGTTTGATGTTAAAAATGTGACTTCTCACTTATTATTGACCCAATCACCTGGAAACTCATTTTCCATACTCAAACTTAGAGTCTTTTTGCAACCCTTGTGGTAATATGAGCTTCCTGTATGCAGCAAATGGGTTCTGGTTTTTTATACAGTTTGCCATTGTGTGTCTTTTCAGTGATGCCTTTAGTTCATGCACATTCAGGCTGATTATGGAAATATTATTGTTTATCTCCATCATGAGTTTTCTATAAAGTTTTTTCTTTGTTTGTTTTATTTTAGCTTTTGAGTCAATGTATGGTTGTATTTTCAAGTTTGTAGTCATGATGTAGTCTCTGTTGATTCTGTCTTCCGCTGTTCTCTTGGGGAGTGCATGGTCTTTCTTTTTTTCTTTCTTCTGTGCTTAATACCTTTTTATGAATTTCCTGTAGAAGTGGTCTGGAAGCAGCATAATATTTTAGGGATTGGATGTCTGGGAGGGACTTTAATAGTCACTAATGAAACTGAGCTTGGCTTGGTAAAAAAAAAAATTTTTGGTTGAAATTGTTTATCTTTGAAGACTTTGAATTTTGAACATCAGTCCCTTCCAGCTTGTAGTGCATTTGCCAATAGGTCTACTGTTATTCTGATTAGTTTTCCCCAGTAGGTAGTCTAATCTTTCTTTCTGCTTTTAGGATTTTTTCTTTTGTGCCTTCTTTGTGTAGGCAGATTACTGTGTGTCTAGGGATCGGCTTTCTCATTGATGTCTTGCAAGGTTTTTCTGTATCTCTTGTGTTTGGATGGTAGCATGTCTGGTGAGATGGGGAATGTTTCCTTAGATAACTTGAATACATGCTCCAAGGTGTTCTCCTTTTCCATTTCTCCTTTTCAGATACCAATCAGGCATAGTTTTGGCCTCCTGATATAATTGCACATCTCTTTGAGGCTTTGCTCTTTCTTTATTAGTTTTCTTTCTTTCTTTCTTTCTTTCTTTCTTTCTTTCTTTCTCTCTCTCTCTCTCTCTCTCTCTCTCTCTTTTTACAGATTGGTTTAATTCCATGTTTTAATCTTCAAGATCTGAGATTCTTCTGCTTAATTAATTCTGTTTTCCATGTTTGTCATCCTGTTATTTATTTCCTGGATGAAATTGTAGTTAAAATCTCTGTTGCAAGTTTTTTCAGCACTGTATCTTGTCTTTTTTGAGTCTTATTCACTCTTTCTTTCCATTCCCTAATCCCTGTTGTATCCTGGAACCAGTCAGTGGTGAAGTCCATTTTTTGGGCTTTGTGGTCTGATTTTTCAGGCATTTTCTCTTTCACCACTAGGAATTACCTATGTACTTCCATTGATTTTTTTTCCCCCTCATTTGTGACAGATCTCTTTCTTTTCTCTTTAGTTCTGTTATTCAGTGTCAGTGGGAGAAGCTTTCACTTCTGATGTTTATTCAGCCCTGTATTCTTTCCTGATAAGGGATCTGCTTTTGTTCTATTTTGAAACAAGCCTATCTTTTTCAGTTTTGATAGTTGAATAATGTGACAAAGGGGAGCGAGGATTCAGATTGTGGTATGGGTTTTCTGAGACCCACTCCCAACCACCGTTCTATATGATGATGCAATGGGTACATGTATGTACCCCCTGTATCCAAGATATAGTAATGGCAATGAGGAGAACAGAGAAAAGTAAATGAAATAAGAAGACAAAAAATTAAAATAAAAATTAAGAAAAAAAAACACAGAACAAAAGGAGCAGAAATCAAAGCAGAAAAACAATTAAACGCACACACACACACACACACACACACACACACATATATATACCAAAACAGACTGGGAAAACAACAAAGCAAAACAAAAACAACAGCAACAAAAACAGGAACCAAACACACACACACACACACACACACACACACACACACACTCAACCCAAAATGAAAGGAGAAGAAAAAGAGGGGAAAAGGTAATTTAAATTGAACACTCACACATGCATTCACACAGACATTAAACTAAAGAAATAGAAGAACAAAAAAGCAGAAACAAACAAAATATGTTGAAAGACGAACACTCAGTCCTTCACATACACATGGAAACAAAAAAGAAAAAATGAAATAAGAAAGAAAAAAAGAAGAAAGAAAAAAAGGAGGTGGGGGTACAGATCAATACTTTGCATACACTTTCATGCACAAAGGAAAAGTACAAAAAAATTAAACAAACAGAAATAAAAATCTCTGCCCTCCTATGGCAGGTTGTGTAGTTGATCCTTTCAGCTGCCCCTCTGCTGTCTCCTGCGTAACTTTGGCCTCATTCCATTCACAATCTCCCCAATGTCCAGCCCAGGGAAGGAAGAGGGGGCAGTGGGGGTGGGTGAGGCTTCAGTCCTCCCCTCCCACTCTAGTATGATCAGGAAGATCCCCTCTGGTGGGAAGGTGCAGGATTGTCTCTTCCCAGTTACTGGTAGGGGGCACCCCAGCCAGTCTTACCCTGGAGTAAAGTCTCCCTATTGCAGCTGGGTCCCAGGCTCTACCTGGGTTCATTCCTCTCAGTCCTGACCTGGCCGTGTTGATCTGACATTTAGAGGATTGGGGGAAAGTGGGTTAGGTCAGTCCCAGACTCACCACTGATCTCTTTGGAGGTCTTCTTCATTCTTTTCTAGTCACACCTTTTGGCCTGTTGCTGAATCAGGTTAAGGGGTGGGCTACCTGAGACTCAGCATTCACCCTGTCACTCCAAAGTTTGTGCTTTCAAGATATTCCCTCTGGGTCATGATCAACCCCTGAGTAGTTAATCTGCCAGTCACAGAGATCAGGTTGAGTCTGTCGTTCTGTGATGAGCAAGTTGGTGTACTTTCCTGCCCAGTTTTTAAGATAGTAGCAGAGTGTCTCTTTCATTTTCTCCAGTGGGACTTTACCTCTGGGCTCCCTCACTGTGCTCCCTCTGCAGCCCATGCTACCAGTGTCCAGCCAGGCTCTGCTGTGGCGAGGCAGAGCCTGGAACTAGCAGTCTCTCCCAGCAACTTCTTCCTGAGAAGGGCATTGTTGATTTTTTTTTTTTTTTTTTTTTTTTGAGTTGGAGTCTCACTCTGTCGCCCAGACTGGAGTGCAGTGGCTGCTCCCGGCCACCGCAGCCTCGACCTGCTGGGCTCCGGCGATCCTTCCGCCTCAGCCTTCCAAGTAGCTGGAATTACAGGCATGCGCTACCACGCCCGGATGATTTTTTGATTTATTGTAGAGATGAGGTCTCACTGCCCAGGCGGGTCTCGAACCCGCGGGCTCAGGCAATCCACTCACCTCAGCCTCCCAAAGGCGCGGGATTACAGGCTGAGCCACCGAGCCCGGCTCATTGTTGATTTTTAAAAGGTGGTGCTTAGCTTCTGCACCCAAGGAAATGCTAGGGACCAAGCAGAGCAGCTGCAGCACCAGCCTCTTCATTGGGAGAGCCCTGACCACTTGCTCCCAAGTCCCTACTCAGTCATTCACTCGCACGCCCACTTACTAGCAGACACCTACACAAAATTATCCATACACTCACTCACACTGGGACTCAGTCCAACTGGCTCCACCACCATCTCTCCTCATTCCAAAGTATTTTTTATTGGAAGAAATCCACACAGATGTATTGAGTATATTTCATTAAATATAATATTTCACCTGTTGAAAATTTTGTTATTTGAAAAACAACTCAAACTGTATTTGTAGACCTATACGTGACTATATATTGATTTTTCAATTGAGGAATATTTTCTTCAAAGTAAACATTGAAAGAACAATGTGAATAAATAAGAAATATAACTACTAACAACAAGACCATATAGTTTCTTTTTTCATATTTTTAAATATAATAGTTTTCATAGTAAGGTACTCAGATCATAAGTGTAAAATTCAATCAATTTTGAAAATTTTATCACCAATATAGTCCACACTTCTACCAAGATATAAAATGTTACCATGCCAATACTTTCTTCTTGCCAGGAAACAGTTGTTGGGATTTCTTTCAAGCTATGTAAGTTTTACCTGTAGAATGACATGTAAATGAAAAATACAGTATATAATCATTTGTATAATAATTATTTTAATCAAAATATTTTTGCATTTCATTCATCTTGCTACATGCATCAGGGATTCTTTCATACAACTGTTTAGTATTTCCAATGTAGCAATGTAATGTGATCTACATGAATTCCTATATTGACGGATGTTCTAATTGTTTCCAGGTTGATATTATTGCAAATATTGCTATTATGAATGTTCATGAATAAATCTTTAGATTATTATACATTTTTACTCCTTTCTCTTAAATTAAGTCATAAGATATGCATATATTTAAATTTATAAAACATTTCCAGATAGATTTCCAAGTAGTTGTACCATTTTACATTTCCATAAGGAGGGTATGAGAGTTCATGTTGCTATATATCCTTACCAACAAATTAATTTGTCAGTCTTTGTCACTGTAGCAATTCTAGTGGCTGTATAGTGAAATCAAATTGTGGTTTAAATTTGTACCTCCAGGAAGACTAAAAATGGTGAACAATTTTCATATGATAATTGACAATGAATATATCTTCCTTTGTGAAGTACTTAAAAATGCCCTGCTCATTTTCTTGTATCATTTTATTTTTTATTGATTTGTATGGGTTGCGTTCATAGTCTAGATACAAATCTTTTGTCTAGTATATATGTGTTCAGAATATTTTCTCCCAATCTATCATACAATGCAAATTTTCCTTTTATAAAAAATCTATATTTCCAAACTGCTCCTTACACAGCTCCACTGCACTCTCAGATTTCAGCTCCTTTAGTAGTAACTTGAAACTCAATCCCTACTCCTCACCTTCCTTAACCCTACTCGCTATGTTCCATTGGAGGACTGTCTACCTGTGCCTTAGTCAGGAAACTGACTCCAGGAAGAAAGTTAGGATAATCAAGTGACTCATTCCATGTGTTTTTCTGCTCTAAGTGTTCACAGTCTGTACAGTTGCTGCCTCTTGTTTAACATTTCATCTTTTTCTTGCTTTGTCATTGTTTATGGCAGAAAGGCTAGTCTAGTATCAGTTTCCTCCTAATGATTAAAAGCAAGAACTCCCTGTTGCTTTATATATACATTTTAGAGTAAATTAATTTTACAAACTATTGCATAAATAATTGAAGGAATCAATAATTTAAAGAGTTGTATTTACTTCAAAATATACGTGCTGTTCAAATATAGATTTAATTAATGATAATTCAGAAAGTTTCTAAATATTAATACTTAGGAATTTATTGTAATCATCATGGAAACTATTTTGAGCATCAAGTCATAAAGGAGCAAAATAACATGCTATGAAGACTATGGATTTTTACTGTGAATAAAAATTGAAAAATGTTAAATCATTTTTTAAATTCCTGTGACAGAAACATGCCAATAATTTTATGAGAAAAAAATCATTCTGTTTGAAGATTCTCTGGTAGACTTACTTGTAAACATAATTTAAATGTAGGTCTTATGACTAAAAAAGTTATGATATTGAACTATTTCATATTTTACTGGAGTAAATTAATATCATGACTGGAATACTTGGTATTTAAAATGTTTGAGGGTCTACTTAATTCAGATTTTTATAGAATATAACTATATGTTGAATTCTAAGTATAGTATAATTAGGGCTGCTATTTGAATTTTCTCTACAGAAAAATTAATTTTATTTACAAAATAACTAAAGAAAGTAAATTTTTCCATAGACAATTCTGTAAATATAGGAATTTATTCTAAATACATGATTCATACAATATGGTTATTTTATGGACATTTCTTATTTAAATAATAAAAGCTCTTGCTTTTAAAAATTAAAAAGAAGAAAGTTTAAGATAATAAAATAGAGGCTATTTAAAATAATTTGCTGTGCATTTGGATTTTTTTCCTCCAAGAAGAATGATTCTAAGTTCTTTTTAAAATTCAGCCCATATTATTTTGTAATTGTCATAAGTCAGTAATAATATATATGTACACTTTTTTCTTTGAGACAACTGCTTATTTGCAGTTTTTTGAGTTGGTGTTAAATTGCTTAGAATGTTTATACATCCTCTGCTATAAACCAAGCAAAAATTATTTGAAATATATTTATTTTAATAACAATTGTGATGCTTTTACTTAATGTAAAATATACAAAAATTATAGCAAATTTTTCACTCAATTATGTAATCTCTTGGTGGTTGTGAAATTTTCAAATTGTTTCATGTACACCTTAATACAGGATGTGTTATACTACAAGTCTTTTACAAATTACCTTTGTGTTACACAACATTATAGCAGAAATCTGAGTCTAGTTTCTAAATCAGGAAATATTATGTTCTGTTTTCTCAAGTAATAAGACAACTAAGTAGGCTGCCATTGCAGACACTAACTGCTTCTTCCTTTTGGCACTCCATTTATACTGTGTAGGTTTCTAGCTTGGACTAATCAGATAGCTTTTATAACCACAGGATACCACATATGAATCCTAGGTAAGAAGATAGGAGAAAGCAAAAAGCCAAAATCTTTACACCAGCTGAGCCCATCTCTTTCTCTCAAAATAACAGCATCATGGAGACTTCTGGTAGAAACTCATGAACTAATTACAAGTCTTTTGGCTAAACTAGTTGCAAGTAAGTCTAAATTGTCAAGGCTGTTAAACAAGTGAATTGCTACTATGAACAAAACCTGGGTTATGTTAAAAAGTTCAAAAGGTCTAGAGGTTAAAAATGTCTACCACATAGAGAAAGAAAACACAAAGGGAATTTTCTATGAAACATTGTATTTCCTAATTACACAAAGAAAAGCTGCACTGATATTCCATTGGTTTGCTAAGGGAAATGGAAAAGATGTTTCTGTTTGTGGTTTTATGGGTGTAGCTACTCTGCGTTTCTATCTTACCTTTAGTCAATATGTCTGTTTACGTCTTTCCATTTTGCTGTCTGATAATACAGTAGAGCACTGTAATGAATGTCCAAATTAAAAATCACTTAAGCAGTATATTCAACATTACAGCAAATAAAAATAAGTGTGAGACAAGTTACTACTTAGAAAACCCTTATTGTTAAAATTTAAGTGTGTGAAAATGTCCAGAAACACCCACAGATTTGGATCATCTTATTTTTATAAAGGAACTACAAAAAGTCAATAACTGGTTAATCATTAATTTATTCAGTTGGTCAATACTACAAAGTCTTAACCCAAAAGACTGCTGCTGCTCTAACCTTGTTTTCCAAGTAGAATGATTCTAGGAGAAGAGCCATATCCATATCAATCAATTTTTCAAGTCTAATTTTTCTATCAGGTAAGAATCTCATTAGGTAGTTCTGCAGATCAATAGTTCCATCTCTATCTTAAACTTAGCCCTAATTAGCCTCTTCAACAGTGAGTTTTCAGGGCAGCAAGGGGGTCAATAGCATTTACCACTTCTTAATTGTATATCACTCCGATGCAGACAAGGTTTCGATGCTTTTGAGCTCTAGGATTGTTTTATGGTTTTTCTTCACATAATGTATGTCATAGTTTATTTTCTTTTTTCTCAGCCATAGTACAGCAGCAGTAGAATTTGCTAGATAGAATCTCAATTACTGCCTAAGATTGCATATATTCATTCTTAGGTTATGAGTCTGTCCTACACAGAAAAAAAATCAGCTATATTGGCTTTAACAATCTTTCAGATGGAGACATGAACATATTCTTTTTTTTTTTTTTTTGAGTTGGAGTCTCACTCTGTCGCCCAGACTGGAGTGCTGTGGCCGCTTCCCGACACCACAGCCTCGACTTGGTGGGCTCTGGTGATCCTTCTGCCTCAGCATTCCAAGTAGCTGGAACTACAGGCGCACGCTACCACGCCCGGCTAATTTTTTTGATTTATTGTAAAGATGAGGTCTCGCCAAGTTGCCCAGGCGGGTCTCGAACCCGCGGGCTCAGTCAATCCACTCACCTCGGCCTCCCAAAGGCACGGGATTACAGGCTGAACCACCGAGCCTGGCACATATTCTTATACATAAAAAAAATTTCCTGGCCTGTTAGTTTGTCCATATACCTGCTATCTACATGAAATTCCTTATTTGCAACACAGAGGGTTTTTTGGGGGGGGTTGCTTTTTCTTTTTTTTCCTACCCATATGACAGGTTTCCACAATCTCTCTAGCTTCTGGTGAAAATTAGTGTTAGTAGTTCAAAAGTATATTTGATTTTTTTTTTCTTTTTTTTTTTTTTTTTTTTTTGAGTTGGAGTCTCACTCAGTCGCCCAGACTGGAGTGCAGTGGCCGCTCCCAGCCACCGCAGCCTCGCCTGCTGGGCTCCGGCGATCCTTCCGCCTCAGCCTTCCCAGTAGCAGGAATTACAGGCATGCGCTACCATGCCCGGCTGATTTTTTGATTTATCATAGAGATGAGGTCTCGCTGCCCAGGCGGGTCTTGAACCCGCGGGCTAAGGCAATCCACTCACCTCAACCTCCCAAAGGCACGGGATTACAGGCTGAGCCACCGAGCCCGGCTTATATTTGATTTTAAGTTACTAATAAGGGCCAAGTTTCCAGAGGCATTGATTTCAACATGTTAAATTAGGCAAAACTATAGGAGCCAATATTTCCTATAGTACCCACCAAATATAACTTTAAATTCTTAATAAACTGGGTCTGACACAGAATTTTAAAAAAAAATTCTAGCTTTTAAATTTTAGTACCTTATATTTCCTAAGCTAATTCAAGTGAGACAACTCAGAAAAAGACATGTAATTTCTGGTTTCTACCTGAAAAATACAACCATCTGCAGTCTCCTCAGAGACAAAATTCCAGTATTGATGTGATCTCAATATTGTCTCATCAGCAATTCATTTTTATTGGAAAAAGACATGATAAATCACCAGTCTTGGTGAAAATACACTGTCAATCCAAAAAAGTGATAATATTAGTCCAAAATATTGTTAAATGAATGTGTCATGGTAAAGTCTGCGTGTGTAAGATAAAGCCCAGTAATGAAAAACTATCTCAAGCCGGACTCGGTGGCTCAGCCTGTAATCCCGCGCCTTTGGGAGGCTGAGGTGAGTGGATTGCCTGAACCCGCGGGTGCGAGACCCGCGTGGGCAGCGAGAACTCATCTCTACAATAAAAATTTAAAATCAGCTGGGCGTGGTAGCGCATGCCTGTAACTCCGGCTACTCGGAAGGCTGAGGCAGAAGGATCGCCAGAGCCCAGCAGGTCGAGGCTGCGGTGGCCGGGAGCAGCCACTGCACTCCAGTCTGGGTGACAGAGTGAGACTCCAACTCAAAAAACAAAAACCAACAAAAAAGAAAAACTATCTCAGTAACCCAAAACAATTAGTAATTTTGCTCATGTGCTCTCTCTCTCCCTCTCTCTCTCTGTCACACACATATATTTTTTAATCATGAAATTAAGAATTCACTTCTAATAATATTTCAATTCATTATTTTCCTCTCCTATCAACTACATATATATCCTGTTTACATTTTTTATAACTCATTTAAAATTACTTCATTCCTGCTCTCATTCTTCTTGTGCTGTTCACTATCCTGAAAAGATTTGTGATGACAGCAATCTAAAAGAAGGCAAGATCCTTCTTAGAGGGTTTATAAAGAAAGAGACTTTGGTGTGCCAAAATCAAATCCTATTCAGAGGTCAAACTCAGAAAAATTATAAAAACACTCATATGCTAATAATATTAAGTTATCTGTCTTAATAGATGTATGCAAATGGAGAAACATATATATCTACAAAAATAAGTATAAATATACAAATTTTAATATGTACAAATAACTATATGAGTACAACCTATGCATTTGCAAAATTGTCTACCTTTTTATGCATATGCAGGTTTTTAAATATGTCTTTACAATTGCATTGCCATTTGAAATATCTGTGAATGAGAATAACTGAAAATATATTTTACACATATATGCATATATACCCATCTAAATTGCTTCCCATCTACCTATTTATCTATCTATTCATAGATATATATCATAGATATATATATAAATCTGAAGTTTGTATTATAAAATATTATCTATGTTTGACAAAGCCGACAATATAATTATATTTTATTTACCTTTAAGCATACAATTAATGTTATCCTTTCCTATTGACCCTGACTCTTTAGATACAATAGTTTTTATTTCCTTCATTTCTATAATAAGATAATAAAGCCATTAGAGGGAAGAAAGTAGGTGGGATAGAGGATGAATCAGTCATTAAACTCTGAGACAAAGATATAGAGACAAAGATACTGTTTTGGTGGTGGCTTCTCTTCACATTCATTACTTCAGGCTGCAGTCATGATGAGTGTTTACAAATAGTGATCTCATTCTTATAACTTTAACAAATACATTCTGCCATACATTGTGCTTTGAATGGTGTTTTAGGTTTATGTGCAAAGAATCATACCTCTGAATTCAATAAAAGGTCAGAATGTGATCTTCTTAAATAATTGTTTTTTTAAATGATGCTATTAAAACTGGATTTTATGTCCACAAAAGACATAAGTATATCAGAAAATGTAAAAAAAGAAAAGAAAAGAAAAAGAAAAAAAGGAAAAACCTACTATGAAAAAGCAGTTTTCTCCTCTAAAGTGAAACCTGCTCTTTTGTAGCTGGAACTACAGGCGCATGCTACCACGCCTAGCTAATATTTTGATTTTTTTATTGTAGAGATGAGTTCTCACCAAGTTGCCCAGGCAGGTCTTGAACCTTCAGGCTCAGACAATCCATTTACCTCGGCCTCCCAAAGCGTGGGATTACAGGCTGAGCCACCAAACCCAATCAGAAACCTGTTCTTTTAATGAGCTTACCTATGCTCAAAGGCACTTACTTTTGTGCAATTTACATATTCATCTTTATTTTCTTTAAAGTTGAGCAACTTCCAAAAAATTAAACTACTGGATTAAAAGTTAAGTTGTAATTATTTCATTTTTATGCTTCACATTAACTTATAAAACAATTTCATTGTCTCTTATTGAATAACATTTTTTAACTTTCCACATGAATGGTAATGATATTCAGGATTGTCATTTGGAATTATTTAAATTTGTACCAGAAAACATTGACACCACAAAGTATTTTCTACTTTGGCTAAAGTTGAGTTCAGCAAAAGTCATTGTGGAAGACAAAAAGTTTCTAAGTCATTTTTTAGGATTTTTCGGAAAATAATGGACAGTCACTTCATGAAGGAACAAATGTCTACAGTCCTGCTTCTCATAACAAGTTGACCCTAACTTGTTTCTTTTTGTTTGTTGTTTGATTTTTGGTTTTCCTTTGATATCTTTCTGCAAGCAGTTCTAATGGCATTCAGCTGCTCATAGTCATATTTGAGGATTACAGAAAAAGTTATCAACATGAGAATACTAAATAAACACTTGTGTTTTGGCAACAATATTAGTTGAGTTCCTATGCTAGTAATTTGCTTGTAATGTAATTGGAGAGTGAAAGAAGAAAAACAAACTTTACAAATACTCAAATAAAAATAATAGCTGAAAACTTCCCAGTTATTGCATAAGACAAACTTACATATCCAAGAGGTCGAGTGAATCTGAAATGGGATAAATCCAAATTATTTATAGCACTATATGTGATAGCTAAACCTTTTAAAACTAAAGACAAATTACTAAATGAAAATAAAAGTACAAACAGTATTTCAAAACAGATAAAGCAGTTTTAAGAGAAAAGTTTGCAGAACTGCGTGCATGCATTAAAACATAAGAAAACTCTCAACTCAATAATCTAAGCTTTCACATTGGGAGGCTAGAATAAGAAGAGCTGGTTATCAAAGGCAGGAATAAATAATGTAAAAAGCAAAAGTTAATGAAATTGAAAACAATTTTTTAAAATTGAAAAATAAAAATGACAATTATCCAGTGAGATTGATGAAGAAAGAGGAAGGAAACAAATTACCAATATCAGAATTAAGAATATTTACTTTAAATTATCTTATGCAACATACAACTGCAAGATCTAGCCATTGCAAAAGTCATCTGAATTTGCAAATAATATGTATTTACATAGATAATACTAAGGAATCCATAATTTTTTTTATTATCGTTTTGTGGGGTACAGTTAAGGGTTAGGTATACAATTACGTTTCATTCAGGCACCCTGTTGATAAGAGGTGTTTTCCCAGTCCCAGATAGATATTAGCTACTGTTAATCCCATCCCCCTCCCCCCCATAATTTCCCAGTACCATCATTCATTTTCTTATAGTATTTCACTGGATGTTCAAGGTCCATTATATGAGTGAGAACATGTGATATTCTGATCTTTGTTTCTGTGAGAGGTCACTCAGTATTATAGACTCTAGTTCCATCCAGGTTGCTGCGAAATTCATGATTTTGTTCTTTTTCATGGCTGCGTAGTATTCCATCGTGTATATGTACCACATTTTTTAATCCAGTCCTCTTTTGATGGGCAGCATGGTTGTTTCCAGGTTCTTGCTATTGTGAACAACGCTGCAATAAACATACGTGTGCAGGTATCTTTTTTATAGAGTGATTTGTGTTCTTCAGGGTATATTCCCAGTAGGGGGATTGCAGGGTCATATGGAAGGTCAATTTTTAGAGCTTTCAGGAATCGCCACACTGCTTTCCACAGAGGTTGCACTAGCTTACACTCCCACCAACAGTGTAGAAGTGTTCCCTTTTCACCACACCCTCTCCAGCAGCTGTTATTTTTTGAGTTGTTGATAATTGCCATTCTGACTGGAGTTAGGTGGTATCTCAGTGTGGTTTTGATTTGCATCTCCCTGATGATTAGTGAGGTTGAGCATTTCTTCATGTGTTTGTTGGCTGCTCGAATGTCTTCTTTTGTGAAGTGTCTGTTCATATCTTTTGCCCATTTTATAATGGGGTTGTTTGTTTTCTTCTTTTCAGTACGTTTCAGTTCCTTGTAGATCCAGGATGTTAAGCCTTTGTCAGACCTAGAGTTGGCAAATACTTTTTCCCAGTCTGTAGGCTGTCTCCCTGCTCTCTTGGTGGTTTCTTTGGCTTTGCAGAAGCTTGTCAGTTTAATAAGGTCCCATTTGTCTATCTTCTCTCTTAAGTCCTGTGGGTTTCGGGTTTTATACAGGAATTGGATGCCAGTTCCGATTTCCATGAGAGTATTTCCTTCCTTTTCTAAGGTTCTTATGGTTTGAGGTTTTACATTTAGGTCTCTGATCCATTTGGAGTTAACCTTTGTGCATGGGGATAGATAGGGGTCCTGTTTCAATCTTCTACATGTGGTCAGCCAGTTTTCCCAGCACCATTTACTGAATAGGTTCTCCTCTCCCCATCGGTAGGTGGTGGGGGCTTTGTCGAAGATGAGTTGGTTGAGGAATTGAGGTTTTGCTTCTGGAATCTCAATTCTGTTCCATTGATCTATATGCCTGTTCTTGTACCAATACCAAGCTCTTTTGATGATTGTAGCTTTATACTAAAGTTTGAAGTCTGGTATTGTGATACCACCTGCTTTGTTTTTTTTTCTGAGGATTGTTCTGGCTATTCTTGGACGTTTGTGTGTCCATATGAATTCCTGTATTGTTTTTTCTAGGTCTGAGAAGAATGTTATTGGTAATTTAATGGGTATTGCATTGAATTTGTAGATTGCCTTAGGTAAGATGGACATCTTCACAATGTTGATTCTTCTGATCCATGAGCATGGGATATTTTTCCACTTGTTTGTGTCAGCTTTGATTTCTTTGAGCAGTGTTTTGTAATTTTCATTGTAGAGGTCTTTCATGTCTCTGGTTAGGAAGATGCCAAGGTATTTCATTTTTTTTGTGACTATTGTAAATGGAGTTGTGTTTTTTATTTGGGTTTCTGTTTGTTTATTATTGGTGTAGAGAAATGCGATTGTCTTTTGTACATTTATTTTGTATCCTGAGACTTTGCCAAAGGCCTTTATCAATGTAAGGAGGCCTTTGACAGATTCTCTTGGGTTTTCAAGGTACACCATCATATCATCTGCATAGAGAGATAACTTTACTTCCTCTTTTCCTATTTGAATTCCTCTGATTGCCTCCTCTTCTCTGATTGTTCTAGCCAGGACTTCCAATGCTATGTTGAACAGGAGGGGAGAGAGTGGGCATCCTTGTCTAGTTCCAGTTTACAGGGGAATTGGTTCCAATTTTTGTCCATTTAGGAGTATGCTGGCTGTGGGTTTCTCGTAGATGGCTTTTACTATTTTGAGGTATGTTCCCCATATGCCTAGATGTTCAAGGGTTTTTATCAAGAAGGGGTGCTGGATTTTATCAAAAGCTTTTTCTGCATCTAATGATATGATCATGTGGTTTTTGTTTTGACATCTCTTGATGTATTTAATTACATTTATGGTTTTACGAATGTTGAACCAGCCTTGCATGCCAGGAATGAAGCCTACTTGTTCATGGTGAATGATTTTTGAGATGTATTGCTGAATCCTGTTTGGTAGGATTTTGTTGAGAATTTTAGCATCTATGTTCATCAAAGATATTGGCCTGTAGTTCTCTTTCTTTGTTGGATCTTTACCTGGCTTGGGTATCAATGTGATGTTGGCTTCATAAAATGATTTGGGGAGAGTTCCATCTTTTTCAATCGCCTGGAATACCTTCAGTAGGATTGGTATCAGCTCTTCCTTAAATGTCTTGTAGAATTCTGCTGGAAAAGCCATCTGGATCAGGGCTTTTTTTTGTAGGAAGTTTTCTTATTACATAGTCGATTTCCTTGATTGTAATTGGTCTATTTAGGGTCTCAATTTCTTCTTGTTCCAACCTAGGTAGGTTGTGTGATGTCAGAAAGTCCTCCATTTCCTTGTGGTTTTCAAGTTTGTTTCCATACAAGTGTACGTAGTAGTCTCTAATAATCTTTTGTATTTCTTCAGGGTCAGATGTGACTTCATCTTTTGTGTTTCTGATTATGCTTATTTGTTTGTTTTCTCGTTTTTTCTTGGTCAGTCTAGCTAGGGGACCATCGATCTTGTTTATTCTTTCTAAGAACCAGCTTTTTGTTTCATTGATTTTTTTCAATTATCTTTTTGTTTTCTATGTCCTGGATTTGGGCTTTTATTTTGGTGATCTGGATTCTTCTGCTGAAATTAGGGTTTTTGTGGTCTTGCTTTTCCAGCTTCTTTAGGTGGCTTGTTAGGTTGTGAATTTCTGTTCCTTCCATTTTCTTCATGTGTGTTTGTAGGGATATAAATTCCCCTCTTACTACAGCTTTCAGGGCATCCCAGAGATTTTGGTAAGATGTTTCTTCATTTTCATTTGTTTCCAGGTATCTTTTGATCCCTGTTTTGATTTCGTCGTTGACCCAGGAGTTGTTTAGCATCATGCTGTTTAGTGTCCATGTCTTTGTGGGTTTTGTTGGTGTCAATGTTTATTTTTATTCCACTGTGGTCCGAGAAGGTGTTTGGTAGAATTTCGGTCCTTTTAAATTTGCTTATGCTTGATTTATGGCCGAGTATGTGGTCAATCTTAGAATATGTTCCATGTGGTGATGAGTAGAATGTGTATTCTGTGGTCTTTGGATGGAGTGTTCTGTAGGTATCAATTAAATCCATTTGGTCCAAAGTCACATTGATGTTCCGGATCTCCTTGCTGATTTTTTGTCCTGATGATCTGTCTAGGGTTGTGAGTGGGGTATTAAAGTCTCCAGTTATGATAGTGTTAGAGTCAATATCTTTCTTTAGTTTTCCAAGAAGTTGCTTTATGAAAGTTGGCGCACCTATGTTGGGTGCATATATGTTTAGGAAGATATTTCTTGTTGATGGATTGAATCTTTTATCATTATGTAGTGGCCTTCTGTATCTTTTTTGATTTTTAATAGTGTGAAGGATATTTTGTCTGAAATTAAGATGGCTACTCCTCCTTTCTTTTGTATTCCGTTCGCCTGGAAGTTTGTTTCCCATCCTCTTACTTTGAGTCTATGGGTGTCCTTTCTAGTGAGGTGAGTCTCTTGAAGGCAATAGATTGTTACCTGATGATATTTTATCCATTTTGCCAATCTATGTCTTTTCAGTGGTGCATTTAGTCCATTCACATTTAGGCTAATAATTGAAATGCAAGAGTTGATCCCGTCATAAGGTTCTTACAGAGTTATTCCTGTTTATTTGTTGTCTTTCTTTGGGTTTTGGAGTTGGTTCATGTGTGTTTTTAATCTTTTGCCTGTACTCTTGTGAAGAATGCTGATGTTCTTTTTTCTTTTTCTTCTGTGTTCAGTACTTTCTTAAGTGTTTCTTGTAGCGGTGGTCTGGTGGCAGCGTAGGTTCTTAGGGATTGGATGTCTGGAAAAGATTTTAATTCTCCCTTACTAATGAAGCTTAGTTTGGCTGGGTAGGTTATTCTTGGTTGAAATTGTTTCTCTTTTAGAACTTTGAAGATAGGGCTCCAGGCTCTCCTGGCCTAAAGGGTTTCTGTAGATAAATCTGCTGCTATTCTAATTGGTTTTCCCTGGTAGGTAGTCTGGCCTTTTTCTCTTGCTGCCTTTAGGATTTTTCCTTTCATAGCTACTTTGTTTAG
The DNA here is from genome assembly GCA_027257055.1 of Cephalopachus bancanus. Taxonomy (NCBI): domain Eukaryota; kingdom Metazoa; phylum Chordata; class Mammalia; order Primates; family Tarsiidae; genus Cephalopachus; species Cephalopachus bancanus. Next base: position 8,741,509 of record JAPVLO010000041.1, read on the forward strand.
GCGAATTATTATGTGTCTGGGAGTTGGTCTTCTCGTTTGTTGTCTTGCAGGGGTTCTCTGAATCTCTTGTGTTTGAATTTTTTCATCTTTAATGAGATGAGGGAAGTTTTCTTGAATGATTTCATGAAATGTTTGTTCCAGTGTGGCTTCTGTTTCTCTTTCTGCCTCAGGAAGCCCAATTATTCTTAGGTTTGGTCTCTTGAAGTGATCATTCATCTCTTGCAGGTTTTGTTCTGTCTTTTGGAGCTTCTTTTCTATGCTTTTGACAGTTTGGGTTAGTTCTGTGTTTTGGTCTTCGAGCTCTGAGATTCTTTCTTCTGCTTGGCTGATTCTGCTTTCCATGCTTATTAGTCTGTTGTTCATTTCCATCACAGTATTCTTTACTGCTGTCATTTCTGACAACAGCTCCTTCCTATTTTCCTCTTGTCTCTCCTCAATTTTTTTAATTCTCTCCATTAATGTCTTGATGTCTGGGTTTGTTGCATGTAGCCAGTCATTCTGGGGACTCTTCATTGTCTGTGTTCCAGAATCTGTTTTCTCATTGTCTGATCTCCCAGGGGTCTGTGTAAGACCTATATTCTTCTTTTGGTTTTTCTTCATTTTTGCGGTTTTCCCACCTCCCTACTTCTTCCTTCCCTCCACGTCACCGTCTTCTTTAATTTTGTTATTCAGGGGTAAAGGGATTGGTTTTACTTCTGTTTGTTCAATCTCCCATTCTTTATGTATGTCCTCTTACTTTGTTCAATTCTGAAGTTGCACTGTAGGTTGGAGATGGTCCTTTTTGCAGTTTTGAGATGTATTTAAGGGGAGAGCTATGATTCAAAATCTGTCTGCAGGTCCTGGTATTCGCTAACAGGCATGTGGATAATGTGGAACCCACTTCCCACTGCCCTGGAATCTGTCCATGCAGTGGGGCTGTAGGTTTACTCCCTGAAATAAAATGTGGTTAGCAGAGGGGAGAAAATGGAGCAGATAGTGGGTTGAAGAGGGGAGTGGAGAGATAGAGGAGTAAGGGAGGAAACTAACGAGTGTGCCAACAAATAGAGAGAGAGGCCTATACTGAAACAGATAAAAACGATGGACCACAGCTACAGTCAAACCAACTCTCATACAAACAAAAATAAAACATATAGTGATGCTAACATACCAGCTATCCAACCACCTTATTGGTGTGCTGTTCCTCTATACAAAGACATGGTTTACAGACAGAAGAAAAGAGAAGAAAAGGAAAAGGAAAAGGAAAAGAGAAAAAAAGGGGAACAATACAGTAGGAATAGAATTAAGTCATTAAACTAATAGAATCAATGAAGCACACTCTGAGAACTTTCGTTTAAGTCCAATGTCCTTTCAGGTCTGATTTCTAGTTTTCTTTTCAAGTTGGTAAATTAGTTTGCAGTTACAGTCAATTGCTCCTGATCTGCTGTGAAGGACAGTTCAGTTCAACCTTCCTTCAGCAGTTTGGTCTATGTCTTTATCAAGTTTATTTCTCCCGTTTCGGTGTTGTTACCTTGAATCGCCAGCAGGTGGTGCTATCTCATCTGCTCGCCCCAGAGGGAGTGGGGCCGGACAGGAACCAGATGGCTGCCTGCCTCCGAGCAGGCAACAGAAGCCCCACGCAGGCGGGCAGGACAATCTCAGACACAGGGGAGGTGACAGCAATCCCAGCAGATATTCCTTGAAGCAGTTTGGTGTGGATCTCCTCAGGCCGGGTTGTGATGAGTTACCCATCCGAGAGCACCGGCGGGAGCGCCGGGCAGCAGGCGGGAGCGCCGGGCGGGTCAAAGAGCTTTTGATGGCAAGAAGCAGCTGCTTATCCCAGGACCTGGGGAGTCTGGGAGGGCTGCTGGAGGAGGCTCCTTGTGGAACTGGAATCCTGTCTGTCAGGGCCTGGCTTCTCCGAGCAGGAGATAATTTTTTTTTTTAATCTCCTACAACTAATATTATGTGGTCACAGGAGTCGATATAAACATTTTATAAAATCAATTGTTTTTCTATATACTAAATAATAAAAATATGAGCATCAAAATTGAAAGTTAAATACCATTTACAATCATTCAAAGAAAATTATATTCTTAGGTGTAATTCTAACAAAATATGTGCAGGACTAGTATGATAAATATAATAAAACTTTGATGAAAGAAATCAAAGAAGGTCTAAGCAAATGTAACATACTATGTTTATAGATTTGAAAAATCAAGACAGCAAAGATGCAAATTATCTTGCAACCTTCTAAGCCAAGTTCATGTCAAAATTTCAACAAGACTTTTTTATAGATAAAACAATTTTTAAAATTATCTGCAGAAGCAAAGAAAATGAAATTACTAAAAATAATATTGATAAAGAAGAATAAAGGAGAGAGTGGTCAACCCATTTAATTACTCATTATATAGCTACAGTAATCAGGACTAGTGAGACTGGAAAATCAATAGATGAAGAGATTAGTGTAGCAGAATAAAAAAAGCACAAAGATAGAACAACATAAATATATTCAACTAATTTTTGACAAAATTGCAAAATCAATTCAAGGAGAAAAGACAGCCTGAAGCATTCTGAACATTTGCCATCATAGGCAAATTTAATAGTGAACCTTAGTCTAGATCTGACACCTTAAACACATTATTAACCCAACATGAAGTATGGACTTTTATCAAAAATATAAAACTATAAGATTTTAAGAAAAAAAATAGGGCAAAAATGTTAAGATATAGGATTAAGCAAATGATTCTAGGACTTGACACCAAATAAACAATCTAAAAAGGGGGAAAAAGTGATATACCAATAAATAAGTCAACACTTTTTTACTCTCTAAAAGGCCCCATTAAGAGGATAAAGAAAAAATCAATCACATATCTCACACAACATTTATATATAAATATATAAAGGTCTTTCAGAATTCAATAGTTAAAAAGCATAACAATTTGATTTAAAACAAGTAAGATATATAAAGAAGCTTTCTACTGAGAAGAACAGGAGAAGATGTTCAACATCATTAGCCATTAGAAAAATGCAACCTTAAGTCAACCTAAAAAGGAAATATCACTTCATACTTATCAGACTGGCAACTTTTTCTCTTTAACGACAAAATCAAATATTTCAAGGGCACACACACACACACACACACACACACACACACACACACCCACACACACACAAACTGGAGCATGCATGTGTTGTTGATGGTGACATAAGATGAGAGCCACTCTGGATAATAGTTTTTCAGTTTCTTTAAAAAATTCTAAACTTGCAATGATGCTGTGACCCAGCAATTGTGCTTCTGGTCATTTATTCCAGATAAATGAAAACTTATATTCACACAAAGAATTGGACATTAATTTTTGTGGAAAATCTATTCACAATAATTAACAGCTGTAAAAAAGAACTATAAAAAATGCAGTTGTCTTTTAAGAGTGAACGGCTACATAAACTGCAGTACATACATGCCAAGAAATGCTACTCTGTGATGAAAATAAATGAATAATTGATACACATAACCTGGATAAATCTTCAGAGAACTATGGTGAGTTAAAAAAAAAAAATTCAGTCCCACAAGGTGGCATACTATGTGATACCACTTAAGCAACATTATTGAAATGATACAATTGCAGCGGTTGAGAGTAAATTAATGTTTTTCAGGAAGATATGGGGGAAAAGTGAATGTTATTATAGAAGAATTTGAAAGATTTTGTTGTGAGGAAAATGTTCTCTATTTTGATGATATCAACCTCAATATCCTGGTTTTTATATAATACCAGAATTTTGCAAGGTGTTACCATTTGGGGACACCAGGTAAACAGCACCTGAAATCTCTCTGTATTTTTTCTTACAATGGAATGTGTCGCATATTTTAAAATTAACTTTAAATGAAATATTAACTCAACTTTAAAGGTTTATAAATACTCTCGTTTCTCTACAGATCGTATAAATCTTTCCCCTTTTTTAAAGGATTAATTTAACAGAAAAAAGAAGAAAAAATGTCCTCCATCTTGTTAAGGACATAATCATGTTTGAATGTAATGGGAGGATTGCTGTTACATATAAACTTGAGAGGAGAAAGTTCAAGGACAACACTAAGAGACTGGTAGCATAGTAGGATGAGCCACTAAACTCTGTCACCCTCTTATCCTACCTTGGCTCTATTATATATCTGACCTTTGGAGTATAAAATAATTGTCTTATTGTTAAAAAGAAAAAAATATATATTACTACAACATATACATTAGAATGGCCATAGTTTAAAGGATTGATTATGCCAAATGTTGGTGATATGTGAACAACTTGAATCCCCATACACTCCTGGTGGGTGTATTAAATAGAACAGTTTTGCAGATTGTTTGACAATTTCTTTTACAGTTATATATACAACTTATATATGTGACATAACACACTCAAGAGAAAACAAACATTTTGCGGAAAAAGTAAACTATAATGTGCTCTGCCACTCTTAGGAGAGGATTTAGTATATGAAAAAAGCATGGATTTCAGGAAACAGATCTGGATTTGATTGATGTTTAATTATGTATTAGCCTTGCACACTTGAAAAAATAATTTAAGCCACTGGGATCTAAGTTTGATCCTCAATAACAGTTGTTAAAAAGATTAAGTGAGTAAATGTATAGAAAAATTGTCTCTAGTCAAGGTTACTGTTGTTACCAAGGTCACTGATTACTTCTTTGTTGCTAAATCCAATGATGGATTTTGAATCCTCTACTTATTGGAAGTATCAGTGACTTTTGACCCAGTTGAATACCTCTTCCTCTGTTAAACCTTCTGCTTATTGAGTTTCAAGACATCATACTCTACTTATTTTCTTTCAACCTAGTGAACCACTCCTTCCCAGCCTTCTTTTCTGGTGTTGTATTTTCCTGATAAAGAATATTCCAGGGTTGTGCTTGAAATATATTTTAGGGGTATTGCTGGGTCGTATGGACGATCATATTTTAGATCATTTAGAAATCGCTGCACTGTTTTCCACAGAGGCTGTACTAGTTTACACTCCCACCAACATTGTAAAAGTGTTCCCCTTTTTGCTGTATCCTCTCCAGCGTCTGTTGTTTTTTGTTACTGATGATGGCCATCCTGACTGGAGTTACCCGGTATCTCAGTGTAGTTTTAATTTGCATTTCTTTGATGACTAGTGAGGCTGAATATTTTTTCATGTATCTGTGGGCTGCTGATATGTCTTCTTTTGAGAACAGTCTATTCATATCTTTTGCCCACTTGTTTTTTTTTTTTTTTTTTTTGAGTTGGAGTCTCACTCTGTTATCCAGACTGGAGTGCAGTGGCCGCTCCCGGCCACCGCAGCCTCGACCTGCTGTGCTCCGGCGATCCTTCCACCTCAGCCTTCCAAGGAGCTGGAACTACAGGCGTGTGCTACCACGCCCAGCTAATTTTTGATTTATTGTAGAGATGAGGTCTCACCAAGTTGGCCAGACGGGTCTCGAACCCGCGGGCTCAGACAATCCACTCACCTCAGCCTCCCAAAGGTGCAGGATTACAGGCTGAGCCACGGAACCCGGTTCTTTTGCCCACTTTGTAACGGGGATTTTTTTTTTTCTTTTCTTTTTGGCACATTTGAGTTCCTTGTAGATCTTAAATGTTAGACCTTTGTCAGACGTACATTGGCAAATATATTTTCCAGTCTATGGGCTGTCTCCCCACTCTCTTTATGGTTTCCTTGGCTTTGCAGAAGCTTGTCATTTTTGATTAGGTCCCACTTGTCTATCTTATCTCTTATGGCATGGGCACTTGGGGTTTTGATCAGGAATTGGCTGCCAGTTTCAATTTCCATAAGGGGTTTCCTACATTTTCTAAGGCTCTTATAGTTTGATGTTTTACATTTAGGTCTTTGATCCATTTAGAGTTGATTTTTGTGTATGGTGATAAGTAAGGGTCCTATTTCAATCTTTTGTATATGGTCAGCCAGTTTACCCAGCATCATTTACTGAATAGATTCTTCTCTCCCTGGTCATTGGCAGTGGAGGCTTTGTCGAAAAAGAGTTGGTTGAGAAATTGAGGTTTTGCTTCTGAAATCTCTATCCTATTCCATTGGTCTATATGCCTTTTCTTGTACCATTACCAGGCTGTTTGATTATTGTAGCTTTATAATAGAGTTTTAAGTCTGGGAGTGCAATATTTCCCACTCTACTTTTTTTTTTTCTTTTTCTTTCTGAGGATTGTTTTGGAGATTTGTGGTCGTTTTTGTTTCCATATGAATTCCTGTATTGTCATTTCTGGGTCTGAGAAGAATGCTGATGGTAATTTAATGATTATTGTGTTAAATCTGTAGATTGCCTTGGCTAGGATGGACATTTTAACAATGTTGATTCTTCCAATCCAGGCATGGAATTTTTTTCCAGTTTTTTTTTTGTGTCATCTTTGATTTCTTTGAGCAGTTTTTTGTAGTTTTCATTGTAAAAGTATTTCACATCTCTGGTTACTAATGTGCCAAGGCTTTTATTTTTTATTTTTTCTGTGGCTATTGTGAATGGGATTGTCTTTTTTATTTGGGTTTCTGTTTGTTTGTTGTTGGTTCATAGAAATGCGACTGTCTACTCAAATCACTCTATATAAAAGATACCTCCACACCTGTGTTTATTGCAGCATTGTTCACAGTAGCAGGAACATGGAATTAGCCATGTTGCCCATCAAAAGAGAACTGGATTAAAAAATGTGGTACATATACACAATGGAATATTATGCAGCCATAAAGAAGAACAAAATCATGAACTTCACAGCAACCTGGATGGGCTTAGAGTCTATAATACTGAGTGATCTTTCCCAGAAACAAAGAACTGAGCCTCTCATGTTCTCACTCAAAAGTGGACCTTGAACATTTACTGTAATAGTATAAGAAAAGAATTGGCAATAGCAGGAAACTGCTGGGAGGGGCAGGGAAAGTGGAATTGGCAGTAGTGGGATCTGCCTGGGGCAGGGGAAACACAACTCATCAACAAGGGTACCTGCGTAATGAACATTTGTATATCGATCCTGAATTGTACCCCACATATTTTTTTAAAATAAGGAAAAAAAAGAAAACATTTTTAAAAATTTTACTCATAAAACTAGAAAGAACTTGGTGTTAATCTAGTTCTTTGTTTAATAGAAAATAAAGTCTGGGAGTATGATACCTCCTGCTTTGTTTTTTTTTCTTTTTTTTGCTGAGGATTGTTTTGGCTATTCTTTTTCGTTTATGTTTCCATATGAATTCCTGTATTGTTTTTTCTAGGTCTGAGAAGAATGTTGCCGGTAATTTGATGGGAAAACAAAATAAAATTTCAGAAACTGTAGTGTTTTGCCCAAAGTTATAGAGCTATTCAGTAGTAGACTTAGTTGTTTTTTTAAATTATGGCCCACTGATTCTTTATGTTATACTAGAATAATGCTTATTTATTACATTTACATAAATATGTTAGAACATATTTTAATTATTATTTTCATATCGTTTTAATTCTTTTTATTAGCTCTATGGTGGTTGTTATAAACATAAAAGCCCAGATATGAACTGCATTAAGACCATTTTTCAAACTTTATTTTTATGTATTTTGCTTCTGCTGCCATCACACTATGAAGAAAGGGTGTATTCTCCCTCTTTACCTATACAAAATTTGGTTGAGATTCAAGGTGACACGCACACCTTTACCAAGAAGGTATAAAAAGACTTATTACTCACATAATGAAGCTTCTGGGAAGAACAAGGCAGTCTCCCAAACACATCAGAAAATGGCTTAAGAGAGCAGAGAAAGGAGCCTGGCTTCATTTTTATTGTGGCTAAGGAGTGGTGCTGGGGTAAAAATTTCTTCCTGTACATGAACTGAGCTTTCACAGTTTTAATATATCATGAGATCCAAAGAAGCATATCCCTAAGTTCTTATCTGTTTGCCTAGATGTAAGGCAAAGGAGAAGATGAAATGAAGGGAATTTAAATAACTCAGCAGACAATGATCAAAAATGGAGTCAGACCCTTTCTTATACATCTGACTATATGTTTATAATTGTGTCTTCATTATTTAGGATGATAAGATTATCTTAAATTATATAATTCATTTTTTAATAATATATGAAATTGAAACATAAAGTAAGAACCTTCACAGGGTGAAACTCCATGGTTATTTAACATGATGGTTGTCATTTCAAAATGATTGTTATTGTCTTAATGTTTTAAATCCAAACTAACAAAGGCCAAGTTTCCTGATGGCACTTATGTAGGAGTGACCACATAAATAGCTGCTGTTTAAATTTAGATCTTGTTCCTTAAATAATATGTAGAAGTTCATTTTTCTTATTACACTTTCTAAAGGAGCTAATAAACATGTGAAATATATATAAACTAAAATTCTGAAGATTTAATCATGAGAGCTTTAGAAATTCTAGAGGTGGCCTTGTTGGCAAGAGTTACACTCTAAGGATGATTATTCTAAAATTAAAACTGAACCTAGACAGAAACACTCAATCACTAGGCTGATCATCAAAAACTCACATTAAATGTTTACATTTAGTACCAGTCGATAGTTTCTAAGTTCTCACAGAACATAAGTATCAAATAGTAACTTTCCTGATCCTATCTCAAAATTAAGCAGATTACAAATCAAAAAACAAAAGAAACCAGAAGATTGAATTGTATTGAGGAAAATTTATATATCTGAATTAAGGAATAGAATATTGCAAGGTATAAGCTTCTTGATGATAAGAATAAATAAGTACAATATACTGAACCAGAAACAAGAAGTTTCTCTCTTCCACAACTGTGACCGATTTCACTAGTATAGTATTTTTTTCCTTTGAAAAGATGAATATATATCCATAATAATGAGTAAATTTTATACTGTGAGGCAAATGCTATGAAAAGAAAAAAAGAGTGAAGTAGGCTATATGGGATATGGAGTGGGGAAACAGATGTGAAGGTCATTCATCTCCTTCTACAGAAAACAATACTTAAGTAAAGATTGAGGTAATGGGGTGAGTTAGTTGTGCACATAACTGGAGAAAAAATTTCTAGGGAGAGGAACAAGTGAGCTCATAAGTTCTGAGTTTAAAACATGAATTGGTGTTTTGGATGAACAATAACAAAACCCAGTCTCTGGAGGAGTGCAAATGTTTGACAGAACAGTACAGAAAAGATGGGAAGGAGTGGTAGAAAATATTATGGTACTTATAGAATTATATGGAATTTGGCTTTTATTATTAAGGAAATGAATATTTTTTGTAGAATATATATTACAGAAGTGTGACATAATCTTAAATTAAAAATTTTAAGGATTATTTTAATTGCTGTGTTGATAATATACTGAAGGTGACCAGCACAGAAGCAAGGGAACATGATAAAGGGTTAATGCTGAAATTCAAATGAGCAATGATGGTGGTTGGATTAAAGGTCAGCACTGGAAATGCTAAGAAGTGTTGTGAGTCCACATAATTTTGCAGATAGGTTCTAATAGAATACCTTCAGGAGTTAGATGTGGTATTTGAAAAAATAATAATACAAAAGACTCTAAGGTTTTATGTTGTTAAAATGCCAATATTGAAGTTACCAAAAACCACAACAGATAAGGAGGCAAGCAAGAATATTTGAGAAGTAAAATCCATAATTTATGTTTCATAATATTTATTTTTAGCTGTCTTCTAGATAGCTACTAGACATTGTTGAACAGAATAGGGTCTATAAATGTAGAGATTTGGAAAGAGCCAGTGCTAGAGATATAAAATCAGGGTTCATCAACACAGAGATGGTTTTTAAAACTCTAAATGGGTGAGCTGTGAATTGATAATAAAAGAGAATCAAAAAGTGAACCCTGGATAATTTTTTTCAAGATATTTTATTACATTATATATATATACATACACACACATTTGGTACAATCCAGGGTTAGGTATACAAAGTGGATTTTTAAAAATGTGGTACATACACACAATGGGATATTATGCAGCCATAAAGAAAGACAAGCATATGGACTTCACTTCGCATCAACTTGGATGGATTTAGAGTCGATTATACCCAGTGAACTATCACAGAAACAAGGCACAGAGTACCCTGGGCAACTATCAGGAAGATACAACACCAGAAAGAAGACTGAGAACGAGTAGTCAGCTAGGTTAAAGGAAAAACAAGTAGAGTGTCCTGTCTTGAAATCCACACAGATATTACTTATTTACATCTGTCAAAATTCATCAAATTTGACACCTTAAATGGGTGTAATGTATTTTATATAGTTTTTGACTCAATAAAAAATGATTTTGATTAGTTGTTGGACTCCCTAGAAAAGACAATTCAAGAAAGAAAAGGGTACTGCTCTTCTTGAAAATTACTTCTCAGCACCCACATAGTTTGTAACTTGACATAGAAAGGCTCAGTGTCATCAAGTAGAGTGTAAACAGCTAAAATATAAAACATCTTTTTATTGTTAATGTCTCTTTGAACTTATGCAGCTTGCTTTGGACCGAAGTGTATGCATTTGCTATTCTCTCAGTGAGTAACATAGTACATTTTCTAATATCCAGCACCTAAAATTACATCTGACTGTTTCAACTAATCAATAAATCTTATTGACTGAAGAAATGTATCTATTTTCTATTTATATTCCTTAGAAATTATCTCTTATTAATGACATTCTAAAATCACTGAATATATCAGTCATGCATCGCTTTAATGTTCTGAGAAATGCATTACCTTGTTGTGCTGACATCATAGAGTGTGCTTATACAGAATTAAATGTTTTAGTCATTACATACCTAGGCTAGATGAAACAGCTTATTGCTCCTAGGCTACAAATTTGTATATCATGTTAGTGTACTGAATATTGTAGACAATTGTAGCACAATGGTATTTGTGTATCTAAACATACATAAACACAGAAAAAAATATATTTAAAATATGGTATTATATTTTGGGACCACTGATGTTATGCAGTCTGTTGTTGACCGTAAAACATGATGCAACTCATAACTGAAGTTATTAAATTAACTATAGCAATGTTTTAAGTTTGAGAGTGTTATTAAACAAAATGTATTTATTGTTACATTTTCTAAAAGACTTCAAAAAATATAATGTAGCAATTTTAAGGTTAAATAAGTCAAAGTAATCTATAATTTCTAAAAAAAATATTGAATTTCAAGATGACTAGCTTTATTTTCACAGCTCTGCTGATGTTTTTCTGCAGACTGGGGAAGCTCTGCAGAAATGCATATGGAACAATCTGTCTCTGATCATCTTCCTCAGTTTTCCTATTAAACATGAACTTATTTGTATTTTAGCTTGTATAAGGCTTTCTGTAAAGAGAAGACGTGTGACTAGTTGAATTGTTTATAATGCTTAAAACATTATATATTCTTCCAATTTTGCCTTTTGATCAAAATATTTGTAACCTTGCTAGTTTTTTTTTTTAATGAATTTTGGCTACAAAAGTAACTGAAGCACCTAGTTACAAACTAAATTTTTTTAAAAATATTAAGTGTAGCCGGGTTCCGTGACTCAGCCTGTAATTCCCCGCCTGTGGGAGGCTGAGTGAGGTGAGTGGATTGTCTGAGCCCACAGGTTCGAGACTCGCCTGGGCAGCGAAACCTCATCTTTACAGTAAACCAAAAAATCAGCCGGGCGTGGTTGCGCATGCCTGTAATTCCGGCTGCTCGGAAGGCTGAGGCGGAAGGATCGCCGGAGCCCAGCAGGCGAGGCTGCGGTGGCCGGGAGCAGCCACTGCACTCCAGTCTGGGCGACCGAGTGAGAATCCAACTCAAAAAAATAAAAACTGAAAGATAAAATATTAAGTGTGAATGTCTATTAGGAACTTATTTGTTTTACTAACTTCCTTTATTCTTTTACTTCCTTAACTCAGCATAGGTTATTCAAGTGTTAAGTTACCTATTTTGTGTGCTAGAGAGAAGATCTTCTTCAATATACTCTTTAAAGAAAGAAAATGCCAGCCTCTTTCTTTAGAAATCATTTTTTCCTCAATATTCATGACCAGAAATATTTTCATTGTCAATACTGCAAGATATTTTGTTTTGTTTAGTGTAAAGTGCTTTTATGGTTTACTTGTCAACATTTGGCTGAAAACCAAACAAACCAATGAAACAACAAAATCAGCAAAGACTTATTTGGACATTCAAATTATATTATGATTTCTCCCCAGACAACATTAACTCTCCTGGCCTTCCTCTGGAAGGTAAATACAGTGTTAGCCTAATTACATAGAGTAAAATGAGATAGCAAGAATGTTTCAGAATAATATTTTTGAGTATGATTCAGTATCCTACCTACTTCAGTATAACTAGGAATTTATTTGCATGGACATGTTTATATGCATATACTGATTTATTATCCAACTTTATATAAAATACTATAATCATTCACATTTCCATGTTTCCTCCTCTTTACATTTTCAATCTTTCTATTTTGAGGTAAATAAAAAAGATGTTAAATTTATTTATCTTTCAAAATGGGATAGAAATTCACAAGTATAGAATTGCATACTAATCTTTCAGATTTCTAAAAACAGATGCACAAGAAAGCAATTTGAAGAAACCTGCCTTAGTGCTCTGTTGCTTTCATCAGTAGGCAGATCATGATTTTTTCTTTCCTCCAAAATTTCAAATACAAACTTCCTTGCATAAGGCAATGTTAAGAATTAGTTTTCTATAAAGCACAATGATATTCCTTCTGATGGACACTGTACTTCCTTGCTTATAGCCACTAAGGGATATAGTGTTCTTTTAACTCAAATTTTCCAAAGTTGTACTGCAATAAGTCAGTTGTATAATTATGCACTGTAATAAAGCCCTTTTTGGATGCTTTGCAAACAAATAAGTGTAAGAATTTAGACAGTTATACAATTAAGCAATTACACTCTTTGAGATTGCCCAAGTTTGTTGGAAACCTATGTTCACACAAAAACCTGCACATGGATGTTTGTAAAAGTTTTATTCATAATTGCCAAAAATTGGAGGCAACAAATATGTCATTCAGTAGGTGACTGGACAAATAAACTGTAATACATTTATAAAATGGAATATTTTCCACCACTAAAAAGAAATTAACTACCAAGTCATAAAAAGACATGGAGGAAATTTAAATGCATACTAGTAATTGAAGAAGTCAATCTGGAAAGGCCATATACGGTATGATTCAAGCTATATGACATTCTGGAAATGACACAATTATGAGACAGTAAAAAGGTCAATTGTTGTTGAAGTTCAGATAAGGGAGAGAGATGAATAGGTAATAAATGTGTAGGGCAACAAAGTTTCTGTATGGTATCATAATAACGGATACATGTCAGTATATATTTGTCAAAACCCATAGAATGTAACAGTACTGAGTGAACTGTAATGAACACTACCAACTTGAGAAATTTGTTTCAAAAGTCAAGGAGAAATGTTTTGTTGTAAATTAACTTTCTCATAACTGTCATTGAAATAGAGCCAGTAGTTTTATTTGAAGAATTGAATTTATTCAGCCTGATCCATTAAAAATCTTTACTTAAAAGGCAGTTGAATCCGGGCTTGGTGACTCAGCCTGTAATCCCAGCGCTTTGGGTGACTGAGGTGAGTGGATTGTCTGAGTACGCGGGTTCGAGATCTACCTGGGCAACTTGGCGAGACCTCATCTCTACAATAAATCAAAAATTAGCTAGGCGTGGTAGCGTGCACCTGTAGTTCCAGCTAGTTGGAAGGCTGAGACGGAAGGATCGCCAGAGCCCAGCAGGTCGAGGCTGCCGTGGCCGGGAGCTGCCACTGCACTCCATTCTGGGTGACAGAGTGAGACTCCAACTCAACAAAATAAATAAATAAATAAATAAAGTAAAAAAATAAAATAAATAAATAAACGACAGTTGAAGGTTTTCATAATTTCTCCTCATCTTTTACCAAGAATAAGTCTACTTGTGAATTTTTTTTTGCATGTGAACCACATGGAAGGTGTTATAAATTAATGTGATGACATTTATGAAAAAGTTAATATACTTTTTATTTTACTTCTTATAAGTGCCTAACTATGGTTTGACATATTTATGTGATTTTTATCACATATATAGCTGTACATATACATATGCACTATTATATATATAGTACAAGTTATGCTACTCATATTTGATTTTTATTATGTTGTCTATCTGAAAAATGTTCCATTGATGATTTTAATTTCTGAATTATTTGTTCCTACCCACTAATTATAAAATGACGAATTAAATGAAATCCACTTGAAAATGATTTTTTCTTCTTTGAAATAGAACACTACTGTTTGTTTTTATAAATTTAAGGTTTCTGCAGTTTGATGCCATCCTACAAAAATAGAAAAGTCTTCATATTATCAGATTGTAGCTTAACCTATGAAAGTGGTCCCATGGAAATATATATATATATATAATATTTTAGAAGTGCCTTCAGGATATGACTCTTGAATCTTATTTATAGATAGTGATCCCAGAGGACATATATATAAAGACAACCTTGTTTGGAGTGCCAAGTGTGAGTTAACTACTTGAATCTTCATAAGAGCTCAAAGGGTTTGTTACTTTAATTATGTCCACCTTACCCATGAGGACATTGATTCACAAGGAGGTTAAATAGTTTGTTCAGCATCATGTTGCTAGAAAATGACAGTGCTTTGATCCCTGGGAGTCTACTTCCAGATTCTCTTCTATTAACTACAAAGCAATGGTATTTCACATGTTTTTCTTATTTTCACTACTCTCAGTGAAGTCCACCCATGTTCTTGTGTGGCCTCCTTTTTCTTTCTCAAATAATCCTAGCTACTTTTGTATTGGAGCCTTTGCCTTAGTCAATCTTTAGGCCTTGATTATTACTCCCCAGAAAGGAGTATGGCTGGCTCTTTCACATCCTTTCAGATTCTCCTCAAATTTCAGACTTCTCTTGACCACTTACCTAAGCAATACTCCTCCCCACATCCTCATCTACTCTAATCAAATTTACCTCCCCCACAATGCCTGGTTTTGCTTTCTAATACTTATTTCAGTTCTCTATCCTCATCTGTAGTAGAATCTTCTAAGCAGATGAACAAAAAAAAGATAATTTTTTTTTTTTTGGCCGGGCTCGGTGGCTCAGTCTGTAATCCCAGCACTTTGGCAGGCCGAGGTGAATGGATTGCCTTAGCCCACGGGTTCGATACCCGCCTGTGCAACTTGGTGAGACCTCATCTCTACAATAAATAAAAAATTAGCCTGGCAGAGTAGCAGACACCTGTAGTTCCAGCTACTTGGAAGGCTGAAGCAGAAGGATTGCTGCAGCCCAGCAGGTCGAGGCTGCAGTGGCCAGGAGCATGCCACTGTATTCCAGCTTGGGCAACAGAGTGAGACTTCAACTCAAAAATAAAAAAAATAAAAAGATAATTTCTTTAGAGCTAACTCCAGAGATGCTGAATCAATACATTAAGGAAAGTGACTGAACAGGAGGAACTTTTTACAGTAACCAGGAAATTCCGAAGAATGCACTTCACATTTATTGCATATTATATAGCATTGCATATTTATTTACATAGTGGCTTTCTCTTCAACTTGTACATAAACTTTAGGTATAAAAGATTAATATTTTATTCATTTTGGATTTGCAGTACCTGGAACCAAGTTGGAGTCAAATTAAATAAATTAATAAACATTTATCAAGTGAATAAATATAATTGGTGTGCAAGAAAATCAATCAGCACACCACTAGAATATGTAGTTTTTTAAACTGCCAGGCATGACACTATTCCAAAAGATTATCCTTACTTTAGAAAGGAGGTAAAATATTATATTGGGCTTTAGAAAGAAGAGAACCATCAACCTTCAGTTCATTTTTTAAAGAAAATGAGTAAGAATTATACTCAGGAGAGAGAATAATTGAATATGTAGTTTTGTAGTCTTTGTTATGTTAATCTGGATTTTATTAAGAAGGGTAAGAGGAAAGTTAGGTGCTGAAGTCATGTTCAAGAGGGTTTGAGAGGAAAGCTGCAATGACAAGGATCTGCAGAGACCACCTTGGAAATGTCTAAGCCCTTCATTGTCTTTCACAGAACTTCTTGGTCATTGGGGGCACTGAGTCTCATCGTGTGATCCCTTCTTAGTTTGCTCAGTTCTCTAAATCTTTACCTCTCATATTTGTTAAGAGACAATTGCCTATCAGTTTCTCTTGCTTCTCTGCAGATTTTACAAGTCAGTTACTAAATGAATTTGTTCTAGACTATCTTTTCCAGGATGTGTACATGGACTATCTTTTCAAGTGTGGTACCTTTTGTGGCAAAGAGAAATCATGCTTAGTATTCATTTAGAAAAGATTTGAGTTCTTTAAATTAGGGGGTTTGTCTCCTATAATGTAACTATCCATTGTTCAGGCATCTATTTGATCTCATTTTCTTTAATCACTTGGGACGTCAGGCGGGAGAACTCACACAAATATGCTGATGTGCAGACTATGGCTCTTGGTATGAGAAATCAACTGTCCTTTCTTCCTGACCCAGGAGTTCTACATTTTCTGCAAATATACATGAAAATATGTCAGGCTAACCTAGTGGCTTATAAGTAAAGTCTCAAACCCCTCAAAAGTCTTGAAAATGTTGGTTTCAATTTCAGACTTTTTAGTGATGACTGCCATCGCAGCTCCTATGAATTCTGCCTTTGTAAATAAGCTTACATTATTTGTTAGGTGAATGACTACCCATAAACATTTAGGATTCTATAGAGAACACAGAGTATAAAGGAAAGAACAGTGAAAAAAGAAAAATTCTTGAATAAGTACATGACAGGGAATTCTAGGGAATTTGCCCTCTTTTGGGAAAAGAAGGAAAATGGCGGTTTAGGGTGTTATAATGATGGATAGAGATATGTATGAGAGAAAAGAGAATTATTTAACAGGAGGAAATTTTAAAAGTATAAAAATAATAGTTGTTTTTATTTTAAAGTAAGTTCTAAACTACATAAGAGAACATGAGCTTAAGTAGGGAGTTTAAGAATACAGTACACAGAGATCTTAGTTAACTCTGCTATTGTTGTGGCTCTTTCTACAACTAGCAAAATATAGACTTTTATTACAGAATCAAGTGAAAAACTAAGATCCATAAGTATCAGGTCAATAATGTCCAGTGTGCTGTTGAATTAGAAGCCTCACATCTTGTCACAATCTTTAATATACAAATAGAAAGAAAAGTAGATGATAGTAGGGGAATCCAAGGATATGAAGTAAAGGTGAAGGTTGGAGGGGACAGCTTTAAGCTTCTAGGACAAGCTATGATAGCTTTAGTCAAATCATTAAAAAGTGGATCTCAGTTTAGAGTAGTCAAAAATACATTATCTGTGGTATCCTATGAGACCCGCATCCCCTAAGTTGTCCTTCAGTCATTGAAAGTCTTGAATATTCTGCAATATTTGAGAAAAAAGAGAGTTTTCTTTTTATGTGATATCACAGTCTGGAAAAATCATCTGGACCTGACAAAATTGAAGTTTGTCTTTAGAAATTCTATGTGTTGCATGTTAATGCTGTCAGCAAACAGAGAGAATCATGTCTCAATCTGGAAAGCATAATGGATAATTAGCCATATACTGTGTAAGATTGGAGTCCTAAGGAAATGAAATATCTCTAAGGTTGTAGGTAAATAATTGCAAGAAGTAAGCGTTTTTTTGTGAAACCTGATTGTCATAACTCTTTAATTGATTTTTCAAATGAATACAAGTAGACATTGTAATCAGTAAATAAGACATATAGAGCATATAGACCTGCCACTATAAAGTAAGCAGCTATCTTTGGAATTAAATATACAGTGATGATAGGGTGAAGGACCACAGGAAAATGAGGAAGAACAATCTTTTCAAAGGTCCTAAATCTTAAACAAAACAGTAACAGTGACAAATTGTCTTTTTGATGGGTAGTACAGGAATACGATTTGGTCAATAGAGGATAGTGAATCCATTCTGGAGATATGAAGATATGATAGCCCACAGTCCTTTAAAAGTCTCCTTTGTCTTGACTTTTAGGATGATTATAGTAAGGAGCTCATCAAATCAATTAATTCAGCCTTGAGTATTGTCCCACATCTGAAACATACTTACCCCAGAGGCGAGAGGGAGCCAGTTCAAGTGTCAAACTGTTCATAGGTAACCATCAAGCAATCTGAACCATCATTAGATAACGGACTGGTGATTGCCTTCCAGGAACTTCAGAAAGATGACGTTTGGGCACACTAAATGGTGGCACGCCATTTACAAAATAGATCGTATGTCTGCTGAATCACTGAAACAGAATAACCCCGAAGAAAAACATGTGAGTAGTGAGAGCCTTGACTAATGATAAAGAGATAGAAAATAGCTAAGACAAAGGCATTGTCAGATACTTGAAGTGCCTGCCACTAGGTTTTTTGTTTGTTTGTTTGTTTGTTTGTTTGTTTGTTGACGTCCCAAGGAAGGAAGAAATGTGGAACAATGTTAAAGTTTCTGGCGGAGAGCATGGACCTGGTATCTACTAGAAATGAAACATTTTGGTTTTTGCCATTGTGTGAAAAATTCCTCCTTTTTGTATTTAGGGCAACTGTAGAAAAACCACAGTGGATAGACAGAGAGATTTCATGTTATATAGTTTGTCCTTTGTGCTTTAGATTATATCTTTCTAAGAGAACAGGATAATTGTTCCATTAGTGTTCTTTTTCTATCCAATATCAATAGATATCTTTGTCTAGACATAACTGTTATTTTTTGTCTTGGACTTATTTGTTCAATCTCAGAAACTATTAATTTGGTCTACAATTTTTCTTATTTCTGAATCAAAGAATCTTATATCTTCTCAGCAAGGTCTCATAATTCAGAGTCATCAGTCTGCAATCCTATCTCCCATTTTCTAACTAAATCTGTCAAGCCACACTTACAACCATCCACAAAATAGAAGATTGCACAATTGTGATATTTTCACCCCTATTGAAACCAGAGAATTCTTGAAACGTGTTAGTTAGGCAGTCTCTGAAATCAAGGCTAGATTGTTCACAGAATTGGATTCTTCACTAATAAATTTTGAAGGAGTGTCTTCATGGATAGCTATAAAGAATCTGATTTTAGCTAAAGTTTATTACTATTAAGACCATAAGGTTATTTGTAGTCCCCACCTATTTTATAAGACTTCAGGAGAGGATACTACCCAGGGAGAAGGATATACTTAGGAACGGAGAGGGAAGAGGGACCCGGAAAAGTCTAAGAGTTGGAAAAAAGAGGAAGTCAAAATACTTGGGACCAAGATTAAGTTCAATCTCCAGAGTTGTATCAGGAAAGAGAAAGGGAGAGGCTGAGTTTTGCCACATGGGGGCGATAATGACTATGTTTAGATTCCAGGGTCACCTGTGAGTATCTCTTCCCTAAAAAATCCCTAAAAACCCGGGATCGGTGGCTCAGCCTGTAATCCCGCGCCTTTGAGAGGCTGAGGTGAGTGGATTGCCTGAGCCGGCGGGTTCCAGACCCGCCTGGGCAGGCGAGACCTCATCTCTACAATAAATAAAAAAAAAAAAAAATCAGCCGGGCGTGGTAGCCCATGCCTGTAATTCCGGCTACTTGGAAGGCTGAGGCGGAAGGATCGCCAGAGCCCAGTGGGTCGAGGCTGCAGTGGTCGGGAGCGGCCATTGCACTCCAGTCTGGGTGACAGAGTGAGACGCCAACTCAAAAAAAAAAAAGTCCCTAAAAGTCAACAGAAACATCTTCATCTCAGGGAAGACAGAACTCCACACAGATCGTATGCATTGAGATTTTTATCATTTTACCAGGTAAAGAACACCTGCCGGGCTCGGTGGCTCAGCCTGTAATCCCAGCGCTTTGGGAGGTCAAGGCAAGTGAATTGCCTGAGCCTGAGGGTTCGAGACCTGCCTGGGCAACTTGGCAAGCCTTCATCACTACAGTAAGTCAAAAAAATTAGCCGAGTGTGGTAGCGCGCACCTGTAGTTCCGGCTACTCGGAAGGCTGAGGCGGAAGGATCGCCGGAGCCCAGCAGGTCGAGGCTGCGGTGACCGGGAGCGGACACTGCACTGCAGTCTGGGTGACAGAGTGAGACTCCAACTCAAAAAAAAAAGCAAAGAGTCTAGCCCAGGATTAGGAGAACATGAAATAGGTGGTGGAAGAAGCTACCTAGGTCCTGTAACCCACTGCAGAAGCACTGTAGCAGCTATGCTTCATTAATTATGATGACGTCTATCGTACCCTTTACCCTCTTCTACTTTATGTGGACAAAATTAATAACTGATGATGATGTTTTAGTTTTCAGGGGTGGGAGTGGCGATTTAATGGTGACACCCTATTTACAAAGTAGATCTTATGTCAGTTGATTCACTGGAATAGAATAATCAAGCAGAAAAGCACGTGAGTAGTGAGATCTTTGATTAATAACAAAGAAGGCTAGATGCAGTGGCTCATGCCTATAATTCCAGCACTTTGAGAGGTGGAGGTGAGAGGATTGCCTGAGTCCACAGGTTTGAGACCAGTCTGGACAACCTGGTGAGACCTCATCTCTACAATAAATTAAAAAATCGGCCAGTCATAGTGGCGCATGCCTGAGGTTCCAGCTACTTGGAAGGTTGGGTTGGCAGTATCACCTGAGCCCAGCAGGTCAAGACTGCAGTGGCCATGAGCATGCCACTGCACTCCAATCTGGGTGACAGAGTGAGACTCTGATGGAAAAAAGAAAAAATATATATATATATATATATATATATATATATATATAATATATTATATATATACATTATATTATATATATTATATATATATATAGTAAGGAGATAGAAAATAGCTAAGACAAAGGCATTGTCAGAGTGGTGCAATAGAGCTGATGATATGGTAGCTGATGAGACTTTACTTATTTTCTTTCTTAGAGGACACAGCTATTTTATCCAAAAGACAAGAGTACTAATCAACGCTGGGTATCTTCTGTTTCCTCTTCCAGATACATTCTATAACCTTCTCCATCCTTCTTAAGAGGCTGATCTGTATGGATTATACTAACAGATTCTGTTGCACTCTGACTTCCACTTGTGTAGGAAAATGGGAAGACTTTGCAGTTGATTAGAGAAAAGAGGGTATATCTGGATAGGTATTTTTGAATTACTTACATACCTAGAGAAGGAGGCATTTCCTTTGGCTGGAGTGTTTTCCTCAAGTTGTGAGTTTCTGGTAACTAATACTTTTAATAACTTCAGATTCAGTAATGGTGCTTGGGGTAGTCACTCGGTAAGTTCTTGTAGATACAGAATTGTATCAATGATTTAATATGTTAGGCATTTCAAGGCAAGTAAATTGTATAGAAATTTTTCTCAATTATTTTGCCTAGATAGTGTAATAGTCCAGACATTCTGTTGCATTTTTATATTAGTACCCTAAATGACAGCAAAAGTAATGTCTTGATGAAAATAACCTATGCCTATTAAAAATTTTAACAAAATAGGGATAGTATCAAAGTTGAAAGAAAAAAATGATCAGTGTCAGGAGTTCCAGTTTTAGCATTCAAAATTAGTAAGTTGCATAGTTTTAGATCTACTGTTAATTAAAAAAAATAATTTAAGCAAAAGTTTTCTGTTTAATTTTTTTCCTAATTCAAGTTATCTTGAGTCTTTACTTTTTGGATTATTAGAATTTTATTTCTACATATCCTATGAGTAGCTGACATATCTACTCTGCCTTTGAAGACTCTAGAACATCAAGTAACTTTTGACCAGAATAGACACTATATAATCATGTATTTTTATTAAAATTGCTGTTGTGAAGAGAGGACAGAATAGAACCTAGATATTTAAAAAATATGTAATATTTTAATAAAATGTATATCTCTAAGCAGTTGTGACATCTTCCTTTTATTTTAACTTGCTTTTGTATTATTGACTTTTATTATTTCTTTCTCTTTTTTTTTAATTTGGAGTCTCACTCTGTCGCCCAGACTGGAGTGCAGTGTGGCTGCTCCCGGCCACCGCAGCCTCACCTGCTGGGCTCCGGCGATCCTTCCTCCTCAGCCTTCCGAGTAGCCGAAATTACAGGCATGCGCTACCACGCCCAGCTGATTTTTTTTTTTATTTATTGTACAGATGAGGTCTCGCTGCCCAGGTGGGTCTCGAACCCGCGGACTCAGGCAATCTACTCACCTCAGCCTCCCAAAGGCGCGGGATTGCAGGCTGAGCCACAGAGCCCGGCGACTTTTATTATTCAATGTTCCTATAGATGATACATTCATATACTTATTTATCATTCAAATAGAAGTTTTTCTTATTTCTACCTAACCTATTCAGTTTCATAAACTCTCAGTTCTGCACTTTTTAAAAATATTGCAATTCAGCCAGTTTTTGACATCACAGAGATATCAAAATAAATTTACTCATTTATATTATTGCTTTCAATAATTCCCATTATCCCTACATTTCTCTCATCACTCAGCTTAAGGTTTATAGTCCACAGTTATAACCTCTGCTTTGAAAATATCTGAACTTTCTCACACATCCTTCTACAACATACTTCCAGAAAATCTTTTACTTAGTTAACCAAAAATATCTGAGTACTTTACCTGAAAACATTTGGGAAGAAAATCCACAACCACACTGGTGAGTTATATTTAAACTAAATGTGAGCATTCAACAGAGCCTAGCATTTTAATACATACTTATAATATGCTTTAACTTCCTGAAAAATTACAAGTTCAGAGGCAGAGAAAGAAGATCTTTTCCTCAATCTTCACCATTTTTTTTCTCTCCCATTCCCCTAGTGATGACCTTATGTTATACTTCATTGAGAAAATAAAATAAGACTTTCTTAGATTGAGCTATTTATAAACAACATAAATTTATTTCTTACAGCTCTGAGGCTGGGAAGTTCAAGATCAGATAGAGTTCACTAGATTCAATGTCTGATAAAGACGTGCTCTCAGCTTCCAAGATGGTTCCTTATTGCTGTGTTCTCTATAGAGGATGGAATCTATGTGTATATGTGGCATAAGGAACAGAAGGGCAAAAAGACCTACTTTGTATTTTCTTGACTTTCTTCAGCTTTTAATAAAGCATAATCCTATTCAAAAGGGCTCTACCATCATGACATAAATACCTCTTAGAGGCCCCATCTCCTTTTTTTTTTTTTTTTTTTTTTGAGTTGGAGTCTCACTCAGTCGCCCAGACTGGAGTGCAGTGGCCGCTCCCGGCCAGCAGCCTTGACCTGCTGGGCTCCGGCGATCCTTCCGCCTCAGCCTTCCGAGTAGCCGGAATTACAGGCATGCGCTACCATGCCCGGCTGATTTTTTTATTTATTGTAGAGATGAGGTTTCGCCTGCCCAGGTGGGTCTCAAACCCGCAGGCTCAGTCAATCCACTCACCTCAGCCTCCCAAAGGCGCGGGATTATAGGCTGAGCCACCGAGTCCGGCAAGGCCTTATCTCTTAGTACTATCATATTGAGGTTTAAATTCCAACATATAAATTTTGAAGATATTGTTCTCCAAAATTAATGATTTCCCCGAGAGCAATATAGTCACAGGCCATTTAGGCAATAAAAAATTCTTCTTTGATATACATGTAGGTAAAATAAGATCTGTAAACTCAAGTCTCAGTCAGAGATTAGAACCTTGTTAGGATGAGAGGAAGAGGAAGAAGTTCAAGAAGGAAAAGAACAAGAATCAGTAGATTCAAAATGGAACAAAACACTTTCCATTTACAGCTGTGATTTATTTCGTTTTGTCACCTTTTTTTTAGGTATAACAAAGACTACCATCATTGCCTCGCTAGTGAACAAAAAGTAGTATTTCACAGAATTAGTCATAGAATTAGTAGAAATAGTTCTTCAGAATTAGGCTCCTCTGTGCCTCAGTATAAAAAAAGTAGAAGGAAAGATTTTGAATATAACTTTTAAATATAAACTAGGAAAAAGTAAAAGGTCAAGTTAATTACATTGCCATTGAAGAATGAAGGACAGGGCCAGCTTCATGAGTGTGTGACTTGTGCAATATCCCATGGCCCTACACTGAGAAAGGACCTGTGTTTGGTGTGAGGGTATGCCATCCCGTTTTTGAAATTTGTAACACTTCTACCTTTGAAACTGGAAGGAAAGGGGATCTCATCATGTCACGGCAGATGGATAGTCAAGGTTTGAAAAGTTTTGATAGGTGGATTACACATGCTTCCAACTGAAGGCTGGTTTGGAAAGGCAGATTTAGAGTTTAAATGCAGTGAACCAGCTCCTCCCACAGATGGTGAAGAGGTATAGCTCGACAGCAGATTCTTTAAGACAAGAATACTAAAGTATCCTCTGGGAGTCAATTAATAATGCAAAATCTTAGTCTTCACCTTTAACCTACTCAATCGCAATCTGCATTGTCACAAGATGCTTTGGTGGTTAGTAAGCACTTTTAATGTTGAGGACCGTTTATGATGGTTTTCAACCTTTTCTTGCATTGAAATCACTTGAGTACTTTAAAAAATGCTAATTGCTAAATTCCCCTGTCCACATATTCCAATGAAGTCTGGGTACTGGGATTTTTTTAAGTTCCCTCAGATTATTTTAATTTATAGTCAAGGTTAAGAATCACTGTAGTGGAAGCTGAATCATATCAGTTAGTCTCACTGGATAGCAAAGAGACCAACTTTCTCAATTTGCATTTATCTCTCCTTGCAGATTATAAAGCAAGATAAGGATATCTAACCCAGAATCAGCATTGTCTACCTGGAGATGCCAGATTTTTCATTTAAACTTTCCCTATTTGAATTTCATCCTTGAGTCAGTCTTGCATCTTGGTCAGCTGTTACTGAGTTCTGTGCTGTGATTAACATAGCACTTGTCTATATTACAGTGTTCTTCAACTTCTATTTTCAGAAAATGGGAGTTAGAGGATTGTTTCCTTCCTTCCTAGAGTTTATAATCTTCACTTCTTTTCCCATCAATCATTTCGTTTTAGGAAAAGCTGCCTAAACATCACATTTATTGTTACAGCCTTCTCTCAGGAGAATGGACTCTGCAAGGCCACCTGTAACTAAAGTAAATCCTTCAGGGTATTGTTTGAGCATTGGGACTCATAGCATACATCTATCCAAGGTAATTTTCTGTTCCTGCTTAGACATACATTTAGCTAAATATTCATCCTACCAAATTAGGGGGAAGGAGAATCAAAATTGACCACTGAAGAGCAGAGGTCTATCTTAACTACTGCTGATTTTCTACATGCTCCAGTTTGATTTTTTCTGTTTTTCAGGTTCCATTGTCTAGCAGAGTCTTTACAAATTAGTTCTGTTATTTCCCTGAAAATGGTTTCTGGTGCCAGTTTCTGATCTTTGTTATTTAAAGAATCATGATTCCAGATAGTGGGCAAGGCTGTTTTGTTTACCTCAAGAAAGATTCAAATGGGGACTCTGCCAAAATATAATCAGACAAACTTTTCACACCCCTGGGAAATGAGAGGACATTGCTTTCTTCAGAGTCTAGGAAATAGTAACTCTGGTCACAGTATCTAGTCTATGATTGCAAGAACCTTTTTTTCTTAGGCTTATGGAGCATAACATTGGGTATTTCTATTGACAGATAGAGGCTGATAACTCTTTGCCTGTTCCAAAATACTCTGGATCGTATTAATGGTTTGTATAACATAGCTTCAGGTTCTACAGAAGACTAGTAACTAAGCACATTCACCACAGAAACCTATAATATTTTATATTAAATAAAGGACAATCTGCATTTCCCTTGTAGGAGAATAAAGATTTCTTTTCCTCACCAGTGACTAAATTTATGACAGAGTCATTTGTAACAAAAGAGAGATTAACAAGATAAAAGCATAACACATCTATTTAATGTGAGTTTTAAATAACACAGAAGCCTTCAGAAATGAAGACCAAATAAACAGGGAAACATATATTTTTATGCTAAGTTTACTAAAGAAGTATTATTAGAAGACAAAAGGAGTATGATCTCACGGTAATAAACTAGGGCATACTTAGCAAGGCCTGTTTGTTTACATTGTGTCTCTGTATCTCTGGAAATAATTGGATTCCTTTCTTCCCCACATAGGAAGGGCATCTCTGGAATGAGGATCTCAGGTCCTACTTCACAGGAAGTTCAGATCATCTTTTTTTAGAATGCCATTAGTGTATTATGTATATCAATTATTTTCATAGAAAACTCTATACTTTTATACACTGTTATAAAGAATCCATACATTTATAAACTATTCAAACAGTAAAAGTTAAAACGTTTTTTGTATTCCACATCACTATGCAACATCCAACTTCATGTGCATATAACACCAATATCATTAGGAAAGGTCACTTTTAAAAACTTACTATTTACAATAATCAAAAATAAGAAATTTAATCATGATTACATTGTAAAGATTATGTCAAACATGATATTTATGAAGAAAGCAATAATTATTATTAAAAGAGTACAGAAGTTTCAAACAAATATAGAAAAATACCATGTTCACGTGGTAAAATAAATTACTTTAAGTGTGTCAATTTTTCTCCAAAACTAATCTATAGAACCAATGCAATTATAGGTTGAGCATCTCAAATCCCAAAACTCCAAATCCAAAATGCTCCAAAGTCTGAAACTTGTCAAGCGCTGACATAATATGCCAAAAAACAACAACAAAAAAACACTTAATTGGAGCATTTTAGATTTCAAATTTTTAGAGAATTATTTCAAGGTTTACTTCAGAGGACAAGGGTTGAAGAAAGTCAGAGAGTGATCTTTCTGCTTCTGCTGTTTCCTCAATTGCTCTGGTGCCATATTTGGGGGTAGCATGTCCTGAACCCCATCACCTTTTTCCTAATTTTATTGTGATAACTAGTCAGAGCATTTACTTCATACGATGTCCTAAGTAGCCAAGTCACTACAGGAATCATTTTGCCTTCACCATGTATCTTTGTCCATAATCAATCCTTGTGGTGCGCCCACTGATTAGCAGAAGCATAAGAATATATTCAGATATGCAAAGAGGAATAAGATTTTGCTTATATATTATATGGAACCATATGAAACCCCTAATATTTAAACGTTCAAAAATTCATATTTTAACATTCAAAATTGTATATATACATAGCTGAATCAAATAACGAAATAAGTAACAACTCTGGATGTCATAAAGAATCTTAATAAATTTTAGTTACTGAATTCAGAAGAGTTGAAAGTTTTTTAATGAAATAAAATAATATTATGTAAGCCATTATGTATTTATCTGCATATCTTATTCACCCTGTTATAAGGTTGACTCATTCACAGTTACTAAACTATTTAACTATCCTATCATGATGATAATCCTTACATTAAAATCACTCGTCCTGGCCAACAATACCTTTAAGATTGCAGCCTTTTCAAACTTATTTAAACAGGGTAAAGTTTAGGGTATTCTATCTCACTCTAGATACTTTCTTAGATAGGCAGATATCTGTAGAACACTTCTATTTTCTGAGGCCATTGATGCATTTGGCAATGTAAATTGCATATGGGAGCTAGTGAAATCTAAATTGCTCTGCACACTGTCGGAGTTAAAAGGGAAGATGGAGCTACTGGGTTTATGCCAATCAGTCCACTACATGATTTCTTTTAATTCTCACAACTCTCTCAGAACGTGATAAAATGCACAAAATGTAATTGGATTTCTTGTGAAAACTAGAAAAGGGGTTGAAATCCCCGTTACAGTGACATAGCAGATGGAACATGAAACCATAGAAGCAGATTAAGCTCAATATTATAATGTCCCCAGAAACAAGAACATCGTTGGGAAGGATTTACACAGACTGCAGAATTGGATTTTCCAGCTCTGTTTAACTAGTTCTCCAAGGAGCAGGGACTCTCTTATCTGACACCTGGGTTACACAACCAATTAAGTAGCTTCAGGGACAGTGCCAAGATCAGACCAAAGAATTTTCAAATGGTTTTAGCTGCAATACACAGTCGCTATACAATCTATCAAATAGTTATGCATGAAAATATTCTTTTTTTATTCTTATCATTCCAAAGCTGAGAATGTTCAATTATTATTGTATATTGGGAAAATTAAACATTATAAATAGACTATTGTTACAGAAAGCTCCATAGATACTTCCGGTGTGGAAAATCATTTTTTAAATTCTTGTTATTCCAAAGCTGAGAACCTTCAAATATTACTGTATATTGTGAAAATTAAATTTTAATAAAGCAACAGGAGGCTGTTGTTACAGAAATTTTCATAGATATTTCTAGTGTGGAAAGTCTTTTCTTCAAAGAATGTCTCTTACTTTAAGACATTTTCTCCAAAAATATCCTTGACTTTAGGGCAAATAATAATTTATACACAGGCACTTTCAAATTCATTCAAAAAAGCAAAGCAGTTTTGCCATCTATTTCAAAATAAATGTGTGTTTTATTCATTTATAATTAACGACATGAGGAAAACAAATAGTTCAAGTATAAAACTTATCACTTATAGAAATTTGGAAACAAGGTTCTATATGATAATTAACTTTATTTTCCAAAGCTCTTCTGCTGAACATTTTTAAAAATAGTGCTAATGATATAACTTAACATTGACTCTTTCATTTTTGACAATATGTGCATTACTACTCTTTAAATGTAATCCTTTTACTATGTATACATATAAAATGTGAATATCTAACCATCTATTTTATGAGCTGTATCAGTTATGGTATAAAATAAATTATGATAACAGGGAGCTACTATTACAAAGATTTAAATAATACATACGTTTACTTTTTCTCTTTAAGTTATTCAGAGATCAGTAATACAGGTTAGGGTGGGACGTTCCGTGAGGTTATTGAGAAGCCCAGATCTCTTCCATGCCGTAGCTCTTTCATCTCCTAGGTTTGTGTATTTATATTGAGAGCAGGGAGCTCAACTATCCATTAGCCAAGAAGACATCCAAGCATGGATTTGAAGGCTGTAACCTGAAAGTTCTTCCCATATTACTTCCTTTCACACCACATTGGCTTACCTTAGACACATTTTCTTACACAGCCACAAAGGGATTGAAAAATCCCACAAAGGGGCTGGGTAGGTAAGTGCTTAGCTGGAACACACAATACTCCCTTACTACATGAAAGGAGAAATTGAAAATGAAAGACAGGTAGTGACTTTTACTATATTAATTATTTTGTAAAATTTTTAGAAGTATTGGCATATCAGTTTGGAAATTTTACCTTTCATGTATTTCTGTTAGTTTGCAAAAGAAAGGAGAGTGCAATTCATTTTTTAGAAATAAATGTACATCACAAACAAGAGGCAAGTGTAATGTAGTACCATGAATGAGTGCTAGAAATAGGAAGAAGACATTAGAGAAAAAGTGAGGAAATACAAAAAAGGTATTTTGTGACAAAGGTACCATACTGTCAATTTGGACTACTATAACAAAGCACCATAGACTAGGTGGCTTATAAATTATAGATATTTTTCTCTCACATTTCTGGAGGTGGGAAGTTTGAGATCATGGTGCCAGCACATTTGTGTTCTGTTGAGGGCTCTCTTATGGATTGCAGACTACTTTTGCCTTTTCATTGTATCTTCATATGGTAGAAAGAGGGTGAGGTAGCACTGTGTATGCGTGTGTGCGTGTGTGTGTGTGTGAGAGAGAGAGAGAGAGAGAGAGAGAGAGAGAGAGAGAGAGAGAGAGATAAGGTACTCATCTTGCTCATGAAGTCTCTGTACTTTTGACCAATTTACTTTCCCAAGTCCTCATCTCCTAACACCACATTGGGGTTAAGATTTTAGCAATGAATCAGGGGTGGGGTACAAGAGTGGTGATGATTCAGTCCATTTCACACACTAATAAAATATGTCAATAATAGGAGAAACAGCGTGGTAATACATACAATATCTATACTATCATTATGCTATTCTCTAAATCTAAAAATCCTAAGTAAAGTTTATAACCAAAAAATAAATGCAAATCACTGTATAGTTACTATTACTATCATATCTATTGTTTATTATCACTAATTGCATGCCTTATTGAATGCAAGACATGATCATCTTGTGAAACACAAATAATAATGAAACTAATATGAAGAAGAATTGACTTTGATAATATTCCTGGGCTCCAAGTTGAGTTAAGTATAAAATAACAAAGGATAAAATTAAATGATGTTTTCAATTGAAGTCCAATTAATTACTAGCCTGAATTTCTCCTTAAAATGTTTGCTTCATTGATCTGTGCTATATACTGAGAAAAGGAATTTATTTTGTTCATTTGTGCTAATAAAAGATTTTTATTAAAAAGTTGTATGGTCAATGTATACTTTCTCAACTAGATGATGTAAATTATGTAATTGTTTTTGTTCTAAGAAGACTTGCAGATTAATTTTTATCAGCTATTAACTCATCTATATCACCTTCGTGAGTTCAGTCTTCAGACACATATTAATGAATAAAAAAATTAGCAGTGTGCACAAAATAGCTGAGAATTCTAATTCTACTGGATCATGTGAAATTTTAAACATTTTTCCTTATGAACAAGTGATTTCTATTTCATGAGGTCATTTGAAAAGAGTCTATGTTTGGCATTGACCTTATTACTTCATTTAAGGCAAAAAAGAACCTATTTACATTTGCAATGTAATTGCCATAAAAAGGAAACTATATTTTCTGATATCAAGAGACTATGAACTGATTTAAGTTAAATAAGTAAAAAAGAAGCCAGTGTCTGTTACAACATTATCATAATTAGAGAAACTGATTTTCTAACGATAACTTGCACATTCTCCAAATGTACTTTTTCCCCCATTTTCTAACATACTTTTTTTGGTTCATGGAACAGTAAAGGAATTTTTTTTTCCCCCAACGAATGACATCAAATTTTTGCTATACCTTGAAGTAAGGATTATATTTTAGTTTGACTGTTTTTGTTTTTAAGCGACAGAAATTCTTTTTGTGTTTGTTTAGGCTCTGTTGTTGTTGTTTAAGGTATTTTATTTAGTTGAGAGTGCATTGATAGACACAAATACTCCATACCTCTCAGAAGACTAATTAGTATCAACTGAAATTCTGGAACCCTGGAAATTTAATTGTCATGGAATTAGAACTGGATGCAAGAAAGCCCTGAAGACCTCAGAATCAAGTTAAGTGGGACTTGATTCTAGTAAACATACACTAATACAATTCAGCTTTTTATACTAGCACACTCCCACTACTCAACTATTCTGTAACTCTAGCTTCCTAGTGATAATAACCATTATTTATTTAATGCTCACAATGTGCCAGACACGATTCCAATACACACTGAGTATCTCATTAAAACTTCACAAACCCCTGTTATAATTTCTGTACCTTTAGAGCTGGTGATGAGCTTGCTTGATACAACAAGGGAGGAGGCAGAGCCAGGACACTAAAAGAATAACATAAAGCCGTTATTCCCTATACTCTATTTGCTGCTTAAGAAATTAAATAATTTTTACAGTGTACAGGTATTGAAAATGCTAGAATATTAAGAATACTAATGCTATAATGTAAATTTAAAAAACAATTATGATTTTATAATTAATATCAAATAAATATATACACCTTTATTCATAGTTGAAATACATGAAAGAACTACACTAAATGTTTTCAGTGTTTGTCTCTGGATAAATTTACTTAAAAATGCTTTTTTGTTGTTGTTTATTTGATATTAGTGAAATTTCCACATTCTTTACATTGAGTTGCAATCTTGTAAAATTTGGAAAGGCCTAATATATGTAAAGTAAAGCACAATCTTTTGCTTTCTTTTTGTTTTTTTTTTACTTTTGTGGCTGTACAATTGGAATAATTATTTTCACTGAGTGTTTTTACTATTAAATGAATTTTAAAAAAGGAAGTAACTTCAATATATTTGAATAAAGTTCATCATAAGTCTGAGTTTATGAAAAGCTAAATTTCAATTACTTGGAAAAAAATTTGGGTGAGGGTTCTTAAGTATTAGGTATCACCAAAGCAACAGATGCCCAGTTATTGATCATTATTATTCACTCATTGATTACTGACAAGAACAGTATTGCCCTAGTCATCATAGTCTCTTCATGTCAAAGATTCTGCTGTTTCCAAGATGCATCTAAACATGGAAATTGTCATTATGACAGGGACTGCTGATCAGCCTCTAAAATCCATTGTCTCAACTTTCATAATAATATAATTATAGATGGGCGCATTGCAATTTTCTAGGCATTCCTTGATTATATGTGTGATTATGCAACTAATTCATTCAAGGAAATGTGAAAACAAGTAATATTTTAGGCCTGCAACTATAGACTGGCCATGATTTCTCACTACCTAAAATTTAGCTTTTTGTAGTTGGAAACATAGCCAATTAGAAATGCTTTTCATTTACTTGTTTATTAATTTGAAACATTAAAAATTCAAAATATTATAAATTAAACTCCAACTAAAGTTTATAAAGTTTGATACTCATCATTTCTTTTGTTAAAATATATGTCCTACAGCAGTAAAGTATATTTTTAGAATTAAAAAGTCACACCTAGTTACAATACCATAGTACTATTCTTAATATAACAAATATAGTCTGTGCCCCCAGCAACACATTTATTTTACATAGCTGCAACTATGCCATATTAGTGACTTGTACTCTGCTTTTTTGTTGCATATTTTTGCATATATTTTCTATTTCCTACACAATCTTTATAATTACATGTTTAACTAGAAAATTATGAGTATGTAGAAAATGTAATAAATGTAAACTAGTAGATTTATTTAAATACTATTGTTTGAATATAAATAATTCCATACAGAGCACGTGCATGCTCATGGCCTTTCTATATCAAAGTCTTTTTTTTTAACTAAATAATTTATTTAGAAGTTGTCTTTGTCCATTTGTTTGGCTATAACAAACTATCTTAGCCTGGATTGTTTAAACAACATTTATTTCTCACAGTTCTGGAGCTTGATAAATCTAAGATCAAATTATTTGCAAATTTGGTGTCTGATGAGAGCCTGCTTCCTGGTTCATACATGGTTGCCTTCTCACTCTATCCTCACATGATGAATGGGTTGTCTTCTCACTCTATCCTCACATGGTGAATGGGTTATCTTCTCACTCTATCCTCACATGGTGAATGGGGTAAACTCTGGGCTCTTTATCTCTGTAAGAGCACCAATCTTATTATGAAGACTCCATCCCCATGACCTTATTGAAACCAAGTTACCTTCCAAATGCCCTGTCTTCAAGCATATCACCAAAGTAGGGGTTCAAAAAATGAATTTGGAAAAGGCATATTCAGTCCATAATGGAAGAATATTTAATGTATTAAGCAAATTGAATAGGAAGAATGTAATCAGAAGTAAACATATTATTTTTGTCACTGTGAAAACAGACGAGTTTTCTCTATTCTATGAATATTTGTGAGGAAAATATATAGGTCGTCTGGTATTGCTCAAATATAAACAGATGATCATATATGAACTAATGAAATGTCCTGATAAGCCTATTACCAACATTTAAACCTCTTATTCAACTCATGGCTGTCATGCATTTTAATCAACCAACAGCAGACTGAAGCTTGAAATTTGTATTCTTAGAAGAAACAGCAATGGCAATTAGGCCTGTATTTAATTAACAATCAAGGTCATCTCCAGGCCTTTACATTTACAACAATAGAAAATATACTGCTATTGTGCTAAATAATAATTTTTCTGAATGCATCCCTCAGAGTTGGCCATGAAATATATCTAACAAGGGAGCAAACCTACACCAAACTGACTTAAAATCTATTGCAAAGGAAAAGGTTTCTTGCTTTCTATGTTGGAAAGGAATCAGTTTATCTTATGGTCTAGAGAGACTACCTTACATGCTTTATTCTTCTGTCCTTCCTCAAATATGATAGCATTTTCTATTTCCCCTCCATCATTTTGTATTGGATTTTTGGGAAGAGTTAAATTGATCAGCTAACCACAATGAGCTAGATCCTTACTTGACCAAAGAAATTCACAAATAAACCCTTGGAGATTAATTTAATAATAGTTAATAATCTAGGATATTCCTTTTTTGTGGAGATAATTAGTGTTTCTGTTGTACTTTGGACAGTTCCATTATAGTTGAAACGGATGGACTTAGAGTCTATAATACTGAATGAGTGATTTATCACAGAAACAAAGAACTGAGTACCACATGTTCTTACTCATAAGCAAATCTTGAACAAATATCATAATACAACGAGAACAGAATTGGCAGCAATGGGAAACTGCCAGGGGAGGGGAGGCGGAATTGGCCATAGTGGGAAACTTCTGGGGGTGTGGGACATACTCCTCAAAAGGGTACCTGCATAATGCACATTTGTATACTAACCCTGAATTGTAATCCACATCTTTAAAATTAAAAATAAGAGAAAATTAACTTAGTGAAATGTGTATTCATGTTTGTTTCTTCTTACTCTATAACTTATGTTAAATGTGTTTCCTTGTAGTCTGCTGTTGTCTGGGAAGAAAAAGACTAGTTTTTATGTGTCGGTATATACATGGCTAGCTCTGATTTGTACCATTTGCCAATAGACATGTCATAAATAAACTTCTACCACAGCAAATTTCAAGTTACAGAGAGTTTAGCTAGCCTGAAAAATTCCTGAAAGTTTTGCAATTGACTCTTATGAAACAGCTCCAGCACGTCACAGGATTGAAAAGAAAAATGCAATTAATGGTAGTTCTCCTTAACTTTATTATACCCTATTTCTACCAAAATAATTAACACACCGAATAAAACAAAAAGGTTGCAGCAGAAGAAAGGAAAATCTCATAATATAGATAAATAATAATTCAGATTCCAGGAGAATCATAATTGAATATAGAACCCTGCGCCTAACAGCAAGTCAGTCAAAATAAAATGATTTGGATCATTTATTCCATGCAGTTATTCAGGGCTCACAGCATTTCCTCTTTTTATAACCATGTAAGAATATCCATTTAAGAAAACATCACCCGTTCATAGACTTATTTTACTTCACATTAATACCGCATATTACCCAGTATTAAATTTCCTGTTATTCGTGCAGGTAAACACACAGCAGAAGATTCTTATTCTGTTTAGTTGAGTACTAGTAAACAAATGATTAGTAGACAATGGAAATGTGGTTATAAGATTTCAACAATAAACATGCCTCCTGCTTAAGACTCAAATAAAGTTCCCCCAAATAGCCAGATGGACTGAGGAACATCCTTCCACCCTGTGTATGAAAAGCAGTAGGAAGACAAAACCCTCCTCTTTTTTGACACTAAACAAATGTAAAAAATAGGGCTTTAAACAAAATCTTGCAACAAAAGCAAATATGGCCATTTTACCCATGATGCAAAACATCTGAAGTTTTAATAATATTTAGTATAGGAGAAAATAAATACCTGCTCTGTGTTTCTTAAAACTCAAGAAATACAGTATAGTTAACCATGAACAACATGAATTTCAAATGTACAAGTTCACTAACAAGTGAATTTTGTTCAATAAATTATTGGAAGAGTTTTTGGAGATTTGTGACATTTAAAAACTCATTTAGATAAGTCACATGGTCTAGAAACAACAAAAAAATAATAAAAAGTGTGGCATGTCATGAATTCATAAAACAAATATAGGTGTCAATCTATTTTTATTTCATCATTTACTACTGTAAAATATGCACAAATCTGTTATAAAAAGTTCAAATACATATCAAACTTGGCAAACACTCTCAGTGGAGAGGAAGGTAAACAAACATAAAGATATGTTATTAAATCATATGGCATAAATTAAGTGCAGTACATAGTGTAATAATTTTGTAGCCACCTCCTGTTGCTATTGTGATGAGTTCAAGTGTTGTGCCTGAGCACCCACTTAAAACCTCCTGCGACCTCTTTTTTCTTTTTCAACTTAAGGCAATACTTTATTTCTTTATTTTATTTATTTATTTTTGATTTGAGGTCTAACCCTGTTGCTCAGGTTGGAGTGCAGTGGCACAATCATGCCTCACCACCTGCTAAAGCTCAGAAGTTTGAGAACAGCCTGAGCAACATAGCAAGTCGTGCTCTCTACAAATATGTAAAAAATTAGCCAGGCGTGGTGGTAAGCCTGTAGTCCCAGCTACTTGGGTGGCTGAGGCCACCTTGAGCCAGGAATGTGGTGGAGACTGAGCTGTGATTGTTCCACTCTAGGCAGGGCACAGAGCAAATCCCCGGGTCAGGGGAAAAAAAGTAATATTAAATATGCAAGTACAAGGAACAAGAGAGTGGTAGAGCTGATACTTGTACTACCAGGATTCCTTTGTCAGCTGTATTTCAAAGATAAAACAATTATTGATATAGTCCATTTCACAGATCTCACTTAAAATGCTATTATTAATAAGGTTTTTCTAGTGAAAGCAAAACTATTATTTGTACTGGTACTAAAAAAATAAAGCTCTTTTAATTGTTTTTTTTTTAACATCTTTTTTATTTTAAAA
Organism: Cephalopachus bancanus; assembly: GCA_027257055.1. Taxonomy (NCBI): domain Eukaryota; kingdom Metazoa; phylum Chordata; class Mammalia; order Primates; family Tarsiidae; genus Cephalopachus; species Cephalopachus bancanus. The sequence goes on from JAPVLO010000041.1 coordinate 8,777,847, forward strand.
TTGTGAGGAACAGTTTAGGGTTAGGTATACAAATATGCATTGTTCAGGAACCCTTGTTGATAAGAGGTGTCTCCCTATCCTCAGACAGATACTGACTACTGTTAATCCCACCTCCCTACCCCCCCCATAGTTTAGTTTCCCACCACTGTCAATCCTTTTCTTATAGTATTATGATAGATGCTCAAGGTCCACTATATGAGTGAGAACATGTGATATTGAGATCTTTGTTTCTGTGAGAGATCACTCGGTAACTATAGACTCTCGTTCTATCTAGGTTGCTGCGAAATTCATGATTTTGTTCGTTTTTATGGCTGAGTAGTATTCCATCGTGTATATGTATCACTTTTTTTTTTTATCCAGTCCTCTTTTGATGGACAGCATGGTTGGTTCCAGGTTCTTGCTATTGTGAACAATGCTGCAATAAACATACGTGTACAGGTATCTTTTTTATAGAGTGATTTGAGTTCTTCAGGGTAAATTCCCAGTAGGGGGATTGCGGGGTCATATGGGAGGTCAATATTCAGAGCTTTAAGGAATCATCACACTGCTTTCCACAGAGGTTACACTAGTCTACACTCCCACCAACAGTGTAGTAGCGTTCCCTTTTCACCACATCCTCTCCAGCATCTGTTATTTTTTGAGTTATTGATAATTGCCATTCCTTCTGGAGTTAGGTGGTATCTCAGTGTGGTTTTAATTTGCATCTCCCTGATGATTAGTGAGGTTGAACATTTCTTCATGTGTCTGTTGGCTGCTTGGATGTCATCCTTTAAGAAGTGTCTGTTCATATCTTTTGCCCACTTTATAATGGGTTTTTTTGTTTTTTTTTTCTTTTCAGCACGTTTCAATTCCTTGTAGATCCAAGATGTTGGGCCTTTGTCAGACATGGAGTTGGCAAATACTATTGCCCAGTCTGTGGGCTGTCTCCCTGTTCTCTTGATGGTTTCTTTGACTTTGCAGAAGCTTGTCTGTTTAATGAGGTCCCACTTGTCTATCTTATCTCTTTTGGCTCGTACATTTTGGGTTTTGTTCAGGAATTGGATGCCAGTTCCAATTTCCATGAGGGTGTGTCCTGCATTTTCTAAGGTTTTTATGGTTTCAGGTTTTACATTTAGGTCTCTGCTCCATTTGGAGTTAATTTTTGTGTATGGGTATAGATAGGGGTCTTGTTTAAATCTTCTGCATGTGGTCAGCCAGTTACCATTTACTGAATAGGTTCTCCTCTCCCCAGTGGTAGGTGGTGGAGGTTTTGTTAAAGATGAGTTGGTTGAGAAATTGAGGTTTTTGCTTCTGGAATCGCAATTCTATTTCATTGGTCTATATGCATGTTTCTGTACCAACACCAAGCTGTTTTGATTACTGTAGCTTTATAGTAAAGTTTGAAGTCTGGTAATGTGATACCTCCTGCTTTGCTTTTTTAGCTGAGGATCGTTCTGGCTATTCTTGGTCATTTGTGTTTCCATATGAATTCCTGTATTGTTTTTTCTAGGTCTGAGAAGAATGTTGCTGGTAATTTGATGGGTATTGCATTAAATCTGTAGATTGCCTTAGGTTAGATGGACATCTTCACAATGTTGATTCTTCCAATCCATAAGCATGGGATATTTTCCCACTTGTTTGTGTCATCTTTGATTTCTTTGAGCAGTGTTTTGTAGTTTTCATTGTAAAGGTCCTTCAGGTCTCTGGTTAGGAAGATGCCAAGGTATTTCATTTTTGTGTGTTTGGCTATTGTGAATGGGATTGTGCTTTTCATTTGGTTTCTGTTTGTTTATTATTGGTGTAAAGAAATGTGATTGTCTTTTGCACATTTATTTTATACCCTGAGATTTTGCCAAAGTCCTTTATCAGTGCAAGGAGGCTTTTGACAGATTCTCTTGGGCTTTCAAGGTACACAATCACGTCCTCTGCAAAGTGAGATAACTTGACTTCCTCTTTTCCTATTTGGATACCACTGACCGCCTTCTCTTTTCTGATTGTTCTAACCAGGACTTCCAATACTATATTGAACAGGAGGGGAGAGAGTGGACATCCTTGTCTTGTTCCAGTTTTCAGGGGAAATGGTTCCAATTTTTTTCTGTTTAGGAGTATGCTAGGTGTTGGTTTCTTGTAGACAGCTTTTACTATTTTGAGGTATGTTCCATGTATCTCTAGATGTTTGAGGGTTTTTATGAAGGGGTGCTGGATTTTATCAAAAGTTATTTCTGCATCTAATGATATAATTGTGGGGTTTTTGTTTTGATGTCTATTGATGTATTAATTACATTTATTGTCTTGTGAATGATGAACCAGCCTTGCATCCCGGGGATGAAGCCTACTTGGTCATGACGGATGATTTTTGAGATGTGTTGTTGAATCCGGTTTGCTAGGATCTTGGTGAGAATTTTGGCATCTATGTTCATCAAAGATATTGGCATGTAGTTCTCTTTCTTTGTTGGGTCTTTACCTGGCTTGGGTATCAGTGTGATGTTAGCTTCATAAAATGATTTGGGGAGGGTTCCATCTTTCTCTATTGCCTGGGATACTTTCAGTAGGATTGATATCAGCTCCTCCTTAAATGTCTTATAGAATTCTGCTGGAAAGCTATCTGGTCCAGGGCTTTTTTTTGTAGGTAGTTTTCTTATGACATAGTCAATTTCCTTGATTGTTATTGGTCTATTTCGGGTCTTGATTTCTTCTTCTTTCAAGGTAGGCAGTTTGTGTGATATCAGTAAGTCTTCCATTTCCTTAAGGTTTTCAAGTTTGTTTCCATACAAGTGTACATAGTAGTCTCTAATGATCTTTTGTATTACTTCAGGGTCAGATGTGACTTCATCTTTTGTGTCTCTGATTGTGTTTATTTGGGCTTTTTCTCTTTTTCTTGGTCAGTCTAGCTAGAGCACCATTGATCTTGTTTATCCTTTCAAAGAACCAGCTTTTTGTTTCATTGATTTTTTTTTTGTATTATATTTTTGTCTTCTATGTCCCAAATTTCGGCTTTTATTTTGGTGATCTGGATTCTTCTGCTGAAGTTAGGGTTTTGGTGGTCTTGCTTTTCCAGCTTCCTAAGGTGTCTTCTTAGGCTGTTAATTTGTGATCCTTCCATTTACTTCATGTGTGTTTGTAGAGACATGAATCCCCTCTTACTACAGTTTTCATGGCATCCCAGAGATTCTGGTAAGATGTGTCTTCATTTTCATTTGTTTCCAGGTATCTTTTATTTATTTATTTATTTATTTTTTTTTTTTGAGTTGGAGTCTCACTCTGTCACCCAGACTGGAGTGCAGTGGCCGCTCCCGGCCACCGCAGCCTCGACCTGCTGGGCTCTGGCGATCCTTCCGTCTCAGCCTTCTGAGTAGCTGGAATTACAGGCACATGCTACCATGCCCAGCTAATTTTTTTATTTATTGTAGAGATGAGGTCTTGCTGCCCAGGCGGGTCTCGAACACGCGGGCTCAGGCAATCCACTCACCTCAGCCTCCCAAAGGCGCGGGATTACAGGCTGAGCCACCGAGCCCGGCTCCAGGTATCTTTTAATCTCTTTTGATTTCATTGTTGGCCCAGGAGTAGTTTAGCATCATGCTATTTAGTGTTCATGTCTTTGTGGGTTTGGGGGGAACGTTGTTGGTGTTGATATTTATTTTTATTCCACTGTGGTCCGAGAAGATGCATGGCAAAATTTCGATCTTTTGAAATTTGTTTATGCTTGATTTATGGCCAAGTATGTGGTCGATCTTAGAGTACGTTCAATGTGGTGATGAGTAGAATGTGCATTCTGTGGTTTTTGGGTGAAGTGTTCTATAGGTATCAATTAAGTCCATTTGGTCAAGAGTCACATTGAGGTTCCAGATCTCGTTGTTGATTTTTTGTTCCGATGATCTGTGTAGGGTTGTGAGTGGGGTATTAAAGTCCCCAGCTCTGATAGTGTTAGAGTCAGTATCTTTCTTGAGTTTTCCTAGAAGCTGCTTTATGAAAGTTGGCACTCCTATGTTGGGTGCACATATGTTTAGGATAGATATTTCTTGTTGATGGAGTGAACCTTTTATCATTATGTAGTGGCCTTCTGTATCTTTTTAAATTTTTGATAGCTTAAATGGTATTTTGTCTGAAATTAGGATTGTGACTCCTCCTTTCTTTTGTGTTCCGTTCGCCTGAAAATTTGTTTTCCATCCTTTACTTTGAGTCTGTGCATGTCTTTTCTAGTAAGATGGATCTCTTGAAGGCAATATATTGTTGCCTGGTGATATTTTATCCATTTTGCCATTCTATGTCTTTCAAGGGTGCATTTAGTCCATTCACATTAAGGCTAATTACTGAAATGTGAGAGTTAGTCCCTATCATAAAGTTCTTATACAGTCGTTGTTGTTGTTACTTTTTGCTTGTTGTCTTTCTTTTGGTTATGGGGTTGGTTTGTGTATGTTTTACTCTTTTTTCTGTACTCTTGTGAAGAACGTTTTTGTTCTGTTTTCCTTTTCTTCTGTGTTTAGTACTTTCTTAAGTGTTTCTTGTAGAGGTGGTCTGGTGGTAGTGTAAGTTTTTAGGAATTGAATATCTGGGAAAGATTTTAATTCTCCCTCACTGATGAAGATTAGCTTGGCTGGGTGGGTTATTCTTGGTTGAACTTGTTCATCTTTTAGAACTGTGAATATAGGGCTCCAAGCTCTCCTAGCCTGCAGGGTTTCTGTAGATAAATCTGCTGCTATTCTAATTGATCTTCCAATGTAGGTGATCTGGTCTTTTTTTCTTGCTGCCTTTAATATTTTTTTCTTTTATACCTACTTTGTTTAGGCAAATTATTATGTGTCTGGGAGTTATCTTCTCATTTGTTGTCTTGCAGGGGTTCTCTGAATCTCTTGTGTTTGAATTTTTGTGTCACTGATGAGATAAGGGAAATTTTCTTCAATAATCTCACAGAATGTTTGTTCAAAGGTGGCCTCTGTCTCTCTTTCTGTTTCAAGAAGTCCAATTGCTCTTAAATTTCGGCTCTTCAAGTAATCACTCATTTCTTGAAGGTTTTCTTCTGTCTTTTTAAGCTTCTTTTCTACATTTTTGACAGTTTGGGTTAGTTCTATATTTTAGTTCCCAAGCTCTGAGAGTCTTTCTTTTGCTTGACTAATTCTGCTTTCCATGCTTATCAATTTGTTATTTATTTCATTCACAGTATTTTTTTATTACTGTTGTCTCAGTCATCAACTACTTCCTAGTTTCTTTTTGTCCCTCCTCAATTCTTTTTAATCTCTCCATTAATGTCTTGAAATCTAGGGTTGTAGTTTGAGAGCAGTCATTCTGGGTCCTCTTCATTGTTTGCATTCCAAAGTCAGTTTTTTCAGTGTCTGCCCTCCCAGGGGTCTGGGATAGACCCATATTCTTCTTTAGTTTTTTCTTCTTTTGTATAGATTTTTCTCTCTCTCCCTCTTTCCCTCCCCTTCTTTAATTCTGTTTTTCATGTAAGGGGTTGCTTTTTCTTCTTTTGTTCAATCTCCTGTTCTTCCTTATGAGGGTCCTCTGGCTTTGTTCACTTTTGAGACTGGGGTGTGGACTGGGGGCTGTACTTTTTGCAATTTTGAGGTTTAATTGAGGGGGAAGCTGTGATTCAGAATCTATCTGCAGATCCCAGTATCCACCAAAAGGTGTATGGGTACACGGGAACCTATTTCCCACTGCCTTACAATCTGTCCATACAGCAGGGTGTAGGTTTGCTCCCTGGAACAAAACGAGGTTTGAAAAAGGAAAATAATGGAAGAAGGGGTGTCAAGAGGAAGTCAGAGAGAGAAAAGAGTGAGAGGGAAAACAGACATACATACCAACTCACGGATGAAAAAGAGACACAAGGCCAGAAAGGAGTGAAAAACAGACACACAAACAAAATACCCTAAAGCACACAAAGATAGTCCAATGAAAGCATGCCTGTTGATGCATTTTTTTCCCAACACAAACAGGTAGTCTAAATCAAAAAGCACACAAAAGTGAGCAAAACAAATAGTCAAAACAATAAAATCAAAATTCAAAATAAGAAACCAGACTAGCTCTGGAATCTCTCCTGAGTGTCTAAAGTCTCTTCAGCTCTGATTTCTAGCCTCTCCCCTTTGTTTTCATTACAGGCAGATAGATTTACTTCCGCCTGAGAGACCTGAGACAGGGCTGGGTTGCCTGTATCTAAGTCAGTGTAGGGGAGGGGCTTTTGTCTCCTGTTTAGCGACATTACCTTAGAAACCTAGGTGGAGGCTGCTCTTAATGTATTGTATACTTGAAATTTGTTGGGTGTAGATTTTAAGTATTCTCTCCACAGGCACACAAAAACTAACTATATGAGATTATGAATATGCTAAGTAGTTTGAGTGTGGTAATCATTTCACAGTAGACTTCATGTTGTACACACTGAAAAAAAGACAAGTTTTAAAATTATATTGATCGGGTATAAATTATAAAGCCAGGTGACTGAATTGAAGTCATGAATCAAATTTAGAGAGACCAATTGATTTAATCTATAAGAAAATACTTTTGAAGTGTCAAAGATGTTGGAAAACAGCTGGTTTTCCCAATGAGGTGGCAATTTCCTGTCACTAGAAGTATTTGGGCAGAATTGAAATTTTTATCAGATCACCATAGTTTGAGGTGCATTGGATATAGCTGATATCTAAAATCAGACTCAAATTTTTTGATTATTTGTTTTTGCTTGCAAAGTGTCACATGACTTTAGCAATGGGGAGATCTGTAAATATGCCAAAGCCCAATACACATTCATTTTCAGATAGCATCATTATAATTCAGTCAATTCAAAGAATTTGCACAAAGTCTTATGATTTAACTGAAGAAAGAGTCACAATAGGATCTAGGTCTCCTGATTTTCAGTGAATAATTTAAAAATCCATGACGGTTATTGTGAATATAAACATATAGGTAAAATAACACCTACTACTCATTTAAAATGTGAAGACTTGATAATATTATATGACTTCATGTCATGGCATATGAGAAATAAAGCACTTTTCCCCCCTTTATCCATGGCAAAGTAAAACTTCAGATTTGATTGGGAAGGGTTAAATTTTGTTTTCAGTATTTGGGCTAGAAAGCAATTTTAATATTTTGCAAATACATAATAACTTAACAATCTTAAGACAAGGTAATTGTAGACCAGTTAACATATTTTTCCACAAAAAAGTGAGATTTTTTTGCAGTAGGAAGAAAACAAGGGCAAGAAGGATAGAAAGTTTCAGTTGTTTTGAGAATATGAGAGAAAATCCAAACAATAAACTAAATAAAATTTCTAAAATATATTTCAAAATTAAATATAAAGTATTATTGAGAGAAAATAATTTGAATCTTAGATACTTTCCTCAAAATCAATGTATTTACTAGCTCGATTTTATTCTTTCACATCTTTATAATACATTTATTTGAAAAAAATTATTATGTTGTCATCATGGTATAGAGGAAGATTAAAGAAATTGAATCTTCAGGTTGGTTTTATTGTGTGTTAGCCTTGGCATCTTGGACATGACACATCAGATTTTTGGTTGTCTCGTCTGTAAAGTAGAGAAAACAATTCACAATTGATGGGTTGCATTGAGAAACAAATGATATCTATAAGCCCCTATCACAGTGTTGAGCACAGAGACTGAGAAAGAAAAAGAAAAATTAGCATCTTTCCCTTTATTAGATTTAAAATGTGAAATAAAAACATGGATGCCAAATACATCAAAAGTTTGCCTATATATGTTAGTCTTCATTAAAAACATTATTGTCAGCTATAATATAATTTATATTTGTTTCCATTTGCAAACACTACTTCATTTTTAGAAAACCTTTTCTGGCATCTTGAAAAAACTTATTATTTGATATTAGGTAATCTTGAAAAAATCCTATAATTGCAATTTTTAATGTATCATACAATAGCTAGAGTCACCAGATAAAATTACAGAATGCATAGTTAAATTTTAGATAAATACGTATTGATGAATGTTTTTTGTTAAATCTGACTTCCCAAACTATAGCATATATTGTATAATAGCTCATGGGTATTTCAAGTTTGTAGAATATTTTATATTTTTTATATTTGCCATAATATGTAAAATAGAATTTTATTTAGTAATACTTTCTCTGTCACCACGGTGCATCTTCACTGTGTTAACTAACTGTAAAACTGTATTTACTAATAGCATTTCACATTCAAAGATGGTCTATTATTTTCAGTTTTATATTCATCTATGTTAGAATATTTTTATGTGTCACCAGTGAAAAATATAAACATTAGAGATACAAATGCTTTTTAGTTTCTAGCTTACATGTGTCTCTTGCTTTAATATGTGACTTGACTTTACATAATTTTATTATTTGATTGCTATTTCATAAACCTATTTTCAAATTAAATAGAATGCGAAACAAACATAATGGAAATACACAGTCCAACAAGCATGTTTTCTTAAACATATTGTTGTCTTAGATTTTTAGTGGTGTATTCTATTCCATATTTTATCACGGATTTTTCTCAAGTCAGGTAAGACCATGTGGAACCATTTTTTCTATGCTGAAATAGGCAGCTTATTCAAATGCTGATACTACTTGTTAAATGTTTATCATCTCCTTAACATTAATACTAATAGTAACAACGTGCTTTCCAAATATGACATCGTTTTTTCCATAATTGGTTTAGAATTTATATTTTCTTTTTTTAATATGCCTGATATTATTACAATTCTTTAAAGAATAGCATATTCTTTTGCAGAATACCATGTTTTCTTCCAGTTTTTATAAAAAGATAAGTGAATTATTACAAGCTGTTCTTAAAAAATATATATTTGATGTATAAGGGTCCCACAGAACTCTGAGGGACAGAGGTGTGCCATTACTGTTTATGAAGGTATGTAGTTTTTTATTGTTTCACGTATTGATATTACTTGCAAACGATGAATTTATATGGAGGAAAGGTGATTTTGATTTTAATACTTTTCTGCCTTATTATATTTTAAAATTAATGTTAGTGAAAGAAAAATTAAGATGATTTAAAAAATAGTACCAGTGCTTTTCCAGAGATAATCTACAATTAAACACTTTCTTCATCTATACTTTAATTAGTCACATTGAAATATATTTCTATGAAAAATGGAGTGAGGTAGACTAACATAAAATTATTTCCAAATTTTAATATCAAATTGTAGTATAGCAGTTCTTACCCAGTCTCTGACATGCACTGACAACGACCCCTGGTGGTAAGATAAATTGTTCATCATTCATAATACATTTCTCAGCTAATCTATATATGTATGTTTTTTTGTAAGAATTTGAATCATAATTACAGATGTACTAATAAAATTAGATCATTGAGAATAGAATAGTTTTAAGAATACAATTTTGTTTGTGTAGGCTGGTATCTCTAGGAAATATATAGCAAAAGTAATTGACAAAAATCCTGAATGAAGGTATATGCTAGCATAGCAAATATAATAAATAACTACTCCTCATATTTAAATTAGAGTTACCTTTCATAGAAGTAGGGAAATAAACATTTTAGCTTTTAAATATTTCATTTAAAATGAAGTTGTATTTATTTTAGTAATTGCACTCTTGGTAGTTTAACTTTTGAAAGTTATGCATCACTGAGTTCTTAATTTACTTAAATTGTTACACACAAGGATTAATTCACTTTAGACTCTACAACAGCATTGGCATTTTTAAAAAGTGCATTGCAAGACTATTGATAGGGTTTAATACAATTTAAACAATTATCTAAGTAAAAACATAGGATCACGATTGGTTTCATCCACCTGAAGTATAATTGAGGGTCATTATGCTTTAGATAACTTTGCTACAAATTTAATCTACCATGACATTATTCAAGAAATACTGTAATACTATTTTATTTTTAAAACCGTTCATTGCATTGAACAGTTACAAAACAATAGTAGAAAGAATAAATAATATGTTATGAAGAAAATACTATCTATGATGACCTCAGACATTGTTTCACAGTGTTAAGTTCTGCAGGATGCTAGCAAACATTCACTTTGAAGGAATACTGCAGTTAAAAATAAACAGTACAGTTTAAATGGCTAAAAACAACATCTTTAGAATATCTTAGTATCTTTAATATTTGTTTTTTCAAATCTCTGAGAAAAGGATATAGAATTTAGAACTTTCCTTTGTTCCCTTTTTCCTAATCAATGCAGAACTTTTTGTCTCCAGTATATAGTAAAACATGGAAAATACCAAACATCATGCTTCCTCAAAATCTCTGAATGCTTTATTCTCTGACTCTCACATCGTGTCTTTGACAACATATGTACAGAACTGTGTAATGTCAGAGCCAAATGCAGCAATGGAATTAGGCAGCTTTTTTTTCTTTCCCCTCAAGTGCATGTAACAGGAGAATCTCTCCTTGAAGGTGAATAGTTCTGGTCTCCCACAGCTTATGGAAGCATGTCCATATGACTTTAATGTGCACCTGTAAGCTGCTACCTACAGTCACAACAATTTTACCCCAGTGTTAAATACAGATTTAGCTCAAGGACAAGGCCTAAGATGATGTGATCCTAGCCCTCTTCTCAGTTAGATCATAAGTAAGCTTGAGCATAACATGTCATCCTGTTTTGTTGAATGACAATAAAAAAATATAACTATTATTACAGAATTATTCCCTAAACTTCTACTCTCTGCTGAAATGAATATCACACTTCTTATTTTGGTGTTCTTTTAAGTTACATACCCCAGACTCCAGTAACTGGTAATAAATTAAAAATATACTTTTCTGTAACAAATAATGAACAGTTTGTCTTTCCTATAATGTTTATTTTTCCTAATAAAATATTTTCAAAATTAATTAAACCAAAATTATTATTCAGTAATAATTCTGACTCCAGCATTGCTTTAATAATTTCCTTGCAGAAAATTATTCATTTTTTCAAAAATATTAGATTTTTCAAAAATTTTATCTTAAAGATGTGGGGTATAATTCAGTATTGGTATAGAAGTGGACATCATACAGGTAAAGTTTGGGCCTCCCTTTGGTTTGAGGTCAGGTACTCTTACTAATGTGTTCCCACCCTGCCCAGCCCCCTGCAGTATTCTGCTACTGTCAATCCCTTTCTTATATTATTATGATACATGTTCAAGGTCCATTTATAAATGAGAACATATGGTATTCTGTTCTTTGTTTCTGTGATAGATCATTGAGTATTATAGACTCTAAATCCATCCAAGTTACTATAAAGTCCATATGTTTGCCTTTCTTTATGGCTTCATAATATTCCATCATGTATATGTACCACAGTTTTTTAAATCTAGTTCAGTTTCGATGGGCAACACGATTGGTTCCATTTTTTGGCTATTGTGAATAGTGCTGCAATAAATATGTGTGTGCGGGTATCTTTTTTGTAAAATGATTTGAGTTCCTCCAGGTATATTCCCAGTATGGGGATTGCTGGGTCATATGAAAGGTCAATTTCTAGTTTTTTTAGAAATCACCACACTGGAAAAAAAAAATCACCACACTGTGTTCCAGAGAGGTTGCACTAGTTTGCATCCCCACAAGCATGTAGAAGTCTTCCCTTTTCTCCACATCCTCACCAGCATCTACTGTCGTTTGTTTTATTAATGTTGGTCAATCGTACTGGGATTAGGTGATATCTCAATGTGGTTCTGATTTACATTCTCTGATGATTAGTGAGGCTGAGCACTTTTTCATGTGTCTGTCTTATCTTTTGAGAAGTCTCTCTTCATGACTTTTGCCCACTTTTTAGTGGGGCTGTTTGTGTTTTTTCTTTCAGCACATTTGAGTTCATTGTAGATCCTGGATGTTAGGGCTATGTCAGATATGCAATTGGCAAATGTTTTTTCCCATTCTGTAGGCTATCTTCCCACTCTCTTGATGGTTTCATTTGCTTTGCATCAGTTTGATGAGGTCCCACTTGTCTATCTTATCTCTTATGGCATAGGCATCTTGGGTTTTGATCAGGAATTAGTTGCCTACTCCAATTTCTGTAAGGTTGTCTGCTGAATTTTCCAAGGTTCTTATAGTTTGAGTTTTACATTTAGGTCTTTGATCCATTTATAGTTGATTTTTGTGCATGGTGATAGGTGGGGGTCCTGTTTCAATCTTCTGTATGTCGTCAGCCAGTTTCCCCAGCACCATTTACTGAATAGGTCCTCCTCTACCCATTGGTTGTTGTTGGGACTTGGTCAAAGATGAATTGGCTAAGAAATTGAGGTTTTGCTTCCGGAATCTCTATCTTGTTCCATTGGTCCATATGCCTGTTCTTGTTCAAATACCAGGCTATTTTGATTATTGTAACTTTATAGTAACATTTAAAGTTTTGAAGTGTCATACTTCCTTCTTTGTTTCTTCTGCTGAGAATTGTTTTGGCTATTTATGGTCACTTATGTTTCCATATGAATTTATGCATTGTCATTTCCAGGTCGGAGAAAAATGATGTTGGTAATTTAATGGGTATTATATTGAATCTGCAGATTACCTTTGGTAGGATAGACATCTTAAGTGTTGATTCTTCCTATCATGCTCATGGAATACATTAACAGATGTAAAAATAAGAACTACGTGTTTATATCATTAGATGCACAAAAAACTTTTGATAAAATCCAACATCCCTTCTTGATAAAATCCTTGAACACCAAGGCATAGAAAGACCATACCACTAAATAGTAAGCTCCGTCTATGATAAACTCACAGCCAGCATATTGCTAAATGGACAGAAACTGGAATCAGTGATATCCAAACAGGAAAAGAATAAGATAATTTATCCCTCTTTGCTGATGATATGATACTATGCCTCAAAGATTATAGGAATATTTTTTAATTGGAATTTTTTTCTAAATACTTAGAACAAAACATGACAACATTACTTCAGGTAGGTATCAAGAAGAGAAAGTGATTTTTTATCTGTAAGAATACTTATTGTCATGTGTCTTATTCTTAATATTAAAAACGTTAAAGAGAGATGAATTTGTCTTTTGTGACTGCATGTTTACCTTTCACAAATCATTTTTAAACTAGATTCAAGTTGTTGTGTGATTCTAGTTGCAAAATAATATAGTTCTTCCACATTCAAATCTCATGTAATTGTAAGATTATTTGACTTTGTTAAAATTAAACTAGTAGACAATATAAAAATATTTGAAGAAAATTAAAATTTCAGTTATGTAACCTCATTCAAGGCTCTTTACCTCTTCATTCATATGTCCCCAGGATAAATATGCAATTAGAGTAAAATAGCATTTTTTTAAAACTAAAGCATTCTCAATCTTTCTAGCATATATATTTCTTAAAAACGAAAGCTAAAAGAGATGCTTTAAGATCTGCATACAAATGTAAAATATTTGTTTTAGGGTTCCAAATGTTTACAATTCAAATTGACATGAATATTAATGAGTTATGTTCTACATGAAAAGTGTTCCACTTTGGAAAACTAAATATAGAAATCATAAGAGTTTTTTGTGGTCAAATATTATACATTTATGGGTGGATTCTTTAAGTTATGCATGTGTTTATATTATATATTATTCACTATACATAGACTCATTAACCTTATACAAATAAAACAATGAGTATGCAAATATAACCTTCCATACTTATAAATTTCCATAAATTATATGTTGATCTTGTGTTTGTGGAATCTTATTGAATATCTCACTATTATATAAGATATTTCTTAAATTTATATTTTTAGATTATTTTGTTTTATTTTATTTTATTTTATTTTAGACAGAGTCTTGCTCATTGCCCAGGCTGGAGTGCAGTGGTTCAATCATAGCTCACTGCAACTTTGAATTCTTGGGCTTATAGCATTCTCCCATCTCATTCACTGGCCCAAGTAGTTAGGACTACAGGTGTGCATCACCATGTCCAGTTATTTTAAAAACTAATTTGTTACATAAGTAGAATGTATGAAGGTGGTGTGAATCTACTACGTGCAGGTGATGTGTACCTGTAGTCCTAGCCACACAACTCTAAAATTAATTAATTAATTATTAAAATATGGGGTATCCTTATGTTGCTCAGGCTGGCCTCAAGCTCCTGGCCTCCAGTCATCCTTCTATCTCAGCCTCCTAAAGTGCTTGGATTACAGACATGAGCTACAACTTCTAGCCACAATGTTACTAATTAATACCAAATCACTTAATATACTTGTATTATAATAATAAAATGTATTGTTAAAGTGATCTGAAGCAGCCTGTTTAGTAGGTCTTTTGAATTTTGGATGATTTCATATGAGAGCACACTGATATTTCAAGCTAACAAAAGATTGGATTATGTTTATTAGTACTCAGAAAACCAGACAATTAATATGTGACTTCCAATAAGAACATAGAGCACTTGTTCTTGTCCAATGTGTTATTAGTGCCATTTTTTTGGGAACATGTGTAGACAGGTACTTGGTTATAACTTATAATATACGTGTAAGGTATTTTAGTACACTATATTAGTAATGTTTTTTTTTAAATTTTAAAGCTGTGGGATAAAAATCAATATTGTGTACATAAGTGATTTAGATACAGGAGAAGTTTTGGGCCTCCCACTGGACCTCACTTTGCCTGGATTGGGATCAGGCACCCTTATTGATGTCATGTGTACCCCCTTCCTCTGGCAGTATCTTGCTACTGTCAACCCATTTTTTGTAGTGCTGTGATAGATATTTAGGGTCCATTTAAGAATGAGAACATGTGGTACTCCGATATTTGTTTCTGTGATTGCTCTAAGTATGAGAGGCTCTAAATCCTTCTAAGTTATCCTGAAGACCATAATATTGCCCTTCTTTATGGCTGTGTGATATTCCATCATGTTTATATGCCACATTTTTTTATCCCGTCCAGTTTCAATGGGCGGCATGGTTGGTTCCATGTTTTTGCTGTTGCGACTAGTGCTGCAATAAACATCTGTATGCAGATATATTTTTTGTGGAATGATCTGAGTTCTTTTGGGTATATTCCCACAAGGTGGACTGCAGGGTCATATAGAAAGCAAATTTCTAGTTCTTTTAGAAATCACCACACTGTTTTCCATAGAGGATGCATTCGTTTGCACTCCCACCAACAGTATAGAAGCATTTCTTTTTCTCTGCATCCTCACCAGCATTTGTTGTTTTTGTTTTATTAATAATGGCCATTCTTACTGGAGTTAAGTAATATCTCAATGTGGTTTTGAATTGCATTTCTCTGGTGATTAGTGAGGCTGAGTAATTTTTCATGATTCTATTGGTTGCTCACATATCTTCTTTTGAGATGTGTCTATTCATGTATTTTGCCCATTTTTAAATGGGGCTGTTTGGGGTTTTTTCCCCTTCAGTATATTTGAGTTCTTTGTAGATCCTGGGATGTTAGGCCTTTGTCAAAAATACAGTCAGCAAATATTTTTTCTGATTCTGTGGACTGTCTCCCTGCTCTCTTGATGGTTTCTTTTTCTTTGTTGAAGATTTTCAGTTTGATGAGGCCATGTCTACTTTATAAATGTTATATTTTATAGATTGAATTGAATCAACTCACATATTTTATTTGATTTTTAAAAATCAGACATGCCATATGGAATTACAATTTGAATTTTTAATTTTTTTACCTGCAACTACAACGTATATCTAAACTGATAGACTCTGTGCTCTGACATCTAGGGCTTCAGGTATCCCATTGTGATTGACTTACATTTGCAAACAGTCATCAATATGTTCCATCTCTGTCTTTGCAGAATTGAAAATTCTCTTTCTTTTCCCTTTGAGAGCTGCTACCACCCGCTTTCACATCCATAATGCCTGTTTGCTATAACAGTCTCTAACTGATCTCTGGTCTTAGTTACTTGGACAATAATCCAAGCAAGTCCACACGCAGCAGGATAAAAATGTCATTCCTTTATTAAAACAATCTTTTATCAATGTTCTCCAAACTCTGCACAAGTAATGCCTCTTTCTTTCTTTCTTCCATTGCATCTTAGCAAAAATAGCATCTGTCAACTTGGTATGGATCAGCTGAATTTACCTGGCTTATGAACCAAGCATTTGACACTTTTGACTTCTGTTCCTTTTTTGTGTGTATTCTCATTCTTTATATCCAGTTATCCTTGAAGGCATAGATCAGCTAACTCCTTTCAGAAGTCCTGCTTAGTAATTTTCATATGTGGATTCAGTATATCAAAGCAAGACATAATTTGATGTGTAAGTAAATTATTAACTAAATATATATATATTAATTTTTATTATAAAGATACGGGGTACAATTCAGGGTTAGGTCTACAAAAATTGATCATGCAGGTACCCCTACTAAATATTCTACTATTTTCAGAGAAAAGCAATAAAGGCACTCACCTAAAGTCTCATGCATACCATGCAAAATAGTTTGCATTCTTTTAATAAGTACCTTTTAATAGGATTAGCGCTTAAGTAATTTACTCATGCATATTTCATGGGGCACTCACGGAACAATATTTTAAACATTTGAGAGAATAGAGAATAAATTTCATTTTGGTTGGTCAAAAAATTTAATTTTGTAAATCATGTAAAACTAGCAAGAATAGTGCAAAAAAATTTTATTTCTGAATCATTTGAGAAGTTATTAATGCAACGTCCTTTCACCTTTGGATACCTTAGAAGACATTTCCTGCAAACAACTATAATATTACATAACTACCAAAATCAGGAGATAATATTGAAACATTACAACCATCTAAACATCAAACTTTTATTTACATATTTTATTTTATTTGTTTTTCTAAGTTAAATTATGTGTGACCTACTCTCTCATTCACTAAGAATGGAAGGAAATTGAATGTCTGTTATTTGGGGAAAGATATCCTTCATCTTCACAGAATCCCTTTGAGACTAGGATCTTTCAGTTGATCTTAAAATGATTCTGATTTTTCTGTGACTGTTCTCATTGCTTTTTCTTCTGGCTTCAACTTTTGAAGACTGACCACTCCATCCCACAATTGGTTTAGGACTGGTAGAGGTTCACTCAGTGGCAGATGTCCATAGCCCAAGGTAGAATTGAGCTTTTACATCAGTATGTACAATCATAGGCATAAGGAAATAAAGAGAACCTATCTTATTTGACATTTTGACTATGGAGAACTTACTTTACATTTCTAACTTACTCATTATCTTTCCCTTAGCAAGCAGCAAGAAATAAATACATTCTCATATATACTTATCTCTCAAATATGTTGCAAAAATATTTAGAAAATAAATTTCGAAATAGTTTTATACCGAAATGAGTTAAGTGACACTTCAAACTACAGTTCATTACAACGAGCTAAGTACAGTGGAATAATCATTTCTCAAAGTGTTTAGCGTTAAGTTATTTAGACAAGTAATGTAAATTTGAACTTTTATAATCTTTAGCAGTGTCTAAGAAAAATTTATTTCAGCTTTTAAAAATGTAAAGATAAAATACATACTAAATATTTTCTTCAAATTATAATTTTTATAGATTGCATGTATATAAGTTAAGAATATTTTAGTAATAATAGATAAGGCTAATACAACATAAAGACTACTTGACAGATGATATAAGAATAAATATTTATTTAAATATAGATAACTAAATAGCCACTAACATATACATAAATAATTATATACTATGTCTTTATATAAATAAATATACAATTGCAAAGGTTAAAATAATTTGATGTAATTATAATCATATTATCAGTTGACTAAATTTCATATTATGTCTAAGTAAGAATATAGAATTTTTCTCCCAAACTGCTTACACATTTTTGTAATTTTTAACCTACATAACTTGACAATATATGTGAGAACTCATAGATTTCTGATATAAGAGAAGTTTCACATTTTTTGAGCAGTTTCAATTTTGATAATAAAACTAATTTTCAGGTGTTTATAAATTAAATGAAACTGAAGTTCAGTTTTGCATTCATTTATTGAATATCTTCTCCACTGCTGACCACATGCATGGTCCAAAGATCAGTTGTGGAAATGTGATCATGATCTCTTCTTACCTTTTTCTGTACAATAGCTTTTTTTTTTTAACCCTCCATGGTTATAGCTGGGGAAGGTGGAATAAGAATAGAGGGACAAGGTGCTGCTATAATCTGGCTGTCAATATTTCTGTCAGCAAATATTCATATGCTGAAAATTTCATGTAAGACAATGGAAAATTATTTAAATATCCACCAAGGACATCAACTCTGCACTTTTTTCTGTACTCTCACTGGTCAGCCCAACTGATTTTTGTGAAAGCTTCTACATCTTGTCCTCTTGCATTATGCCTTAGATCTAAAAGATACTAGTCTCCTGATCCCTGAAAGCTACACTATATGGGCAACCTCTAGCAACATGTTTCATATCTTCCTACGTTTCATGGTGTTTAAAAGACCAAATGAAAGTTAAATTCTTAAATCTTCACAAGTTCAAATGCGTCTTCCCAGTAGCTTGACTCCTCGTCCTTCCCTAGCATCGTGGGCTATTTCAGCCACCCTTCCTCCCTTTGGATTCCTCCAAGTGAGAAGCAGAAACAGATCTCTCCACCTCTCTTTGCCCCACAGTCACGAGGCCATAATTTCAGTTCTCTCAAGAAGTCAAACTCTATTTACAATTTCAGTACCAGTACGAAGTAAACTACATGGATCAATGAATTAATTAGAATGTGAAGATCATGTTCTTTTCTTACAGACAAACTTAATAAGCAGAATGGCTCCCTCAAATTATCTGTGTCTTGATACCTGAAATTTTTAAATATGTTACCTTACATAGCAAAAGAGACCTTACAGGTATGATTAAAAATAAAGACATTAAGATGAGATTATCTTATACTGAGTTTTTGTTTTTCCATCTTAGTCCATTCAGCAGCTATTAAAAAGTACCATAAACTAGGTTGCTTACAAATAACAGAAAGGTATTCTCACAGTTCTGGAGACTGTGAAGTCTAAAATCGAGGTTTCAGCAGATTACTTGTCTGGTAAGGATCCCTTCCTTACAGATGACCACACTTTTGCTGTAAACTTGCATAGAAAAAAGGAAAAGGAACTCTGGGACACTAATTCCATTCAAGAGGGCTCTGACATCATGGCCTAACCACCTCCTAAATGCTCTACCTTCTACTACCATCATCTTGGGCATTAGAATTTCAATATATGAATTGGGAGAATAAAAACACATTAAGATCATAGCACCTTCAAATTTATATTTTGAAATCCTAATCTCCGAAGTGATGGCATCAAGGATTGGGGCCTTTGGGAGGTAATTAGTGCATGAGATTGGGGCCGATATAAATAGGACTAGCATGCTTCTAAGAAGATACAGGAGAGAGGTAATCTGTTTCTTGGAAATTTATCCACAAACCAGAAATAGTACACTCACCCAACTCTTATCTACCTACACCTTGATCTTGGACTCCAGAACCATGAGAAATAAACACTTGTTGTTAAAGCCATTCAGTTTATGGTATTTTGTTATAGCAGCCAGAATTGATTAAGGAAGGCCTAATCTAACCATGTGAATTTTTAATGGCAAAGAACTTGTTACCTGTTCTTGCTATAGTCAGAGAGAGAGACAGAATGACAAAAAAAGAAGTAGAAATTTGGAAATGTAAAACAGACTTGATCTACCCCTGCTGAATTTGAAGATGGAGGAAAATAGTCATGAGCTAAGAAATGTGGGTAGTTTGTGAATCCTAGGAACTGCAAGTAAATTGTTATTTTCCAGAAATGAATATAACTGCTATGCTTTGAATATGTCCCCCAAAGCTTATATATTGGAAATTTAATACTCTATGCAACATTGTTGAGAGGTGGGACATTTAAGAAATGATTAGGTGATCAGGGCTCTGCTCTCATGAATAGATTAATGGTAGTATAGTGGTAGTAGATTAACTATTACAGGAGTGGGCTCCTAATAAAAAGATGAGCTTGGTCTCCCTCTCTTCTTTCTCTCTCCCTTTCTCACTCTCTTTTTTTCTCCCTGCATATGTGCATGCTCTCTTTCCCTTCTACCTTTCTCTATGGGAAGATGTAACATGAAGACCCTTGCACAATGTGGGCCTCTCAATCTTGAACTTTCCAGTCTTAAGAATTATAAGAGGTAAATCTCTACAAATTATTTAATTTAAGATACTCTCTTAGATCAGCACAGAGTTGACTCAGACAGTTGCCTTCCCAACACCTTGATTACATAGCCCAATAACAACTGTGCCAGCCCTTTAACCTACAAAATTGCAAAATCAAAGTTTTGTTGATTTACGCTGCCATTTTAATAGTCACTTATTTTGGCAATGATAGAAAACTAATACACCCAGTCTTTAGGAGGGTTTTATTGGAAACAGTTTTGTTTGACTAGAATGGTGTATAATAGGTACTGACTAAACTCCTATCTTTGAATATGCCCTATGTATATATATACATACTTGTTTAGCACCTTTCTGAGTGTAAAGTAATTATTATCAACCTAATATTTCAGACTTCGCTTCAAATGCTAAGACAATAAAAAATATGCCATTTAATACTGTGTTCACACACACATATGCATAAACATGCACACACATGCCCTCTGTATTATAGATATTATACTATCTTATCTGCTGTCTATCAGATGTTTAAAATATTCGGCACAGAGAGTCATAAAACTAGAAACTTATGAATTGTTACAAAAAATCCTCATGTAATCTATGACAATTCTTATACTTTAGTTTTGAGAAAAAAGGAATATCATAAAAAGAATACAGGTTTAATTATAAACTTTAGAGAGAATACCAACTATAAAATTTACAGATAGTTCAACCTCTAGTCAAAAACATTTAAAAAATTTTTGCGTTCACATAAAAAGCAAAACAATTCCAAGAAAACATAAAAAATGGTAAAAATTAAAATATAAATTAATTTATTAGACAGAAGAAAAAGAGTAGAACTGATGAGCCCGAAAATTTTTGGTTTTGTTAATAATTAAAATCTCATACCTTTAGTCTGATTAAAGAAAGAGCTACTAAAGGAATGATGAGAGAACCATGGTAGCCGGGCTCGGTGGCTCAGCCTGTAATCCCGCGCCTTTGGGAGGCTGAGGTGAGTGGATTGCCTGAGCCCGCGGGTTCGAGACCCGCCTAGGCAGCGAGACCTCATCTCTACAATAAATCAAAAAATCAGCCAGGCGTGGTAGCGCATGCCTGTAATTCCGGCTACTTGGAAGGCTGAGGCGGAAGGATCGCCGGAGCCCAGCAGGTCGAGGCTGCGGTGGCCGGGAGCGGCCACTGCACTCCAGTCTGGGTGACAGAGTGAGACTCCAACTCAAAAAAAAAAAAAAAAAAAAAGTGGGTTCGAGAGAACCATGGTAAAAGAGACAACTTTTTACAAAATAAAATATCCTGTATGTTGTCATTTTTAAATATAATAAAGTAGTGATTTTGTGATAAGTAGATTGCATATAAATAAAACTAAAAAAACTTTTCTAACAAATGTAAATAAAAACTGATAAATTTTGACAAACACTGTGTCTTGAGGTAAGAGGACACACACACTCATACACACATACACACATACACAGTGGTTTTTTTTCTTCAAATCAGGCAGTAGCAGTAAGTGCATCACAATCATGAGATAGCTTTTAACCTTGATTTGATCAAATTATCATTACTTAATCTGAAATATATATGCCTGAGAACAGTATAGATAACTTTAAAGTGCAAGAATGAGAAAGGCCAAAACACTAATAGAAACCAATTAAGTAGTACAGACTGAAAAGACGGATACAACTGACCTAATTGAGCTTTAGTTTTTATTAGCAGTAGGTTAAGAATTCATTTTGGTTATTTTACTTATTTGACAAATATTCTTGAAGTCTTTTAAGTGCTCAGAGCTCTTCTAGCTGCTAGGCAGAAACATGGGTAAGAAAACAAGTCCCCTGCTCTACTGGGTTTACAAGATAAGTTGTAAAACAGTTAAAAAAAAAAAAACAAGCAAGCACATTTCATTGACATGACACTTAAAGGGATGGCAAATGTTTTGAAGAACATGCTGGGGACAGCTTAGTATTGAATCATCCAGTGGATCTTTTCTGAGGAGATGAAGTTTGAACTGAAACCCGAATGTTACAAAGTCAGCCTTACCGAGACTGGAGAAATGGATGGGCAGAAAGTTTTCTGATTAGAGGAAAGGGAAAGAACTTCATAATGTGAGGAACAGATCAGGCCAGAGTGGCTAGAGTTTACGAATGGGAGTTAGAGGTTGTTTGATGGCAAGGGATGAGAAATTTTTATACCCAAGTTCAAAATTTGGATTTTTTTAATACAACAAGAAACCAGAAAAATGACATGATATGTTTTTTACTTAAAAATTACAATTCTTCTTTGTTTTATGTATCACATTTACATCTATAAATATATATATCCAATTGCTAAGCATTGCACAGACAGCTTTTGTAATTAGCTGACTGAATATGTCCACTTCTCCTCCAGATATTTTGCTATAGCATGCCAGGAGAAGACTGGTGATAAAGAAAAATACATTCTCTTGAGATATTTTTAAATATTGGATTTATTGTGAGAAAGATTTGGGAGCCTGTTAAAAAGGCAAAAATAAGCTATTGAACTTGTGATGTTTCAAATGAGAATAATTGAGCATCTTTGTTATTTTAATTCACTATTAAAATGTCTTTGTTTTCCTTGCTTCACATGTACAAATTGGTACTATGAAAATTATCATAAAGCTTTGTTGATGAAGAGAATCAGAAGTAAATGAAAACTCATTACTACATTATGCTTGATTTGCTTTTGACACCCTAGGTCTTTGGATCACAGTACCTTTTGGAGAAAAATATGTCCCTAACAGATGTAAGCGTTGCTTTAAAATGACTAGTTACTCACTTAGTGAAAAGGGTTCTATTTTAGGAATCAGAAACTCAGAAACTAAGCAGTAACCAAATGACATTGAGCTGTTTTTTCTCAGTTATATGACAGAGATCATATGTTCTTGCCGTGTGTGCATACATTTGTGTGCACTCACGCATGATTTTCAGGTACATGGGAGTGCTTGTGAGCATGGTGTTTACATTTCACTGGTATGGCTGAAAAGAAAAGTAGCAGTACGCTGTGCATTCGTCTGCAGTATATCAGCTAATCTACTAAATCTTTTTAAAATATCAATTATTTTGATGGGCAAACTCAATCATTTGAATAAGTAGTAGTAGCATTGGTAACAGTACCAGTAGTAGTAGTAACTCTTAGATAATTACTTGCGTGTCAGGTCCTGAAAGAGTCAAACGAACCTCAGATAGAATCGTTACTTGCAAGAATCTTTTCATACTGCAATTTACATTGTATATGGTAACCAATGATTGCTCAGTGTTTTCTTTTTCTTTTTTTTTTTTTTTTTTTTGAGTTGGAGTCTCACTCTGTTGCCCAGACTGGAGTGCAGTGGCCGCTCCCGGCCACCGCAGCCTTGACCTGCTGGGCTCCGGCAATTCTTCCGCCTCAGCCTTCCAAGTAGCCGGAATTACAGGCATGCACTACCACGCCCGGCTGATTTTTTGATTTATTGTAGAGATGAGGTCTCGCTGCCCAGGCGGGTCTCGAACCCGTGGGCTCAGGCAATTCACTCACCTCAGCCTCCCAAAGGCGCGGGATTACAGGCTGAGCCACCGAGCCCGGCTCGCTCAGTGTTTTCTAAAAGTGCTTCTTCTCTACTTGAATCCTTACAACTTTAGAAACCTGTTAAAATAGAAATTATTTCTGTATACAACATGATCATGCTGCGTCACTTGACTCTGGGTTAGATCATCTAAAAGGCTTGAAACTTAGAATATTTAATATTCTGAAGTGGTTTTAGCAAAATGTGAAATACTCAAGTCAACAGCCATTTGTGAAAGACAGCATATTTTTTATTAGTTGTTTACCTTTGAAGTTCTAGAAGCATGACTCTTTTTATTTGAGTGTCAGATTATGAAGTATATGTGAATACAGAAATAATTTGGACAGTTTTATGAGGAACTTGACTTGTAATGTTATAAAATGAAATAAGCAGATTGATTTGAACACTGTTAATGTGATTTATAACGTTTATGCACATCTGTTGGTTCTGCTTTTCAGTAAACCTGCCAATTAATTTTAGCAATACAAGAAATATGCCCTCTTCAAAAAAAAAATAAAGCACACACAAAAAACTGCACACACACACACACACACACACACACACACACACACACATTTTACAAAAAATATGGTAATTCCCCTATCTCCATTATTTAATGTCTTTTTCTTAGTCTGAGGGAAATAAAATTCTATTGGGCAGAAGGTTTTAATGTTTATATAAAATCATATTCTCACTACCAATATGGCAAGTAGCAGATACATTGTTTCATAATTGAAATGTGTGAATAAAGGACAGAGGCACTAGAAATGTCCACCGCTTAGAAAAATAACCACTGGCAAAGAGGAAAAAAACTGTATTTTTCAGATTTTCTGAGTTATATAAAATATTATTCAGAAAATTATTCAGAAAGCCTAATGATATATACTTTTAGTTAACAAAAGGATACAGATATAGTAACTCACAGAAATTAAATTATAAATTTTGGGCCCCACAGCCCAGATTTGAGTTGACAATTTACCAACTCCATCTTTGGGCAACTTGAATAAACATTCTGAAACTGAGGCATTGTAAAGCTAATATGGGCTCATCAGGATGGGGTGCAAGATCATATGTATTTCATAGGGTTGGTTTGAGAATGAATTAGGCAATACACATAAATCTCTTATTATGGTGTTCAAAAATATTGGATATTATTATTTTTAAAAAATTGTTGTAGAACAGTTTTAGACTAACAGCAAAATTGTGAGGAAGGTACAGAGATTTTCCACATTTATTAATATCGCTCATTTATCAGCCTTCACCATTATCAACATACCCCACCAGAGTGGTACATTTGCTGCAATTGATGTATTTATATTCGTACTTTATTATCCTTCCATAATGTACCTTAGGGTTCATTCTTGATGCCGTTACATTCTATGGGTTTGGACAAATTTATATTGACATGTATCTATCATTATGGTATCATATTAGAATAGTTTCACAACCCTAAAAATCCTCTGTGCTTTCCCTGTTCATTTCTTTTTTACCTCTAACCCTAGGCAAACTACTGATCATTTTACTGTTTCTACAATTTTGCCATTCCCAGAAGGTAACATAGTTGAAATCACACAGTAAGTATCCTTTTCAGATTGACTTCTTTCATTTAGTAATATGCATAGTTTCCTCCGTCTCTTTTCATGGCTTGTGCTTAGTCTGTCCTAGCTACTATAACAAAATACCAAGACTGAGTAGATGATAAATAACAGAAATAAATTCATCATAGTTCTGGAGGCTGGAACATCCAAGATAAAAGGGACCAGCAGATTTAGTGTGTGACAGGACCAACTTTCTGGTTCATAAATGGCATCTTCTGTGTACTCATATAATGGAAGAGATGAAGGAGTTCCCCATGGACTCTTTTATAAGGGCACTAATTCCATTTATGAGTGCTTCAGGAACCTGACCTAATCACCTCCCAAATGCCCCACCTTCAAATGCTATCACTTTGGATTTAACATTTCAACATACACATTTTGGTAAACCATATACTTGAGTTCATTGCAGCCTGGTAGTTCAGCTCATTTCTTTTTAGTGCCCCAGATAATATTCTGTCGTCTGGATGTAACATAGGTATCTATCAATTCATATGCTAAAGGACATCTTAATTGCTTCAAGATTTTGGCAATTGTGAACAAAGGTGCTATAAACATCCATGTGTAAGTTTTGTGTGAATTTAAATTTTTACTTCTTTTGGGTAAATACTAAGGAGTGTGATTGTTGGCTCATACAGTGTGAGATGAGTGTTGTAAAAAACTCCCAATTTGTCTTCTAAAGTTGTTGTACTGTATTGCATTTCCACCAAAAATGAATGAGAGTTCTTGTCCCTCCACATCCTTGCCAGCATATATGGTGTTGTCAGTATTCTCAGTGTTGGCCATTCTAATAGGTGTGTGTAGTAGCATCTCATTGTTATATGAATTTGCAGTTCCTTGGTGATATATGAAGTGGATCGCTTTTTCTTCTGCTTATTTGACATCTGTGTGTCTTCTCTGGAGAAGTTAAGGTCTTTGTCCTTTTTAAAATTAGGTGGTTTTCTTTTTGTTGAATTTTTAAAGTTCTTTGTATATTTGTATAGCAATCCTTTATTAGATATGTATATCGTAAATATTTTTTTGTGGCTTACCTCTACATTCTGTTTCCATTGTCTTTTGCAGAACAGAAACTGTAATATTAATGTAGTGCATAGTATCAATTTATATTCCACAGCTTTGTAGTTTGTTTTGTATCTAAAAAGTCATTACCAAACCCAAGGTCATATAGATTTTCAGTTATATTGTCATCTACGAGTTTTATAGTTTTGAATTGTACATTTAGGTCTATGATTAATTTTGAGTTCATTTTTTTGTGAGTGACCTAAGGTCTGTGTCTATATTCTTGTCTATTTCTTTTGCGTGTGAATGCCCAGTATCAATATTTATCATTTGTTCAAATGATTATCTTTGCTTCATTATATTACATTTGCTTCTTTGTAAACTATAATTATTTTTATTATAAAATACAAGCTATTAAATATTTATAGTTCATCAGAAGGCTCTTGGTTTATAAAATTTTGTTTTTGAAAACAATTGTTGTCTCCTAATTTTCTTCTCATTTAATTTTGTTCCCTTGTCTTTTGTGTGTATCAAGTGTATTCATTAAACACATTCTGCTGGTCTTGGTGGCTCAGCCTGTAATCCAGCGCCTTGGGAAGCCAAGGTGAGTGAATTGCCTGAGCCCAAGTGTTCAAAACTCGCCTGGGCAAGTTGGCGAGACCTCATCTCTACAATAAATTTAAAAAATTAGCCGGCATGGTAGCGCACACCTGTAATTCCAGCTACTCAGAAGGCTGAGGTGGAAGGATTGCCGGAGCCCAGCAGGTCGAGGCTGCCATGGCCAGTAATATAGTTTTTAAAAGATAAAGGACAACTATTTGTTGATAATGAGTTTAAAAATTTGTAAATGTTTACAAATGAAAGACTATTAAAAATAAGAATAAAGTAAGAATAACAATGTAAGAGAAGATAAGTAGAAACTAGTGAAAGCAATTTTAGTTCCTTTGGTTTGAAATTGAGAAAGAAGAGGATAGTTAAAGTAAACTAGCCTAGTCTTGTAGGACAAGATTGTAAGTCAATAGATCATGCCCTGGAGAAACAAAAGAGAATCTAGCACACAGGAAGGAGGAAGTGATTAGGGAGAAAAGACTAGCCCTCAAGTCTGACATCTCTAATGAACTTTCTGAATTTTACAAAGTTTCCCTGCAATTTTTAGGATGTGCTGTCTGAGACCATTAATGGAACTTAGGGTTCAAACTGTGTCTTAGGTCAAAACAAATTCTGAGATACATGAGAAAAATTGTCCAGCTTCATTAGTAACATGAACAGTGGGAATGAAGGTAATGACAAAATTCAGATTTATCTCCAAACAAGAACAAAAACATCAATATTCTTTGTTTGTTTGCTTTGCTTTATTTTTTGGTACTTAACAATTGTATGAAATGCCAGAATACAGAAATACCGGAAAAAAATTGCAATTACAAAAAAAAAAAAAAAAAAGCTCAATGATTAAAGACTGAATGTTAATTTAGAGGGGAAATGGACTGGGACTTTTTTGGAACCAGCGATCTCTGCAGCATAGGCCATTGTCTGATGATAACACAGAGCAGCCACAATATAAAAATTTACTTATCTTGTGTTCGTTTCTTTAGACCTACTTTTCTACCCATTCATTCATTCAATAGTATAGTAATTTAGCCTTACTAAATAATTGTGATTAAGTATGAGGGATGTTGTGGTGAACAATAGACAGAAACAGATTATAAATAGGTTCTCATATAAGTATGAATATGTCACAAAATGATAAAAAGCAATTATGAAAAAAAAGTGGAATCTTGTTGAGGTGGAGAGAATAGGGAAAATTTGATTGTGAAACCAAGAAGGATTTCTAGGAGGAAGACCTAGTTAAACTGTTAAGTGTTGATGAAGAGTTAATCATAGAAGTTTTAGGAAGCAGATTTTCAAAAAAGAGGATAAAGGAGAAATACATAGGCTTATAAGCTTTTCTGCAAAATAGGAAAATGTGTTTGGTTGGATTATAATGATCATAAACAATTTTAATCACCTAGAAGAAGAGAAAAAGATTTGTGATGAGATCAAATAAATAGGAAAGGATTGAAACTCATGGGGTTTTGAAATTAAACTAGTCTGAATATTTTAGGTCTACTTGTTTATTTATTTATTTACTTTATTTACTTTCTGATTACAGTGGAAAGTCAATAGAGGACTTGAAGCAAAGGAACATCATAATGTGATTTACATTACAAAAAGAATGTTTTGACTAATATGTTGAATTTAGATTGTAAGCTAGCTGGAGTAGAAGAAGCATTTGGGAGGGTTTTCCAAGGTTGTTGTCTTGGTCTAGGGTTGTTACAATGGGAGTGGAGAAAAATAAAAAAGAGAGAATGAAAGATATATCGTCATATTATACTATATCCCTCGTCACTGAGTTAGAAATGGTTTTCTCTAAAATGACAGTATCAAAACAAAACATATATTTACCAGCCTATATTTTATTAATATTTCTGAGTCACCTTACCATGCAAGAAAAAGACTGCATATTCTATCAAAATGTGCAGTAGAGGTAAACAGATGAATATATAGAAAAACTAGTATAGTTCTCCTTTCAGACAGCAAGGGAGAGAGACTTGGATAAGCTTGCTGTACGGTCCGGTGAGTAATATAATCCAATGTTTGGTCCTTCAAGCACTCATTAGTTGAGCAACTGACTTTCTTCACCTTACTTACATCTACAGTTAACTGAGCTCATCAACTATTAGTAGACTTATTTTCCACCTTTCTATTCATGGTTTTTAGCTTTCTCCACTTTTGTCTAGAGGCCAAAAGAGAATAAAATGCATACTGGTAAATTAAAAAACAAAAAATCTTCTGAAAAGAAGCAGTGATTCTTTTACTTAAAATTGTTGAATGTCGTCATCCAATAGTTAACATATACTGAGCCCTAACCATGTGCTAAACACTTTGCATGTGTTTACTTAATTAACTGTCATCAACTCTGTGAGGTCCTTGTGCCATTACCACCTATACTTTGCACATAAGGAAACTGAGGCTCAGAGTAACTAAAAATCTGTCAAATGATGAAACAGCTAATAAAAGTCAGACATAATTCAAAGTCAGGCAATAAAATGCAATGGGATCAAGTCCATTGCCTTCCCATGTTAGAACTCAGCACTTTCAGTATATTCAATGTAGTTTCTGTGAATATATCTTCATGTGATTACAGCACATTTCTTCTCTTAACAAAGACATCTTTGTCCCTTACCTTATGTTAATGTTGAAGTCAAATAGCTTCCACAAATACTTTGAACCAGACAGTGATTTTTTTCTGTCAGAGGTTTTATTTGAATCCTACTCATGTACTGTCTTGATGTAGCTACACTTTTGTCAGGGCTGGGTTAGCATGCTTTTTATACAAGAGGAATTGGAAATGAAATGCTATGAAATTGAGACTTGAACACCTTCTAGACCTTCGGACCACTGCTTTGTACTAAGATATCTATTAGATGAACTTCTATAGTAGTATCTAATTAGACTGACAGCTAAATGTGAAGTTTTGAATAAAAAGTCATGTTGAAAGTTTTTTTTTATCCTGTAAGTTATAGGCTCTGAAAGATTTGCAATTTGTCAGCTGCTTATAATAGATTATAATAGTCTTTGTTGAATGCTGTTTTAGTACTAGATTCTTATCTCCTATGTGTCTTTAGAGGTGAGCCTCTTATATCTTTCACCAACTTAGTAGCATACATTTAAACAATGTCAAAATTTATATACATTCTCCTCTCTAAAATATTTCATTTTAACCTTTGCTTCTGTATGTCAAATTTCATCACTTGTCAGTTAAGACTAGTCTGTGAACACTGTGGTCTTCTATTAAGGTTAATACTGTCAAAGTCATCTGTGATGTTGACAACATTAAAATAGTTGTACTATTTTCTGGGATTTCTGAAGCTACCATAATTACATAATCTAAATATTATTTGTGATGAGCCATGAAGGTCTTAACATTTGAATATGTGTTTATTAATATAATTTTTAAATCCAATATATTATTTTGATAGTCACTTTTTTGTTAACAGTTTTCTTTTTCTTTTATATTATTGTCTTATTTATTTATTTATTTTTCATTTGAATCACCCTTTCTATGAGCATAAATCTCCAAAACAGGCTGAGGAATGCAGTAGTCTATTTCCCCAAGGTCAGAAAGATAGTAAGAGACCAAATGAGCACCAGAACCCAAGTATCTCGGAGTGTGTTTATGTGCTTAAATCCTTCTTAGTGCTAACAAAATGGTCACACTCAAGTATAAGAAATAACAATAAATTTCAGGAAAATATTGAGTCCTGACAGTATCCAACTTTGAACAAAGCATTTATCTTTTCTAAGACTCTACTTCTCTGTCAGAAGAAGAGGGTTAGGGTCAGTGATTGCTAGCATTTCTTCATGTTATAAAAATCTTTGATTTCATTTTCAGGTAATGCGAAAGTCAGACAATGGTCCCAGGCTGCCGGTCATTTCTTTTGACAATATTTAAAAGAAGAGATAATGAAGAATTTTAAAGAAAAAAAGTATAAAACAGACTAAATGTAGAGGATATGACAATACAGCTTTGGAAGAAATACAAGGAGACAAAATATCAGAACAATGTTTTCCTTTGAGTCAATTCCCTTTTACATATATTATAAGCAATATTAATAATAATAATAGCTAATATGCCTTGAATATTTAATAGGTAGGATATACGGATATTATATTAGAACACTTAATTAGAAAATTATTATCTTAATTTTATAGTTAAGTTAACTAAAACCAATCACAATTAATAAAGTTGGTCAATGTCTCAGATCTAATAAGTGCTAAGTTGAGAGTGAAACCTAAAACTTCTGACTCTGAGATCTCGCTAACAACTTTAATGTTATATTGTCTCTATATGCATTAAACTAGGTATCCTATGAATTGAAGAATAGTTTTTATAAATAGCTTTAAGTGAATATAGTGTTCTGCTTTGATAGATTAACTGACGTCTACTCAAATACTCTGTTTCCCAAACTTCAGGTTAATGGTTGTATCTGAAACTATATTGGGAAGTAGATCAATAATTGCAATATATACATTCAAACAGCCACTGAATGTTACAATTAAAAAAAAATCAGAGGAAGAGATAGAGAATATTTTATTGTAGATGTTCAAAGCCAAATAATGTTACCTGCATTTTGCAAAATTTCCAGGGTTGTGGACATGCCAACAGATTTTCTACTAGGTGGAAAATAGTTATACAGTTTATATCTTTTTTCAGGATACAAAAATTTTATTAATATTTTCTTTAATTTTATTTAAAGTAACATGTTAAAAGTTTGATTGCAATAAAATTTTAAATTTTAGAGTATTCTTTCATAGATTAACTATTTGGGTCACGATGTTCTTTCACTGCCTAGAATTTTACCTACCACATACCTGAAAATCAATAGTTATGTCTTTAAGGAATGAATAAATGAATGAATGAGAGAGTTATCTATTCCTATTCTTTCCTTTTTCTCTATGGGAGGTTAGCAAATTATAGGAATAACCCTAATCTTAAATTAATTTTCTCCTGAACACAGTTCCTGTAATCATAAAATAACTGTAATATAGCTTTTTTTCTGAAAAAGAAATGTAGCTCAACAGTCATTTTTCTTACTACATTTCTGAGAAGGAAATATTTAAGCATTCATGTTGTCTTAAGATGGTCTGTGTGTATGAAATGTACTTTCTGTGCTGTGTTCAGGAAAGTGGCATACACAAAACTGGTCAATACTTCAATGCCCTGTTGCATATGAAAGCCATGATTCTTAGTGCTATATTAGAATTTATTTTACAACTCACAAGTGGAACAATATCTTGTCCTTTGAAGATATAAACAGCATAAAACATGTAAGACTTTGTGACCACAGGACTCAGAGTTTCATTTCAAATTTTATTCTGATCATTTGTATTTACCCTGGAAAATCACTATCACTATAAAAGATAGTAAGTGAATAGAATAGGTAAGTGAAGAGAAGATCTCTCTATCTTAGGTTGTTTTCAGCAATGAAGGCAGCATGACTTAGATGTAGTAGGTTTTCAAAGTGATTTGTTACATAAGTGATTTAATAACAACAAAATAACAATGAATAAAGATAATCCAAAGGAATCAAAATTTCCCTTTGTAACCACCAAGATCTCTTTTTTCTTTTCTTCTTATAAATAAAAGAAATATCCCTGGCTGAAATGAATGAAACTAAGTTGTGACAAAACTGAAATAATACAAGGACTGGAAGGTAAAATAAATGCCATGTCTAAGTTTAGATGCAGTTATATTGAAATGAAAATGTAATGATACATATCAATAAAATGTTAAAAAGTATACTAATTACTAGGGATATGTTGTAAAGTACAAAAGGTGATTTATAGAGTGGACTGGGTGTGCCTAATGTATTTAGCTAACTATTTTGAGACCAATATGCCAATATGAGGTCAATGTGTTTCAAAATTTGGTTTGCTTAAGAATTTCTTTAAGAGCTTGTTAAACTCAGATTTCTACATCTAACCCAAGAGATTCCAATTTAGCAGGTTTGATTCAGGAATGGGAGTTTTTATTTCTCACAAACTCCCAGCTGAGGTTGATCTTGGCCAGTTTGAAGATAACACCTTGAATAATGTTACTTTAGATAATTTGAGACTCTTTAAATGTTCACTTTATATCAAACCTAGATGTTATAGATGTGGTAATGGGGTGTAAAAAATCATTTTTCCTTTTTCTCCTGCTGTTTTCTCCATGAAGATGGTAACTTGTTTTTCCGTTAAATTTTCTTCTAATGAATGGAAGCAAAATTTTTTTGTCTTTTTTAATCTTTGTTATTTTAAGAGATCTTTCTTCACATCCAATAGACATCTTGTCAAATGTATGTCAATTTAAACAATGTTATATAATAAAAATGTCACAGTAAGAATGTGGCATATAGCAACAAATATTCAGCATCTTACACATATCTTATGTCTGCTGTGGGTCAGTTGTGGTTCCATTCTACTGTGTCTTTTCACTTGGTATTGTCTGAAGAAACAGCCTTCATTTGGAACAATGTGTATTTCATGGCAGAGGAAAAAGACATCATTGAGAAATACCCACCAGCTTCTAACCTACTGTAAAATGACACATTTTATTGGTCAAAGAAGGTCATATG
Organism: Cephalopachus bancanus; assembly: GCA_027257055.1. NCBI lineage: Eukaryota > Metazoa > Chordata > Mammalia > Primates > Tarsiidae > Cephalopachus > Cephalopachus bancanus. The sequence continues at coordinate 8,811,140 of JAPVLO010000041.1, forward strand.
GCCACTCCTGATGTAACTTGTGGAAACATATAAACCTCTCACTCGGAGAGGCATTGCAAGTCATATAGCCAAACAAGGCTGATGTCTTCTGGGTAGGGATGTATAATACTTCCATGAGAAGGAGCAGCAGGTATTTCTGAGGATTCTAGTATTAGAACAAATTTTTAAACAGCCAATTACTTCCCACCTCTGTTTTGTAATTCCCTCCATTTAAAATTTCACTTATAAATAAATAGCTACCTTATTAAAGAGAAGTCATAGTTAAATATGATTGATATATTTGCAAATAATATACATGCATATCAGACATTTGCATTTTTAAAAAAAATAAACTTGCTTGAAACAGCATACTCTTCATTTTCTTGTATTTATTGGGAAGCAGAGAATACTAAACTTGGAGTCAAATACCTAGGTTTGGATTTTGTCCTAATGCTTAATGTCTCTGTGACCTTAAAGGAACTAATTAACTTCTTTTAGCCTCAAATATCTGTTCTGTTTAATATGGTAAGTAATTTCTTCTTCAGAGTTTTGTAAAGCTAGCACAGAAATAGAGGGAATGATACAGATAAAAGCATATCACAAACATTAACAAGAACACAAACTCAAGATTTGATTAAAATTGTTGTTTTGTAGCATCTGCTGATTGTGAAAAATCACTAGTTAGTAAAATTTCAACTTAGATTTCTTGAGAGTTTTAATAAATCTTGGATACTAAAGAAAAACTTTAAAGACACCACCGATTTAAAACAAAAACAGTTAAAAAGATTTTGTTTGTTAAGATGTTTGAAGATATTAGTTTTAAGTTTGAGAAATTGGGAAAAGTAAGGGTTTGAATTAGAAATGACCATGTCACATCATTGACTGAGAGGTCCCAGGATGCATTTAGGATACTTTATTTCCTCAGTTATGGTATTGTGTAATGTTTTTAAAATAAAATTAATGCTATGAGAGGCATAAATTTTGCTATAAAGTATTATTTGTTCTATTAATTATTTTATCTATTATCTATTTATCTCTTTATCTACCAGCTTCTCTGTTTTTTCCCTGATTATTTTTCTTAAAAGATGTATTTGTCTTGGATAATTATTTCTGATGAACAGAATTCGGGTTGAATGTTTAATGCATTAAGCCATGTGTTTACTTCTTTGTTTTAGAGCTTTCGATGGCTTCCTTTTAGAAAAGTGATTTATGTTTTTTTCATGATCCTCTTCCTCTTTCCTTCAACATGCATAAAGTTGAGCGTTTAAAGGGCTAGTGTTAATAAACCGGCTGCTTTATGGCATTTGTTTGCCAACTGGATACAAGGTCTTCAAAAGTACAAATGACTTTTACAAGAAAATATCTGAAATACAGAACATAATATATAAGTCTAAAATATAATCTAATGTAGTTAATTCAGATTGAAGGCTTTACATTTAAGCACCAGTTATAAAGTATACAAAATTTTATTATTAAGAATCCATGTAATAAATATGTTTTGCTATTCACAGAATACTTTAACTCAAATAGATGAGAGAGGGAGAGAGAGAGAGAGAGAGAGAGATTGGGTTCTTACTCTGTCACCCAGGCTAGAGTGTGTTGACACAGATCATGGCTCACTGCAGCCCTTACCTCCGTTACTCAGGTGTATGCCACTCTGACTGGCTGTTTTATTTTTTATTTTTGGTAGATGAGTTCTTGCTATCTTGCTAGGCTGGTCTCAAACTTGTGGGCTCAAGCAGTCTTCTCGCTTGAAGCGTTCTACAATTCTGGGATTTCAGGTGTGAGCCCCTGTGCCTGGCTCAAAAATAATTTTAACAACATTTAGTAAAGAAATTTGTTTGGACTAACATCTCTTTCTTTGTATCATATACTAGTGTATGTTTGAGATGTATCAGTAAGAAAGTAGTATTTGTAAGTATTTCTTTTTTTTTGTTTTTGAGTTGAAGTCTCACTCTGTGTCGCCCAGACTGAAGTGCAGTGGCCGCTCCCAACCACCGCAGCCTTGCCTGCTGGGCTCCGGCGATCCTTCTGCCTCAGCCTTCCGAGTAGCCGGAATTACAGGCATGTGCTACCATGCCCGGCTGATTTTTTGATTTATTGTAGAGATGAGGTCTCGCTGCCCAGGAGGGTCTTGAACCCACGGGCTCAGGCAATCCATTCACCTCAGCCTCCCAAAGGCACGGGATTGCAGGCTGAGCCATTGAGCCCGGCTTGTAAGTATTTCAACTATGCTAATAATGCACTAGCTTATCCAAGTTTAAGTACAATGGAGCTTGACACTTTTGATAAATATTTATCATATAATATCATGTTCCCTCATATAATTTATTAAACCATTTCCAATTAATCTTAAACATTCAACTGAAGCATGAGACTGTCTAGAAAGAAAACAGTATAAAAAATGATACAAGCTGTCATGCTTTTACTAACAAGAACAACATTGAATATAGATAAATTTGTCATCTTAAGAGATATTTCTTTTTGCTTTCAACCTCATTACTTTAAATTAATAATATATTGAGATGTGATCTATATTATCCTACTCATCTAAGACATTGAGAAGTCACAGTGATGTGGTGTTTTTGGAAGGTGATGAGGCCATGTGATAAAATTGTGAAAAAGAGATGACTTTATGCACTGCTTCCTCACATTATCTTCACTTCTATAACTTTTTCAATTAAATTTCAACAAAAATGTCAAATCCAAAGTGGTTTCAAATTCCTCATCTGCCTCTTGGAATGTGATGCAGTTTATGTGTTATTGGAGCTACTTATTATACAATGTTGCTGAGCTAGCAATTCCAGTGCAGTCAGCAGTTTGGTAATTTTCTCAGATTTATATCATTTACCGTAAATTATTTTCTGGCTTTTCATAACTTTATTTTTAATTATGCACTTGCTAGAATTAAGGTTGACTCTCTTCTTCAGGTTAGCCCCAATTCAGTCCCTACAAAATATATCATGATGTTCAAATTTTCATTAACCAGGGTCTTAGAGGCCAGTTACAAGGGATTTTTGTCTTACTTTTTAAACTATTTAAAACAAGAGTACAAAAAACATTGTATAACCTCTATGCTGTAGCAGTAACCTTGTTTTAATTTTTTGATTAAATAATTATGATTATCTTTACTATCTCTTCATAAAGAATTTATAAAAATACCTGAGAATCACCAAAAAAATACTTTAAAATCCTGGACTGCATATCTTCTATGGTTTACAAATAAGAATAAAATGTTAAATTCCACAAGTTGGAAGTTCCAAATGACTCTGATAGAAATTTACTAGAAAGAACCAGGACATCAAACCTTAAATATTTTCTGGATGTAGTTTTTCCTCTAATACAGTCAATATGAGTCGCTACAAACTTTGCCCTTTTGTTGTAACTAAAAGTAATTTAAAAGATTTCCAGAGAAATGGGAAGTACTACCCAAAGATTTGAAATCTCTATGTGGTGAAAATGATTGGTGAGTGCAGACTATTAATAATGATGATATGTCTGCCAGCCAACTGAGCTCAGAGACAATCTAAAGGGAAGCATCAGGTTCTACCATTTAATACATTTTAAGCCTTTGGAAAATCTCTTCCTGTTTGACATCAACTTATATTAATGCAGGCATTCAAATAAAATTTATCTATCCACAAAAAAATTAAAAATAAAACAATAGTACACACCATTCAAATATTACCACATGGGATTTGGGAAATGTCTGTGAGATTTCTTTAATTTTCATATGCCTGAGTATCTTTGAAGCTCCTGTTTTAAGACTACTAGACACAGTTTTCTTCCTAATCAGGTGTTTCCTTTCTGAGGCATGTTGGCTGCATCTTATAAATCCTCTTAAGGCAAGAGTGAAAATGATTACCTGTCATCGAACACAATAAAACCTCTTTTGCTTAATGTACGGTAGCTACAATGAGCAAGTTCCTCTCTGTTCTTAGTAATATTAAATAGAGAATGGTAGAATTCTTGAACAAAGATTTCACAAATGTGCTTTGCAAATATTAAGTATACCATTTATGCCACCATATAAAAGTTATTTACTTGGGAAAGTTTCACACATATTTTGGTGAGTCCTACTGGAGAATAATTATTTTATAGCCATCTTGTCTTTTTCTCTAAAAGAAAACTGAAAAAAAAAACTCACCTTTTTAAAAACTGGATTTTATTATAGGAATGTGGGTACAAGTGAGAATTAACTGCATAAGTATGATTAACTGCATACAAGTGAAGTCTGGGCTTCTAAATGGCCCTCACTCTCCCTGGTAACAAACCAAGTACCAGATGTGTTGTCACGTGCCCTCTACCTTCCTCATCTCCTCCCTCCCCTAAGAGTGCTCAGTGTCTGCCAATCCCCCCCTTGTGCTAATGTGACTAATGTTCAAGGTTCACTAATGAGTGAAAACATGTATTTGGTTCTTTGTATCTGTGATAGTTTACTTAGTATTATGATCTTTACCTTCGTCCGATATTCTGCAAAGACCATGATTTTATTCTTCTTTGTGGCTGTATGAATTCTCCATCATGTGTATGTACCATATTTTATTTATTCATTCCGGTTTTGATGGGCAGTAGGGTTGGTTCCATGTTTTTACAACTGTGAATAGTGCAGCAATAAACTTGTTTGTGCAAATGTCTTTTTTGTAGAAAGTTTTGTTTCTCCAGTTATATTTTCAGGAAAAAGATTGCTGGATCATACGGCCAATTTTTAGTTCTTTCAGAAATTACCACATCACTTTCCATAGAGGTTGAACTAACTTGCGAGCCCCCAACAGCGTAGAAGTGTTCTCTTTTCTCTGCCCCCACTCCAATATCCGTGTGTTTTTGACTGGTCAATGATAGCCATCCTTAACAGAGTTAGATGGCATCTCATTGTAGTTTTGATTTACAATTCTCTGATGATTAGTGACGCAGAACAGTTTTTCATTTGTCCGTTGGCTGCTTGTATGTCATCTTTTGAGAAGTGTCTCTTCATGTCCTTTAAGGAAATCAGGGATATTCCAGTAGCAAAATACGAAGTTAGGCTATCAGTCTTTGTGGACAATATGATTTTATGCCTCGAAAACCCTAACCGGGCTCGGTGGCTCAGCCTGTAATCCCGCGCCTTGGGAGGCTGAGGTGAGTGAATGGCCTGAGCCTGCGGGTTCGAGACCCACCTTGGGCAACTTGGCGAGACCTCATCTCTACAATAAGTCAAAAAGTAGCCGGAAGTGGTAGCGCGCACCTGTAGTTCCAGCCACTCAGAAGGCCGAGGCGGAAGGATCGCCGGAGCCCAGCAGTTTGAGGCTACAGTGGCCAGGAGCAGCCACTGCACTCCAGTCTGGGCGACAGAGTGAGACTCCAAATCAAGAAAGAAAGAAAACCTTAAGGAGTCTGTCAAAGCTTGCATTTAGGCAAGAGATATCTTTGAACGGTTTTTGTTTGTATATATATTTTTTTGTTTTTGTATGGGCAGAGGACAATTTTAAAAGAATCAGTGAAAGAAGTGAAATTATCAGATTAATGTGTCCAGATATAATTATTTATCTCACCTATAAAATTTCACAAGAGAGTACAAGATAAAAACCTTGTACATATTTGAAAATGATATTTTAATGAAGAAAATGTAGAAATTTGAGAAGAAATTTAAGGAAAAAATATTGGCTTTCATGAAATAGTCTACTTAGAAAAATATATTTGTTGCCCTGACCCCTAACAAAGTTATAAAAATGCTATGTTAGGGCATCACATAGGATATTTTAGACTGCTAGCAAAGAGATACTGAATAAAGTCATGAAAATGAATGAGCTCTCGAAACAGAAAATAGACAAGACAACTAGAATATCAAGAACCAATATGCAATGGGAAAAAAAAAGTCAAATTATCTTTAGCTTGCACATACAGATTAACCACAAATTTAATTTTCACGTAAATTAACTATGGCTTCTAGCAGTCTTCAGGAATCAAAATGCATTAAACAAATTCATACTGAAACTCTGGGAGGTAGACCACACCTACGGTTTGTACAGTTATGTCAAAACATAGTTGACCTCTGTTCTGTCACTGCCTTGATCTGGCATTTCATTTCCTCACCCAGCTAATGCTTATTCATGAATTTATTGAGAGATGTGGCTTTGAATGACTTTTAATTCAATGAAATTATCTCTTTGACTTGTTTGGGTCAAAACAACTTCCATTAACACTAATGCAATTTGAATTATTATGTGACACAATGACTTAGTGTGGAATAACTAAAAGCACGCCTTGATAAATTAGTAAATAATGTCTCTTCCTTTTACTTCACATTTACAAGATACATATTTTGAAATAAAGTATTATTATTTTTTGTTTTACATAATACCTCAGGTTTGACTGCAATAGTTTCATTATATGCCCTAAAACTTCCTCTCTTCTCTACCATCCCTTTATTATTAATTTTTCTTCAGCATCTTTTCAGTTGTCACATCCTGCCAACATTTTTTCTTCAATAGTTTCTATTTCATGTTGCCCGAATTATATTTTCCAGGTCCTCCCCAAGTAGTTGACATCTTATATTTGCAAAACAATTTTCATTTGCGTTGTTGAGTCAATGTTGTCACCATTCCACAAAGTCAGCAGTCGTGTTCTATGTCAGAAGTTTATAGACATAATTTCTCTTGCTCTGAATCCACCAAAGTCTCACATTCATGTCTAGGAATGTTTTCATTTTTTTAAAGACCTAGCTCAGATCTTATCTCAAATACCAAGTATGTCTTGGCACACCATACTGGTTGTGTCATTTCTTCCTCTTTTTTAGGATCCAGATAAGCCCATGGTGAAATGAAGGCCAAATTTAATAATTTATGGTAATACACTATGTACTGTTGTTCTGAGTACGTTAGTATAACATGTTCTATTAGATGTGACAATTTTAGATAAGAAGAATATTTTTTGTATCTGTGTTCTTTGTAAAGCCCACAAAATGAGTATTCTCTATCTGCTCAGTTTTTGTGCCGAACTTGTCTATAAGTTAAAAAGAAGATAAAAATATGGTCTTTTGAAAGAGTTATCTTCTTCTGAATTCCAATATAAGCAAAACTATATTTGAGCAACACAAAGCGAATCCAAATTTATTTATATTCTTGAAAAAGAAGATGGCCAGCTATCAGACAAAATTTTTGTTTAAAAGACCAGGATTAAATTAAAAATAACCAAAATCCACATTGCTGTTCTGCTAAGAATAGATTTGCCTGTTGCCATTCTTAAACATCTATGATTTAGAAACATTTCAAGAAAAAAAAAAGACATTCTACAAGATTGTAGTGTGATTAATATCAGATACCATCAGGAGATTTATAGTTTTCCTGTTGATTTTGGACATAGGATTTTGAACACTCAATCAATCTAATTTTAGTTGTATATCGAATGAGAATCATGTGGATCAACTGTTGATACTTTGCTAGTTGACTCACACAAGTTGTTTCTAGTTCTAAGACAAGGTGGAAACTTCCTTGAAGAGGTAGACACATTTCCTTTGTCACTAAAAATTTTAACACTGTCTTTGGCAAGTAATTTAGTAAGATTTTCATTATAATTTGAAATTGTTTGCATTACTTCCTTTCCATTAGGGTCAAGATTATGAAATTAAATGTTTTACCTAAATTAAGCTGAGTTGTGAAATAAAAATATCTTTAGTTTTATTGGTTTCTATAGAATGATAAACATGGCATTAGGATTAAACATTAGTACAAATGAAATATCATACATTTCAAATATCCAAAACCAAGAATATTTAAATGTAGTTTTAATACTATGTTAATAATATTTATCTTGCAATCATTGGATTTCTAATTAATATAATAAAATCTGCAGCCATTGTTTTCTTTATGAATTATTTCAATTTCTTATTTCAAATTAATTATATAAAGAAGGTGGTTATTACTTCACAGTGTTGATCCAGTCAACTCTCTGTGCAGATACAAAAAGAGTAGAAACAGAAATGGTGAGAAAATTCATATAAATAAAATTATATAGGAAAAAATTTAATTTACTTTAAGAATACAGAGCATGAAATTAAAATAAAACTATGTTGAAATTTGGAAACATTTTTCTTTATTTCAAGATATTATGTGAGTTCTTTTCATCTTGAAAAACAATATGGCTCTTAAAGATTATGTATATATGTTTGCATGTGATTATACATGTATATGTTTAAAGCACAACTTTCAAACATGTATAAGATGATCAGCCTCTTCCCCTGTGGGGGGAAAAATAGGAAAAGTGGCATATTAATTCCTGTTAGAATTTTTTCTTTCCTCTTATTTTTTTCCCATTTCTTTTATCCAGCTATCTCTCAAGTCACTAAGCTTAGAAATCTCACCCATCCTAGATATTTAAAAATCAAAGATGGAAGAACAATGGGTAGTATATTCTTTTTTTTTTTTTTTAATCAGGATTTATTGTGAGGACAGAAAAGCTCCCACAGTGGGAGGGGACTCAAAGCGGTTGCCTTTGTATTCTTTTTTGAATTCTCACTCCAATGCCCAGGCTGGAGAGCAGTGGCATGCTCACAGCCATCCCAGTGTCGACCTGCCAAGCTTAGGCAGTCTTTCCGCCTCAGCCTTCCAAGTAGCCAGAACTACAGGTGCGCTATCACTCCTGGCTAATATTTTAATTTATTTTAGAGATGAGGTCTCACCAAGTTGCCCCCACTTTTCTCAAACCCATGGCTCAAGCAATCCGCTCACCTTGATTACAGGCTTGAGCCACAACAACCCAGCTGGGTTGTGTATTCTAATTCAACCTCATTGGAACCACCAAGAGAATGTGCAGTCCTGTGGCTGTGTGTCCATTTTCTTTATACTTGGACACAGCTTGAGTGTATATAATATCCTTCAATAACATATTTGATTTCTATTGCTGCCATTGACAAATTACCACCAACGTAGTGCCTTTTAAGAGCACACATTTACGAATGCCTGAGCTCAGCGGGTCGACACTGGGGTGTCTGTGAGCATGCCATTGCTCTCCAGCCTGGGCGTTGGAGTGAGAATCCAAAAAAGAATACACGGACAACCCCTTTGAGCCCGCCCTCCCACTCTGTAAATCAGGCATTCGGTGAGGATCTCACAGTGCTAAAGTTAAAGGTATCAGCTGGCAGAACTGCAATCCTTTCCACTTCTTTGTTCATTCTGATATTGACAGAATCAGTTCCATGAGGTTGTATGGCTAAGCTCTCCTGTTTCTTTATTGGCTGCCTACTTGGGACCACACTTTGCTTTTAGAGACCTCTCTCTACTCTTTTTCAGAGCCCCCTACATCTCAGAATCAGCAAGGTGACATTGGATCTTTCTTCTGCTTTCTGCCTTCTGGTTTATCCTTCTTACCTTCTTCTTCCTCTTTTAAGTACTCTTTTAGACTATGTCTTCAAATTTTAAATGGGGCTGTCTTTCTATTTTAATAAGTGCCATTTATTTGAATCTGTTTACATATTTAATATGTTTGCATAATGTTATTTATTTATTTTTGATTATGTGAAATTTGGGTAACTTTCTATACAACCATTTATTCTAAAATAGTGTGTGAGAATATTCCATTCCTCCTTTTCCACTATATAAGATACTTGACCCTTAATGATGATATTTTGTGTTCTGTCCATTTTTATGTAAACTTGACACTGGGTTGAGTACGACTCATGCACAGACTCCTATGCTTTTTCTTCAGTAACTCAGGTCAAAGTTGCTTTATTCTAAGAATTTTGTATGATTTACTAAATCATTGAAAACCACTGTAACACCTCACTTATCAAAATTTTTCTGAATTGGACACTTTTTCTTTGCTTGTAACTAAGTGCTCCACAACTGTCACTATTACTTTCTCCTCCCTCTCTTTCAAATTCTGTAAATGGAGAAAGAAAAAGTGCCATTTATTTGAAAATATCGTTTATTTAGAAAGTAAATTAGAAAGAGACAGAGAGAGAAAGAGACAGAGACAGAGAGATAGAAATTCACCTCCCCAAGGTAGAGTGGAGGCCAAAGCTAGGAAACATGGCAGCCTTAGCTAAAGGAGCCACGTGGTCAGATCATAGCTTAACAGAGTAATGGTGATTGCTGTTTGAAGTTGAATGCCTTTTAACCCTTCCCTTTGATGCGGGCAGGTCATTAAAATGATTGGGTGGTGATCTGCTCCACACCATCACAGAGGGCAGGTAAGCACAGGTACTGATGTTAGGTGATGTATAGCAGGCAGATGGGTAGGCTAGTCACATGATTGCTGCCATGGTGATGGGGTCTGTCTATGTCATGAAGGTCAGGAAAGGCTGATTAGGTTAACTTGGGTCCTATGGGTGGAGGTAAATATTTGAAATAGAAAAGCTAATTAGTACAGGACAAGCTGGGGAGTAGGTTGTAAAACAATTATCATTAACTACCTCTGAGAAACTAGTATTGTACTTGGCTAGTGATTAGAGGATAAAGTAAAGTGAACTGCTAGAAGCACATGACAGAGCTAAACAATGTTAAAATGACTGCATTCGTTATATTGACTCAATGCTATGTCCTTTCAATATAGATACTCCTCAATTTTATATGCTTTTGATGATATCAGTTGGTCTCTGAGTAAATGCCTCTTCTCAATTTATCTTTGTTGAAAGTCACAACCATTTCCTATTTCTTTTGTTGGATCTAATTTTAAAGAAACTTAATATGAGATCAAGTATTATTTGGTCAAAAAAATTCAGACAAATTTTTTTAATCAAATATTTTAGTACTTTAAAGAGAGGCTTTCCTCTGGAAATTTAACCTTAATCAACATTACTGTGAAAAGAAGTAAAGTAAAGCAAAACACAATTATTACCACATTAGTAAGTTTCTAATATCATATTTCTTTCTTTATACCTTCTACAATGTAATTTTGAACTTTTAGCCTATTAGAGACTAAAAAGTGTTGGTGAATGACTTTAAAAAAAATCTATTCCAGCCTAAGCAACATAGCAAGACTCCATCTCTACAGAAAATAATGTAAGTTAGCATGATGTGGTTATTTATGCTTATAGTCTCAGCTACTAGGGAGGCTGAGACAGATGGATTGCATGAACCCAAAAGTTTAAAAGTGCAGTAAGCCAGGATTATACCACCGTATTCCAGTTTGGTAAAAGAGTGAGATCCTTTATCTAAAAATATGTATTTTAAAAAAGGCATTTTTTTTTTAAGTTTCTTTTATAACTCAGATACCTGTCTACCAGATTATAAAGACTACAGGGTCTCTGATGTCAAATTATTTCTAATAGAAAAGGCTGGTCAGTAATTGTATAATGGTGAGTGCTACTCATATGTATAAGTCAAATGGAATCTTAGGTATGAATTGACAACTAGGGTAGAGAAGGAGAGAAGAAGGAAGGGAGGGAGAAAGGGAAAAAGCAAGTGCTATAGAAAAGGCTGGTGTGGATGGAAGAGAAGGAATATTGGAATATGGGATAACACTGAACTAGAAAAATTAGACAAAGACAGTTTCATTTACTACTACATTTTAGAACTGAGTTTTAAGAAATGAAGAAAATAGAAATAACTATAGTAAAGGATTCTAAAAAGCAGTTAAAGTAGATAAGTAGAAACAAACTACTTTAAAAAATCATTCTTGATTTAAGATCTGAGAATTCTCGCACATACGAAAATTTTTGAGGTCAGCATGAACTCCTGCAGATGAGATTTCAGTAATCTCCCCTCCCAACCTTGGAATACAAAGATTGTTTTGACTTCATTCCAAAATTCCTACTTTGAAAAGTTGAGAAGCTTTCATTACTCAAAGTGTATAGAAGTGCCACTCAGCCTGTGGTGGTCATTATTATTATAGTGTCCTTTTCCCACAACTGTTCATCAGAACAGAATGCCTTGACAATCATCAAAAATTAAATTCTGGCTTATTGATTATTAGCCAGTCATGTCTCACCTTGAGTGAGGCCTATATGTATATGTGTAGCATAATTAAACAAGTTACCAATACTTGACACTCATCGCCTAGTATAAAATGTTTTCTGATCCATACCACTTTGAAATCTTACATTTTTAAAATTAAAACAGTAACTAAGATTTTACTTCTCTTATGAAGATTATGCATCTCAAGTATCTATTAGGAATTATTTTACAGGAAAATAAAAAAATTATACTTGAAAAAATGCTATATTGAAATTATTTGTCAGATTCAAAACAAGACTGTGCACATATGCAAACACACAAGCTTACATGTGTATATGTGGTCATTTTTACTATTTTCAAAAAGTATATAAATATACATATGTGTGGTATGTTTGTAAAAATAATTAGCTCAGAGGCCATTGGTAATTAAGTAAACTCAATAAAATTTTAGGTAATTTGACATCCAGTCAAATATTCAAGTTATTTAATCTAGATAATTTCTGTGTTATTCCATAGTCAAATTGTACTTAATTTAATATTTTTTCATGGGCTTTGATTTTTTAATTACATTTGGTCAGATTAAATAATAGGGGTACAAACTTCTGAAAATCGCATGCATCAGATCACTCAGAAAATCAATTTGATCAAATATTTCTTTCCTAGATAAACACTCATTATGATAAGAATAAGGATCTTAAGTTTAATATTACATATAATTGGCATAATGCTATCTAACTATGAGATACTGAACTAAAATTATGTCACTATAAGAGAAATGGAACAAACGCTAAAATTCATAAGAATCAGAAATAAAAGGCAAAATTGCCACAAGTCCCCAGATATTTTACAACCCTCACTAACAGATTTAAAATATTAGGTAATTGTCCTTAATTTCAGATCCATAATCTTAAATATCTATTTATTATGGCATTTTCTATTGTATTTAAAGATAGTATGATTTTAAAAATTAGTTAAGAAGTTATTGACAATTGACCCACTTATGTAGAACTGAAAAAATTATGACATTTTTTTCTTCCTTCTACTTGGAGGAGGTGATTATTTTCAGTCAACTTGAATTTCACCTTCTGATTCTGTAGGAAATAACATAATATCCTTTATTCTATGATAAGGAAAACGGTCTAACTGATTATTTCTCTTTAGGGGTGACAGATAAATTTTCAATTCTTCATGTTTCTGATGATCAGACATCTGACCCCCAAAATGGAAATTTTGTTCAGTACATATTCATTTTTTTTGAAAACAAAATAAAACAAATTTATTCTAACATAAGTTTCTGTGCAGGTTAATACAAATAGACGTAGGTAATTAAGTACCTTTTGCTTCTTCTCATATATGATGAATTTTATACAATTCATTCAAAATAATAGTAATAATGCTTCATCTAAATTCATTAGCAATCTTTGTTTTTTTAGTTTATTGTTGATAGTTCATATATATTAGACATATTATTAAAAAACATAGAAAATGAGAGTTCAACATTGCTTAACAGATCTACTTAAAACCAAGATTATTTTATTTGTAAATGCGGCAGAAGTCAAGGAAGCTTTAGTTATTTACAGAGTACAGAGCTTGGGAAGGAATGGTTGGAGAGAAATGGACTGTCACGTCTTCCACAGGCTTGTACAGGCTGAAATGAGGGCTGGATTGTAGACTTAGAGCTCATATATCCTGATTCCTGGAAGTGAATTAAGTTTCAATATCACAGACTGACAGACTAGATTCTGTCTAAGCCAAGACTGTTGCCATACCAGAACTCATTTTATCTGGATGAAATTCTACATTTTAAAATACGCCACCATGCATTTAGGGCAATTTGTGTATGGTAAGTGTAAGGATTATTTTACACTTATAGTGCTGTTATAACAGACTGCCACATACTAGACAATTTATAATGAACAGGACTATGTTGGCCTATAATTCTAGAGCTGAGAAGTCCAAGATTAAGAGGTCATCATCTGGCAAACATCTGGCAAGAATCTTCTTGCTTCTTCATCTCACGACAGGAGGTGAAAGAAAGGGCAACATACAGTAAGAGTTTGAGCTCATTTATGATGTGTATTAATCCCTTCATGATGGTGCAACCCTCATGATTTAAACACTATCCATTAGGCACCTCACAACACTGTTCCTTTGGGGATTAATTTTCCAACACATACTTTTGGAGAGATATATTCAAACCACAACAGAATGTATAAATAATAATTGTTAAGAGACTATTAGTATGCCTATTAATTTAATTCCCTATCTTCATTAATCCATGTATTAGAACATATATTATAACCAAAGTATTATTAAATTTAGAACTTGACACACTGGCTACTTTTTATAGTCATTAGTAGGAGATGTTTTTCTTCCATTTTGCTTTTATTATCACACATGTCCATATAATTTATTTAAAAACTTTTTTCTGTAATGGCTTTCCATACAGATAAAATGTAAATAGTGCCTTCAACTGTTTGCATAATTATTTATGCTTCATTTACTAAATAAGCATTTATTGAGCATCAATCTTTTCTAAATATTCTTTAACATTAAAAATGGAAAAATGAATGCAATCTTGCTTTTTCATTTTGCCCCCAAGGAAATCACAGTGTAGAGGATAAAGCATACCATGAACAATTAACTTTATTTTGATGTGACAAATGGTATAGTAAGATTATGAAAATGTTAGAAGAAGCAGAAAATTGTATTTGACTCCCAAGATAAGTTATTATTAAGAGATAATAAGATCCAAGACTTAAATTAGTAAAAACTCCCTAGACAGAAAAAGGCTAGAAGGACCTTCCAGAGAAATGGATCAGTAAAAGGGAAGACAAGAACGCGTGTGTCCAGCATGTGTGCCCAGCATGTTCTATTTGGGGGCTGGAAGGGGGGTGCTGGAGAAGTATGCAATATACAACAATTGGAGAATACAATGTTAATTGTATGTAGGAAGAATGCTATAACTGTTAAATTCTTTTTGGTTGTTTTCGCTATCACCTAAACATGCTAATGCTTACCATTAAGCATTTTGAAATTAGATTTAAATCAAGCCCTGGATTTTTAAAAAATTTATAGATTATATAACATTAGATTAAGACTCTCTATAGAAAAATTAATATATAATTTTGACTAGATAGTATCTATTTTACGTAGTTATATAAATATATTTCCTTTTTCAAGATATATACCACTAAGGGTCATTCCTAAAGGAAAAAAAAAAAAAAACTCTATCCTACAGATTTTGCCTCTAATGCAGTTAGCTATTATTATCAGCACCTGCTTTAGTGTTTCCCTTTCCAATATATATATATATATATGTGTGTGTGTGTGTGTGTGTGTGTGTGTGTGTGTGTGTGTGTGTGTTTAAAGATGTAGGGTATAGTTCAGGATTATGTATACAAATGGTCATTGACAGAAAAAGTTTGTGTCTCCCTTTGATCTTCACTTTGCTCAGTTTGAGATCGAGTATCCTTATTAATGCTTTGTGCCCCCCACTCCTGGCTACTGCCAATCCCTTTTTTATAGTATTATGGCAAATGTTCAGGGTCTGCTTATGAATGAGAACGTGTGGTACACATTCCTTTGTTTCTGTGATAGATCACTAAATATTATAGTTTCTAAATCTATCCAAGTTACTGCAAAGTCCATAATTTTGTTCTTCTTTATGGCTGCATAATATTCCATTATGTATATGAATCAAGTATTTTTTATCCAATCTACTTTCAAATGGGCAGCATGATTGGTTCCATGTTTTTGCTATTGTAAACAATGTTACATTAAATATATGCAGGTATCTTTTTCATAGAGTGAGTTGTGTTACTCTGGGTATATTCTCAGAAGGGGTATTGCGGGGTTATATGGAAGGTCGATTTTTAGATCTTTTAGGAATTGCCAAACTGTTTTCCACAGAGATTGTATTAGTTTACACTCCCATCAACAGTGTAGAATTGTCCCCTTTCTGCCACATCCTCTCCAGCACCTACTGTTGTTTGAGTTATTGATGATGGTCATATGGCTTCTTTTGAAAAGTGTCTATTCATATATTTTGCCCACTTTGTAATGTTTTTTTTTTCTTTTTGACACATTTGGGTTCCTTGGAATACTTTTAATAGGATTGGTTTCAGCCCCTCCTTGTATGTTTTGCAGAGCTCTGCTGGAAGTCGTGTGGTTCAGGACTTTTCTTTATATGTAGTTTTCTTTTTTCTTTTTTTTTGAGTCGGAGTCTCACTCTGTCGCCCAGACTGGAGTGCAGTGGCCGCTCCCGGCCACCGCAGCCTCGACCTGCTGGGCTCCGGCGATCCTTTCACCTCAGCCTTCCAAGTAGCCGGAATTACAGGCGCGCACTACCACGCCCGGCTAATTTTTTGATTTTATTGTAGAGATGAGGTCTCGCGTGCCCAGGCGGGTCTCGAACCCACGGGCTCAGGCAATCCACTCACCTCAGCCTCCCAAAGGCGTGGGATTACAGGCTGAGCCACCGAGCCCGGCTATATGTAGTTTTCTTATGACAGAGTCGATTTCCTGAGTTGTTGTTGGTCTATTTAATGTCCCAATTTCTTCTTGTTTCAACCTTGGGAGGTTATGTGATGTCAGGAACTCCTCCATTTTATTTAAGTTTTTGAGTTTGTTTCCATACAGATATGTATAGTAATCTATGATTTTTTTTTTATTTCTTTGGGGTCCATTGTGATTTGATATTTTGCATTTCTGATTGTGTTTATTTGGGCCTTTTCTCTCTTTTTTCTTGGCCAATCATGCTAGGAGTCTGTCAATCTTCTTTATCCTTTCAAAGAAATAGTTTTTGTTTCATTAATTTTTCTATGATATACCTGTCTTCTATGTCCTGTATTTAGGCTTTTACTTTGGTGAACTGGATTCTTCTGCTGAAGTTAGAGTTTTGGTGGTCTTATCTTTACAGCTCCCTTGGGTAATTTGTTAGACTGTCAACTCATGATCTTTCAGTTTTCTTGATTTGTGCTAATAAAGAAATGAATACCTCTCTCAGTACTGTTTCCGTGGCATGCCAGAGATTTTGATAAGATATGTCTTCATTTTCATTTGTTTCCAGAAATCTTTTAATTTCTGCTTTGATTTCTGTATTGACCCAGAAGTTGTTCAGCATTATGCTGTTTAGTGTCCATGTCTTTGTGGGTTTGGGGGAGCTTTGTTGGTGTTAATATTTATTTTAAAACCACTGTGGTCTGAGAAGGTACATGGAAGTATTTCAATCTTATGAAATTTGTTTATGCTTGCTTTACAGCTGATAATTATATCAATCTTGGAATATATTCCATGTGGTAATAAGTAGAATATATATTTGGTGGTTGTTGAATGGAGTGTTCTATGGGTATCTATTACATCCATTTGGTCAAGAATCAAGTTGAGGTTGCCATTCAACATCCACAGGACCATAAATGTAGTTAAATACATCAACAGTTGTGAAAATAGACATCACATGATTGTATGATCAAAGAAAAAGCTTTCAATAAACTCCAGAATCCCTTCTTGATAAAAACCCTTGAGCACCTGGGCATAGAGGAGCATACCTCCAGAATAGTAAGAGTCATCTATGATAAACCCATAACCGACATATTGCTAAACGGACAAAAATTGGAAGTATTTTCCTTGAAAACCGGAAAAAGACAAGGTTACTCACTTTCACCTCCCCCCATTTAACATAGTGTTGGAAGTCATAGCTAAAGAAATCAGACAAGAAAAGGAAATCAGGGGTATCCAAATAGGAAAATAGAAAATCAAATTATCCTTCTTCATTGACGATATGATTCTATACCTTAAAAATCTAAGATAATCTGACAAAAACCTTCTTGCACTGATAAAAGGCTTTGGCAAAGTCTCAGCGTACAAAATCAACATGCAAAAGACAGTCACATTCTTATAGAACAACAACAAAGAGGCAGATAACCAAATAAAAAGAACAATCCCATTCACAATAGAAACAACAAAAAATAAATACCTTGTCATCTTCCTAACCAGCTAAGTGAAAGACCTTTACAATGAAAACTATAAAACAGTGATCAAAGAAATCATAGATGACACAAACAAATGGAAAAATATTCCATGCTCATGGATTGGAAAGATCAACATTGTTAAGATGTCCATGTCCAATGCAACCTCCATGTTTAATGCAATACCCAAAAAATTACCGACATCATTCTTCTCAAACCTGGAAACAACAATACAGAAATTCATATGGAAGCAAAAGCAAACACAATTAGTGAAAAAAATCCTCAGCAAAATAAACAAAGCTGGATGTATCACACTTCCAGACTTTAGGCTTTGTTATAAGGCTACAATAATCACAACAACCATTTATTGGTACAAGAACAGGCATATAGACCAATGAAACATATTCGAGATTCCAGAAGCAAAACCTCAATTTCTCAGCCAACTCATCTTTGACAAAACCTCCACTAAAAACCACTGGAGAGAAGAACTTATTCAGTGAATGATGCTGGAAAAACTAGCTGATCACATGCAGAAGATTGACACAGGACCCCTGCCTATCACCACACACAAAAATAAAATCTAAATGGATAAAAGACCTATATTTTTAATCTCAAAATATATGAACCTTAGAAAATGCAGGAGACACCCTTATGGAAATTGGAACTGGAAATAATTTCCTGATTAAAATCCCAAATGTCCATGCCACAAGAGATAAGATAGACAAGTGGGATCTTAAGATAGACAAGTGGGATCTCATTAAACTGAAAAGCTTCTTCAAAGCCAAGGAAACGATCAAGAAATCAGGGAGACAACCCACAGAATGGGAAAAAAATATTTGCCAACTCTATATCTGACAAAGTGCTAACATCCAGGATCTACAAGGAACTCAATCATGCCAAAAGGAAAACACACACACACACACACACACGCACACACACACACAGCCCTATTAAAAAGTGGGCAAAAGATATGAATAGACATTTCTCAAAAGAAGACATACAAGCAGCCAACAAATAAATGAAAAAATGCTCAGCCTCACTAAAGATCAAAGAAATGCAAATTAAAAACACACTGAGATACCAACTAACTCCAGTCAGGATGGCCATCATTAAGTCAAAAAACAACAGTTGCCCGAGAGTATGTGGGGAAAAGCGAACACTTCTACCCATTTGGTGGGAGGGTAAACTAGTGCAACCTCTTTTGAAAACAGTATGACCATTTCTAAAAGATATAAAATCGACCTTCCATACAAACCAGTGATCCCTCTTCTGGGAATATATCCAAAAGAACTCAAATCACTCTACAAAAAAGATATCTGCACATACATGTTTATTGCAGCATTATTCACAGTAGCAAAAACATGGAATCAACTGTTCTGTGTAATGAAAGTGGACTGGGTTAAAAAAAAAAAGTGGTGCATATGCACAATGGAATATTACACAGCCATAAAGAAGGACAAAATTATGAACTTTGCAGCAACTTGGATGAACTTAGAGTCTAAAACACTCAGTGATCTATTACAGAAACAAAGAACTGAGTACCACATGTTCTCACTCATAAACAGACCCTGAACAATTATCATAATACTATAAGAAAGGGATCAGCAACAGTGGGAAACTGCTGGCGAGGGGGATCACTTCATCAATAAGTGTACCTGATCTCAAACCAGTTGAAGTGAGGCCCAAACTTTACCTTTACTATGGCCATTTGTATACTTAACACTGAATTGTACCCCTCATCTTTAAAATAAAAAAAAAAATAAGTAATTTCTTTCCTGCTGTGGACCTGTGACATTAAAAGGGCCAACACTTGTATTCCAAAAAAGGAGAAATAGGGAAGAATAAAGAAGTAGCAGATTCCAAGTAGGTCCAAAACCCAGTAAGGCTAACAACATTCAATCTTCAGGCTGGAGAAGTATTTAATTTGACTCCATATTCTACCCCCTAGACACACTGGGTGGGGGTTGGACTTCTAATGTCCCAGAGAACTCTGCCTCCATGACTTTGCTTGGTAAACTATCATCCACATCCCTCATTTGTTTGAGTTCAGTGCTTATGGCTCTCCTTTGTTGGCACTGGTGTCTCAGGGGCAGCCCTGCTACAACAGCTCCAATAATCATCATTGACCTATTAGTGGCTCTCTGTCATGGTTTCCACAGATCTGTGGAATGTTAACTTAGTGAATGCTCTCCAGGGGTCCAGATCTCATGGCTGTGCTATTCATTGCCCTCTGGAGACTCTTTGGTGCCCCACCCCTACAACAGTTCTCTGCTAAGGCCCTGAGGCTCTCTGAGGCATCCATTAAATCTAGGAGGAGATAGCCAAGACCCCACAGCTTGTGTACTCTGAGTGCCTGAAGAATTAGCACCATGTGGTGATGGCCATGGTTCAATGCTTACACCCTCTGCAACAGTGGCTTGAGCCACATCTGGGTTACTTGAGTGACAACTGGAGCAGACAAAGAGTAGTGAATCAACTGGGCACAGAGACTTGAGGCAGTCCTGGACAGAGAACCCCAAAGTTCCACAGGTACCCAGGACACCTCTTTTGAAACTGTTCTGCTTCTAAGGTCCTGGTACTCTGGATTTGTGGTGAAGTAGGCAGCATTAAAAATCTCTTAAATGTCCTTGGATTGTTCTTCCATTGTTTTGATGAATAACTCCTAGCTCCCTTTTATCCAAAGAAATCTCCTTATCAAAAAGTAGCTGGGGAGCCGGGCTCGGTGGCTCAGCCTGTAATCCCGCGCCTTTGGGAGGCTGAGGTGAGTGGATTGCCTGAGCCCGCGGGTTCGAGACCCGCCTGGGCAGCGAGACCTCATCTCTACAATAAATCAAAAAATCAGCCGGGCGTGGTAGCGTATGCCTGTAATTCCAGCTACTTGGAAGGCTGAGGCGGAAGGATCGCCGGAGCCCAGCAGGTCGAGGCTGCGGTGGCCGGGAGCGGCCACTGCACTCCAGTCTGGGCGACAGAGTGAGACTCCAACTCAAAAAAAAAAAAAAAAAAAAGTAGCTGGGGGACATCTTGGTTTTCTCTCCCACACATGCTTTTTTTATTCTTTAAGCGGTTAGGCTGGAAATATTTTAGGTCTTTATAGTCTGCTTCCATTTTGATTACACATTTTGCATTTAAATTCTTTATCTTTTCTCCCAATTTACCATAAGCAGTTAAGAAAAGCCAGGCAGCTCCTTCAACATTTTGCTGCATAAAGATTCCCCCGCCCCCACATTATCCTAGTTTGTTGTTCTTAAATTCTGCCTTCCAGAAAGTCCAAAGACACAGACATAATTCAGCCAAGTCCTTGTCACTTTGTAATATGGGTGGTCTTCCTCCAGTTTTTAATAAGATATTCCTTATTTTCATCTAAACACTCAAGAGATTGGCCTCTATTTTTTTCATATTTCTACCAGCATTCTGATCACAACCAGTTAGATAATCACTGAGACAACTGAAGCTTTTCCTACAGTATTCCTTTGTTTCTGAACCCTCACTGGAATCACTATTAAGATTTGGTTCCTGGAAATAGAGGCTTTTTCAAGCATTCGTTTCAAAGTCGTTTCAGCCTCCAATCATTATCCATTCCAAATCTTCTTCTACATTTTTACATATCTGTTATAACAATATATCAACTTCAGTACAAATTTCTGTCTTTGTGCTGCTATAGCAAATTCCACGGACTGGGTAATTTATAAAGAATCAAATTTATTTTCTCACAGTTCTGGAAATCTGGGAAGGCCGAGATCAAAGCACTGGCAGTCTAAGTTGTCTGGTGAGAGCTGGGTCCTCTAGAAAGGAGAAATGCTGTGTCTTCCTGTTGCAGAAAGTGGAGTGACAAAAGGGACAAACTCCCTTTGTCAGACTCTAAGATGGAGACACCTTCATGATCTGTCACCTCTCAACGGCCCACCTTTTAATGCTATCACATTGGCAACACCTGAATTTTAGAGGGGACACATTCAACCACAGGACCACCTTTTCTGAATTTAATATCAGGTAAGAATCACACCTACAGGGTTGAAAGGCTTTGGCATTTCATGAAGTTTTTAAAACAACCAATTTTGAACCAAACAAAACAAAACAAAAAAAAAAACCAAAACCCATGCTGTTTCCATCTCTAGGAGAAAATAAATGTCTCTATATTTTTAGGTAATTTTATCAGTGATTCTCTTACTTTTAGGCAGGAGTATTCTAATTAGGACACAGCCTACTAGTACACTTTATTGATGTCTTGAGCTTATACATGGAGTTATAAAATGTATATCAGTATATTTCTGGTTAAACTTTGTTTTTTAACAACAAAGATTATGATAAATGCCCATTTGGAATTTAGTCTGTAAATATAATACTACTTAAAAGTAAAAGGTCTTTCTGACTTTAACCATTAAGCTGTACATGGCAAGTACAGACAATTCTTGCAACTTCATCAGTTTGTTTAGGATGCAGGACCTCCAGTAGGTAAAATCTTTTGTGCCTACTTTAAACATTTAATGTAAATGAAAAAATATGTGTTTCTTTTTAAGATTTAGTATCATTTGGAGTTTCCTCTAATACTTTATCCTAAACTGTATTTAATTCATGTATTTTTGCATTATTTTGGAAGTTTAAATGTATAACTTACCTCTTATTATAATATTTATTTTTTATGCATGAGTGTGTAATTATTTTATATTCATTCAACTTCTACAAATGTCATTATTCTGAACCATTCATTTGGTTTATTCCCATTATAGCTAGTGGATTTCTTCTTCCTTTGTGAAAAATTCACAGAATATTTCTCTATTTCTGCCTACGGCAATTCATGATTAATTTCACATACTACTTATTTGTTTAAATA
Organism: Cephalopachus bancanus; assembly: GCA_027257055.1. Classification (NCBI taxonomy): domain Eukaryota; kingdom Metazoa; phylum Chordata; class Mammalia; order Primates; family Tarsiidae; genus Cephalopachus; species Cephalopachus bancanus. The sequence continues at coordinate 8,833,789 of JAPVLO010000041.1, forward strand.
CACAAAACAGAGTTTTAAAAATATCTAATATGATGGTTTATTTTGAAATATAAACATACAAACTAAAATATGTTTCTTTCTTACTTGATTGATGTAACTTTTCCAAAGAGATTTTGTTGGATTCAAATATTTTTTATTTCTGTCTTTCCTAGTTCTTTTGTGAGCCTAATATTCAACTTGCTTCTCTTAAGTCATGACTCAAGTTTCTAAGCCCTGTATTTCTCAGATATCATTTGCAGCTCTTTTTATTTTTTGAAAAAGTTTTAATTGCTGGGTTTGTCCCTCAACCTCACCACTGTAGAAAACTCTCTAGAAAAATGGAAACAGACAGATAATTTGAGGCATCTGAGAATCATGTTCTCTGTGAGTCCTCAACTCTCTGGCATTGACTGTGATCCTGCATGTGGGGAAAATGGCTGCTCTGTGGTTTTCCTTCGCATTAAATACAGCATTGCAAAATTAAGAGAGGCATATGTTGGCGCCCAACTTCCAATTTACACCAGCTGCCGACATATGCATGTTTATATTTTTGGAAGGAAACTTAATTCCTATGTGACCAAAACATTATAAAATCTTAACAAGCTCATTAACCTAACTTCTTTGTAAGACAAAACATTTTAAACTCACAGTTCTTCAATTTTTTTAAAAAATTATTGAACAAAAGATATATATATTTAGGGCATAGACTTCTGTTCACCTGTTGAAGTCTTGTATATAATTAGGTCATAAACCTTCCAGTTTCAGGATTAAGATAATTCAGTTTCTTTAAGGTGTTCCTTATTATCGGCAGTCTTTTCTTTCCCAGAGTCAAGTTCTTTAGGACTTTCAGGGACAAGTGCTGCTTTAGCTTTTGTTACTTTTTGAGTAGCTTCTCCTTTATCCACAACCACATTCTCTTGACCATCATTGTCTCCAAAGAAGTGTCATGGAAAAAGACAGGGAAAAGATGTCACAGCACTTATCTGAATTAGAAATGCACAAGCAGAATGGGAAACAGGAATAGGAATAACAGGAAGTTACCATTGGTTGAACAATACCATATTAGGGCGTTTTCTGGGTTATTTTTATTTGTATTTTTATTTGATTTGGAGTCTCACTCCTTCGCCCGGACTGGAGTGCAGTGGCTGCTCCCGGCCACCGCAGCCTCGACCTGCTGGGCTCCGGCAATCCTTCTGCCTCAGCAAGCTGGAATTACAGGCATGCGCTACCACGCCCGACTGATTTTTTGATTTATTGTAGAGATGGGGTCTTGCCGCCGAGGCGGGTCTCGAACCTGCGGGCTCAGGCAATCCACTCACCTCAGCCTCCCCAAGGCGCGGGATTACAGGCTGAGCCACCACGTCCGGCGTTTTCTGGGATATTAGGAGTTTTTTGTTTGTTTATTTTGCTTTTTTTGTGTGTGCCTAATTTCTTTACCAAAGGTTTTCCAATATCTTCCTTTTTTTAACATATACTTTATTATAAAATTGTGGGGTACAGTTAAGGGTTAGGTATACAAATGTGCATCGTTCAGGCACCCTTGTTAATAAGGGGTGTCTCTCCATCCCCAGACAGATGACTACCATTAGTCCCACCTCCCTTCCCCTCCCTACCCCTTCCCCATAGTTTCCCACCACTGTCAGTCCTTTTATTATAGCATTATGGTAGATGTTCAAGGTCCACTATATAAGTGAGAACATGTGGTACTCAGATCTTTGTTTCTGTGAGAGATCACTCAGTATTATACACTCTAGTTCCATCCAGGTTGCTGCGAAATTCATGATTTTGTTCTTTTTTATGACTGCATAGTATTTCATCGTGTATATGTACCACATTTTTTTAATCCGGTCCTCTTTTGATGGACAGTATGGTTGGTTCCAGGTTCTTGCTATTGTGAACAATGCTGCGATAAACATTTGTATGCAAGTATCTTTTTGATAGAGTGAATGAGTTCTTCACGGTATATTCCCAGTAGGAGGATCACAGGGTCATATGGGAGGTCGATATTTAGAGCTTTTAGGAATCACCACACTGCTTTCCACAGAGGTTGCATTAGTTTGCACTCCCACCAACAGTGTAGAATGGTTCCCTTTTCCCTACACCCTCTCCAACCACTGTTATTTTTTGAGTTATTGATAATTGCCATTCTAACTGGAGTTAGGTGGTTCTCAGTGTGGTTTTGATTTGCATCTCCTTGATGATTAGTGAGGTTGAACATTTCTTCATGTGTCTGTTGGCTGCTCAAATGTCTTCCTTTGAGAAGTGTCTGTTCAATATCGTCTACTTGTTTTAGTTTTATCTTTATTCATTCCATTTTAACTTAACTCAGAAGTGTTATTTGAATCTAGTGTACATGAAGAAGAATTATTTAAATATTTTTGCCTTAAAAAAATTGTGCAGTATTTATTAAAACCTGGATCCCAGTACTGTGCTACATCTGCTGAAGCAACATTTCTGGTGATTAGGACGTCAGCTTATACACATACACACACACACACACACACACACACACACACACACACACACGTTATGCATACACATACATGTTTAAAATATGATAGTCATATTTTAGGTATTTGGATGTATAAAGAAACAATCTAATACCCTTATCCTGTAACTCTTTTTTTCTTGGACAGAAAATATAATAGAAGATTCTATTTATAGAATAATGCTAAAGATTAAGAGTGATGACCCCTAAAATTTATTTTTAATTTCAATTTTCAAAAATACAGGTTAGCATATAGCAAATTACTCAATCACTCAAGGTCTTAGTCCTGCTATTTGTACAATGCAGGAATAATAACAATTTAATTTTTTCCCAAATTCCTTTAAAGACTAAACAAGTTCAGTACAGTTTTAAAATTAAGTAATGATTTTCACTATGACCACATAAAATAGAACAAGCACCTTGAAAGAGAATATAGATTTATATTTCATAATATTATCAAATGTGATATATGAAAGTTGTTGAAATGTAGCTATATCTAACACTAGAAGCGGATAACCATTTGTGATCTTTAAACTTTCTTATGGCACACGATACCAGGTAAAAAAGAGATGAAGGCAATTTACCAAAGAATCATAGACATGAAAATGTTTGCATCCACATATATAGTCAATCCCTTTTATGTTCATATGAACATCACTGGAAGATGAACAGGTAATTATCTTTAATAATCACATTTCAAGAAGAAAAGGGAAGTCATTATGTTGACTAGTCTTGAGTCTTACACTTTTTGCTTTTATATTTAAAATTAAATGTATCTTTTAATAATAAGGTCATGATAGGTGATTGGACTTTTAACTGCTCAAAATTTTTCTTTGTTATGAACTCTTTCTTTTCTAGGTACTATATGTATACATCCGATGTCATTTTTTTTGTTGTTTATTTTAGATTTAGAAATGTTCTTGAGGCCAAATGCTATTCTTCTTCAGAGTCATTTGTTTTTTAATCTCTCCTGAGATCTATTTACATTTTATTTTCTTTAGTATTAATCTAGCAAAATAAACCATTTTTGGAATCACAAAGATCTGGGTTTAAGGTGGGTCCATTATTTTTAGTTATATTACCTTTAGCAACTTAGTTAACTTCTTTAAGTTGGTTTTTCATCTATAAAATGAGGAAAATTATGGTACTACTTCATAAGGTCAGTCTGAGGGTTAAATGAAAGAATAGTCAGAAATGATTAGCTCCAAATATGTCACCAACTAAGTCATCAAAAATGAGTTCAGTTACTTTAACTGATATTGGCCTTTGCTTGAGGTTTTAAAGTAAAATCTGGCTCAGGCTTAGTTTTTTGAGATTGAGAGTGAGGCTTTTATTTATAACCATCCTAAAATATTAGAGAAGCATCCTTTTATGTCTCCCCAGTATGTAACACAGTATTGAGCACAAATAGATGCACTCAATAAATATTTATTAAATGAGTCAGTAAATTGAAAAATGTACAAAAATATTATTGACAAAATATTATCCTACTTAGCTTCTTGTATGATAAAGGTATTATGGTAAGTGACATATTTAATCTATTTGTACAGGAATTATACACACAACAAATAAACACCATAATAATATTTTAAAGTAATTTTCTATAATAGAGTTCTATCACTTTATTATAACTAGGACTTCTGCATATTGATTACCTATAATGGCAGGGGAAAGAAGTCATGAGGCTCTATTATATAATGTTTAAAACTACTAAAAATTTGCTTGTTATCTGTTTTACTACTACCACTTCACATTTAATCCATCATATTATAACTCACCTTTCATGTTCCTCTGTCTCTTGTTTCCCTTACTTGCCAAATACAGATGCTCCCCAATAATTTTTCTTTGGCCTCATGCCTGCTTTTTTAATTTGTTCCCTCTTTTGGACTACATGACTTTAATTATCATTCCAATAGCTATACTCTCTAAACCAAAATGTGCAATAGAAAGAAGTCATTCCTTTTCTCTCTCCTATCTTCTTCACTGTTTTAAGTTTAAGCTTCATATTTTAAACTTCTTCAAACTTGTTATTCTTATAACACCTGAAACTTAGCTATAACATTTGTCTTCCTAAATATATTCTCCATATATTGACTCCCACTCCTTTAAGTTTTCAGGCACTTTTGAGTTCTACCCCTCATTCTCTCTTGAATGCCACCATTAATCAAGTAATAACAATCCTATCCCCTATTCTTCGCCACTCATTACTAAGGCTATTTTCCTGGCCCAGGTCCATAATGCTTGAGTTATTAATTCATTTGTGCGTTCCAAACAAGTTGCAAAGTGCTAGTTGCATAAATGTATAGTGAAGCCAGCTAAATCAGTCTCCCTATATGAAAATCAGCAGGAAAACACTAATTCTTAGTGAGCTTTCATACTAAAATATGTTATGTAATATACATATAATATTAAATATGTGTGTTTCAATGTGTGTGTGTGTGTGTGTGTGTGTGTGTGTGTGTGTGTGTGTGTGTGTATCTTCTGGCTCATTGCATAGAGTATACTTAAACATTTGATAAGTGTTGTTACCTAATGTTATTATCATTGAATAATTTTCAGTTGCTTCCATAATTCTACAGTCTATTTTATATATAATTCTTAGAGCTCATCTTCCTGTGATATAATGTTAATTTCGTTATCCAGTTACTGAAAATACTGAAATGACTTAATTGGGCAGTAGAATAATGAGAAAATGTGTTAGCCTAAAATTTCAAGACCTCTACAACTTGATCTTAACCAATTATAAGCTTATTTCTCACTTTTAATTTTTTCATCAAAACTTCATCCAGACTAAAATCTGCCCCAGATATTTTTCCATCTATAAATTTTACCAGTATAGCAAAGTGCTGTTGATATAGCTTCTGAATTAATGAATAAAGTAAAACCAAATGTCATTTGTCATCTTTATTGGCTCAACTTCCATTATACCTAACCTGTATCTCTATTTTGTGAACCTTTCTACTTTATGTTGTAGAGAAAATTTATAACATACTAAATATCAAAACATCAGGAGATGTTTAATTCTAATTATATGACTTTGAATAAACTATATTATATTAACATAATCCTCCTATAAAAGTGCTAATACTTTTTTTTTCTTTTTCTTTGTTTGAGCAGGGTCTCACTCTATCACCCATGCTGGAGTGCAGTGACAAGATTATGGCTTGCTGCAGTTTTGACCTCCTCTTCTCAGGAGAGTCTCCTGCCTCCACTTCCCAAGTAGCTGGGACTACAGGCATGCACTACTATGCCCAACTCATTTTTTTATTTTTTATTTTTTGTAGAGATGAGATCCTGTTATGTTGCCCAGGTTAACCTCGAACTCCTGGGCTCAAGCAATCCTTCCACTTTAACCTCCCAAAGTGCTAAAGTTGAGCCATTACACCTAGCTTGAGCCATTACACCCAGCTTAAAATGTAAATGCATTTTACTAAGATGTTATTGAATTCTAGAGAATATGTTTTTGATAAGATATATTTTAACTCATAAAATGTACAAGTAATTTATACTAAGCTATGATTAATCTACAAACACTATATTTTATTCACAGAGGAAATTAATTAATAGTAATTCTTACAAAAATAAGAATCTAGGAAGTCTACAAGTAGCTGGCTACAATAATTTTCAGACTAATAAAAGTTAATTTATTTGTCATATGGTTTTAAAGAAGGGTTTTAAATAGATGACTTGAACTATGCAATGAAAAAATATGCAGTTTTGAAATATTCACCTAAATTGCATAAGGATAGATAGTTTTTTATCATTGAAAAAAAAACATGATCTTTGTAGAAATTTTGGAAAACAGGAGAAGACACAAAAAGAAGATAAAAGTTATCTGAAGGCTCTTAAGTGAAATCAGAATAAAGTGACATTTTTAAGTTTCGGTTCATCTTTTTCTCTTCATCTTTCCTTATCTGTTGCTGTCATTTTCTCTCAATACACATAAACACACATGCCTACTAGAATTAGAGGATGGCTATATGATAATGTATAAAAAGAGACATGTCAAGAGAAATTAGGAGACACAGAGAGGTTTTAGGCCTCCTCAAGAATTTAGATTTTTATCCCATGGACACTGGAAATTATTAAGTAGGAAAGTGATATAATCAGATTCTGCTGTCAAAGAGATGTTTAAAAATCCTATTTTGATTTTTTTTAAAATGGTTTTTCCACAGTCTGGAGAATGAATGGAAAAGGAACAGCAGTGACTGCTGGCAGGCAGCCAAGTTAAGAGGTTGTCACTGCAATCTGGAATAGAAATAATGAAGACCTGGAATAAAGCAGAGCCAGCAGCAGTGGGGATGACAGGCAGGAATCACATCATGAGTTTATAAAGATAGAACTGATGGGGCTGCATACCAATTAGATGTGATCTTTGAGGAATGTAGGGAAGTCAGGTCAATTTTTAGATTACTTAGAGAGTTGACCAAATGAAGGATAATAGTATTTCTTGAGATAGGGTACATAGAGAAAGAAAGAAAGAGGAAAATGAGATCAGTTCTAAACATGTTAAACTTGATGTGCTTATGAGATATATTAGTGATACCATTTGATACACATTTGGAGATGTGATTCTGTAGTTTATGTCTGAATCATGAAAAAAGTGTCTACGTGTGTGTGTGTACACAGATACATAGACACACACATACCTGAGTCATATATGATATTTTAAACTCTGTTCATGGATACAACGAATCAAAGAGATTGTGCTCCTTGCAGCACCAATGAAATAATGAGCTTTCTAGGAGGCAGGTAACTAATAGTTCTTCATTTCAAATAATAATATATTAATAGAAGCAATATTCGTTTCATCTCGACAAACATTTGACTGTGAGTTTATGGTGGGAAGGAGAAGAAAGTTTACGTATAATTTTTATACTAGCTTTTGATATTAAGCATTTTGCAAAAATATATGCTTCTTTTATTGTAATCATAAAGTTTATCTAAAAGTGCAGTAGTTTGAAATTGTTTTATATTAAAATATCTTTTCTATTGATAGCTGTTTTAAATTGTCATTGTAGCTATGATGCATCTGTTTAATTAGATTATTAGTTTTTTTAAAAAATTAGTAACATAATTTTAGTAATGTTTTATAAATTAATTAAACCTATAACCATTATTCAAAATTGATTAACAACTTAAGTAATGAAATCTATGTTTGAAGTCTAGATTTTTTTTTCTGAGCTGTGAAAAAATATTAAAATTTACTTCTTTTTTTTAATTGAGATCACATGGTTCACAACAGCCTAGACCACATTGATTCAGGCAATTTTTCCACCTAAACCACCAGTATGACTGAGACTATAGGAATATGCCACTACACCTGGCTCATTTTTTATTTTTCTGTAGAGACAGTCTTACTATGTGGCCTAGGCTGGTCTCCAACTCCTGCGCTCAAAAAATCCTCCCAACTTGACCTCCCAAAGTGCTGGGACTGAGTCATTGTACCTGGTCAAAATTTATATTTTAGTAGTTTCTCAAATAAAAATAAACATCTTAAGAAGTTTCTTTTTTCTTGAGATAATGACTTAAAATGCCTTTTAAGACTAGGCTGTGATTTAGCCTTTAATCCCAGTACTTTGGAAGGTCAATGCGAGTGATTTGCCTGAGCCCACGGATTTGAGACCAGCCCAGGTAACTTGGTGAGACCTCCTCTCTACAATAAATAAAAAATTAGCTGGGCTCGGTGGCTCAGCCTGTAATCCCGCGCCTTTGGGAGGCTGAGGTGAGTGGATTGCCTGAGCCCGCAGGTTCGAGACCCGCCTGGACAGTAAGACCTCATCTCTACAATAAATCAAAAAATCAGTTGGGCGTGGTAGTGCATGCCTGTAATTCTGGCTATTCGGAAGGCTGAGGCAGAAGGATGGCCGGAGCCCAGCAGGTCGAGGCTGCGGTGGCCGGGAGCGGCCACTGCACTCCAGTCTGGGCAACAGAGTGAGACTCCAACTCAAAACAAAACAAAACAAAACAAAAAAAATTAGCAGGGCACGGTCGCATGCACCTATAGTTCCAGCTACTTGGAAGGTTGAGGCAGAGGGATCACCAAAGTCCAGCAGGTATATGCTTGGGTGGCCATGAGTGTGACACTGCACTCCAACCTGAGGGATGGAGTAAGACTCCAACTCAAAAAAATAAATAAATACAAGTAAATACATAAAATGCCTTTTAAAAAATTGACAGATAACCTTGTATGTTCGTAATTTAATGTTTGGAAGTATATATATGTTGTAGAATGGTAAAATCTAGCAAATTAACAAATGGGTTACATCACATGTTATGTGGTAAGAGCATACAATTTCTACTTTCTTTACATTTTTCAAGAATCAAATTTATCATCAACTATAGTCACCTTTATGAACAATATATCTTTTGAAAATTATTTTTTCTGTCTAATTGTAAATCCTTTCACTAACATCTCCCCATTCTCCCTTCTCCTAACCATCCCACTCTGGTAAACACAATACTGCTCATTACTTTAAAAAAAAATGAAATGACTTTAATTTGATTTTCCTCGCTTCTAATTGAGATGCATTTATTTGTCATTTTTATTAAAGTACAATTTGCATAAAATGAATAGATTTAATTATGTAATCTGATGAGTTTTGATTAATATGTATACATAATTAATCAACACAACCAAGATACAAAATATTTCCTTTATTTTCGAAATTTTCCTTGTACTTCTTACTATGAATGCTACTCACAGGCAACCATTGTTCTTTTTACTCTCATCATAGATTAGTTTTGTCAGTTCTTGAACTTTATATAAATGCAATCATACAATGTGTTTAATTTTGTGTCTAGCATTTTGTTTAACATAATGTTTGAAGTCGGTCTCGGTGGCTCAGCCTGTAATCCCGCGCCTTTGGGAGGCTGAGGTGAGTGGATTGCCTGAGCCCGCGGATTCGAGACCCGCCTGGGCAGTGAGACCTCATCTCTACAATAAATCAAAAAAATCAGCCGGGCGTGGTAGCGCGTGCCTGTAGTTCCGGCTACTCGGAAGGCTGAGGCGGAAGCATTGCCCGAGCCCAGGGGGTGGAGGCTGCGGTGGCCGGGAGCGGCCACTGCACTCCAGTCTGGGCGACAGAGTGAGACTCCAACTCAAAAAAAACAAAAAAAAACCCATAATGTTTGGAATTCGTCTAGGTTGTGTGTATTAGTACTCATTATTTTTCATTGGAAGTATTCTTTTGCATGAATATAAAGCAATTTATCTATTCTCTTGTTGATGTACATTTAGATTGTTTCCAGGTTTGGATCATTGAATGTTTTCATTCCTCTACATTAATACCTAATTGGTAGTTCATTGGGTAGGACAGATATACGAAAGAGTACCTAGGAAAACCAAGATTTTGTTTATAAAATATTGTGTATTTATTTTTACATATTTAAACTTCAGTCATCTGTAAAGTACTCTCCATTTGATGCAATACACCTGTCAAGACACATTTTCCACAACTCAAAACAGTTTTTGAACTCATTAATTTCCAAGTCTTTTGTTGTTTCTGCTGTCTTTTGTTTCACTTCTTCCACATCAGCAAAACATTTCTTTTTGAGGAATATTTTTATCAAAGGAAACAGAAAATAATGCTGCTCAGGGCATGAATGGATGAAAAGGGAGCATTGGGCATTTGGGTCATACTGTTTTTGGTCAAAAACTACTGAACACTAATCATGCATGCTGTCGGCAGGTGTGCTTTTTAAATCACCCATCATGAAATGGGCAAACATGTGGAAAGAATCTCCAAAAAATACCACCAAATCCAAATGCATCCCTTATGATAATCCTGGCTGGCACACTGAAGTCAGTGCATTCTGAGAACACTTAACTAGTGGGTGAAGCCTGTAATATAAGGGGCTCACACTTCAAAAAAATAATTCTGTTTTTTTTTCTGGGGGACAGAATCTCTGCTTGTATGTTTAACTTCATAATAAATTGTCAAACATTTTTTTCAAAGTGATTGCTCCAATTTTTTATTCTCATCAACAATGTATGTGTGTTTCACTTGTTTCACATCATCACCCACATTTGATATTGTTTTTATTTTAACCATTTTTGTTATGTATGACATATTGCATGGTGATTTTAATTTGCCATTTTCTGATAACTAATGGTGTTAACCATCTTTTTAGATGTTAATTAATCGTTCTGGTATTCTCTTTTGTCTGACATCTGTTTAAAAGTTTTGATTATTTTGCATTGGGTTTGTTGACTTTTTTCCACAAATCAATTTCACTTATTGATTTGTGGAACTTCTTTAGGCTAGATTCAAAATCTCTGTCAAATTTCTAATTATATGTGATCAACTTTTTAAAATTTCACATATGCAAGGGAAGATCCAAGATGGTCACTGTGGAGCAGTGACTGGAAGCACTCTCACCAAGCAAGGCAGAAAGTAGGGACCAAGTTATCAGAAGATGGAGACACCCTGAACACTTTTGGATGGGTGAAGCACCCTGCATCCAGCAAAGGTTTCTGAACTATAAAGACCAAAAAAGAATGGCAGATGTGAGAATTTGAACACCCCATCCCCTGCTGTGTGCCAAGCTCGCAGGAATTGAAGCCCAAACCAGTGAGTAATAGTGGGTGAGTGTACCTAAGATGCTTTGGTTTGGTTCACTCCCTCCCAGCTGTGTGTGAGTGACGAGTTCCATGTGGAAGGGGTTTTTGTCAGGTTATAGCAGTGGGCAACTGGACCCCAAGGAAAATGGGGAAATTAAAAACCCATGCTGAAGCCGGGCTCGGTGGCTCAGCCTGTAATTCCACGCCTTTGGGAGGCTGAGGTGAGTGAATTGCCTGAGCCCACGGGTTCGAGACCCGCCTGGGCAGCGAGACCTCATCTCTACAATAAATCAAAAAATCAGCTGGGCTATGGTAGCGCCTGCCTGTAATTCTGGCTACTTGGAAGGCTGAGGCGGAAGGATCGCCGGAGCCTAGCATGTCGAGGCTGCGGTGGCCAGGAGCGGCCACTGCACTCCAGTCTGGGCGACAGAGTGAGACTCCAACTCAAAAAAAAAAAAAAAAAAAAAAACCCATGCTGGGTTAGCAATTTTGAGTGTGGCTTCTGCTAGAAGACCCTGGCTGGGTCTCAGGCAGGGAAAGCCCATGTGCAGAGTGAAACTTGCTGGTGCCTGGCCCATCTTCCCAGCCAGATCAGGAAGAATCACCTTCAAGCCCTGCAAGCTCACAGAGAAAATCCCCTCCATTCTCCTCAGTGGCAGGGAAATTGCTTTTTTTCAAAAGCAGAGTGTAGACTTGAGCAAGGAGGGAGTGATATGAAAGACATCCTAAAGTTTTCTTAGTGAGAAACTTTGTGGACTACAAACTACAAACAGCAGACGGGGGCCCATCACTCCACCCACTCTCTGAAGAGTGCTAGAAGCAGTGATAGCTACAGTTGAGAAACCTGCTACAGGGCAAAACAAGAAGCAGAAGAGAGTTACCCTCCCTCTCTCACCATCAGAGTGACCTATCTGAACCACAGAAAGGGCCATAGAACAGTGAGTGGGTCAGTGACTGACTTCAGAGCAACAAAACCAAAAGGAATTACAGAGAGGAATGAGAGGACTATCTCAAATGAGGAAATATCAATGAAAAATATAGGTAACCCTCAGAGTACTGAAGAAGGAGCACCCCTCAAACAAAACAAAACAAAACAAAACCATCAGAACACAAACAATGGAATCTCCTAACCAACCTGACCCAGATGACAGTCACAGAAACCAGAGATTGAATGGCTAAAATGAATGGAGAGAACCAGGAAAAACTAGAAGTGAAACTCACTAAAGTAGTACAGGAAGTAAAAGTGTACTGGCCAATTTTAGAGATTACTGTTCTGAATAATACAAATGAAAAACTCCATCCTGGAAATAAAAAGCAAAGTGACAAGCATAGGGAGCAAGAACAACCAACAGATAAAAGAATCTTAGACCCTAAAGAACAAAATATGGAATTAAATCAGTCTGTCAAAACATAGTTAATAAAGGAATAAGAATATACAAAGACTCTGAGAGAAGTGGGACTATGTCAAGAAGTCAAATCTACACCTGATTTGCATTCCTGAAGCAGAAAGGGAAACTGAGGACACCATGGATCAAACATTCCATGAGATTATCCAAGAAAGCTGCAGAGTGAAACTCACCTGGCTCACCATTTAAGCACAAGGGTTTCAGATAACTCATACAAGGTATTACATGAGAAGATCATCTATAACATGTGTCGTAATCTGCCTCCACAAAGTAAGCATGAAATAATAAGTTCTAAAAGCAGCAAAAGAGAATGATCAGACTACCTACCAGGGAATACTCATCAGAATTGCTCCAGACTTATCTGCAGAAACATTGCAGATCAGAAGGGACCAGAGTCCAATCTTTAACACTCTTAAAGATAAACAATTCTAGCCAATAATTTCCTAACCTGCCAAGCTAAGCTTAATCAGTAATGGAAAATTAAAATCCTTCCAAGATATCTTATCTCTTATAGAATATGCCACCTCTACAAAAGCCCTTCAGGGAGAAGCTTAAGAAGGTGATGAGCACAGAAACAGTCATACACAGCACAAAATTGCAGGCAAGCACAGATTCCACAGAGCACACAGAACACTCATAAATTGGAAAATTCTCACATATTTAAATACAAAAAAAGAGAAAGAAAACAAAACAAAGCAACCCCCTAAGAGACCTATAACAGGGATACACTCTCAGATTTCAATAATCAATTTTGGCATGAATGGACAAAATGCACCACTGAAGAGACATAGAATGGCAAACTGTTTAAAGAAGCATGATCCAGCCGGGCTCGGTGGCTCAGTCTGTAATCCCGCGCCTTTGGGAGGCTGAGGTGAGTGAATTGCCTGAGCCCGCGGGTTCGAGACCCGCCTGGGCAGCGAGACCTCATCTCTACAATAAATCAAAAAATCAGCTGGGCTATGGTAGCGCCTGCCTGTAATTCTGGCTACTTGGAAGGCTGAGGCGGAAGGATCGCCGGAGCCCAGCAGGCCGAGGCTGCAGTGGCCGGGAGCGGCCACTGCACTCCAGTCTGGGTAACAGAGTGAGACTCCAACTCAAAAAAAAAAAAAAAAAAAGAAAAGAAAAGAAGCATGATCCAATCATCTCCTCCTTCCAGGAAATTCATCTCACTGCAAAAGACACCCACAGTCTCAAAGTTGGGGGCTGTAGAGCAGTTGTTCAGAAAAATGGAAAACAGAAGAAAACAAGGATAGCCTTTCTGATATCAGACAAAGCAGACTTCAAACCATGAAAAGTTAAAAAAAACACAGAAATAGATTACATAATGATACAAGGCTCAATGCTCCAGTAAGTAAAACCCATCTTAAATGTATATGGACCCAACACAGGTACATCCGATTTTATAAAATAACTACTAAGTAACCTAAGAGAGGACATTGACTGTCATACAATAATAATTGGAGATCTAAACACCCAACTAACAGTTCTAAATAGATCATCAAGGCAAAAAACAAATAAGGAGATCAGGAAAGTTAATTCGATGCCTGGTAAAATAAATTTAATAGACATCTGGAGAACACTCCACTCAACATTTACAGAGTATACGTTCTACTCATCAGCACATGAAACATGCTCCAATACCTTCTCAAACATAACTCAAGTGTGAACAAATTTCAAAAGTCCAAAATAATACCATACATCTTCTCGGATCACAGTGGTATGAAAATAAATATTGTCACCATCAAGATCTTACCAATACATGCAAAGACATGGACACTAAACAACATGCTGCTGCATCACTTCTAGGTCAACATGGATATCGAAACTAAAATAAAAACATTCCTGGAAACAAACAAGCAAAAAACAAAGACACATCTTATCAGAATCTTTGGAATGCCACAAAAGCAGTATTAAAAGGAACATTCATAGAGCAGGAGAGACAAGATCATCTAAATCCTAACTTCAGCAGAAGCATCTATATCACCAAGATAAAATCATAATTGCAGGGTATAGATGACAAAAATATCATAGAAAGAATCAACAAGACCAAAAGCAGGTTCTTTGAAAGGATAAAAAAGATTGATAAGATGGACAAACCCCCTAGCCATATTGATTTTAAAAAGAGAGAGAAAATCCAAATAAACACAATTATAAATTTAAAAAGTAAAGTCAAAACTGATTTTGAAGAAATTCAAAAGAATATCAGAGATTACTATGCACACCTGTATACAAATAAACTAGAAAACCTACAGAAAATGAAGGATTTTCTGACATCACACAATATCCCATGGTTGAAACAAGAAGAAATTAAGACTACAAACAGACAAAAATGACTCTGTCATAAGAAATCTCCCCATCAAAATAATCCCTGGGCCAGTTGGCTTCACAGCTGAATTCTACATATGTGGAGGACCTGATACCAATCTTATTGAAAGCATTCCAGGCAATCAAGAGTGGGTGGAATTCTCTCCAATTTATATTATGATGTTAACAGCATACTGTTACCCAAACCTGGCAAAGATCCAACAAGGAAAAAGATTTGCAGGCCAGTTTCCTTGATGAACATAGACACAGAAATTCTCAGGAAGATTCTGGCAAATCGGATCTAGTAACATAACTCAAGGATCATTCTCCATGACGAGGTGGGCTTCTTTTCTGGGATACAGGGCTGGTTCAACATTTACAAGATCATAAGTATAATTCAGTATTTTATTAGATGTAAAACCAAGAACTATATGATTACATTATTAGATGCAGAAAGTGTATTTGACAAAAGTTAGCATATCATCTTTATAATAACCCTTACACACCTAGGCATAGAAGGAACTTTCCTCAAAGCAGAAAGTGCCATTGAAGATAAACCCATAGCCAACATTTTCCTTAGTGTATAGAAATTGCAAGCATACCCTCCTAAAATTGGGAACAAGACAAGGTTACCCACTCTTACTCCTCTTATTCAACATAGTGCTGGGAGTCCTAGCCAGAGCAATTTGGCAAGAGAAGAAAATCAGAGGTATCCAAATAGGAAAAGAGATAGTTAAGCTATCCCTCTTTGTAGATGATATGATTTTATGCCTTGAAAACCATAAGAAGTCTTTCAAAAGCTTCCTTGTACAGATAACTGTCTTTGGTAAAGTCTTGGGTTACATAATCAATGTATAAAATACAGCTGCATTTTTATACACCAACAACAAGGAGGTAGAGACCCAAACAGAAGATACAATCCCATTCCCAATAGTCACACAAAAAATGAAATATCTTGGCATCCACCTAACCAGAGAAGTGAAAGAGTTTTATAATAAGAACTACAAAATATTGCTCAAAGAGTTCAAGGATGACACAAACTAGTGAAAAAAACATCCTATGCTCATGGATTGGAAAAGGCAATATTGTCAAGATGTCCATCCTACCAAAGACAATCACAGATTCAATGTACTATCCATCAAATTATGACCATCTTTTTTCTCGGGCCTGGAAATGACAACACAGAAATTCATACAGAAACAGAAACCACAATCCTCAGCAAAAGGAACAAAATGAGAGGCATCACACTTCCCAACTTTACATTTACTAAAAGGCTACAGTAACCAATTCAGACTAATTTTGATACAAGAATAGGCACATAGACCAATGCAACCAGTCAGAAATTATGGAAGTAAAAGCATGCTCTCTCAACCAACTTATCTTCAACAAAGACACCAATAACATCATTGGGAAAAGGTGACTTTATTTAGCAAATGGTGGTGAAAAACTGTCTGACCACACTGCAGAAGAATGAAAGTGTACTCCTACATATTGCCATATACAAAAATCAGCTCAAAATAGATCAAAGACCTAAATGTAAAATCTCAGACTTTTAGAATCCTAGAAGAAAATGTAGGAAGCACTCTTAGGCACATTGGAATAGGTAACAAATCCTTGACCAAGTACCCAAAAGTGAATCCTATAAAAGCAAAGGAGATAAGTGGCATCTCAACAAATTGAAAAGCTATTACACAGCAAAAGAAACCCCCAAGACAGTGGTGAGACCCAACAGGAAGAGAAAAAATACTTGAAAATGATGCATCTGACAAAGGTCTAATATCTGGGATCTATAAGGAACTCAAAGTAAAAGGAAAAAACCAAAACAAGCACACACACAAAAAAACTCATTAAAAAATGGGCAAAGGATATGAACAGACACTTCTCAGAAGATGACATACAGGCAGGCAATAGACACATGAAAAAATTTTCAGCCTCAGTAATCATCAGAAAAATGCAAATCAAAACTAGAATGAGATACCACCTAACCTCATTAAGAATGGCTATCATTACTAAGTCAAAAAACAACAGATGCTGGCAAGGTGTGGAGAAAAGGGAAATTTTTATTTGCTTGGTAAGAGTCCAAGCTAGTTCAACTTTTATGGAAAGCAGAGTAATGATTCCTAAAAGAACTAAAAACTGACCCTCCATGCAATTCCTCTCCTGAGAATATATCTTGAGAAACATAAATCATTCTACAAAAAAGGCACTTGCACATGTATGTTTACTGCCACACTATTCACAGTAGCAAAACCTAGAACCAACCCTACTGCCCATTGAAAATGGACTGGATAAAGAAAATGTGGTACATGAACATGATGAAGTATTACACAGCCATAAAAAAGAACAAAATCGTGGGTTTCACAGAAAATTGGATGAAGTTGGAGATCAACTTACTAAGTGAATTGTCACAGAAACAAAGCGCTGGATATTGCATTTTCTTACTCATAAGTGGACCTTGAATATTAGTTACATTAGCACAAGGAAGGGATCATCAGTCACTGGGCACTCCTAGGGGAGGGGGAAGGAACATGGAGAGTACATGAAGACACAAAGGATACTTGGGTCATTACCAAGGGAAGTAACAGCCAATCAGAAGCCCAAACGTTGCCTACATGCAGCCTACTTATGTAGTTAAGCCTCACTTGTACCCCACATTCCCATAATAAAACAAAGTAAAAATAAAATAAAATTTCACATATGATTGTGATCATGTAATTTTTGTCTTTCTGTGCCTGGCTTGTTTCATTTAACATACTGTCCTTCTAGTTCATCCATAATGTTAAATGGACTTGATTTACACTAATTTACTTTAATATAATAACTGTTCAAAGATTTGCAGACTGATTTATTACTTCTTAATCTACTTTTCTTTATGAGTAATAGTATATTTTAACTGGTTTTCAATATACGCATATAAAATCACACAAATCTTCATAATTTGTTGCATCATCAACAAGCAGAACATTTACGTTGTTATTTTAGAATGAAAATATCTGATAATTTAATATGAGTTTTAAAATTTTTATTTTATCATATGCTTGAGGTATTTTTAAAGGAAAGAATCATCACTCAAAGTAAGCAGGAAAAGACATACTAGAGAAAACCTTCAAAAAAGATCAAATTTTAAAAGATGATGAAATACCCAAAGCACATTCTATGTTTCATCATTATGAATTGCTACTCTCAATCCCTTTTTTCTCCACTTCACCTTTTAAATTTATTCATTTAATTCAATAATTTTGTGGCAGAAAATAACAGAATTTGAAAAAGCTAAAGAAAAAAGTCATTTTGTGGTGTTCTCAGTGTTCATAGTTAGAGAAGCACAATTTTAAGGTTTTAAGGAGGAAAATAATACCATAAAGACATAGCCCAAAATCTGTTTATTGGAATAGTATAAGATAGATTGAATTTAACAAAAATAATTATATATAAAGAATGGCCAGCTGAAATGATCTAAAATAAATGAAAAAAATATATTGAGGTTCAAATATATCCCTTAACCATATCTGTTTCCTTCCTTCCTTCCTTCCTTCCTTCCTTCCTTCCTTCCTTCCTTCCTTCCTTCCTTCCTTCCTTCTCTTCCTTTCTTTCTTTCTCTTCTTTGTTGCTTTTTCTCCTATTATACCATGCTCATTTGAAACTGAGCCAATGCTTTTAAAGCTCTTCTCAAAAATTATTATTCATCTTTCCAATGAAATTGAATCTTATCTCTTTTGCATTTTCATCACAATATGTATATATCTCTTTTCAACGTTTACTCCATTTTGTATTTTAACTAATCATTTTTTCTTGACCAAGTTTTCTCATCAGCTGTTTGAAATTAGTAATTATTTATTATCTTTATTTTCCTAAGCCATTTGCATAGAGTATTTTGCATAGTAATTAATCAATGAAATAGTTTAGAAAAGGTTTTATTCATATTATGAGTTTTGTTACAGGAGAAGAATTCTAGTCTTTTATAATGGGTAGTTGGTATAACTGTCTTGTGCTTCAGGGGGAGATACTTCCATTACTATACTCAAGGATAAGTATGCCTTTTCATTGTTACAGAGTAAACCACTATTTCTCTCTTACAAGCTATTTGCTATGTAAACAAATTTGAAAAAAATAGTGAGAAAAAAATAGAAAGTTAGTGCCTCATTTGGAAGTCTAAAAATTACAAGAGAGCTGTGGAGAAATGTCTCCCAAAAGATAGATATCTTGGAATAAAAAATATGAGCTCAAATTTTGTGTACATTTTAAAGAAGGGTTAAATATCAACATGTAAATATTAAACAAACAGTATGAATTTGGGGATTAAAGTTGTTACATTAACTTTTTTATGTAATTTAAGTGCAGTGGATATAAATGTAGTAGTCTGTAGTAAGAAGAAATTTAACCTTGGGTAATCTATAACTTTAAATTTTCATGATTTTGTGGCAGTGACTGAAAAAAATCTTACAATAAAAGGAAAATTTGGAGTTTTTCCTTAAAGGTGATAAAGAACTATAAAATAAGTTGTTTTGAATAAAATTAAGAGAATGAAATTACTTAAGGGATCTTGTGAATTGATAATGTGGTTTTTGTTATCATAATTGATAACTGATGTTTTCTGCTGAGAAAGTAAAATTATATTAAATTATGGCATCTATCATATTCTAAAATACACTTAGAGAAATCCATAGTGTTTTCATTCAATATGAGGTATATATTTTATCACTGAGACAAAATAATTTGAGAATTTTACAAAGTTTAACATCACTGTCAACAATATGTTCTGGGTGCTCTGTAAAAACAAAAGATTTTTATCATGTTATTCTAATTACAGTTTTGATAGTATCTAAGTTCCAAAGGTGAGCTCTTTAGAGATAACATTTGTTTTATTTCTTCAAAGAGCTTCAACTCTCTAAAGAATTACTTTTTTGTTGTTGTTGGGATCTCACTCTGTTGCCCAGGCTGGAGTGCAGTGGCAGGCTCATGGCTACCTCAGCCTCGACCTACTGGACTCAGGTGATCCTTCCGCCTCAGCCTTCCAAGTAGCTAGAACTATAGGCATGCACCACCACACCAGGCTAAAAGAGCTTCTTAAAACAGTACTTTTTCCTTTTTGCCTCATCTTACTTTCATTCAGGCACATTTATTTCTTTATTCATAGCCTACTGCAATACAGTCAGTCCACTGTATCTATGAGTTCCACATCTGTGAGTTTAACCAAGTGCAGATTGAAAATATTTGAAAAAGAATAAAATAATAAGAATACAATAATAAAAAGTAAACCAAATTAAAATAACACAGTGTAAGAACAACTTATATAACCTTTATTTGCTATTAAAAATAAATCTATTAATTATTTAAAATTCACATATGAGGATGTGAATAGGCTATATGCATATACTACACCATTTATATATCAGGGACTTGAGTATCCATGATTTTTCATATCCATGAAGTTTCTGGAGTCAAATCTCCACATTGCCTTGAGAAGATATGACTGCAGTTCCCCAACTGTTCATCATATATCAACTTTTTCACATGAGTCTTGCAGCTTCTTCATTACTAAGGCAATCATAAAATATCACTGGCCTCAAAACTTTAATGGTTTCATGAATAAATGAAAATACCTAGTTTTTCTAAAAAAGGCTTTGTCTCTGTCAGTTCTGAGTTGTTCTTTGATCTGAACCAGGACAGTTAAGGTTTTATAACTTTTTATTCATAATAACTTTTTTTTAATCTCTGGTTTATTTTATGATAAGTTAGTAGTTTCTAAATTTCCACTCTGTACTGCTATTTGGTTGTACAAACATAATTATTATCTCAATGTTTGCTTTGAAATTTTTTTCTATATATTATTTTGGCTATTAAAAGTTTATAGTAGAGATAAAAAATAATTGTCAACTAATTCAGAGTGAAGAGTTTCAGTGGGCCACCAATGAACAATTACATTTTGATAAATGTGATAATTTTTTCCCCCTAACTGCCACTGAATTATCAGACTGTAGACTACTGAGTTTGTATTAATCTCTAATAGGCCTTTAGGGAGTACATTATTCTATTAAAACTACCTTTAAAAATTACACTATGTGTTATATATTTCTATTCTCCCAATACCAAGGATTGCATGTTGTAGCTACTGAATAATTATTTGGTGATTATATAATGGTCCAGTGACATATCATTGAATACATTATCTTGACACAAAAGAATATGATCTGTTGAACATGTTTATTCAATAATGCATATAACTTACATGTATATATTTAAACATCCATGTGTTACACTCTCTGGCAACAAACTAGATTTTTATAGCAAAAATTTTTGGTTATTGTGGTAATTAGAAGCTTCCTCTTCATTAGTCCCCAGAGAATATTGAATTTTATTTTATTTATAAAACAGGAAGAGGATGCTCGACATACATACACAAACGGGAGGACACTTGTGCTACTTTTCCAAACAGCATTTTAGATACTTACTACATTCCCATTAGTGTCATCATGCAAGTTGAATTATTATATAGTAGAAGAGGGAAATTATTATATATTTAAAAGGGAAAATAGAGCCACAGGAGAGACTTGACATGACATAATTTAGGTCTGGAATGTAGGTTTCCTGAAGGTGTATAGTTTGCCCCCTTGCTTTGTTGTTGACTAGTAGGAACTACACAAATGTGTTTTCTTGTCTTTTTTAATTTTGTTGATTCAACTAATAGGGAACACTACAGTCTTGAGGGAAAGAAGAAGGTGAAGTTTATGTGTCTATTTTGCTCATTGTCATAAGACACAGGCACATACCTCATTTGACGACTGTTGGAACCTCTATTTGAGAGCTTTTTCAGACCCAGTTCTCTCTTTTTGTGAATTTTTGTATACTACTCTCTCTACTTATCCCTTAGGACTCAGGGTTGTATCTTAATTTTATTTCTCCCATGAAGAGCTGAGTTAAAATCTTGATTATAGGTAGTTTACATAGAAATTATCCTAGAATCGCCAAAACAAGATAGGAGGGGAAAAAATCAATAAAATTCATGCTATTGAGATTGTTAAAACTGTGAGCAATTATAGCTAATGCCTGCCGAGGACCTTCTAAGAAACTGTAGAATATTCATCAAGATTTTCTCTCTGAAGGATGGAAAGCTTGGATACTGATACATAAATTCCTACCTCACCTCGCTTCTCTGCAAATATTGACTCCCCTGTTCTTCTATGAAGCTTCTACCCCCATAGACCTCCTGTGGCTTCTGAGGAAGCACAGGAGTAGAATGTCAGCAGTGTGTACAAACTATCTACTATACCTAAGCTGAAATCAAAGGTAACCTAAGAAAATAAAAAGCAAGGCACCAAATGTATCTGCTGCAAGATAATAGGAATTAGGCCACTGTTAATAGCTGCAGGAAACAGAATGTTCCCCTATGGCTTCTTTATTGACTAGAGTGCAGTGGCCGCTCACTCGACCACTGCAGCCTCGACCTGCTGGGGTCTCTAGCTATCCTTCCGCCTCAGCCTTCCAAGTAGCTGGAACTACAGACATGCACTACCATGCCCGGCTAATTTTTTATTTATTGTAGAGATGAGGTCTTGCCAAGTTGCCCAGGTGGGTCTCGAACCTGCGGGCTCAGGCAATTCACTCACCTCAGCTTCCCAAAGGCGTGGGATTACAGGCTAAGCCACCGAGCCTGGCTTGTCTAAATCTTTTAAATAGTTCCTTGAGTGATCTCTTTTCAAATTGTGCCAGAAGCTGCAACCACTAACGAGGCAAAATGGAGGTTACCCAAAAATGGGAAAAAAGCTGACTGGGAGCAGAGCCCCAGTGGGAAGTGGCCATGATGGAGGCAGAGCCCCATGGATCCTATTGAAGGACTCCTTTTGGCCTTAAAGGAATGCGTGCTTAGGCTTTAAAAACACTTCCCTTGATAAATAAAAGAATTAGCTAGAATGTGCAAGGATGTGGAATTAGCAGTAAACCTATGTATAGAAATGTAAAAAGGGCTCAACAGCAAAAATTTCCCCCCTGAAGGGACAAGGGAATGCAAATTTTGCAACCTTTAGCTAAAAAGGAAAAACAAGTACTTCCTCACATCCTTTATAAGTAACAACATTGACAGTTGTGATTGATGAGGAAGTGAGAAACTGAGACAGAGTATCTCCAAAAACAGGTGTTTTCGGGAAAAACAAGTCACAGACATGCCTTTTGATTTAAGAAATATTATAGTTTAATTAGAAAGAAGGTTAAAATTAAAATAAGGATTAGAATTAAATAAATAGTAGTTATAAATTTAAAAGATAAATGTTTAATATAGATGTAGGTATTAGTTAAATATAAGGAATAGGAAATAATTAAGTTTTAAGGTAAACTTAAAATTATATACACTTAATGTAGGTTTAAAATTAAATACATTTAGGATTAGAAGTAAGATTAATTTCATGTACAAGTATAGATTTAGACATGTTTTGTTTAGAAATGTAAAATATAAAATAGGTGATAAGAAAATAGCAAGTAATAGAGATAAGGCAATTAGAATTAAGAAAGTTAAATTTTTAAATTAATAGTATTAAGAATTCGTAGTGGGTAAGATAAGGGTGGTTATATAAAAGAAAAAACAAGTCAATATATTGCTGCTGAAAGTATGTATAAGGGTAGAATTAAGAAAATAGATTAGTAAAGGAAAAGAAATAGAATAGCGAAGGGAATAGATTCAGGTGACCTAGGGGTCACAGGACGTGGCTGATAAATTGGCAGCTGGTAGTTTGTTACACCACCTGGTAACAGGAAGAAACAAAATGAAACTTGCAAAGGTCAACTTCCCCATAAACAAGAGAAAAAACATGATGTAGACATTTAATATGTAACCTGGGATACATTTTGTGGGTAGGGGTTTAGTAAAAAAACTATATAAGCTTGTAAGAATTGAATAAAAATTGGCAGAGTCTTGAGCTCTCCCCAGGAAGAGGATTCCTGTCGTGTTTGTCTTTTCTTTGTCGCCATTCCTGATTCTCTCCAGTCAAGCCCTGACTCTCTCTGTGGAGCTGGACTCCGGCAAAATTGCCCAACCTGATTGTACTATTTTTTTTTCTCTCTTCCAGGACTCTGACAAATAGTCCCTTTGTCAGTAACAGTTGGTGATATAATCTTGCCAAATATTCAGCGCTTGGCTCTATCTTCACCTCTGGCTATACTTACTAAGTATATGAAATAACACTCAGCACTCAAACCCACCACCTAAATACACTTGCTGGGAAAAGTGGGTTAATTATATTTTATTAATGTCTCTGTTTGCCAAGTTTTGTGTCTTTGTAATGAATAACTGATATAAATGTGCTTAGTGAAAAACTGAGGTACAGTAAGTCCTGGTGATGGAACAAAGATAGTAAATGTATTCTCAGAAGTCCAATGGACAAGGAAGAAGAGATAGACAATATTAACTTGAGAAAATTCACCTCTAACACTTTACAACGGAGAATCTGTAGGCATAATAGTTTTAAATATATCTTGAATAGAAAACTTTTATGTAGTATGGTCCTTGAGGGTCTAATCTCAATTATAAAAGTAAGTACATACTAGACATAGTAAAGTAACTTACCTATGTCTTGTTGGTAAGGTATTTGTTCAGAGTGTTTTGAACATTTTTTATTGTTAATAATCGACATATGATTTTCTTTGTTATTCAAAGAATTACAAAGGACTAGACTACAGATTTTGCCCTATAGTATGCGACAAAACAAAAAACAAACAAAAAAACACATTTATCTAAAACAAATTTCTACTTTTCTCAACCTTTATTTTTACTGTAGAAAAGTGTTACTCATGATTAGAATATTTTATTAAAGAACAGGTCTCTGGTTTGGTTACAAGCATCATTTCTTTACATATTTTGCAATAATAGCAGAACTTGCCATTTGCAATATGATTTATTTCTTCCCTATAAAAGTGGAGTGAAAAGTCAATAGACAATAACTGTGTATATTGTTAGAGTAGGGATACAATTAGCAAAGCTGAAGAAATAAGGTTAAATGTTGCACCTTATTTTTTTTTCTCTAAATCAACAAAGTATTTTTATTTTAAACAAGTTGTAGCACATCTTGTTGCTATTAAGTAACACTTTGTATCTATTAAAAAAATTCTTAAGCTGTTTTCCCCACTTTGGGAGAGCTAGTATTAGTCAATAAACTTTTAACATACGGAATTACTCTGTCATTTATGCAAAATGGTAAATATATATGCATTTTATCTTTATTTTAGAGTTGTATGGTACATGTGAGGAATTGCTACATAAGTAAGTTGTGTGTAGGTGAGGTTTAAGCTTCTGGCGAGTCCTCTCTCCCCCAGGTAATGGACATGGTACCTATTGAGTGATTGTGTGCCCCTTATAGCCCCCCTCTCTTGCCCTCCTTTAGTAGTGCTCAGAGTTTGTTTTTCACACCTTTGTGCTCACAAACTCACCATTTAGGGCCTGCTTAAGTAAGATAGGCCGTATTCCATTTTTGTTTTCCATGATAGTTTACTTAGTATGATGGTTTCCAACTGCTACAAAGGACATGATTGTGTTCTTTATGGCTGCATAGTATTCTGTTGTGTATATGTAGCACACTTTCTTTATCTAGTCCACTTTTGAGTCGTACTGCAATAAATATATGTGTGCAGTTTTCTTTTCAGTAGAACAAGTTATGTTCTTCTGAGTATTTTTCCAAAAGTGACATTGATGGAATGTAGGATAGCTCAATTGTTAGTTCTTTGAGGAAACACCACACTGCTTTCCACAAATGTTGAACAAGCTTACATTTCCACCAATAGTGTAGACATGCTCCCTTTTCTCCACAGGCTTGCAAAACCTATTGTTTTTTGACTTTTTGATTATAGTCATTCTGACAAGTGTGAGGTAGTCTCTCATTTTGGTTTTGATTTGCACCTCTTGGATGATTATTGAAGCTGAGCATTTAAAAATTGTTTTTGACTGCACAGAATGTCTACCTGTGAGAAGTATCTGTATGTCAGTTGCCCACTTTTTAATGCCCCCCCCCATTAATTTGTGGTTCTTGTAGATCCTGAATGTTAGGCTTTTGTCAGATGCACATCTTGCAAATATACTTTCCCATTCTCTGGTTGTCTCTTTACTCTCTTAATGGTTTATTTGGCTGTATAAAACCTTAGCCTGAGCCGGGCTCGGTGGCTCAGCCTGTAATCCCACGCCTTTGGGCGGCTGAGGTGAGTGGATTGCCTGAGCCTGCGGGTTCGAGACCTACCTGGGCAGTGAGACCTCATTTCCACAGTAAATCAAAAAATCAGCCGGGCGTTGTAGTGCATGCCTGTAATTCCGGCTACTCGGAAGGCTGAGGTGGAAGGATTGCTGGAGCCCAGCAGGCGAGGCTGCGGTGGCTGGGAGCGGCCACTGCACTCCAGTCTGGGTGACAGAGTAAGACTCCAACTCAAAAAAAAAACACAAAACCTTAGCCTGCTAAGTTTCCACCTTTCATCTTTTATGGTGGTTTCCAATTTCTTTTTACTTTTGTATTTTGTCTTCAGTGATTTTGCATTATAAAACTGTGTTAGTTTATTTTCATATCATAATATTGAAATAAGTACTAGAATATGAAAGAAACTTGAAGGGTGAGATTAAATTAATAAATGATGGAAGATTTAATCAGATTAAAGTGGACTACATTGTAGGAATATAATTAATAGATCTAATAGTGTTCCATGGCTAAACTTTCATATTCACTTATTCAAATTCTTACTCGTTCACATATTCATTGATTATGTATGGATCATTGAGTTGAGATCTAATACAAATTTTGTATGGGATCATTGAGTTGAGGTATAGTATTGCAATTAATGAAGCAGAAGATGAGGGAGAAGAGTTGCTGGAATATTCTTAGTTAAGGAAAGATAAGTGCCCTGATGTGAGACAAATCATAGGGAGGTAAGGACATAGAAATTGAGAGAAAAAAGTTCAAATTGCCTGGAGATATAACTAGGTGTCAATTCTTACAAAAATGTTAGATTCTCATAAGAATTGTGTTTTTTTATCTTAAGAAAAATTGACTAAGAAAACTACCTTAAAACAAAAAAAGCCCTGGACGAGAAGGTTTTCCAGCAGAATTCTACAAGACATTTAAGGAGGAACTGATACCAATTCTACTGAAAGTATTCCAGGCAATTGAGAAACATGGAACTCTCCCCAAATCATTTTTTGAAGCTAACATCACATTGATGACCAAGCCAGGTAAAGACGCAACAAAGAAAGAGAACTAAAGGTCAATATCATTGATGAACATAGATGCTAAAATTCTCAAAAAGATCCTAGCAAACCAGATTCAACAATACATCTCAAAAATCATCCATCATGACCAAGTAGGCTTCATCCCTGGGACGCAAGGTTGGTTCAATATTCGCAAGACAGTAAGTGTAATTAAATACATCAACAGATGTCAGAACAAAAATCACATGATTATATCATTAGATGCAGAAAATGCTTCTGATAAAACCCAGCACCCCTTCTTGATAAAAACCCTCAAACATCTAGAGATACATGGAACATACCTCAAAATAGTAAAAGCCATCTATGAGAAACCCACAGCTAGCATTCTCCTAAACAGACAAAAATTGGAACCATTTCCCCTGAAAACTGGAACAAGACAAGGATACCCACTTTCTCCCCTCCTGTTCAGTATAATATTGGAAGTCCTGGCTAGAGCAGTCAGAAAAGAGAAGGCAATCAGGGGTATCCAAATAGGAAAAGAGGAAGTCAAGTTATCTCTCTTCGCAGGCAACATGACTGTGTACCTTTAAAACCCCAGAGAATCTGTCAAAAGCCTCCTTGCACTGATAAAGGACTTTGGCAAAGTCTCAGGGTATAAAATAAATGTGCAAGAGTCAATCACATTTCTTTACACCAGTAATAAACAAACAGAAACCCAAATAAAAAGCATAATCCCATTCACAGTAGCCCCCCCCAAAATGAAATACCTTGGCATCTTCCTAACGAGGGATGTGAATAACCTTTAAAATGAAAACCACAAAGCACTGATCAAAGAATTAAAAGATGACACAAACAAGTAGAAAAATATTCCATGCTCATGGATTGGAAGAATCAACATTGTGAAGATGTCCATCTAACCTAAGGCAATCTACAGATTTAATGCAATACCCATCAAATTACCAGCAACATTCTTCTCATAGCTAGAAAAAAAAAATTCAGGAATTCATATTGAAAAACAAATGACCAAGAATAACCAGAACAATCCTCAGCCAAAAAAAAAAAAAAAAAAAGCAGATAGTATCACATTACCAGACTTCAAAATTTACTATAAAGCTACAATAATCAAAACAGCTTGGTATTGGTACAGTAACAGGCATATAGACCAATGGAATAGAATTGAGATTCCTGAAGCAAAACCTCAATTTTTCAACCAACTCATATTTGACAAAGCCTCCATCACCTACCGTTGGGTAGAGGAGAACCTATTTAGTAAATGGTGCTGGGAAAACTGGCTGACCACATGCAGACGACTCAAACAGGATCCCTATCCATTCCCATACACAAAAATTAACTCTAAATGGATCAGAGACCTAAA
This sequence comes from Cephalopachus bancanus, assembly GCA_027257055.1. Taxonomy (NCBI): domain Eukaryota; kingdom Metazoa; phylum Chordata; class Mammalia; order Primates; family Tarsiidae; genus Cephalopachus; species Cephalopachus bancanus. Next base: position 8,862,073 of record JAPVLO010000041.1, read on the forward strand.
TGTAAAACCTCGAACCATAAGAACCTTAGAAAATGCAGGACACACCCATATGGAAATTGAAACTGGCATTCAATTCCTGAACAAAACCAGAAACACAGGAGCCGTAAGAGATAAGATAGACAAGTGGGACCTCATTAACCTGACAAGCTTCTGCAAAGCCAAAGAAACCATTAAGAGAGCAGAGAGACAGCCCACAGACTGGGAAACAGTATTTGCCAACTCCAGGTCTGACAAAGGCCTAACATCTTGGATCTACAAGGAACTCGAATGTGCTGAAAAGAAAAAACCAAACAACCCCATTATAAAGTGGGCAAAAGATATGGACATACACTTCACAAAAGAAGACATACAAGCAGCCAACAGACACATGAAGAAATGTTCAACCTCACTAGTTGTCAAGGAGATGCAGATTAAAACTACACTGAGATACCACCTAACTCCAGTCAGAATGACCATTATCAATAACTCAAAACATAACAGATGCTGGAGAGGATGTGGTGAAAAGGGAACACTTCTACACTGTTGGTGGGAGTGTAAACTAGTGTAAACAGTGCTTTCCACACTGTGGAAAGTAGTGTGGCGATTCCTAAAAGCTCTAAATATCGCCCTCCCATATAACCCCGCAATCCCCCTACTGGGAATATACCCTGAAGAACTCAAATCACTCTATGAAAAAGATACCTACACACGTATGTTTATCGTAGCATTGTTCACAATAGCAAGAACCTGGAACCAACCATGCTGTCCATCAAAAGAGGACTGTATTTTAAAAATGTGGTACATATACACAATGGAATACTATGCAGTCATAAAAAAGAACAAAATCATGAATTTCGCAGCAACCTGGATGGAACTAGAGTCTATAATATTGAGTGATCTCTCACAGAAACAAAGATCGGAGTATCGCATGTTCTCACTCATAAGTGGACCTTGAACATCTATCGTAATACTATAAACAAAGGATTGACAGTGGTGGGAATCTATGGGGAGGGTACAGTGATGGCAATGGTGATGGAATTAATGGCAGTCAATATCTGTCTGGGGATTGGTGGACACCCCTTATCAACAAGGGTGCCTGAATGATGCATATTTGTATACCTAACCCTTAACTGTACCCCAAAATTTTAAAATAAAAAATATGTTTAAAAAAGAAAAGAAAAATTGACATGACTTACCCAAATTTGCATTTCTGTTTTTTTCAAGTGCCCTGGGCAGAACTGTTTGGAGGAGCAAATGAATGATAAAGAATTATTCATTCGTGTGCAATTTCAACGCTCACATGAAAGGTCACATTTAGAAGGAAAATGTAGACAGATAAGATATGAATGGATTTGTGAAATGGATCTGTTAAAATAAAATCAATGAGACAGTGATAAATTTATTAAAGAACTGGAAATCATCAAATATGATTCCTGTGTTTTCAGCTCGGAGGAAATAAATGAATAGTATTCCCAGCCATTATGTTAGAGAACACTGGAGAGGATTAAATTCCTAGAAATGGATAAATTGTGTATTTAATTTATAATATATTGAATTTGAAGTAATTTTGACACAAGCAAAGAGATGATTAATAGGTACTTGATTACATTGGTTCTTAGTTTAAAATAAATATCTGGACTAGAGTCATATATGGAAGATATATTCACGTACATATTACTATTGTAGATAAAATATTCTAAGGAGAGAATCTGAAGAGGAACTATAAAAGTATCTTGTACTGCGTCCTAAGATATGTCAACATGTAATGGCTGATAGAAGAAAATGCATATTCAAGAAGCCAAAAATTTGAGAGCAGTAAATAAAAAGCCATGATTTAATGGAAGCAAAGACAAATGTCTTAGAGAGGGATAGGTGCTTGCCTCTAACAAATACTGAATAAAGTCCAAGATGACAATTTTGTAAAGCACCATTGAGTTTAGAAATGCAGAGGTCTTTTGATGACCTGGGTGAGGAATGTTTCTATTGGGTACAGTAGGCTGCCAAGTATATTCAAGTTGAGTAAATGAAATCACTAAGTAGTAAATATTGTGAAATATTTGGCTCTACAGGGAAGAACAATATGGTAACAGAAACTTAGATGTTTAAATTATATTTGACAATGATTCCTGACAGAATAAGCTTTCATCATTGAAAATATTTGTAATTTAAAAAATCAATTATAACCAACTCCCCTAATTTTGCATATTTTAGAAAAAATATATGTGCTGTAATACTGTATTCTTAAAATAGTCATCACTGAATACTTAAATGACTATACAATATTTTTTGACCTCATAGGCTTTTTAACCATAAGCATAACTTGTATCTGTGCATGTTAGCTGGGCTCGGTGCCTCAGCCTGTAATCCCACACCTTTGGGAGGCTGAGGTGAGTGGATTGCCTGAACCCGTGGGCTCAAGACCCACCTGGGCAACTTGGTGAGACCTCATCTCTACAATAAATCAAAAAATCAGCCGGGCATGGTAGCGCATGCCTGTAATTCCGGCTACTCAGAAGGCTGAGGTGGCAGGATCGCCAGAGCCCAGCAGGGCGAGGCTGCGATGGCCGGGCGCGGCGGCAACTGCAATCCAGTCTGGGTGACAGAGTGAGACTTCAACTCAAAAAAAAAAAAAAAAAGAGAGAGAGTTGTTAACAAGTATCAGCAAAATTATTGTTTTTTTAATGCAAAATAAAATTATCTTTATATTGTTTATATAATAGAGAAACAAAGTAACTTATTTTTAAACATTTTTTAATATAAAATTGTGGAGTACAATTAAGGGTTAGGTATACAAATGTACATCGTTCAGGCACCCTTGTTAATAATGGGTGTCTCCTCGTCCCCAGACAGATATTGACTACTTTTAGTCCCACCTCTCTTCCCCTCTGAGCCCCCCCATAGTTTCCCACCACTGTCAGTCCTTTTATTATAGTATTTTATACATGCTCAGGGTCCACTATATGAGTGAGAACATGTGATACTAAGATCTTTGTTTCTGTGAGAGATCACTCAGTATTACAGACTCTAGTTCCATCCAGGTTACTGTGAAATTCATGATTTTGTTCTTTTTTATGGCTGCAGAGTATTCCATTGTGTATATGTACCACATTTTTTAATCTTGTCCTCTTTTGATGGACAGCATAGTTGGTTCCAGGTTCTTGCTATTGTGAACAATGCTGCGATAAACATATGTGTGTAGGTATCTTTTTCATAGAGTGATTTGAGTTCTTCAGGGTATATTCCCAGTAGGGGGATTGCAGGGTCATATGGGACATTGATATTTAGAGCTTTTAGGCATCGTCATACTGGTTTCCACAGAGGTCGCACTAATTTACACTTTCATCAAGAGTGTAGTAGTGTTCCTTTTTTGCCACAATCTCTCCAGCATCTGTTATTTTTTGAGTTATTGATAATTGCCATTCTGGCTGGAGTTAGGTGGTATCGCAGTGTAGTTTTAATCTACATCTCCTTGATGGTTAGTGAGGTTGAACATGTATCTTTTGGCCACTCGGTTGTCTTCCTTTGCGAAGTGTCTGTTCATATCTTATGCTCACTTTATAATGGGGTTGTTTGGGTTTTTCTTTTCAGCACATTTGAGTTCCTTGTAGATCCAAGATGTGAAGCCTTTTTCAGACCTGGAGTTGGCAAATATTTTTTCCCAGTCTGCGGGCTGTCTCCCTGCTCTCTTAATGGTATCTTTGGCTTTGCAGAAGCTTGTCAGGTAAATGAGGTCCCACTTGTCTATCTTATCTGTTATGGCTCCAGCGTTTCTGGTTTTGTTCAGGAATTGAATGCCAGTTCCAATTTCCATTAGGGTATGTCCTGCATTTTCTAAGTTTCTTATGGTTTGAGGTTTTACATTTAGATCTCTGATCCATTTAGAGTTAATTTTTGTGTATGGGGATGGATAGGGGTCTTGTTTGAGTCTTCTGCATGTGGTCAGTCAGTTTTCCCAGCACCATTTACTAAATAGGTTCTCCTCTCCCCAGTGGTAGGTGGTAGAGGCTTTGTCAAAGATGAGTTGGTTGAGAAATTGAGGTTTTGCTTCTGGAATCTCAATTCTATTCCATTGGTCTATATGCCTGTTCCTGTACCAATACCAAACTGTTTTGATTATTGTAGCTTTATAGTAAAGTCTGAAGACTGGTAATATGACACCTCCTGCTTTTTTTTTTTTTTTTTTTTTGCTGAGGATTGTTCTGGATATACTTGGTCGTTTGTGTTTCCATATGAATTCCTATATTGTTTTTTTCTAGCTATGAGAAGAATGTTGCTGGTAATTTGATGGGTATTGCATTAAATCTGTAGACTGCCTTAGTTAGGTTGGACATCTTCACAATGTTGATTCTTCCAATCCATGGGCATGGGATATTTCCCCACTTGTTTGTGTCATCTTTGATTTCTTTGAGCAGTGTTTCGTAGTTTTCATTGTAAAGGTCTTTCATGTTTCTGGTTAGGAAGATGCCAAGGTATTTCTTTCTTTCTTTCTTTCTTTTTTGTGGCTATTGTAAATGGAATTGTGCTTTTTATTTGGGTTTCTGTTTGTTTATTATTGGTGTAAAGAAATGTGATTGTCTTTTGCACATTTAATTTATACCCTGAGACATTGCCAAAGTCCTTTATGAGTGTAAGGAGGTTTTTGACAGATTCTCTTGGGTTTTCAAGGTACACAATCATGTCATCTGCAAAGAGAGATAACCTGACTTCCTCTTTTCCTATCTGGATACCCCTGATTGCCTTCTCTCCTCCGATTGCTCTAGCCAGGACTTCCAATACTATATTGAACAGGAGGGGAGAAAGTGGGCATCCTTGTCTTGTTCCAGTTTTCAGGGGAAATGGTTCCAATTTTTGTCCATTTAGTAGTATGCTAGCTGTGAGTTTCTTGTAGATTGTTTTTACTATTTTGAGGTATGTTTCACATATGCCTAGATGTTCGAGGGTTTTTACCAAGAAAGAGTGATGGATTTTATCAAAAACTTTTTCTGCATCTAATGATATAATCATGTGGTTTTTGTTTTGACATCTGTTGATGTATTTAATTACATTTATGGTTTTATGAATGTTGAACCAGGCTTGCGTCCCAGGGATGAAGCCCACTTGGTCATGATGGATGATTTTTGAGATGCGTTGTTTAATCCGGTTTGTTAGGATCTTGTTGAACATTTTAGCATCTATGTTCATCAATGATATTGGCCTGTAGTTCTCTTTCTTTGTTGGGTCTTTACCTGGCTTGGGTATCAGTGTGATGTTAGCTTCACAAAATGATCTGGGGAGAGTTCCATCTTTCTCTATTGCTTGGAATACCTTCAGTAGGATTGGTATCAGCTCCTTCTTAAATGTCTTGTAGTATTCTGCTGGAAAGCCTTCTGGTCCAGGGCTTTTATTTGTAGATACTTTTCTTATTACATGGTCAATTTCCTTGTTTGTTATTGGTCTATTTAGGTTCTCAATTTCTTCTTGTTTCAAACTAGGCAGGTTGTGTGATGTCAGAAAGTCCTCCATTTCCTTAAGGTTTTCAAGTTTGTTTCCACACAAGTGTACATAGTAGTCTCTATTTCTTCAGTGTGAGATGTGACTTCATCTTTTGTGTTTCTGATTGTGTTTATTTGGGCTTTTTCTCTCTTTTTCTTGGTCAGTCTAGCTAGGGGACCATCAATCTTGTTTATCCTTTCAATGACCCAGCTTTTTGTTTCACTGATTTTTTTTTAATTATCTTTTTGTCTTCTATGTCCTGGATTAGGGCTTTTATTTTGCTGATCTGGATTCTTCTACTGAAGTTAGTGTTTTGGTGGTCTTGCTTTTCCAGCTTCCTTAGATGACTTGTTAGGCTGTTAATTTGTGATCCTTCCATTTTCTTCACGTGCGTTTGTAGAGATATGAATTCTCCTCTTACTACAGATTTCATGGCGTCCCAGAGATTTTGGTAAGATGTGTCTCAATTTTCATTTGTTTCAGATATCTTTTAATCTCTGTTTTGATTTCATCATTGACCTGGGAGTTGTTTCGCATCATGCTGTTTAGTGTCCATGTCTTTGTGAGTTTTGGAGAGATCTTGTTGGTGTTGATGTTTATTTTTATTCCACTGTGGTCTAAGAAAGTGCATGGTAAAATTTCGATCCTTTTAAATTTGCTTATGCTTGATTTATGGCCAAGTAGTGGTTGATCTTAGAATGCATTCCATGTGGTAATGAGTAGAATGTGTATTCTGTGGTCATTGGATGGAATGTTCAGTAGGTATCAATTAAGTCCATTCGGTCAAGAGTCACATTGAGGGTTCTGGGTCTCATTGCTGATTTTTATTCCTATGGCTGTGAGTGGGATATTGGTAACACCAGCTATGATGGCGTTAGAGTTGATATCTTTTTTGAGTTTCTGTGGAAGCTGCTTTATGAAAGTTGGCACTCCTATGTTGGGTGCATATATTTTTAAGATAGATATTTCTTGTTGATGGATTGAATGTTTTTATCATTATGTAGTGGCCTTCTGTATGTTTTTAAATTTTTAATAGCCTGAAGGGTATTTTCTTTGAAATTAATATCATGACTCCTCCTTGCTTTTGTGTTATGTTCACCTGAAAGTTTGTTTCCCATCCTCTTACTTTGAGTCGTGAGTGTCCTTTCTGGTGAGTTGAGTCTCTTGAAGGCAATAAATTGATGCCTGGTGTTATTTTATCCATTTTGTCATTCTATATCTTTTCAGTCGTGCATTTAGTCTATTCACATTTAGGCTAATTATTGAAATGTAAGAGTTGATCCGTGTCATAAGTTTCTTACAGAGTTGTTATTCCTGTTTGGTTGCTTTCTTTCTTTTGGTTTTGGATTTGGTCATGTGTGTTTTTAATCTTTTGCCTGTACTCTTGTGAAGAACGTTGTTGATCTTTTTTCCTTTTCTTCTGTGTTCAGTACTTTCTTAATTGTTTCTTGGAGAGGTGGTCTCGTGGTAGAGTAGGTTCTTAGGGATTGGGTATCTGGGAAAGATTTCAATTCTTCCTCACTGATGAAACTTAGCTTGGCTGGGTATGTTATTCTTGGTTAAAATTGTTTATCTTTTAGAACTTTGAAGATAGGGCTCCAAGCTCTCCTAGCCTGCAGGGTTTCTGTAGATATATCTGCTGCTATTCTAATTGGCCTTCCCTGGCAGTTAGTCTGACCTTTTTCTTTTGCTGCCTTTAGGTTTTTTCTTTTAGAGCTACTTTGTTTAGGCAAATTATTATGTTTCTGGGAGTTGGTCTTCTCATTTGTTGTCTTGCAGGGGTTGTCTGAATCTCTTGTATTTGAGTTTTCGTATCACTGATGAAATGAGGGAAGTTTTCTTGAATGATTTCATGAAATGTTTGTTCCAGTGTGGCCTCTGACTCTCTCTGCTTCAGGAAGGCCAATTACTCTTACATTGAGTTTCTTGAAGTAATCATTCATCTCTTGAATGTTTTGTTCTGTCTTTTTAAGCTTCTTTTCTATTTTTGACATTTGGGTTAGTTCTGTGTTTTGGTCTTCAAGTTCTGAGATAGTTTCTTCTACTTGGCTAATTCTGCTTTCCATGCTTATTAGTTTGTTATTTATTCCCATCACGGTATTCTTTACTGCTGTTATTTCTGTCATCAGCTCCTTCCTATTTTCCTCTTGTCTTACCTCAATTTTTTTTTATTTGAGTGGGAGTCTCACTCTGTCACCCAGACTGGAGTGCAGTGGCCACTCCCGGCCACCACAGCCTCGATCTGCTAGGCTCCAGCGATCCTTCCACCTGAGCCTTCCAAGCAGCTGGAACTACAGGTGCATGCTAACATGCCCAGCTAATTTTTGATTTATTGTAGAGATGAGGTCTCATCAAGTTGCCCAGGTGGGTCTCGAACCCGCGGACTCAGGCAATTCACTCACCTCAGCCTCCCAAAGACACAGGATTATAGGCTGAGCCCCTGAGCCCGGCTTCAATTTTTTTTATTCTCTCTATTAATGTCTTGATGTCTGGGTTTGTTGCATGTGACCAGTCATTCTGGGCTCTCTTCATTGTTTGTGTTCCCAAGTCTGTTTTCTCAGTGTCTGGCCTTCCGGTGGTCTGTGTGAGACCTATATTCTTCCTTTGGTTTTTCTTCATTTGTGCAGGTTTTTCCTCCCTACTTTTTCCTTCCCTCCACTTTGCTGTCTTCTTTAATTCTGTTATTCAGGCATGGAGGGATTGCTTTTATTTCTTTGTGTTCAATCTCCTATTCTTCCTAATATATTTCCTCTTACTTTGTTCAGTTATGGAGTTGGACTGTAGGTTGAGGGCAGTCCTTTTTCCAGTTTTGAGATTTAATTAAGGGGGGAGCTGTGATTCAAAATTTCTGTAGATCCCAGTATCCACCAACAGGTGTATGGATAGTAAGAAATCCACTTCCCACTGTCTTGGAGTCTGTCCATGCAGTGGGGTTGTAGGTTTACTCCCTTGGATCCCCAGCAGGTGTTGCTATCTCACCATTCCAGTAGCCCTTTATCTGCAGCTGCTGAAGCCTGCATTTCAGAAGAGAGGGAGCCGGTGATGGTGTCCATGCCAGCAACGGCCACCTCCCCATACACGGGGTGAGCTCCACAGGCCTGGCTCCAGGTGAGGGGCGTGGTGTGGCAGTGGCAGTGGCAGCAGCAGCCGGACAGCGGCCATCTCAGAAGATCCTGTTTGTGGGAGCTTCACGATCCGAAGTCATGGGTTGCCTCAGGCATGGGCGGGCAATGACCACAGCGGCAGCATCCACAGCTGTGGCAGCGGCCCAGACCGCTGTGATGTCTGAGCAGTGGCGGCAGTGATGACTGAGTTCCCTGTGAAGAGCAGGCTGCCGAAGATGGGAGTTGCCACCCATGGGACAGAGCTAATGTCTTTATGAGTGTTCTCTTTCACAGAGGGTCTCACAGACCATGCTGCCTCATCGCCATCTTGCCAGAAGAGCCAAATTAACTTTTAGAAAAACTAAGATCTATAAAAAGATAGGGTGTTTTAAAACCAGTTTTATAAATACAGCTAGTGCCACGAAATAAATGCTTTTTCCCCTTCACCTCCAATAGATGAACTTTTATGGGAAGTTTATAATTGGTTTTTCTTGTTGCCAGAAATGGACTAAAAGATTTAGTATTGTTGATCTGGAAGTATACAAAAGTATTTTCTCGCCTTAGTTTTGAGGACCACATCTGCTTTAGTGTGATTTTTATATATAATAGTTCAAATTCTCCTCATGCCACTTTTGAGTTAATCTGTAATCTGATTCTTCATTCCATAATCACTATTTTGTTCTTTATTTTTATTGTCTTTCAAATTGCATTTGATCTGTCCTTCCTCTCCTCTCTTCTTGACATCATGTTCTATAAAAATAACTCTATAAACATAATTCATCACCATTACTTCCCAATCATTGTGTTTTTTTGTTTAGTTTTAATTGGAAAGTAAAAAGGAAAGAATATCCCATAATTGATTATTATGCTATAAAGACTTTTCTGTTTTAAACTGTGTTGTTTAAAATATCTAGAATCTTAAGACAAAATAACTAGACGTACTTCTATATAAATCATTGTATCAGAGATTGAGAGCACCACAGTCACAATTAGAAGAATCATTAGTCTTGCATTTGTCAAGAAAAGAACTCCATAGTTCTATTCAATAACTAATTTATATGATTAAGTATAGCTACCATTAGAAAGTTCTTCCATATTTGGATGTCATATAATTTCTTCAGCAGTTTTGTTTTATGTTTATATTCTATCTCAAATTCAGAAATAGAAGCATTAGTCATTTGATAATTTTTATATTTATTCATGTTTGAAATCTTAATTACACATTTTCTAGCAATTCCTCCTCCATTTCACTTGCTCCTAACAAATTTAACAACTTTTCAGTATGTCTACTCTTACGTCTTTTTTTTTTTTTTTTTTTTTTTGAGTTGGAGTCTCACTCGGTTGCCCAAACTGGAGTGCAGTGGCCGCTTCCGGCCACCGCGCCTCGACCTTCTGGGCTCCGGCGATCCTTCCGCCTCAGCCTTCCAAGTAGCCGGAATTACAGGCATGCGCTACCGTGCCCGTCTGATTTTTTGATTTATTGTAGAGATGAGGTCTCGCTGCCCAGGCGGGTCTCGAACCCGCGGGCTCAGGCAATCCACTCACCTCAGCCTCCCAAAGGCGCGGGATTACAGGCTGAGCCACCGAGCCCGGCCTTACGTCTTTTTTTTATCTCCTAAATTAATCATATCATAGTTCTCTAAATATATATGTTTTTGTGTGTGTTGGTGTGTCAAGAAAATCTTTTGAGATACTAGTGTTTATTCTTCTCTTTTATTTTCCTCCTTCTCTTTAATAATTGTGTATATCTTCTGTACATTCTTCCTTAATTGGTAGCGATATCTTTTAGGGTTGAAGATATTAACTTTATAGTCCTGACTTGTTTTCTTTGAAGGTTGAGTATTTTGTTTGAGTTTTTCCATGAATGAAAAAGAGAGCAAATCAAGTGCTGTCAGTATCAGCCTGAAAAAGAGGAAAAGTTCTGAAGGCTAGGGAGTAGATGAAGTCATGATAGTATGAGTAAGAGACAGATAGTGATATAAATGACTGTTTTTACTTTGTTCCACAGAGATTTAGGCATCTAGGGTTAGAAACCAACAGAAATGAAAATATCTACCTTGTGACCTAGGCACCAGAATTTTTGTCTTGAGAAACATACCCTTTCCCTGTATATACAAAAAAAAAAACCATTGCCAAATCTCAAGGAGCCATGGATGACTGGGATATTAAGCTGCCCAGGGGGCACTACTGAGCACCCAGATGTGAGAACCTCACTGAATGTACTGAATGCCTCAATAATGACAGATTGAACTTTACATCAGTAATGAGTAAGGAAGGATTTAATGTAATTAATTAAAAAGGTAAAGTTTTATCTACTATCCGTATAATACTCTTCAAAGGAAGTAATATAATAGCTGATAATATAATATTGATAAAATAACTATGAGTTCTCTTCCCTCATTTCACAGATATCAGTAAGTCTACCTTCCTTCTGTTTTTATGTGCACCAAGATTGTTTCTGTGTTAGGTCTTTTACCAGTTGTCCCCTTAGTCTGAATAACATGGTTTACTCCTTGTCATTCAAGTATGTTTCGGTTGACACCCCACTTCATCAGTGAAACCTTTATTAAAAGTCAAATTTGTATTATGCTTCCTATGCAAAGTCACTCTTTGTTATTTTTATAGCACTTACTCTGAATGAATTTATCTTGTTAATTATTGATGTGCTTTTTTTATTGTTTAAATCACCCACCAGGAAGTAAATCCCATAAGCTCAGAAGCTTTGCCTGCTGTTCCTACTTAAATAACCAATAACTCAGTCAGGCCTCCATACATATTTGTTTAAGAGATGGATACTAGTGTATCTGTATAATAGCAAATTCCATAAATTTATTCATTTTTTATTTCTTTCCTTTTCATCTTTTATTTCAGGTTATATAATTTTTTTAGATTCTATAGCACATGATGGGTTTCTATAGTCACTGAGTAGTCCATTCCTAGGCTTATTTTTATTAAAAGGACCTTAAAAGGCAGAAAACCATCTCATTTTTTCCATATAAATTAATATAAATTATATCAGGATTCTTAAACTCTATATTTTATTATTCGCGATGCAGATTTAGTGAAAGACTGATTAAGACAAAAAGAACAGAAGGTTTATTAAGATTTTAAAGGAAACATCAACAAATTTTGTGCAGTTTTCCAAGGCAAGATGCTATTTACAGGAGTTAATGAACTAGAGGTATGTAATTCTGAGAAACAGATACAATTAAGCTAAGTATTGATTTACCCATTAGAATATAATTAATCATTTATGCTGTAAACAACATGAGAATAAGGTTGTTAATCAAGAATTTTGTTTCACTCTTTAGTTTTAGATTGCAAGGTTAAATTTGGTGGGTTTTTTTTTTTTCAGGTTTAATATTATTGTAGATAAAACTTTTAGTTCTGGAATAAGCGATGCCTAAATAACAAGAATTCCTGCAAACAATATGAAGAATGCTGCAACATAAAATAATCACTAATGAAAAACAGAAGTGATATGTAACAAGAAATCATATTTAATAGCAATTACTATTAATTTTGTTTGCAGTCTCAATAAATGAGAGATAATGTGGCTTCAGTGAATTTTCTCTACCTTGACAACTGTTGAAAGTAAAACATTTCATAATCTTCAACTTTTGGTGTTAGATAAATTTTACTACAGCTCCTGTCTTCTTAGGGTAGAAAAAACAGAAAAAGTATTTAGTCTTGTCATAAGTATCCAGACTGTCATCCTTTCAAGTAATATAACCTTCAAACTTTTAAAAAACATATCTTAAGGTAGTTATACATTTTCCATTGCCACTAAACAGTTACATAGGCACACACATACGACAAACACTTTTGTGTGTGTGATTCAGATAAAATTTCAGAGAACAATACTTGTCCTCACAATATGAGACATAATTTTTAAAAGTCTATGCTATGTTAAAATGTCTAGGGGCATAATATGAAGTTTGAAAAGGTCTATTTTAAATTAAAGGAGGGTTTTGTTTTATGTGTAGATCTGAGTAGGTGTTTGTGCACATATGGATTTGTATAGAATTCTCTTGACATTGGGAGGCCTTTGTTTTCTTTCATAGTATAAGACTTGTATGGAAAAGAGAATGTAATCAGCACTAATGTCACTTGGTGTTAATAATGAATGAACTAAAAGGAGAATGGAGGATAAAGAAAAAAAGAGAAAACATTTGGAAGTCAAAGTAGAGAATTAAAGTGCAATTGCAGTAGCTAGGCAACTAGGAAAGAGTACATCCATGAAATAATTAGATATAAGCCCTTCAAAAAATGGTTTGACTCTAGGGAGCAATCAGTGGGGGTTGTGTCTCCACATAGATACTAAATGAACCTCAGAATAAATAAATTTAAGATTCAAAAGTTGTTAAAAGCCGGGCTCGGTGGCTCAGCCTGTAATCCCGCGCCTTTGGGAGGCTGAGGTGAGTGGATTGCCTGAGCCCGCGGGTTCGAGACCCGCCTGGGCAACGAGACCTCATCTCCACAATAAATCAAAAAATCAGCCGGGCGTGGTAGCGCATGCCTGTAATTCCAGCTACTTGGAAGGCTGAGGAGGAAGGATCGCCGGAGCCCAGTAGGTCGAGGTTGCGGTGGCCGGAAGCGGCCACTGCACTCCAGTCTGGGCGACAGAGTGAGACTCCAACTCAAAAAAAAAAAAAAAAGTTGTTAAAATTTTATCATCTGCTAAAATAATTCAAATTTATCTTATTCTGAAACGTGAAAATGTTGAACATGAAAATCAACGATGGAAGATAATTCAGGTAAAAATCTAATTCTTAAAATGGAAGGTGCTATCCATATAATAATGGGCAATATGATCTACAGGATAAAATATACATCTATCAAGAAGTTCCATTCATACTAATTTTTGTTTCTATTTTTTAGAGATGACACTTCACTGTGTTCCTCAGGAGGTTCTCAAATTCCGTATCTCAACTTATCTTCTTGCCTCAGTCTCCCAAGTAATAGAAAATACAGGCATAGGCTGCTGCTCCCAGCTTTATTCATTACTATCAGTGGAACCTAAAAAGTTTTAATACTCTCTTCTTCATTGCCTTGTTAGGAAATCTGACAATGCTGAAAGTTCTACGATCACAGAAAATTTCATAATGTTGAAACACCAGTTTGCTATTTGTGAGGAGCGACACACTCATACTTTACCCCTGGTTCTGATCTTAGGATGTTGTCTTAATGTTGGAGAAAAGAACTGACCCTGTCCTCATATTTTAACTTCTAATTTTTTGTCCTTAGAATACAGAGATAATAAAAATTAACTGATATCATTTAACAAAAATTATATTAGACGGTTTTGATGGGCTAATTGACATCTCTTAAATCTTGGGATTCATGCAATATATCCAACCAAAAATCCTAAAATCTTAGCAAAGAATTTATTGCATTCTTAAGTAAGATAAAGTCTAAACCTCTCCCCCAGAATATACCATATTATAAAACCTATTATAATTACCTAAGTGTTTATAACATCAGATGTTGGGTAATTAAAAAAAATCTTAATTATTCTTAGGCCTCAGAAAGAGGATATAAGTTTTAATGAAATTAAAATAGTATTGTTTTATTTCTAAATAATTCATTTTTATTATAGCACAGCCTTAATTCATTACACATAATCTGTGGAAATTCAATTCAAGAAAAGAGGTGGAAAAGACATCAGATGAAACACAAATAGCAAAACCATTATAATTTTTATAACCAAAATTGTCTTTCTCTTTACCAATTATAAAAAGAGAAAGACAATTAAATACTGTTGCCTATGTACATATATCTTTTACACACACACACACACACACACACACACACACACATACACATCCATTTCTTTTTTTTTTTTTTTTTTTGAGTTGGAGTCTCACTCTGTCGCCCAGACTGGAGTGCAGTGGCCGCTTCCGGCCACTGCAGCCTCGACCTGCTGGGCTCCGGCGATCCTTCCGCCTCAGCCTTCCAAGTAGCCGGAATTACAGGCATGCACTACCATGCCCAGCTGATTTTTTGATTTATTGTAGAGATGAGGTCTCGCTGCCCAGGCGGGTCTCGAACCCGCGGGCTCAGGCAATCCACTCACCTCAGCCTCCCAAAGGCGCGGGATTACAGGCTGAGCCACCGAGCCCGGCCACATCCATTTCTTAAAGACATTTGGTTTATATTAGGATTGTGTGATAAAGATAATAATCTTTTAAATGCCATTATAATAATATTAATAATTGAACTGGTATAAATTTTATTTTCATAAACTGAAAATAAAGATACAAATAAATGTCTAAGAACTCACAGAGATAATTAAGCTTACTGTATTTAAAGAATAAAAACATATATGTAGTTTATACTTTCTATACATAGTTTTTAAAATATTGTCATAAAAAATCAGTTGTATTAAGAATTATTGTATCAGGCAACTGATTTGCAGATGCTGGGATGTTGCTTTTGACTTCTAAAGTAAATGCCCTAAAATCACAAATGCACTTGTTCTTATGCCTTTGTAAAAATAAAATTCCTTGTACGTACTTCTACATAATTAGGAATGACAAAGAGTAAGATGAAGCCAGGTTGTGTCAATGAAAAATTCTTATGAGTAAAGAAGAAATAGTTTTTCCTCTTTAAACTACATAGTTTTAAATATTGAAGAGACTCAACATCTGTGGATTCTCATTGGGAAGTGGTGTCATGTTTAATCATCTGGATTTAAAACTTTGCTTCTTTCAAGTGAATGCAAATTTTAATGACATCAAAATTATATACAAAGGTCCAGTTAGATTTCAGATGGAAAAGTATCTGAGAAAATTTTTCTATTTTCAGGATAGCTATAAAGGGGAAACATCTTTTGTAATTGCTGTTAAGTTATAAGGTCAGACTTTTTAATTTTGTTGAATGGGGGCAGGTTGATATTTTCATAACATTAATGTAAAATTTGGTAGGGCTTGGTGGCCTATAATCCCAGCACTTTGGTAAACCGAGGTGATTTAATTCCCTGAGTCCGCGGGTTCTAGACCAGCCCAGGCAACTTGGTGAGACCTCATCTCTACAATACATAAAAAAAATTATCTGGGCATGGTAGCGTGCACCTGTAGTTCCGGCTACTTGGAAGGCCGAGGAGAAAGAATTGCAGGAGCCCAGCTGGTCAACGCTGGGGTGGCTGTGAGTGTGCCACTACACTCCAGCCTGAGTGACAGAGTGAGACTCCCATAAAAAAAGGTAAAATTTATTTTATTTAGTAACAAAAAATAAGTTATTTTCAATGTAGATTCATTTCTGTATTACCAATCTCTTTCTTTCTTTACTAGACTATTCCCAGCACATTCCAGCATGCCCTTGTTACAGGGTGTCTTAAGAAGCTGTGTCTCACTTCTTGCTATTTCTTCACAGTAAAACTAGTTATATGCATTGTGTGTGTTGTCAATTACCAATTTTTTACTACTGGTGCATTCTTCAGCCACTCAAATTCAATGTCAGTCTTACAGTTGTGTCCACTTTGTCAAATACAGGGGTTACATCTGGGAATAAAGCATAAATCCTGTAAAAAGAGAAATCTCCTTATTTCTACAATATTTTCTAATACTTTCTTTCTTTTCTTTTTTTTTTTTTTTTTTGAGTTGGAGTCTCACTCTGTCGTCCAGACTGAAGTGCAGTGACTGCTCCCAGCCACCGCAGCCTCGACCTGCTGGGCTCCAGCGATCCTTCTGCCTCAGCCTTCCAAGTAGCTGGAACTACAGGCGTGTGCTACCATGCCCAGCTTATTTTTTGATTTATTGTAGAGATGAGGCCTCACCAAGTTGCCCAGGCGGGTCTCGAACCTGCGGGCTCAGGCAATCCACTCACCTCAGCCTCCCAAAGGTGCGGGATTACAAGCTGAGCATATACTTTCTTAAGTTAGTGGACAGAGTGTTTCATATTTCATCACAGTGGATATAGACAAACAGCAGTTCATCATTTGTGGCTCATTGTAGATCTTTCAGTTTCAGTTATGTTATTGCTTTACATGCAAGTTCACAAGTTTTATGCTCTGTATCTGATCAAATTTGGCTATAAGCAACTCAGCTTCAGCTGTTTGTTTACCCTTCTGACTCTTAGGTCTCTATTTGATTATTTAACCTGGGAATTCTTTGACTTCTTGCATTTGCCTCATCTACCTGTATATTTAATCTGTCCTCAAGTCCTTTCAATTCTGTCTCCAAATAAAACTATTGTCTATCTGCTTTTCTTTATGTTCAATGTCTCCACACCATGCTGAGCCACTATAATTTCTCTGTTAGAATACTAATCAATGGTACCATACTGGAAATTCTGCTATTCCAACTTCCAAACTTAATCCTTTTCAACCAATTTTGTATGCAAATATTATCTTTTAACATTCAAAATAAGATTATGTGATTAGTCTGTGAGACCTGTCAGGAAGGAAGGAAGGAAGGCAGAGCAAATGAAAGACCCCAAAACGTATAGGATAATCTATTATTTTTTATTATCTACATAATTGTTTCATTTTTTAATACTGTATTCTCATGCATAAGAAACTTTCCTGATGGCAGGTCTGATTTTGATCAGTGAAATTTTTGCTTAAGAAAATGGAGCGCAGCCGGGCTCGGTGGCTCAGCCTGTAATCCCGCGCCTTTGGGAGGCTGAGGTGAGTGGATTGCCTGAGCCCGCGGTTCGAGACCCGCCTGGGCAGCGAGACCTCATCCCTACAATAAATCAAAAATCATCCGGGCATGGTAGCGCACGCCTGTAATTCTGGCTACTTGGAAGGCTGAGGCGGAAGGATCGCCGGAGCCCAGCAGGTCGAGGCTGCGGCACTGCATTCCAGTCTGAGTGACAGAGTGAGACTCCAACTCAAAAAAAAAAAAAAAAAGAAAAAGAAAATGGAGGGCAACCCCTTTGGGTCCCCTCCTACTGTGGGAACTTCTCTGTCTTCTCAATATATCCTGCTTACTAAAAAAAAAAAAAAAAAAAAAAAAAAAAAAAAAATGAAATAGAAAGAAAAACCAAAAAAGAAAATGGCTGTTTTCATACTGACCAAATAGTAGACTGCTGGAGAGGCATTTTTTTTTTTTTTTTTCCCTCCAGGAAGGGAAGATAAGTAAGAAGTTAGCACAGGATTGGTAAAATAATAAATTATCCAACAGCATGCTTTCTTTAGTTGTTTTTCAGTTAGAATAGTTCTAAATATGACATGGTACTGTAAGTTTGTAAAAAAACATCTGTTTTATTTTCGCCTCTGCTAATGAACATGTTATGTGATTTTAGACACACTTGCTTAACTATCCAATCTAATGTCTGCCTTTTATCCCTAATAGATATGTTGGGAAGGTCAAATTTATGTCATAGCAACTCTGTTTTAAAATAAAAAATGCCTGATGTCTGCAAGACATTAGTAACATTGTGATAAAAGAAGCACAAAATAGAAAAACAGAAAATCCACCTTCTGATCAACCGTGGTTTAATTAGGTCTGTAACCCTGTGTGCATAAAATTAGCAATTATTTGCAGGGCCACGCTAGTCCTAAATTTTAATTTTTATCTGTTTAATTTTTATTTACTTATTAGAGTAAAAATGTTTGGTTATGTATAGTTTATATGCCAAGCTTTTTTTCTTTTTTCAATGACCGTCAATTCTAAGGCAGAAAAAAGAACTATTCCTCACTAATTATATCTATCTACTCAATAAGTGAACTAATATATTTATATGAATCCAATTACCATTGTTACATTATATTAATGCTGTTGAAGACAAATTATACCCATTCATTGATAATAACATTTTTGTGCAAGGAATAAGCATTCTTTAAAAGAGAATGACCAATAATATTGATTAAACAACACAGCCACAAATACTCATCCATGCTGAGCATGCATTCAGTACAGAGTGTCTTTTCAAATCATGTTCAATAGCACTTAAAATACCAGATAAATGAATGTAAATTGAGAATTCAATGCAAGAAATAGAAACTTAGAAAACATTTTATGAAGCTTTATTATTTCACAGATGATTATTGCTAGGAATTAGATTCGTTTGTTTTTTTTTTTCTTTTTAAATTTCATTCAGGAAGTTTTGAGTTGCTGTAATAGTTTGGAGCAGGCAACTGGAACTACCTAATGTTCTTTGGTAAATTACTATGAGTATACTAAAACAACACAATTATTCCCAAGGGCTTTATTTTCCTTACTATTTAACATTCAGATAGAATCATTTGTCATTCACCTGACTGGAGGCCAATTCAGTTTAACACTGAAAAGATAGGGAAGATTTGAATTTTTCCAGGAATCTTGAGCAACTGACTAGTGTGGAAACAGATTTGAACATGAACATCATGTTGTTATCTCAAAACTTTTAATTTGCAGTGATGGTTTGTATAAACACATACTATATATTACCTAATTTAAAAATATATTTGTACAAAGAACACTGGTTGGAAATTGAAAAAGTGTTTAAATGATTGGTAACCAGTTTTGATTGGATTTCTTTTTCATTTAATTTTTTTTTTTAATTTTAAAGATGTGGGGCACAATTCAGGGTTAGGTATACAAATGTTCATTATGCAGGTACCCTTGTTGATGAGGTGTGCTCCTCCCTCCCCTGGCAGTTTCCCTTAACTGCCAATTCCACACCCTCTCCCTTGGCAATTTCCCACTGTTGCCAATCCCTTTCTTATAGTATTATAAGTGTCAAGGTCCACTTATGAGTGAGAACATATGATATTCTGTTCTTTGTTTCTGTGATAGATCACTGAGTGTTATAGACTCTAAATCCATCCACGTTGCTGCGAATTCCAAATGTTTGTCATTCTTTACGGTTGCATAATATTCCATTGTGTATATGTACCATATTTTTTTAATCCAGTCCAGCTTCGATGGGCAGCATGGTTGGTTCCATTTTGCTATTGTGAATAGAGCTGCAAGAAACATATGGGTGCAGGTATCTTTTTTGTAGAATGATTTGAGTTACTATGGGTATATCCCCAGTAAGGAGATTTTTGGATCATATAGAAGGTCAATTTCTAGTTATTTCAAAAATCACAACATTGTCTTCCAAAGAGGTTGCACTAGTTTTCATTCCCACCAGCAATGTAGAAGCATTCTTATTTCAAAGTTAAGAATGATAGCTAGGTGGTTAGACAGATAAATAAACAGATAAGCCTGATAATTCATGCTTTGCAGTCCATGTATCAAATCATCTTACCAGACAGTTCTTGAACTGTAAAATTCTTAGAACAGATCTTCTAGATCCAGAAATCTGTTTAATACCCTTTAAACATTAGTTTTTGAAATGTGTGTGTCATTAGAAAGAAATCATTTCTCACTGAAATATATTTTGGTAATATTAATATAAATAATGTTACACATATATAAATTTAAGAATTTATTAGAGCCTTTAGTAAGCTAAATTTATAATACATTTCTAAAAAATGATATGGCCTGCATATCTTTCCTAAGTTTCTAATTAAATAAGTACTTAGGTCTTATAAAAGCTTTTGAATATGTCTTTATGGTTCTGGTTTATTTAGACCATTTACGTAAAAACATTAAGCATCTTATAAAAATTTTTTCCAAGTGTGTTAAGATGGCCAGTAACCCTATGTGATAACATATAGATATTTGAAGAAGTGAATATGAACTCTACCTATTCTTAACTATTTTGTGGAAAGCTTAGTTAATTTAGACTCAGTTTCTTTGTACAGAAAATATACATGAACATATCTTTCTTGGAAACTTCTGTGAGTATGTAATTAAATAATCTATGTAATAAGAACAAAAAAACTAGAAATATGCACTGCATGGTTATTATAGGAGTTTGAATTTTTTAATTATATATTTTAAATAATAATTGTGTAATTATATATATTTATAGGAGCATAGTGATGTTTTATACAAATAATATATAGTGATCAGATCAGATCTGATCAGGGTAATTAGCATATTCACCATCTCAAACATTTATCCTTTTTTTGTCTTGGGAGCATTCAATATCCTTCTTGTAGCTATTTGAAATTATATATATTATTGTTAACTATAGTCCTCCTAAAATGGTATAGAATTTTGATTCCATTGATGCCTCTACCGAATCAACTTATTACTGAAACACTCATCTTCCTTCATCACAATGATGTGGTTTTAGAGTTTCAAGCTTAGATTTCTATTTAACTCCATCTCTTGGAATAACTGCATTTTCCAAAGGACTTCTTGATACGTACCAGTTCAAGTTGATATCCTTTATCTTTAAAAATGGGTTTTTCTTCTATCTGACCCATTTCTCACTCAGTTTTTCCCATGTATGCCCAAAGTTTGGCTCCATCCTGATTCCAACCTCCAGTACAACTTCATATACAGAGATTGTTTTAAATAACTATATCCTTGGACATAGATGTGTTTATATGTGTTTACAATGTACTTTCAAATAAGTAAATGATCAAATACAATACTAGTTACTTAAATATCTTTTTGGATTAAACAAAAATAAATAATAAATAACTGAAAATACTTTAATTAATGGATTTCCAAATATGGAATGAAGATAGGGTAGTTTTAAATGACTTGGCAGGATAAGCAACATCATGACGTATTGAGAAACAGGGATGTCTATTGATTTGACTTCATAGAAACTGAGAGGTTGAGAAATCGGAGGTTTCAGGTGCTGTAAAATGAGAAGATGTAAGAAATGGAAAACAAAGTGTGATTTAAAAGTCTATATTTGAAATTGCTAATCTAAACCTTGTTCCACCACCACACAAAACAAGCACACAGTAAGGAAAAGCACACTACATCTTGAAGTTTAGCATTTAACCCTAGTGATTGAGTTTCTTTCTTAAAGTCGAACCAAATCTCCCAGTTAGAATTGTTGCTACATGTCTTGTGGTTTTAGATTATATGACTTATTTGATTCTGGAAAGTTAAAAATGAGAGATGATTTTACAGTAGTTCCTATATTTAATCAAGGTTCTTGAAGTAGAAAACACTGAATTTGGGAAAAATAAAATGTGAAGAGAAAAATAGATGAGAATTTCTAAATCTTGCTGAAATATTTAGATTCACGAGGCACAAAAAGTCTCAGACTGAATAAGTATAAATGCATCACTACCTAGAAACATCATAGCAAACTAGAAAACAAGTAAGTTTCAACACACCAGAAGATATGTATTTTTCTATTACTGAATAATGGATTAACAGCTGGTTTTTCAGTAGTCCAGGTGGGAGCCAAAAGAAACATGATGGCAAAAATATTCAAAACATTAATTAAAATAACTGTTAATTTAGAATTGTATGTACAAGTACATAATCAAGTTAATGATGAGACAGACTCAAGACTGTTTCAGACAAAAAAAAACTTTCAAAGAAGGAAAGATAGGAACTTTAAAAACAAGGCTAAATAAAATTGGCAAAAACGAACAAAAAGACTAAATTCATAAGTTTACTAATAGTCACAATAAATGCCAGTTTGGGGATGTTTTCAAAAGACTTTCATAAACCTAATGACACAATTTGCAAACTATTGCTTGGACAGTGACATTTGTGCAAATATTAAAAGCAGCCTTCCTTATCTACACTAATATCAGACAATAAACTTTAAAAACATGAATGCATACATAATGCCTCTTGAAAATATTGTACTTAAGTCTTTGCCACAATAATATGAAAATAAACAAATGAGAGGGAAATTTTAAAAAATGAAAAACTACATAATATAATTATAAATAACTTGGGAACTTGAGTTAGAAAATTTAATTCTTACTCTGTTATTTATCAGCTATGTGACATTGAGCAAATTACTTAATCTCTCTGTATCTTCTAAATCCAATTATGAAGTGACAACCCTAATATGAAGTAATCAACTGTCTCATTATCTTTCACTGAGAAGTTTCCTGGAATATGAGGCTTTTAGTGCTAAGATTACGATAGTCCTGGAAAAACTGGGGAAGTTGGTCACCCTAACTGAAGAACAAATAATTTAAAACATCTGAAGATACATGACATGTCTTTTAACAGAGTAGCTATTATTATCACAAACAACAATGAAAACATGTGATCATATTTTCATTTATATATTTACCTATTCATTCACCAAGTGCTTATTTTAAAATATGATTCCCTATATCCCAATGTGGTAAAATGGGAGAGGAAAATAAATAATAGGATTCTTAGTCAATTGTTTCTGCTGTTGTCTGTATTGAAGAATAATGAGCTTTGTGGAGGAAGGGAGTTGGCAACTCTGTGTGTATTGGTATTTGGAGTAAGAAATTGTTCAGAGAGAAAAAAGTCTTTATATAAAATAAAACAGTTGAACAATAACTAGGCTTTAGATAGTTGGATTGGATGAGGAAGTTTCTAGAAAGAGGAAGTAGTTAGAACAGTCATACTTTTGCACAAGATTCTAGCTTCCTTGGTATTGTAATTCCAATTCTCTTGAACCAAGAAACTAACAAACAAAAAAGCTATTTCACAAAATTATCTTGCATTATACTCATTATGTAGACCTGACCCAAATACATATTTACCAAGTGAATTTTTTTGTGCATTTTTTTAATGGAATTTTTCAGTTACTCAGAATTCATAAAATCAGAGAAAGAGTTTTAGTTTTTATTCTCTAATAATATCTTTGGTCAAGTAAAAGGCCAAAGCAAGAAAAATTGCAGTAGATGCAAGCACAGAATTGGCAAAATGATTTAAAAAATCATTAATTTCACTAAAGTTAATGTGTCAGTTCCAAGGTTGTTGAGTATCTGAACACTAAAGATTTGAATAATATATTTAATATTATTCTAGGACTATCCTGATATTTATTTCTATATCAGGACTATCTTAATTTTAGCAGTAGTATTAGTGCTAGATACCTGAAAACACAGCAATAAAATATAAGAGGAAGCCGGGCTCGGTGGCTCAGCCTGTAATCCCACGCCTTTGGGAGGCTGAGGTGAGTAGATTGCCTGAACCCGCGGGTTCGAGACCCGCCTGGGCAGCGAGACCTCATCTCTACAATAAATCCAAAAATCAGCCGGGCGTGGTAGCGCATGCCTGTAATTCCAGCTACTTGGAAGGCTGAGGCGGAAGGATCTCCGGAGCCCTGCAGGTCGAGGCTGCAGTGGCCGGGAGCGGCCACTGCACTCCAGCCTGGGCGACAGAGTGAGACTCCAACTCAAAAAAAAAAAAAGTATATATATATATATATATATATATATATATAAGAGGAATGCAATTTTACCAAGATATATTCCAAAACGTATTTAACCGATAAGGGGTTGGAAGTCAAAACATAATACTTTATGTTCTTTTCCCAATAATACAGGTAGCTAACTCTACGTCTAATGAAGTATGACAATTAAGTTTGCAAAATCATCCTAGAAAAAGCGCTACACATCTCATTGTTGAATATAATTATGATCACCTACAAAATACTGCTTGGGGAAACTATGTGCCAACACCAGTGCCTAGTCCACTCATCAAAAAAAGTTTTGGAATGACCATGAGAGCTGTTGTCACATTATCCATGGTGTCCTGAGTGTCATAAAAATGTCTTCTTTTCAAGATTTCCTTTATCTTCAGGTAAACAAAAAAGTCACTGGGCAACCAGATCAGGTGATTATGGAGGGTATTCCAATACAGTTATTTGTTTACTGACTAAAAATCCCTCACAGACAGTGCTGTGTGAGCTGATGCATTATTGTGATACACGAGATCCTTCAGGACCATTTTTGAACACACATTTCTGATGCCAAGATTTTCAGTTAAGATCTTCCTAACTGCTTTTCTAACCATGTTTATTTGGTCTGCTATGCTTTTCACAGTCAGCCAATGATTGTGGCACACAATTTGATGAGTTTTGGCAATGTTTTCAGCAGTTCTGCTCCTTACTGGCTGTTGTGACTTCTCTTTATCAGTGACTCCTTGTCACCCCTCAGAAAGCATTTAATCCATTTGTACACTGCCATTTTCTTCATTGCATTATCCCTATAAACTTGGACTAACATGTCTCTTCCCCTAACATTTCACTTCTACTCTTGCCAAGTTAAACAAAAAATTTAATGTTTGTTGCTCTAATTCAAGCTCTGATACTATTATGACAGCACACAAAAATACAAAACAAGAATGAATGCCATTCAACAAGACACCACCAAAAATGCACACAAACACAACTATGAGACAGCGATATACCAAAGTTATAAAACCCTCACCAAGTTGTTTGTACAATGCTGTCAACGTAAGCATACAGACGCAAGTATGCGAACTTAATTGTCAGATCTCATATTTGTAACATGCTTGTGCAAATTACTTAGCCTCTTCTATAATTAATTTTCACTGTAAATTAGAAATATCAAATATATCTCAATATTTTTGTGAAGGTCAAAAGAATAACACGTGAAACATAGGTACAAACAATAAAGTGATGTGCAGAAATTTCCTTTAACTAGATCAATATTTTTCCATGGCTCCTACGTTTAATATTTGCTAGAGGTGACTCAAAAGGGATAAAGAGTAAAATTCAGTTTTCTTCCATTATTAACGCTCTGTTCTTTTTTTATACAATGACAGTTGATTCTTAGTTTTTTATAGGGCTTTTTGGTATACATTTTAAAACAAATTTTCAAAATCTATGGTCTATATAACTCTATAGTATATGCTAATAAAAATCAGATGCATATATTTATTATTTCATCTGCATGGATATAATTTCTTGAAAAAACATAACAAATCTAAAATAAATGCAAATGATCATTGGACAAATTTACTAAGAAGCACCATATGCTCTGAAAAATGTATCTAGTTGTGCACTAATGGAAATCATTTAGAGCTATATTTCAGGGGATTTGTACTATACTAAGTAGAATCTTTTCTCATTTCAGAAAATAATATAAACTGAAATAGTCTATGGCTGCTTTCTTTTTTAAAAATATCACATCCTTTAAAGAAATATAGCTGTAAAACCGAATATTTTAATAATTTTGGCCAATTTATAATAATAAAAACCCTGAAAAGAGTAGATGTATTTTATCAATCATCAAGTTGCTTATTATTGAATTCATACTATGTGTCGTTTACATATATCTAGGGCTTCTGTTATTTCCAAAATATTTAAAATGCTTATACAGCCTTTGTCAAGCTCCTATGCTTGGTCCACCATAAGTCCAGTGGGTCAGTGTGATTTTTATGATTTAATCTGTGTTGCTGTTAGTAGGATATTGAATATCAATAAGTTGATGACTGGATGTTCATTATCTTAACCAGACAGGAACTGTCATGAAGAATATACGTCTGAAAGCCTATTTCCCCATGAAAATCTAATACTAATGAGTTATATCCTTATTGTGGTAGAAGAGAAACGTGAATGGGAATTTTATTTCAGAACAAGTATTATGTGCCCTACATTTGAAAAATTATTTTTATATGTAAATTTGAAATCTCATGAACATATCATTTGAATTTGTGTCTTCCGACAGCAATAACATCTACCATATTTACACGTGTTTTAAAACTATTTTCTAGTTATTTTGGATATTTTGTTTAATTGATTCCTTCAATTATATTAATAGATTTCTACATGAGATATTTTGTTAATGAATATCACAACAAAATTCATAATAATAATTGTTATGTTTGATATAGTCTTAATGATTTGTAGGATGCGTTTTTAAAGTTTATGTTAAGTGAATCAGCATTAATTTAAAAAGGAAAATTTGCTTTTGTGGAAAGGAAGGCTATATTTTAATTTTTCACAATCTAAAATAAAATGAAATAAAACCCCTACTCATATTACCTTTTCCTTTATGCACTTGCTGAATTCTTCCTTACTGTCTTTTTTCCCTATCAGCTAATGAGCTTATTCATGGAGATTTCCTAGGAAATGATATCAGAAAGAGTATGTCCTCAATGAGCATTCTTAAATAATGAAAAGAAGAAAGAAAAGAAAATGGGAAAGATGGCAGGACAGTCATGAGACTTCTTATGTCCATGAGGGGTGTAAATGAAAGATTAGATTTTTATTTGGAATTACAAGGTGTTATAATTAACTGAATAACAGGTTTTGTGCTTTGTTTTTCTTTGCGTCTATTTTAGTATGATAGCTTAGTAGTTTGTATGTAATAGACACTTCTTTATTTTCACTTGATTATAGTTTGCTTTACTCTTAGAGATTATATGGAGAGCAATCTTCAGTTTTCATAGTTTTTCCAGGCCAAGATTCTTTATTTCCAGGAACATTACATTTTCTTGTGAGAATTCATTAAACATGTTTTTGAAATTGATTGACACATATAAAATCAACTTCATTCTGGAAGACTTTCATATATTAAACCTTTGATATTTTTTGATTGTCAACACTCATAATACTCTTTGATGAAAATAACTTAAGACACAATAAATGGGTTTAGAAATTAAATAAATAAATAAATTGACCCATATAATAATAAGAATCAGAATGTAGGTAGATTTCAGATACTGCTTGATTAAATCTTTTACTCCATTTCTCTCTATCTCTCTCTCTCTCTCTCTCTCTCTCTCTCTCTCCCCTTTGGTTATCTCTTTTCTGGGAACTCACTTTGATTTCAGATTATCTTCTTTAATGTAGAAAAACGGCTATGATATTTTCAGGACTCACATCTACACACCAAAATTTCAGACAGAGAATCCAGAAAGACTACATATGTCCCACCTTTCAAGCAAAAGCTCACAATACACTCTGATTAGAACTGACTGAGATCACATGCCCATCATGAATAA
The DNA here is from genome assembly GCA_027257055.1 of Cephalopachus bancanus. NCBI lineage: Eukaryota > Metazoa > Chordata > Mammalia > Primates > Tarsiidae > Cephalopachus > Cephalopachus bancanus. Next base: position 8,889,335 of record JAPVLO010000041.1, read on the forward strand.
TCATTTTGACAAGAGAATGGCACATACTACTTAACTGAGCATCATTTGTTCATTTTACCCTAAAACTTGATGGGATGCTTGTCTCTTCCAACACTCATGAATACCAAACAGAAATCAGAATTCTGGAACAAAGTCAAGTGGGAAGTGATATTAATGACACAAAATGTTTAATAGTATGTTGATAAACTGTTTCCTGTCATGTTACCTCTCCATATCTTAAATCCGTCCATATTGTTTTAGGCTTATAAACATTGAATATTTTATATCTTATAAACCTCCAATCACACATCAATGGGAGAAGCACAATAGTAAAAATCAATATTTCAAAAATAATTTTTAAAATGTGAAAGACTACTTAAGCAATATAGACATGGCAATATAATCAAGACTAAGTCATTCGTATATAGATTATGAAATTAAAAAGAAAAAAACTTTTAAAATAATAAAAGAAAAGAAAAACCCAAGCCTTTTTATGTTTAAATTTCAAGCAGTTTCTATATTTCTGGTTAAATAGTAAAAACTTTTGAGAATATTCAAATTTGTTGGTTTGCTGCTGAAGTCCAGCTCCAGGAGAGAGTCAGGGCTTGAGACGGAATTGGGAAGTGGTGAAAAAGAAAAGACAAAAACAGCAGGATCCTTCTTCCTGGGGAGAGCTCAAGACTCTGCCAATTTTTATTCAATTCTTACAAGCTTATATAGTTTTTTTTTACTGAACCCCCCCACCCACAAAATGTATCCCATGTTACACATTAAATGTTTACATCATGTTTTTTCTTTTGTTTATGGGGAAGTTGACCTTTACAAGTTTCATTTTGTTCCTTCCTGCTACCAGTGGTGTAACAAAATACCAGCTGCCAATTTATCAGCCACATCCTGTGACCTCTAGGCCTACTGAATCTCTTCCCTTCACTATTCTATCTATTTTTTAAATTCTACCCATTTTACATTTTATATTTCTAAACAAAACTTACATCTAAATCTACACTTATATATGAAATTAATCTTACTTCTAATCCTAAATGTATTTAATTTTAAACCTACATTAAGTGTATATAATTTTAAGTTTACCTTAAAACTTAATTATTTCCTATTCCTTATATTTAACTAATACCTACATCTATAATAAACATTTATCTTTTAATTATAACAGCTATTTATTTAATTCTAATCCTTAATTTAATTTTAACCCTCTTTCTAATTAAACTATAATATTTCTTAAATCAAAAGGCATATCTGTGACTTGTTTTTCCCAACAACACCTGTTTTTGGAGATACTCTGTCTCAGTTTCTCACTTCCTCATCAATCACAACTGTCAATGTTGTTACTTATAAAGGGTATGAGGAAGTACCTTTTCCTTTTAGCTAAAGGTTTCAGAATTTGCATTCCCTTGTCCCTTCAGGGGGGAGATTTTTTGCTGTTGAGCCCTTTTTACATTTTTATTCATAGGTTTATTGCTAATTCCACATCCTTGCACATTCTAAGGGGCACCCTTTTTGTTGCAATCTCACCTCCATTATGCCTATGTATAATTTTTGCTGTCAAATGCCATCATCCATTTGCGCATCTATTATCTCAATTAAAGAGGGAATATTCTCAAGCCTATGCATGCAATTCTTCAAAGTTAGGGAAGGTCCATCAACAGGATCCATGGGGCTTTGCCTCCGTCATGGCCGCATTTTTCTGGGGCCTTGCTCCCAGCCGGCGTTTTTCCTGTTTTCTGGTCCCTTTTACCTTACTTTTACTAGTGATTGCGGCTCCCGGCAGTTTTCTTACTCTTTTTTACATGCCTACAAATTTATGTATGTTGAATGAAATATACACGAGTACATGTATTAAATATATAGTGTGTTTATATAAACACAATTGTATACATACAGATGTGTATCTATCTATCTAGCTACCTATCTATATCCCACTTGAGTCATAAGTTTCTCTAGAACTTATTGTCTACTATTCTATAGTTCCAGGTGTGTGTGTGTGTGTGTTTGTGTGTGTGTGTGTGTGATGTCCTTATATACATATACTATACACATAGATATGTATGTGTGTGGAGAGAAAGAGATTTATAAATATATATCAGGATAAAACTTCATTGTAAATGAAAAAGCATCTATACTACACATGAAATGTATATCATATATAGTCACATTAGTGTAGACATACATACATATATGTTTTTGCATAAAACTGTACATTAAAATTCCATTCCCTTTAACTGGAAGTCCCTACCTTCTTTCAATTTCTTAAAAGTTTATTAAAATTCACTAATTGTATATAGGTGCCATAATCTACCAAAGACATGAAAATAATTATTGCAGATCTAATTAAACATCAATTTATTAGTTCGAAGATATAAAACTGCCAATACTGTAGATGAAAATATATTTATATAATGTATAAATATGAAGGAAATATGATGTACTACTATACAAGGCACATTAAAGCTGTAGTTGCAAAAAAGTGTTATAGAGCGGTGGTTACAAACACAACTCTGGAATTCAGCAGCTTTGCCTAGAAATCTAGGTTCACTACTTCTTATCCACATGAGTTTGTCTAAGTTTTTCTAAGGTTCAGTTTCCTTACATATATAATGAAGATATTCATGACACCAATTAAATGTCGATTAACACAATTATTAATTTATCATCTCAGCACTGATATTGAAACACTGATTTATTCACTTCATCTGAATAATTTAAGTCCAGATTTATTGTGAATTTTCATAGTACTATCTGATGGGAAAATTCAGTATAGAAATCAAAACTAGATATAAATAATATATTTATGCTGGGCTCAGTGGCTCAGCCTGTAATCACGTGCTTTGGGAGGCTGAGGTTAGTGGATTGCCTGAGCCTGCGGGTTCGAGACTTGCCTGGACAACTTGGCGAGACCTTGTCTCTACAATAAGTCAAAAAAAATTGCTGGGTGTGGTAGCGGGAGCCTGTAGTTCCAGCTACTTGGAAAGCTGAGGCAAAAGGATCACCAGAGTGCAGCAGGTCGAGGCTGTGGTGGCTGGGAGCGGCCATTGCACTCCAGTCTGGGTGACATAGTGAGACTCCAACTCAAAAAAAATAAATAAATAAAAGAATATTCAAAATATGTTTTATATTGATTTCTTTTTTCAATAATGATGAATTTTTGGCTGTATTTTGTTCTTGTGCGGTGCCTAGATGTGTCAAGTTCTGCCTCTACTTATTTGACTTGACAGAATGCTACAGTGCATCACCCCCAAATCTTCCAGTTTACAGCCTTCCCCCAGTGCTTCCCTGTAAGCTTTCCTTTAGCTATGGGAAGATTAAAATATATTTCTAAGGCTGTACTTTAAAAAAAATAGAGAGAGAGAGAGCAGTGCGTGTGAAAATAAGACAAAAGTATGTTTTTCCAAATCTCTTCTCACCTGTCAAAATGTCAAAAAAAAAAAAAAGGGTAAGAACTTCCACCAAGGATTTTAAAACTAGAACTGTACCACAAAATAGATTGAATTTTGTCTTACTTTATTGCAACCAAATGCTTCCAAGGCTTAACAGCACATAGAGTTTACTTTTAATTAATATTTAAATGAACCATGTCTTCTTTATTAAACTGAGATAATGTGTTCACTTTGTTATTATTTTTATATATAAATATACTATTTACATGTGAGATCTACAGACAACTTGATTTAAAATGTTTCAACTTGTGATTATTTGAAGTTACAATGGTGTGAAAGTGATATACATTTAAGAGAAGTCATACTTTGAATTGTATCTTTTCTCAGGCTAGCAATATAAGGTACCATACTCTCTTGCAATGCTGTGAGCCAGTCACAGCTCCTAGTCAACGACCTGATCACAAGTAAACAATCTATACTCTACAGTGTTCTATGTTGCCAGACGATTTTGATCAACTGGAGGCTAATGTAAGGTTTCTGAGCATGTTTAGAGTAGGTTAGGTTCAGCATTGATGTCCAGTAGTTAGATGTATTAAGTGCAATTTCATCCCTTAATATTTTCAACTCAAGATGGGTTTATCTGGACATAACCCCACTGTAAATCAAAGGGTATCTATACTGCACATCAAATATATATGCCTATCATATATAGACACATTTTTATAAACATACATATATGTTTATGAATACAGTATAAGTATATATCAAACATCTATCTCTTTTAATTGGAAGTCTCTATCCCCATTCAATTTCTTAAAAGCATATTAAGATACACAAGTTTCTGCAAAGCCAAAGAAACCATCAAGAGAGCAGGGAGAAAGCCCACAGACTGGGTAAAAGTATTTGCCAACTCCAGGTCCGACAAAGGCTTAACATCTTGAATCTACAAGGAACTCAAATGTGCTGAAAAGAAAAAACCAAACAACCCATTATAAAGTGGGCAAAAGATATGAACAGACACTTCTCAAAGGAAGACATCTGAGCAGTCAACAGACACATGAAGAAATATTCAACCTCACTAATCATCAAGGAGATGCAAATCAAAACCACACTGAGATACCACCTAACTCCAGTCAGAATGGCAATTATCAATAACTCAAAAAATAACAGCTGCTGGAGAGGGTGTGCGGTAAAGGGAATACTTCTACACTGTTGGTCGGAGTGCAAACTAGTGCAACCTCTATGGAAAACAGTGTGGCGATTCCTAAAAGCTTTAAATATCAACCTCCCGTATGAACCCGCAATCCCCCTACTGGGAATATACCCTTAATAACTCAAATCACTCTATAAAAAAGTTACCTGGGCACGTATGTTTATTGTAGCATTGCTTACAATAACAAGAACTTGGAAACAACCATGCTGTTCATCAAACGAGGACTAGCTTTAAAAAAAATGTACATATACATGATGGAATACTATGCAGCCATAAAAAAGAACAAAATCATGAATTTCGCAGCAACCTGGATGGAACTAGAGTCTATAATACTGAGTGACCTCTCACAGAAACAAAGATCTGAGTATCACATGTTCTCACTCATAGAGTGGACCTTGAACATCTATCGTAATACTATAAGAAAAGGATTGACAGTGGTGGGAAACTATGGGGGGCGAAGGGAAAGGGAGGTGGGATTAATAGTAGTCAATATCTGTCTGGGGATGGGGAGACACCCCTTATCAACCAGGGTACCTGAATGAAGCATATTTGTATACCTAACCCTTAGCTGTACCCCACAATATCAAAATAAAAAATATTGATTAAAAAAGATACACAAATTGTATATAGATGCCATAATTTGCTAAAGACATAAAATTAATTATTGAAAATCTAATACTAAACATCAATTTATTAGCTTGAATCATATAAAATTGCCAGTTTTGTAAGTCAAAATTAGTCTAATATCTGTATTTGTATATGTTTTAACCCAATATACAGGTATTATGTTGTTGGTCAAAGGTCTATTGTGGTGAAAAAGCATGTGGTACCTTTCCCCAATCATCTAAGGGTCATGGCCAACACTCTTATTGCAAAATACAGGTTGACAAGAGATAAGCACAACAAATGTATTTAATAAAAGTTGTATGTGACATGGGGATCTTCAGACATGAAGATCAACAGACTCAGGGAAAACTTCCTATTTTATGATTAAGTTAGATAAAGAGTGAGTAGCCATATAGAAATGCAATTGGACAAAAGGAAGTGACCTGAAGGTAATAGACTGAGAAACACAGAAAGGCCTATATGTTCAGATTCTTCTTATTCTCTGTGTAGTATTTCTTCATAAGAGGAATAGGACAAGATCCCTCTGGAATCTTAGTCACCAAGAGAAAAAGGGAAATGGAGAGGGTGACCTCTGTAGTTTTTAATGGCTTGCTTTGGGAAGAAGAGTTTTAGTTTTGATATCTATGCTTGGGGAAGAGGAATTTTGGTTTTCATGACTTACTCGTGCAAGAGCAAAAAGGGGAACAGACAGAAAGTCAGACAAAGGTTAGGGGAACCTTGCTTCTGAGGTGTTTCAATTTCCAGTTGAAAGTATTCGGTATGCCAAAGTCCCATATTTTGGAGTTTTGAGTTCTGAGTCCTGACAACCCCTTCACAACATTCGACTTTTAGGTATATGCTAAGGAATCCACATTTAATGGCCTTCTCATAATTCTCTTCTTCCAGTTTCTAGACACCTCTTTCTCACTTCCTCAATCTTTGGACTTCCTAAAAGCTATACATGTGTAACATTTATGTCACCTTCTGATGTAGAGTACTCCAAAGCACTACAATTTTATTCTCTCCCTTTTGATGGAGCAAGATGATAGGTAGAAACATGCAGAGGGGGGAATAAACTCACTTTTTTTTATCTTTTGTAGCCAAACTGGTCCTCAAAGAGATTTGATTCAACCAAAATAAGTAGCATCTTTCTATTTGTAATCAGTCCAAATGATCAACACCAATCATCATTAATAACATTTTTACCAATTATATTGTAACTAAAAATTATACTAGCATGACCTGTTGATGCTGTAAGAGATTTTAGTGAGATGAACAATATAGTCAGACTCTTTTACTGAGATGTGTTTAGGGAGGGAAATTAGATTTATCAATAGTGATCCTGGGACTTTATTTGTACTCATGCCCAGTTATCCCCAAGAACATGGAGTTTGTCCTCAGTACAAATGCTTTGCTAAATTCTATTTCCTCCTGATCTTATTTATTGAAATATCTTGAGACATTAGCCACCAACTGTGTTTATTTCTTAATAACTATTTCATGCCAGGGTCTTTAAAAAATTATTCTTCATGATAAATTTTTCACATTGCTTGCCGATCTTCATAATATTTCAACCTTGACATAGAACTGAACCACCATATTGTTAAAAAATAAAACAATCAGTCTAAGAACTACCTGACTATTCCTTTAACTTGGTTTGATTATGCTAAGGTGAAAAGTACCTAAAGTAACAGTTGTGACAAAATTAGACCTTACTTTTAAAAGAATTTGATGTATACATAAAGTATTAATCGTTATGATACTTTTTAGTTTTACCATATATTAAAATAGACTTTTTATTAGTACCATTTATTTTTCCTAACAAACTTTATATATGCCTAGTCAGGAGATTAATTTGTACACTGATTGCTCAGAATATAAGTAGTAGAATCAAACTGGACATTATTGTACATTGATTCTAAAATATAGTCGCTGTGTGATTTGGAGTTAAATACTCAAGTTGTTGGAATCTCTGATTTTATATGTGTAAAATGGGAATAAAACTTAGCTCTAAGGATTTTTTAAAGATTGGGTTAGATAGTAAGTGCCAATATGTAGTATGCAATTATGAATACCTACTAGATATTATCATACTGATGCTTTACATTTTAAAGATAATGACTAACAGGAAAATTGTGTTCATAAGGTATATTTGCTAAATGACCAAAAATCAATACAAAATTTATGTAGTTGGTCTTTAGTTACTGATAAATGATTTAAGGAAATAGTTTATATGAGTTTTATTAAAGTCCCAAATCTTCATTCTCACCACCATGGTGTTGGACTCTCTTTGTCACATCTGTTTTGTCATTATCTTTTTAGGATCTCACCAAAGCACTAGAATATTGCATATGTAATTGCAAGTGATAATCCTGAATTTTAACCATCATCAGATTATTAATAACAAATTGTATTTCTCTTTCTAAAACATATTTGCCCTAATTCCTACCTATACAAATAATATTCCTTCTTGCTTGCTTGATTTACAAACTTGATATAAATAGACTTTGACTCTTTGACATTGCATAGCAATATAGTTAGTCTTCTCAGAAATAGGGTTTAATACAATTTCCTACCTGTTGCTTCATCTCTTTCACTGCTTTTCAAGTGTCCTAATCACAGGATTGTGACATTTCCACTAACATTAGAATAATAATTTTGAAGCTAGGAGAAGCACAATAATGTTAAAGATTATTATGATTTTGTGTCTCTTTATTGAATCATACCCTATGCGCAATCGCTTTGTGTTTACTTGTATTTTTCCTTTTGAACAGCATTGAGGTTTGCTAGAGAAAAACAAAATCTGGTCTGCTTCTTAAAAGTTCCAGTTTCATTATGCTGTGTTTAGCAGGGGTAATTCCATTTTTAAAAAATCAGGTCTATTGTGACTTAGTGCATGAGTCCAGACCAAAACAATGATCTTCCATCATTTTGTTTAAAATTTATCCACTATAGGTCAAGTTCTCACTTAGGTGAGATTGTGGCCAAAACCTAGAGCTTTGGTGCCACTTTTAATGATCATCATTTTGGGTTTCCAGTCTGAGCACGTCATTCATAAGTTACAGTCTCTTCATGGTAATTGAGGATATTTCTTCAAGTTTTTTCTTATTCCATTTAAAGAAAGACCATTTGACATTATAGAAATGGCTGTAAGCAAACATGTAAAACTTTTGAGAAAGTACAGCACCCCAGGTGGACTACTGTTTTGACTATCAGGAGAATAACAAAGAGTTTTAGCCAGGGTCTCTATGAGCCAGACCATCTAAAATCAGATATATCAAAGAAGGAGCTAGATAAAGGATCTACTCATTTTAATCAAGCAGCCTGCTCATTAATCTCCTACAACTAAATCTCGACAATACCCAACATATTCCTCCATGTGCAACTAGAAGTGTCAGCAACTGCACAGATACTTCTCTGATTAGCCAGCAAGTAATCTAGAACAATCCTATTATTCAGCACAATTTTAGCTAAATAATTTAAAGTATGTTGTGTAAACATAGCCTTTGCGATAGCATCTGCTATAGAGCTTACTATGAGTGATATATGTGTAGCCATTGCCTCATTGACCCCAAACCATGGAAAAAAGGAACCTAACAAATGATGCCTAACCTAGAGAGTGAAGGCCTTCCGTGAATGTTCTTTTTAACTTATGTTGTACATTAAGAGGAGTCAGACAATATTCTGTTTCTGACTTGCTACGAAGCAACAAAGTTACCATTAAGTTTCACACCCACAATGGCCCTTTATCTTCAGTCTATCAAGACATAAGATTGTTCAGTTAAAATGTTGGTTACAAAATCCTTCACAAATAAAAGTATATCCCATGAGTGCATACAAGAGACCCTCTTTTCAGTTCTATTGTTCATGAAGATATAAGCAAGGAAAAATTTTAGAGGTAAGAGGCACATGATAACGGAAGTCTTGATTTCTGATCTTGGGAGAAAGCTATCTATGTACAGGATACCATCTGCTTCAGGGTGAGAAAATTTTCTGGTTTGCTTGATCTTAGAATCTTCAATGGGGTATACGGTTCCAAGAGTCTGGAAGAGACACTTCTGAATTGTGAGTTTATTAACCCAAGTCTTAAGGTCCCAAACTTTTGCTGTAGTATGGGTGGCAAGGGCAGTATTTCTTTGATCTCATTTTTAGGAAACCCACAATCTCAGTTCTAGATTGTTATGAGTTTGATTATCTCTTCAATGGATCATGGAAAGCTTTTTTGACTTCGTAAAAATGCACTGAGGCATAACGCTTATAGCACCGCAAGCCATTAGTTATATCAGAATTTAGTAGTGGAAGGTATATGAGGTTCTACTGTTACGTGCATAGGTCGGCTTTCTATTGACTATTTCATAAAGCATCATTCTATTTTCCACTGGAATTGGATCTGATTGACATCAATCTATAATATCTTTGACAAAGTTAATCAAGTCAATTACCTAATGATATTACATCTGTAAAACCTTATTTAACTAGTGTCTACTGAACCAGGAACCTCTACTATCACTGAAGATTTCTCCAGGAATGTCTCATGAGAAAAACACATAACTAATACTCTTTTATTTACAATTATAACATCAGGTCTTCTGCATGGTAAAACTTTTCATACAACCAGAAAACATGCCTTGAAAATGACAATTAAATGAAATCCTTGTATATATGTTTAGATAGCCCATTAGAGAGGAGAAATGTACCTAAAATATTTTATTGTCTTTCCAGGGATATGAGTTTGACAAAGCCAACATTGATCATAAATCATTTTAGCAACTTGAAACAGTTAATATATATATACATATGCAAAATACTTAATATATATTAAATATATATCTTCAATTTTGATCATTTTTTTCTCTTCCATGATGAGTTTGAGATGAAGAGCTTTTAAAAATAGAGACTTTAAAGACTGAGGAAGGACCATGTAGTTGTTCAGGCTTTCAATGAATCCATGTTTAATACTGGACTTTTATCCTCTTAAATGTCTATTTTATTTTTCCAATTTAGGTGCATAGTACTGTTTATTAGATGGGTCAGCATAGGTAATTTGGATGGGACCATAGAGTTCATTCAAACTGCATATCTAAACAATTTCAGTAATGGCTGATTTAGCATGAAAATCTGGCAAAGTGTTTCCTTGATATTCAATTAATTCTTGTCTTGCTTGGGTTAGTAGTTTTATAAACCATTCCATCTCTTTATTAGACTTCTGGGAATTCTCATCCAGTCTGATGTGCTCCTAAAGTTATTAGAAATCAAGAGTCCTTTTCATTCTTTCTATGAATAATAGTATAGAATTTTACTTGTTTGTAAAAAGTTTTCAGAAACTGCCACAGTATCAACCAATTCCCTGGAGAATGAATGTAAAACAGTCATAAGACACAACTAGCAAGAAAATGTGCTTCTTTCTGCTTCTTACAATAATGTAAAATAAATATAATTATGAGGGATAGCATATACATAGCTATATCAGAATTTTAGAAATCCCATACAATTTGCATTACCATATTTATTATGAATATCATATTAATAAAATATTCATTATGAACACCATATTCATAAAAATACAATTTTAAGATGGAAAAGCATTCTTTCTTATTTGACAATGTGTTCCATGTAATGGAATAAATCAGCTAATCCTGTTTATCTTCTATTGAATGCTGTAGGGATCCTGTGTAGCATCTTATATTTAGAGGTTAAAAAATTGAATTTGAAGTTTGATTTCGGGAAGCCTGTCAAGTATGTCAAAGGTTTAAAACACTTGTCCAAAATAGTATCACAGATCACTGTAAAATGATTGTCACCCATTTAGCAAAAGTGATCATTAAAAGATTTTAAAAAGCCAAAACTTTCACTATTTGATAGAGAAAAGACTCATATCTTTCATATTTATTTCATAAGATAAATCTGGAAATCCCTCTTTGACACCTCCATCACTCATCTCCCCTTCTACCTAGAATTTGTTAGGTGTCACTGCTGGGAGTTTCCCTAACTTTATTTGTGATTTATATTAAACATTATTTTAACAGTCAGTTTGCACATCTATAATCCCACCAAATACCAATAACAATAAAATGATAACAATTATTTATTTAGTGCTTATTATGTTCTAGTTACTTTTTAGGTTCAAGATCACAGAGCTATCATGAGTAACTTAAAGAATTACCTGCTATAATCACTGATTGACTAAACTAATACTTTTTTAAAAAATATGAAATGAAAACCATTTCCCCAGTTATCAAGATATGAGATAATAGTACCCTTTTGCATTCATTTTCTGAATTAAAGCAAATAGACTGATAAAATAGAGGAATACTCCTGATTTTTACACATGAAAATCTCATTATCATATGTTCAGAGAAAAATGTTCAGCATGTAGGGGTACTAAAATATTTGTTGATGGAATTCATCATTTTTAGGAGGTGTCCAATAGAATAATTAGAATCTGAGAAGACCTGAGATCTTACTTTGTAATATTTATGACACAGCACACCTCTAAGTGTATATGGAAACTTATCAATTTTTAAAATCCTCTATAAAAATAAGAATTAAGATACACCTTGCCGGGCTCGGTGGCCCAGACTGTAATCCCGCGCCTTTGGGAGGCTGAGGTGAGTGGATTGCCTGAGCCCGCGGGTTCGAGACCCGCCTGGGCAGCGAGACCTCATCTCTACAATAAATCAAAAAATCAGCCGGGCGTGGTAGCACACGCCTGTAATTCTGGCTACTCAGAAGGCTGAGGCGGAAGGATCGCCGGAGACCAGCAGGCGAGGCTGCGGTGGCCGGGAGAGGCCACTGCACTCCAGTCTGGGCGACTGAGTGAGACTCCAACTCAAAAAAAAAAAAAAAAAAAAAAAAAAAGATTCACCTTAAAACCAAATAATTATGCATTAAAAGATCTCTCAAATTCACATTTACTTTCCATCTGAATTGAGAGAACATTAACTTTAGTGTTTATAGAACACTGCATTACATGGTAAAAGTAAAACTATATCAAAGGGTAAGTCCTTGGTGACTGCTCAGAATTCTGAACTTATTTAACCTTTTACAATTCTGAAGGGTTTTGATGGAAATATAAAGTTATATTACTGAGTTCAAAGGAATCGTTTTACTAAGAACAGAGGACCAGGGAATTTCAATGTTATTTTAAGAAAGGGTAGATTGAAATATGCTTTTATGCATGGTCTTGATATGAAAAACATTGCAGGTTTTACATATGAACATATACATATATGTGTGTATATATGTGAGGGCGACACAAAAAATTATTTGGGGCTGGTTCCTTGTAGTACAGGTTTCCCTCACTAGGTAAGTATTCTAGAAATCCATTGGCATCAGTGTACCATCTAGCATTGTTGGAGAGGCTGCATTGACTTCAGTGATTTTCTTTTTTATTTTTGAGATTTTTCTTTTTAATGCACTTTCCCATTTCATGATGGGTGATTCATAAGCACACCTGCCCACACCACCCTGATCGTTGGCAGTTTATAACCAATAATGGCCTGACTCCCGTGCCCAACTTTTCCTAATCACCCGATTTTAACCCGAGCAACACTTTTTTGTTTGTTTCTCTGGATGAAAGAAAATTCTGAAAGGAATACATTTTGTTGATACGGAGGAGATGAAACAAAGTGGCAGAGACACTAAAAGGCATCAAAATTGACAAGTTCAAAAACTCTCTGACTCTCTTAAGCAGTGGAAAAAGTGAGTCAATAGGTTTATTGCATCACACAGAGAGTACTTTGAAGGAGACTGAAGTTTAACCATGCAAGAATAATACACACTTTTTACAAAAATAAATTCCATTTTTTGAGGGTCCCTCTCATTCATATATTACATTAACTATTTGCCACTAAGATATGTAAAATATTTATGAACATAAAGTATGAATGTAGATGAAATGTTCTTAGTGGAATACAATGTACTAAATTATGTAATATTTCTGTGACTGAATTCTGTTCACTAAGTTTTGTCAAGACTGTTAAATTAACATGTGGGATCTTAATTGCAAAGATATATATTATTTTTTTCACTTTTAACCGCCTAACCTGTGCCATTGTCGCTATGCTTTCTCTCTGTGTCTGTGTATGCATGTACATTTGTATATAGGAGACAGAGTAAAATTTAGTACTTTCTTTAATATATGATTATTTTGGTCTATTTATTTTCTTTTATAGAAGATAAATGGCAAGTTTATATATCCTGAAAAAATATTTGGGATATTAAAATTTTTGATTTTAAGAGATCTGAATTTATTTATTAGAGATATTTACTTTTTGTTATATATATATGCAGTGCATGTGTGTGTGTGTGTGTGTGTGTGTGTGTGTGTGTGTGTGTGCGCATATATGTGTGTGTTACGATTACTTCTATTTGGACTATTTATTACACAATAGAGGGTGCTTCTTTCTTGCAGATCTAGCTCGACAATCTAAGGCTAGTCACTCCCTTAGATAATTGTAACTGTCATGATGTCAGTAAGGCTTACATTTCCTTCACATGAGACGAGACACAAGTTTCATTTACAATAGTCCTAATTCTGTCACTTCAGCAGTGTGCCTGTGTAAGCAATGCTGAAGCTTGGCCAGTCACCCTTGTTTTCTATACTTATATTGAGTCAACTCTGAAATTCCTGCCAGCAGACATGATTAGGGCATGCTGAAGCAGGAGCATCAAATAAAGATTCCAAAGCCCGCAAGAGTTAACCACACAAAATAGCATATTATCAGTGTTACTGCTGCCACAGCATAGATGCAAATTAAAACACTCTTGGGCTACAGATATGCATATTTTTATATAACCTAAAATTTTAATCTTTAATGGTATATATAAAGAAATCATTTGAGAGGGATTTCAGAGAATAAAAAGCCAATTTCCATATCCATAAATATAACCCAAATTAAACGTAGACTTCACATATACACTTGATGTGCAAACAGCCTTTTTTAGTAGCTCCTTCTCTAAATATGCATTTGTTTGTAGGGAATTATTCACAATCTGTCCATATTAACAAATCAGCTATTTTTTCATTATCTTGCATTCCTTTTCAATCCTTATTCATAAGCACCACATATTTTTTTACATAATATCAAATACATTTTTGTGTTTGTGTATTTTTACCTTAAAAATCACAACCTTTTTCTAAATGGCTTCAAAGCAATCATAATTATAACTTAATAACTGAATGATATTATAGAATAAAATGTTGCAATTTTTTTTTTTTTTTTTTTTTTTTTTTAGTTGGAGTCTCACTCTGTCACCCAGACTGGAGTGCAGTGGCCACTCCCTGCCACCGCAGCTTCCACCTGCTGGGCTCCGGCGATCCTTCCGCCTCAGCCTTCCGAGTAGCCGGAATTACAGGCATGTGCTACCATGCCCAGCTGTTTTTTTTTTATTTATTGTAGAGATGAGGTCTCGCTGCCCAGGCGGGTCTCGAACCCACGGGGTCATGCAATCCACTCACCTCAGCCTCCCAAAGGCGCGGGATTAAAGGCTGAGCCACCGAGCCCGGCTTAAATGTTGCAATTTTTAATCTATCACTGTTATTAAACATTCTGTAATAATACTTTACATTTTCCTTACATAATAATTCCAAGGACTGTATTTGATAAGAGAAAATATATGACTATTTTTATAATTATAGTAAACACATATAAAAAGAGCTTTGAAAGAGGCAATATTGTGACTTAGCATGTTGCAAAGTCATGAAATGCTATAATTTGCTCTATCTCGATCTATGACGTATTGCTTAAAATATATGAGGTAGATTTCCCCATATCTGAAGGCTTATGGGAAATAAATGGAAAGTTATTCCAACAGGTTGACACTAAAGCAGTTTCTCATATGATCCATCAAGTTCTCCCTGCTTACCTTAGTGGCAGCTTGAAATTAACAGTGTCCTGTGTGGTGGAGGTAGGGTATGATATACTTCACATCTATACTAATATATTTTCTTAATTACTTTAAATCAGAGAATGTAATGACAATTATATTTAGGGATCCACACTAAGCTGAAAGCTTGTGTATATATTTTTGCATGGGCATATTTAGTTCTCAGCCACAGCTGTCTATACCTGATGCATCAATTATTAAGAGTGCCAAACACAGTTGTATATTCTGGGGATATGTGGATTGATTTAAACTTTACATATATATTCAAATTATTGAAGTGGGATCAAGATTTTCAGTGTGTTGCCAAAACACCTCCAACAGTTTGTTATTAACTGATTATTTCCCTTAACATTCCATGAGAAGATATACGAGTTTTTACATGACCCACATGTCTTAGTTGATTTGTGGTGCTATAACAAAATAGTTTAGACTAGGTTATTAAAAAGAAAGAAAATGCATTTCTCACCATTTTGGAAGCTGAACATCCAAGACCAAGGTGCCAGGAGGTTTGGTGTCTGGTGAAGGTCGAATCTCTACTTTCAAGATGGCAATATTTTGCACTGTCCTTTCAGGGAGGAATGCTGTGTACTCACATGGTAAAGGGATGGAAGGACAAAAAGCCTAACTAGTTTCCTCCAGCTATTTTATAGGGAACTAATCCAACAGTGAGAGCAGAGCACTACTCATTATCTAATCACTTCCTAAAGTCACCATCACTTAATACTTTTACATTGGGAATTCAGTTTCAACATGAATTTTGGAGGGGCATAAATATTCAAACCATGGTCCTCCAAAAGTTATATTCTACTCACATATAAAAAGAAAAACAAAAACAAAACAAAAATGGATTCCATTTCAATAATCCCAACCAACTTAACTAATTCTACCTCTAAATAATTCCAACTCTAAAAGTCTAAAATTTAGAGTCTTGTCTAAGTAAGGTATGGAATAAACTCAAGGTAACATATCATCCTGTGGCAAATTACTTTCTAGCTGTGAATTTGTGATATCAAACAAGTTATGTTTGTACAATGGTGGGACAGGCATATAATAGATGTTTTCATTCCAAAAGGGAGAATTAGAGAAAAAAAGGGGTGGTGATGGAAAGGTAACTAGTCTCAAGTAAGTCTAAACCACAGCAAGGAAAACAACATTAAATCAAGAGACATGTGAATAGGTGAATAATCTTTGACCTCATGTCGAAGTGACTAACAGGCAGGGAGCATATCCAGGGTAGATTCTCTGGAAAAGAGGGACAATTCATCTCCTAGGCAAGATGGAGTAGAACGGCATGAAATTGTGTCACCCAATGATGCCCAATTTAAAGCAATTGGTTTATTTCTGGCATTTTTCATTTAATATTTGTAAACTGCAACTGAGTGAAAGTAAATGAAACTGCAGAAAGTAAAATCACAGATAAGTAAGGACTACTGTGCTTTGTTCCTCCTTTCCTTTGAGGACCTCACCATAGATCCTCATCTAGAATTCTTTCTACCAACATTCTGATCACAACCGCTAAAGTAATCTATATGAAGATTCAGGCTTTCTCTATAGTTTTGTTCTTCTGAGTCCTCACCAAAATACCACTTTATGGTCCAGCCTGGACCCGATACAAAGTTCCATAGCTGCTTTCACCTTTTTAAGTATTTGTTATAGCAACACCTGACTTCTCAGTATCAGTTTATCTCAGACCATTTGTGCTACAGTAACTAAATATCTGAGGCTGAGCAACCTGTGTAGAATACAAATTTATTTCTCACAGTTCTGCACGCAGTACATTTAAAATCAAGGTGCCAGGCCATTTTGTGTCTGGTAAGAGCCACTCTGTCCTCAAATGGACAAAGAGTCAGAAAGATAAAAGGACCCAGCTAGTTTCCTCTAGTCCTTTTATAAAGCACTAAACACATCCAGAAGGATGAAGCCCTCATAGCCTAATCATTTCCTAAAGGTCTGCTTCTTAATATTGTTGCATTGGAGGTTATAGTTTAACATGAATTTTGGAGAGACACAAATATTCAAATCATAGGAACTACCTGAAGAAAAACAACAAGAATTATTTTTAAAAATAAAACATTCCTGGGGGATTTTTGTTTCAAGCCAGAATAGAGTAATAAGGACTATACTTTCCCATCCACCCAAACAGCTAAACAAGGAGATTAAGTAAATAAAAACACACTGTTTCATATATATATATATATATATATATATATATACACATATATATATATGTGTATATATATATATATATATATATATGTTATCAGTAGAGTGATCCCTGAGAAAGTGATCCCTGACTCAAATGAGTTGATTACTGATTTCCCTGGGTAATGGGATGAAGATACTTTTTGAGTCACTTTTTAGGAATAATCCAAGAGAAGCCTTGAGATATCTCTGAGTTTGGGAAGCTGAAGTAGGTGACTGGTAAAGCTAAAGCACCTAGAATTCAAGTGATAGAACACTAGAGGAAACAGCTGTACAGAGAAAATCTATGAGATTTGAAGAGTCCTCCTTTGGCCTTCAGCTGCATACTAATTGGCACAGGCATCTGAGGAAACTACCTGAGTCTTTGAAAAGAACCTGAAAAGAATAGAGGAACAAATCTCAAAGTTCATATAGGGACAAGAATAATTTATGTTCTCACTAACCAGAGGACAAAACTAAGATCCAAAGTGGAAAAAGTCAACATAAAAGTACTCAGAAGGAATACTCACTACTAAGTCAGATTCAGAAGGAATTCCCAAACAGTCGTCCCTAAAGATATTCAGATGGAATCTGATTTAGTAGTGGGAAATAATTAGCCCTAATACTGAGCACTGCTCTGAATATAACTAACAAATCCAAAAGGCCATACCAGAAAGAATTCTAAGCAATGTAGGTGCCTTTAGCACCATGTTCAAGGATATCTGAAGGAATACAAAAGCATTTTTCACACAACAGAGTAAAATTCATAACATCTGACATCCAATGAAATATTACTAGATATTTAAAAAATTAAAAATTATAATCTGTCACATAGTAAAAAATGAATGAATAGAAATAGAATTTAAAATAGCAAACATGATAGAATTGAGAGACAATGACATTAAAACCATTATTATATTCCAAATATACAAGAAGGCAGAAAAAACTTCATCATAATAAATAGAGTCATGGAAACTCTACAAAAGAAAGGCAATGTTTAACATAAAAAACACACTGCATGAAATTAACAGAAAATTATATACTTTTGAAGAAAATGTTAGAAGATAGAACAGTAAAAACTATCTGAAATGAAACAGAGGGGGGGAAGAATAGAAAAAAATAAACAGAGCATCAGTGAGATGGGGGATAATGTCAAATCACCATACGTAATTGGTATCCCTATATGATGAGGAGCACAAAAATATTTTATAATATTATGGCTAAAAATTTCCAAATTCGAAGGAAACTATACACCAACAGTTTGAAGAAGCTCAGTAAGTTCCAAGCATGAGAGATATGAATAAAACTTCAACAAGGCACATCTTAATAAGGTTTATCAAAGTAAAGGACAAAAATAAAACTTTAAAAGTGGTCTGAATAAAGCAGTCAAAGATAACAGCAAATATCTCATCTGAATCAATACAAGGTAGAAGATGGTAAGGAAACATTATTAAAATGCTCATAAGAGAAAGGTCAATTTATAAACCACACTGTGTAAAAATATCTCTAAAAAACAAAGATGAATAAAGACTTTCTTATCACCAGCAGATCTGATGCATTTTTAAAAGAATATTTTTAAAAATGTTCTTCAGGCAAAAGACAAATAATGAATGATAGAAATCTGGATCTACACAAAGGACTAAAGAACAGCACAGATGGTAAATCAGTAGATATTTAAAGCAAAAATAATAAACAATAAAATACTGTTGCATTTTTATAACATATATAGAAGTAAAGTATATTTAAAAATTTGGACAAAGTCTGGGAAGGGAAATTGGAAGTTTACTAATATAATGTCCTTGAATTGTAGTTGTGCATATTAAATGATAAAATATCACTCAAAAGTATAATGTAATAAGTTGAAGATGCTTAGTTAAAAACCATAAAACAACAATTTAAGGAGGTATTATAGATTATATTATAGCAAAGAAGATAAAATGGAATCATGAAAAGCACTCAGGTAATCCAAAGAATAGATGAATACATAGAAAATAGCAAGTTTGAGGATTTAACTTAAACTATATCAGTAATCACAGTAAAGCACCAACTAAAAAGAAATAAAATGATAGAATAATAAATACTGCCTACAAAATTATTTGTACATGAAGACACATTAATTTATAATAAAACGCTATTCAAATGTGTACCATGATAACCTTAAATCTAAAAACACTGAAGTGGTTATATTACTATCAGGCAAAGTAGGAAAAGAAAATAATATTACCAGGGATAAATAGTATGTCATCATAATAAAATGTTTAATTAACCAAGACTTGACAATTATACTAAATGTTAAAAATGTTTGAATACAAAGCTTAAAAATTAAAAATATTCTACAATTGCAAGGAAACAATGACAAATGCACATATAGTATTGGACATTTCTACACCTGTTTTCTAATAAACAAGTAGACAAAGGAATGCTTTCATAACATCATAGTGCAAATGGAAGTAATATGCCACTTAGGAATACAGATTGGCTGTTAGATAATGTTATCTATCTATGCCTATGTCTATGTCTACATCTACATCTACACATACATCTATATCTATATCTATAATCTAATATGCAACCCAGCCATTCCATTCTTAGGCATATATATTTATATATTTGTAAGAAATAATGCAAATCTCCACAAAGGACTGTGTTATAGACTGAGTTGTAACTCCCCAAAATTCATGTGTTGCTACCGTAGCCCCCAGTATCTCAGAATCTAACTATATTTGGAGACAGACATTTTAAAGATGTGATTAAGTTAAAATGAGGCCACTAAGATGAGTCTTACTCAAATCTGACTGTTGTTCTTATGAGATAAGAAAGCTGGGCACGTGGGGTGACACCAAAATGTTCACACACAGGAAAATGTATGGGAGAGGCACAGCAAAGAGGCAGCTGTCAGCAAGCTGAGGAAAGAGGCCTCAGAAAAACCCATACCAACAGCACCTAAATCTCAGTATCTATCAGGTGTTATCCCTAATGCACATGCAGTTTAATATATAGTTATGTGTCACTTAATGTTTCAGTCAAGGAACAAGCACATATAAAAAAGTGGTCCCATAAGATTATAATGGAGCTGAAAAATTCCTCCTGACTAGTGAAGTTTTTGCTGTCATAACATCATGATGCAATTACTTTATTTTTAAATAAATGTAGAGAAGCCTAAGAGTGTAGCATTTATGAAGACTACAATAGTGTACAGTAATGTCCTAGACTTCATATTTACTCACCATTCACTCACCCAGACCAACTTCCAGTATTGCAAGTTCCCTATATAGTTGTAATATGTAATAAAAGATATATATTAATCTTTTATATCACATTTTACTGTATCTCTTCTATGTTTAGATATGCAAATATCATTTGTGCTACAATTGACTACAGTAGTCAGTACAGTAACATGCTGTACAGATTTTTAGCCTAGGAGTAAAAGCCATATAGGCTACATATGTAGTTAGGCTATACAATCTAGGTTTGCGTAAGGACATTCTATGATGTTCAAAAAACAAATTGTCTAGCAATGCATCTCTTAGAACATATCCTCATGGTATGTGACATGACTGTGCCTCCATAAAACTATAAAAAGCAAATAACCAGTCAACATTAAAAAAAAGTCACTGCTCTTTCCAAATTTTTTTCTATTTTGAGTCTATCTTTTTTCCCTATGTTGCCTAAAACAATTTTTAAAAGTAGGTATTTATCCAGCTCTTGTTCTTAGTCAGCATTCTCAAGTAGATGAAACAGAAATCAAAATAGTTACTTTAATGCTGCTGACCATGCTCCTGTAGAATATCCTGTATGTTATTTAAATTTCAAGTTTATTTGTTCTAATTTTATTGTAATACATATGATTTATATATGTTTATACAATATATGAACATATGTATATAATGAACTTTGTGTGTGTGTGTGTGTGTGTGTGTGTGTGTGTGTGTGTGTGTTTGAGAGTTAGGGTGTATACACATTTACACTGAAACAGACAAATGTACTATGTTATGATAATAATGATTTTGACTTTTTCTCCATGAATGAACCACTTAGAGAGTTAAGCTATGTGAATTCATGTTACTTAGTTTTTTTTTTTTTTTACTTTAGATATGCAGAAAAAGTTGTTTTTAATTAGTACTACCCCAGTGAGGAAAAATTCTGAATCCAAAGGTAATTGTCTTAGGAGAAAATATTCTCAAAAGACAGAGCAAGCTAATTCACATGTACACAGATATATATAAATAAATGCAAGTTTCACAAAACTATACTATGTGAGATGAATGTTGATAATTTCTACCTTACTTTACAGTATTTTTTTCAAAAAGCCATAAATTCATTATATGTCCACTAATGGGTCATGACTTACAGTAATTATGCCTAGATTTATATGTACATATTTAATATGTATACTCTGATTTTCTCTTGTTTCAGCCCTCTAGCATAAATTGATTTTATCAAATCTATTTAAAATATTGCTTCAAATATTTCTTATCTACAAACTAACAATAGACTTTTCTATGCGCTTGCAAAAGCTACAGAAGTTATAACACATTGTCTCAGGGTAAGCTGCTCTTTCTGAGTGCTGAGAATAAATTATCGTTCATTAATTCTTTTCTAGTGGTCCCTGAGGTTGTTATAACTTTTCCCACCTTGCAATTCAGGGAAATTGTAATTAAAGGCTTTATTGCCTTTGAGGACTTGACCGCTTCAGAGGTCAATAATGTAATATTTAAGCCCCAGGGAAAATAGCCCCTTACTTCTCAGAGATCTCTTGAAAACCCTATCAATGTTATTATTGCCATGATTTTGTCTTCTAAATGTTCTAAAGTATCTTATATGTTTTGCATATTCATAGCGTGATGGATTAGAAAAGGAAAAAGACCTCCTCAAGTCTGGATCTTGGTGTAGAAACAATGAGATCACATACTTTTTATGATTTAGATGGGAAAATATAGTTTATTTAGAAATTAGAGAGAGAGGAGATTTACCTCTCCAAGGTAGGGGAAGGGATCAAAGCTAAGAAAACATGGTGGTCATAGCTCAGAGAGCCACACAGACACACCAGAGTTTAATAAAGTAATAGCCCAAGACCACATACTTTCTAAAGTTTTGGGAACATGTAGTCTAGTAATGCCCATGTGGAAACAGAGAGACCACTGGAAAATCATATTTTTACATGCTGGCATTGTTTCCTTCAACACAATTGGCATAAACTGTTCTTATAATAGCAAATTGAGAACATTTGTACAAAAAGTAACTAAAGTAACTGCTACTTTCTAAGTGTTCCAAACTTTTTGCCAGTTATTTTTTGTTACTAAATGTTTGGACCTAGTATTTCTGGTACTTTATTTTGCAAACACATTAATAAAGGACTGCATTCAAAAGAGTACAGTGTAGAGAGATAAACTGATCTCTCTAGGAAAACTGGAAGTGGATTAAATTGAAGATGAAAATTCTAGCAACTTAACTAGGTTAGGACCCTACAAAGAGATGCCTGTTGGTAACCTTCTATGGGTAGCTGAAGGATTTTTAAATACAGCATTGGATAAAAATCACTTTTATATCATACATTGCACTATATAGTAAATCAAATCCCTAATCTTAAAGTCTTCAGTCAAATAAATTTGGGGGGGGAGCAATGAACTTTGATTAATTTCCACAGGTTACCACTGGAAAAAAGAAAGAAAATAATGTGGAAAATAAAATGATAGATCTGAAATATATAGTCATTTTAGTGAGAATGTGGGATAAAGTGCCCATGACAATCCATTTCAATTAAAAGAGTCAGGGAAACATTGTTTTCATCTGGATTATTATATACAAATTTTATTAATGACTTATATTTCACTGCCAGTGTATGCCTTGTCCAAATGGCAAATCCCCAAATGAAAAACATATGTCAAAATTTCAAAATTACTTTTTATCTTTTTCTGCCTTAGTTAGCAGTTTGAGTCAAAGGCAGCCATTACATCTTTCTTGCTCAGTGTGAGGGTAGTTAAGCAGATATTCTATTTCTCCTTTGCCCCTGCCACCTCCCCCGGAATAACTGCCGAGGCAATTATAGGTTTTAGAACCTAGAGCAAGCAGAACTGAAGGCTAGAAATTATGTTAGCAACTAAGGAAGAATGGATGCCCAAAATATTAAAACTGGGAAAATCAATCCCTGAAAACACTTTTAAGATCCTGTAGTCTCTGGAAGTACCATAGTCCTTTAGTATTCAAGGGAGATTGATTTCAGAATCCCCAACACCCTGCAGATACCAAAATTCAAGGACGCTTAAGTCTTGAAATAATAGCATCATATTTGTATATAAACTATACATGTCCTTCCCTATCCTTTAAATCATCTCTAGCTTACTTATCATAGCTAATATAATGTAAATGCTATGTAATTGCTGTACTGTGTTTTTCATTTGTATTATTTTTTATTGTTGTACTGTTATTTTTTATGTGAGTATTTCTACCTGTGGCTAGTTGAATCTACGCATGTAGATAGAATATGGGACGTATGGATATGAAAAGCACATTGTATTTTGATTCCAAAAAAGATAGAACCTCTACTGAGAATAACTAGTTAGATTTGCATGGCAATGGAATTCACAATTTTGTATAAAAGTCAAAGAAATTATTTTGATCATCATTGTGGGGGAAATATGATGGTATCTAACAACCTCTGACCTACAGAATTATTTCATAAAATTGGTGTTATCATCTTGTGATAAAATTCATATTCAGTAATACTTGACTTGGAACTTAATAATCAAAGCCCAGGTCACCTCAGATTTTCAAGTGTGCATTTTTCATAAACGAAGTTCAGTTTGATATATTTTTTCTGCAACTTTGAAAATATTTTATTCAAGTTTTTGTTATTGTTATTGGTTTCTGGTTTCATTTTAAGCACAAGCAAAGCATTACAATCAGGTCTGTTTTAAATATCTGTGGGACTGGCCTGCAATGTATGTGTCTTTGTTTTACAGGATGCTCTGTGATCTGTGATCAGAATTTGTTATTCTGGAATGCAACCGCTCACTGGGTATAATCACAGACATATTATCACCTTCTGTACATGCTGAGAAAAATTGGCTGTATATACTTAACAAATTTTTATGATAACTCAATTTATTTTAATGAAGAAAGTTATATTTTTTAAAAAAGCATTCTGTCATTTATTGCTACTGCAGGTGCAGGGTTTCACCATATAGTTATTTTCCTATAGAAAGTTATTTTGCCTTCCTAATAGTAGGTTGTTCAAAAGACATTTTATATTTTTTTGTTATTTCTTTCATGTGAGCAGTTTTTAATGGAAGTTGTATATAAGGTTACTTTATTCCTGAATCTTCTCAATGGTTTCTTCCTGTATTTTCCCTTTTCCTTTCCTACTTGGAGAGATTTGGCTTTCCATTCAAGGATCTTTTCGTGGTTTTTGTGCAGTTTTAGCCTAGCGATAAACAGCTTGCCTAAGTGAATGCCCACACGGACAGTTGTGCCATTAGCCTTTTCCTGCTGCATCTGTTCAATGTAGATGGCATATTTTTTCCTGTAAACCTGGACAACTTTGCCAATTTGCTGACCTTTGTAGTGTCCTCGCACAACCTGATGTTCATCATCCTATCGGACGGGCATGGATCGAACATTGTACTTCTTTCTCAGCTCTTTGAAAGAGAGGAAGTCATAATCTTCCTGAGAATGTGGGAAGGCACATTGAAATGCCTTTTGCGGCTCTTGTTTGGGTCTGAAGTCACAAAGGGTTTGAACTTCATTTTGGACTAACTTGCCAGGTGAATCTGCACCCGCTGCCACTTCTGTGATGGACGCAAAAGGAGAAAGATAGTTTTTGCTTAGCTAATTAACGTATGGAATAAAGAGGCTGGATGTTACTTATTTTTTATGATATACATATTGACTCTAACCAGAACCACAGATCACGCGGGAACTCAAGAAAATAGTATGAATAGGAAGTTCAATAGTATTCATTTTGCTCAATAGTCCTCTATGGACATAGTGTGCTTATTGACACTTTGTAACATAGTGTCCACCTTAAGGAAATACATTTTATATCCATGTACCCGAGGGACCCTAAGTAAATTATCATAAGCATATTATTCACAGCTATTATACTATTTAATATATTGTATTAGTTTATTAGAATACACTCATGATTTAAGTTAGCCTGGTATCATTATTCCTACATTACAGGTAATAGGACTAATGCACAAATTAAATTATTAGGCAAGCTTGCCTATCTAGTCACTGTCAGAGACAATATTAGAATTTAATGATGTTCAGGTGAGAGGTCAAATATAAAAGCACAGAGGAGACAGTCATTCATATTCAAGCAATCAATTAAATACAAGAATAGAACATTTTCCAGATGAAGAGGAATAAAAGAAGAACAAAGGTTATAGAACTGAACATTTCAAATTTGAGCCAAAAGAAGTAAACAATCTGTTTTCAAAGACAAAAAGGTTATTACCACTAAGATTCTGCCCAATCGTTTTGTATGCACTGTCTTCAAACATCGTTGCCTCACTTATTGTCCTTGCCTGATATGTATCAGGAAAGAATCAACAAAATGATAGAATGTTGTTTTCTCTTTAGTGTCTTTTGTTCTAAAGCAATCTATTCACTATATTTTTCCCTGTTATTTTTGGAAGACAGTCAGGCAATATTTCTCACAGGATTTTTTTGATTTATCTGATTATTTCCTTTAGGTGTTTTTGCCCTATATCTTTATTCTATATTTTTTCCATAATTTGAAAGATAGTTCTAAGATTAGATTACATTCAGATTAAACCTTTTTTGTAAGATTATTTTATAAATTATATTATGCACTTCACAATTCATCTCATTAGCAAATTAGTAAAATATATAATATTGTCTCACTATTCGTGATGCTAACTTTTATTACTTTCTTAGGATAGTTACTTTGAAATGGGTTCATCTCAAAGGTAGTTTTCCCAGATGTGAGTAAGCAGCATTTGTTGCTTTATTTTGTCACCTTAGAATTGTCTGGTTCCAAAAATTTAATAGATGTAACATTCATTTGTGATTGATACTTGAATCAATTAATTGATTCAGTTTGCAAAATGGTGTTTTTTTCTAATTTGATCATTCTTTCTGATATGTGAGTTGACATTCTTTGAGTAATGTCCTCTCTTATTAGCTAGGAAAATAATACAGTTCTTTATAAAAAGGAATAGTAAATGCATATTTCTTTTTGTAATTACTCATTTTTAAATTTTAAAGATGCGGGGTACAATTCAATATTGGGTGTACAGATATTCATCATGCAGGTGCCCTTGTTGATGTGGTGTGTCCCTCTCTCTCCTGGCAGTTTCCCTCAACCGCCAATCCCATACGCTCTCCCCTGGCACTTACCCACTACTGCCATTCCCTTATAGTATTATGATAATTGTTTAAGGTCAGGTTATGAGTGAGAACATATGGTACTCTCTTCTTTGTTTCTGTGATAGATCACTGAGTATGATAGAATCTAAATCCATCTAAGTTGCTGTGAAGTCCATATATTTGTCCTTCCTTATGGCTGCATAATATTCCATTGTGTATATGGAACAGATTCTTTTATATCTAGTCCAGCATGGTTGGTTCCGTGTTTTTGCTATTGTGAATAGAGCTGCAACAAACATGTGTTTGCAGGTATATTTTTGTCGAATGATTTGAGTTCCTCTGGGTATATTTCCAATAGGGAGCTTTGCAGGGTCATATGGAAGGTCAATTTCTAGTTCTTTCAGAAATCGCCGCACTGTCTTCCAAAGAGGCTGCACTAGTTTGCATTCCCATCAGCAGTGTAGAAGCGTTTCTTTTTCTCTGCATCCTCACCAGCATCTATTGTTGTTTGTTTTATTAACAACAGTCATTATTAATTGGGTTATGAGATATGTCAATGTGGTTTCAATTTGCGTTTCCCTGATGATTAGTGAAGCTGAACACTTTCATGTGTCTGTTGGCTGTCCATATATCTTCTTTGGAGAAGTGTCTACTCATGTCTTTTGCTCACTTTTTAATGGGACTCTTTGCTTTTTCCCTTTCGGCACATTTGAGTTCCTTGTAGATCCCAGATGTTAGGCGTTTGTCAGATATTCAGTTGGCAAATATTTTTTTTCCCATTCTTTGGACAGTCTTCCTGCTCTCTTGATGGTTTCTTTTGCTTTACAGAAGGCTGTTAGTTTGATGAGGTCCCATTTGTCTATCTTATTTCATATTTTATGGGCATTGGGATTTTGATCAGGAATTGGTTGCCAGTTCCAATTTCCATAAGGGTGTCTCCTGGATTTTCTAAGATCCTTTTTTTTTATTATTATTTGGAAAGCATTCATACTCTGTTTTTAATATATGGCAGACATTTTGCTTTTTATGACACAGTACTCAAGACTCACTTTATAGATGAGGAAACTGAAGTTCTGATTCAGTAATTTTATTATAGTCACGTATATAGTCCATGTTTCATAAACAGGATAAGAAATGACCATCAAACTTCAAAGTGCACTTTCTTTATGATCTTGTTAACAAACAGACAAAAACTTTTGTGTCTTTGATAATAATTTTTTTTTTTTTTTGAGTTGAAGTCTCACTCGGTCACCCAGACTGGAGTGCAGTGGCCGCTCCCAGCCACCACAGCCTCACCTGCTAGGCTCTGGCGATCCTTCCATGTCAGCCTTCTGAGTAGCTGGAATTATAGGCATGTGTTACCATGCCCAGCTGATTTTTTGATTTATTGTAGAGATATATTGTGGGGTACAATTCAGGGTTAGGTATACAAATATTCATTATGTAGGTACCCTTGTTGATGAGGTGCGCCCCCCCTTCCCCAGCAGATTCCTACTACTGCCAATCCCACCTCCCCACCCACCAATCTCCTGCAGCTTCCTGTTACTGTCAATCCTTTTCTTATAGTATTATGACAGTAGTTCAAGGTCCACTTATGAGTGAGTACATGTGATACTCAGATCTTTGTTTCTGTGAGAGATCACTCTGTGTTATAAACTCCAATTCCATCCAGGTTGCTGCAAAATACATGATTTTGTTCCTTTTTTATGGTTGTGTAATATTCCAATGTGTATATGTACCACATTTTTTTAATCCAGTCTTCTTTTGATGAAAACCATGGTTGGTTCCATGATATTACTATTGAGAACAATACTACGATAAACATACATATGAGGGTATCTTTTTTATAGAGTGATTTGAGTTCTTCTGGGTGTATTCCAATTAGGGGGATTGCCGGGTCATATGGAAAGTTGATTTTTAGTACTTTTAGGAATTGCCACACTATTTTCCAGAGGTTGTACTACTTTATACTCTTACCAACAGTGTAGAAGTGTCCCCTTTTTGCCACATCCTCTACAGTATCTGTTATTTTTTGTTATTGATGATGGCCATTCTGACTAGAGTTAGGTGGTATCTCAGTGTAGTTTTAATTTGCATTACTTTGATGAATAGTGAGGTTGAACATTTTTTCATGTATCCGTTGGCTGCTCATATGTCTTCTTTTGAGAAGTGTCTATTCATATCTTTTGCCCACTTTGTAATGGGGCTGGTTTTTTTTTTTCCTTTTCAGCACATTTGAGTTCCTTGTAGATCCTAGATGTTAGTCCTTCGTCAGACATACTGTTGACAAATATTTTTCCCCTTCTTTGAGCTGTCTCTCTGCTCTCTTGATGGTTTCTTTGGCTTTGCAGAAGCTTGTCAGTTTAATGAGGTCCCACTTGTCTACCTTATCTCTTATGGCATGGGCACTCAGGGTTTTGATCAGGAATTGGTTGCCAGTTCCAATTTCCATAAGGGTGTCTCCTGCATTTTCTAAGATTTTTATAGTTTGAGGTTTTATGCTTAAGTCTCTGATCCATTTAGAGTTGATTTTTATGTATGGGAATAGGTAGGGATCCTGTTTCAACTTTCTGCATGTGGTCAGCTAGTTTTCCCAGCACCATATACTGAATAGGTTCTCCTTTCCCCAATTGTTGGTGGTGGAGACTTTGTCAAAGGTAAGTTGGCTGAGAAATTGAGATTTTGCTTCTGGAATCTCAATCCTATTCCATTGGTCTATATGCCTGTTCTTGTACCAATATCACGTTGTTTTGATTATTGTAGCTTCATAATAAAGTTTAAAGATTGAGAGTGTGATACCTCCTGTTTTGTTTTGTTTTTTTGTTTGTTTGTTTGTTTGTTTTGCTGGGAATTGTTTTGGCTATTCATGGTCATTTATGTTTCCATATGAATTCCTGTATTGTGTCTAGGTCTGAGAAGAATGTTGCGGGTAATTTGATGGATATTACATTAAATATGTAGGTTGCCTTAGGTAGAATGGACACCTTAACAATGTTGATTCTTCCAATCCATGGACATAGATTCTTATGGTTTGAGGTTTTATGTTTAGATCTTTGATTCGTTTAGCGTTACTTTTTGTGTATGATGATAGGTAGGTGTCCCGTTTCAATCTTCAGCATGTGATCAGTCAATTTTCCCAGCACCATTTACTGAATAGGTTCTCCTCTCTCCAGTGGTTATTGTTGGAGGCTTTGTCAAAGATGAGTTGGTTGAGAAACTGAGGCTTTGCTACCAGAATCTCTATCCTGTTTCATTGGTCTATATGCCTGTTCTTGTACCAGTACCAGGCTGTTTTGATTATTGTGGTCTTATAGTAAAGTTTGAAGCGGAAGTGTGATATATTCTGTTTTGTTTTGTTTTTGTTGTGGATTGTTTTGGCTATTTGTAATCATTTATGTTTCCATATGAGTTTCTGTATTGTCATTTCCAGGTCTGAGAATAATGATGTTCGTAATTTAATGGATATTGCATTGAGTCTGTAGCTTGCCTTTGATAGGATGGACATCTTAACAATGTTGATTCTTCCTATTCATGAGCATGGAATATTTTTCCTTTTGTTTATGTCTTCTTGGATTTCTTTGAGCAGTGTTTGGTAGTTCTTACTGTAGATTTCTTTCACTTCTCTGGTTAGGAATATGCCGAAGTATTTCTTTTGTGTGTGTGTGACTATTGTGAATGGAATTGTGATTTTTATTTGGATCTCTGTCTGCTTGTTGTTGGTGTATAGGAATGCAACTGTCTTGCATGTTTA
Organism: Cephalopachus bancanus; assembly: GCA_027257055.1. Taxonomy (NCBI): domain Eukaryota; kingdom Metazoa; phylum Chordata; class Mammalia; order Primates; family Tarsiidae; genus Cephalopachus; species Cephalopachus bancanus. Next base: position 8,919,678 of record JAPVLO010000041.1, read on the forward strand.
TTTTGTACCCTGAAACTTTACCAAAGTCCTTTATCAGTGCAAGAAGGTTTTTGACAGATTCTCTTGAATTTTAGAAATATAGAATCACATCATCAGCAAAGAGGGATAACTTGACTTTTCTTTTCCTACTTGGATACCTCTGATTTCCTTCTCTTGTCTAATTGTCATAGCTAGGACGTACAACACAATGTTGAACAAGAGGGGTGAAAGTGGGCAGCCTTGTCTTGCTCCAGGTTTCAGGGGAAATGTTTCCAGTTGTAATTACTCATTTTTATGCTAAATGGTTAGAATAATAATCTACATGTCAGAAAATCTATTTTTTGCTTTCTCTCTCCTTTATTTTCTCCTCTCTTCTCTTTGTCCTCTTCTTCTTTTTTCATGTTTTTATAGGATTACTATTTACTCATGGATTTTTTATTTACTCAATGCTTTGCAGTCACTTACAATTATTATTTTAAGCTTTTTTCAATCAACTCTATATTGAATAAGGTGTGTCTTTTAGTTGACACCTGAATAGGACTTATTTGTACAGTATTTCTTCATATTACTGCTCACTTTTAACTATTTCCTAAAGCTCAGCACTATATTTAAGGTATGAACTATTCTGCATCATTTTTATCAAGATTATATTAAAAACATTTTTTATTTTATAAAAATTATCTGGAAAGTAAGCATCCTGATGTTTTTGGTAAAAAAGGATTTTCTTTTTTTTGAGTTGGAGTCTCACTCTGTCGCCCAGACTGGAGTGCGGTGGCTGCTCCCGGCCACCGCAGCCTCGCCTGCTGGGCTCCGGCGATCCTTCCGCCTCAGCCTTCCGAGTAGCTGGAATTACAGGCATGCGCTACCACGCCCGGCTGATTTTTTGATGTATTGTAGAGATGAGGTCTCGCTGCCCAGGCGGGTCTCGAACCCGCGAGCTCAGGCAATCCACTCACCTCAGCCTCCCAAAGGCGCGGGATTACAGGCTGAGCCACTGAGCCCGGCTAGGATTTTCTTTAATTGTCTTTTTCTTTGATTATTTTTTATCTCTCATTAACTTCATGTTCACAGTCTTAGCTATATTCATTCCTATTTTATATCACCTTATTTGTGTATAGCTTGCTGTATTATTCCTGGCAACTTTGTTGTTTAGTCATGAATTTTGAGTTTATTTAATCATTTTTTTTCATCTTCCTCAGTTTGTGTAGCTCCCACTTCTAATTCTTCTAAGGTTTACTTCTATCTTTAATATTTAAATGTTTTCTTCATAATTGCAAATGGCTTTTAATTATACTAATTTATGTAGGAGAGGCATGTAACAGTTTTAATTTATTACTTTTGGATGATTTTTGTTGATAAAAAAAAACTTAATTTTTTTCTTCTTAAAGTGACCTTGAATGCGTTTGTTTTACCAAATTATGCTTGATTTTTTCTTAAATTTTATGGAACTCCATGGCATTTTAAGAGAGGAAAAGCTACCCTTCACTCATCTTGGTTTTTTTTTTTTTTTTTGAGTTGGAATCTTGGAATCTCACTCTTGTCACCCAGGATGGAGTGCAGTGGTACACTCACAGTCACCGCAGCCTCGACCTGCTGAGCTTAGGTGATGCTTCCACCTCAGCCTTCCAAGTAGCTGGAACTACAGATGCAAGCCACCATACTCCGCTGGTTTTTGTGATTTTTATTGTACAGACATGGCCTCACCAAGTTGTCCCAGCTGGTCTCGAACCTCAAGGCTCAGGCAATCTTCTTGCTTCAGCCTCCCAAAATGCTGGGATTACAGGATGAGCCACCAAGCCCGGCCTACCCTTCATTTTAACTGGGATTAACCCTTGTAACAGAAGACAAACTAAAAGGGAAAAAACTTCATACATGTATTAATGTATATATTTCATGCATACATGGAACACACCCAGGGAATGAATAATTATCAAATAGGTTACTGTGAATTTCAGTTATCTAACATCTTCAACAAAGAATAGTACATTTTTAAAGAGGTGACAATACAGAAAAATGACTGTGAGTCTCTAGGTTTAGCAAATTGTGTGAAAGCAAATAAATGGAAATTAGTAAAGTTCATTACATAGACTTCTTTGATATCTAGCTGATAAAAGTACAAAATTGTCTTCAGTGTTCAACCTTTATTCTTCTTGATAAAGGAGGGAGAAGGGACACTTTTGACTTTGTGAATTCATGCCCTGCTTTTAGGCAAATACGAGGAATGCAGAGAGATTTTTTTTTTTTTATGTCTGCTTCCTAATAACCTCTAGCTCAAGATAATCCTTATGCCAAAGTAGCATATTGAGGGGTGGCATATTCTGATCTTCTTTAACATATTAGTTATAAATTTCTCCTTTTAATTATGCAATATTAAAGTGGCTATTGATAGTTGTATATATTGAAGATATAACTAATTCAAATATACTTTTTTCACTTTGATTTTTGTATTTTCTTATCTTTCCCACCTGCTTTGAGGAGACCCTCTACCTCACTATCATTTCACTTGATCTTTATATGTCAGCTGCAGTATTTCTTTTCTGTTTCTTGAGACATCAGTATTGCAACTACTGAAGATACATTTAGCTGTTTTCCTGTTTATTTATCCCTAAAATGCTACTTCAGTCATATCTTCATCTTCACTGCTCAAAAACAGTTCTGCTGAAGTTGAAGGAAAAAGCCTTTTATCCTACCAAGCACAGTTCTTTGAAATACTGTCTTTAATATTGAACTCAAGAAAGAGTTTAAGCCTTATGCTTTTTCAAATATTATATAAACGCATTGTTATATGAATAGCACTCTTTCAATTTCTGCTTACATTTTCCTCAGAAGGATTCTTCTAACCTCCAAATGCCATCCTACTCCCTTTAGTACCGAGTCTCTTCTAAAATCTCACTCTACCCTTTCAGTTTATATACTCTGTCTACACAAGACATATACTTTACCTCAGAATTGTCACTGCATTTTCATGTCTGTGAATTAGAGAAGGCAGCTGTAATGATCCCCTCACATGATAGTTTAGATAATTGAAATTTACAAAGATTAAATATTTTGTTAATGATATCTTGGTCAGGGATAGAACTCTCAGTATGGTATTTTTCTACCATTATCAAACTGCTTCATCTAAATGGTGACAGTACAATGCAGTGATAAAGCTTTGGAAAGACATAAGTTCTCTTTCTGTCTTTACCATTCTCTCCTTGTTGTTTGCCATATTACACACTTAATGATATCTCAGTTTCTTCATCTATATCATTGTTATAATAATTTTAAATTTTAATTGAAATAATTATTAGTTTGAACCATAGAAAATGCCTGAAAATCAACTGTGTTTTCTTTTTTGAGTTGGAGTCTCTGTCGCCCAGGCTGGAGTGCAGTGACTCATTCACAACCACTGCAGCCTCCATCTGCTGGTCTCAGGCAATCCTTCTGCCTCAGCCTTCCAAGTAGCTGGAACTACAGGCATCACCACCATGCCTGCTATTTTTAAAATTTATTGTATAGGTGAAGTCTCACCAAGTTGTCCAGGCTGGTATCAAACCCATGGGCTCAGGCAATCCTCTCACCTCGGCCTCCCAAAGTGCTGGGATTATAGGCGTGAGCCATAACTGTGTTTTCTTACCAAGCAGCATGTGACATATGATGCATACTCAATATTTAGTATCTCTAAATAAAGGTATGCTAATGCTAACAACTTGTAAGTACAGTTCTATCTCTTGGATAAAGAAATGGGACAAATTGTAATGAAATAGAATTAATTTTTACTTACCGCGATTAAATATACCTCTTCCTTGACAGTTTATATCTAAGTCACTGTCTTCTTTGGCAAAATATAATTCCTTTTTGCTTTTTAGAATGGAAAATGACCCTGTGATAATTATGAACATTCTCAGTTCTTTTACTATCATTTTATTTTAAATGTATTTAAATGTACTTTACATCATATTTGAATTTGCAAATGTAAAGGCCAATGCTATTTCTTGGATAATTTATAAATGTAAATGACTTTCACTCATGGAGAAAAATCATTAGTTTATATAACCCATTGCTTAGCATGTAGTTTCTTCTCATGATGTGTGCTCTGATTTCACCAAATTTGAAATAGACAAACTCTAGTCTGAGAAACAATTTTTAATGGGTTAGACAAATTTTAAATGTAATTTATACCAAATACTGCATTAGAAAATAGGATGATTCTTGTTTTCTGGCATGGCGTGTAAATCAGTGCTGGCACTGAGTTCACAATCAAGCTTGAAAAGAGCAGGACCCAGCTCTCTAATTAGAAAAAAAGAAAGTAGCATAGCATGGGCACGTTTAGAAATATATTTAATATATGCTTTTCAATGAAACAATTCTAGATCCAGAAGAATGAGAATAATGGTTACATCTCTTAGGATAAGAGCTAATAAACATGTCAGCAATAGACATGTGTGGACTAAGGCTAAGGAGAGGTGAAGATATTGGAGTAGATAGAGATGCATCAGGCAGACAGCACACTAGTTAACAGGTATTTGAGAGCTGACTCTAGTCTCAGTGGAAACATATATACAGTTTTGGTGATGTGATTGAGTAGAGATAAAAGTGCATATGAGTGGTTAGAGGTTTTCAGAAATCAGAGTAAATTTGTCCATTTAAGAAATTTGCCTGAGTTTTCACTCAGAGCATGTTGCTAATGCACTCAAAGTCAAAAATTTCTTGGGCAGCTAGAGTGGAAAATGTACCAAACTCTGGCAAAATTACAGGTTTAATTTCAAGAGTTTGTCTACAGAATGATAAAATTATTTCATTTTTAACTGACATATGAAATTATATTTTTGAATACTTATTTACAAAATTACATGCCACATAAAAAGTAACAAACTAAATTGATTTTATACATTCATGTACTTATTGTACAAATGATTTGAGATTTTTTTTTTCAATTTAACATAGCTATGTTTAGAAAAGAAAATTATGTAAGTGAATATGTGACCAACAGACTTTGTCTGTTGGTGTAAATTTTTTTTTTTTTTTTGGTTTGACTAACAACAATTATTATTTCTAATTTTTTTATTTTAAAGATGTATGGGCATAATTCAGGATTAGGTATACAAATGTTCATTAGGCAAGTACCCTGGTATATTTTTATATTTTTTTCCTGTAACAATGTAAATATCAATTAAAAAATTTTGAGAGACAATGTCAAGAAAATAAACACTCTTGGAGAAATGATTATAAAAACAAAAGTTTTTAAAGTCAGAGAAAATAATTCGCTTAAATGGTACAATTTTGAGAAAAGGGAAAAGAAAAGCACAAGAGAAAATAAAAGCTCTTTTCTTTTTATTTCTATACATTGTGGAGGGGAGAAATAATTAATATATCAATTACACCTCTATGTTTCAGCAGTCAAACTTCTTAATAATTTGTTAAGGATTATTTTAATCGAGTAAAACAGCTGGAATGCCAGAGTTATTTTCGGTTTTTGTTGCCAAGAAAGCTTCTGAAACTAATTGATGCCAAAAATTCATAATCTAATAATAACAGAACTAATGAATGATAATCACTTATCAAAATTAAAAATGATTTGAAACAAAAATTCACACAGATTGTATGGCGTATCTTTCATCCATTTCATTAAAATAATAAGAGTCATGCATTTATGAAACTTCACAAGAAGCATATGTTACTTGTTTAAGTGTGTTATCCTTTAAACTAGTGATAATCTATTTTATTCTAAAGATTTTGTCAGAAAACAAAATCATTTTAGGGCTCATCTACACTAACTTTCCTCTTTATAGTCCAAAAATGTCAGAATACCTTTGAAGCAAGTAAAGAAAGTGTCAGTATGCTATAAAATCCTACTAGGACTAAAAAATGGTGTACATATTTTTGTGTTTGAAAATGCAGTATACAATGGGAGAACTATTTGGAATTTACAGTAAGATTTCAGGAAACAACTCTGACTTGTACACCATACTTTAAGAAACACAGTTTTACTGAGTAACTCCAGAGGACTGGGCATAATGGTTGATTTTGAGAAAAAAGAGAGAAAGAAAAGTTTCTGACACAGAGAAGTTAGTAGGATAGCTAACTTTAGTAGGACTATCAGGGAAAGAAAATATTTCAAAAACAATGTAGCAAGATAATATGAAAAACTGCATGTGAAATAATGCTGAGAGGAATTGCGTAGAGTTAAGAAGGTAGGATGTGATAACTTGTAGGAAGATATATAGGATCTTTTTTTCTTTTCATTAGAATTGGGATACTCTGGTTACAAAGAGCCAAGAAAGAAATGGTGTGATTTCCTGATAGATGAGACTGTATATACAATTTAGTACAGGCCTGAGTGAAGCTGATCACGTAAGCTAAAATATTGAGGGGGCAAGTGATTAAGTTGCCGAGTTAAGAAAACACCTAGCCGGGTTTGGTGGTTCAGCCTATAATCCCGCGCTTTGGGAGGCTGAGGTGAGTGAATTGCCTGAGCCCGTGGGTTCGAGACCCGCCTGGGTAACTTGGCGAGACCTCATCTCTACAATAAATCAAAAAATTAGCCTGGCGTGGTAGCGTGCGCCTGTAGTTCCAGCTACTTGGAAGGCTAAAGTGGAAGGATCACCGGAGCCCAGTAGGTTGAGGCTGCGGTGGCCAGGAGTGTGCCACTGCACTCCAGTCTGGGTGACAAAGTGAGACTTCAGAAGAAAGAAAGAAAGAAAGAAAGAAAGAAAGAAAGAAAGAAAGAAAGAAAGGAAGGAAGGAAGGAAGGAAGGAAGGAAGGAAGGAAGGAAGGAAGGAAGGAAGAAAGAAAGAAAGAAAGAAAGAAAGAAAAAAGAAGGAAGGAAGGAAGGAAGGAAGGAAGAAAGAAAGAAAGAAAGAAAGAAAGAAAGAAAGAAAGAAAGAAAGAAAGAAAGAAAGAAAGAAAAAGAAAAAGAAAACACCTGACAATGTGATACTTCAATGACATTCTATTATTCTACCACTGAGATGATGGGGCACAATTGACAGATTTTAAACTGAAAATTGACAAATAATGTTAGTATATTTAGAAGGTAACTATAAAAAAGATTTCTATATGTTGGTTTGTCTGCCTAAAAATCTGTGATGATGATTACCTACACATGAAGAATTAATACTTGGAAAATGTACAAGAAAAAAATCATCAAGTACTACAAACCTGAAAATACTAAAAATTCTAGAAACAAACTTAGGTAGTATAAAAAGACCTCTAGCCGGGCTCGGTGGCTCAGCCTGTAATCCCGCGCCTTTGGGAGGCTGAGGTGAGTGGATTGCCTGCGTCCGCGGGTTCGAGACCCGCCTGGGCAACTTGGTGAGACCTCATCTGTACCTAAATCAAAATTAGCCGGGTGTGGTAGTGCGCGCCTGTAGTTCCAGCTACTTGGAAGGATGAGGCGGAAGAATCGCCGCAGCCCAGCACGTCGAGGCTGCGGTGGCGGGAAGCGGCCACTGCCCTCCGGTCTGGGTGACAGAGTGAAACTCCAACTCAAAAAAATAAATAAAAAAATAAAAAGACCTCTTTAAAAACAAACAAAGCCTGGCGCAGTGGCTTACATCTGTAATCCCAGTACTTGCGGGGAGGGGGTGAAAGGATTGCCAGAACCCAGTGGTTATAGAACAGCATCGCTACAATACATCAAAAAATTAGCTGGGTGTGGTAGCGTGCACCTGTAGTTCCAGCTACTTGGAAGGCTGAGGTGGAAGGTTAACCTGGGCCCAGCAGGATGAAGCTGTAGTGGCTGTGAGCATGCCACTGCTCTCCTGCCTGTGCGACAGTGAGACTCTGACTCAAACAAACAAACAAAATTCTGGACATATTTTAGGGATGTTGAAAAGATGGTAAATATTACATTGTCTAAAGTATAAAAATAGAATATCTTATAGGCATTAGTTTCTCAGAATTAATTTATAAATTCCATGCCATACCAATCAATATTCAAGTAGAATCTTCATGGAATATGATAATCAGACACTAAATTTATTTTGTAAGAGTATGTACAAGTGCTACTAGGATAATTTTAGACTATAAGAAGTGGCTTAATATGCATCAAAACACATTATGAAGATACAGCAATAGAGCATAAATAAAGAAGACAAACATTTACATTTAAAGTACTATAGTGATATCATATTGAGCTAAGAAAGATTGTCAGAAGTTTGAAAATTAGGAAAAAAACCTCTTACTTAAAAACTTGTACCTCAAAAAAATTAGCAAATTGAATCCAGCTGTATATTGAAAAAAGTATATACCACAGTAAATAAAAATGTGTTCCAGATTATTAATGCTGCATCAATTAAAAAAAAATAAAACAGTGTGTATTTCAACACCTCAACAAGTTAAAGAGGAAAAACTATATGATCATAATCAATAAATGAAGGAAAAGCATTTGACAAAATCTAACAGCAGTTTATCAAAAAATGCTTAGCAAATTAAGAATAGAGAATAATATGTCCTACTTGATAAAGACATACACAAAATAAGCAAAAAATACAAAAACAAAAATGATCAAGTCTAATATTATACTTCATGTACTTAATGGTGAGAAACTAGATGCTTTCACATAGAAATGGGAACAAGGATAGGGAATTCCCTCTCAAAACTTCTATTTAACATTCCACTTGAATTATTAGCTAATGCAATTAGAAAATTAAATTTAAAAGAACACATTGGGAAGAAAGAAATAAACCTGTTTTTTTTCACAGATTACATAATAGTCTATTTGTAAGATATTAATCAACAAAAAAACTCCGGGAATTAATAAGTGAATATAGTAGGGTTACAAAATAATATTAAAAAGTTAATATAAAAAAGTTGATGGCATTCTTGTATGCAACTATGAATAACTGAAATTTAAGAATAAAAGTGCAATGTCATTTACATTAACTCCAATAAAATGAAACATTTGGGTATAATTCTAAAAAAAAATTACATTGTCTAAATGAGAAATAATACAAAACTGTGCTAAAATATGTCAGAAAATATAAAAATAAATGGAGAGATATTCCAGGTATATTGATGAAAGACACAATATTATCAAGGTATCAGTTCTTCCTAAACTTATCTAAAGATTCATTGCAATCCCAATTAAAACTCCATAAAGTTATTTTGTTAATATTGGCAAGCAGATACTAAAATTTGCACGAGAGGCTAATAATCAAGAAAAAGCAAGCATCAGATTGAAAAGGAAAAGCAGAGTTGGAAAAATGACACTGCATGACTTCAAAATGTATTATAAAGCTATAATAATCAAGACAGTGTGGCATTGGAGAAGTAATAGATAAATAAATCAGCAAAACAGAACAGAGATCCTAGAAATAGACCCACATAAATAGAGTCATCTAATAGCTGACGGAAGAACAAAAGACAATTTAATGAAGAATGAAAGTCTTTTGAACAAATAGTGCCAGAACAAATGGACATTTAAATGCAAAAAATTACACAAAATTCTAAAATTCCTGGATGATAACTGATAAAACCTAAATGACAATGGTTTTGACAATGGCTTTTTAGACACAACTCCAAATTTATGATTCATAAAAGGCAAAATAAAACAGTTGGGTTTCATTAAATTAAACATTTCCAGGCCGAGTACCATGGTTCATGCCTGTAATCACAGCACTTTGGGAAGCGGACGCAAGAGGATTGCTTGAGTCCAGGGGTTCCAGATCAGCCTGGATAACATACGGAGACCATGTTGTTTCAACAATTAAAAATAAAAGTTAACCAGACATAGTGGCTAGTGCCTGTTGTTCCAGCTACTTGGAAGACTGAGGCAATAAGGATCTCCTGAATTTGGTGGTTGCTATGGGGGCCATGAGCATGCCACTGCACTCCAACCTTGGTGATAGAGTGAGACTATTACTTTAAAAAAAAAAAAAAAAGGAAAGAAAAAGAAAGACACACACACAAAATTCTACATATGAAAAATGTTGTTAAGAGAATGAAAATATAAGTTGCAACAGTCTGGGGTGAGGCCATTTTCAACACAGTTATAAAGGTCTTATAGTCAAACTATATAAAGAATTTCTAAAACCCAACAATAAGAATACAAACAACCCAATTCATAATGGGCAAATGATTTAACAAGACATTTTACCAAAGAAAAATTGCAGACAGCAATCAAGCAAATAGCTCAACATCTTTATGCCATCAGGGAACAATATGAGATATCCCATGTGAAGGTGGATACATATCATACATTTGTCAAAGCCCATACACCATCCAACACAAAATGTGAACCCTAAGGTAAAGTATGAACTTTGGTAACAATAATGAATCAATAAAGCTCACCAATTGTAACAAACCTACAACATGAATGCAAGATACTAATAATAAGGGAAATTTTGTGGTAGAGGTGAGGGTGAGAGTACATATGGGAACTATATATTTTCTACCCAGTTTTTCACTATACCTAAAGTTGCTCTAAATATAAAGTACATTGATCAATGTAAAAAAACACTAATACCAAAATAATTTCCAAACTGAATAACTATATGAATTTGGGGGAAAGACAACTTTAAGCATTTGTATTATATGAAAACTCCCTTATATATATCTAGAAAAGACTGTTATGAATGCTGTCTTCCATATCTCATAAAATCTTCACTAAATTTTCTGTTGTTCACTAATGCCCATGTATGCATTTTATATACATGGTAAATGTATGTGGGAAACATTAAAGAAGAGGTCAAGACTGACAGATGCTGTGATTATTATGTGGCATCTTGATTAGCCACGGGGTACCAAGATATTTAGTCAAAAATTATTCTTGATGTGTTTGTGAGGGTGTTTTGAATGAGACTGACATTTTAATCAGTAAACTAAATGTATTAGTTAAGGGTCTCCAGAGAAACATAACCAGTAAGATAAATAAAGACATATTTTTAAAAAATATTATGAGGAATTGGCTTAGATGATTATGGATACTGGGAAAGAGAAGTTGAATGTCTCAGATAAAGCAAAGCAAACACATTATCCCTTTTTCTGCTTTTTTATTTTTTATTTTTTTGTATTTAGATCCTCATCAGATTCAGTGATGTCCACCTGTATTGTTTACTCAGTTTGTTGATATAAATGCTTATCTCTTCCAGAAGCACCCTCCCAGACACCCAGAAATAATGTTTTATATAGCTGTTATGGGCATTCTTTAGACCTGTCAAGTTACATATAAAATTAACCATAACACCGAGTAAAGTAGATTGTCCTCCCTAATGTGGGTAGGCCAAATCCAATTAATTAAGGACCTCAACAGAACAAAAAAATCTGAGTAAGAGTAATTCTCCTGTCTGACTGCCATGAGCTGGGGTATCAGTCTTTTCCAGCCTTTGCACTCAAACTGAAATTTCATTTATTTTTGAGTCCCACACCTGTTGGTTTTCAGACTGGAGCGTACATCATTGGACTTCCTGGTTCTCAAGTCATCAGACTCGAGTTAAAGTACACATAAAGCTCTCCTAGGTTTTCAACTTACTGACTACAGATTTGGGACTTCTCAGCCTCCATAATTTGTGAGCCAATTTCTTATACTAAACTTCGTGTGTATAATGCACCTGGGATGTACACATTTCAATGCATACAAGTAGTCTAAAAAACATAAATACCAGTTAATGAGCTCCTGAGTAGAAAGATAGAATTGAAGATACCAAACGAAGGAGAAATGCTCATGTTCACTCTTCCAAAGGAGGAGATTTTGAGCTACAGAATAAAAGTGGTATAAGAGAATATAAGGGATTGTTCTCTAGGATGACTCATGCTCCCAGTGTAAGTCATTCTTGCCATTCTAAAAGGGTGAGTACAGGGAGAAACAAGTTTAGGAAGAAAGTTGATGAATTTCATCTGAACATCTTTCGTTTGAAAGATGTTCCATTAAGATACACACATGAAAACATATAAGACACGAAATCCACACTTTTATATTTAAGCTGTGGGGTAGAGTATAGCTTTAGAATTTGGGTTCAGAAAAAATGTATGTGAGAAACAGTTCTACCACTGTAATCTTTAACACATTATTTAAGTAGAAAGATCATATTGGTTATTATTCAAGGACAGTTTTAAAAGTCAAAGGATGTTCTATTAATAATTACACAGGAAAAACAGGTATAAACCAGATAAACAAATTTGTAAAAACCAGAATATGAGTTCACATTATATTTAAATGATCTGTATTGCTCTTCTACTTCTGTGTGAATGGTGAGTAATGCTGAGACAAATTTGTCCAGGCTTCTAAAGGAATGTTAACTAGTGTTATATCTTATCACTTGTTACTATTTTTCTATTGTTCAATGTAGTGTCTTGTACATAATAGCTGTTCAATTTGTGTATAATTAATAAATAAACCAAAAACCTATTGTAATGCATTTTAAATTACCCAGTCCACAAGGAAAAAGAAGTATGATCACTGAATTAACATTTCATTTATTTGTGTTTTAGAAGAGAGCTTGCTGGAAATTGTAAATAGAGGATTACTAATACAGATGTGTCTTATTATACACAGCAGATGAAATTTTAAAGCATGGTGTTTTTTCTTATTTTTTGTGAATTGAATGATATATTTTCCCCTGTTCTATTAGAGGAGCAAAAGGAATTTGAAGTTACGTGTGATTATCAATTAATAGTAATTCCTAACACCAGTTTAATCTGCCCAATGCCACTGCCTCATTAAGGAGTAAATTCACCTTATAAAATGCTTAAATTTGCCAGAGAAAAGTAATCATTTAAGGTTATCCTGTCTGGTCCCTTCCCCTACCTTGAGGAGGTGAATCAATCTCTCTCTCTCTCTCTCTCTCTCTCTAATTTACTTTCTAAGTAATTAGACTATGTTTTTCAATCTTAATAAAAATAAAGTTACCCTATATTGAATCATTCTTCAAAGTCACTCAAAAAAATGTTAAGAATCACTGTTGCATTTAGGCAATTGTCTTGTAAACTGTAAACTGGAGGAGGGGTGTCGGGGGGAGGAGAGCTTCTGATAGCTGGTCACAGCTATGCTTCTAAAAAGGCCCAGTAACCAAAGTTGTTTAGCCACTGTGTACTGTTTGTGTCACAATGCAAAAATGCAATATTAGAGTGTTGTTCTTTCCCCATGTTAGTTTTCCCAAGGAGTAGGATACAAGCGTAAGGAGACTTCTTCTTTGGCATCATTGCTTCAGTTAGGGCAAATGAGTAGGTTATTAAAACATTAAGGTAAGAGCAAGAGAAGTTAGTCTTGAAAATGAATATCCAGTGTCATCAAGAGAAGTAGAACCTAGAACCTGACTGTGACAGCTCTCATGTATATAACATTGGCATCAGGGTTTTTGAAGATGAATCCATCTTTCCTTGTCTACGAGGTCGTTAGTCATTAAATGTATACAACAAATATCCCTTACTATAATTCTAAGTGAATCAAAATAGTCTCAATCATTATGTTGGCTTCCTATATAGTTTGTACTGGGAGAAACTGGGTAAGCAGTGGAGATATGACTAATATATTTCTCAAGGTAAATTAATGAATTGGCATTCTGCTATTAATGCAGTATATCTGACTAATTCATGAACTGAGAAAATTGAAGTATACACTACCTTTATTTAAAAGTGAGGGGACAAGCATTGCAACAAAAGAATCTGTTGTAAGAGTATAAACTAAACTCAATCACTCCTTAAAATAAAGCTGCAGATGCCAATACTTGCTGACATTTTTAGTCTTCTTCCATATGAACTTAATGCAGCTACTAAAAGAGGTAAGATGGAGCCCTAAAGAATGGATGAATAAAAGTGATTCTGGCAAGTTCAACTGCAATAGTTGTTTGGATGACCATTTTTAGAAAGGCTAGTGTTTACAGGAGGAAAGTTTAAAAATCAATCATTAGAAATAAAATAATAACATCCTGTTTTATGTATGTATGTATGTATGTATGTATGTATGTACATATGTATGTATGTATGTATTTTTAGAAAGCAGGATTTATTGAGAAGGCAGAAATCTCCCTCATTGGGAGGAGATCTGAGGGCGTTGCCCTGTTTTATTATTGTGTTCAATTTATAAATATTTAACTTAAGGATTATATATTTGTATCCTTGTCAAATAATAATTAATAGGAATTTATCATATTGATTTCTCAGGCAGGTGACAAATTGAAGCACAATATTACAAAGTTACACAGTAAACTTCACCCCATATTTTTACAAATTGGAAAAATCTTTCTAGTTGTTTGACTTAGCCGTGTTGTTATCTATCTTTATCTATCTCTCTATCTGTCTATCTATATCATCTATCATCTTTCTATCTCTACCTATGTATCCTTTCATCTGTCATCATTTATCTCTTAAGTTTTTAAGAACACAAACAAGACAGCCCCTTCATTGATCTAATTCAATGTGTTGTTGCTTGAATAGTTGTTCAATATCTTTGTTCATTAAAAATACTTTTGCTGCTGTTGTTAAAATTTAAGTGAAAAGCTATGATAGGGTATGCCTTTTCTATATACTTTTCAACAAAAATATAATAAAATTTGTTGATGCAATGAAATTGAAAAGAAAAGAAGTTTCCACTGATGCACAATATATTAGATGGATTATGTCCTACCCAGGAGAAGTCAAACTTTACCCACAATGGTACCAGATACAACGAAAAAAGTAAACTTTTCAGTTTTCCATGAATGCGCTTATCTATTTCTAATGATCCTATGCTGTTAACAGCATGAAAGCAAACAAACTACAAAAAAAGAAACAATTTTATTAATTCAAGTTTACTCAGTCTTTCTAGTTCCACGTAGTCTTTTAAAAGTTAACTGTCTCAGTTAGATAAATAAGCTTTTGATGTTTCTCTGCTCAATCATTCCTGCCATAACTCCCACATCCTTCACCTTCACATGCACACACCTTAGTCCCACATACACTACCTCAATAAAAATTCATACTCACCTGATGGTATAAAAAATCCAAGGAATGCTCATATAGCAACCTGAGAGGGGAAAATAGGGATTTCTGCCAATGTCTCCACAGTTTCTGACTGCTGGTTGAAATGTGGACTGATCATTAATCAATAGCTTCTGTTTAATAGGTTAGCCACTGATGAAACAGCTCTACACGCTGTATATGCTTTGCCTGATTAACACTTAGTTATCCGTCTTGGATAACTCCTCTAACTGGGCTTAAGCTGTTTCAGTTAATCCTATGCTTCTCAACCATGACACACTCCTTTGTTTTAATTTATATTCACTATAGATTTGCTATCATTTTACTCCTCAGCTTAGGACATGGACATCCCTAGAAAGTCTGCTGACTTGTAATTCACAGAAACCTTTTGCATCCCACAGATCACATAGAAAGATAAAAATTTTGTCTTGTATCAAGGTTGTGGAGAAATACAACTTACATTCTATCAAGCCCTTTCTCAGCCTAAACACACACGACCACATTTTTACTTTCCAATAATCACCTCATTTGATCATGAGGTATGCTAGAACAAGAGTTTCAAATGTTTTGTTGGCAACCATCCACTTTAATTATGTGGGGTGTAATCTTCTTGGCTTATTCTTTGAGCGTTGTCATGAGAAAGATTTAGAATATTATTGGGAATAGAGAACAATTTTCTCACTGGCCTTACTGAGTTTCCATGTTTATTCATGGCTAAATAATCCACTGTTCTGAAAGGTTTTACTTCTTGATGTGGAATAAAAATTGCTTTTACACAGTATCTCTTCTCTCTTTACCAGATATTTACTCAGACTGCCATGCTATCCTTTTTTTTTTCCCAAAGAAAATTCTTTGGAATTTAGAGAAATTGCTTTACTCTCAGAAAAGTCTGACTCTCAAGATTGTGTTTTTTCCAAAGACCAAAAAGTCTGATCTGAATCTCAATATGAACTAGGATTCCTTTATTCCAATTTGAACTTGTTCTGCCCATGGAGTGATGAATGACATTGAAACAAAGGATGTTGAGTCACAGAGAAACAAGATTTTCAGAAAATGAAAAATATATTGAATTTATATATCAAGTGTATTATATACATTACAATGTTCTTTCACCTACTCCATAGTTGTATGCTGGCAACTTTCCCAGTAGAACTTGATGTCTGATTCATCATTGGATTAAAAAAAGCAAATGTTTTCAAGTATTCCTGTACGAGGGCAAATAATTAAATATCTCTGAGCCACAATTTTGACATGGATTAAAAATACTATAAACAGCACACACCTATCATTTTTTAAAAGATAAAAATTTTGCAAACAACTTACCATATTTTAAGGCACATGTTCAATTAAATATTACCTGTTATAGTGGTGAGAGATGGGGATGATGGAGAGAATATAAAACAAGCTCTGAGTTATTATGTATTAAACTTTTTAAGATGATGATATTTAATTTAAAAACTACCATAAAAATTTCTTCAAGGAAAGTCACATTTCACATAGTGATTTAATCAAATCACGGGGGGAGGGGAGATCCATGAATACTCTAACTTGTATAAAATTCTGGGGAAAAAATGTAGTCAAAGCCAACTAATTATAATTTAATGTAGGGAAATAAATATCTTTCAAATAAAGATTCATCTGATAATGTACACCATTTAAGAGATATCATACATTAGGAATTGGAGACTATTGATAAAATATTGACATATTCTTGTGAAAATTTTAGTTAGAATATTTATAGTATCCACCTGAAGAACTATTATACAAAAAATAAGTTAATTACATTGCTATCATGTTTATATGTAAAATCAAGGATCCAAGAGAAATTATACCTTCTTCATTTTTATTATTTGTTTATTTAATTTTTTTATTTTAAAGATGTGGGGTTCAAGATTAGGTATACAAGTGTTCATTATGCAGGTACCCTTTTTGATGAGATGTGCCCCTTCTACCTCCTGGTTGTGCCAACTACTGCCAAGCCTAGTAGAGTGCTTCATTCTGAAAAGAACATAATTGGAAAAACAAATTCAACAAAGAAACAAAATATTAACATCTAGTGTCTGTGGTAGGAAGAATAATAACCTCCAAAAGATGATCATGCTCTAATCACTGGAATATGTCAATGTTACCTTGATTAGCAAATGGGAATTAACTTTACAAATCATTAAGTTGCTAATCAGCTGACCTCGAGATAAGGAGATTATTTTAGACTATTCAGACGGGCTCATTGCAATCACAAGAGGCCTTAAGAATGGAAGAGTGGGTTCTTAAGAATGCAGTGATGTGATGTGAGAATGATTTGACCTGCCAGTGTTGACTTTGTATGTGGATGCTATAAGCTAAGGAATATGTGTGGCTTGCAAAAGTTGGAAATGGCAATGGGCAATGAAACACATTGGTCTCTAGAACCTCCAGAAAGGAACACAGCCTTTCCTGCTGAAAACTTGAGACTAATAATATCAATGTTTCCCTTCTAATCTACAGAATTATAAGATTAAAAATGTTCAATGTTTTAAAACCACTAAATTTGGAATTTTTTAATGGCATCAATAGGATACTAATATAGTATCCAACAGTCATGTCATACATTCAGCAACCTTCTCCCTCCGAATCTTTGTTTTACTCTCAGCAGTGACTTAGAGAAGCAAGGTAACTCATTCTGACAAATTAGGCACCACATAATGCATTGCCTTAGAGTATCTATAGCACTCTTTAATTTAATCTCTCACCTGGCTCAAAGTAAAATTTCTAGTAAAGTGTTTGCTGATCATAGTAGGGGCAGCAGCATCTTTACTTAACTCACATAATCTTCAGTGGTTCTCTGACCATTCTGTTGAACTACACTAACAATACATTTCAGCAGTAATTAGAAATTCTCAATACAGACTCAGCCACTCTTTAAGAAACCAGAAAGTTGTAAATATAATTCTTTGATCTTGTGCTATGCATTTAACTATAAAAGCACAATGCTGAGATTATAATGTATGCACATGTGTGGTCATGGTAAGTCATTCCAGTTATTTAAAAACACACAATTAAGACATAGAAACCACCCTTAAAATGTTATAGTACACTAAGAATTACATTATGTGAAGGAGTCGTAAATGTATTAAAATTATTTGAGAACTGATTTCTGGAATGTAAATTGCTTGTGGGTCTGGTCTCCAGAAAAAATAACCATTATTTATGACAATTATTTTAAAAAATCATTTAAATTTTCTGGAAAATTTCTGAAGAACATTCAAAAATGGGAAAAATAATAATTAAGAGACTCTCCTAAATCTTGATAGAAATTGTGAAATTCCTGGGGCATTTGAGCCAAACCCACAATGGCCTCAAGATGGCAAAGTTCAGCTTTGGATAGGTACAGAAGAGAGTTCCCTCTTCTCACAGTTCCCAGTCTTAAGGTTCATTATTCCCCAGAAGGAGATCTTTATGAGCATTTCTATGCTCTTTAGTTCTATGTTGCAGGTCCTCTACTCTAGGCAAAAGCAGTGTGAAGACTGGGACTCCTTTCCTCCACTATGCCTGCATTCTTTGGCACAGGCTCTATCCCATATATGGTAGACTGAGAATACTGGATTCTGATTGTCTCATCCCAGCTCCTAGCATGATGGAAGTGTCATGCTGGACGAAGCAAGCTGAAAAGAACAGACCTATCACCATCATCCAGCTCAACACATGTAAAGTAGAAGGGGATCACTGTCCATATCTGCAGTTCCTCAGCAATGAATGACACAGAGATTTGACTTAAGACATGAGAAAAGGAATAAAAACAGTGACATTGCATATCTCCCCAAAGGAACTGAATTTACAACAAAATTTAGGAAAGTTTAAACTTAAGAGCATGGTCAAAAATAATGGAGATATTGGTGGTAAGAGGCTTCTGGTAGCTCCCTGAGAGCGACAGGTTAAACCACAGACCAGCAAGAAGGGTATCAACAACAGGGGGGGAAAAGCTAAAAAAGTCTTTCTTGGGTCAGGATAAGTCTCAAAGATCAGCCTATATGGCCAGCCCTGAAAAGTGACCCTAATATAATTGAATTAGATTGTGGAAAAATGTCAACTACAAAGTACTGTCAAAAATGATAGTGCAATCAACTGGAAATTGGTGGAGGGTAGCACCTAGGTATGATAGCTGAAGTGGCAGGCTGCTTCTTGAGAAATCATTTTAAAAAACAGTCAGAAAGAGCATGACTAAAAGATTCACTACATACCAGAGTACCTGTACACATTCTCAAGACTGAAGCATCTGAGGATAAATATTAAAAGTGGTACACTATGAGGAAATAAACTTCATTAAGGCCAAACCAACTCAATAAAAAATAAATACATGAACAAGAAAACAACAAAAATATGCTGCAGTATAGAACAGGGAATCATTATCCAGATTTACCACAATATAGTACCAAAATACTCTAGGTTTTAACCAAAAGTTACAAAATATGCAAAGAAGTAATAAAGTATGACCCAGCATAGGTCAAAAGCAATGAAAACAAAACAAGGACAAAAACAGGTACAGAAACTACTTTGAGATATCCAGGATGCCAGTTTAGCCATAATTTTTTAAAGTGTGTATTTAAATCTGTTCAAAGAACTCAAAGAACTAATACTTAACATAACCACAATAAGATGACAAGATCTCATTAAATACAACATATCAACATATCAATAAAGAGATAAAAATTATTTCTTAGACAAATCAAAGAAAAGTTGTGGAATTTAAAAGTACAAAAATAGAAATGAAATGTTCACTAGGGAGCCTCAACAATATATTTGAGCTAGCAAAATAATCAATCATTGTTTAATGTAATATGTATAAACACAATCACACAAAAAAGGAAAGCAGAGACCTATACAGAGTAATGTTTCTTTGTCTCAGTGGAGTTAAATTAGAATAGAGGTGAAGTAGATTAAAATAAGATGTATGCTATGAGCTCTAGACTGAGCACTAAAAAAAATTAACCAAAATATAGTAAAAATATATTTAAAGAAATTGAAATATTCCACCAGAATGTATTTACTTAATGGAAATTAAAATAATAAAAAAACAATATAAGCCCAAGATACACATATAAAAACAGAAAATTTAAATGGCATACATAAATCCAACTCTAAAATAATGGCATTAGAAGCAAATGAGTCAAAACTATCTAATTTAAAAAACAGTGAATGTAAGACTGGATTTTTTTTAAAAATTCAACTATATACAGGAAACACAATTTAGACTCAAAAATATTAATAGGTTAAAAGTAGTAGGAGTAAATCATAGCAATTGCTAGACTAGCAACCAAAAGAACCAACAAGATTTTTATTTGTTTTTTTTAAGAAGTCCTAGAGGGGCTATCTTAATATTAAAAAGTAGACTTTAAAAATTAAGAAAATACTATAGATAAAGATGAATACTTTATAATGTTAAGAATATCCCTCTATCGGAAGATATAGCAGTTACAAACACACATTAGCCCAAAAGCGGAGCACTAAAATACATGAAGAAAAAACAGACAGAATAAAAAGAAAAGAGACAAGGCAACAATCTGATGGCCACAAAGGTCCACTTTCAATGACAAATGGAACAAGAAGAAGGAATATAAACAAGAAAATAAAAGATGTGAACACCATAAACCAACTAGATCTAACAGACATCTATAAAATAATCTATCCAATTCAGTATTATGTACATTTTTCTGAAGTTCATGTGGAACATACCTCAGGACCATATAGTAGTCCATAAAACTAGCCTCAATAAGTTTAAAATTACTGAAATCATACAAAGATTCTCTGACTAAAATATAATTAAATGAGAAACCAATAACAGAAAGAAAT
Organism: Cephalopachus bancanus; assembly: GCA_027257055.1. Lineage (NCBI taxonomy): Eukaryota > Metazoa > Chordata > Mammalia > Primates > Tarsiidae > Cephalopachus > Cephalopachus bancanus. The sequence continues at coordinate 8,940,364 of JAPVLO010000041.1, forward strand.
TAGGAAAATTTGTAAATATGTGCAAATTGAACAACACATTCCTAAATAAACAATGGGCCAAATGGATTTCACAAGGGAAATTAAATCACACTTTGAGATAAAGTGGAAACACAATATAATAATCTTATAGAATGTAGTGAAAGCTTTCCTTTGAAGGAAATTTTTATCTATAAATGTCTATCATACTCAGTGATCTATCACAGCAACACAGAACAGAGTAACAAATGTTCTCACTCATAATAGGACCCTGAACATTTACCATAATACTATATGAAAGGGATTGGCAGTAGTCGGATACTGTCAGGGTAGGGGAGGGGAGGACACACCATCAATAAGGGTATCTGATCTCAAAGTAGGTAAAGTGGGGACTAAAAGGTGACCCAAACTTTACTGTATGGTGACTACTTGTATAGCTAATCCTGAATTTCACCCATATCTTTGAAATAAAAATTAAAATAAATTTTTAAAAAATGATCACAAATCTGTAACCTAACTTAAACCTAAGGACATCGAGAAAAGAAAGGAGCAAACTAGATTTAAAGCCAACACAAAAAAGAAAATAATAAAGACTATAGATTAAATTAATGAAAAAAAAAACAGGGAAAATCAACAAAATCAAATGTCGTGTTATGAGTTGAATGTTTGTGTCCCTCAAAATCCATATGTTGAAAACTAATCCCTAAGTTGATGGTATTAAGAGGTGGGTCCTTTGGGAGATTATTAAATCATGAAGGCTCTATTCTTATGAATTGGGTTAGTGCCCTTTTAAAGGAGGCTTGAGGGAGACTATTTTGCCCCTTCTACCGTGTATGAACACAGTGAGAAGGCATCATCTCTCAACCAGAAAGTGAAACATCCCTAGACACCAATTTTTTTAGTACCTTTATCTTGGACTTCCTAGCTTCCATAACTGTGAGCAATTAATTTTTATTCTTCAAAATTTTCCCAACACTGATTAAAAAATGGAGAATATTAAAATCATTGACTTTGAAACAAAACAGGGAATTTATTACGGGGTGTACATAACTATAAAAATGTATTGTAAGTGAATACCGCAAACAAAGGATAAATAAAATGTCTACAAATTACATCACTTTTGATGAAATAGACAATTGCCTAGAAAGACACAAACTACCACAACTGGTGCAAGAAGAAACAGGATATTTGAGTAGACATATGTATTCATTTTCCTTCGCTGCTGTAAAAAATAAATAACAAAACTCAGTGACTTAAGACAACATAAATATATTCTCTTACATTTTTGTAGGTCAGTCATCTGACACAGGTCTCAACAGAATAAAATTAAGGCATTGGCAAGGCTGACTTCCATTCTGTTAGGTCTTGTTGAAAATTCATTTGTTTGACCTTTCCAGTATCTAGATGCCCGTCACAATCCATGCCTTAAAAACCTTTTCTTCATTTTCAAAGCCAGAAACTTTACATATTTCTGTATCTTTATTCCATAGTCACAACTCTTTCTGATTGCAGCTGAGAAAAGTTTTCTACTTTTAGGGAATTATGTGGTTAGATTGCACTCACCCAAATGATCCAGGGTCACCTCCCTGTAACTAGCCTTAATTCCATTTACAAAATTCTTTTTGTCATTTAAGTTAGCAAATTTACAATTTCTATGATTAGGAGGTAGACATCTTTGGTGAAATAATCATTTTTTCTACTACAATCTATACTAAGAACAGAAAATAAAATAGTAATTGAAAAACTTCTCACAAAATAAATTCCAGTTTCAGATAGCTTCATTGGTAAATTATGATAAATATTTAAGGAAGGATTAAATCCCAATACATTCTATGTGGCCACTACTACTGGTATTCCAAAGCCTGTCAAGCAAATGAAACTAGAAAGTGATATCTCTTACGAATGAAGACAAGAAAAAAAAAATTAAGTGAATACTAGCGGAGTAAATCTATCAACATATAAAAAGTATTATACACTATGACCAATTATGATTTATCTCAGTAATCCAATGACTGTATAGCAACTGAATAAAGAATGTAATCTACAGCACCATCTTTAACAGATTAATGAAAAACAATGGACAAACTCTAACATCATTTCATGACAAAAACACTCTAGTTATTTCTAGTTGTTGAATCTAATTGAACGAAAACTTTATAAAACTGAAAAAAGGGCACCAATGAAAAACTTAGAGAATCATCATACTAGAGGGTGAAAGATTATAAGATTTCACCTAAGATAAGGGAAAAGACAAGGATGTCTTCTCACACCATTTCCATCCAACATTGTACTCAAAGTTCTCGATAGGGCAAGTTAGGCAAGGAAAAAAACCAAAATGTTGGAAAAAAATTAAAATTATTTCTATTTCAAAGTTATATAATATGGCATAAAGAAAATTCTAAGGAATTAATTTTCTAATTAAATTATTTCCTATTTGATTACTAGTAAAATTAATAAACAAGTTCATCAAAGTCTCAGGGTACAGGATTAATATATGCAATTCAATTGTGTCTCTCCATATTAGCAATTAACAATCCAAAAGTACTATTAAGTGATCAATGGCATTTATGCTAACAATAAAAAGAATAAAATACTAAAGTGCAAATTCAATAAAATAAGTGAAAGTCGTGGACACTGGAAACTATAAAACATTATTGAAAAAAAAAAAGAACATCTAAGTAAATGGAAACAAATCCTATGTTCAGGAATTGGAAGATTTAACATTGTTAAGATAGCAAGTGCTGGGGAAGGTGGCTCATGTCTGTAACTCCAGCATTTTGGGAAGCAGGAAACAAGAAGATTGAACCCAGGAGTTCGAGACCAGCCTGGGCAATATAGCAAGGTCTCATCTCAACAAGAAATCGAAAAAATTAGCCAGGCATGGTGATGCATGCTTTTAGCCCCAGCTTTTTGGAAAGCCAAGGCAGAAGCATGGCCTGAGCCCAGAAGGTCAAGCCTGCATTGAGCCATAATCATGCCACTGCATTCCAGCCTGGGTAAGAGAGTGCGAAACCACCTCAAAAACTCACACTATATAACTACATCTCCTAATTGATCCACAGTTTCATTGCAGGCCCTGTCACAATTAAAATGATGTTTTCTTTGCAGAAATTACAAGTCAATCCTAAAAATTATATGGAAATTCGAGGGATCAAAATTTCCAACAAATTGTTAACATGAAAAACACACTTGGAGGACTTATATTTCCCAATTTCTCAACTTACTGTAAAACCATAGTAATCAAGAGATTGCAGTATTGACATAGACTAGACCAAGAGATCAGTAGAATAGAGCTGAGGGTTCAGAAATAAGTCACCATATGAGTTTTCAACAAGAGTGCCAAGAGATTTCAATGAAGGTAAATCTTTCAACAAATGGTATGGAGACAAGTGGTATACATATACAGAACAGTTAGGTTGGACCTGTTTCTTACAACATGCATAAAAATAAATTTCAAATGGACAATAGGCCTAAATATAAGACGTAAAACTACAAAATTCTTTGAAGGAAGCATAAAAATACTATTTGTGATCTTGAATTGTATAATTGATTTTTTACATATGACAAGAGGAACAAAAAAAATAATTGCGCTTCATGAAAATTAAAATGTTTGCACTTTGAAGGACATGAAGAAAGTGAGAAGACAAAAAAACGGGAGGAAACGTGTGTAAATCATATATATGATAAGGGACTTGTATTTTAAGTGTATAAAAAAGAATTCTTAAACTCAAAACTAAAAAAGGAGAAAAACTCAATTTAGACTATGAAAGGAGAAATAGACACTTCTCCAAAGAGTGCATAAAAGTGGCTAATAAAAACATGAAAATATGATCATTGCTAGCCATTTTGGAAAGGTATATTAAAACCACAAAAAAAGATCCTTCTTCACATTTACTAGGATGGCTATAGTAAAAAAAAAAATTAAAAAGAAGTATTGACAAAGATGTTAACAAATTAGGACCTCACACATTGTTGATGGGAATATAAAAAGGTGCAGAAACTCTCTAATACTGTTTTGCAGTTTTAAACAAAGTTGTTGTTATGACTCAGCAATTTTATTCCTAGATATATATCCAAAAGAAAGATTGTATACACACAAACTTGTACACACATGTGCAAACATTATTATTCATAACAGCCAAGGTAGAAACAAGCCAAAAATGTGTCAACTGATGAATGGACAAACATAATTCAATATAAACACACAATGAAATTTAATATGGTGGTAAAATAAATAAATATATATGCTACAACACAGATAAATCTTGAAAATATTATGTTAAGTGAAAGAAGTCAGTCATACAAAGACCCTATGATATATGTTCACTTTGCCATATGTTGAATAGTTAAATCCATGGAGATAGAAAATAGAACTGTGGTTGCCTAGGATTGGAAGTGTTGAAAAGAATAAGGACTGACAGCTGATAGGTATGCTAATGTTTGCATGGAGTATAAAAATGTTATATAATTGATTATGGTAGTGGTTGTAAATATCTGTGAATGTACTAAAAACACTGAATTGTGTAGTATGTGAGTTATATATCAAGAAATCATTTAGAAAGTGGACCTTGAAAAGTTATAATACTATAAGAAATCAATTGGCAGTAGTGGGAAACTGTCAGGGGAGGAGGGTGGGATTGGCAGTTGAGGGAAACTGCTAGGGGAGGGAGGGGCAAATCTCATTAACAAGGGTACTTGCATAATCAAAGTTTGTATGCCTAACCCTGAATTGTATCCCACATCTTTGTAATAAAAAAAATGAAAAAAAAAAAAAAAAGAAGTTCTCTCATCTCTTTGGGAACATTTGTCCCAGTTATTGAATTTCATTATAATTTAAGTTAATCAGTTTAATTCCAGTGAAATTAAGTATTATAAGAAAAAATCAAGGGGAATAATAAATAGCAACCATGTGGCAAATAATGTGCAACATTCATGAAGAAATGTAGGGAACATAAATGAGAAATAGTGAAACATAAGTCCAGGAAGTCAATGGGTAAGCATGTATAGAGGGTAAAACTGCTAAGGTGAGAGATTTCATGTTTTACTTTGTGTATAATTTGGAGCAAGTAAAGAGAGAAAAACCAAGTAGCAGGAGTGCACACTATCATGATTTCAGGATTCAACTTACTTTTCGTAATTGCTAATGCATCATAAGGTTATATTTTAAGCAACCAAACTCACAAAATCTATTACACAATGTGGCCTTAATGTCTTGAAACATGGGCAAATATATCTAATAAATGGTTTACAATAAAAGACTCAGTTGATGTACGGTCCCTGGGCACCAATGCGTTAACTGCACTTTCAAAAGTTGCATTTAACTTAATGCATTAATGCAGAATTTTATCTATCTCTGCATAAAATTCTGTGATGTATTGCCTAACATGATTTTTCTCAGATTTTTACTGAGTGCTTAGTGTGTTTAGTATATCCCAGAAGAAATAATCAAGGGAGTTCAATAAAAAATATTTTCTATGTGTTCAGACTTTATAGTCACCCTGCAAATTACATGTAACTATTAATATAATTGTTTAGTATATACATATCACTATTCTCTTTCATTCTGTATATTTTTAAAATTATTTTTAAATTTGCAAATAAGTGTAAGAACATATGAAGATAAAATGTGGGGTTTTAGTAACAGAAAAATATTCCCAGAAATTGTTAAGTACTATAAAGGTTGTATCCTAATGGCAAAATCGTTTGCCTAAAAAATCTAATTTGGAGTTTATGTATACAATGTAATTTTAGGAAGTCAATAGCTATTCTTTGCCACTACAACATATTTTGATAGTGTGTGTATATCTCAATTATTTTTGTTCAGGTTACATTTCAGTACGAATGCAAACAATTAGACTTTTAAATTTGTATTCATAATAAGTAATATCAGCCTAACCTTGATACCTCATGAACACAGGAACAAGTGCTAAAGCAATTGTTTATGGATAAGGATTTAATTTTACCTCACACAGCTTTAAGAGTTATTACAGAGACCACTTAAAGTATGAGTCCTACAATATAATAGCAGTTTTTTAGTGATGAAGTTTGCACATAGAATCTATAATTAAAATATCTAATTAGTATTACTCACATATGGTACAAGGGTTTAAAAGAAGCCAGCTTTTTCAGAAATTTTATCAAGGTTTTCTTGACGGGAAGAGGGCACTAATTAAAGAAAGCAAGTGGATTTGTTAAATCTCAGTCTGGCAATTAGCCTTATGCTGATAAATTTCCTCTGTCAGACAATTTTTCAGCAGAGAACAGTGTTGGTACCTTCCTTCTCTTTTGCTTTTTGTTTCCTGTCTACAAGTGTCAGGTTGTGGGGAAAGAACTTGAATCTGCCTAATATACCCCTCAAGAATAATCAAGCTTTTAAAAAAATTTTATACCTGCTGTTCTTAGTTAGTAACTGGTGGGGGAAAGGAGAAAGCTCAGGCCCAAGAGCAACAAGAAATACTTCATTTGTGTAAAAATTGTCACTGTCAGCAGATGCATCAGCATTTTAATTTATAACTACTTATGTTTACTAGGCTTACTGAAGGTAATCTATTACAGTTATGTGGCACTTAATGACAGAGCTATATTCTGAGAAATGTGTCATTAAGCTATTTTGTTGTGTGAACATAGAGTGTACTTATGCAAACGTTGATGGTGTAACCTACTACACACATAGGTTACACGGAAGAGCCCATAACTCCGAGGCTACAAACCTGTACAGCTTGTTAATTTATGCATAATGTAGGCAATTATAACACAATGGTAAGAATTATGTGTCTAAACATATCTAAACATAAAAAATGTATGGCAAAATATCTGATATCACAGACTAAATGGATACACTTGTACAGGGCACTTATGATAAATAGGGCTCACAGGACTGGAAGTTGATTTCAGTGAGTTAGTGAGTGAACATGAAGGCCTAGGATGGTACGGTGCACTATAGTAGACTTTTTGAACACTGTGTCTTTAAGCTATGCTAAATTGATCATAAGAATATCATTCTTGGCCGGGCTCGGTGGCTCAGCCTGTAATCCCAGCGCTTTGGGAGGCCAAGGTGAGTGGATTGCCTGAGCCCGCGGGTTCGAGACAAGCCTGGGCAACTTGGTGAGATCTCATCTCTACAATAAATCCACACACACACACACACACACAAAAATTAGCCGGGCGTGGCAACGCACGCCTGTAGTTCCAGCTATTTGGAAGGCTGATGCGGCAGGATCACCGGAACACAGCAGGTAGAGGCTGCAGTGGCCAGGAGCAGCCACTGCACTCCAGTCTGAGCAACAGAGTGAGATTCTAGCTCAAAATAATAATAATATTATTATTATTATTATATCATTTGTCAATAGTAACTTAGTGTTAATTTACTACAATGTTTACTTTATAAATTTATTAATTTTTAAAACCTTGGCTTCTTTTGTAATTTGCACTTAAACCAAACACTGCAGAGCTGTACAAAATATTTTTTCTTTATATCCTTAATCTATATGTTTTTTTCTATTTTAAAAAAATTTTATAGAAAGTAAGGCACAAACACATACATTAGTATAGGCCTACAGAGAATCAGGATAATCAATACCTCTGTCTTCCAACTTCACATCTTATTTCACTAGAATGTCTTCAGGAGCAATAACATGCATGGAGCTGTCATTTCCTATAAAAATACCTTCTTCTGAAATACCTCCTGTAGGACTTGCCTGAGGCTGTTTTACAGGTAGCTTTTTTCTAATAAGTAGGAGTACACTCTAAAATAATGACTAAAAATATGATAAATATTAAGTACTAGGAATTTTTCTGCTCTGTTCTAATCTTCTGAAATCACTATTGTACATGAGTTCCGTCATTGACCAAAATGTTACTAAGAGGCACATGACTGTATGTACAATCAAAGCTGAGCATGAAGTCAGTGTGGTCTTTAAGATGCTACCACATTCTCTTTCCCAGGAATTGAATTACAACTCTCATTTTACTCCTTGTTTCTTTAAATGTAGCACATTATAACGTGCTTCAGTATAATTGGTTTCTTCTGTAATCATATGAATTTTATTCTACTCATTTAAACACTCAGGTTTCAGGACTCTATAGACTTCACCATTCTTCCACAGCAGGAAAAAGTTTAAGAACTCTTGATAGAAAACATCCATATTTGAAATATGAAGTAGCTAAGTGCAACAATACCAACGGCTGACTTTTGCAGAGCTCTGAGCACTTTCTAAGCATTCAAATGGATTAACTCATTTCATTCTCATGACAAGCCTACAAGAAAGGCACAGGAGTTCCTGTTTTACACATTGGGAAACAAAGATGCAGAGAAGTTAATAATTTGTCCAAGATTACACAGCTAGCAGTAGAGAAGTTGAAATCTATAGCAGTGAGCCCTGGCTCACTGGTTTCTACATCAGCTTTCATAGAACATTGAAACTTCTGAGAGCCTCAAAGAGAAAAAAATTGATTACATGCTAATTTGCTCTTTACTGTAATTCTGAACAATGTGCTAAGCCTCTCTGAACCAGAGAATACAAATGAAACAAGAGATGTGAAGTGCTTTCTGAAACTACAAAGCACAATACATATTTATGGTTTATTATAATACTTGCAAAAATTGCAGAAGGCAGTATAATTACAAAAGAGGGAGATTATCCTAGCAGATGCTTCCTTATTTCCTTCATTGTCAGCACTTCTCAAAATTCAGGGTGAATAACAGCAAATCCCATGGACTTGCAGATTTTGGAAAGAAGAAATGATACTATTTGTAAGGCACATCGAATTAAGTGGGCAAAGTTGTTTATACTCCAAGGTGTTCGTCTGCTCTTGGGAATTGAGTGGGTCAGTAATTTCACACAAGCAGAATCCATTGATAGCCCAAGAGTGTGAAGCAGAAAACACGCCCTGTGTATAAGAATATCCTACGAATCCTGATTTCATAGATTTGGAATGGGGCCCAGGAATTTGTACTTTTAAGAGTTACACCATGGTTTAATACATGCTTCACAGTTGTATGTGCTCATTTAATCGCTTCTATTCAATTGAACAGCAAAGATTATGTTTATTTTTAGACTCTAACTGAGAAAGTAGTCCCAGCCTAATCATGGTTGACAACAATGATTTGCCAACAAACATTTAGAGTGGTATAGCAAAATAAGTATCCCATTTAAGGTCAAAAGACTTGGTTTATTTTCTGGCTTTGCTGAATACAATAACCCAAGTAAACCACCTCATGTGACTTTGCCTTAATTTTTTTGATTGTCACAATGGAGAAAATTAAAATCATTCACCAGGTCTTGGTGAAGATCAAGACAGAGAATTTTTGTGCTAACATATTATAAACAACTCAATAGCATACAACTGTCAATAGTATTCCTATGATAACATTTGCTTTGGAATATAGATGTTAACTTCATATTTGAGTTTTGGTGAATATTTTAATAGTAACTGTAAGATACACAATGATTCTTGAAATACATCATTTGCTTCTGCTTAACAGAGTATCTTCCAGAACACACTTGCTAAATGGCAAGCGAAAATCAATCAGAAAGATCAAAGCCAGCAAATATAGCTCATCATTGTCACTCTTCTTACCATTTTTCAAATGCTCATAAATGTGACTAATATAATTTTACCTATGTATAATAAACATTAAATTGTTATTTGATAAAGTGGTACTCAAGTGTAACTTGAAAATAAAATACTCAAGAAAAATTATAGTACCAAAAGAGATTAAGTAAATATATAATCTGTCATGCTTGCATATAGTGTCACTTATTGCTAATTCTGACAACAGCATATTGAAAATTACTCATAAGACAAAAATTGCCAAAACCTTTTATTACTCAATTAATAAACTAATATGTAATTGATTATATATATCTCTTATTAAATGTTTTATTGTAGAATATTCATTGAAACAACAAATATTAATTGAATTCCTACACTAAGTCAGTTGTTGGCAATGTAAAGAGGAACATAAGCTAGAACCTCAGAAAGCTTGCACTATTGATGGAAATATTAATATAAAAATGTTAATTTGTAAATCTGATAAAATAATATCTTAATTTATAAGACTTTTTTATGAGAATTTATACAGAGTCATTAAAAGGATATTTAAGTGAAATGAGTTTGTCAAGGAAGGCACACCTGTGTTGAAATCAAATTTTGGTCCATAGACCAAAATTTTCAATCTCTATTTTGGTCAGGAAGTATGATAAATCAAGGAAGGTCTATAATATTAATAGTTTGCAAAATAATCTCCATCAAGATCTCTTAAATGATTATATGAAATGCCTCACGTCTATGTCAAAATCTCTCTCCAAATTCAGGAAACAAAAAAAAATTGCATTTAAGAATAAAAGTACATGAAGGTATATATTATCTATAGAACAAAGAAGCAAATATGAAATTTATTTATTTATTTATTTATTTATTTATTTATTTATTTATTTATTTATTTACTGAGTTGGAGTCTCACTTGGTCGCCCAGACTGGAGTGCAGTGACCGCTCCTGGCCACCGCAGCCTCGACCTGCTGGGCTACGGCGATCCTTCCACCTCAGGCTTCCGAGTAGCCGGAATTACAGGCACGCACTACCACGCCCGGCTAATTTTTTGATTTTATTGTAGAGATGAGGTCTCGCCTGCCCAGGCGGGTCTCGAACCCGTGGGCTCAAGCAATCCACTCACCTCAGCCTCCCAAAGGTACGGGATTACAGGCTGAGCCACCGAGCCGGGCTTATGAAATTTAAAGTATAAAATTTGGGCAAGATTTTATATGAAGTTGAAAAACTTAACTCTAAAAGCAAGGAATATTGAGAGGAATAAGGAAAAATACTTCAGTTTCTGGACACAGCCAGAAGAGAGGGGAGGCATCCGTAACAACACAAAGGGAACCTGGTCCTAAACCAGGGGAACTAAGGACCAGGTGGAGGACCAAACTTCACCTGCATGCAGTGTACTTGTGTAGCTAATTCTGACTTACGTTATACCACATATCTCAAAAAAACAAACAAAAAAACAAACAAAATTACACATGGGTACACAAAATGAGAGTCTTAACAGAAGGCAAAAGCCACAGATCTATTTATAAGAATGAGACTTCAAAAGCAGGAAGTATGTTCTTAAGGTATTCATATTGTTATTATGAGTATATGATAGCCACCACTTAATAGACCATGGGCTATTTATTGATGTATCCAAAAAGTAATTCACCATTAAATTGACAAAGCCTAGATAGAGCCGCAAATCAATTTGGTAGTTTTCAAGTACCTCTTACTTCTTTATTTATTTATTTTTAATCAGTATTTTTTATTTTGATATTGTGGGGTACAGTTAAGGGTGAGGTATACAAATATGCTTCATTCAGGCCCCCTTGTTGAAAACAGGTGTCTCTCCATCTCCAAACAGATGTTTACTACCATTAGTCCCATCCCCCCCCCATAGTTTCCCAACACTGTCAGTCATTTTCTTATAATAGTGCATTGGATGATCAAGGTCCACTATATGAGTGAGAATATGTGATACTCAGATCTTTGTTTCTGTGAGAGGTCACTTAGTATTATAGACTCTAGCTCCATCCAGGTTGCTGCAAAATTTATGATTTTGTTCTTTTTTATGGCTGCGTAGTAATCCATCATATATATGTACCACATTTTTTAAATCCAGTCCTCTTTTGATGGACGGCATGGTTGGTTCCAGGTTGTTGCTATTGTGAACAATGCTGTAATAAACATTCGTGTGCAGGTATCTTTTTTATAGAGTGATTTGAGTTCTTCAGGGTATATTCCCAGTAGGGGGATTGCAAGGTCAAACGGGAGGTTGATGTTTAGAGCTTTTAGGAATCGCCACACTGCTTTCCACAGGGGTTCCACTAGTTTACACTCCCACCAACAGTGTAGAAGTGTTCCCTTTTCGCCGCACCCTCTCCAGCAGCTGTTATTTTTTGAGTTGTTGATAATTGCCATTCTGACTGGAGTTAGATGGTATCTCAGTATGGTTTTGATTTGCATCTCCCTGATGATTAATGAGGTTGAGCATTTCTTCATGTGTCTGTTGGCTGCTCGGATGTCTTCCTTTGTGAAGTGTCTGTTCATATCTTTCGCCCATTTTATAATGGGGTTCTTCATTTTTTTCTTTTCAGCACATTTGAGTTCCTTGTAGATCCAAGATGTTAAGCCTTTGTCAGACCTGGAGTTGGCAAATACTTTTTCCCAGTCTGTAGGCTGTCTTCCTGCTCTCTTGATGGTTTCTTTGGCTTTGCAGAAGCCTGTCAGTTTAATGAGGTCCCACTTGTTTATCTTAACCCTTATGGTCTGTGGGTTTCGAGTTTTGTTCAGGAAATAGATGCCAGTTCCAATTTCCATGAGGGTATGTCCTTCATTTTCTAAGGTTCTTATGGTTTGAGGTTTTACATTTAGGTCTCTGATCCATTTGGAGTTTATTTTTGTGTATGGGGATAGATAGGGGTCCTGCTTCAATCTTCTGCATATGGTCAGCCAGTTTTCCCAGCACCATTTACTGAATAGGTTCTCCTCTCCCCAGTGGTAGCTGGTGGAGGCTTTGTTGAAGATGAGTGGGTTGAGAAATTGAGGTCTTGCCTCTGGAATCTCCACTCTATTCCATTGGTCTATATACCTGTTCCTATACCAATACCAAGCTGTTTTGATGATTGTAGCTTTATAGTAAAGTTTGAAGTCTGGTATTGTGATGCCACCTCCTTTGTTTTTTTGTGTTTTTTTTTTTTTTTTTTTTTGCTGAGGATTTTCTGGCTATTCTTAGTCGTTTATGTTTCCATATGAATTCCTGTGTTGTTTTTTCTAGGTCTGAGAAGAATGTTGCTGGTAATTTGATAGGTATTGCATTGAATCTGTAGATTGCCTTAGGTAAGATGGACATCTTCACAATGTTGATTTTTCCAATCCATGAGCATGGGATATTTTTCCACTTGTTTGTGTCATCTTTGATTTCTTTGAGCAGAGTTTTGTAGTTTTCATTGTAAAGGTCTTTCACATCTCTGGTTAGGAAGATGCCAATTTATTTCATTTTTTTGTGGCTATTGTGAATGGAATTGTGCTTCTTATTTGGGTTTCTGTTTTTTATTATTGGTGTAAAGAAATGTGATTGCCTTTTGCACATTTATTTTATATCCTGAGACTCTGCCGAAGGCCTTTATCAGTATAAGAAGGTTTTTGACAGATTCTCTTGGGTTTTCAAGGTACACGATCATGTCATCTGCAAAGAGAGATAAATTGACTTCCTCTTTTCCCATTTGGATACCCCTGATTGCCTTCTCTTCTCAGAGAAAAACCTACACAAATGAAGAAAAACCAAAAGAAGAATATAGGTCTCTCCCAGACTCCTGGGAGGGCAGACACTGAGAAAACTGACTTTGGAATGCAAACAATGAAGACGCCCCAAATGACTGGTCTCATAATACAAACCTAGACATCAAGACATTAATGGAGAGATTAAAAAGAATTGAGGACACTCAAGAAGTAACTATAAAGGAGCTGATATCTGAGATAACAGTAATAAAGAATACTGTGAATGAAATAAAAAATAAACTGATAAGCATGGAAAGCAGAATTACCCAAGAAGAATCTCAGAGCTTGAGGATCAAAATATAGAACTAACCCAAACTCTCAAAAACACAGAAAATAAGCTCAAAAAGACAGAAAAAAACTTCAAGAGATGAGTGATTATGTCAAGAGACCTAACCTAAGAGTTATTGGCCTGCCTAAGGCAGAGAGACAGAGATCACATTGGAACAAACCTTCCATGAGATCATTCAAGAAAACTACCTCTTACTTCTAATTTGGAGACTGTTTATGTCTGGTCCACTCTGGTAAAACTGCCTAATTACTAAAAGATAAAGAAGGTGCTGTGTTTACAGCATGATTCTTATCAAACTTGTTTCAAAAGTGGAAATTCACAATTACTGATTCACATTTGTTAGCAAAGACTTGTTGAGTTATTATGAATGTTTGTACTTGGTTTCTCCTGTTGAAAAAAATGTTTCAAGGAATAATTTTTTGAAAAGACCAAGACATGCTAATTTGCATAGAGCCCTTTTTTAATAAGGCCAAACCGATCTATATCCTAACTGCCCAATACACACACACAGACTGAAGACATTTTAACTTTTTCATTGTTATGTTATTTTTAAGTAATAAATGGCTTAAAAATGGAAGAAATCATAGAGTAGAAAAGGAGTGAATAAAATGTTTTCATTCAAAATGACAGTATAGATGTTTAATAACCACAGATTTAATGGGGGAATAAAAACATTTCCTTCTGGTTATGTTTTTGAATAATTTGGGCTACTTTTTTCGATTTAAGAAAGATAGGAGGAAAAATAGTCCTGGTGATGACAAGAAGTAGAATGAATTCTAAGGTTTTACAGGGATTTCTTTTCTTCCTAAAGTTTGTAGAATTTATAAGCATATAAATGGTATCCCCAACTGAGAAAGTTGTAAAAAATTTGTAATCTTGCTAGGTTTTCTGGAAGAAGATCTTAGTTCATATTTCATAACAAAGTAAGATTTAAACTCTAAACTGTTGAATTACATATACCTGGGGAACAATACAAGAGGAGAGATATAAACAAGTCTGCAAAGTTCAGGTTGCATCCAAGTCACTCAGCAAACATGTATTGAGTGTGTCTATACATCAAAGCAATGCAGGTAAAAAAAAAACACAAAAAATTAAATAGAAAACTGTATATAATCAAAGCAAAGGAGACACCTGTGGTAATCTTAAGCACATGGAGATATATGTGTTGCTATATTTGGGGATTCGGAAGAAGTGTTTTCAAGGCAGTATGGCTTGAAGTTGGTCTTCAAAAACAATTAAAAGTATGTTAGATATAGAAGGTGGGTGAAATTATTCCAGGCTAATATAGATGAAGCTATCATTCTCTCCCTTGCTAACCTGCAAGAATTGAGACTCAAGGAATTTTTGTTGTAGAGCTTACCCTCCATATAGTGTTCCTACCTATGAAATGAGCACAGAAAATCTAGGTTGTGTGGAAACTACAACTATGAAAGGTGTGGTTAGAGAGTAATATACACCTTATCTATATATTGATGCTAACCAAGTTCAGAAATGGATCCAAGAATAAAAGAATATTCCAAGAAACATGAATTTATAAAAGGGAACAAAATATTTACCCTGAAACAAGTATGCAAATGGTTCCCAATTTTCAATAGTTCAGCTTACAATTTTTTGAATTGATGATGATGCAAAAGCCATAGCAGTCACCAGAAAACTTACTTAACATTTTCAATTTTAATTTTTTGCTGGGTTAGCTTTATGTACAACACTTCAGATTAAATACATAGTACAATACTCTCTGGTGAGTTGCAGCTCCCAAGCAGCCATGCTAATATACCTTGAAGTTATGTTAAGCTCAGTTATGATGTTTGATAGATTAGGTGTATTAAGTTTTTCCCATCTTTTCCCCTTAGAATTTTTTTATCTGGACATAATTCTGTCATAAATTGAGGAGCCGCTGTATTTGAAAGGGTGTCTCTTAAGGGGAACAATATATACTTTCTAAATACTTACACAAGCAAGTAAATGTTTTTACTTTGACATTTTATAAAAAGGGAAGAATATTTGGAATATACAAACAATGTATCTACATGCAATTAAAAGCAAATGCTTTGTATGGATCATGCTGGTGTTAGTGCAATTGTGATATTAATAGTGGACTATAATCAAGGAACTGAAATTTTTATTTTATAATGATAACTACTAGCTACGTGCGTCACAAAGTCTCTTCTTCGTAGACTCAATGATTGCATCTATTAAATGAGAGTATTGGCCCTGATATTTGAATTGGATACATTTGACATTCTATAATTCCATAAAACAGTATTTTTTTTTAATGAGACCACTCTCCATTGTAAGGTGCTCTTTAAGGAAACCTGATAAATCCTGCAATTTGGACTATGCTCATGTTTTCTGTCACTTCTCCTGGTTCCTCTTATCCTTGAAGGAACTTGGCATTTTGGTTTAATTTCAGGATATCATTTCACCGTCTTCCACTCACAGATGAGTCAAAGGGCTGGAAAAGTTAAAACAAAATTAATAGAAGTGTATTGTGGTAATTTCTCAAAATAAAGGCCTTAATAAGCTAGAAAAGCCTGAAATGACAAATTTTGCATAGTCATTATTTGTATATGCCTTTAGCATAAATAATGAACAAACCAGAAACTTAAAGTATTGAGAGAGAGAAAAACTTTGAGTAAAACAAGGGAGAAAAGCACTATCATAAATGGGAGAAATTTTAAATATCAGTTTACCAAAATGTCATACATATATAATTAATCTCATCGGAATGGGTACTGTAATAATTAGCATTAATATCCTCTACCAACATATAGGAGTAAAAATATATCACATTCTTTTATTTTTAAAATGAGCTGAATATACTTTGGCACAAAAATCTGTCAAGGAAACACAGAAACACATATTCAATCCATTCAAGGAGAATTTTCTTCATTTCCATGGTGTCAAAAGAAACTTTGAAATTAAACCACTCAGAATTTGTGGAAATCACACCTTTAGTGTTAAGTTCTTCATATCAGGTTCTTTTGCTCCTTGTTCTTTAGAGGTAGGCTTAGGTGCATTGAGTATTCAAGACACAGAGTTCACTTTCTAGCCTTCCCAGATGTTTAACTTAGGTGTGAAAGGTACAGGGACAGTCATCATATAAATTAGTTCCATTTTGGATTACAATTTGCTGTATTTGTATATGGTTTGTTTTACTGTTCATAATATTTTTGATATTGTGATGGAGTCCCTGAATGAAGTTATCCAGGAATGACAAAATGTCCTTACCATTCTTTCTTAGCAGAAACATTTTACTACGGCTATTTTCTTTACATCATTAATTTCTATTTTTAAAAAATTATTATTTATAGAGATGAGGTCTTGCTATGTTGCCTAGGCTGATCTTGAACTACTGGGCTCAAGTAATTTTCTCACTTTGACCTCTCAAAGTGCTGAGGTTACAGGCATGAGCCACCACACCTAGCACACAATTGATTTATCTGTTTTCAGGAGAATAGACTCTTCTTCATATCTCCTTTGTATACCTTTCTGACAAAGAGACAATTTGCTAAATCTTCTATTGATATATTCTACATCTTCTAAATAGAGCAGTAATTCCCCACCATGCACATCTAGCCTTATGATGATACCTTATGTATCTTTTAACCAAATTCATTTTACAAATATATAATCCGTTTAACATATTACCATTGTCTAGTAAAATAGGGTCTCTTTCTGATGCATGCTATTCAGCACTCTTCCATCTACAACATGAATCTTTAAATTTCTAATTCCCTAATGAAAGAAGCCCACTCTACATTTAACCTCTATCTTCTTTTCTGGCTATTACTTGAAAGGACAAGGGGCACACAATCATCTCCCTATGGAGGCTCACCTATGTGACAGCAAGCACTATATGCCAGGATGCAAACAATCCACCATCCTGTTCCTTGAGAAAAATCTTGAGAATTATCCCCTTCTCTGTTTCTGAAACTAGCATGAATCTATGGTTGTGGCACCCTCTATTCAACTCAAATTACCAATTTTCATCTAACTCCAATTTGGAAAATTCCTATTTAATCCCTCTCAATGTACTTTAAAAAATCAATTTCATCTTTGGAGTAATCTGACTTATAATGTGATCTCAGATTGTAAGATATATAATGATGGCTCCTGTTCCATAGAATGAAAGAACATTTGTTAGAGCATTTTCCATGTCATAAAATAGAATTTATTCCATAAAGTGAAAAGATATATATTGTCTCCCCTCATTACATACAGCTTTAAAAATAGACACTTTTTTTTTTCATTTTGTTTTCATCACCTGATTAAACTGATTTTGTACTTTAGGCAAACAAAACATTGGGTAGATATGAATGTTTAGGCAGATATCACCTGGGGAATAATATTATACCATATCCATATAATATGTATGAACTAGAACTGCTTTTGCTCTAGTCATCTAATGTATTGAGGTTGTATTGAAAGAGGAAGCTCATAGAGGCAAAACTGTGTAGTGACTGCATAAGTGCACTTTCTGGAGAGAACAAATATGTTTAGTTAAATAAAAAATAGGTAATTTTGACATACTTGATGGATACCAATTCTAGTACTTTGAATAATGATTTACTGTTTCAAAGTGGAAAGAAATATTGCCAATACAGATAAATTCAGCGTAAGAAAGGAGGTTTCCTGCTAGTTTTGAAGCAGTTTGTCCTTGAAATGTGTATAATTTTCAAAACCTATTCAAATCATACATTTTTGGCATAAAATGTTCTTTCAGTATTTATTCTTATGTAAACTCTAGCTACTGAGCACACCTATCAGTCAACCCTATGAAGATGCAGGTTTTTTCCTGGTGTTCTCTACTTTACACATTATGAATTTACCTTTATACGTAGTGCAAGAATAATCAATGAGCGCATGATTTCTCCAACTCCCAAAAGAAAATTTCAGAGTTTCACATAAGGTCCAAATCCATGAAAGTCCTTTCTTCAATTTCATGGACTCCTTTATTTCATTCAATTTTGATTTTTTTTTCTTACAAACATTTGCATCTTTAACATCTGAGTGTAGACACACAAAGTTTAAGTCAATAATTAATTAAGATGAAAATGTGAAATGAAAGTGAAAATGTAATGTATTTTTATATTTGTGTGAGAAAAATACAGTTTAGATGACATATCATTATCAAATTCATCATCATTACAAGTGAAGGAATCATTTCTTCTGCAAATTTAATTTATGGTTTTTCAGTGTCTCCTTGATTATTTCCGGTGAATATAACTTCACAAAGCAAATAATGCTTTTGTTTAGCATGTCTGTTAAAATTTTTTTTTATTGTTTACTTAAATTTACTGGATAGTATCTAACTCTTCTGTGGAGTGGCACAAAGTAAATGATTCTTTTGACAATATTGCAGAAATGTATATCAAGAATTTTCACGTTATTCTCTTCATCAACCTAAATATTTTCAGTGCTTTGATCGTTAATTACATGATCAAATAAGAAGGCCTAAAAGATATGTGACTAATTTCAGAGATGGTACATAGACATTTGTTAATATTTATACACCCTGATAGTTAGAGTTCAGACTGGAATCCTTTAGAACTAATTTAACTGCCCCTCAAAAAAATTACAAAGTCTTAGGAATTCTAGAACTGAAGAGTAGCTGGCATTGCTTGATGGTTCAATTACATGAATGCTGAAGCTCAAGCTTACAAGATTCTTTTGACCTTTGTTTCATAGATGTAAGAGGTTGTTTCAGCTTTTACCATTACATTTACATTTCAGATAAAGGAGTAGGGCAGAGGAAGGATTATGTCTGTGCAGAGAAAACAGGAGCTCACTCTAGAATCCCACAAAACACTTTCACTTATTTATTATTTTGACTAAAAAAAAATAGGCTATAGAGCAAGTTATTGCTTAATCTACTACAAGTATATGCTACAGGTATCATCAGATCTCAGGTATGAGCCCTGTTTATGATAGCATTTTATTTATTTTATTTTATTCTTTGAGTTGGAGTCTCACTCTGTCACCCAGACTGGAGTGCAGTGGCCACTCCCGGCCACCACAGCCTCGACCTGCTGGGCTCCGGCGATCCTTCCGCCTCAGCCTTCCAAGTAGCTGGAACTACAGGCGTGCACTACCATGCCCAGCTTATTTCTTATTTATTGTAGAGATGAGGTCTCGCCAAGTTGCCCAGGTGGGTCTCGAACCTGCGGCCTCAGGCAATCCACTCACTCAGCCTCCCAAGGTGCAGGATTACAGGCTGAGTCACCGAGCCCGGTTTATGATAGCATTTTAATTTATTTCTGATATGCCTTGATTTCCAGAATGATGAGCATCCTGGTCTTTGTTTTATATATGGAATACTTATTAGCAATAACAATGATAACAAGGAGTTGAACACTGTGGTGAACTATATGATTGTTTCATATTATTTGAAGATCATGGCTGTGACAGAGGGCTTGTTTTAATGACTTGGTTTGGTCACTGGTACAGAGTCAAAACTGGCATATGCCACATCCAAGGAAGTCATCATAAGACTCCAGCTTTCCATCTCTGTAAGAATGGCATGTTCCAGATAAGGACTGCTTCTTCACCTTGACATCTGAGTGAGGACAACAAGTGAAGAGAAACAGCTAGTATCAGTCAACATATAACATGAATGACGAGTAAATCTTTGTTGTCAAACCACTGAGATTTGAAGCGTTTTAATTATCCCACTAAAACCAGAGAAAAACTGAGTATTCTATGAATATCTTAATCAATGCTTCATGTAAATTATCTAATGTTATATTCAGTGTAGACATATGAAGTAGACTCAGTTATTGTCATTTCTCAAAGGACTGAAACTTAAAGAGGTTTAATATAGTCCCTAATGTCCACAGTGCAAAATTAAGGGGCAAGGCTAACATTTCTCAAATGAGGCCCACTATTCCAATTGTGTTGTGACTGCTAAGAAGATCAATGGAAAATTAACTACTTTGAACTTGACTATATGTGATAACTAAGGAAACCTCAGA
The DNA here is from genome assembly GCA_027257055.1 of Cephalopachus bancanus. Classification (NCBI taxonomy): domain Eukaryota; kingdom Metazoa; phylum Chordata; class Mammalia; order Primates; family Tarsiidae; genus Cephalopachus; species Cephalopachus bancanus. Next base: position 8,960,915 of record JAPVLO010000041.1, read on the forward strand.
TTGGATTGCTACTTTTAGCACATGATTGACTCAGCTGAGTCACTAAAATGGCATCAATCTCTTTAATTTTGCCACACAGATTGTCTAAAATATTTTATTACCAACTTTGAATTTTTCTCTTAAAGTTACTATTTTTTTCTAATCTATTTTACAGTCAGAAGATGTGCACACACGTATTTGGTGTAAAGCTGATATTGTAGTCACATCTGTATCAATCAACTAAAGGTACTTTTGCACACAATATATCTTCTAGAAAAGGCATACTTTGCTTGTAATTGCCCATATTGTTATATGTCTCAAACATGCCCTTGCAATGGTCCATCACTGTAGAACTAATTCTAATTTAACACATATTTATGTAAATCAAATATTATACTCAGTATTTTAGGAGGCTTCTTAGATAGATGAAATATTCTAAAGTTTCTGAATGTACTCTTAACTATGATTTGTGGAAGAAAGATGACATAAATGCTTCAGAAGACTGACATTGACCATGTGCAATTTAACTGTTTTTTTCACTGCTTAATTTATGGCTGCTGTGAACAGCATGGGGCCCCTACCTCCTCAGTCTTCTTCATTAATTTTTGGTACTTGAATATAAAACTATTACAAAAAATGGTAAGACACATTCTTTGTCTCTAATACTTTGTAATTTTCCCACCCAGATTCTACCCCAAGCAATGTGATTATAAAGTTGTCTTATTAAGATAATCAATTTAAGAATGATTAAATGCAAAGAATAGTTATAAGCAGGATTCATTATACACAAATAAGCAGGGTCTACAATAAATCTCATCCTTTGCACAGCATATGGCTTTCTAGACTATTTACATAGATCTTTAAGTAGCCAATCTTTTCCCCAAAATGCTTAGTTAATTAATTTGATAATAAGACTTTCTAGTGATTGGTACAACTAAGATCATTCAAAATGAAACTGATAAATTCATCTATAGATTAGAAATCTTGTCAAAGAAAAGATGTCTCTCTTGTCAATGTCTTTACTCAGTAGGCTTGTATTCTTTGTCCAGGTACACACATGTTGTCTTCTCTCTCTCTCTCTCTCTCTCTCTCTCTCTCTCTCTCTCTCTCTCTCTCTCTCTCCCCCCCCCCCATCTGTCTCTGCTTCTTTCTCTCTAACATACACACTCAGGTGCAGATATGCTTACATATACATATATAGACCCATACATACCACCATGATAAACCAAAATAAGACAAAACTTATTACAGTGTGGAACTCAATTTAAAATGCTGCATAATGTCAGTGAGGTAGTTAAGAGCTCAATTTATTCAAATAATGTGTACGAAATAGTGTGCGGATAGGCAAGTTATGATGGTAGACAGAATTAGGCTTTTAAGATTATCGTCAAAACAATTCACCTCACTTCATTTTTTTAATATATTATATTGCTGTCTGATGGTCTTAATCTCCTCAAATGGGGCAATGTCTTAATGATAATAGTGAGCAAATATTTCTGTTTCTCTAAACTTATTGAATTGTGTATATTTCCATAGACAATTTGTTTTTGTTTGATACAGAAAAGTTCTTTTATAAAGCTATGTGATCATTTTAACTCTGTTTCACTGTTAAATACTTCTTTGACTTAGCTAAAGTAACAATTCTATTATATATTACAAATGTTAGGAAGAAAATATTTAAAATTTGGCTACTCTCTAATGACCTTCAGTGTATCATGACACACAAGAGAGTGAATCAAAAGGTCCAGAATGAAAATAAAAATAAATTAATGTTATTGAAACCATGGGCTAGCAATCATGTGATCTCTCCACATCCTACACTAATACAAATAATGATAATAATGTGTGACTTGATATATTCGTAGACCAATGGATGTTAAATAGCAAAATTTTTTTTAAACTGGCAAAAGTTTAAAAATATGTTTGAGTTAGCCGGGCTCAGTGGCTCAGCCTGTAATCCCGCGCCTTTGGGAAGCTGAGGTGAGTGGATTGCCTGAGCCTGCGGGTTCGAGACCCACCTGGGCAGCGAGACCTCATCTCTACAATAAATCAAAAAATCACCCGGGCGTGGTAGTGCATGCCTGTAATTCTGACTACTTGGAAGGCTGAGGCGGAAGGATCGCTGGAGCCCAGCAGGCTGAGGCTGCGGTGGCCGGGAGCGGCCACTGCACTCCAGTCTGGGCGACAGAGTGAGACTCCAACTCAAAAAAAAAAAAAAAAAAAAAAAAAAAATATATATATATATGTTTGAGTTAAACTTCTATTGTTTAAAAATATTTTTTATTAAAAATTTCAGTATGTCCATTTCTAGGAACAAACTGTCTTTTATTTATTATATTTAAATTATTCTTTTTATACCCATCATATAGATTTATTTTTTGTAATTTATTAGCTTATGAACATTCTTCCCTCACAATACTTTCCCTAATCTTTTTTGAGATCCCATTTCCCAAATATACAGATGCCTTTTTCAGACTCTGACTACTGAGATACATTCTTGATTTCTCTCATTTCTCTGACCATTTTTCTTAGTGTGTTTCCTTTCCTTAGAATGTTCCCAACCTGCAAAATGGGAATACAAATTATAACAAAATCCATCAGCTCCCTCAATTCTATCCTTGATTTCTTATGCTTAACTTGTCTATCTCAAGATATTGTAGACACGATTGCTTTTGTTTGTGACTTTACTTTTATCCCATAAGAAAATGCAAGAGTGAAGCAGAGAATATTGATGGGTGCAATTGTGAGAGTAGTTAGAGGATGGAGAGGTTAATTTTTTTCTCACTAGAGGAAGTAATAGCTGATGTCAGACAGTAAATGTTACTACATTTGGCAGATAGCATGACTATTCTTGTGCTTTCCTTCCTATATACACATTTTTTCTAATTTGTATTACCTATTTCTATCTTTCATGACATACTCTAGTCAGTTTGTAAACTTCAGATGATATAATGGAAACAATAACTAGGGATTTGTATTAAGCTCTTAAGTCCTTTTCTAGATAGTCTAATTGCTCTGTGAGTCAGAATAGCACCCTGCTTCAAATGCCATGATGCTGGTTAAGTTAGTTAAACAAACAACTGTTTTTCTGTGCATTGTTTTTTCCCACTTGCAAAATGGGAATATAAATTATAACTACCTCATAATTTTGTGAAGAGTTTAAAAGTTCATATCTGATAACTAATTTTTAAAATTTTTTTTTTGCCTATCTTTCCAGGGTTAGCATTTTCTCTAAGGATAGTAGGGTTAAAAAGTCCAGGTATTATTCATTTAACCTGTATCTCAAGCCACATCTCAATTTTACATTTATCAATTTCCTTTTTCAGTCAGTACCATTTTTAGATTTCTAGAACTAATAACCAAAATTAGCCCTAACTGACACAAGGCTAATGGAGGCATATATTCATAAAGAATATTACCCCCAAAAGTAATCATAGTGAAAAATGAGCTCTTCTACAAAATCTGAGCTTAACCATTGAAATGATCTAACGACTTGTGTGGTCTGCTTTAGAATGGAGCGGTCAGAAAAACTGAAGATTAAAAAGAAAGTATTGGATTAATTATTTTTATTTCATACTTCTCTGACATCCCATTTCCGACATGTCTTTTTCTTCCCTTCTTTCTTACTACTTTGTTTCCCTCTGCAATAATTATGGTATCCACTCACCTGCCCCAGTTGCTGCTGCACTGTCAGGTCTGGTGAAACCTGATTGCACAATGAAGTCCTATCTTCTACGTACAGCCTCTAAGAATTCTGTCTCTACTATTACTGGCTTATTTCTTTTTTGTTCACTTAGTTAGTTAGTAGATAGTTAAAATTCCATTCATTTATTCAATAAATACTTGTTCTTTTTCATACCCTATTCTGGATACTGAGGATTAAATCAGCAGAAAATGACTTAGTGTCTATTATCAAGGCAGTTTTGATAAATTAAGAGATAGGTAAGTTTTGTGATTAGGTGATCTTATGAGTGTGAACATACTGTACATGGAAAGAAAGCATAGAATACCAATCTCAATTCTGAGGGCAAGGACTAGATTTTTAATGGTGATACCTGTTTCCAAAAGTAGTATATTATTTTCAATAGTGGAAATAAGGACATTTTATTTTTAAAAAAAAAAACAAATTGAATCATTAAATAGATAGCCTACACAGTCAACTACAAGGAAAGCAAATTATACTTATAATGACATTTTCTCCCTACCTTTTGAACTAGAGTAAATGAAATGTGAATAGAGTTTTGTTTTGTTTTTTTTCTCTCAGGAAGATATAACTCTTCCCACTTGTTTCCAAGGAGAGTGTACTCTGATGACAGAGGCAGGTACTGGTGGTGTGTCTGAAGCCTTCATTTCTCTGAGGAGTTACAGATTGGCTTCCTTCCAGTAAAGGCAGAAAAATTCTGCTAGAAAAATCCCAGCAAAGTAATCCCATACTTCGTCAGAAAGAGGCACCAGAGTCTTTTACTTCCTGAGGCCAATCTGCAGTTGTCCATCCTTTCATTGCGAATGCCCAGCTTTCATGGAGTATGATGTTTCTATATACATGTCTCACAAATTATTGGAAATTGTGTCATTAGGAATCCCAAATTTTTTTGCAATATATAATGTAATTGCTACTAAATCATACTATTGCAAGATGACACATATGCACCATTGGTGTACTTCTGTGCTCACAGACATCAATAAATTTTTTTTTTTTTTGAGTTGGAGTCTCACTCTGTCGTCCAGACTGGAGTGCAGTGGCCGTTCCCGGCCACCGCAGCCTCGACCTGCTGGGCTCCGGCGATCCTTCCGCCTCAGCCTTCCAAGTAGCTGGAATTACAGGCATGCGCTACCACGCCCAGCTGATTTTTTGATTTATTGTAGAGATGAGGTCTCGCTGCCCAGGCGGGTCTCGAACCCGCGGGCTCAGGCAATCCACTCACCTCAGCCTCCCAAAGGCGCGGGATTACAGGCTGAGCCACCGAGCCCGGCTGACATCAATAACTTTAAGGGACATTTAGAAGAGCAAAGAAATTAAGTTTTTTATTTCCTTGGAGAGCACAAAATCTAAAGAAGCAAGTGTTCCTTGGGAACCTTAACTATAATAATGGTAACAGCCATGACAATAACAAGGGTTCCTGTGAACAGAAGGCAGAGACCAAGACAACATACAGTGGTAACCCAGATAAAGACTGAATATTCAGCATCTGACATCTTCATCACACGACTTTACATTGTAGAATAAATAATTGTCAAAAGTAAAAATGATGCAGTGTTTGAAGGGCACATTTAGTGTGTGTTCAGGAAGGGTTGTTATCTCATCCATTTGCTTCTCAACATACTTTGGAGAAGAGAAGGAAAGGAAGAAAGATTTGCATAATTATACTCAGCATAAATCAGAGATTTCCAGAGTTACTCTGTTGGAAAATACCTGCAATATATTTATTCTAATTATTTTTGGCTTTCTTATTTTGCAATTGTATCCTATTTTCCCTAGAGAAAAATATACTTTCTAGGAACCAAATATACTTTTGAGGTGTCGTGGCTCACATTTGTATCCCAATACCTTGGGAGACTGAAGGCAGGAGAATTGCTTTGAGGCCAGGAGTTTGAGACCACCATGGCAATGTAGTAAGGTCCTGTCTCTTCAAAAATTAAAAAGAAAATTAGCTGAATGTGGTGGCACGCGCCTATAGTCTTGGCTATTTGGGAGGCTGAGGTTAGAGAATAGCTCGAGTCCAAGAGTTCAAGGCTGCAGTGAGCTATGACTGTGAGCTATGATTGTGATTGGGTCAATGCATTCCAGACTGGGAGACAGAGCAAGATCCTGTTTCTCTCTCTCTCTCTCTCTCTCTCTCTCTCTCTCTCTCTCTCTCTCTCTCTCTCTCTCTCTTCTCTCTCTCTCTCTCTCTCTCTCTCTCTCTCTCTCTCTCTCTCTCTCTGTGTGTGTGTGTGTGTGTATCTAAAAATATACACTCATGAAAACGAATCCTCCCAATATTTTTCTCTCTGTCTTTTGCTGTGAAAAGGAAATGCAGGGTTGCATAATGATGGCACATCTACAAAAATAAGAAAATGAAATGATCCTTGGTCCCAAGGAAATTTGTTAGCTTTGTGACCTATTTGTTGCAATTGTGCTCACTTTTATGAGATACTTCCTATTTTCCACTGTGCCAGGTTATAAAACAGACATTTCTATAGATTACTAAATATTTACTGGGAAAATGAGCTGGAATCTGCTGCTTCAGAGACAAAGGGATTAAGATGTGCTTTTGAACATTTCTTAGCATATCTGATAACATAAAATTAAATATAAAGTGATCAACTACTATATACTTACTGTCTGGTATTATATACTCCAGGATATACTTTTATAAATCAATGTTCCTTATGTTTTGAATTTTCAAATGGGTTTTATATTCTCTCTAACTCTCTTCCAGGATATTTTTCAAGCAAACTGATGAGAAAGGTCATCTCTGGGAATTAGTAAAGGGGCTAGCATTGTTCTACACGCATTATCTCATGCCATTCTTGTACAAATCCTAATGTTTAAATTCCAAAATTAAACAAACAAAAAACAAAATAAAATCTGAAATAATCAATTTTTGTTTTATGTATACACAAATACATTTATGTAGTTTTAAAAAATTTAGTTTAAGTTTGGTAAAATTACTAGCAGATTCAGAACAGAAATATGCTTTAATTGTTGCATTTAAAGTGAAAAGAAAACCCCCCAAATCGAATCATTTTATTAGGCAAGGTAGTATTTAAAAGAGAATATTATTTTATAGACACCTGTGTTCCTCACTGTTGATTATTCTGATACAGACTTTTAATGTTGTGGATAATATTTTGGAGCTATTTAAATTAAAATTAGATATTGGATTTCCTTTGCCTGGAAAATTCCTGAACCAGTAGCTTTGGATTTGTCTTTCTTGTTTCTCAGGGAATATCAGATTCTTTTCTTTGGCAGTTTAATGCTAAAAGGAAGATTACTCTGACCTTAGTGTGAGAGGGTTTTGCCTCTTCCTCAGCTGTCTTTACTATAGAGTTCCCTCTGTGTAAACCTTTGGACTGTACATTGTTACCAGATGTGAGGCCAAATGGGATTAACCAATTTAGCTTAATCTGAGTATATTTAGAAAGTAAATCTGAGCATATTTAGAAAGTAAATCAGTTAATCTGCTGCATTAAAAGAGGCTTATTATATTCAAAAGGAAATGTTAATAGGGAGTATATTTTGTATTCACGACATACATGTAATATAGTTTTGACAGAACAGTTTGGCATGATTCAGAGATCTTCATCCTGTTCCTTCCCATAGGAAGAAATAGGTTCCATTTTCACCTTGGAAGGAAAAATCTCTCCCCAGCTTTCTGAGGATTATAGCAATACTCTCTTCTGTGACCTGGTTTCCTCAAAGCCTAGCCTTATCAGGCTTCCAGTAACTGTCCCTTATATTGTTTGCAAATAATCTCACATTGTCTGTACTATTTGCCAAACCTCAGATCAAGAGATCAGTGAGTTAGCTTACCACATTATGAATAAGGAAAACGTGGAGAAATTCATAAATGAATTATTTTATTTTTTTGTCGGCATGTTTGGAAACTTCATTAGTTAAGTTTGTCTCTTAATTTATCAAATGAATTTATTGAGTGTTCTAAGATTTAATGCATTTCAGTGAAAGAAATGCAATGCAGTTTGTATATATTTATGATAATAAAATGATGATTAAAGGAATTTAAGGAATTTAAAATAATGCCACCATTATTTTTATTTAAATCTTCACTGGAGAGAAAACAAAAAGAAATGCTTTTGATATTGTCCTTGTATTTCAGTCTATCAACATCTTTATAATGTGGCACTGTGCAATTGAATAAAGAACCTGGACTTTGAGACCACATCTTTGTTCGACCGTTGATTTCAATATCCTGAGTAATGTCCCTGAACATTGTTTTTTCATAAAGGTTTGAAATAGTGACAGCAATATCTGCTTTATAGTGTAGTTGTGTGACCAAAACTAAAATAGGTAATGAAAAATGCCTAATATGTTACAGATGCTCAAGAAACAAAAGCTAATTTTGAAATATCATTTTTATTTGCCTCTTGCTTTATCTTTATCCTTTTATCCTTTATATTCTTTTTGTATACTCATCCTCCTGTCTGATCGTCACACTTGACCTCTTGCCCTTTCTAATGAGCAATAATGCCAAAAAGGGTACATAAAAAATGATCACAGCTAAGAAAGTGGGGTGTCCTGAAGTGATGTGACAAGGCAGCTAGAAAAATATTATTCCATTTTTTTCATTCAGTGGCCTAATGGATAGTTTACTTTTAGTTTTTCCTTATTTTGAGACACCTAAATGTCATGGTCCTCTCTGATGGCAGGGGATGACAAGTTTCATCCTTTATCTCTATTAATTATGCTATCATGCAGCTATATCATTGCAGATGTAACTGAAGAGAAGATATAATTGAAATAGTTATTTCAATTTTTTTGCCATCTTATAATGCAGATTTTGTTTCAGCATAAGTTTATCTTTAAAAATCAACGTGTAATTAAAATGAAACCAGGTTAACTTAGGAAAAAAAATAGGTAGAATCAGCATACATTTCTAATTGTCACAACTGAATACACAAATTATAATTAGGTAAACTCTTCTCAGTTTACAATTACACGGAACATAAAATTCTAGTGGAAGTATTGTTTGTTTAAAGTACTGCTTTAGAATAAATGGACAAAAATTAATAAATTATTTTTGGGTTTCTTCCCACTTTGAAGTTTAAGCTTAAGACTTAAAATTAAAATGGAATAATAAGGGGGAACAAGGGCCACCTAGAAGCCCAAACTTCACAGGCCCGCACCCTATTATGAAGTAAATCCTCACTTGTACCCCACAACAATATCATCAATAAATTATATGCAGAAAAAAATAACATCAAATATACTTCCACAACAGAATATCTAGTAATTTCACAACACCCAAGTAAAAATAAAAGGAAAATATAGCCCCAAAGGCAAGGATTTCTTGCATTTTTCTTTAATTTCAAAGCATGAAATTTTTTCCTTGACGTATATCAAATACAAGAAAAGCAACAAACTGATGGCATCAATATCTTGTTAGAAGAAATAGGGCATCATAATTAAAACCAGGCAAAGCATATGCTCCAAAACAGGCAGTTATTATTTGTGCTATAGTAATAATAGTATGTCATTGGCTAGAATGTACTCAGAATAAATGGCTCTGGTGCTACCAATTATACTTGGCAGCCTGTTTTCTTGTTTTTAATTGGTGTTGTGGGAGGGACCAAGCTTTTTATATTCTTCTGAAAAATGAACCCTATCATTTAAATAACTGCTGAAACACTGCCATAAAATGAAGAGGTACAGAAACGTGCTTCTTCAAAAATGACTTTACATAAAATCTTTATTACTTCTCACTTTTATTTTTATTTTTCAGATTTCTTTCTTTCTTTCCTTCTTTCTTTTTTTCCAGCAACAATTCCATATGCAGGCCATAAAGATAAACATTCTAAGCGGGGACAAAGTGATCATTGAATTCTTAGCTATTATACTTTGTAATGTGAAGTGGTCTTCCAAATGAATTTGATACATTTTTCTTAATCTGAGAATTAAAAAAATTAACTTCAACTTATTTTATAAACACCAAATAATGCTTTGCCACCACTATTTTAAGCACTTGGAATATTATAGCATTTGATATTTTACTTTCATGAGTATCACATATTCAAGTTTTGTAGCCATCTCTCATCTGATATACACTGTAGTGTTCATTTTATTGCAACAGCGCCCCTTCTTTTGTTATATATCCTCTCTTTCTTTTCTTTTATACCACCCACCAACATCTTTATGACTGACACATCCAGTAATCCCAGCACTTCGGTAGGCCAAGGTGAGATGATTGCCTGAGTCCAGGGGCTCAAGACCAGCCTGGGCAAGCTGATAAGATCTCGTCTCTACAATAAATCACAAAAACAAGCCGGGCATGATGGTGTATGTCTGTAGTTCCAGCTACCTGGAAGGCTAAGGCAGAAGGATCGCCTAAGTCCAGCTTGTTGAGGCTGCAGTGACTGGGAGTGTGCCACCGCACTCCAGGCTGGTAGACAAAACAAAACTAAAAAAAACACTAGTTATTAAATGGGCTAGGTTCTATATGATATATGTTGCAATGATAATCCTAGTATAAAAAAAATATGTAACTCAAGGAGAAGGAGCAACTTACCCAATTGCAAAATGCTCAGTGACTCTACCAAGTGCTTCTCAAAACTGCATATTTACGGCTGTCTTTAAACTCAGACTCTTTTCTTATCTCTCTTACAATCACGGAAATAAATAGCTAACAAAAAAGTACAGCCAAAGTACAAACATTCAATGCATGCATGTTTTAAAAGCAGATTATAACCATTTTGATGAAAGGTAAGCTTCAATGGCACTGACACTTCACCATGGAAATGTCACTTTTCTTGGTTTCTGATGCCATTGTATCAGCTCCTCCAAACAGGATAATGAGACCTGTGTTCACATTTGTTTGTCTTATCCTATATTATAATTTATGAAAGTAGGTTGAAGCAAATATAATTCATTCCTGGGGTATACATGAGTCATTTGTTTGTTTGTTTTTGTAACCTTAATCTATTGGTGATGAATTTGTGACTGCAATTTCATGAGTTTTTTGAAGAATGCATACTATCATATTGCAAAAATAATATTTAAACTGGATTTTTATGAATATCAATATTGATAAATTTTATTAACAAATGTCTGTCTTCAAGATCTTCAGACTCATAATTATAAAATTATGATTTTCTGAGGAGAAAAATTAATATCTATTCTATTTTAATTAAATGATTTCCTAAGAGGTTTTATGTAATTGATTCCTGGAACTTTTAAAAATAAATGACTACACATATTTCACTCTTATTTTCTTTAACAAATTCATTTGAAAAGATGATAGGGTTAAAAACTATTTTTTTGACAAGCATTCACAAGTCGTGGGATTTTTTTCACCAAAGTAATGGATTATACTATCAGTCTTATAAGACTGCATAATAGCTTCTATGTAGGTTCCAGGTCAATTATAAAGATGAGATATTAAGATAAATGGCATTTATTTAAGGTGAGAGTAAATCCCTAAAATAATGTGGTCATGAAACATGTATGCATGTGTGAATTGCTAAAAAGTAAGAAAGTAAGATTATAATGTACATTCTTGAATGAATCATATCAACATAAATATTGTCATTAGATGATGAAATTATCTGTCATAAACACTAAAATCTATATTCAAAAACAGTAGTCCATATATTTCACAGAAACTTGTCTCTCTTGGGTGAGACTCTGCAATAAATTTTTTTTTTTCTTTGAGTTGGCGTCTCACTCGGTCGCCCAGACTGGTGTGCAGTGGCCACTCCCGGCCACCGCAGCCTCACTTGCTGGGCTCCGGCAATCCTTCTGCCTCAGCCTTCCGAGTAGCCAGAATTACAGGCATGCGCTACCACGCCTGGCTGATTTTTTGATTTATTGTAGAGATGAGGTCTCACTGCCCACGCGGGTCTCAAACCCGCAGGCTCAGGCAATCCACTCACCTCAGCCTCCCAAAGGCGCAGGATTACAGGCTGAACCTACTGAGCCCAGCTTGCAATAAAATTTTACCAAATAAACTTTACCCATATGATGTCACTTGTATACCTAATACTGAATTGTACCCCACATTTTAAAAATAAGATATAAAAAATTCCAGTAAAGTTCTGCCTCAATGAATTTGCTTTTATCTATTTTAATATATATTTTATCATTTTTATCAAATATATATTAAAATAGGTCTAAAATACAGATCTTATCTTAGTGGATGCAAAAATCCAGTGCTGCAACTTTTAATAATTATTTTCTAAAGAAAAGAAAAAGTTACTGATATTACCCTGTTTCTCAAATAATAGAAAATGCTTTTGTTATCTTGGCTTGGTTATTCGGAAACCAAAATATTTAGTGAGCAGAATTTTACTACGTTGGGATTGAGACAAGCATATTATCCTCCTGTTGGATAGTGGAACTTATACCTAGAGTAACTTACTGTTGCCATTTTACCTATTGTCATATGTACAATCTATGTTAAAGCAAATTGAGATATATCTTGGTGATGTGTTGGGTTTTAAAAATGAAAGTGGCAGCAATGCGTTTTAATGTCAAAGGCATTACTGTATAAAACTACAGAATGCATAGTACCTGGATATTTTCTGTGCGAAAGTAGTGGAATGACTTCCTTTCTTTCTTTTGAAATGCAAACAAGTTTGACTTTTATTACTAATTTAGTTAGTACCTTAACTAAAAGCTAAAAAATTGTGTTATAGTCTTAAGATAAAATAGGAAAGAAAATTTAAGACTTTTCCCAAATCTTCCCTTCACCTACCCTGTTCAATAATCTAAGTTGCAGTCACCCTACCCATAATTATAGTCAGATTGTGAGAAAGGAGAATCTCCAGCACATCAAGTTCAAATTATGAGTCCTTTATTAGCACACGGTCAAGAGTAGGCTCATGCCAAGAAGCTCTCAACACTGAGCAAAATTAGCAAGAAACTCATAAAGGCAAAAACTGCAAGTGGGCTACATAGCAGGGTGGTAAGGGAACAAGGAACTAAAAAATAAGGGAATAATTACTTGGTGCACATCTGAAGCAAGGATACAATTAGATCAAAGAACTTGTGGCTAGGGAGTTTCAAATGGTCAGCAAAACCTGTCAGAGTGAACAGCTCAGGTGAACAAAGCTGTGGGTCATGGAAATGATACAACAATTACACATATACTTTGGGAGAGGGGTCATTTTTAGGTCAGGCAGGCAGCTAAAATGGAGGATTTTAACAAAATTGAGTTACTTAAGACAAGCAAGTTGTTTTAACCAAAGGAGAGGTATTTCGTTCCCCCTTTTAGTGTACATGAATTAATTTATTGACTTATCAGTTATGGGTATGGAATTATAATAGGTTCTTACATGCATAAGTTTTTCAGAATTGATTTGTCATTTTATGAAGCTAATGATCCAGTTTAATATATTAGGTCCTATGCGGTGGCTCAGCCTGTAATCCCAGCACTTTGGGAGGGAGGTGCGTGAATGGCCTGAGCCCGCGGGTTCAAGATCCTCCTGGGCAACTTGGCAAGACCTCATCTCTATAATAAATAAATGAAAAATTAGCCAGGCATGGTAGTGCACGCCTGTAGTTCTATCTACTTAGAAGGCTGAGGCAGAAGGATCACTGGAGTCCAGCACGTCAAGGCAGCAGTGACTGGGAGCATGTCACTGCACTCCAGTCTAGGTGACAGAGTGAGACTCCAACTCAAAAAAAAAAAAAAAAAAAAGGAAAAGAAAAGAAAAGAAAGAAAGAAACAGCAATTTTTTCTGAGAGCAGCACAAAGTTCCCCTTGGGATAGGAAAAGCAAGTCTAGGCCTTTATGATTTTGGAGGATAACTTCTGCTAGGTAGTTTACCTGGTTATGGAGTTGGTCTATAGCAGATGCATGTAATTTAAGTCCATATTAATGTCTTGTGCAACGTTAGTAAAGCCAGTTAGCCCTAATTCTTCATGGAGCAGGGCAGTGGTGCTGAGTGCAGCTGTTCCAGTTACGCTGAACCGGATTAAGGCAGGCACTAGTAGTAGTAGGGGGTAGAAGTAGGCAGGCACTAGTAGTAGTAGTAGTAGAAGATGTTTAACCCCTTTTCTGTTCCCCAGCATAGGGTCCGAGTTAAAGCAATTAACTCAGCTTTATGAGCAGAAGTATCAATGCAATGCATGTCACCAGATTATGTCAGGAGTTGTGGTTACAGCTGCACAAGCCTTGCAGACTCTCTCTCCCTGTTACCATGCTGCTACCATCCATGAAAAGGTCAGCATCAGCCTGACTTAAGGGAGTGTCCTGAAATTAGGTTGGTTAGCCTGAGAGATGTTCAACATGTTTTCACAGTTATGAACTGGCATTTCTGGATTATCATTGGGCAACATTGGGTGGTCGGATTGAGGCATTGAGTAGGAGAGAAAGTTAATTTAAGTTGGCCAAGTAGGAGGTTTTGATACTGGGTGATGCATGAGTTTGACATCCAACAATCAGATGCTCCCTGGAGCAGAGTTTCAACAGCATAGGGAACAGTTAAAGTCAGGTTTTGACTGAAAATCAATTTATCTGTTTCCTTAACTAGTATGACTGTGGCAGCAATGGCCCAGAGACAAGAGGGCCAGCCAGAGGCCACTAGGTCCAATCTTTTTGATAAGTAAGCCACTGGTCTCCTCCAGGGTTCTAAGGTCTGAGTGAGGACCCCTTTTGCAATTTTTCATTGTTCATGAATGAACAAGCAAAAAGGCTTGGTAACATCTGAGAGGGATAAGGCTGGGGCTTGAATGAGAGCCATCTTTAACTGCTGGAATGCTTGTTCCTCAGTAGCAATTCACCACAGGGGCTGGTCCACTGTCGTGGGAGTGTATAGAGGTTTGGCAATTTCAGCAAAACCAGGGATTAATAACCGGCAATACCCCACCTCCCCCAGGAATTCCCAAACCTGTTTCTTTGTGGTTGGCATGGGAATTTGAAGAATGGCTTCTTTCAGGCCAAGGTCAGGGCTTGCTTACCCTTTGTTAGGTGGTATACAAGATAGGAAGCTTCGGTTGAGCAGAGCTGTGCCTTTTTCGCTGACAAATGGTAGCCTAAGTCTTGGAGGAGATATAACAGAGCCTTAGTACCTTTTAAACAAGTATTCAAGTCTGCAGCTGCAAGCAAGAGATTATTTACATACTAGAGTAAAGTACATTCAGGGTGTAAGGAATGGAACCCTGACAAATCCCGTTGCAAGCCTTCCCTGAAAAGAGTTTGGGAGTTAGTTAAATCCTGTGTTAACTGAGTCCTAGTTAGCTGACTGGTGTTCCCTGAGTCTGGATTACACCTGGGGGGTGACGCTTTGCCAATCCAGCGAGTTGGTCTCCACCCAGAATGAAGGAAATTCCTGCTGCAATTGTAAAAGCAAATCTGATGAGATATTTTTAGTGGGAGAATCAGAAGAAGCTAACAGGTATTTTTCAGAAAGCAGAACAGTGACTAGCATTTGATAAGCAGTGTCAGTAGGAATATACATTTTAGTTTTATCAGGTGAGAGCACAATAGTTGTTCTTAGTCCGGAGCAAATTTTGGCCCATGAGTGGGTATGAACAATCAGGGGCTATTAGAAATGAGTGGGTGACCCGTGTCTGACATAGATTAACCACCCAGTTGGAGGTAAACTTGCAGTTTGTTATTGCCCATGTTGTCCCTTGAACAGAAATTTGCTTCTTGTATATGTGTCCTAACGGTGACTTTAGGACAACAGTTCCACCCCAGTGTCCACCAACAGTTGGAATGGGTGGCCCCCAATAGAGGTGGTTACCACGGGCTCTTGGGGGCCTAAGGAAAAAGAGCCTGGTCCTCCTCAGTCTGAGTTATTTTCAGTTTCACCAGTAGAGGGCAGGACCAGAACTGACTAAGGGTCCTCTGTCTTTGGGCGGTGAGGGTACTTTACGCAGTGACCCAGCTCCTTACAATATGTACATTGATTCTTGCCTAGTTGGATGCGTCCAGTTTTCTTTTGTTTCTTTTTAGTTTTTCTCTTTGTTTGACTTGCTGGCCTTGAGCTAGGTTGGGAGGTCTGGATGACGGCAACTAATAATCTTGTGTGCTGTTTTGTTGCTAGGTTCATTTTCTGGTCTTCCTGTTTCTGTTTCTTAGCATCTTGCTTATTAAAAACTTTCTGAGCTACCTCAAGCAGCTGAGAAATGTTCGTTCCTGCAAAACCCTCAAGTTTCTGTAACTTTTTTTGGATGTCAGGGACCACTTGAGCTGCAAAAGTCAAATTAATAGCCCTAGCATTCTCGGCTGCCAAGGGGTCAAACAGGGTGTAGTTACAGAATGTCCCTGAAGACATTTAAGAAGCACTCCCGGTGACTCCTTGGGACTCTGAATAATCTCAGTAGTTTTGGAAAGATTAATAGGCTTTCAGGCTGTTCCCTTTAAACCAGCTAATACAGTCCAGTGATAAGTTTTTTTTTTTTTTTTTTTTTTTTTTTTTTTTTTTTTTTTTTGAGTTGGAGTCTCACTCTGTCGCCCAGACTGGAGTGCAGTGGCCGCTCCCGGCCACCGCAGCCTCGACCTGCTGGGCTCCGGCGATCCTTCCGCCTCAGCCTTCCGAGTAGCTGGAATTACAGGCATGCGCTACCACGCCCGGCTGATTTTTTGATTTATTGTAGAGATGAGGTCTCGCTGCCCAGGCGGGTCTCGAACCCGCGGGCTCAGGCAATCCACTCACCTCAGCCTCCCAAAGGCGCGGGATTACAGGCTGAGCCACCGAGCCCGGCTCCAGTGATAAGTTTTGAATGTTCTAGACCCTGCCTAAGTGTTAGGGTCTCAATTTGGATGAGAAGAGGGAAAAATCTCCTCTAACATTTCCTGACTCTTCTCTTCTGAACCAGCCACTGAGGTCAGGACAGACTTCTTAGTCTCAGCTCTAATGCTCTCTGGATTTTTATAAGAACAAACAACAAATAAACAATTAAAACACAATGAGAGACAGGGCTTGTCCAGACCAAGTCAGAAGAGTTACGGATTCCTGGTACAACCTCAGGGTAGAAAACCAGAGGACTCTATTTGGCCAATGTCTTGGCCTAATGAATAGTGTCCAAAAGACAACCTCATCAGGCCATGACTCCCTGAAACAGAATTGTGATCACAAATAGAACAAAACAGATTCTTATCTCCTAGGAGAATGTAGATGGACTCTGGTTCTTTTTTAGGTGAGAGAAATTCAGTGGTCTTTCCAACTCCCTGCAAACCAGATGAGAGCTTAGGGGACCCTGAACAACTAAGGGGGCTCCTCCCCTATTTTGTCTCTGCCAAGCCAGGGGAGAGCCAGAGTGAGACTGCCTCCTAAAGTTGACAATTCTTGATGAGACCCCCGAATGGTATAGCCAGAATGCGAGAAAGGAGACTCACCAGCACACCAGATTCAAATTATGAGTCCTTTATTAGTGTGTGGTCAAGAGTAGGCTCACACCAAGAAGCTCTCAACAGTGAGCAAAACTAGCAAGAAACTTATAAAAGCAAAAACCGCAAGTGGGCTACATAGCAGGAGTGAGGGAACAAGGAACTAAAAACAAAAGGGAACAATTACTTGGCATAAATCTGAAGCAAAGGTACAATTAGAACAAGTAACTTGTGGCAAGGGAGTTTCCAATGGTCAGCAAAAACGGTCAATGTGAACAGCTCAGGGGCAAAGCTATGGGTCTATGGTCATGGGAACATTGCAACAATTACAGTTATACATTGGGGGGTCATTTTTAGGTCAGGCAGGCAGCTAAGATGGAGAATTTTAACAAAATGGAGCTACTTATGTCAAGCAAGTTATTTTAACCAAAGGAGAGATATTTTACCACAATATCCTTTCCCTACCCTGACCACTTTCTCCCATTAAAAATTACCATGTTCTTATATTATATATCATTTTTACTTGTTTTATGTTTGTTGTACATTGTTTATTTTTGGGGTTCTGTTACAATGTAATTGACAAAGTAAAATTTATAATTTGTTTCAAAAGTTTTAAAAATATATATACTGACATATTTAGGTAACCAGAAAAATGCCAGATATACCTGATATATATTGATCAATAAGTTATTTATTTGTTTAAATAACTTATTGTTTATTTTTTGTTATTTATTTGTTTAAATAAAGTATTTAAACAATTAATAACAAAAACACAGCAACTTTTTTGAGTGTCTATGTTTTGATTTTTGTTCTTACAATTAATTACATTCACAGGTAAAATTAAAGAATATTTACTGTAACAATATTCTGCTTTTCAGTAAAAAATTTCCAGTAAAGAGTATTTACTGAAACATTCTATGAAGGATTTAATTAAATCCCTTTTATTTTTTAAAATAAAACACTTTATTGAGGAAACTTATTATAGAAATTTAACACAACACTGAAATTGTCTACTTATTTTGAATTGAAATACATATCTGAAAAGTATGTCATTTTCTTGCTAGAAAGCTATGAAAGGAATAGATATTAAGTTGTTTGTATTCGTAGTTAAAGTAAAACTACTTCTGTGATAGATTTACAAATTTGTAAATCTATTTTTCTCACCCGTATTAACAACTGAAGAAGAATGACAGCACCATTGGATCACAGATAACCATTTATTTTTGTATCCTTGTGATACATAGTAAAATTGAAAAATACGATACAAGTTAAACATTTTTTAAATATCTTAAGGACAAACAATTTCAGCATCAGATCTTTGCATCATTTTAATGCATTAAGATATAACTTAGATTCACTTTGTAGTCATCTAATTTCCACAGATAAATGTTCTAAGTCCAGCAAATGAATTTTTTACAGGAACTTCATACAGCTGATTTTCTTTTCATGTAATAAAAATTTTTTAAATGACATTAGTTCTTTTTAGGATAGTTTCTAATTTCAGTTCTGATGTAAATGTGTTGCATGACCCTATACAAGACTCCACCTTTCAGGGCATCAGTTTTAAAATAAAGAATTCAGTTCTATGATCTCCAAATCTCTTTCTTCTTCTATGATCTATCATATTCTATATTATTCATATATGAAGATTAAAAAATATTTTTGTGGCATTATCCTTTGGACTACACTTTTAAAATGAAAGTGTTCTCATGTTTATCAGGAGTCTATCCTCTTCTGGTCACTAAACTAGACATTTAATGGATAAATATACCATATAATGTATGATATCCTTATCTTATTTACTGAAAAAAGTGACTTGCTGAAGAACCTGACAAATATTAACTTAGATCTCTTGTCCTAAAATCAACATAATAAATTGTAGTCTTTTCAGCATATGAAAAATAGTCATAAACAAATTATTAGTAAATCAATTATTTTATACAAAATTTTGTTTTGATCTTCTCCAAAAGATTGTATTGTAAAATATATAACTTTTGAATTTTGAATAAATTAATATATTAAGTACATGTACAGAAAGAAGGATTTTTTGTAAGCTATTTTATTGTGGTCATCATATATTTTCATGTATATTTATAGTCCAGTTTCAGTTAAAATATCTAGCATATCAAATATAATCACAGCATGCCTTATGCATTATCTTTATACTTCTTGTGAAATTTGAATAATTAGTTACCAGAATGATCTAATATCTGGACCTATAAACAGTTGAAAATAACCATTGTGTTAATAGAAATTTTGATCAGAAATAACACATTTTAATTATACACACACACATATTATATTTCTTTCTGACTGTAAGAACATACAGGACAGTTTAAGAACATGTCAACATTGGAAATTATAGGATGATATTTGATAATTTGCAAATGGTTTTTATAATTCCTTAACTATTGTTCCAATTTAAAGTCAAAAAGTTTTTGTCTCAATCAATTCTTTTTATTTACAGGAATTTGCATAGTCATGTTTCTAAATACCATTTCCAAGACCTACAAATGAGGTATGGTATGCTTTGTTTTATATTTAAGTATATTTTAAAAATTTCATGTCAATAATTTAGTCACTAAGAGTTGAGTCTTACAAAACCTCATAAGAAGATTGTTGGTTTTTGTCTAACTATCATTTACAGGCTGCAATTACTTTGTGATTGTTCTTTCATTTTTTTGAAAAGCATTTGTATGGAGATGTCTACTAATTGCTGTCTACAAATTGTAGTAGAATAAAAATGTTTGATTGACTCAATTTCTTTGCCATCCAACAAAGACCTTCTTACTAAAACAATAAGCTGTAGTCATGATGCAGCTACTGACATACAGAAAACAACTTAGGTAGAAACATTTGACCAAATCCAGCAGCCACAGGGACAAGACTATGGGAAAATATTAATTTACCAGTTAGGAGAAACATAAAATTTAAAATCTAGGAGTGGAACATGTTAAGAGATTGAAAGAACCAGTTTTTTATATATATTTGTAGCTCTTTATTCTCAATATATAATTGTTTATCAGAGTCATAAATGAGCAACTAATGTTAAATTGAACTTAGGTATTACATGAGACTATATATTAATAATAGGAATATTGTTTATCACTTTGTATTCTGGGGGAAAATAATTGTATTTAATGACAAAAGTACTTTGTATATAAATTCACTTATCTGTGGTTCTTTTCTTTCCCAAGAGACTCATGCAGCCAATTTTCTTCTGCCTGAATCCTTGCTAAAAGGAAGGAAGAAAGAAAGGGCAGAAGTGTTGAAATCTGAAAAGTAAATGTCAATATTCAATTTTCTGGCTTTTAAGAAAGTTTAACGACAGGAAATATTTTTTTTGAAAGGTCTTACTGGAATGAGATGGGGTTCATATTACAAATGAAAATCCAGTTCATGAAGTTGAGCTATTTAATTTAATTTTTTGGCGAGATAACGAGTTGCTTATTAGCATAGGAGATCAAGGAACAAGCATTGCAGTTCATGATTTTAGGCATGTTTTTCATTCTCAGTTTCTCACCAGAACTTTCAAAAAGTCAACAGCAGGGTAGAAGAAATTGGAATATTTTTAAGTTCCCTAATTCTTAGTTGTTTCTTCTCTGGTTTGGGAAGAAGGCAAAATTACGTGTGAATGCTTCATGATTATACTTCTAAATGTATACTTCTAATTAAAAAAGAGCAAAATTGATTTTGAAAGTCATATGAAAGATAACCAATTTGTATTTATGTTCAACTGTTTTGTTTCTTTAAAAAAATACTAAGGTATCCTTAAATATTTTTCAATTAATTCATCATCAATGGTCATATACATTTTAAAAGAAGAGTAGTACATGTGGTTAAAAAAATTTAAAAACCTCGATCGATTTAGTTTGTCTTTTCTAATAATATATACCTCAAGATATAAGAACTAATTATTCTTATCCATAAAATAATTAGTAACACAAATAGAAAAAGCAGCTTGCAATTAGAAAAAAATCCCAAGTTAACTAATATAAAATTTTGCAGAGGAAATTTCATGCCTACTCCAGGAATGTTACTAGTTGGCATAATATCATTAAATTATTATAGGGTTTTCATTAGCTCCTGATAAATGCAAACAATTCAAAGGGGCAAAACCTTCTTCATTAAGATGTTATTCTGAGAACAGAAGTTATAAAAATACAGTATTAGTGAAATTATTTACTCAAATATTGATATCCCTTGCTTTATGGTCTGTCTGAGTGTGTGGTGAAGAGTTGGCATGACTTCAAAAATCTTCTACCTGAGTACTTGGACCAATCTTTCCACTGCCTGAGTGACTAGATGGCATGAATAATCTGGAGAAGTATAATCATTGAGACATGATATCTAGAATTTCTTATAGATGGGCTTTTTGTTATCGACTTTTAGAAGAAAGATAAATTACGAATATTCATAACCCAAATGATCAGTATGCACCATGGCTCTACTCTCATCTGGATGAAATAAAGATACACTCTAGTTATTTTTACTCTTCATTCTAAGAAGTTTTCTTTGTATATCTATTTTTACGTGCGTCCCATATTTAAAAGAGAAAGGAATGCACATCATGTTTTCTTATCTGAATTTTTATTCTTGATTCTGCTGTAAGAGTGATGAATATGTATACATAGGCACATTGCAAGAGAACTTCTGAGAGGGATAGAGATAAGAAAATACTTAGTATTCTCAGTAGCAGATAAATGAAAAGAAAATCTGTTGGTCATATTTGGTATTCAGTTCTTTTAATCAGTGCTCATAAAGCAGGCTTACAGAGCTTTTTAGAATATTTAACGTTCCCTACTTCTTGCACGCAATCCCAAAGGTCATTAACCAAGCAGAAGATGCTTGCTTTGGTTAAGTTTTTCTCCCATTTTTGTAATGCATTATTATAAACAAAAAAAACTTCATACATGCAGGTGTCACTTTTATATCTTTATGAACCTTTGTTTTTTTCATAGTTGGTCATAAGGATAACTGGATTTTTATATACAGAAATAAACATCACTTTTAACATTGTTACAATTACAGATATAGACAATCAAATATCAGATATTTGAATTCCAGGATGTTTTGAATTTGAAGTTCTACTTTCAGATCAATTTAAATTACCTCTTGAATTTTTTTCTCTTTTTCTTTCTTGTGTTGTATCCTCTACTACTAAGTCTGGCTAGCCAACATTACCTTTCCTTTGGCTTAGGGTTTTTATAGTGTAACTTCTGGATTCCCCTCCATTATGCTGATCATCATTTAAGGCCCAATTCAATCCTGACTCTTAATTTTCTTCCTGAAACCTTAAACAGGTTTGCTAACCTGAGGCGTCTTTTTGCCCTTATCATGTTTATGCTATAAATAATCACACATTATAAATTCCTTGTCTTCTGATTGTACTAAACAATGTATTACTTTATGAATACATTTTATTGTCCTAGGCAAAGCATTAAATTAGTGTTGTTTCTCCAGCCAGATTACAAGTTTTGGTGGGATGTACTATGTTTCTGTCAAAAGAGACAGATAAAACAAAAATACTTCTGAATCAAAATAACTATAAAAGTCATGTCATGTGCATCTGTTTAGCAAAAGTAGTTGACAGGCAAGTGATTGAAAATTTATTAAAGTATACTTTTATGAACAGCAAGCAAAGAGATTTAAGACTGCATAAGTGTTGCTTTTCCAGTGATAAGATGAGCAGGGCTGCAGTGAGATGAAAAATGTTTTACAACAATATAACTCATCTGGAATTTTTCAACTGGCTTTCTTCTTTTCTTTAATTTCATGGCTTGTTTGGAGCTGTATTTTATTCAGAAATTTCATAACATTTACCTATTGTAAATATGATAAAAACCCTTATATTTTATATAATTTAGGAAAATTTTACTCTTTATTTTGTAAAATGAGAAGAATGTTGAGAGAATGTTTACCTACTCACTCTTTCATAGTATTTGTTAACTTAATCTGGGATTAAAACTTTATTGCTATACCTTTTGAAACTAATGTTTTTAAGCTTTTATTTTATTTTATTTTTTTGAGTTGGAGTCTCACTCCGTCACCCAGACTGAAGTGCAGTGGCCGCTCCTGGCCACCGCAGCCTCGACCTGCTGGGCTCTGGCAATCCTTCCGCCTCAGCCTTCCGAGTAGCCGGAATTACAGGCATGCACTGACACGCCCGGCTAAATTTTTGATTTATTGTAGAGATTAGGTCTCGCTGCCCAGGCGGGTCTCGAACCCGCGGACTCAGGCAATCCACTCACCTCAGTCTCCCAAAGGCACGGGATTACAGGCTGAGCCACCAAGCCCGGCGGTTTTTAAGCTTTTAGATAGAAATGCTCCCATTCTTACCTTCCCTCCCCCCACACAAATGAAGGCAAAAAATATGCTGTTCAAGGACAAGTAATTAATTAACAGCTTTAAATCATTACAGAGAATACTGAAATAGAAATTGAGGATAGAAGTGCTAACCTCACACAAATGACTTACAGATAAATTACGTTATCATACTTAAACAGTTGAGCAGGATGATAATAAATGCTTAATAATTAGTAGATACGATTAATAGTAATCACAGAAGCATATATTGTTAAGCTTTTCATTTTCAGTGCATTATAATACACATTTTAAATTATTTTTAAAAAATTCTTTTTTTATCATTCTGTGGTCTTCATGTGTGAGAAAAATCTCAATTTTTAAAATGTTCTGGATCCTTATATATTGTAAAATGTCCTTCTACTATGAGCATATATAACATAGTTTATAAAATAAAAGATTTTAGCTGAAACCTTTTTGCTTCTATGGGATCTGCAGATGGTTGTCTAATATATCCCAGTGTTTAATTATGTTAATAGTTTAAGTACAATTTACTTCTTATATTTTTGGGTGGTTTTTCCTCTCAATCTTCTGTATTTCATTGTCATTAACACATGAAAAATCTGACAGGCTATGTCTTATGTAACATTTCTTATTAAGTTTGCCTAAAAACTTGATTTTAAAAATGTGATCTACTTTAAATTAAGAAAAACATATTTAAAATTATTTTTGTTTCATTTCATTTTGTTCTGTGTTGCCTTCTTTTTTCCTTTAATTTATCTAATTCATTGATGGACTATTCCAGATCAAGGCTCCACGCATCTCAATTTTTCTTTAATTTTTTGTTTATTCTCCACCATTTTCTTTTGATTTCTGAGAAATTTTGCTGTGTTGTCTTTTATTTTACTAGCAGTTTTTGTCTCCTCTCATCTTTTGTCTCCTTTCATCTTTTTCTTCACAATTTTTTTCATAATTTTTAATTTTACCATCCTTTTTTCTTGTCATACTATCCTTCATGAATTCACACTGGTCAATAAAATAAAATTTGGTCAATAAAATAGATTACACTATTTTATTGACCAAATTTTGCTTTGAACCTACAAAGTAAAATTTCTTCCATTTAAAGGGTACCTAATCTAATCTACATAATAGGCCTCCATATTCTTGTTTGTTAGGGAAGAGAAACAAATAAGCCAATACAATTATTTAGTGAGTCTATCTGTGCAGTATTCAATTTCTCTTGAATTTGAAACAAAAAATGGTGTCCTCTGGTGAGGTCCGTCCTTCCTCCTGCTTCTTTCACTAAAGAAGTGTCTGAGTATGTACATGTGTGGGGTGGAGGACAAGAAAAAGTGTTAGTTATAGTGTAACTGAGAAGAACTCACAATTATATGAGAAAAATGTGTGGTTTTGGTCACTCTGCTCTCTGCTTCCCCTGTTATTTGATATGACATTCCTTTACCCCTAAGCCTCTCCAGTTGAAGCCAGAGAATCTCTATATGATTTGTGATCTCGGTTAGGACACAGTAGTGACCTACACTTTTCTCTGGGTTGAAATTCAACTTTGAGTGCTATTGTCTGTGATCAATGAGGCACACTTTACAGTCTTCTTCACAGCCACTTGCCCCTGCTACAAGGACCCATTTTGGTCGACTTATTCCTAAATTCTCAGCTAAGATAACGTCTATGATGCATCATAACCAATGGCTGCTAACAAAGCTAAAATGTAGAGTTTTCCTCTATCAAGCCCCAAATAAACTGCAATGTTTACTTTGATGAGGACTTCAGGATTTTCAAGGATGTATGAGAGCCAGAGACAGTATTCTGCCATTGGTATAACCCTCACTTATATAAAAAGCTTTCTTCTGTGTGTATCACTCTTCTGTCTTTCTAAGTTTTCTTCTCACAAATGGCTAAAAGGGGAAAATAGCACACTTTTATTTTCAATCCACTCTATTGACCAGGTGTAAAAACTAATAATCTGAGAGATTTCTAGATCTGAATACCACAGACTCCATTGCTTTTATGCTAAATTAGATGTCAAGACCAGAACATTATCTCCCAAAATAGTGACTCTGTTCACAAGGCTACTGACTCATCTCTTAAGATGATTTGTATGTCAGAAGCTAAAATTTTCTTTTTTTTCTCTTAGTATTCCTTCTAAAATATATTCTAATCTTTGGCAGAGAGTCTAATGCTCTGAATAGACTAGAAGTGACAGTCTAGCACACAAAAGATATGAGAAAAGTTCATAATTTTCAATTGCCTTTTGAATTTTGTTGACAGCATTAATAATGTATTTTTCAATCATGTACTCTATTTACTTTCATGAATCTGTGTCAAAAGGACTAATTGTTTCCAACATGGGGTATGATTCCTTTTCTCTGACATTTTTTTTTTCTTTCTAGTGTGCCCTCATTCTTTTCTTGACTTGCTTATCCATTTGACTGTGATCCAACATTTTCATATTATCTATATATATAATTAAACAGGAGTTAAGGCTTATTCAGTCTAATATTGATTTTTTGTAGTTGTAATTTTTAGAAATAAAGAACAAAACTTTAAGTTCAGATGAGCTTCAAAATATCCTATTTGGATGGTTTATAAGCACCAAAGTCCGAAATAAATAAGTATATTAAATTAAAGCTAGACTAGATGATGACCATTTCAGGTCAACCACTGTATATTCTGTATAATGCTCAAAAATAATGAATATTCTTGATGGATGAAGATAATGGTATCCCAAGTGACGTACTCATGATCTCTAGTGTTCTGTCATTCTGTGCTTAACTTTATGAGGAAGGTCAGCCATGTAGCCTAAGAGAAATGTTCTCTCAATAAGCTGTGGAGGCTGGCTCGGTGGCTCAGCCTGTAATCCCAGCATTTTGGGAGGCCGAAGTGAGTGGATTGCCTGAGCCCGCGGGTTCCAGACCTACCTGGGCAACTTGGCGAGACCTCATCTCTACAATAAATCAAAAACCTTGGCCCGGCATGGTAGTGTGCACCTGTAGTTCTGGCTGCTTGGAAGGCTGAGGTGGAAGGATCGCCAGAGCCTAGCAGGTGAGGCTGCGGTGGCCAGGAGTGGCCACTGCACTGCAGCCTGAGCGACGGAGTGAGACTCCAGCTAAAAAATAAAAAATAAAAATAAAGGCTGTGGAGCACACTGTGCCTCAAAGCGGTTTCCCCCGATGCTTTCCCCATCCTCATAATAAGCAGCCAGACTTCTACGTAGTATTTAAGTACACACTGCCAATCATAAATTGAAGCACTATTGTAGTTTTGTTAGTTATATAATTTTATGTTTTATTTACACATATGTTTTTGCTTTGTTTTTACTAGCTAAACTAGATATTAAGCTCATAATTCATAATGTTTTTGAAATCCCACAGCCTTAATCATACTTTTAATTTAATTTTTATTTTTAACTTTAGAATTGTGGGAACATGTGAGGATTTGTTCCTTGAGTAAATTGTGTGCAGGTGAAATTTGGGCTTCAAACCAGCCACTTTCCCTGGTAGTAAACATGGTACCCAATGTGTGATTGTGTTCCCCTTATTCCCCCTCCTTCTCTTCCCTGATTACCTGTGTCCAACATCAGTTTCCCATCTTTGTACTTGTATGCTTAATAATCAGAGCCTGTTTATGACTGAGAACATGCAATATTCAATTATTTGTTTCTATGATAATTCATTTAGAATGATGATATCCAGCTGCATCTATGTTGCTGTAAAGGACATAGTTTTGTTCTTTTGTATGGGTTGTATAAAATTCCATCATGTATATGTACCACATTTTCACAATGAGATAGCACCTCACACTGATCAAAATGGCTATCAATAAAAAGTAAAACAGCAACAACAACAACAAAAAAACAGACATCGGTAGCTGGGCTCGGTGGCTCAGCCTGTAATCCCGCGCCTTTGGGAGGCTGAGGTGAGTGGATTGCCTGAGCCCGTGGGTTCGAGACCCACCTGGGCAGGGAGACCTCATCTCTACAATAAATTAAAAAAAAAATCAGCCGGGCGTGGTAGCGCATGCCTGTAATTCTGGCTACTTGGAAGGCTGAGGCGGAAGGATCGCCGGAGCCCAGCAGGTCGAGGCTGCGATGGCTGGGAGCGGCCACTGCACTCCAGTCTGGGCGACAGAGTGAGACTCCAACTCAAAAAAAAAAAAAACCAGACATTGGTAAGACTGTGGGAAAAAAAAGGGACAGCCTCTACAATGTTGCTGGAATGCAAGCTAATTCAACCTTTGTGGTGTATTCTTAAAGAACTAAAAATTGAGCTACCATATAATCCAGTAATCCCACTTCTGGGATGATTCTCAGAACATACATTGGTTTACCAAAATGACACCTGCATACATGTTTATTGGTGTTAGGTCGGAGGTACCGGCGGGTGGGGCAGGCCTCAATAAGAGGGCTCCAACCTGGACCAGGAGAACAATGGGCAAAAGTGAGCCAGCAAAAATAAGTAACCGGATCTAAGACTCCAGCCGCAAAGCCAGCCAGTACCTGTTACAGCGACTCTAACAACCCCGTTCAGCCAATCGCCCGCAGATGTGACAGCTGTCCCAACCAGTGATCGCTCTCCCCAGTCCCCCTCACAGCTTTCTCAGTGGGCCCTTTATAAACCCGTCGCCCATCTCGCTGGGCGCTTCTCCCACCCACAGTTACATGAACCGGTAAACCTCGCCCAGGATTGCGCTAATAAATTTTTCTTGGCTCCTTTGTTGCCGTTTTGCCTGGTCTGGTTTCGTTTACCTTACAATTGAAGCACTACTCACAATGGCAAAAACATGAAGCCAACCCAAATGCCCATAAAAAAATTAACTGGTTAATCATACTTTTTGAACAAATATGTTTAAGGTGATATCAGCTTTGCTCTAATGCACTCTAATTATGTAAAGCTATTGAAGATATATCTTTATTCAGACTCAATAATGGGGATTTTTTTTAATTCACATTCATATTAAGTGCATATAATCTAAGTTTGTCAATGTGCTCTTCTCATCTCAAAGAATAAAAACAGACTTTAGCTGTGTTTCTTCAATATCTGAGTATATGGTGCATTCCTCTGAGATGTGTATTCTCTCTGTCTAAACAGTATTGCAAAGGGAAAATTTTTCCACTTTGAGGTATATTTCAATAAATAAAGGGTATTATTATGGGGCCTTTGCTCAATGACTAATCTGTCTCTAATTTTATTTCAAGATTCTTTGGGAGCTACGAAGTATGACGGTGAAGTACTTTGCCGTCTCATATGTAAATAGTGTTTTGAAATTTTAGCGTTATTCTCACAATAAATAAAGCTAATCACTTATACCACTTTCTCTTAAAATTGTAAGATCTATTGATTTTATATATATTTATAAATATACATATTTTATATATATATAAATATATATAATATATTAAAACCCTTACCTTCACAGTCCTGTATATCAGAATCAAATTTATCAGAATCATTTTTAATGAATCAAATTTATCAGAATCTTTTTTTTTTTTTGAGTTGGAGTCTCACTCTGTCGCCCAGGCTGGAGTGCAGTGGCCGCTCCCGGCCACCGCAGCCTCGCCTGCTGGGCTCCGGCGATCCTTTCGCCTCAGCCTTCCGAGTAGCTGGAATTACAGGCATGCGCTACCACGCCCGGCTGATTTTTTGATTTATTGTAGAGATGAGGTCTCGCTGCCCAGGCGGGTCACGAACCCGCGGGCTCAGGCAATCCACTCACCTCAGCCTCCCAAAGGCGCGGGATTACAGGCTGAGCCACCGAGCCCGGCTTAGAATGATTTTTTATGAACTACATGATTACAGATAATGTATCACCTCAGAATTTTTGGCATCCTTGGGAGGTTCCAAATAGTGATATTATAGACCAGAGTGACTTTTCCATGTAGATTTATCAGGCTTCTGTCCATCTGTAAAGAAAAAGAGAGTGGCTTTGCTATTCTAATTTGGTATATCCAGATCATGACTGATCTCCACAATTAGGTATTCAAAATACTTAACAATTTACATCTGTCTGAGCTCTATTTTCTAATATGAAGTCTTTCTTTGTGTTTGCATCTTTAAGAAAGGGTTGTATTTTTAAGCTAATCATCATTATCCTATTTATGATAAGGAAGCACCTAGCATGTGCTGATTACTTATAGATTACACTAGTCAATCCTCCTAATAATCCATAAACCAGCACTATTTATTCTTTCATGAGTGTGAGAAAGCTACACAGAGTTATACGTAATTAGGAGAAGTGGTAATGCACAAAGGTCTGATTCACATCAAGGATCATTACTCCCTGGTTTTACTTTGCTGTGAATTAAATGCACTATTAGTAAAAATATAGGAATTCTTAAATTTTGAGAATGATCAATTCTTCAATGAGCCAGGTCACTGATGCATATTACACATCACTTAACTTCTAGCTGTTTTATAATTTTTTTAGTATATATGGCCTAAAGGAAACATCATTAATAGCACACTGCGTGTGTCAAAAGTGCCTCATGAAACATTTAACAAGACAGAATATTTTCTAATTGTATTCTCACAGTACAGTTAACAGAATTTAAGTCAAAGGAATGTCTGGGAGACAGTATTTCCAAATAACACATCTGACAAGAGACTGTATATATTCAGAATATTAAAAAACTCTCAAAATTCAATTAATAATATAACCTAATTTAAAGAAAGCCAAGCACTTATTCCCAGAAGGTATACTGATAAATAAGAAGAACATGAAAATATGCTCAGCATCAACAAGAAAATACAAAATGATAATGAGATACCACTACACATCTACTAGAATGTCTAAAGCTATTGAAGTGGCACAATTGGTTTTGGAACTCAGATTGGCAGTTTCTTAAAATCATTAAACTTACACCCACCATATGACCCTGCCAATTCATCCAAAATATTTGCTTAAAAGAAATAAAAACATATATTTATGTAAAGATTTGTACATAAATGTTCACATTAGTTTTATTTATAATAGCACCAAACTAACATCAACAAAACTTATCAATACATTGGAATATTACTCAATAATAAAAGAAAAATGAAATATTGATATACCCAACAACATGTATAAGTCTCAAACTACATAGGGCAGAGTGAATAAAATCAGGCAAGAATAATAGTACATGCTCTGTGATCCCATTAATATATAATTCAAGAAATCCCAAATGAATCAATTGTGACAAAGAAGAGATTAGTGAATGTCTGGAATGGCAAGAGCAGAGAGGAAGAGAAAAAGATTTAAATGGAACATGAGGGAACTTCTGGGGGTGGTGGAAATGTCCTATGATCGTGATGATAGTATGGTGTATACATATGATGAACTCTTCAAATTGTATACTTTACATGTGAATTAGAATTCAACAAAGTTATTTAAAAAGTACTCATGTGGATACTCTCTAAAGAGTTAGTGACATGAGCAAAAATTCCTAAAGGACATTCTTGAATACCAGATTCTAATTGAGGGACAGCCAAATATTACATCTAGTAAGAAATTTTTAAAAATATATACAAAAGAAAATAAAAAAATATTCATTTGCCATTTTTGAATAGAAATATTATTTTTCCTGGAGTATGTATAATTTTACTTTCTTTTCCTTTTTTTTTTTTTTTTTGAGTTGGAGTCTCACTCTGTCACCCAGACTGGAGTGCAGTGGCCGCTCCCGGCCACCGCAGCCTCGCCTGCTGGGCTCCGGCGATCCTTCCACCTCAGCCTTCCCAGTAGCCGGAATTACAGGCATGTGCTACCATGCCCAGCTGATTTTTTATTTATTTATTTATTGTAGAGATGAGGTCTCGCTGCCCAGGCGGGTCTCGAACCCGCGGGCTCAGGCAATCCGCTCACCTCAGCCTCCCAAAGGCGCGGGATTACAGGCTGAGCCACCGAGCCCGGCTTTCTTTTACTATAGT
This sequence comes from Cephalopachus bancanus, assembly GCA_027257055.1. NCBI lineage: Eukaryota > Metazoa > Chordata > Mammalia > Primates > Tarsiidae > Cephalopachus > Cephalopachus bancanus. Next base: position 8,992,110 of record JAPVLO010000041.1, read on the forward strand.
TCATTGTTTCACTGAGGGAAGAACTAAGACAGTGAAACACAGACAAGAAACAAGAAAAGGCCAACCTTCTATTCCTGTATATGAAATGCACCACTTTTTTTTTTTTTTTTTTTTGAGTTGGAGTCTCACTCTGTCACCCAGACTGGAGTGCAGTGGCCGCCCCGGCCACCGCAGCCTCGACCTGCTGGGCTCCGGCGATCCTTCCACCTCAGCCTTCCAAGTAGCCGGAATTACAGGCATGTGCTACCACGCTTGGCTGATTTCTTTATTTATTGTAGAGATGAGGTCTCGCTGCCCAGGCGTGTCTCGAACCCGCGGGCTCAAGCAATCCACTCACCTCAGCCTCCCAAAGGCGCAGGATTACAGGCTGAGCCACCGAGCCCGGCTGAAATGCACCACTTTTTAATAGCATTGTATGATAAGCATTCTAAATATTTTAATGAAACTTCTATTAATTTACACAAATTAATTGATTCTTAGTTATGTTTAATAGAGGACATTTTATAATTTTATTTTATAATTTTATAATATCTAATTTAATTTAAATTATACAGTATTGTTCTTTTAAACTAGATTTAAATTTTTTATCTTTATAATTTTTTTTATGTTGTTAAAATGATATTGACAAGAGAATGATCATAAATGACTTTGAATGGATTTGCATACATACCAAGTAATTGAGGGTGAGAAAGAAACGTAGTTAGAATTTCAATTTATTAACTTCATTTAAACAGTGTATCTATAACAAAGTTTGTTTATATAAATCTATATACAATAAGAACTATAGATATGCCTGTTTCTTAAAAAGGATGTCCTCATTATAGAAATTTTTATGTGCTTGATTCATAATTACAAAGATATGCTGATGTTATGTGCTCCAAAAATATCCTAGTGAAATTAGAATATACAGTCTTTTTAACTTATCAGTTGTAGATGTTTCAGCAGAATTGGATTCAGTTCGGAAGTGCAAAGGAAGTGGTGTCCTAACTGTCTTTGTTATTCTCTCTGTTTTTCTGTTCCTCTCAGTCAGGTACAAAGACAGATATGCTCTTGGCTAAGTTCTGCGCCATTCTTTGTTCTTGGGTAGTCCCTCATGGGAATTTTGCTAGTTTTTTAAAATTCCAAGCTAATAAGTACAATAGAAAGAACTTCTATAATTTTTAAAAGAGCAATCTTTTAAAAGAACTTTATTCAGGATTATATATTTGCATACGCACAGAATTCATAATTTTCAATACGCAGATATAGCAAAAGCCTGTTTATTGCCCCTCAAAATCTCTTCCAAAGTACTTAGAACAGAGAGAAAGGAAAACTGGAAGAAATAATAGCTAATTCATTCATGAGGCAGCTAGGGTATTGCAGGAAATAATTGCAAAATTATTTTATATCATTTATTGCACAGAGCCTTAAAAACAGGAATCTGATATTTCACTTAAGTCAGATATTTAATGAGAAAATCCAAAAATTATCTTAGTTCTATAAGTTTATAAATCAACTTAAATAAGTTTTTTCATGGATGGTGGAAACCTACCCTAAATTTTTTTAAAAATCAAAGGGATACTTTCCCATTAAAAAACTGTAAATGAATAGTCTTATTTACATATATTTTTTTACCTTATTGTTATTCAAGTGAGTTTCACTAAACTTTTGGTATAATGTCCTGTCTCTATATTTGCAGTATATAAAAACAATGCTAGGGAGTGTGAGTCGTGAGTCATTGAACTATAAGGAGGAGAGATGAGGGAGGAAGAGAGAGAGAGAGAGAGAGAGAGAGAGAGAGAGAGAGAGAGATTGTGTGGGTACGTGTATTCGTTTTATTGTTGGGTATGTTTACAGGAAGTTATCTCTCTCATATGTCCTACACTGTGAGAAATTTATAAGTATGACCTTTCTTTTTACTATTTAATAAGGAAACCATAAATGCATGCAGTTTTAACAGCCAGGGAGAAAAAAATGAATTCACATTTTATTTAACACCAAAAAACTATCCTGTCCTTGAGATCTTGTTCTTCTTATACATAGGAATTTCATCTTCACTGGAGTTGCACTTTCAGTGCTTTTCTCATAAGCTGCTGTTGTCAAACTTTAGGATGTATGGAATAATAAGAAACACATCCCACTACCAAAAATAACCCTAGGTCTGTCTCTCAGCAAATATAAACATATTGGTGCCCAGATGAATGTGCAATTATGTTTAAATTGTGCTCTTTAAATATTGATTACTATATTAACGACTGGTTCTATACCATTATGCTGTAACTGGATTTTTAAAATGTTATTCTTTAGTTCCTTTCTTCATTTACTTTCTCTCTACTGTGTTCTGTTTTAATCCTGTCAATCTGCTTGTGACCAAAGCTGGCAAAATCCTGTATATTCTAAATGCTTGCCTTATTATCAGTAGAGTAGTGACAACGTTGATTCTTCCAATCCATGAGCATGGAATGTTTTTCCATTTGTGTCATTCTTGAGTAGCTATTCTTTGAATATTATTTTGTAATTCTTGTTGTATGGGTTTTTCACTTATCTGGTTACATGTATGCTGAGATATTTCTTTTTGTGTGTGTGTGACAATTGTGAATGGGATTATACTTTTTATTTGATTCTCTGCCTGGTGTTGCTGGTGTATAAGAATGCAACTGTCTTCTGCATGGAAATTTTGTGTCCTGAGACTTTACTAAAGTCAGATATCGATATGAGGATGTTTTTGAGACTCCCTAGGGTTGTTTGGTTGGTTGTTTGTTTTTTCAAGTTACAGAATCATATCATCTGCAAGGAAGGATGACTTAACTTCCTCTTTTCCTGTTTGAATATACCTGATTTTTTTATCATGCCTGATTGCTCTGGATAGAACTTCTAGCACTATGTTGAATAGGAGGGGTGAGAGTGGGCATCAGTATCTTATTCCCATTCTTAAGGGGAATGGTTCCAGCTTCTGCCCATTGAGGAAAATGTTGGCTGTAGGTTTATTATATATTTTTTAAATTATCTTTTTTATTATAAAGATGTAGGGTACAATTCAGGGTTAGGTATACAAACGTTGATTATGCAGGTACCCTTGTTGATGAGGTCTGCCTCTCCTTCCCCTAGCAGTTTCCCTGAACTGCTAATCCCACCCTCCCCTCCCCTGGCATTTTCCCATTACTGCCAATCCCTTTCTTATTTTATTATAATTCTTCAAGGTTCAATTATGAGTGAGAATATATGGTGCTCTGTTCTTTCTTTCTGTGAGAGATCACTGAGTATGATTGACTCAAATTCCATCCAAGTTGCTGTAAAGTCCGTGAATGTTCCTTTTATGCCTAGGTGCTCAGGAAGAGATGGTTTATCAAGAAGATGCTTTATCAAGAAGAGATGCTCAATTTTTGTCCAATGACTTTTCTGTGTCCAATTATATAGTCATGTGGTTCTTTGTTTTGCATCTATTAATGTGCTGAATTACATTTATGGTCTTGTGAATGTTGAACCAGCCCTGCATCCCCAGGGATAAAGCCCACCTGATCATGGTGGATGATACTTGAGATGTGTTGTCGGATCCAATTTGCTAGAATCTTGTTTAGAATTTTTTCATCCATGTTCATCAAGGAGATCGACCTGTAATTCTCTTTCTTTGTTGGGGTCTTTGCCAGGTTTGGATATTAGTATGCTGTTAGCTTCATAAAATGATTAGGGAGAGTTCCATCACTCTTGATTGCCAGGAATACTTTCAATAAGATTGGTATCAGCTTTCCCTTGTATGTCTTGTAGAATTCATTTGGGAAACCATTATGTTCAGAGAGTTTTTTTTGTTGGGGAGATTTCTTATGTCTGAGTCAATTTCCTGGATTGTTATTGGTCTTTTAAGAGTTTCAACGTCTTGTTTCAACCTTCGGAGGTGGTGCGATTTCAGAAAGTCATCCATTTTATTTAGATTTTCTAGTTTATTTGCACACAGGTGGTTCATAGTAATCTCTGATAATCTATTAAATTTCTTCAGAGTCAGTTGTGAGTTTACCTTTTTTATTTCTAATTGCATTTTTTGAACTTTCTCTTTTTTCTGGCTAGGGGTTGATCAGTTTTGTTTATTCTTCCAAAGAACCAGATTTTTGTCTTGTTGATTATTTCTATAATATTTTTGTCTTTCATATCCTGCAATTATGATTTTTTTCTTAATAATTAGGATTTTTTTCTGCTGAAATTGTTATTTAAATAATTTTGCCTTTTCAGCTCCTGTAGGTGTGATGTTAGGCTGTTTACTTGTGATCTTTCTATTTTCTTATTGTGTGCATGTGATACTCTGAATTTTCCTATTAACACTGTTTCCAAGACATCCCAGAAATTTTGATAAAATGTTGTTTTGTATTTGTTTGTTGCCAGGAATCCTTTTATTTCTGTCTCTATTTCAGTTTGCCCAAAAGTCATTTAATAGCTGTTGTTTAGTGTCTATTTCTTTGGGTGTTTTGGGACATCTTTTTAATGATAATATTTATTTTTATTTCACTGTGATCCAAGAGGAAGCACTTTATTTTGAACGTTTGAAATTTGTTTGCAGTTGATTTATTTCCAAGAATGTTATCAGTCTTGGAATATGATCCATGTGCTGATGAGTAGAATTTATTTTCTGTAGATGATGGGTGGAGTATTAGATGTTTACTAAATTCATTTGAGATTTGAGTTAAGGTTCTGAATCTTCTTGTTGGTTTTTGGCTTTGATGATTTGTCTAAGACTGTTCATGGAATATTTATATTTCAAACTATGATTGAGTGTCAATGCCCTATCTCAGTTTACTTAATAGTTGTTTTACATGACAACAACTCTATGTTTAAGATGGTTGTTTCTTGCTAATAAACCGAGTCTTTTATCATGTTGTATTCTGTGTTCTTTTTACCTTTTGATAGCTTGAAGTCTGCTTTCTGATATCTGAACAGTTACATTTACTGTTTTCTATTTTACATTTACCTGAGAGGTCTTTTTCCATCATTTAACTTTGAGCCTGTGGGTGTCCTTTACAGTGAGATGAGTTTCCTGGAGGGAGCAGACTGACAGATCTTGCTTTTTCATTCAATGTGCCACTTTGTGTCTCTTCAGTGGCACATTCAGTCCATTCACATTCAAATTAATTATTGAAATGTGAGAGTTTAATCCAGTCATAGGACTCTTAGCAGGTTACTTTGTCTCCCTTATACTTTTGTCTGTATATATGTGTGCATTTAAATTTTTGTGAATTTTCTGTATGCTCCGTTAACTCTATGCTTGCCTGTACTTTTGTGATGGATATGACCTTCTTTTTTTTTCTGTCTTCAAGCTCTGAGATTATTTCCTCTGCCTTACTGATTCTACTTCCTATGCTTGTTACTATGCTTTTAATTCTCAGAATCAAGTTCTTTATCTCCATTATTTCAGAATGGGCCTTTCTGAAATTGATCAGTTCTGCTTTTACGTCCTGTCCTACTTCATTGAGTTTAATTTCTAGTTTCTCTTAGTTCTTCTTATTCATTTTAACCATCCAATCTCTGATTTCTGTGGCTGTCATCTGAGACAGGTCATTCTGGTGAGTTTCCATTGTTTGTGCTCTGATAACTGCATTTTGGGGGGGTCCAGCCTCTTTAGTTCTCTGAGGATTATTTATATTTTTTATCTGGTTTTTCCTCATGTGTGACAAACTTCTCTTCCCTCTTTAAAATTCCTCTTTGGTTTTGTTGCTCTGACACCAGCAAATGACCCTCTTTTCTAGGGCCTTTTCTGTCATTCAATGTTGGTTATTCAATGAGTAAGAGAAAGGCATTCTCTTCTGTTTCTTTCTCTACCGTGTGACCAGGAATCCTCCTGAATGGGACCAATTACTTGCACACAACTGGGATGTGGGAGCCGACCCAAGATAATTTTAGGGTCACTCACTCCCTCTCATTCACTGTGCAGGCCTGGCACATGACAGTTAATATGGTGCCTTGGTTTCAGTGTCTGCTGTTGTTTTCTGGTCTCTGTGTGTTCTAAGAGACTTTTGCTGGGTTCAGGGTGCTTCACCTGTTCAAAATTGTTCAAGGTGTCTCCATTTATCTGAGGCTGATTCTCAACTCTCTGCCTTATTCAGGGAGAGAGGCACCTGTCTGTTTCTCCATGGTGGCTATCCTGGATCCTTCCTTTACTGAATCATTTTGATGTGGGAGTATTATACCCTGGTAGAATTAATTTTTTTCCAAATGACCACTATTAAGATTTAAATAATCTTAGTGCTACATGAGAGCCAAGCTCTCAAACTCAAGTTTGTCTTCTTTCCCCTTTCTTGAATCCCATGCAAGTATAAAATTTTCTTGGAATGGGATATCTTCTAGTCTAGTATGTTTTACTACTGTTATTTCAGAAATCAGTGGCTTGATTTTTGGTCATATCTGCTTTACTATTTAATTTTCAAGATAATTCAGTTATATTATTTGCTGGCAATAAAACTGTATGTAAAACAAACAAAGTATATGCTCTCAAGGAATTTAAAATATTGGAAAGAAGAAAGTAAATCCACAAATGAATGTTTATCATATATAATTATTAAAAGTATTAGAACAAATAAACAAGAGTGAAGCAAATAGAGTACTGAGTGATAGTTTATGTACAATTGCATAAGATACTTCATTTTAAACCAAATATGTAGCTGAACCAAAACTCTTTTCAATATATATTAACATGGGAAATGGCAAAATAACTCATTTGATATGCAAATAATGAGATTTGGCTCTGTTTTCAGAGCACACAGAATTATATTTATTTTGAAATCACATTACACTGAGAAAACTATTACTTTCAAGACATTTCAAATAATTTGGCTAATCACTTCATTGTGTCTCTTTTTAGTTCCACAGTTTCTCATTAAAGCTTGCTTCTCTCTTCAAACTGTGTTTGGAGCTTTTAAATATTGGCCCAACACTGACTTTGAGCTATAGATAGGATTTATACCCTTGAGAGTCTGGTCTTGAGGGATTAGATGTGTCTAGAAAATATTTGATCAAAGTCATAAACATGCACACCACACACAACTGCCCATTTTAGTATTCTGTCCATGATTACCCTTTATGTTTTTGTCTTCACTCAACTTTTCATTTTAAGCAAAGTTGGAAAAATAAGTGGTACTTTATAAGTTTTTGCTTTCTTCTAAATCCTGTTAGAAGGTAGAATGTGGATTAGTTTAGTTATTTGATTTAATATGTCACTTTTTACAATTAGTATCAATAACCTCTTCTCTTAAGATAACCATTTATACTTTCACATCAGTACTAGATTTATCTGATATGTAAACTGCTTAATATTCTAACATCAGTTTTTTCATAGATATAAGAATACTACCTACTCAAATAGCAAATAAAAATAATTTTAATACACTATTCTTGCTGTTTTCTTGTTACTCTCAGTCGTAGGATCCTAAAGTTCAAGCTGTGATCACAGTAACAAAATGAATTGGAATGTCCAGTCGTGCCATTTTAAGCCATACAAAATCATAAATCTCGTAATACTACCTCATTTTTACCCAAATATTGGGTTAACCAGATTGTCTATTCTATAGTTTCTTTTTAGGTATAAATAAAATAAGTTATCTCTAGACAATAAATTAAGATGAAACAAAATAATTTTCCACCAATAGGAACTTCTTCCTACACATTATCTGCTTATATAAAATCATCACATAACAAAACCATTTGACAATTTAATTTTGGGGGTTTCCTTTTAGAATCGATAAAGTTGAAAAACTGGCAATCAGTTTTATTGACTGATAGTTGAAATAAATAATTTAAAAATAATTGTAAAGCTGTGTTTCTTATTACATGTAACATTGTCTTTTGAAATAATATCTTTTTCATATTGTAACAATGAATTTCTATGATATAAAAGTGTGATAGTACATTAAAAATGCTAGAGTTTGTACTGTATACAGTACCCTTTCCTCTTACCTGAAAGTGTTTTTTTTTCAGGTATACATCTGGTGGAATATATACATATGCATGTGAATGCATCTTAGATAATTATATTTACTTCAAGATAACCCTGTCCAGTAAATAGCTTGGAATGAAGATATTATTCATTCCTTTCATATTACCTAGAGAAAATTCTTCAAATTGAGCTAAATTAGATTTCAGTGCATGCAGTTTAAATTCTAAGAATACACATATTTAGAATATTCATTTAGTAAAAGGATACAGTAAAAATTTATTCTAAAATTTCTTTTCTTTAGAATAGGAATCAAATATATATTTATAGAAGTTTGGGAAATGGTTTTACTTTACTTGGAGGTAATATTTTGTAATACATATTTATTTTATCCATCCAAAAGCTCTTTATCAAATTATGTTGAGTATTTTTAAGAGCTATAGTTTAGATTTTTTTAATGTAAGGCAGAATAAGGGTGACTTTTAGCTTGTTTCCCCTGGATGGTTACATGATAGAAAAATATGAGTGGGTCTTTTCTTCCTCCAAGTTCTGAAACTCCAAATTGGGAAGATAAAATTATTCAGAAGAAATTCCCTTAATAGCGTCATTTGCAGATGGGTTTCTGTGAGTTCTTTTGCATTTAAGTGAGCTAGCTCACAAATAAAATCAACTTGGCATGAACTGCACTCTCTAGACAGCAGTGCTTTCAAACTTATGCCCTGGTTAAATGTGGAAACTGAATGTTTATGGCTTTGGTGACAATACATCATATTAACTTATTTTCCAACTTCATCTTCTTGTGGGATGAAGAATTGCCAAGATGACAGCAAAAGATTTTTGAAGATTTTTGGGTTATTACACACACACACACACACACACACACACACACACACACACACACTTTTTTTTTCTGAGTTGGAGTCTCACTCTGTCACCCAGACTGGAATACAGTGGCTGCTCCCGGCCACCGCAGCCTCGACCTGCTGGGCTCCGGCGATCCTTCCGCCTCAGCCTTCCAAGTAGCTGGAACTACAGGCGCGCGCTACCACACCCGGCTAATTTTTTGATTTATTGTAGAGATGAGGTCTCGCCAAGTTGCCCAGGCGGGTCTTGAGTTCGCGGGCTCAGGCAATCCACTCACCTCAGCCTCCCAAAGCGCGGGATTACAGGCTAAGCCACCGAACCTGGCTGGGTTACTGTATTTTTTTTGTTTTTTTTTGAGTTGGAGTCTCACTCTGTTGCCCAGACTGGAGTGCAGTGGCTGCTCCCGGCCACCGCAGCCTCGACCTGCTGGGCTCTGGCGATCCTTCTGCCTCAGCCTTCCAAGTAGCGGGAGTTACAGACATGTGCTACCACGCCTGGCTAATTTTTTGATTTATTGTAGAGATGAGGTCTCGCTGCCTAGGCGGGTCTCGAACCCGCGGGCTCAGGCAATCCACTCACCTCAGCTTCCCAAAGGCGTGGGATTACAGGCTGAGCCACTTAATGCGCTAATATAGGATATCATTATTTTGAGGACTTTGCTCAAAATTTGACTGTAAAACAATAAAATAAAAATCTTAGTACAAGCACTGAATATCAGATTCTTAAACCCATTTTACTTTCATTTTTCATTTAAAATAAAACAGTATTGTAATTACTGTTTTTGAAATCTAAAAACAATATATCATTAGAAATAACATGATTTCTAATTTACTAGATTGCTTATGTGAAAGTCTAGTTATTTTAGGAGACAGCGGTTATGAAAGTTTATCCGCTGCTGTTTTGAGACCTTAAAGATAAAATTAATTAAGTTTTACACCTTTTATGAGAATATGGGGGAAAATTCTTTAGAAAGTGACTCCCATATTATTTTTAAAGTTAATACAGGGAAACCATAACAAGCTATATGCAGCTAATTTTAATTATTTGTGCTCAGAGATTAAAAATAATTGATCACTATATCTATTCACAACAGTGAGTAAAATGTGATATTATTAAAAGTCCATTTGTTAAATCTATTTCCAATTAGATATGAGATCCTTTTACTTTTTTTGATTATTTGTGAATTTTTTATGCTGAAATAAAATGTCATATGAAATAAAATATTATTGTATCAATGTATAATGCAGATACAGTCACTGAACAAATGAACACTGCTAAGAACCAGATACTCTTCTAGATTCTGAGGATATAGCTGGGAATAAAGAAAAACCTCCCATCATAATAATAACCATCATGTAATATCAATATTTCTAGTTTACATCACTTCTGCATTGCATATAATATTTAAATTTTGAGTAAGTCCATTCCTATCCATTACTTCAAAAAAATTCTGAGAAAACATTTAAAAGCAAAATAATATTTTATATCTAAAATATTGGCTTTAAGACAGAGACATGAGGAAAAGACCTCCAATTGATTGATTATAATTTATTTTAATTTTTTATTTTAAAGATGTGGGGTATAATTCAGGGTTAGCTACACAAACGTTGATTATTCAGGTACCCTTGTTGATGAGATGTGCCTCCACCCCACCCTCGACCCCCGCCCTTGGCAATTTCCCACTATGTCAATTCCTTTCTTATAGTATTATAATAATTGTTCAAGGTTTGCTTATGAGTGAGAACATATTTTCCGCTGTTTTTTGTTTCTGTGATAGATCACTAAATATGATAGACTCTAAATCCATCCAAGTTGCTGTGAAGTCCATATGTTTGTTCTTCTTTATGGCTGCATAATATTCCATTATGTATATGTACAACTTTTTTTTTATCCTGTCCAGCTTTGATGGGCAGCATGATTAGCTCCATGTTTTTGCTATTGCGAATAGAGCTGCAATAAACATACGTGTGCAGGTATCTTTTTTGTAGAACGATTTGTGTTCCTCTGGGTATATTCTCAATAGGGGAATTGCTGTTTCATATGGAAGGTCAATTTCTATTTCTTTCAGAAATCACCACACTGTCTTCCAAAGAAGCTGCATTAGTTTACATTCCTACCAGCAGTGTAGAAGTGTTTCTTTTTCTCAGCATCCTCACCAGCATCTGTTGTTGTTTGTTTTATTAATGATGACCATTGTATATTATTCTGATAATTCAATGTAATCTTTAAAAATCAAGGTGCAACCTAATTCATGTGTGATATTGGATAGATTCTTGGCTCCTAGTTACACTGTTTTGAAATTTATTTTTATTTAATTTTTTTTATTTTAAAGATGTGGGGTTAAGTATACAAATGTTCATTATGCAAGTACCCTTGTTGATGAGGTGTTCCCCGCTTCCCCTGGCAGTTTCCCACTACTGCCAATCCCTTTCTTATACTATTACAATAATTGATCAAGGTTTGCTTAGGAGTGTGAACATGTGATACTCAGTCTTTGTTTCTGCAATAGTTTTTAAGGTAGAAAGTGTAAGCTGCAGATGAGTCACAGGATGAAATATGTTCCCTCCATTAATAAATTAACTTTGCGATCTTTTCATCAAGAATCAAAATTTGGGAAGCAAAAAGTAAAAGAACTAAAAAAAAAAAAAAGCATTTTGTTAAACTAATTGAAGTACTTTATGCTATTTATACCCTCATTTGTGCAACGCTCCCAATTTAATGTACTAATAAAAAATACACAAGCTTTAAACTATTAGCGGAGTCAATATCCACATCTCTGAACTCAAATAGAAAATAAACTAAAGAGTGCTTCTGTACAACTCTGTGGAGACCGTTTTCATATGCCTTAAGGCATGGCAGGGGCAAAGCTACCTTCTTACATTTATTCTTTCAGAAGGGAGTACAGGTCTATTTGTCACTGCTCTTTAGTTCCTACTGACCCCATTGAGTTAGTCCTCAAAGGGACCCTGCTATGAAGCTTCGGAGGTCACGTGTCGAGCAAACTCTGTTCTCCTTTTACCCTAGAGAAAAACGAATATATCAAACGCATGTAAAATCATCACAGATCATAAAATCCTTCCTTCCTCATTTTGCAAGTGCCCTTTAAAAGTCAGAAAAAATGCTAGAAGCCAATGCTGTACTTAAATTCAAACCTACCTATGTATAGCCATATGAAATCTCAGTGGAAATTTTATCTCACGTAAAATATTCTTGGAGAGAACCTAGAGATTTGTCCTTTTTTTCTTTAGATATAATTCCCTTAGAGCGTGTGTGGTAAAATGTAATTTTTTTCAGCACCAACAGAAAGCCAACCATATGTTATATAAATATGTTTTTAAAAAATCTTGATTTATTAATGATGGTCATTCTTACAGGGGTTAGGTGATATCTCACTGTGGTTTTGATTTGCATTTCTCTAATGATGGGTGAGACTGAGCACTTTTTCATGTGTCTGTTGGCTGTCCTGTATCTTCTTTTGAGAAACGTCTATTCATGCCTTTTGCCCACCTTATTTATTTATTTATTTATTTTGAGTTGGAGTCTCACTCTGTCACCCAGACTGGAGTGCAGTGGCCGCTCCCGGCCACCGCAGCCTCGACCTGCTGGGCTCTGGCGATCCTTCCGCCTCAGCCTTCCGAGTAGCCGGAATTACAGGCGCACGCTACCACGCCCAGCTAATTTTTTGATTTATTGTAGAGATGAGGTCTCGCTGCCCAGGCGGGTCTCGAACCCACAAGCTCAGGTAATCCGCTCACCTCAGCCTCCCAAAGCGCGGGATTACAGGCTGAGCCACCGAGCCCGGCTTTTGCCCACTTTTTAAAGGGGCTGTTTTTTTTTTTGTTTTGTTTTGTCTTTTTCCTTTCAGCGCATTTGAGTTCCTTGTAGATCCTAGATGTTAGGCCTTTGTCGGATAAACAGTTGGAAAATATATTTTCCCATTCTGTGAGCTGTCTCCGTAATCTCTTGATGGTTTCTTTTGCTTTGCAGTAACTCGCTAATTTGATGAGGTGCCACTTTTCTATTTTATTTCTTAAAGTATTGGCCTTTGGGGTTCTGAATTGGTTCCCAGTTTCTATTTTCATAAGAGTGTCTCCTGCATTTTTCTAAGATTATTATAGTTTGAGGTTTTACATTCGTCTTTGATCCATTTAGAGTTAATTTTTCGTATGGTGAAAGGTAGGGATCCTGTTTCAATCTTCTGCATGGGATCAGTCAGTTTTCCCATCACCATTTACTGAATAGGTTCTCCTCTCCCCAGTGGTTGTTGTTGGCTGGTGAGGATGTGGAGAAAAAGGAACGCTTCTACACTGCTGGTGGGAATGCAAACTGGTGCAGCCTCTTTGGAAGACAGTGTGGCGATTCCTGAAGGAACTAGAAATTGACCTTCCATATGACCCAGCAATTCCCCTATTGGGAAAATACCTGGAGGAACTTAAATCATTCTGCCAAAGATACCTACACATGTATGTTTGTTGCAGTTTTATTCACAATAGCAAAAACATGGAACCAACTGTGTTGCCCATCCAAGCTGGCCTGGATTAAAAAAAAAAAGTGTTACATATACATGATGGAATATTATGCAGCCATAAAGAAGTACAAATGTATGAACTTTGAAGCAACTTGGATGAATTTGGAGTCGATCATACTCAGTGATTTATCACAGAAACAAAGAATAGAGTTCCATATGTTCTCACACATAGACTTTGAACAATTATAATGCTATAAGAAAGCAATTGGCAGTAGTGGGAAACTGTCAGAGGAGGGGGCGTGGGATGGGCAGTTGAGGGGAACTACTAGGGGAGGGAGGGTACTTATCAACAGGAGAAACTGCATGATCAATATCTGTATACCTAACCCTCAAATGTACCCCACATCTTTATAATAAAAATTTTAAAAAATAATAATAATAATCTTGAGTTGTATCCCATTAAAGACTACACATTTTCTTTTATATATGCCATCTTTAACATAAATATTTCTAAAATCTAATATACACCTCTCTGGTTCCTTATGTGGAAATGCATAATTTAACAAATTTTCTTCTGATTTAACCCCACTATTACACATTTTGATTACTGTAGTTAATTTGAACCTGTGAGATAAGAAAAGATAAGCAAGTTATCTTTTTAATTTAAAAAAGTATGATTTTGAACACTTTTTTTAACCTTAGAGAAAATGAAAGTTTGTTTCTTCTTTCTCAAACTTTATTGCTTCTCTTTCTATTTCTTGTTTCACTACTTTGGCTAGAATGAACTTTATGGTTTTGAACAAAGTGGTAATAGTGAGCATCCTTCTATTTTTCTTAATTACAAAAAGAGGCTTCTAAATTTCTCCATCAGGAATGATATTTGCTGTAGTTTTCTGGCAGGCACATTTTATTAGAATGTCTAATTTAATTGATGTGCTTATAGGAGCAGAGGGGGAAGAAAACAGTATTGCTTAAAAACTCCTCTGAAGATTCTTTTATGCAGACAGATATGTGAATCATCATGTTAGTGCCATAAGGGCTGTAGATGTTAAAGCTGATTCTTAACTCCCTAGGAGTTTTGATTAGCAAGTTACCAACTTGATCTCAAAGGTCAGTTCAAGGTAGCCATGGAAATAGGAGTTTGGGGGAACATTTACAGCACATATTTTATTTTAGCAGTGGTTGTTCATGGTCATGAAGAGTGAGGTATTCAATGCATTTTTTTTTTGCAATCTGAGTCTAAAAATTTTAAATCAGGTTTTAGAGTTTGTCCTAAATATATATATATATAGACAAACTTCACATATTTAAACTTCAAGAAAGTGATGATCTCTGTGAAGATAGGGAATAAGTGAAACTTTAGCTGAATCTCTAATTTTTTTTATTTCTTGAAGTTTCAGTGATTTCTCTGGAAAATGTAGAACACTGTTAACATTAAGAAATCTTGGTGGTTATAATTATCTGCAAACTTTTTTTTTTCGAGTTGGAGTCTCACTCAGTCGCCCAGACTGGAGTGCAGTGGCCACTCCCGGCCACCGCAGCCTCACCTGCTGGGCTCCGGTGATCCTTCCTTCCGCCTCAGCCTTCCGAGTAGCCGGAATTACAGGCATGCGCTACCACACCCGGCTGATTTTTTTATTTATTGTAGAGATGAGGTCTCACTGCCCAGGCGGGTCTCGAACCCACGGGCTCAGGCAATCCACTCACCTCAGCCTCCCAAATGTGCGGGATTACAGGCTGAGCCACCGAGCAAACTTTATTCCAAGATATTATACTATTTACTAAAGCTCTATAGTTATATAATAATGATCAATATATTAAAATTTATTAATGGTTTTACATGAAATATATTAGTTTTCATGTTGTTTATGTATAATAATGTAAGGATCTACATTTCATTATGGATTGCAATATTTTTCACTAAAATATTAATATATTTAATATGCATTAAATATTCTACATCCAGAAAATAAACAACCATTGAGTCTTAAGGTTTTTAAATAGTTTTTTGATTATCAATTTATACTTATGCGCTTGCCTTTTACTCCATTGGTATTATTCTATTGCAGTTTATTTTACTAAATATTGTGTTATCTTTGTCTATCTTCATGTTTATGAAATAACGAATGTCTTTAAAAACTAGACAGCTCTTAGTTTGAATCCAATCTTTGTCATTTTCTAAGTATGTATCATTTAAAAAAGACATTTAATCTAGGATAGCCTCAGTTCCCTCAAGTGTAAGAGTGGGTTAGTAATATCTATCAGAAATCAGTTTTGAAACGTTTTTCAGATATTATATATAAGTTATATGCTAGGAGCAGACATATAATATACCTTGGAAATGAGGATTTTTACTACTACCGCTGATGAATGCCCCCACTATACTTTTCAGCAAAGAAAACACACACACACACACACACACACACACACGCTTGGTCTGCTCTTTACACTGTACCCTAATATACATGAAGTGGTTTTAAGCAGTTACATTTGAATCCAAAGTTTTTCATCAGAGATCCAATTATTGCATTGTTAGATATTAGCATGATATTGTAATCTGTTTGCTGTTCCTTATCAAGACCTGGTACTTTTGTGCTAGCATATAGCAAAATATATATATTTTTTGATTCTGAATATATTAATATTTGACTGAATAATTATAAATACATTATTTATATATTGCCCACAACATCTCTATGATGTAGCTGCTATTATTATAATACACATTTTAGAGAATAATCTATTAAAAAATATAGCATAATTTCATAATTGTGGTTGCAAAGGTTCAAAAATTTCTTTAATATCCCCTGATGTGGAAGCAATGGAATAAGACCTCATAGCTTAAATAGAAATGGAGGACAGTTGCAAGTTAATTAAGTCATATAGGTTTTGACTCATTTCCAGTGGAATATCTTGTCATTTACACTTGTAAATAACAATAGGATTCAGCACTATGTACAAAAAATTAGGAAACAAAATATCTGTAGGTGGTAAACACTCTGTAAATCATTTTGTTCCTAAAATTGCTTCACTATCAGTTATTTGAGAGAGAAATTCCATGTTTAATTTCATTGTTTTATATGTCATAGAATAAATAAATGCTGTCAAAAATTTTTGTTTCTCATATAATGCTTAGCTAATTGTTAGCATTATTCACAATAAACTATTAACAGTGCATTCTATTGAAAAAGAGACTGGTAATGAAAGGCATATGGATTATTTTGTTTATTGGGCAAAATATAGATGTCCTGTTACATAGTTATTTACCAAACTCCAAGTAATTGAATTAAAAATGCGTGTATTTTACCTAAAATGATTTGAATGTGTATACTATACATTTGTGCATTTAATAAATAGTGATACATAATTAATTTCTTTTAGATATGCACTGTTTAACAGTGCAATAAATTGTGTTACTGAAAATTTCTATGATATATTAACTTCAGTAATATAATTTATTAGAGATACATTCTTTAACAGCAAGTAAATTGGTTAAAAATAGCATGCATCATATCCGTGGATCGATACAATTAATCTTATATTTTTAATTTATATTATAGAAGTTAGATAATTATGACCTTACTCTGTAGATAGCTATTTTCCTTGCGTGATAACTTTGAAAATACAAGTATAGTTTGAAGACATTGCATGTAGCGTTCCAGATCAATGGAATAAAGTGAATATCATAATAGGGTTTCACAATTTACTTGGTTTCCTAGTACATATTAAAGTTAATTTTGCACCAAATAATATATACTCTACTAAGTATAAAATAGCATTATATCTTCAAAAAGTATACATTTCAATTTAAAAATACTTTATTTCTGAAAATTCTAAGAATCTTCTGAGCCTTCAGGGATTTGTAATCTTATTGGCAGTGGAGGGTCTTATACTGATGTTGATGGTTACTCATAGATCAGAGAGGTATTTGCTAAAGACTGGACTGCCTTCGACAATTTGATGAAATAAGAAAAGGTGAACTTAGTTGCATTGATTCACTCTTCCTTTCATGAAAGACTTTTCTTTAGCATGTGATGCTGTTTGATAGCATTTTACCAAATATATAATCTTCAAAATTAGTCAGTGCTCTCAAATTCTGCCACAGGTTTATCAACTTTGTTTATGTAACCTTCTAAATTGTTTGTTGTCATTCTAACACTGTTCATAGCATCTTCACCAGTAGTAGATTCCATCTCAACAAACCAATTTCTTTGCTAATTTATAAGAAAAAAATTTTATTTGTTTACACTTTCTGCAGCCTTGACCTGCTGGGCTCCGGCAATCCTTCCGCCTCAGCCTTCCGAGTAGCCAGAATTATAGGCGTGCGCTACCACGCCCGCTGATTTTTTGATTTATTGTAGAGATGAGATCTCCCCAAGTTGCCCAGGCGGGTCTCGAACCCACGGGCTCAGGCAATCCACTCACCTCAGCCTCCCAAGGCGTGGGAGTACAGGATGAGTTTGCAGAAATGCAATCATATCTTCAGATTTCACTTCTAATTCTAGTTCCTTGCTATTTCCACCATATCTGCAGTTATTTTCCTTTTTGAAGTTCGAGCCCTCTCAATGTTATCCTTGAGAATTGTAATCAAACTGCTGTTGAAGTTGGTATTTTGACCACTTCCCAAGGATCATGAATGTTCTCAATGACATCTAGAATGGTGAATTCAAAAATTTTCGCCTAATTTTGCCAGATTCATCATAAGAATCACTATCTATGGAAGCTATAGTCCTATAATAAGTATTTTTAAGATAATAACACTTACAAATTATTTCTTGATTTATTAAATGAAGAATGGATATTTTTGTTAGCAGGCATGACAGTGACATTTACCTTCTTGTACACCTTCATCAGAGCTCTTAGGGAAACCAGATGCATTGTCAATGAGCAGTAATATTTTGAAAGAATTTCTTCTTCCTAAAATCTCGTAAGTGGGCTTAAAATACTTAGTAATCCATGTTATAAACAGGTATGCTTTCATCTAGGTTTTGTTGATCCATTTATATGGTACAGACAGAATATATTTAACATAATTCTTTTCTTTTCTTAGTATTTTTTTTTTTTTTGAGTTGGTGTTTCACTCTGTTGCCCAGACTGGAGTGCATTGGCATGCCCACAGTCACCCCAGCTTCAACTTGCTGGACTCTGGCGATCCTTCCACCTCAGCTTTATAGACAGAACTACAGGCATGCGCTACCAAATCCAGCTAATTTTTGACTTATTGTAGAGATGAGGTCTCACCAAGTTGCCTAGGTTGGTCTCCAACCCACCGGCTCAGGCAATCCACTTGCCTTAGCCTTCCAAAGTGCTGGGATTACAGGCTGATCCACTGAGCATAATTCTTAAAGGTCTTAAGATTCACAGAATGATAAATGAACATTGGCTTCAATTTAAAGTCACAAGGTGTGATAACTCCTAAGGCAGTAGGCTTGTCCTTTGAATCTATGAAACCTTGGCATTGCCTTTTCCTCTTTAGCTATAAAAGTCTTAAGTGACTTTTTCCTTAAATAGAAGGTTGTTTTGCCTACATTGAAAATCTTTTGTGTAGTGTAGCTACCTTCAACAATTATCTTAACTAGTTCTTTTGGGTAACTTCTGCAACTCCCACATCAGCACTTGCTGCTTCACCTTGCAGTTTTATGTTATGGAGATGGCTTTTGTCCTTAAACCTCATGAACCAATCTCTGCTAGCTTCAAACTTTTATTCTGCAATTCCTCACCTTGTTCAATTTTCACAGAATGAAGAGAGTTAGGGCTTTTTTCTGGATTAAGTTTGACGTAAGGAAATGTAGCTGGTTTGATCTTCTATTGAGATCATTTATTTTTTTCGAATCAGCAAGTCTGTTTCACTTTCTTGTCATTTGTGTGTTCACTGGAGTAGCACTTTTAATTTCCTTCAGGAACTTTTTCTTGGTAAACGACTTAGCTAACCATCACAAGCAGCCCAGTTTTTGGCCTAGTTTGTCTTTCAAGATGCCTTCCCACTAAACTTATTTCTAGCTTTTGATTTGAAGAGACATGATTCTCTCTCCCTTGAATACTTGGAGACCATTGTATGGTAATTAATTGATCCGATTTCACTGCTGTGTCTCAGTCAATAGGGAGAAATGGAGAGAAAGAGAAACTGCTCTCCCAGTCAGTGGAACAGTCAGAACACATATATCATTTATTGAATAAGTTCACCCTCATATATGAGCATGGCACTTCGTGCCCCAGTGCCCCCAGACAATTACAATAGTAATGTCAAAGATCACCGATCACAGATCATCAGAACAAATATAATGATAATGATAATGTTTGCAATATTGTGAGACTTACCACAATGTAACACAGACACATGATGTGAGCACCTGCGGTTGAAAAAATGGTGTTAATAGACTTGTCCATACAAGATTGCCTCAAGACTTCAATTTGTAAAAAATATAAAAATTTATGAAGCCCAGAAAAATGAAGTATGCCTGTATGTAGAATATGAATCAGTCTTTTTATAAATTTGCTATTTGCAAATCAAACTACAATATAAAATCAAGTGCATCTCTGGGAATTTCTAAGTCACTTTTAATAAATGAGATTTCTCATGGCTGTGATTTTATGGGACAATAAAACATACGTTATATGAGTAAATTAAATTGTAAAACATCAATTAGTAAGTGGCAAAGATTCTGAGTGATTTGTTTAAATAATAAAAATACATCAGATATTTAGGATGATCATTGTTTCTATAAAATAATAATTTTATCTTCTAACATAACTTGATTTACATAACAACTCTCAAATAAAATTTTAGGCAATTTTTAAAGTTTTTTTCTAGTTATTTTATCTAAAAAGTTAAAAACAGTAAAGTTTTAATTTATTTATTAATATACAGTTTTCAAATCTCTTAATTGCCTGCAATGTGTAGATAAACAATTGGCTAATTTGTAGTATGCTCATATTAATATTTGTTCATTTACTTATATCAGTAGAATCAGCCTACAGAAGAAAAAAATAGAGATTGTCTTTACATTTCCATCACAAAACCATTACCTCAAGGTCATTTGCAGTGGGATATATGAGAAGATTAAGCATTTTGTGGAAGCTACTTAGCATAATTACAATTAGTGCTTTTAACAATTTGCCGAAAGACACTTCACAAGGTAATCTTTATCCATGTAAATTTTCTTAATTAGCTATCCCCATTATAAATTTACAAATACTGTGACCACATATAATTCAACCATGATTTTAGATGTTACTGATATATCTGTAGAAATTTATAAAAATCTACAGATATATAAAAAACAAGTCCCCCTTTTTAAAACGTATTTTAATGCATTTTGACTGTTTACAGAATTTATAATACCTAAAAGGCCAAATTTACCATTAATTCGAGATATAGCTGTCCAAAAAATTGGTGTACCTTATAGAATTTGTCACCTTTAGAATATTGGTTCATATTTTTCCTTGATAGCGGGCAGCCTTACTAATTTATAGTGTGTCCTAGAATATTTCCAACATGACAGGTTTGTCCTTTGAGATCTTGGTTTGGTGCCTTGACACTGAGAGCTCCTCTTGCTTTGGATTGAATGGAAAATTGCTTTTCCTTCATGGAGTTCTTTAAAATGAGATGCCAATGATTAAATTTTATAAACTGTACATGCTTGGGTGTATCTGGTCTATTAGACATTGACTAATTGCTCCTGTGATTGTTTCATTAATCTCAATAGCTGAAGGTACTTTGTGATTCATGGAAATGATTCATCAGTAACATAATCTCATAATTAAATATACCCAGCATGGTACAAAATTATTTGTACCATTTTTACCATATGTTTAAAATGATGACCGTAGACTTTTTCAGGTGGTTCTTTGTATCTGAGTTAAAACATCACCATCAGTCAGAAAAATAATCTTAAACAAATATATGGTGAGATGTTAACACAAAAACTTTCATTATACCAAAATATTCTGTATAGAAATATATAAGTTCTCCCAAATAGCTTATTCTCTGGAATGTTTATGATGTAAAATAATTATAGATTAGCTTAAAGCACATATATAAGTTGTCTTTGAAAATTTTACTTATGACCTCTGGTTTTAGGATGTTTCTGTGGTCTAGTATTTCTGTGATAAATTAGGCAGGTTTCTTTCCTTCTAGTTAGAAGAAGTGAATAAAAATATCCGACAATCACTTTGTTATCATATGCAACAAATATTTATATTTTCTCCTTATTTATTAAAACTAATAAGCACATATATACATTTTTTGGGTAAAGAGCAAAATTGTTTGAGAGGAACAACTTCTAAAATAGACAAAGGAGTTAAAGACACTTTATTACAAATCTTCTTAAACATAATCACTTGTTTTTTATTTCGCTAGATTGAGTTTACTGAGGCTCAACTTTTTAATAGTTCTTCCTGAAACACAGCCATGTCTACATCTTGCTTATTCTCATTTGTGGAAGCAAAATCAATTCTTTTGTCATCTTGCTTACTTTGAAAGTGTTACGCTCAGAGTAGTTTATGTATCATTTACTCATTTTCTGTTCAGATTCTCTCAGGGAAAAATATTTATATATGTATGTGCATTAGAATAAGGGGAGCTGGGGCAGTTTTCAATCATGATAGGCTATATTTACTGTTTCTGAGGATGACAATATTCAGAAGAAATTAGGAATAAATAATTTATGAAACAGGATATCATTGATAAAGTTATCTTTATTCTTTTAATAAGAATAATGTATTCTATGCCAAAACATACTCTGTAACTAAACCTAAGCATATGGATTATTTCTTTTTTTTTTAAATCTTCCAATTCATTAACTTTCCTTTTTTAGATATGTGGTCTCAGGTGGACTTGAGTTTTACTTAGATTTCTCTTGTTCTTCATATGTTCTCATTGTTTTGGAGACATTAAGCCAGTAATAATATGTGGGCCAGTTTTTCTTCCTTTTAGACTCTATAGTAGTCACTTTTTTCCCCCAGTCTTTTTATTTCTGAAACTTAGAATACATAATATATAAAACCCCATTATCTACAGTCTCATGCATATACAACTATTCTGTGACAAATCTTGAGGCTATCCATGACTTCCAGAGTGTTTAGAAATAGAGGGTTTTTCTTCTTATTGTCAGGCAGAAACCTTGGTCATGTTGTCACTGACATATCTGTTCAGTTCAGTTCAAGCAGTGATTTCAACCTTGACTGCACATTAAAATTAATGTAAAAATCCCTATGCCCTTTGACTGCAACCAAAACTTATCATTTCGTTGGTCTGAGGTATGGGAATTTTAAATTTCCACAAATAATTCTAATGCAACAATGGTTGAGTGCCACACCTTAATAGGGTTTCAGAAGATATAGCACATCCCAAGATTCCACTGGATTTACAAGTAAAAACTTGAGTTCTAAGGCTTATTTCCAAACGCATACTTTTAGCAAAGTAATCATGTAAATGACAGCTGGATATTCTTTTTTTTTTCCTCTTTTAATTTTTAGTTAAAATTGTGAGGTACGATTCAGGGCTAGGTATACCAATATTCACCGTGCAGTTACCCTAATCGATGAGGTGTACCTCCCCCTTCCCCAGGCAGATATCGACTACTGTCAATCCTCCCTCCCCACTCCCCAACACCCTCCAACTACCATATTACTATAAGAAAAGGATTGAAAGCAGCAGGGAAACAGTTGGATATTCTTTTTTCCCATATATCATAGTATAGTAGAATGAGAAACACTAATGTGAAAATAGGATGTGAAATATTTTTATGTGAAATTTTGATCTTAGAACTTGAAAACAAAGGCAGTGATTTTAGGTGTTAATTACTTCAAATATGTCTCAAAACTACTCCTAAAACAAAACTGTTAGACTCCAATTTACCCTTATTTAGATAGGTTAGTGTTTCTCAAAATTTGACTCCCAGACTACCTGCAACAGCTTCACTTAGAAATCTGTTAAAATCTGAATTTTTTGAGTCCTGATTCTAGCCTTCTGAATCATAATATCTTGAACATGAGAGTTGAAGGCTCTCCATTCTATACAAGGTTCCCAGGTTATTACTAAACATGCACAGCTTAAAGCCCTACAGATGTCAGCCAGATCTCTGACGGACACAGAAAAAGTCTTCCTACTACTCATATTTCAACACCTCAGAGCAATGCCAGGCTGTAGATCTTATATAACTTTAAAAATATTTTTCTTGCTTGAGAAGTCATTGATAGTTAAACATGCACAAATATTTTGAGTTAAATATACACAAATCATTTGAATTCATTGATGGTGAGTTACTGCAAAGGCAAAATGTGGTTTAAAAAGGTATTCATTTATCTTCCAAGACTGTTCATATATGAATATTTTATGTACCCTCTAATTTTCAAGAGCATGGGGTATTGCTAGAGAGAATTGTAAAAATGTGGACACACTGGTTGTTGACTTGACCCCATCTGAAAACATGTCAGTGTCTAGAGCAATGTGTTTATGTGAGAGGTCTAGTAGTTCTGCAGGGGAAGACAAAAAAAGGAATGGTTGTGTTTCAAATGTGTCATTTCACTGGGTATTCCTGTGATCTTTGGGGTCACTCTCATAGAATCATTATTTTTTGAATACATATATAGCTAGCAAGTATAGAGTTCTTACAATATGATGAGTACTGTTTTTTATACCCATTATCCTATTATTTCTTCTTGCTCAAATCCTATGAAGAAAACACAATTTTCATTTCCATTTTCCACATGAGGAAATTGAGATTTTTAAATAGATAAACAACTTTGCCAAAGCCAAAACACAAAGTGTTAGAGCTAAGATATAAGCCCATATTTTTGATATCAGAATGTGAACTACTCTCCTCTACATATACTGTGTGTTCTTCAGTGTAGAATGACTCAAAACACTTACAGGATCGCTATAATGATCATCTGGTTTTAAACTACAGAAATGTGTCATCTCATTTTTCTAGAATATAGAAGTTTAAAATTGAAGAGTTGGTGAGGTCATACTCACTTTGAAGCCCCTAGGATAAGATTCTTCTTTGCATCTTTCAGATACTGTTAGTGTGCTAGTTATCTTTGACATATGTTGGTGTGCAGCTGCATCACTATAATTTTCGATGTCACATATCATTTCCCTGTGTCTTTGTGTCTAATTTTCACTCCTATAATTCAAACATCAATCATTAGTTTAGGGCCCACACTAATTCACTAGTCAACCCAGAGGCATATTCACAAATGCTTTGTGAACACTCTGAAGCCAACTGACAATTCATTTGGAAACGACCATAGTGAATGAGCTTTATTTTCTTTTACTTGCCCTTAGCCCCAATTTTACATTTCTGCTAAGTATTACTCTCTTTTTTCCCCATGTCATGCCTCCTGTAATTTTGGGGAGAGGATAGGAGTTGGGAACACTCACTATACATTAGAATATGTCTCAATTGTTTTGTACCTTACAGATTCACTATGATAATATAATTCTAAAAGACAGACTTTTGATAAGACTTCTGATTAATACTACAGAGGATAACATAACACCGATTGCTACATAGTTGTTTCCAAAGTCTGTGTTCAAGTTCTTTCCACGAATTCGTGTTTCCTCTGTGATACACTGATGATGATAAGAGTGTGAAAAACAGTTTTTCTGGGTGAGAGGTTTGAAGAAAAGGATGGTCTCCTTTGCTGTATAAAGGAGGAGAAGCAGGCCTGATTTGCAGTTTTGAGTGCTCAATAGAAAGATGGTGTGGTGAAGCAGGAAGAAAAGGGGATTTCAAGTTTATCTAAAATGTGGAATGTAATCTGAGAAAGCACCTGGAGTTTTAACTCCCTAAGAAGAAAAGTAGTATAAAGGTCACTGGCTACCTGTAGGATAGGATAGAGGTGGGGTTGGGGAATGAGGGACAAGCAGAAGGGAATTCAAGGAAGATGAATTTCATCATTTTTCCAAGTATTCTACTTGCTCAAGAAAAGTAGCTTTGGTGCCTTAGAGAAGAAGATGCTCTTGCATAGTCCTCAACAACTGAGGACTACCAGTAAACTTTAGGATACCAGTAAACAGGTACAATTAAAAGAGTTAGAATTGCCTACATCTACAAGTTGGGGTACAGAATGTTGAGGAGCACAGAGAAAGATAGCCATTTGCAATGTGTGTGTATGTGATACTATTTTTTGTTTGTTTCAATTTTTCTTTATTAAAATATTTGATATGCCCATCTCCCTCCTCAGCTTTATTAAGATATAATTAATAAAATAAAAATTGTATATACCTACAGCACGCAACTTGATGTTTTTTATATATGTAATGATTAAAACTAACATGAATATACTCATCACTATCATCTTGTGGGTGTATAATTTAATATGTAACTTAAATTTTATTTTTTTTTTGGAGTTGGAGTCTCACTCTGTCACCCAAACTGGAGTGCAGTGACCACTCTCGTCCACTGCAGCCTCGACCTGCTGGGCTCTGGTAATCCTTCCACCTTAGCCTTCCAAGTAGCTGGAACTACAGGTGTGCGCTGCCATGCCCAGCTAATTTTTTTATTTATTGTAGAGATGAGGTCTTGCCAAATTGCCCAGGCAGATCTCAAACCCGCGGGCTCAGGCAATCCACTCACCTCGGCCTCCCAAAGCACTGGGATTACAGACTGAGCCACCGATTCCGGCCTGGGTATAACTTAAGATTTGTTTTCTCAGAACTTTTCAGGTATACAATATGTTATTGTTTTAACTACAGCTAGTTGTGATGCTGTATAATAGATGACAAGAACTTATTTGTCCTATCTAACTGCAACTTGGAACCATTCATCATGTTCTTGAGACAGAGGGCAAGGTATTGGGCTAGCTATTGGAATATAGTTATTAGCGAGTACCTAATTATACAAAAAACAAAAAACACTAGCTTAGATTTTTGGTACGTTGTTTTCCTGTCTAGTATATTTAGTCAAGAAGGAGTAGGAAGAGAAAATTAATTGCAATATTGTAGTATATCAATATATCTGACATAGTATTAATAATGATCTTTACGTTTATTCCTAATAGTTAGAGGAAATATGTAAGAGCTCTTATTATTTTAGAAATAAAAGATTTAATGTTAAATACTAACTCCCGTTACCATATACTATTTATATTTGTACATTTTCATTGTCAACATGAATGTATCTATTAGATAATGTCAAATAAAAATGACATCGGTAACATCAAGATTGTGTCAAATAATGTGAAATATAAAACAGAAAATGTGAAATACCTAGAGTTGGACTGCATTTATTGCAACAATTTGCACGTAGTAAACAACAAATAGCAATTTGTTGAATGGTTAAAAGTAATCCAAAGGTAATCAATCACCAGCAGAATAGCAAACATGGGGTTCATTAGTGTTAGTATTTGAAGAGATCACAGCTCAAACTTTCCAGGTACTCAATTCCAATGTACAGCACTGTACCACGGGAGCTATGAGAAATCTACAAAATGCACACTGTTTATTTTCATTCTTAACCCATATTGCAATTAAAATTAGGTGTCTGATAGTCCTCCAGCTCAGTTGTTTGCCTCTTACAGTAACACCAAATAATTATTGGTGGATAGCCGTAGTTGTTATTTGATGCTATATTGTATCCCGCAACTCACTTCTGATAGGCAGTATGTCTGAACTTTAAGAAAGTCACAATTACTGAAATAAGTGTTTATTTTAATCTTTCCACAAACAGAAAGAGATATGACACTGTGTTCATTTCTTGTCAAACAGGAAATACTCCTAAGAGACCTTCCTCTTGTTCTGTGCAAGCTCTAATAAAATTTGACAGCAAAGAATGTTTTTCTTTGAGTAAATATTTGGCAGTAAGTAGATATCTGCTACAGATGCCAAGTTGTTAATTTCATGCCATCAACTTATTGTCTTTCCATTTTTGCACTTGTTATTCTATTTAGAAGTTAAAGGGATATGACACAGATTTTTTGTCATACAAGGAAAGAGAAAAAATGTTCATACATCTGAAATGCCTTCCAATGCTCCTTATTCTATAATTATTATAAAGGAAAAGACATACAAATAACTATTAAATACAAATTCTGGATTTTGGCAAAATTGGGAATTCATGAGATGTTTTCATCAAAGCATGATATTCTGAAAGTACTACTGTGTCATTAATATTAAAAAATGAGTTGCTATCTTTGCTTTTGACTTCATCCTTGAGCTAATATGATACTTATAGTTGTTATAAAGCCATATATGCAAACATGGCAAAATTCAAGAAAAGAAGAGATATCCTGTTCCCACTGATTAGGTGTATTGCAGGTGCCAGTAGTAGATTTCTCCCAAATTATTCTTCAAAAATGGACCATATTCAAAATCCTAAAGTGACCATTGGCAAAGGAGTTAGAGTTATAATAATTATTTCAAATTAGTCTGCTATGCTGATACCGTGTGTTAGGACATTAAAAACAGTGCCTTCTATAATAACAATCCTTTGACTTAATGTGTATTTTAATAAGTAAACTAAAATAGTCAAACTGTGCCTAGAACATCATCAGAACTCAGTGCATTCTGTGATTCCTCAAACATTTATTTATTTTTATTTAGTACATTTTTTTGAGAAAAGTGTCTTATCTATCAGAATCTTCACAAACATTTTGTTCATATCCAGTTTGTATCACTCTAGTTTCTTATTCACTTTCTTCCCATTTCAAGTTTTGTTTCATTAGATATATGCATTATTACTATGCCAAAATTTTTTATCCTTGGTCACTGAAGTATACAATGAGCACACTCCTCATTGTTTACTTCAGAACAGCTCTGAAATTTTCTTCTCTCTTTATCCCAGGTGCCCAAATCATGCCATTATTTGATCAACTTTATGTAATTTGTGTTTATTTTTCTAACAGCATTTATTATTCTCTTACATGCTATTTGCATTAATATGTTCATTTCCTTTCTCTGGCTTTGATTTTTTGCTTAGTTTAAGCGATCGAATTGCCCATAGCAAAATTCAGACATATTTAATAATATTTATCATGAAAGACAGCCTTTCTGCTGGGCCCTATGATCTCTATATCCTGGTATTTAAGCCCTTCTTGAATTATTTCTTCTTGGATATGGGCTGGATTTACTGAATTGATTCTGAAGAACAGAATACAACTGAAGTAATGGAATGTCCTTTCTGATTAGTTTATAAAATGATTGGCCCATATCTATCTATCTTGGCCCCAATTTCTTTTACTCTTTCTCAAAGTGATCATTCTGGGAGAATCCAGGTATCAGAGGAAAACAGATGTCATTTGAAGCAGTACGGAGGAGAAGCACACATGGTAAGGAACTGAGACCAGTCAAGTGAGTAAGTTCTGAAGCAGTCTTCCCACCACTACCAGCTGTCAATTCTTCAGATGAGACTGCAGCCACAACCAGCATCATGGCTGCAACCTCCTGAGAAACACTGATGCAGATTTACCAAAGTATTTCTGAATCATAGACACTGTGTTATGATAAATGCCACTGACTATGTCTCTGCCACTAATTTTGGGATAATTTTTTATATAACAAGAGACAATACATCCATCCTTGATATAAAAATTTTCTTCTATTTTTTCTGTAGCATCTTTATATTTCAAATGATTTCTTTCATTTTTCCTTATGATAGTATATGAGTCAAATAGCAAATTAAAGTTTTCTCAGCATATTCAATAATGCTGATGAACATGGGACATTATTTTTATAGGAAAAATCTAGTTAGGCTTTTCTCCTTTTTATTCCTTCTCTATATTCTCTTATTTTCTTTTTTCACTCTACTGTCACTTGTATCTTCTCTTATGTACTTAGTCACTGATTCTGTGGACTATAAGTTTTTCTTTATGATATGTTTACCCCTTATATGCCAAAGATGTCATATGCATGAACATATCATGGATAAGACATTTCTATGTGGTTCTAATATCTTCAGATATACTAAGGAATTTATAAAAAGCTTTGTTTTTCTGACTTTCTGAGAACCGCCAACTCCTCTAAAATTCTATTTCTAGATTTGCACTGATCTACGTGGGTTTTTTAAGGGATTTTAAAAGGACATTAGATATGATCACTTATTAACTGTTAAGTCCAATTATGCCAGTATTCAAGCATAACTGCTACATTTTGACATAATTAAACTTATAACAGCTGAAGAATCATCACTCAAAACTACAACCCACAACAACCTCCCTAAAATACTTTACAACTTTCCTTTTGAATGAAGGTTCGAATGAAGATTTAATATCAACTTTCACCCTGACTCTGACATTACCCATCAAAAATAATGAAGCTTGACAAACGCAGCTTTAAATTTTCTTCTTCTCCTCCCACAGTATTTGCACTCCCGACACAATGGTCCTTTCTAAACATAAGCAGCAGCTAATTCCTATTCTGGCTTTTATTTTCTGATTAAGAAAAAATGAATGGTTCATTTTCAGGCTTTGTATAACAGCATTTAATAACATGAATAAATATATATATATATATATAAAATATGTATGAATAATTTTTTAAATGACACCCTCTTCCAAAGCTTGCTGTTAATCATTTATAGGAAAACAATAGCATCATAAAATTAATAATAGAATATCATTACAACTATAACCATCAATAAAAGTTAAAAAAAGATAAAATATTTCATGAAAATATTGCTTGCACATATTTTAATAAACACTGATGACAACAATATAGGGAATTAAAAAACTAATTGAAATATGCTAGCTGTCTTTATAATATGTGTTTAATAATTTAAATAAAATTTTATTTTTACATTTCCAAAAATGGCTGATGTTCTTAGTTTGTGTAATGTTGCTGTAAAGGAATACCTCAGGGTTCATATTTGGCTCATATTCTGGTCACTGGGAAGTTCAACATTGGGCAATTGTATCTGGTGAAGGCCTCATGCTGCTTCAACTCATGGCAACAAGTGAAAGGACCATGGGCTTGTACCACTGGCATACATGACACACATATCCTATCTCTGAGGATTCTTTAATAGTTGTTAAATATTTAGATCTTCTTGACAACTGAATCCCTAAATCCCTAATTGAAATTCATATAATTAAATGTCATTGTAGCCAGTCCTATTGGGGGTACTTCTTTTTTTTTTTCTTTTTCTTTTTGTTGGAGTCTCACTCTGTCTCCCAGGTTGGAGTGCAGTGGCACACTCACAGCCACTGCAGCCTTGACCTGCTGGACTTAATTGATCTTTCTGCCTCAGTCTTCAAAGTAGCTGGAACTATAGATGCACACCACCATGCTTGGCTAATTTTTGTGATGTATTGTGGAGACAAGGTTTCACCAATTTGCCCAGGCTGGTGTCGAACCCCCAGGCTCAGGCAATCCTCTCATCTTGGTCTCCCAAAGTTCTGGGATTACAGACTGAGTCACCACGCCTGGCCAGGGGTACTTCTAAAGTTAATTTAAAGTGTATTTTAATAGAATCTCACATGTTGCCCTAAAAAGTCTTTCACTACAATCTCATTTCCTGAGAGGCGAAATTTCAAAGAATACATAAAGCTTTCTTTACTTCGATCTATACATATGTCACTTCAGAAAACCAGGGGATGGACATTACAAAGGAGAATACATTTTACATCCTTAAGGAAGAATAATATTATAATTACAGTTACTTTGATGACTTTTTTGCTCTAGTTTACGGAAAAGAAAAATACAGAATTCTCAATAAATATTATATTAAAAATGAATCAGATTGACCAATTTTGAATTAAGTTGAGGAACACAGCAATTAACTTAATAGATACCAGTAAATATAAGGTTTCCTAACTGCGCTAAATAAATCAATTCTGTATGAAAAATATTATGGTACATTGCCTTAACAATAATTTAGGTAAAAAAAAGTTTTTAAGACATTAAATTACCTACAAAGTTCATATAACCACATAGCATTCTGATTTTGTTCAATAATAATCAATATATTGGATAAAGTTGATATACTCTTTCAAAATTTTGGTGGAGCAAAGAAAGAAAAGAGGATGATAAATATGTATATAAAAATGCATGTTTTCCAAAACTTGTGAAGAAAGTGGTTCCGCCTTGAACCGATTAGATCATAGCCAGAGTTTTGTGTTAAGTCTGGGTTGTCATAATTTGCATAATGCTCAAGTGGGATTATATGCTCGAGCTTTTTAAATGGCTAAAAAATTGCATTAATTGGATAAGAAGAAATTGACTTTTATATAAAAAGAGAGAGAAATAAAAGCAAAATCATACCTCTATTATTAAATTCAGCATTGGAATTTTGTTTGTTGATTTTGTCACCCTAAACAAATTACTTAACTTTTCTTTGTAAAATGGCTATATGTACATCGGAAATACATGAGGGACCCAGTTGTTGTTCAACAAATGCTACTTTTTCTATATTTAACTAAATGAATAAAACTGCCTAATTGAGAACTATTAAGGGTGAGGAGGAAGATGAGTTGCAAAGCTGAAGTATGGAACTTTGCAAATTATTTTTGAGTTAAGTTTTTGAGTTAAGTTTAGGCACAAAATGAGAAGAATTTTAACTAAAAAGTTTTAGGTAAAGGTGACAAATGTCAGAAAAAATTTTCAGAAAGAAAACTGAAGTCTTATAAGAAGTAATTTACACTCTGTTTCTAGGGACAACTACACAGGAAACAGGAGAGTAAAAGAAGATAAAAAATGTGGGTGAGAAGAAATATGAAAGGATTATGCTCATTGTAATGGAAATGAACGATTAC
Organism: Cephalopachus bancanus; assembly: GCA_027257055.1. Lineage (NCBI taxonomy): Eukaryota > Metazoa > Chordata > Mammalia > Primates > Tarsiidae > Cephalopachus > Cephalopachus bancanus. The sequence continues at coordinate 9,024,026 of JAPVLO010000041.1, forward strand.
AAGTTAGATTTGGGATTTATGAATATTAATTTGGGAGAAAGTAAGACATATAAATGAGAGTTATTAAGGTGTCTTTACAAACATAAGCTGTTCGTATTTCTTCTCAGGCAAGAAAAATGAGACGGTGAGGGAGAGCCATAAAAAGCAAATGTGGTGATATGAATTCAGTGGAGACATAGGTGGAAGAAGATAAAACAGAGAGGACTTTACCATTAGGAATAATGATACACTACTAACCTGTGGCCATGCCAGTTTAACTACCATATTAATATCACAGAATACATAAAGCTGCTAAGACATATCACTCTTTTAAAACTAAGAACAAAATTCAAATAAAGAAATTATCCCATTAGGCCCAATCATTTTCTTTTCTTATCCAATGTATGTGAAATTCTCCAGTAGTTACTACTTTCAAGTAAACTGTTCTATTCTGAAATTAAGATACATGGAACAACATCATGCAACTTGTCACAAATATGTTATCCATTGCAAACTATGTATTTACACACATATGTACATAAACTTACTTATAAAAATAATTTAAAAAACTAACCTAGACAGGATAAAATTGTTATTACCAAACCATAGAGACTGGTATGGTTTATAAAAGGATAACAATGTGAAGATGACATTTGCATCTGGCGGATCTAACAAGATTGCCAACCCAGTAGCATGGTGACTTCCAAAGAGCTCCCATGCAATCATGGCAACTGGAATACTAATCATATCAAAATGTAAGCTGTAAAAATATGATTACATATTGGGTATCACCAATACCAAGGCCTAAGCTCAGATCAGCAAATGTAGCAAATGGGGGAACTAAAAGAAGGAACAGATAATGAATGTTGTCCATTGAAAATTATATATTTACATACATGTGGATTTATAATTACTTATAAAATAATTAAAAAGCTAACCTTTATATTTTGAATCTGAAAAATAGTTGAACTCATAGAATTAGAAAAGAATGGTGGTTACAGGAGACATTGGTCAAAGGGTTCAAAATTTCAGTTAGACAGGAGAAACACGTTTTTGAATTCTATTGCACAGACAGCATGGTGACTATTTATCATAATGATGTATTGCATATTGCAAAATTGCTGACAGTGAATTTTAAATGTCTGACCACATAGACTTTTTGAGGTAATAATTTGTTACCTAGCTTTATTTAATTATCCCACATTGTATACATATATCGAAACATCATATTGCACCACATACATGTATACAAATTTATTTGTCAATTAAAATATAAAAAAGAATAAATTGCAAATACATTCTAAGAGTAGAAATATTTTCAAAGTTTAATTTAAAAATACTCAACATTTAAATCAAATAAAACAACGGAAAATATTTTGTGAGGAATAATTACATTAAGATCTGAAGAGTCTAGATTATAATTCCGATTCAGTCATTATTAACTAAAATATAGGACCTTGTGCAAATCTCTTAACATATTTTAGAATTTATTATCTCTATGAAATTCTGTGTTTGAATTTATATTTGATTCAGTAGCATATGATTCTAAAAATGTCTTTCTCGCTCTTTGACACTTAGCAAATGTTGGAAAGTTATTTGCCATTGATAATGTAAGCAATAGAAATGCAGAGGTGAGCTCAGTGTCCACTAATCCCATGGTCCAAAGTCAATGAGTATGTAACAAGCACTGAACAAAAAATGCACATTTCTGTTCTGCAGATTTGTTCTGACATCATTTCTCCAGTGAATTCCTCAGAGGGTTTTGTCAGCACTTTTCAGATTCAAGGATGAGAAGGAAACATTCAGTGTTTAAAAAAAAATTAAAAAAGAAAAAAAGCACTTTCAGAGAATATGTCATTCAAAGCCATAAGAATAAAGTCTAAGATCTGCCTCAGCAGTTCTTATTATTGAATTTTTTGGTTTTTGATTATTCAAATGACAGAGACACCTAGAAGTGGTGACACAGGACAATGGCCTAAAATCATTACTTTCATAGACTATGGTATTTGTAAGAATATGCATAGGACCACCAGATGGGCATTCAATGAAGCTGGTGTTAAAATTTGAGATTTCAAACAATTTGTAGAGGATACATATACATGACAATGAATGCGTGTACCTGACAATGTGAACTAATTTATAGGATTGGACATATGAATGCATGTTCACATGATTGAAAGTCTGCAATTTTGTCAGAGAAAAGGGGAGGCACACTTCATCAACAAGGGTACTTGCATAATGACCATTTGCATACCTACCTTTGAATTGTACCTCACATATTTAAAATAAAAAATAATAATTGAAAAAGAAAACCTATTATCATAATATCTTCATAATCTGAGTTAATTTGTAAAGGCCCTCCCTTGTTCTTACCTTCCTTAGTTTGTTGATAGAAGTGTGGAACTCCTGGTGATTTCAAAAGGAATTTGGACATGGATCAGCTCTGTGGGATGCAAATATGTAAAGATTTTGAGAAATATCATTTGGTAGTTGTTTTTAGCCCTCACAATACTTCAGTGTAGTTGTAAGATGTTATTTTTCACACACAATCAACAATTGAAAATTATTTTGTTTTCTTTTTATTATATTGAAAAGAGAATACATCACATTCTGCCACTAAAAAAAAAAAAAGAAAAAAGATGTGCAGTTGATAATGCTTCTTTTCCTGAAGCAATTTATTTGCCTATAAAAAGCTACCACTCTTATAGGGAAACTTTATATTTTTCCCAGAAAAAAAGCCTTAGCTTATCTTAATATATCTACACCAAGAACATCCAGAATTCCCAACTTTTCTTTCACAAGCCACAAATTAGTACTGACATTGAGAAATATGTAAAGGAATCTAGCCAATACCAAGCTATTCAATAAACATAGGGAAAAGATAAAGAAGCGTTAGCTAAAATTTTATATTAATATGTTGAACCTTTTTTAGGATGAAAGCATATTTCTAAGAATGGAAAATTAAATTACATCTTTTTTTATATCTCTTATTGCCACTTCACAACTCAGGACTAATCATTTGCAATAAAAAATTTTCAGATAGTATATTTGTGATATTTCACTTGAATTAGTCTCAGAGCAATTTAAGAAATCTGTGGATTGGAAGTTTAGTTGAGTCACGATCATTAGGCACACTGGAGAAAATGTTTTGGTAGAAGATAAAGATGACAAAGTTTGCTCTGAAGCACTACAATTCAGTATTGTGCAAGCCCACAATCTTTTATCCTAAACATTTGCTGCCAGTTATGTTTCATACTGGAACTTTAACAAAGATTTTATAAAGTTAATATGATACACAACTAATAAATTATGTAATATCCCTGGTGGGTTCCAGACAAATATTCCACATCAAGCATATTAGTATTTGTCTAGCAAATACATCTATTCAGCTCAGGGTTGGCTTCCAAGAGCATTTGAAACAATCTGAGAGAAAACAACAAACAAACAGATGAAAAACCTTTCAATTTTTCAGAGTTTTTAAGTTTCAGGAATACAAATGAGGTATTTTGGACTCAAATTTGGAAAATCCATAACTGCAGAGGGCCAGTAAGATTGACAAGTTTCCTTTCACAAACAATTTGATTTCTATCCAACAATGGGAGTAATTATTTGTAACGCTATTGTGATAATGTCATTTTAATAAGTTTATATCTCTGACTCTATATTAAGGTATCAAAAATAAATTAAAAACTAATGCTTAATACTTTATCATATTTTCTTTCATATTTTTTCATTGCAGTTCATTTTTGGTAGGAAGATCAGGCATCATTTTCTCCTAGAAACCTTCGCTAAGACATCAATGTATAGCCTGGGCTAATGTCACCTTCTTCCTATTTTTATACCTTTACATTCAACCTTCTGCTGCAGCAATCTCTTTATGTTTGTGTCTCTAAGGGCTGCATATATCTGGAGGGTGAAAGTCCTGGTTGGGGGTGAGTCATCACAATGGCAATCAGTTGATGTAAATTTCCTTATAAGAACTTCTCAGCAAGAGTAAAGCTGTTAGAAACATATTACTCAATATCAGCGATATGCTTTTTCATTCATACCTTTTGACCTCCCTAGGAACCAAAACCAATTTAATGATTATTTATCTTTGTCGCTTATGACTGCTTATCTACGGTGTTCATTTTTCTGTATCTGCTTATATAACAGTAAGCCTTATATTTCTATCCTGATTAGCTGCAATGTGTACATCCTATTTAAGCTCTTGTACATGCTGCAACAAAAAGGGAGATTAGCACAGTACAGGAATAGACAAGTTCAGAAATGGCTCAATGCCAGTTTTCCACAAAATGCATTTCTTTAAAACATTAATTTAATTACCAAAATTTATATAAAAATTTATAACATTTAAAAAATATATTTTGCAATCGGCTACCAACATTTTAGCATGTCTTATAAAATTATGTCAGTTTATATTGATTATTGTTCAATAATCATTAAAGACCATTTCTTTTATTCTAGTTTTATGTTTTTGCCTATTATCCCAATAATTCCTTGGCCAGACCAGGCATCTTGACTCATGCTTCATTACAGCACTTTGAGAGGACAAGACTAGAGGCTTGCCTAAGCCCAAGAATTTGAGAGCAGCCTAAGACACATGGCCAGAAGTCCTTTCTTAAAAAAATATCAAAAAATTAGCCAGGCATGCTAGCCTGAGGAGGCTGAGGTGCAAGGATAGCTTGAGCCCAAGACCCAAGTGAATGAGGTTGCAGTGAGCCAAGATCATGCCACTGCACTTCAGTCTAGGTGATAAAAAAAGAGAACTCAATAAAAAAAAAGAAAAGTAAAGAAAAAGAAAAGAGGGAGAGGGAGAGAAAAGAAAACAGGAAATATGTGGCCAATTTCTCAAAAAGTGTATCATTTATAATAACTATTAGTCAAATGTACTATGATACCTCTATTTATTTTTAAAAAGGTATCTTACCTGGTTGTTATTGTTGCTGTTGTTGTTTTAGCACTTTTATCCTACTGAATTTTTTTTTTTTTTTTTTGAGTTGGAGTCTCACTCTGTCGCCCAGACTGGAGTGCAGTGGCCACTCCCGGCCGCCACAGCCTCCACCCGCTGGGCTCCGGTGATCCTCAGCCTTCCAAGTAGCTGGAATTACAGGTGCGCGCTACCACGCCGGCTCATTTTTTTGATTTACTGTAGCGATGAGGTCTGGCCTGCCCAGGTGGGTCTCGAACCCGCGGGCTCAGGCAATCCACTCACCTCAGCCTCCCAAAGACACGGGATTACAGACTCAGCCACCGAGCCCGGCCCTACTGAGTTTTTTATCCTCTCGTCGAATCAACATATAAGTTAAGGTACTACTCACAGTTTATGTAATCATTTTTAGGAATTCTCACTTTTTACACTGATCATCTAATGCTTTCATACTAAAACTTTCTGCAGTCAACAACTAATGAAATATATTCCAATTACTCCTTTTTTAGAAATCAACATTTTAGCATATCATCTTATAAATTGTTTCAACCACTTCTACCTTTTCAGATGTTTTTGGATATCATTTACCTGGAATCTAAATGCAATCATTTATATTGTGAAATTTGCCAAATCCTTTAGTAGCATATCTGACTTAATTTTGTAGTTTAAGTGGTGTGTAGACAACTTTTTGACATTTCAATTTTACATGGCTTGTTAGTCTTTCTCTTCAATTTTCTATTTGTAATGAATATATCAAATTTGTGGTGCCAGCCATATGCTGAAATTTTGTTCACACAAAACTATACACGTGCATCCCCAAATATTAAATATATGCACAGGAAGACTAAACCACCTTATTATTTTTATCATGTCACAAATAGAATGTTCATACAAATGTGCTAAGAAGACTAAGTAAAATTTTGTTTAAAAATTTGGTAAAATCTATTAAAAATTGTTAAAATCATTTGAGGCCTATAAAATGCATTTCATGTTAAAGCAATTAAATACATTTTAAAAACCTGGTAATTTTTGAAAATTTAAAGAATTTTTTATTTTCAATTTTTTAAATATAATTAGCCTAGAATCCCTAGCAACTTTTTAATTCTATCTCAGCATTTGATACCTCTCTTGATCCTATCAATTATTTTATTCCAACACAGACCTTCTCATGATATACTCTTCAAGATAGTCATAGAATCACTTAGTAATTACAGATATTAGGTTATATTACTGAATTAAAATCACAAATCAGCTCAACCCTATTATGAATGTTTCATCGGTATAAGAGATTCAAAGATACAGGAATCAAGGCTCCTAATTTTGAGGAATTTATAAGTCAATTTCATTTCGATTCCAAGTGAATATGATTTTGAAGGTGTATGACTTAAAATGAAAATTAATGCACCCATAATCAAAGCAATGATTAAAAATTTATTTTTACTTTAGTGTTACATAGATGGTAAATGAATTAACAGGCCCAGTTGAAACAGCACAGATGTTTTGGAAATAGGTAAGAAAGGGCAGAACAAAATTGGAGTGTGTGCCGACTTAACCGTAGGTACATGGGATATTACTGATGGCCTAAATTAAACCTTCCTATTTAGTCACAAAGGAACAGAGGGGAAAAGTCAGGAGACTTGGAGAGAGATTGGAAAGATAAAAAAGAAAGCAGATAAGATGATTAAGCCATCATTTATTACAAAGGCTTGACTCAAACAGTTCAGATCCCAGGGCTCAAGAATAAGTAGGAGAAGACATAGAAAAGTTTTGTGAGGATTTGACACTTGTTAAAGACCAAGATGGGTAGAATTTCAGCAACTGCAGTTTTTTCTCATTAAAAACAAAGGAAGGTGAAATTTACTAACCGGAGCGCCTTATTAGAAACAGATGAAGCAATCCTTAGTATATTTATGAATAAGCAAAGGAAAAAATGCTATTAAGCAAAAATAAATTTACTCAACATAAATTGGCTTGGTTTTTAAATTTTACAGATAATAGCAAATTAAGATATGTAGGATAATAAAATGTTTTTGTTCTGGCCATATCAAAGTTATACGGATCATAACATAATTTTATATATAATTTATTTTCTTAAATATTTTCTTTCAGTTTTCTTTAGTCTGCACTTGCTAACTCTTAATAACATTTTGGGACTCATCTAACATATTGTCTTTTCTTAAATATCTTCTTTTAGTTTTCTTTAGTCTGCACTTGCTAACTCCTAATAATGATTTAGGACTTATCTAGAATATTGTCTTCTCCCTTTTCAGCAACACCTTCTCTTGCTTCTCTGTCAAAATTAATCCATATGCCTCAGTTTTACAATAGATTTCTGAAATCTAAATGAAATAAATGTACTCAAAGTTTGCAGAATCACGTAGGCACATTCTGTATCCTTAATATATTTTACTAGTGGCATTGTTGTCAGGGTCAATGTGTTAGGCTGTTTTTGGTTGTTTATTGCAGAATACCTAAAACTGGATAAATTATGAAGAAAAGACACTTATTTCTTCCAGTTATAGAGACTGACAAGTACAAGATTGAAGGGGCATACTCGGTGAAAGCCTATTTTTTTCTGGTGGAGACACTCTGTAGTCTCAAGGCTGTATAAGATATCAATTGTTGACGGGATTGAGTTGCTAAGGTGCTAATATGTTCAGTTATCATTTTTTTTCTTCTTGTAAGGTTACCTATTCCACTCCCATGAAAACCAATTAATTTCTTAACATTTTAGTCACTTAATCCATGAATAAAGTTAACAAGGGCAGAACCCTCATGGTCCAATCACCCCAGAGAGCTCACTTATAGACACAGCCACATTCAGGATCAAATTTCAACATGAGTATTTTGGAGGGCATTCAAACCATACCAGTCAGTATTTCATCACTCAAAATATGTAGTTTTGGCAATTAGACTAGAGTGTGGTCAAATCCTGACTCTGCCATGGCTTTGCAGTCTACTACTTGAACAATTTTCTTGAAAATTCTGAACAATATTCTCCTTTGTCCAACAAGGCCTAAAGTGGTAGACATATACATGGGTGATCGATACATATTTTTGTGATCTCACCCTCCCCGCAGCCCTATCCACTATTTGATTAAAACAAAATTTGATTTGTTGGAGGATAATAAAAACTAATATGTTTTCAGTTGTCAGTATGCCAGGTACTGTGAAGCAGAAAAAAGTAATGTTCTCCAGTACACTGTGCGATGTTCAATGTTATAAACATCTTAAGCATTTATTTTAATGTTGATAAATTACAATTTATTTCTTAGAGTATCTATGGAGGATATACATTTGGGGGACAGGGCTACTCTGAGTGTAATAAAAGAGTGAAACTAAACTAAAAAGAGAAAAAAGAATATTAGTCATAATGGAAGAGGCAATAAAAAACTATAAAAGACAATATAATTATAGAAAATATAATATAATTAAATACATTTTAAGACAACAATATACATGAGAACACTCACCAACTTAATTTTTTTAGTGCAATATTGCAAGTAGTATATGTAAGGCTACATTTAAAGAGCATGTAGCTTTGGTTTCTGTCTTTTAGGACAGTTTTACTTACATTAAAAGGCATAGGAGGACACAAGGACATTGGTTTAGTTTTCACAATTATGAATGATGAAGGTTAAAATCTATGCACTTTTCACTTATTCAAGTAGAATTCCATAGAGGTAGGAAGCAGTTAGTAAAATCTTCAAAGGGTGGATCAATGACATATGTTTTCACTAATTTGAAACTGAGGCAGTGAGTTCTAACCAACAAGCTTTATACAAATGGTCTTCTCACCAGCAAGCTTTGGTGGGAAGTAGGATAAATTATATGGGTGATAATTTAAATAAAGTAATACACAACATGTTGTCAGTATGTACATTGAGTCTTATGTCACACTGAATGCTATGTGTAGCATCCACATCTATAATTGCTATTAATTTTATATAATTTTTGCTATTATTTTTTTTCTGAGCAGGTAGTCGAGATTGTGCTGGAATCACTTTACTGACCTGTCATCTAAAGCAATTAGTATATTGACAGGGAAGGGTTTTGGCTTAATAATTGGCATGAAAGAAAGTCATGCCAAGTTTGAGTCATTAGCAGTGACAATATATTTTTTTTTTTTTTTTTTTTTTTTTTTTTTTTTTGAGTTGGAGTCTCACTCTGTCGCCCAGACTGGAGTGCAGTGGCCGCTTCCGGCCACCACAACCTCGACCTGCTGGGCTCCGGCGATCCTTCCGCCTCAGCCTTCCAAGTAGCTGGAATTACAGGCATGAGCTACCACGCCCAGCTGATTTTTTGATTTATTGTAGAGATGAGGTCTCGCTGCCCAGGCGGGTCTCGAACCCGCTGGCTCAGGCAATCCACTCACCTCAGCCTCCCAAAGGCGCGGGATTACAGGCTGAGCCACCGAGCCCGGCTGACAATATATTCTTATAAAGCTCTCCTTTCCTTCAACCACTCTTAAAAACAAACAAACAAAAAATGCACTTTTGGAAACCAAATGACAAAGAAAATTAATTTTAAATATGCATTTTGAAGAGGATTTTCAATTTGGCATGATAGCCAGATGTCAAATTGCTGGATATCACTCTGCTTATGTCCTTTTTCCACTCCTGCCCCAATGACTCTCCTCTCAACAACAACAAAAAAATCCCAAATGTAGAAGAATCAGGCCTTAATATCAGTGAGGCATACAGTTATCTTCAAATTCTAACAGAGGATTCTTTCATTCATCATTTATTCATTCAAGAATAATTTAACAAACCCTGAGGAACCTGGGATTGAACAAGCCACACACACACACACACACTTTAAATTGTTGATCTCACAAATTATTTTCTAAAACATTACTCATACTTTTAAACGATAGAATAATGAACAAAAATTTAAAACAATGTTAACTTTTAAGCCGGGCTCGGTGGCTCAGCCTGTAATCCCACGCCTTTGGGAGGCTGAGGTGAGTGGATTGCCTGAGCCCGTGGGTTCGAGACCTGCCTGGGCAGCGAGACCTCATCTCTACAATACAATCAAAAAATCAGCCGGGCGTGGTAGCGCATGCCTATAATTCTGGCTACTTGGAAGGCTGAGGTGGAAGGATCGCCGGAGCCCAGCAGGTCGAGGCTGCGGTGGCCGGGAGCGGCCACTGCACTCCAGTCTGGGCGACAGAGTGAGACTCCAACTCAAAAAAAAAAAAAAAAAAAAACAATGTTAACTTTTGATACTCTAGTTTTAATTACCCTGAAGCATTATTTTGCAGTATGTCTGAGTGAGCCAAAAGTCATATTAGTAATGCAGTTAAATAGCAACATCAACAATCAAGTTAGGGAAAAAAGCATTTGCAGATATTAATAGATTTTATTTGGCATAACATTTTATATGCAGTAAAATAAATAATTAGTATAGGAATACCAAACCACTTAGAGCAAATTAAATGCTTTTTTTAAAATATAAGTATAATACAGTCACTGGTTTACAAATACATTTCAAGCAACATTTCTGAAGCATGCGAAAACATCTGTGTTTCCAATATTTATCTGGTGCTCAGACATTGGAAGTGGCTACAATCTATTATTTAGAAGAATAATTATTTCAGGTCAATTTCCGGGCATTTTGACTTTCTAAAAGATTACTTATTAAAGACAGTAGCATGTTCCCTTTCTGTTAATTCTCTGTGCTGTTTGTCTCACTATGAACTACTTTTCGTATTTATTAACGTTTGTATTACACCTTGCTACATACAGAAGTGTAAACTTCCACAGAGTAAGTATTCATTTTTAGCCGGGCTCAGTGGCTCAGCCTGTAATCCCGCGCCTTTGGGAGGCTGAGGTGAGTGGATTGCCTGAGCCCGCAGGTTTGAGACCCGCCTGGGCAGCAAGACCTCATCTCTACAGTAAATCAAAAAATCAGCTGGGCGTGGTAGTGCATGCCTGTGATTCCGGCTACTCCGAAGGCTGAGGCGGAAGGATCGCCGGAGTCCAGCAGGTCGAGGTTGCGGTGGCCGGGAGCGGCCACTGCACTCCAGTCTGGGCGACAGAGTGAGACTCCAACTCAAAAAAAAAAAAAAGAAAGAAAGAAAGAAAAGAAAATGTATCCTGTGCAGCAACAGTTAACCCTCAATTACCTCCAGACTTCATTAAAAAATTAACATAATAGATGCAAATACCCTCATAAGGCCCTGACTGTTCACGAACCCCTTACATGGAGAAATGGAGAATTGGGATCACAGTTTTCCATATAGTAATTAGTACCACCAGCACTTTTGGTTAAATTAAAGGCAAACTTTTGGGTAGCCAAATATACAAACTGTGCTCTGTCCCCTAATTTGACCCTTCCTTGAGTAAGAGGGCAAGCACTGGGAAGTGCATCTCTCCTTAGATTTCAGTATCCCCTTGTTCTCTCAGCCAGAGTAATTTGTGAAGGACACAAACTCCTTGATCAAGCCAGAAAACCCTTATTTTTCCTCACAGGTATTATATGGCAATTCATAAATAGCTATTCCATTTTGTTTCTGTTCTATTCTCTGGCTGCAATGAGTTAGACATCATTTAAAATTATAAAAGTAACATAATGCACATTCAAAAAAGTAATTAAGCACACTTCCAAAAAAGGGGGGGGATATAAGGTTTCCTTTTTCTAAAATATTTTATTCTGAATTAAAAAAAAATCTTTATTCATTGTGATTTTAAATTGAAGCTATTAATTTAATTTAAACATGGTTTTTAATTTAAAAGACCACATAGAAGCAAAGCAAAAAAAAGTAGAATCAAACAGTGATAATTTGAACCTTGCTTTTAATCCTACTTATTGAGGCTAAAATAAAAATACTTGCTCTGAAACATTCAAATCAAGGCTAAGTTATTTTTTTTTTAATTATTTAACCAAAACTCTCTGGAAAATATTAATTGTGTGTAATGGTAGTCATCAGATTCATACTGAAAATTTACAAAAAGTTCTCCCAAAGTTTATAAATTTTGGATATTTTAATAATTAATACTGACACAATAAGATTATACTTTATTTCTAAACTTCTTAACGTTCGTATGGTTTAAGTGATTGCTGGATATGGGTATGTATTTCTAAATATTTTATACATATTATTCAAAAAAAGAACAAGAAATTTCTTCTAGGTTTATCCACCAAAGACTGATAGAAAGCAGAGATAGGTAGGAAGTATGAAAACATGTCTGAAATTCTGTTAAAAGAGTAGGAAAAGTAATATAAAGTAAATGGCTGGCCTTCAGTTCACAATGGATGTTATTCTAAAGAATTGCCACAAAATATGCTATATATTAATTTCAATAAGTCGTTTGTTCTCTCTCACTCTGTCTCTCTGTCTCTATCTCAATTGCACAGTAGGCACATATATTTTATAAAATTTAAAATTGATGACAGTTTTGCTATGGCTTTCCAGAACATCTAAATCATATCACTAGTACCTCTTCTCTACACTAACTTACTGATACATGTATACCAGATGGAACTGGCTCTTCAGAAATCATCAGGCTCATGATGCATTAGCTGTTCTTAGTGATGAGTGCTTGAATAAGTACACATATCTTTACTTCTTTTACATCATGCCTATCTTATTTCACTGTAATAACACAGAAATATGTATGAAATGCTATTCCAGTCATGTTCTGTGTTATATTATGAAACACAATTATGTACTAAAATTGTTTTCTTATTTTAGCAGTCACAAAACATATTATATTTCTGGTTGTTTTTCTTCATTATACATGTATTTTCAAACTGGGGACTCTCAACTGATACCCATGAGATGCATTAGAAAATTTTTCTTAAACTTCAGTTGTTTATTTTGTAATTTTTCTACGTATTTCTTGTAACAAAACTCTTTGGGTAAGCTTTATCATGTCAACAATCTTCAAGTTGTCTTAATGAAACTCGTTCTATGTTCTGTTTTAGAAATGCTAAAATAAAAAGATTGTGGAAAAGAATGGTGTACACATAGAAAAACTAAGTGCAAGAGAATAACGTGGACAAGCAAAACCTTCAATTTGACTTATATCTTTCAAGACACAAAAGGAAAATTAAGCCAGTAAGAGAGTAAGTAAAGATCAAGTGTCAGCCTGTCAGACACCTATAAATCACAATTAAGTTGTTTTCTAATTATAAATGCATTTCTTGGCATTCAACTCTAGCTCTAGCGCGTCAGGAAGAAATGTTAATGTTCTAACCGAGAGGTCTGTCAGCATTAGACTTGCCTGAATGTTAAGCTTACATATTAAATCTAAGATGTACCTTTGTTTGGCTGAAATCCCTTTCTCTTGAAGCAGGCTGCCAATTACTTCCTGTGCCAGTTTTTCCACCACCAGGGCACAGCTCTATTCATTCAGTTCTCCTTAAAGTTCATGAAACCAAACAATACAAAAATAACAAAAATAATGTTTTATTTAGATTTATTTTTAAAGGGGTTTCTGGATACTGCTGAGGAGTTGATCTCTCAGTATTATATTTTAAAAACTAATTGACATGTGTGTTAGACTTCCCTAACTCTTCAAGAATTAAATAAACTAGTAATAGATTATTTCAGCTATGCTGTGTTCCATCCATCAGCTTTCATTACATTATAAGCCATGATACTTATTTGGTTTTTTCCCAATAGTGTTTTTCTTCCTCTTTCTTTCACAATAGCAATCCTTATTTACTCTGGAATTTCTGGATGAAAACTGTTTGCTATTAAACACCTGAAATAGTCTTCCTCTGTTCTTATTCTGTACTAGGAAAAATAAAATAGTTTTATTTATCCAAAAGATGCTGAAGTCTGTGTCTCAGAGATTTGTTTAGATTAGATAATATTAATAAAATAATGTTTAATTTCCCTGATTACACACAAATATAAATAAAAGAATCCTTGATGTAGTTATGTAAACTGGATCAGGGATGTAAGCAGGCTAACAACTTGCTAAGTCCACAAACATCTTAAGATCAGTTTTACTTCACACATATTTATAGCACTTTACATTATATCCAATCTATGCTTGTCTCACAAATTTAAACTAATTATTTAGTAGAATTTCACAACATATTTTTTAAAAATTAGAATCTTAGATGGTTTCCTATATGATTTAGTAACAACATTTCTCCCTAAAGCTTTAACTTTAATGGGGTAGCAAAGATTCATTGCTATAAGAAATGAAAATAATGGGCACGACACAAATTACTAAATGTGAATTACTAGAATCAGAAGACATGATCTGATGGGCATCTCAACAAAATTATCTTGTAGAAACAGAAGATGCTAATAGTTAATAGTTTTATTAGCAGTAAATCTGAATGCAGAAAATAGCTATAAAGTTACAAGACCTCTACCAATTAAATAATTTTTATTTGCTCATACTTCCTCTGTCTCTCTCCTCTCTCGTACACACACACACACACACACACACACACACACACACACACACACACACACACAATTTTCCCTTTCTCTTTGTTGCTGCTTAAGAGATTGGAAATTACCAAGACAGTCTATGAATATTGCAGTTAACATAAAGAGACTAAGCCTAAATTCCTCAGGATAATTAAAGCTTTTCACTACCTATGATGTGATTTATTTTCTTAATACTTACTCTCTTCCCCTGTGATATAAATGACGTAGGTTCATTAAAATGAGTAAAGTAATGCTGAACCAATATACTGCCATATCAAAATAAATGTTCTATACATCAGGTAGCTATCAGTTGAGACATCTCCATGGACAGATTTTGAAGAAAAAGAGATACTTACAGACTTAGCTGTTTAACTAAATGACACATATTTAAAATGGATTATAATATGCATTGTATATTTAATAAAAATATTAAATTTAATTCTATTTTTATTTACAAAAAAAATAAACTGAATGGAAGTTAAAATAACTGATGAACTTCAGATGAGAGTTTTTTCTATTAAGATTAGCATGAAGAGCCGGGCTCGGTGGCTCAGCCTGTAATCCCTCACCTTGGGAGGCTGAGGTGAGTGGATTGCCTGAGCCCGCAGGTTCGGGACCCGCCTGGGCAACTTGGTGAGACCTCATCTCTACAATAAATCAAAAAATTAGCCGGGCGTGGTAGCGCGTGCCTGTAGTTCCAGCCACTTGGAAGGCTGAGGCAGAAGGATCCCCGGAGCCCAGCAGGTCGAGGCTGCGGTGGCCAGGAGCGGCCACTGCACTCCAGTCTGGGCAACAGAGTGAGACTCCAACTCAAAAATAAAAAAAAGATTAACATGAAGATTGAGAAACTATTACCTTAAAGCTACTTGCAAATTTTATTTATTTAGTGTTTCCAGTCTTATTCAAGTATATTAAACAAAGGGTACAACTTGTTGATTGACACATGTATAAATTGTGAAATGATTTCAACAATCAAGCTAATTAACACATCCACAGTTTCACATGGTTACCATTGTGTGTCTCAGTAGTTAGAGCACTTAAGATCTACTCTCTTAGTAGATTTTAAACGCACAATACCGTTTTATTAACTATAATCATAATGCTGTACATTAGATCACCAGAACTTATTCTTCTTGTAACTGAAAGTTTGTACCTTTAGCCAACATCTCTCCATTTGTTCTCCCTTCCCAGATCATGGCAACAACTATTCTACTCTGTATTTTAAGTTTGAATTTGTTAGATTCCATTTGTGAGTCAGATCATACAGCGTTAGTCTTTCTGTGTCTGTCTCATTTCACATAGCATAATGTCTTCTAGATTTATCAATGTCGTTCCAAATGGTAGAATTTCCTTTTCATGATGGCTGAGTAATATTCGTGTGTGTGTGTGTATGTGTGTGTGTGTGTGTGTGTATGTGTGTGTGTGTGTGTATGTGTGTGTGTGTGTGTGTGTGTGTGTGTGTGTGTGTGTAATCACGATTTCTTTATCCATTCATTCTTTAATAAACACAAGTTATTTTTGTATTTTGGCTATTGTGAATAACACTGCATTAATCACAGGCATGGAGATATGTCTTCAGTATACTGATTTCATTTCCTCTGGACATATGCCCAGAAGTGGGTTTGCTTGATCATACCGTAGTTCTAGTTTTAATTTAATTTTTGGGGAGCCACCAAAAGAAAGGTCCGTTTTCATTCTGTTCCAGGTAGATATCCAGTTTTTCCAAGACCATTCATTTAAAGAATATTCCTTACCCATTTTGCATTCTTGGAGCCCTTCCAGAGATTAGTTGACCATATATGTGTGAGTTTATTCCTTCATAATGGCTGTGCCAATTTATATTTCCACAAGTAGTTTACAAGTGTTCCCTTTCACCACCAAACAGATATATGGTGACATTTCATTGTGGTTTTGATTTTCATTTCCCTGATGATTATTGATTTTGAGAAACTTTTTATGTATCTGTTGCCAATTTGTATGTCTTCTTGAGAAAAAAAAAATGTCTATTCAGGTTCTTTGCCCATTATTAAGAGGTTGTCTGTTTATCTGCTATTTATCTGCTGTTAGTATACCTCATATATTTTGGATAATCACCCCTTGTTGCGTCTATGGTTTGCATTCTTCCATTCTGTAGGTTGTCTTTTTTAATTTACTGTTTCCTTAAACTCTTGTTTTGGTATAATAATCAAAAATATATATATTACTAAGACTTGTGTCATTAAGATTTTTTCCTGTTTTTGCTGTTAGACGTTTTATAGGTTCAGGTCTTACATTTAAATATTTAATCAATTTTGAGTTAGTTTATGTATGGTATATGATAAAGGTTCAATATCATTCTGTTCCATGCAGGTATCCTGTTTCCAAAACACCATTTATTTAAAAGAATATGCCTTTCCCACTGTGTATTCTTGGCACCTTGTAAAAGATGAGTTGACTGTACACATATGTATGGGTTTAATTATTGGCTCTATATTCTGATCCATTTAACTATGTGTCTGTTTTTATGTTAGTAATACATTGTTTTGATTACTATAGCTTTGAAATACAGTTTGAGATCAGAAAGTGGAATTTCTCCAGCTTTGTGGCTATTTGGGAAATTTTGTGGTTCTGTATAAATTTTAGAATGCTTTTTCTATTTCTGTGAAAAATGCCATTTGAATTTTAATAGGAATGACATTGAATCTGCAGATTAATTTGGGTAGTATAGACAATTTAACAATATTAGTCTATCCAATCCATGAGCACAGATTATTATTTTACTTATTTGTATCTCTCTAGAGATGTGGACATTTTTAACTTACTATTGTTGTTTCTGCAAAGTAAGAAGGAATTTAGGAACTTTTGTGCTACCATAAAACCTTCAGTTTTTGCACCAATAGATTCTTTTGTTTCTTTGAGGAGTATGACATTAGCCTGTCATCTTGTCTTTGTGAGCTGTCACTGATGTTTTTAAAAGAGGTTAAGAATGTTTGCTTTTAGATTTCCTGTTTGCTTATATATATACTATAACTTTTATCTTTTTTAAGTGACAGTTTGGTGTTTGGGAGGAAAAGTCTATGATCTACTACACTACCTTATCTGTACTCAGAATTTCTTACTAAGTGAATTTAAAATATACATTTTTTTCATAAAATTGTAAAAGTCATAATTTATTTGAAACTTGAAAATTTTTCCTACGAATGTTGGAATATTATTTTTAATAGTTATTTTTGATATATTAAGTGGAAACTGTGAGCATAGGACTATGTGTACATGGCAGTGTGTCTTTTGGGGGTATAAATGTTATTCGGGATGTGATTGTGGGTTTAGATGTACATATAGATGGGGATGTGTGCATTGGTGATGTGTGTATTATTTGGAATATGTATGGGTGGTTTGTATCTCTGTGTGGGGAAGAATATTTTTATACATATGGGGACTATATGTGCATATGCCTGTGTATAGAGGAGTATCCCAAAAGCTATATAGTGTGTGTGTGTGTGTGTGTGTGTGTGTGTGTGTGTGTCTGTGTGTGTGTGTGTTTGTATAAAGGAGAGAGGAAGAGAGAACAAGAATGAGAGTGAGAACAAGAACTAGAGAGAAACTTTTTATATGAATGGAAATGACTGAATTTGATAAAACCAGCAAAAAGTTGAGAGATAAATTTTGTACCATAAATATCTGGGTTTGGGGAGATGAATGCCAACACTTTTAACAATAGTATTACCTCTAGAATTAATTCATTGTGATTATGAGGATTTGCTTGTATTCCTTCTCCAGCTTAAGTCTAGTGACAGTGTTCTTTGAAATTATTCATTGTGATATTCTATTTTCAACATATTATAATTAAGTAACTGGTCAAGCTATCATACTCTTGCTGTTCAAACTGTAATAGAAATGAGCTTCACCAAGAAAGTTATTCACTGCTAGCAGTATCTTAGTATTCTTTAGTAAGAAAGTAAAGGGCATGAACAATGCTCTCAAATGACCTTTAACTTTTACTGAAATAAAATCCATAGCAGATTTTTTTAAAGTTGAAAATGAAAAGATGCTGTATCAGCCTGAGCCTCAGAGGTTAACATAATATATACAAGGGTAAAAAGATAAATACTTTTAGAATAAACATTACAGCTTAAAAAAATTCATTCTATTCATTAATTCACAAATAGGCAGGACAAGGGAAATACTAACATGTTATTAGGGTTTGAAACACTGTGGGTCACTGAATAGTGTCTAAGTATACCACGGTATGGTATCTTTCTCTCCTTTTTTTTTTTTTTTTTTGTTTGGAACTATGGCTTCCAAAGTCATCAGTAGCCTTTGTTCAAGATCTTTCTTTCTTTTTCTTCCTTCCTTCCTTCCTTCCTTCCTTCCTTCCTTCCTTCCTTCCTTCCTTCCTTTCTTCCTTCCTTCCTTCCTTCCTTTTTCTTTCTTTCTCCCTCTCTTCTTCCTTCTCCTTCTCCTTCTTTTTTAAACAAAATACCCAAAAACCAAAATCCTTGTGCTTAAAGAAACCTATGTCTATCACATGAACCTACTTGGAGGATTCATATTTTTGTCACAATGCAAGTATCAGAGATTTGGACAATAAAAAATAGTCATAGTGCCAACCAGCATTCTTGGATCGAAGATTCATCGTGTAAGTCGAAAAGGTTTAAATATAAGATGTGTTGAGTACATGTGCTGAAAGCTGTCAGCCAATGGCACAGCCTGCAACAATTTCCCAAAGCCTTGGTGCTTTTGTGGTGTGAAACCAGCATTTTCTTTGTTTCCCTTGGGGTTGCATAGGTCAGTTTATTCCTGAGTGTCACTGAGGTCACCACACAGCACAAAGGGCTTTCAGGAAGCCAAGACCTTCAGGGATTTGCAAAAGGCTTCACCCCAGCTTCCAGTAATCCAGAAGTAACAGGCTACAGCCTGCATTAACCAACACAAATGTGTCACATGCAGCTATAATTCACAGGTCTTCCTGATCATGCTCTTCCTCACCAATGCCATAAGAAATGAGTGGACACAGTCAAGAAAGTAGGCCCACACCACTGTCCTCCTCCTTGTCTGAAGGAGTGGACCAGTACTGACAGGAGCGTTCAAGCAGCTCATGAAGTTCAAATGGTAGTTTATTCTCTGAACATTTTGTCTCTTGGAGGCAGACGTTATCTAGGGCTTCTTCAGTTGCCCAATTTAATCCTTTTTCTTTTCTTTTTTTTAAGAAAGTAGGATTTATTGAGAAGACAGACAGAAAAGCTCCCACAGCAGGAGGTGACCCAAAGGGGTTGCCCCATTTCTTCTTAATCTAGGTCCAAAGTCCCGTTGTCATTCCAAGAGATCTTAAGTGTAGCTGATTTGCCTCTGAATGAGGTTTCCTGACCTGAGAGGTCCTCATACAGGACTGGGCCCTTTCCTGCTGCCTCTTTGATATTTTTTGTTGTTGTCCTTCCCATCTTATTTTTCTTGGCTTCTGACTTCATCTTGGGCTCTTTCCTGTCTTTTGCTTCTTTTTGTGCTTAGATATTCCTGTAATGAACATCCTTTGGCACATGTACCATGCTGTCCAATGAAATAGTACTTTTTTACTGCATTGCCTGAGCACAGATAATCTGATATTTTATATATACATACATGCTACAGTATAAAGTATTTGTTTCAATGTTATATATTTAAAATGCTAAATAACCTTCCTTTAATAACATATAGAACACATTTTAGGCTTCTCATAAATGAACTTTCTGGCTATTGCCATAAATATTTTAAGGATATGACTTCTGTGAATCATTACATGTTGGGTGCCGGCCATGGAGGCCCACTGATCATTAGGGATTAGGGAGGGCATGGACCCTGAGACCACTAGGATGTGTTTGGGAGCTGTTGACCTCATTCCCTCCCTCCTTTTCCTCTTGGCACTGCAACCAGAAAAGGCTCCTCCTGTCTCTAACAGAAAACTCTGAGACTGGAACATACACAGCTAAACTTGGGAGTCTATTGTTCCCATTTTACACTGTTTATGGTTTTTGCTTTTAAACAATTTAAGTTTAACTTTGAGTCACATTGAGGAGCCTTAGTGCAAGTCACAGGTTTTCTTGATGTGATTTTAGAAATTTATAGATATAGGTTTTAGAAAATAGTTTATATAGATTAAAAAAAATTTAAGTAACCATTTTGTTATAGAAGTGTGGTTAGTTCAGTTTGATTCAGTGGGGCCAGTAGAGTTTAAATTAGGCCAGCTAGTGCTAGGAGAGTATAACCATAACAACAATTGTTTTAATAAAAATGAGTTTAAATTAATTCAAAATAGTAAAAGTCAATAATTCATTATGGTGGTTTCAGGTTTAGACATTAAGAGATGTTAATTCAAGATAATGTAGTTGTAATACAATTAAGGGCACATAAAAAACTGGCTTGAAAAACATTAAACAAACATAAAAACCAAAAGACAATTTGTGGTTGTTCTTTCTCATGTTCTTCCTTATGTATAAAACAACATTTGCTTGAGAGTGGGGAGTGTCCTTTGTACACCTGGAACTGTTCATGTGAAAGACACATGCTACCTTTTGTGTCCTGTGATGATGGCTTTACAAAGTTTGGGGATAAAAGCCCTTGGATATACTCAATAAAGCAGCTTCTACTTAATTCTAACAGGAGTCCAGTCCCTATATTTCTCTCTAGTTTCTTTTCTCTTGTGAGTCGCGTAGGCCAACACACCACCAGAGACCCCCAACCTTGCAGGAGTGGGACTCTTACAATTACAGATGTGAATTTAAATTCTGGTAATGATAATACAAATAAATATATTATTTGATAGATAGTAGGCACTCTGTTAAGCACTGGTTATCCATTACCGTAATTAACATGAGTGCTATTAATGTGTACATTTTATAAATGAAGAAATTAAGACTCAGAGCACTTAAGCAACCTGTTCAATAAGTGTCATTCACATAACTGAAGCAGGTTTTTACAATGTAGAGCCAAAAAGTCTAATAATTTGTTCATATTGATTGTTAAAATATTAAAATATCTCAGTACTCATTAACAAATAGTTCCCAGGACTCCCAGAACACCCAATCTACCCACATTCAAACAGTGAATGGGGAAGGCCTAGTGAAATGGAAGCATGCAGAAGTTCCACGAACTAAGGCTAACATCCATTCTGATTGGTTGGATACCAACAATATATTCATTATCAATAATTTTATATCCCCCTTGTGTATTATTCAAGTTTCTCCAGAGTAACAGAGCCAATAGAATAGATAGGAAGATAGATAGGAGACTGAGAGAGAGAGAGAGAGAAATTGAGATTGATTTTAGGAATTGAGTCACATGACATTGAGAACTGTCAAGTCAGAATCCACATTGTGAAGGATAATCTGCTTTACTCAAACTTTACTGATTATAAATGCAAATCCACATCTAAAAAATACCTTCAGAGTAATATTTACAGTTGTATTTGACCAAGCAAATGATTAGTGTTGCCTAGTCAAGTTAATAAATAAAATTGACCATCATACTTTGTAATCTCTGCACCTGAATGCTATCTGTCTTGAGAAAGTTATTTAACTTGTCTGTACTTATCCCAAACTCTATTTTCCATAAGTAACACACAGTTAATGACACATGTATTACAATATTGTTGGGAGCATTACAAAAGATAACATATGTGATGTCCCCGGTATATTGTAAATGAGTAAATAAATGCATACTATATTTCAATCCTTCTTAGTTCATTTTTCTTACATGAGTATAGCACTGCCACTTATTAACTGTAGAATCCTAGTCATTTCTACCTTACTAGTCTTTAGTTTCTTGATGTGCAAAATATAGTATTAAGAATAGAAGTTCTTGAGCTCTCTTCCAGGTACAATGTTTAATCACCCATGGTGTCACCATTTCTGTGATTTTTGTTTACCTTATCATTCATATAACTCCTACTGATCTCTATTTTATCTGTTAACAGAAGAAATGTATCTGTCATACATTATCATGCAAAAGAAAGTCATCATTTTTCTATTAGTGGTAATACTTCAAGTTGAACCATTCATAATTTCTTGTCTGGTTGCCCTGGTGACTGGTGACCAACATTAAATCTGTGTGGGAAATAAAGTCAATATCCAGGAAACACAATTTTTATTTCCATGAAAACATATTGGACAGGATTAGGGCTAAGTGTCATGTTAGATCTCTAGTATGAGATGCACCTGGGCACGGAAATGCTTGAATAGCAGGAGAGCAATCTAACATTGCATTATAGAGTTATATTGCTAAAGCAATTGTTTACTACATATAGTGTTTTCATTTTGCTGGTTAAAGCATTTCCATGTAATCACTTCATATTTATAGTCTAAGTTAAATTGGCATTTAAAATGGACATTTTACAAACATTTACATATCACAAATTTTTTATATTTCGTTGATTATTTGTGCTCAGAGTTAATGCAGGTCCGACCAGTCTGCTGTGACTGATTCAGATGGGCAGTAATGGAATATCATTGCCAAAGCTTCTCCTGGGGTTCCTCTGCCTGTTCCAAATCAGTCTCTTTATGTTAACTGCCAACAGGGACATCAGCTGTGCAACTAGGTTTTTCATGAGCCCATTTTGGCACCAAGACAGAGAACTGGAACATCAAAAAACTTTTAGAAGTGCAGATACTTCAAAAGCAATAAAAAATCTGTAAGCAAGTGTATATTTCCTGAATTAAAGGTATTTGCATGCCAAGGAAAATACACCTAAATGGATATGCAGATATCCATTCCTTTGGTTAAACATAAATTACTTGTTTTTTGTTTTATTTTGTTTTCTTGCAGCCAATAGAAGTCAACGTATCTGTCTTAGATATGAAATTTTCTAGGAACGTCTTTAGACTCTGTCTTTTCTCTGTTAATGGCATCTGTAGTCAGGCAACCACTTAACACTTGGTTTTTTTGATAATGGACTCTATAAAAAAAGAGCGTTTAATGATATTTATCCTTGTTTAAATGTAATTTGTACCGAGAAATAAAAGTATGTCCGTTGGTATGTTGAGTCCAAGATAATTTTTGTTTTTTGTGATTTAACTTTAGATTATACTGATGTGCTCACCAAATGCCCGTTAGTTTCTTAAATAACCATTATGTTTCCTATAACTACAGTATATGGTTCACATGAATACTAAAAATTTGAGTTCTATGTACACCACATCTTCACTCGAAGCAAGTGTAAATGTACTCCCACAATTAGGAGATATCACATTGTTAAAAACTTGTAAAATAAGCAAGTTAATATAATAAGACTACTTAGAAATCATATTATCTTACACCTTATTGCAATTATCAATATACTGAGCTTTTAAAATGTACTTAATATCTGACGTGCATGAATTATTTCTAATATTAAAATATTTTGCTACCACTCTATAACTTTATTTTATTTTATGTTCCTCAAAATTTCAAAAGCAATCTTAAAATAAGGAAAAATTGTCAACAAAAATTCTTTTCGTTAGTTCAGGAATTTAAAAAACTACATTACAGGTATGTTTTATCTCAAATCTCTATATTCAGGAATTTAAATAGTAGTTCTACTCTGAGTGGCTATATTTATTAGAATTTATTAAATAAAACACTAGTTACAAATGCATAATGATAACATAAATCTCCTAAGGATAAATTAATTTTCCTTAAGGACAATCACCCTCTGTTAAGGTATATAGATTATTTGTCGAAAAGAAGTCTTATTGCATAATTTTAATGATTTTGTTGGTATCTATTTCATTATAAAGCCCTGGTTTGATGATTTTGTGAAGTACTAGAAATGGAGGGAAAAAACACAAATTTTTTGCTGGAGTTTTTTTTTTTAAGCATTAGAAAATATTATTTGTCACTGTGTTGGTATATATGGCAGACCTTGCTTTATACTTTGAAATTTTTTTCTAAAGTAATAGCATTATTATATTTTACACACAAAATAGATTTAAATGTTTCAATGTTGAGTTATCAAAAATAGATAATCTGAATGAAACTGACAGCTAGAACTATCTCCCTTCAAGCCTCCTTCCGTGAAACACCATAGATGCTGGAGCAAAGACACAAAGATATGCTTGCAAATAGATGAAGAGATTTTTTTTCACATTCACAGTCATATTGATAGGTATATTCGGTTTATTTAAGACACAGTGCCTAAAAGAGCCTCCAAACAAAATTTAAAAAACGTATCTGGGAGCATAAGGCATAGTGCCCATATTATTGAGAACTACGTTGGACACTTTAGAGAATAAAGGGCAGACGTTATTAATAATAACACCAGAAATAGGAATAAGCTAGGATTGCCTAAATGGTCCATATTTTCTTCTTTGTTTTAGATAACTAGGAAGCACATGGACATTTGGAAACTAGTGATGAAATGGACAGGTATCATTTTGTAATATAGAATAAACTCTCAATGCCTTTGAGTAGAGCACAGACATTTAAATAGAGATGACTAAATTAATCCCTAACTCCACCACTTGCTAGATGTTCAACTCTGAGCTAGTTATTTAACTTGTTTTTATTTTAAACTCTTCTCCGAATAACACAGATAACAACAGTATTACTCCCTCATAGGTGTGATTTTTCTAAGATTTTACACATAAAGAACTTAGAACAGTTCAAGGCATCAATTATGCAATCAAAAAATATTTACTTCCACCAGAATAGCTTCTCTTTCTGTGATAACACTTTTTTTTTTTTTTCTGAGTTGGAGTCTCACTCTGTCGCCCAGGCTGGAGTGCAGTGGCCGCTCCCAGCCGCCGCAGCCTCAACCTACTGGGCTCTGGTGATCCTTCTGCCTCAACCTTCCGAGTAGCCAGAATTACAGGCATGTGCTACGACGCCCGGCTGATTTTTTTGATATATTGTAGAGATGAGGTCTCGCTGCCCAGGCGGGTCTCGAACCCGCAGGCTCAGGCAATCCACTCACCTCAGCCTCCCAAAGGCACGGGATTACAGGCTGAGTCACCGAGCCCGGCTGTGATAACACTTTTATTAGTTGCAGTTCTATAATGATAGCTATAGAATGAGAATCTAGGCTCCTAACTGACCTCCCATATAATTCTCTGCTTCTACCTTTACTGCCATTCCTATTCCACTATTATCTGCTATAGTTTCTCTTCACTATAAAATAACCAGAGTAAGTCTTTAAAAACCTTCCAGTGCCTACTCATCATACTTGAAATAAAATCCAGGTCTTTAGTCTTTACCTACAAGCCCTGTGTACAAAAGTTAGTCCTAGAAATTTAATTCCTCTCCTTTTTGTCATTGCTCAATTCTACACATAATACCCTGTCTTCCTTCTGTTATTTTAACTTCCTAAGTTCACATACCATTCAGGGGCTTTTCACTCGAGGTTGTCTCAAACTGGAACGTCAACTCATCAGATCCCCAAACTCTTTGGTCCATTCGGGTCTTTGATTAAATTCTCAACTGAGAAAGAACTTCTCTGCTCCCCTTAACTGAAATAACACTCTGACCCTCTGTTACTTTATCCTGTTTTATTTTTCTTTGTAGCACTTCCTACCACCCATATTATGTGTCTGTTTATATTTTTGTCTCAACCATTAAAATGTAAATTTGAACATATTATGTTTCAATGTTGTATTGCTTGGCATGGAGGGGCTACTTAAAATAGATAATAAGTGTACAAAAGTGATAAATGAAATAATTGATGTAATGAATGCATTCAGGAAGAGTTTTTGTAAACAAACAAGTGAAAAATATTAAAAAACACATTATGTCCAAAAGTTTTTTTTAATAAAGAGATTTGTAACTAGATTTGTTCTCTGGAAAAAATATCACACACACACACACACACACACACACACACACACACACACACACACATGTCTTGTGCAGCATCAATAAGTAGGTCCTAATCACAATGCAATTATAAATAAGTAGAAGTCAGGTCTATGGCTAAAGATCAGAATATAAGTCAAGTGCAATAAGAAGTCATATATTGTATTAAAGTGAAAAGCTTAGCTTTATGGATTATCGAATTCCTAAATTATAGTTCTAGATCTACCATTTACTTGTTTTTAGTGCCCCTAGAAAGGTTACCTCCTCTTTGTCTAAGTATCTTTAACTGTAGGATATAATCATCAGGCATTATGATCTCTCCACACTCTATGAAAGGGTAGTATGAGTCTAAGTCAAGGTCCTTAAATGCTTCTCCATAATAAAAATTTTGCTGAAACTATATTTAAAATCTCTGCTTCTCTGTTAGCCAGTTGATATTTAATTTACACCATCAGTACTTGTGATATTTGATCTCATAAACCATAGTATTTATAAAATATTCAAGACCAAAAGAAAATTTTACAAATAATTTATTCAATTTTATAAATATGCCTGTATACAGTGTAAGATTACATATATATGTATGTATAAAATCTTTAGAAAGTAGCTCACTTGGGGAAAGTATAATTGAGTCACATGGAAACAACTTTCATTACCTGCAGTAAAAGTTATTGAAATTCCCATTCCAAATTACCCATGTTGAAAAATCCGCTTTCTCATACATTTTTGGGCATCATGTTCAGAGAATTTGGAACATGTTAGATACAATAAATATCTGTTGTCTTTGCCAGCTAAATGAAAATGGTGATTAGCTCTATAATAAGTTTTAAAGTTTCAATAAGCCCAGTAGGCAATTTAATAAGTTGCAGTTGTTTTCTGCCAGGTCTTCTATGTTGAGAATCAGAACTGTGTTTCCAATGGACAGAAAAGGAATTAAATGTAGTTGATTTAACAGACTATGTACTGAAAATTGCTTTTGCTCTTACTGTCTGTCTTGTAGACTTGAGAAAAAATAATTTAAATTAAAAAGTACAATGTTACAAATTTAGCAGAATGAAGACCATGACTCAGGAGGCCAATAAAGTGGTTTTCAATGGATGGGCTTCTCACTGATTCATACACTGCCCAGTTTAGGATTTTTGGACATTACTGTCTGTTGTTTTTCTGATAATTTATTAAAAAATGAAGTGTTCACTCCAGTATTACTTGAACAAACATTTGAAAACCATTATAAATAGTAGTATTTTGGCTAGTGGATTCAAGAGAGACTGTAGCACTTTCATACGGAGTAGCGTTTCTTTCAGAGAGCACTTGAAGTATATCGATGACATTGCTGGTATTGACATCACTCTCCTGCTGGACAAGACAATGTATGTAATCCAGAGGTGAACTGGCTTTCTGACCAGCTGTTACCATAAGAAATTTCTTGGCCTCTATTCCCACAGCACATGTATTCCCATATGTGCACTTGGAACCAAGTTCCTGGCATGCACAGAAGTTCACCCAGGATGTTTTAGTGTGTTTTTGGTAGGAAAAACAAATATCTGTCTTCTCAAAGACAATTCCTGGTGATTGCTTCTGGTTGTATGGAGTGTTGAATCCAAAATGCTAAATCTGCATTTGGGTTCAGTAGAAAAGAAAGCTGGCATCAATTAGCGATTCTTCTAGGCAAAAAAGAGTGGTCAGTAATACACTTGCTTTATATTTGCTTTTCCTGTTATAGATTAGCCATCTGCTATAATAGTGGTTCTGCAAATGGGAACCACTAAAAGCCTCCTTTTTATGTTTTTGGTGTAGAATTTTTAAAATGTGTCTTGTCATGGTTGATATATTACAGATTGTTTATATGATAAAACTGAAAATTATGACTTATTGCTTACTTGAATTTTTATCCCAACACAGCAATTTTGCTATTAACTGTACACCAAATTAGATTTTCAAACTTTCTTTTCTCCATATTCCACATATGAGGGGAGACCCCCCAAAATGAAACCAAACAGTTAACCAAGGTTTTTGTTTGTTTGTTTGTTTTGTTTTGTTTTGTTTTGTTTTTGCGTTGGAGTCTCACTCCGTCACCCAGACTGGAGTGCAGTGGCCGCTTCCGGCCACCGCAGCCTCGACCTGCTGGGCTCCGGCGATCCTTCCGCCTCAGCCTTCCGAGTAGCCAGAATTACAGGCGCGCTACCACGCCTGGCTCATTTTTGATTTTTTGTAGAGATGTCTCGCCAACTTGCCCAGGCGGGTCTCGAACCCTGGGGCTCAGGCAATCCACTCACCTCAGTCTTCCAAAGGTACGGGATTACAGGCTGAGCCACCGAGTCAACCAAGGTTTTTAAACTGGAGGTTTAGTATAGGCTGCACACAATTTGTGAAAGAAACATCCTGAGTTGTGGTAAACAGGTGGCTGTTTTTCCACTGTGACAGTACACCTGCCCACGTTGCACTGAGTTTTCAGCAGTTTTTGACCAAAAAATGTCATGACCATCATGCCCACCTTCTTTCTTCACCTTGTCTTGCCCCAAGCAACTCGGTTTTTTTTTTTTTTTGCTTCCCCCAATGGCAAAAGTTCTCAAAGAAAATGCTTTGCTGATGTAAAAGAGGTGAAACAAAAATGGCAGAAGGACTAGTTCAAAACTGTTTTGAGCAGTGGAAAAAGTATCTCTATAGGTGTATGACATCAGAGAGTACTTTGAAGGTGAATGAAGTTTAAACATATAGAAATAAATAACCAATTTTCATCAACAAATTCCAGAGTCTTTTTGGTCTCCCTCATAAATGCACTGCCTATAATTGATTCACAAATTATTTCTTTTGGGTGTACTAATCTATTTATATCTTTATTTATTGTTTTGGTTGTATTTTGCTACATTTTCATCACATATTTACCATTTTAAATCCATTTGAACATAATTAGCTTTGAGGAGGTTAACTGTAAGTTTATTAGATTCTATTAATGTCAGGAAGAATTTTCACAAAGGAGTCTAGGTGGATTGAAAATTTCCAGCCATTAGAACTACAAAGCCGGATTAAGTGGCTCACTTTGTAATTCCAGTGCTTTGGTAAGCCTAGGCAAGTGGATTGTCTGAACCCACTGGTTCGAGACCAGACCCAGCAACTTATCGAGACCCCCTCTTTACATTAATTGGGCACAGTAGCGCGCGCCTATAGTTACAGTTACTTGGAAGGCTGAGGCGGAAGGATCACCAGAGCCCAGCGGGTGGAGGCTGTGGTGGCCATGAGCGTGTCACTGAGCTCCAGCCTGGGTGAGAGAGTGAGGCTCCAATTCAACAACAACAACAACAAAAGAACGAATTACAGATTGATTCGTTTATTCAATTAACAGTCAGTCTCAATAAGAAAATATGGTCCTTTTCTGGGATCTTGTGGTACAAGATAAGGATTCTACACTGTAAGGGATAACAATTTTAAACAATAACTTAATAGTATATAGAATGAATGTCTAACCACTAAGTCTATCTGAAAGTATCAGGCAATGTTTCACTATGCTATGGAGTAAGAATTTTTATCTAAAAACTTTGAATGCTCACTGACAAATTTTAACCTGACAGTATAAGGGACCTACATCTTCAAAAACTCAAGAACAGAGGCTATAAGAGCAGTCAATATTAAAGACTCTTTGCTATTATAGAGAATATGCCATTCTTAATGTTTTGTATGCTCAGTTCCTCATGACTGTTTATAATATCAATGATTAAATACATATTACAACATGAAAAAGAAACAAATTAAGTGGTATGTGCTGATTAGTCAAGATGGCTGAGGTTAGGAAATTACCTAACATAAAGCATACTTAAATTGTATATAGAGGACTTTTTAAAATTTATGAAATAAAAAGTATATCAAAACACAACGTGTTTAGTTCTTGAGAGTAAAATATAGTATAAAATACCATTTTCATCTATGTATTTCATTTTCATTTATGTATTTCCTCCTTGTGAGTTTTCTCCAAGCTTTTTGGTTAAATAAAGATCTATCATTTGTTTCCTAACGAAACAAATGAGAGCAAATCCAGGCTTCTAGAGGTCACAACCACCAGTCCACGTTACTAAGGCAGAACCCCATCTGCTGCCATTTTCCCTCTCAATTCTTCCTACCCCAAGAAAATTCAGTTGACAAACATGATAGAGTACAGTGGAGGCCTCTGGGGACTTGTTTTAAAGAACATAGATCACAGCCAAGGTTGGAGAACACCTCCTGACTACGCATGTGTTCAGGTTATATTGTTGTTTCGTCAATATAGCAGGTGGGAAAATGCCCTAGACTATTATAGGAGACACCAAGATGCCTGACATCTTTTCCACAGTTTTTGTTCTTATTTTTTTCTCTGATGGATCTTGGAAAAATGATAGTAACTTGGGTCAAGCAAGGACATTTACTTCTGGTTTGCTGCTCATAATATAAATTATAAAATTTAACAATCCCTGAAGTAGTGTGCTTCAATACATGTATTTATTATACATGCCTTTAAACCTTGCAGCAGTACTTTGGAATCCATAAACAAGTGGTACATTTGTACAAAAACTGAGAGAACTGTAGAAAGGAAATAAAATCTCTTGAGTTTTATGACAGCACTCCTGTGAAACTCCTCCACGGACATTCAGACAGAAGATGTAAGTTTTTTCTTAGAAACCTGGGAACAATAAAGAAATAGTGCTAATATGCTTTGTTAGTAGGAGTATGGCAGAGTTTGATAGCATGCTCAACATGTGGATTTATAAGCATTAAAAGAAAATTCTTTTGTCTTTCTGTTATATCCTTGGGAATGCAGGCAAGAAAAAATACATAGACTATTAAAATTAACTTTTACAAAACTCTAAATCAAGTATCATTTCTTGGATTGTATGAAGCCTTTCAAGAACAATTATGTTTGTTCTTGTTTAAAAATTGAGATAATTGGCCGGGCTCGGTGGCTCAGCCTGTAATCCCACGCCTTTGGGAGGCTGAGGTGAGTGATTGCCTGAGCCCGCAGGTTCGAGACCCTCCTGGGCAGCGAGACCTCATCTCTACAGTAAATCAAAAAATCAGCCGGGCATGGTAGCGCATGCCTGTAATTCCGGCTACTCGGAAAGCTGAGGCGGAAGGATCGCCGGAGCCCAGCAGGTCAAGGCTGTGGTGGCCGAGAGCGGCCACTGCACTCCAGTCTGGGCGACAGAGTGAGACTCCAACTCAAAAAAAAAAAAAAAAAATTGAGATAATTTCTGATAGGATTTTCTCATTTTGAAATTACATGCTGATATAAGCTTCCATTGCAAAAAAAAATGAGGTAGAATAGAACAATGTGGTACAAAATTTGTTACTACTTGGCTTATTTTTCACTGACAAGATAAATTATTATAAGACAGCCGTATAGTATAGCCATTAGTAGCTCTGACTTTAGGATGAGAGGAAACTGGATTCAAATCTGATACTTTCTACCTGTGATTATTCATCTCCCAGTATAATTCATTTAAGTTAACATAAAGAAAGGAAATACAGAAGATACTTATTTTACAGTGTTGTTGTGGAGAGTAAGTGTGAAACACTTGTGAATAGCTCAGAACAGTTCTGGAATGCTACCAGTGTTACTAACTTTACCAATGCTTAACCACTACAGGTTTATTTTCTTGCCATAAAATAAGAATAGTAATACTGTCTCTCAAGAGGTAAGCATAATACGAAGCTATTCAAGTTGAAGTTTAGTAATGGTTTACTCTCATGTATTGGCATGCAAAACCATAATGGAGCCTGAGTCAAATATATATATGAAAATATATGCTGTGTGTGTGTGTGTGTGTGTGTGTGTGTGTGTGTGTGCATGTGCATGCAAGCTGGTGTTTTTAAATAATAAATTAGAATGTTATTTAGCTTATTATTTATGTGACATTAGCTCACTTCAGTCAAAAATTTGTTTTACCAAAAAGACAAATAATAATAGATGCTGACGATAATATAAAGGGGAACACTTGAACACTGTTGATGGGAAAAAAATAGTACAGCCACTGTGGAAACTAGTATGGAGGTTACTCAATACAAATAGAACTACTGTATGATTCAGCAATCTCACTGCTGGTTATATAACCAAAAGAAAAGACATCAGTATATCAAAGAGATATCTGCACTCCCATGTTTATTTCAGCACTCATCACAACAGTCAAGATATAGAATCAATATAAGTGGCCATCAATTGATGACTGGATAAGGAAAATGTGATATATACATATATGTGTATATATATATACACATATCTCTCTCTCTCTCTCTCTCTCTACACATATACATATATATGCACACAGTTAATATTATTCAGCCATAAACAATAAAATCCTGTTATTTGCAACAATGTGGATGAAACTGAAGAACATTGTGTTCAGTGAAATAAGCCAGGTACAGAAAGACAAATATTGTATGTTGTTACTCACATATAAGAGCTAAAAATATTGATCTCATGGATGCAGTGTGTATAATCATAGTTGTCAAAAGCTGTGATGAATAGTGGGAAGTGAGAATTAATAAGGAGTTGGTTAATAAGTACAAAAACACAGTTAGACGGAATAAGACCTGATGTCCTGTAATACAATAGGGTGACTATAGTTAGCAATAATATGTTGTGTATTTCAAAAACTAGAAAGGTAGATTTGGAATGTTCTGAACACAAAGAAATGATAAATGTTTGAGGTGATGGATATCCCATTTTCCCTGATTTGATTACTACACATTGTACGATTGTATCAAAATGTCACATATAACCAATAAAAATGTACACTATTATATATTCATATAGGCTAACAATTAAAAATTAAATTAGGTATTAAGTCTCACGTGCTTTGATTAATACTGGCCCTGATCTCATGAAACTTTCCAACTCCTTGAAAGGGACAGTAGCAAATTGGTTTATTCATGCCAACAAATAAATATTTAAGATTATTCACAGGATTTACCTCACACACACACACACAAAAGCTTTCAAAAACCCTGTAATCTTAGAGTTCGTACAAAATAAAACTTGATAAGGAATTTACTAAATTTGACAAAAAGACTCACAATTAGTTGGGAAGTTAAGAAAAGTTCTTAACTATCAACAATAGAAAAATCCATTTTAGTAGCTAGAAGACTAAATTATCTTTCAAGCCTTATTAAAGATATAAACATTATAAAATCGTTTCCCTACAAAGAGTCAATCAAAGATGACACAGTCAAAAAATGTAAAAAAGTATTATAGATCTGTGTCCTATGTAGCCATTTAGCCATTTACTTTGGAAAAAAATTATGTATATTGTGTTGTTTGTGATTTGTGCGAATTATTAAAGATGTAACCAGTCAAAAAGCTTTTACATTTTAAATAAGTATTCATTTTTTTCTATTAACTTTACATTTGTACTTTTTTATTTTAAAAAGTCATAAAATTGTGCATGTTTTGAGCCTTACAGAAATGGAACTGCCACTGTACCTAACACCTTGAGTTAAGATTTACTCAAAGCACAACACATTTGGATACTCAACATTAGCAGGGATACTTAGTCTAGAACTATACTATAAAAATACACACAAGTCAGGTACTTGAAAATACTGGTATGAATTTTATCAATAATCAATTGTATATCCATGAAAAAGAGTTATGTAGCATTCTTCTACTTCCTCAACTGGAAAGCATAGGCTAGTTATATCATATTTAATTTTTTTTAATAACCAAGATCTAAATAAAGGTACAAAGAGCTGATAGTATTATCATGGAAAAATAATTTATTGTATTTGTCATACACATTCCATATATGTTTTGTTTTCTGTGCAAGTATTTAGTTATTTCTCTTTAAATGCTTAAGAAGCATTAGTAAAATATGTTCAAGATCTCTTTGGGGTTCATAAAACTTCTAAGACTTTATTTTCTATTTTTAAAGGAAATTTTGGAATATGTGAAATCAATATACCTCATTAATTGTGATGGGGGAGAGGGTAACTGAATTGATGATCTATGGCTTTAACTCTAAATGTGGACTTTCCTGTCTCTTTGAATATTATGAAATACTGCTTTCCTTAAACCCTAGGTTTAGAAAATTTCAGTTTCTTCAACCACACATCGCATTATGGTACTTATAGGAACAACAAAAAAATACATAGATGGAGAACATCATAAATCAAGATATTTAATATAAAATGATAGTTTTCAATAGTCATATAATAAAAAGTTAACTTGTAAAGTCAATAATGAAGAATGTTAAAACCGTTTTATTACCTTGAAAGTTTTAAAATGTGATTACACCAGGCAGGGCCAACTTTGATCAATATGTTTTCTGTCAACTTTAAAGGCAACTTTAAAAGGAAAGATTCAAAGAAAAAAAATGAAAGAATGTCATATTCTTGCGTCCAAGAAGACTGAATGAGATCATGGAAATGAAGTCAGTTTGGCAGCAAAAGGAATGTCAACATAGTCTAAGAAACAAAACTTTCTTTATCCCGATGAGTGAATCATATAGCCTAAACAAGATGAATGAAAAAAGAAACTCACAGGAAACCAAAATGATGAGTTACAGAGAGTGAATGCATACATAGGTAGCTGTACATTTACAGTGGAGTTTCATATCTCCCATTACATCGGATGGGTCTGGTAAGTTTCTCTTGTCCTACTAAGATTATTTCCTTGCCACTGTCGAGGCGATTACTGTGGAAAAGATAACAAAACTGTTCACACATTTAGTACAGTCACAGACTTTGATGATGATTTCTTAATCATCACTTGATTCTTTTTTTCAGAAAACTTATTTTAATAGCTACATGTTTTGGATACTTCTTCAATGAAGGAAAGTTTTATCACAAGGCTAGAGGATTTGTATTTGCATTTAAAAAATAAGAGGAAGAGAAAAAGTATTATAGGCAAAAATCACTTCCTTCTCTATAAAGAAAGAGTAATAAAAGTAATTGATTTAGTCATGTGTGCTTGCCCTTTAACTATATTCAACTTATTAGTTCACAAAAGCACATACAAGACATAAAATAAGGGGAAGTGATTCCATTTGGGGAACAATGGCTTGATATAGCTTTCTTATGAGATATACTTTTATATTGTCTCCTTTATTTTATATGATTGGATACTACACTAAAAGTGAAAATGTAATAAAAGATATTTACAAAGAAACAGTAGCGAAAAAAAGAAATGCTAAAAAACTTTATATAAAATATTTTACCTAAGGAATGCTATAGTCATTCTTACCCTTAATAAGAAAATAATCTCTAAAATTAATCATTAGTAAATCTAGAAAACTTTTAAAACTAGAGAAAAATAAAAAATCCTTGATTCTAAAATAAACAATGTAAGTTGAAAGTCAATTATTCCTATGAATTAAAAAAATAATTTCAATTTTTAAAATTTAAACTAATTAGACATGATTGAATATTAACAAGCTTTATGTGTGGACTCAAAATATGAACAAGAGAAATAACATACATGAATTAAATATTTTTGTATATAATATTTGGAGAGTTGGTATTTCCTTATCATATTAGTTATGATGAATTTTTAAAATGTGATATTAAGGATATTGCTTGTCCAAAATTAGATATATCTGATCAAATCAGCAGCAAGTATTTACTTAGAACCTGCAGGTACATAATTGTTCCTAGATGCTGTTCTGCAAGAGTTTATATTCTAAGAAAGATTAGTGTTGTAGTTATTCTGGCTGTGTAACAAATCACCCCAAGATTTAGTGGCTTAAAACAATAATAAAGATAGTGTTATTGCTCATGTTCTGTGGGTCAAGAAATTTTGGAAGTGCTTAGACCCTCTGGCTCAGGGTCTCTAATGCACTGTCAGGCAAACGGTAGATGAAACTAAAACATTGAAGAGATACAGCAATTGAAAGAGATACCAAGGCATATCTTTCTTTCTTTTCATATGCTCTTAGAGACTTCATATAGTCTTTCTTTTCATCTGACCTAACTTGGACGTCTTCAGAGCATGACAATAGTCAGGATTCTAAGTTACCATTTCATGAGAACCAGATAGAAGTTGCATAGCCTTTTTCCTCTAGTTTTTTAAATCACGATGTCACTTTCACTAAATTCAGAGTAACAAACCAGCAAAGATCCAAGGGAAGAGATCATACACTCTGCCTCATAATAAGAAGAATGCCAAAGATACACTATAACACAAACATGTGTGATAGGGTATATTGACATGGTCACCCCTGGAAAGCACAATTTGACATAATTAACAATCGCTAAATAATTTTCTGAATATACTCTAATAATTAATCATTTCAATTCTCTAAAGCCCTAAATCAGGGGTATTCAACCTCTTGTCTTCTCTGGGCTGCATTGAGTAACCTTTTGGCTTCCTTGGACAGCATCAAGTAAAAACGAATTGTCTTGAGTAGCATGTAAATTATATAATATAGTTAGTGAAAGTACATAATAAGATCTCTTTTTTATTTTTTTATAAAGTTAAGAAAAATGAAAGCAATATAAAACTAGGGGAAATCTGACTTTGTTTTTGTAAAATGAATCTATCGCTGTCTGGTTCAACGGAAATGGTTGCAATTCTTGGTGAATTCTCAAGGTGCTCATCAAAAACGTTTGTTTAAATTTTGTTCTTTATGTGCTTCATAACTGAAAACAACTGCTCACAAATATATATGCTGGCTAAAAACAATGTAATGAACAAGGCATGTTTGTGAACTTCAAAAATGGAACTACACATGGGATCAAGAAGAAAATAAATGCTAAAAATGACATGATACTAAAAGATGTTTGTGGGACTGCACTACTAGCTGTCCTGGGCCTCAAGTGACCCATGGGCAACAGGTTTTATATGCCTAACCTAAATAAAGATCTTTTCCTTAGAAATGTGCCACTCTAAATAGATACTTATCACATTAATATATTAAGCTATGTATTGTGAGGGATAGGTAAATTAAGCAAAAATAATCTAGACGACATAGATAGAGAAGATGAAAAATGAATGAAAGATGTGAATTATGAACTTTATTACTCCAAACTTGAGGTAACACATGATAAGATTTATGCTAAGATCAAGGAGGATATAAATAACACATTGCCCTTCCCTAATATAGTTTTCTGTTCTCTAAGATATTTAGGAACATAACTAATTAGTTTTAATTTATGACAGAATGAAATGTATGCTTTTATCTTATATATGAATATAAAGTGAATTGTAATATTAAGATAATATTGATTCAACTACTATGAAGAGAATAACTTGAAGATATTAGTGTCATTGTTTGAGTATTGTAACTGTCTTAGTCACTTTATCATTGATATGCATGGAAAAGGATGATACAAGTTTTCTGATAATATGTTGTGTTAATGATCTACATGGACCTCACAGTAAACCCAGAGATTCAGTGTATAATTCATTGTAAGATGGTTGCAAGGCAAATGACTTGATTGAAATGACTGTAAATTTCTCATCATGGGAGTATTTCACATACAATTTTACCAGTAGAATTATCTCAGTGGTAAAGATCCAGGTAGCATTGTTGAAGTGATGTGCCGGGTCACAAAATTTGACTTTCCATTTTAGATAAATAAGTATTCATTTTGGTTTCTTTGACATTGAGAAAATTACAGAGTTGATTAAGAAGGTGGGTTTTGGAGACAGGAAGACTGATTATCTTACTCCCACTTTTAGTAGTTGTGTGATCTTAGAAAGTAAACCTAGTATTATTAAAATTTAATATTCTAATTCTTAAGATGAGATAATATTTGCTTTAGAAGATCTATGATAATTTTTTCTATGCAAGATAGTTATGCTATTATTAATATATCATGTAAGACTATTCTTCCAATGTAATATGTCAAGCACACTTTCACAAAGAGAGATATTATTGTACTAGATACTTGTACTAATTTCACTAAAAATTCATCTTAACATAGCTTTTATATTTA
Organism: Cephalopachus bancanus; assembly: GCA_027257055.1. NCBI lineage: Eukaryota > Metazoa > Chordata > Mammalia > Primates > Tarsiidae > Cephalopachus > Cephalopachus bancanus. The sequence goes on from JAPVLO010000041.1 coordinate 9,062,005, forward strand.
CTGTTAGAATCCAACATGATTTCTTCTTGTATTAAGTTGTATTTTAATGAGTAGAGCACAACAAAGTTTGGGCTTCATTCAAAAACTGCCATTAATGATTACTAAGATTTGGGTTGATTTTTTTTTCAATTAGGTACAAAACAGCAAATAAATTATTTAAAGAATACATATAAGAATACATATATCTTTCTTAAGATAAAAGTAAATATTTAAGTTTTCTTGAGTGGCTACTGCAGCTAATGAAGCAGGAGGGAGGACTAAGATCAATGTAGCACAGAATTGTTGGATTTTTGCATTTTTATCATTAGATATTGAATTTGGTAGAGACATCGTAACTTAAGAATCTATCTTGAAACTATATTAAAAATAATTATGGGGCACAGATGAATATTTATAACTCAGTTTTTTTGTGGCATTGGGTCTACAGCAGATTTGCTAAAGTCTACTCTTGGTAAGGCATTCAAATTTACTTATGATTAATTATGGAACTCATAAAAATGAATTCCTTTGGCTTTTGTTTATTGTCTTGGTTTTGAGTAAATAGACTGATATATTGAAAACATTTTTTTCTTTTCTGCCCATAAAAATCAAAGGACATAAAAGTACTTTTGTTTCTCATTTTTCTTTGGAAAAACATTGTGACAACAAGCACGGCCGGTGTTTTGACACTCTGATTAATGTTAGCTTTCTTGTGCTGTAAAATAGTTGTTTCCTAAACAATTAATAAAATGCCTTGAAATTCTTCTGATTTTATAATTGTGTCTTTCTTCCTCACTCAGAATCTTGTAGCACCTCAAATAATCCACTATTTTTCAGTTGTATTCGTGACCAATTTTCTTCATACTCGTATACTGCAAAGTCATGAGCTTAGAAAGAGACAGCTCTGACTTTAAATCTCAGCCCTTTTACTTGTTTATTTAATATTATAAAATATAGATCTAATGTCTCTAAAATGTCAGGCACTTTCTTAGTTACATGGACTAGGAGGTTGATGAATACATAGTCTCTGACCTCTAGGAGCTTGTAGTGAATGGAAGAGACACATGGAAGTTTACTATGTGCATTTGAACCTGGAACAACAGGAGAGGTTTGACACACTGACCCTCCACCTGCATGCAGTTCAAAATTTGAGTATTTTTGCTCCCCCCAAACCTAATTAGCCTACTCTTGCCTGGAAGCCATGCCAACAACATAAATAGTAGATAGACAATTATTTTTATATTCTGTATGTATTACACACTGTATTCTCACAATAAAGTAAGCTATATAAAATAAAATGTCATTAATCAAATCATAAAGAAGAGAAAATCAATTTATAGTACTGAATTGTATTTGTAACATTTTTACAAGATGAATGTCTATCTGAAATGGCAAGGAACCGCAGCTTAACCTACAGTACACATCAAGCAATTCAACTTTTTGTGACGCCATGACTTTTCTCTGCTTCTTAGGAGTATTTTCAGCTTCACTCATGGCACTAGTGTGGACTCTGAGGATTTGGGTATTGCACTACACATGATGAAAATTACATGAAAGCCAGGAGAGAATACTTTTTACTGTGACATACAACTTATTGGATAGATGAACGGCTCACACAATGAATAGCATCATGGGGTATTTTAAGCTGACACTAGTGATATTTGAACTCACCACAATAGCAACAGGTAGTGGCTATGAAATTATAACAATATATACTACAATTAATTTTATGCTATTATGATTTAATAATACATCTTTATGTTTGCTTACATATCTCTCAAATGCAAATGGTACATGTATGGTCTGTAAGTGTTTGCATGCTTAAGTTCTGAAACATTTTAACTTTTTATAATAGATGTGTGCATATTTCATCATAGTAAAACATAAAATAGACTAGTGTCTGCATATAATTCATGCCGTTATGGTATATCTAGTTTTTTCTGAAATTTTCAGTATTTCTAGGCTACACAGATGGTGTGCAAGTTTTTTTCAAACTGTCACAAATATCCAAAAAAGTTATCAATATATTTATTTTTTTAAACCCCACATATAAGTGGGTTCAAATCCTGTTGCAGTTCAAATCCTGTTATTTATGGGTCAGTTGTAGAGATGTATGTTAGAATAAAGGTCAGCAATAGTGCTACTGGTGTATAGAAGGGTATTTGACTTAGAACTAAGGGATAAAGTCTCTGTCACAACATTAACTCTTTAATTGCGATGTAGAAGATTCAAAAATAAATAATTAAAAATTTCAATGTCTGGTAATCAGTGTGAAGGTCAATAGAGAGAAAGTGACCAACAGGAAATGAGAAATCAAGAAGAAAGACTGAGAAGTACAAACATATTAAATAAGGAAATGTAATAGTAAACTATAGCTGATGTGAAGTTAATATAGGAAATAATAAAAAAGCCTTATCCTACTGAAGAAACTGGTGACCAAATCAGAAATAACCCTTTATGTTATAAGGTCTTTTTCCTTTATTAGTTGCAAGATCATTGAACATCTTTGAACTTGGTTTTCCCTTCTGTAGAATGGGAATAATAATGACTACATTGAAGGGTTACTATAATAATTAAATAAAAATCATACACAAATATGTTTTGCATAAAGCCTTACACATTAGATTTATACATTTAATTTTTCTCTGTTTACATTTCTGTGTTTTCTCAACAAGTGAAACTATATTATTATAAATGAATTTGATTATAAAGAGACATAGGTACATGTCTGTCATCTGCTCTGTGGCAGTCATTATGCCAGATGCTGGGTTATAGTACAAGGGAGACCTAGTCCCTGCTAACATTAAACTTATGGTCCTGTGGAAAGATCAATACTGAAAAACCAATGCAGAAATACAGGGCAAAATACATAATGTTATAATGACACATAAATTAGTTTATAATATCAACTAGTTTATTTTTCAAAAACTTGTGATATTTAAGTGAGAATTCAGAAACACTAAAAGTCTTAACTGGCATGATATGGATGTGGAGGATAGAATGGGAATAAAAATTATTTTTTTCCAATGGAAATATGAGCATGTGAGCAGGATATAAATCTGGAATAACTGGAACATACTTTATTAACTAAATAGTGTTCAGAGTCACTAAAGTGTAGGTAGTCAAGTGATAGGTGGAATGAAATAAATAGCGAAGAGAACTATAAAACCAGGTAAACCTGGATACTGAAAGTCATATAAAGAAGTAGGGACATTAATTTTTTAAATTTCAGAAAATATTAGTGGATCACAAATGGGATGTGACTTAGTAAGAAATATTTTTCAGATGTCAATCCGACTGTGATATGCCTGTAGATTGAATGGAAGTGAAGAGAACTGAAGAACAGCAGTTGTGATACAGAGGGGATGGAGAATAAGGAAGAGAGTTAAGATATGTTTGGGGCTATGATTGACAGCATTGGTGTGTATTTGGTTGAAAGTGAGATAAGAGAGTATTAGAAATGAAGAGTGTTCCCTACCACCACCACTGCCCACCACCCAAATAAGTACTGCTCTCAGATTTTTGGTTCAAGCAACTGTACAAAGGTACAGATCTTTTGCAAGGAGGGAGAACACTGCCCCAAAACAAGACACTAGTGAATAATGGAGGGTGTTAAGGGGACAGTAAATTTGTTTTGAGTTTCTGGTACATCCAGTTGAAGGCATTTGTCAAGCAGATGGTATGTGAGAATAAAGTCCTGCTCCAGAGATGAAGACTTGGAAGTCATTGCTTCCCTGGAGAATTCAGTTATCTGAGTGGATAAAAGTCTCTAGAGGAATGTGAGGTTTAATATATATATATATATATTTTTTTTTTTTTTTTTTTTTTTGAGTTGGAGTCTTACTCTGTCGCCCAGACTGGAGTGCAGCGGCCGCTCCCAGCCACCGCAGCCTCGACCTGCTGGGCTCCGGCGATCCTTCCGCCTCAGCCTTCCGAGTAGCCGGAATTACAGGCATGCGCTACCAAGCCCGGCTGATTTTTTTGATTTATTGTAGAGGTGAGGTCTTGCCAAGTTGCCCAGGCGGGTCTCGAACCTGCGGGCTCAGGCAATCCACTCACCTCAGCCTCCCAAAGGCGCGGGATTACAGGCTGAGCCACTGAGCCCAGCTAGGTTTAATATATTGAAAAGAGGACTTAGTTCAGAATCCAAGTGCTGTAAAAAATAAAGAAAAAAGTGGAAAAGAGGAGCCACTAAATGAAATTAAGAAGGAAGAGCCACAGGCAAAAGGGAAAACTGAGAGAGGTTTGCTTGTTTGTTTGTTTTTTTCCCAAGAAAACAGACTAGATTATCAGAACTTCTGAAAATGTTGGAAAGGCAAGGGAAGAGATGATTGGAGATTGAAGCATTCATGAGAATCAGTGAAATGTTTTGTAGGTGTGAGAATCCACATTTCAGTGTCAAAACAGTTAGTGGATACTAAGGACAATTTTCTTGAAAGAAGTTTGATATCTAAACGATTGATACTTGAAAAGAGAAAGAAGGATGGCAGTTGGAAAGAAACAATAATTTTATGTTTTAAGATATCATTTTGTTTGTATTGAAGCTGCTGTTGAGAGAGAATTTGAAGGTCTGAAAGAAACTTCTTACATTTGTTCATGTTGTATTTATCGTTTATATATATATATATATGTATGTATACTTATATGAATTGTATGTGTGTGTGTGCGCGTGTGCGTGTGTGTGTGTGTGTGATCACTCACTCCTTTATAGACATTTAGGACAGGGTATTCCAGGTATTCTACTCCTGCAATTAGGAAAATTCTAAATTACCTAGATATAGATATTTGGGATTATTGTGTGAAAATGCTTTATTACTTTATATTCTCAAACATTTTCATCATTTCTGTGACTTTATTACTTATCTTACTACCTTGATGAATGAAGAATGTACTTTTCTTTGGAGGATTTATAGTTTACCTTAGCAATTGGAAGTTGTTGATGTGTGTTTATAAATGATACATGGCACAATTTGAGATGAAGTTTTAAAAAATACTGAAGAGTTTTTAAAACTGACATCTTAAGAAATCTACAGAAGATCGAGGGTACAATTTAGAGAATAACTGATTGCATTTATCTCTTTTAATCTTACAACCATGAAATTTAGTTACTTTTACTGAGATAACATGAGAGCACCAATAGATTTTTAAAATACTAATTATTTAGCTATCACTGAATTATTGTCGAATGCTCTGTTTCATAAACATTGACAACGTAGTAAATGTTAAAACAGAATGGTTGAGTTCAGGGATCTCAGAATTGAAATGTTACATGAAATCGATGATATCAAATACCCAGTCGGTACTTGAACACTGGACAGCATAAGCATAAAATAATTTAATTTGATTTTGTGAACATGCTATTGGAAGTAAATGCTTTAAAAAGTTTACATTTGTTCATGTTGTATTTATCGTTTTTATATATATATATGTATACTTATATGAATTGTATGTGTGTGTGTGTGCGTGTGCGTGTGTGTGTGTGTGATCACTCAATCCTTTATAGACATTTAGGACAGGGTATTCCAGGTATTCTACTCCTGCAATTAGGAAAATTCTAAATTACCTAGAAAACCTGTAATGGTAGATAGAATTGTTATTTGGCATATTAAGGGAAAAATAAAAATAATAACAATAAGAATTCTGAGATCAATGAGAATTTGTGATGACTTATACCTGAATGTTGCTCTCAGACTTCCTGTCACTGGAGGTCCCACGGGTGACAAAGAAGAGAATATATGTTGTGTTTATTATTGATTGTTGAAATTGATAGAGACTCCTAGGTGCTCATTTTTTTGAGGGGGGTGAGCATCTTGAGGCTTTTTCAAAACACACATTATGAAAACAGTTAAAAAAATCTATTGCTTTTCAAATGAGAGTGTATTCAATGTTTGCTCAAATTGATGCTGAGATAAATATCTGCTCTGAATATTTACATTGTTTTTCCAAACTGTACTCTCAAGTTCTACAATTACTAATGACTAGAGTAACACATTCGAACAGCAGAGGTACTGAAAAAATTTTTCGGACTATTCAAAGGAATTAAACTGGCAAAATTCTGACTTGAAGAAACAGACAATATAGTTCACTTCCTTGGCCACGAAACTCTTGTTCTTTCATTTCCTCTTTCAATGATACAGACTCATTCTGAGGAATATCTGCTTTTTTATGTTTTGTTTATGCAGAACTTACCACCATGTTTCTAATCCCTACAGCTTTGCCTGGCAAATTGCTGACACTATTGAATAAATAAACATGAAGCATTTTTTTCAGATAAGGATTCCATAGATTGAGAGAAGTTGAGAATTTTGAAAATTGAATGATAATATAATGTAAATATACTGCGCAATAAGCATTGCTTAACGCAGGAGACTAGATTCTCATTATAACTTTGTGGAAATATATTTGCTGGTCTTGAAATTTCTTACTGACTATGTTGGCATTTAGCATAGCTTTGCTAAATATTGTAGTATTTACGTATTTTCATTGTTTGCCAGGATGTCCCTTTGGAACTCCTAAAACTAGCAAGGTTCATTGATTCTGTCATGATTGTGTGGGAATTACACACACAATTAATAATGTTCACAGATTACAATTAACTTTTAATCTATAGATATGAAAAAGCTGACGTCTAGGAAGAGAATAAAAACAGAGAATGTTGATACAATCTAAGGGCTACATTAAGATTGTACAAATCCAGCACTTTGGGAGGCCTAGGCGAGGGAATTGCCTGAGCCCATGGGTTCGAGAACAGCCTAGGCAATTTGGTGAGACCTCATCTCTGCAATAAAACAAAAAATTAGCCGGGTGTGGTAGCGCGTGCCTGTAGTTCCAGCTACTTGGAAAACTGAAGTGGAAAGATTGCCTGAGCCCAGCAGGTTGATACTGGATTGACTATGAGTGTGTCACTGCACTTCAGCCTGGGCAACGGAGTGAGACTCCAACTTAAAGAAAAAGATTGTACAAATCTATGATAATTTTAGAATCATATTAGCATGAATAAGATGAATAAGCAAGAAATTCTGTGGTTAGATAACTTACAAATAATATTTAGATCTTACAGATGTGCAGAGTATTTGCCATGCTCTGTTATTGCGGCTATACATTTCAGTTTTTGTCATTAAAATCAAAAAGAAAAATATTGTTTCTCAGCTTGTCAGCATCACTATAGCTTCATAATTAAATCTACGTTATTTATTTATTTACTTTATTTTATTTTCCCAATCACCTAAGTCATCTTTAGGACTGAATCAACATAAAAAATGAACTTGAGTTTAGTTAAAGCTATGTATGTCTTTGAAAGTATTCCTATTTCTATATTTCTGCCTTTTTCCATTAAGTACAGAACTATCCTGTCATATCACTTGAATTTGTAGTTGAATTTGACCATGTTCCAAAATATGTGACATAGTTAACTGTAGCTATGGAAATTTCAACACACTTGTAAATGAAGCTATAAATCAATACAAATGTATTCACTCCAGCAATATATGAATTTGAAAAAAGAACATTTTACACATTCTGGAGCTAGCTGAATAATTGCCAAGAAATAAATCAGCTGTCTATTATCTTGTAGGATCCAGGTGCTGGTGGTCAACTACATGTACTCATTTTATTCACTTGCACTCTACAAAGTAAGTCGATAATCCAGGCGAATCTCATCTTTTAGTTTCTATTGACTTGACAGAGTGCAAGTGAATAAAATGACTATGTGTAGTTAACACCTCTTTACTCATTAAAAGCATCACTTCATGCAACTGTGCAATGTGTCTACCCCCCCCCTTTTTTTTTTTTTGAGTTAGAGTCTCACTCTGTCGCCCAGACTGGAGTGCAGTGGCCGCTCCCGGTCACCGCAGCCTCGACCTGCTGGGCTCCGGCGATCCTTCCGCCTCAGCCTTCCAAGTAGCCAGAATTACAGGCGCGTGCTACCACGCCCGGCTGATTTTTTGATTTATTGTAGAGATGAGGTCTCGCTGCCCAGGCGGGTCTCAAACCCGCGGACTCAGGCAATCCATTCACCTCAGCCTCCCAAAGGCTCGGGATTGCAGGCTGAGCCACCGAGCCCGGCATGAGTCCATTTTAAAGAGAGCAATATATTGTCCAGAGAATTCCTTTATAAGCCCCCAATGAAGCAAAGCGATGAAGGTGGTTCTTGGAACTAATCGCATCTGTCATCTAACATCTAACAATGAAAGCTTTACATGACAAAAGTAATTCAATAATTAGCTATTGAATAGTTTTATGTTTGTTTATGTGTGCATTTTTTACTGATATATACTTGTATTTATTCTATGTATTATTTCTATATAACAATGTCTATAAATACATAAACTCTTGTGTAGTAATAGACTTTAAGGTCAAGATGTGTAAGAGGATATCTTGTTAATCTTGTCTGGAATTTTCTATTAAAGGCAGGCATACAACACAAAGCTAAATTGAAGTTTTATTTTACTCACTAATGAGAAGAAAAGTTTTCTAGTACTTAGCAAATCATTTAATAACGTCCAATTCATAGTAGGCGCCATTCTACAATATGTAGGATACCTCTATTACCTGTATCACACAATTATACTTAGATTCTTTAACATTCTTTCAGTTTATTTTTGGAATTTTAAAAACTATTCTAGTTTTAAATATGTCAGCAAATGAATTGATCAAAATGCTTGTAGTTTAATGGAGATTATACCATTCTTTGTTTTTTGATAAAATTATGTATAATTTGATATATAAAAAAGTTATGTAAGTTTATAAACCAATTGAAAATAAGTTTTATTCAGAAACCTTCAGCTACTTTATTAAATTCACATTTGTACAAATACAGATATAATTTGGTGTATAACTGAATATATTAAATACAGTAAGACTAATCCAGTATGGCCTATAGAATTCTAAGATGGCCCCATAATGTTCGCCACTAGTATTATGTCTTGTAGAATCTATCCTCTCCCCTTGAGTGTGGGAGAAAACCATAACTTGCTTATAAACAATAGAATTTAGCAAGAGGTGAAGGAATATCAATACTGTGATTATACTATGGTATAGATGTAAAGTTTTATGTTGCTAATAAACATAGTATCTCCTGATAGTCTTAAGGAAATAAAAAGACATGTTCTAAATTGTTTCTAAAAAGGGTCCTATGACAGAAAGAACTATGAGTGACTTCTAGCTCCTAAAACAACCTCCAGCCAAGAGTCAGAAGTCAAGTCAGGGCCTTAAGTCATATAATCACAACAAATGATGTCTTCCAAACAACCTTAATTTTTCCCCAGTTGAAACTCTAGAAGAGATCTCAATTCAGTCAATATCTTGATTGCAGTCTTGTGGTACCCTGGCCCGGATCTCTGACCCACACAAACATTGTGATAATAAATCTATTTTAAGCTATTAAATTCAGGTTGATTTGCCATATAATACTAATACATCTAGCATGTAAGTATAATACTAATACATCTAGCATATAAGAACTGTGAAGAGGTAGCATAAATAATATATGTGTGTGTGTGTGTGTGTGTGTGTGTGTGTGTGTGTGTGTGTGTGTGTGTGTATTTTTTTGTAAGGTCTACGTTTCCCTCTTCAGGAAAAAAAAAAAGAAAAATATTCCTGACAATTATGGTATAGCTAAAAAATAGCACTTAATATATATTTTACAATTATTATCTTTATTTTTGGTTTTACTTTCCAGGTTACAAAGAATTTTGGATTATATGAACTAGTCAAATAATTGACTCTATAATCTCTAATCTCATTCAAGTTTAAAAAGTCCCTATATTTAAAAGCCCAGCAGATTTGCATAAAGATAATTTTCTCACTCTAAATTTAACACCTTTTAAGAATTAAACTTTGAAAGATGATATGAACAGTTCAATATATTTTACTAAGTCACATTGTGTATGTATATACACAATTATAATTTTGCAAAATTAGTTATTCCTTGCAGCATTTCCCTGAAACAACTGCATTATATCCCACAATTGCTTTTCTAAAATAATACTCTGCCTGTTGGAAACTCAGCAGAGCTAAGTATTAAATAAAGATTATAGTTTCTTATCCTTTGAATTGTCACTATAAAACAGGTAGGTGCTTGATTTTTTTAAAAATGTGAAATTAGATATTGCTGGCTAGAAACTAAGTTATCTATAGCTACCTTGAATTCTGAAAATAAAGAGATTTCAGAATAAAAATAAAGTGGTACAACATGAAATCACGACAAAGACTTATTGGTGTAAATACAGATGACTCTCCACTTCCCAAGTCCCTGGCTAAGGTCTTATTATGTGATTATATCCAGTAGCTTTGACTCTCTACTCTAAATGACTGCTGACAATAACAAGCCTAGAATGGCATGATTCCAGGCAACTTGGTGAGACACTGCTAATAATGAGCACAGCTATTTTGATAATACTGCAGAAGCTTTTGTTCAATATAGCTTTAATCTAAGTTAAAGAAAAATTTCTTCTCTACTTCTCTTTACTTTGCAGTTCCTATTGACTCAAGGACTCAGTCTTTATTATGGAAGGATAGACCAAATCCTCTTATGTCTTGCTTGCTCAATGAGTTATATTAGAGAATAATATATGAGCTAGTGTTGGTTTGCTGTACTTTAATCTTATACTTTTAAATGTTTCCTACCAGAAGAGTGAAGTCAAAAGCTCATAAGAAACATTGCATTTAATTAGTGTATAAATTTGCCACAGTAAGTCAATGGAGTAAATCGCATTTTAAGTCTCTTTCCAATAAGAGCAGTAATTTTGCATTATAGCAAATTCTGTGTATGTATATTATTAAAACAAGTCAAGATTTAAAAAAATATAGAAAACAAAGTTTGTAGTTTTGACTAGCTATTTCGTTTTTATTGTTCATTAAATACTAGTGCACAGATGAACTGGCATGCATACAAATGTGTATGATATTCTTCACAGCTGTGTGTAGGATGTAGCTAATTTTTGGGATATAGTTAGATAACTATGTGTCTCTATATTATCACTCTAAGAAGTGTAAACAATACATTTTAATGAAAATGTCCACAAAATGCTAATTCAACTGGTTTTTAAAATTTTTAGAATAGCAACTATTTAGACATATTTTACAGATATTTTGCTTGTTTTTTGGAAGGGGAAGGGAATGACAGTAAGATAGTGCTGAAAAGAAATGTAAGGAATAAAGTTATGAGGAATTTAAGAAATAAAAATCCACAAAAACAGATAGGGTAAAACTTCACCGTGATCTCTCTACTTGATAATCATTAAATTTAGATTCATCATGATGTTGCCAGTACCTATGTATATGGACACATTGCAATGCTGTTTTTAATAAATAATTCAGACTACTTGTCTTCAACTTTAAAAATTTGGCAGTTTACTGTCACATTTTTGATATATTTCATGATTGGTACTTTATGGGCTAGATAACTATCCTTAAAGTTATGTAACATAAATTACATATCCATTTATCTGTTGTTGGTTTATACATTTTAACTGTATATGTGAATTCTCATAATTTTTTTACTGAATAAAATTCTAATAGGCAATGTTTTAATGTTTTCAATGTTCAAAATCTTTCTAAAGCTTACATACGCACAACACCTTTTCATCTTAGGTAAACTAAACCTCATTTCAAGTACTTGTGATTGATTGCTATGATTAAAGAACACCTTTTGTGCATCAGATTTTGTGATAGGCAGTTTACATATTTCATGTCATATAAGAGACCACTCTGTTAAAGACATTGTATTTAGCCCATATGCACCTCTGTGAGATTTAAAAAAGGAATTCTTAGACAGATGTGGACTGTGGAAGGCATGATGTTGTCTTTGTGGAAAGAAAAATATTCCTATTCCTTTGATAGACACAATCCTAAACCAGAACATAAAGGCTCACAAGCTAAGCACATAGGACTACAGTCCCTCTCCTCCCAAGGCCCCTTAACCCAGGACATTAGTTAAAGATAGTAAAATGGAAGTTGGAAAGTTAAGTGTCTCAAATCAGAATTCTACAACGGTATTAAATTAGAAACTATCTGTCAAAAATAGGTATTTTACTAAAGAAAGTTTACACACACATATATGATGATACATTCACTGTCATTTCAACCTAAAATTTACTGACAAAAGTGAATGGTCATGATATTTTATAACAGAAAAATGGAGGTTAAATGTAGAATGTAGAGTAGGATTTAAGAGGGCTTTAAAATAACAGAGAGAGAAATAAAGGGAGGCCTAGAATATTATATACCATATTTTTAACAGAAATTATCATCTCTGGGCAGTGGATTTTTTCAGTGATTGTTTCCCTTTTGCTTATTGTATTTCCAAATTGGTTAAAATTTATCTTTTTTAACCTGCAACAAATATTGCATTTTTCACATCTTATAAAGATATTTTCTTAAAATATAGATGTAGTGATTATTTTTCAAAATTAAAATAGATTATTTTCATTAACAATAATTCGATTCATAATAATATAATTGTTCATAGAAGTTAAGGGAAGGATGAAATTTTCTGTGTTCTAGCTTTATTTTTGATGTGTCATCAAAGTTAAAATAAAACATCACCAGGAATGAGGCTTTGTCTTTAATTTTAAAAAATACACTTAATAATTCTTATTGTTACTGGAAAAATACCAAGTGACACACTTTATTTAACACACTATATCAATGTGTACATCGTTCAACATATGTGATGCTTCACTGAAATGAAAAATGTCTTCTCACACAAAATATTCAAAATATTGTTCAAACATTTATTGATAACGGCATCTTATCAAATAATTTTTAAAAGCATCACTTCATGCAACTGTACAATGTGTCTACCTCTTTTTTTTTTTTTTTTTTGAGTTAGAGTCTCACTCTGTCGCCCATACTGGAGCGCAGTGACCGCTCCCGGCCACCGCAGCCTCGACCTGCTGGGCTCCGATGATCCTTCCGCTTCAGCCTTCCAAGTAGCCGGAATTACAGGCATGCGCTACCACGCCTGGCTGATTTTTTTATTTATTGTAGAGATGATGTCTCGCTGCCCAGGCGGGTCTCGAACCCGCGGACTCAGGCAACCCACTCACCTCAGCCTCCCAAAGGCGCAGGATTACAGGCTGAGCCACTGAGCCCGGCTATGTGTCTACATCTTATAAATTCTCATCAACCCTTTATTCATTTCCTGTGTTTTGAAGGAAACAAATCAGTTTTTTCTGTTGCAAATAAAATAAGAACAATAGATTTCACCTGAAAGATCTAGGGATTCATCTATAATTGTGTGATTTACCCCTACATATTTTATTGTTTGAATTAATGACAATTTGACTTCAGATTATATCCATATTCTTAAAGAATATGTCTAGCAAATTGAAACTGCAAGGTAAGTGAATTTTGCATTCAATGAGATGTTACTCTTTATGAATGTGTGTGTGTAAATATGGCAGTACTTCTGGAGGCACTGTGTGCTAACATTTTTTCTTAAATAGGGGGAATTATCATGGTAAATAATCCACCCTGTCTACAAAAAAAAAAAAAAAAAAGTGTACTCCAGGGAATTTTGTCTGTGATATTCTAGACTTTGTAACCTTGTCCTGCTAAACCAACCTCAGGATACTTGCTCTGTCTCAACCACTACTATAATGTTTTCTGAAATTGCTCTTGTTATTAAATTCTGCTTACTTGGGATATATGGGTAAAATTCGATATGGACATAAATAAATAAATATTAGACAAGATAGATTCCTTAAAAATGCATCTTTGATTTAGATAATATAACAACTTTTTGACCAGGTTACATGAACATCCATAAAACTCAATTTTATGGCGATCTCACATATCACAATGTTTAAGAAAAATGTTGTAACATTTTTTACAGTCTATTTCTCCGTGAAAGCCTTATATGCATGAGTTGTGTGTGTTTATAAAAACCTAAAAAAGTATTTTGATTCTATAGAATGTGTGGATTGTTTCTTATGCTGAAAAAATGCGGAAAGTTTGATAGAAGAGAGTAGAATAATGAGAGAGCCAGAATGAAAGAGAGAGAATGAATGATGAAAGAAGCTTAAGAGATTATTTAGACTTGTCAACGACACATTGTTATTGAACATAAGCTGCTAAACTTCTTAGTACTGATGAGTTAAAACGGTAAAACCACCACACAAAACAGAACAGAGAATCATCAGACAGGCTGACAAGAAACAGTACAATAAAGCAGCCAGTACTGATGATCAGTAGGACATCAATTTGTCTTTTGGTCTGCAGCACCTGCTACTAATTGGTTCGAAGAGCTCACCAGTCACTGTGTGGTTTAGCGCACTCAGCTTTCTCCTGTATGTGCTGCGTGAAGCAGGATAGCTAATTGCTGTTGCTTCAGTGCCAGTGAATCAACGTGCTGAGCTAATAGCGACAGATAGAGGGCAGACGGATTCCTGCTAGCAGCTTAGAGTTAGTTCTTGTGATAACCAAGGCAGTTGGCGTATATCGCAGAACGTGGAGAAAGATGTCATGCCTTCCGGGTTAATATGTTGAGCTATTTTGCTCGGTTGTGCGTGTTGTTTTTTTTAAATTTAATTTCTAGTAACATTTTCTTTTTACTAGACAGTGGATATCAATGCTTCACAGAAGCAAGAGGTGGAATGTAAACGAATCTTCTTGGAACTAGATTATGAGCATTTGTTCTTTTTAAAGGGATGTGCAAGAGACAACCTTGGCAAGAAAACTTGCTGCATAATCTTACATGGACTAAAGATGAAACTTTAAACCACAAGTAAGTTCTTTATCCTCCCTCTCTTCTCTTATTTTTTATTCAAATTGAAGACAGCAGTGAACCACAGAAAAGTTAAGACCTTGTTTCAGTACTATGCATCTCTTTCATGTTATTTTCTGTCACGCTTGTTCAAAGAATAGAGTAGTAATGTTGTGCAAGTAATTATTTGCTGGAAGAGTGAACACAACTGCTCGTTCTCTTATTCTTCCTGATTATGGCATGGCATTGTAATTTTGTTGAGATGGCAGTGTAATATTTACAGAGGCACATGATTTAGAATTATAATTGTTTGGTTTGTTATTAAGCAGTTTTTTAATCCTTAACCACTTTCTCAACTTCCTTCTTTCTGATAAAATATAGAAAAATGGCTTCAGAATTGATATGCTATGTTTGATATTTGTGTGTGTAAATACTGATGTTATGTTTTGTGTATGGCAGCTGGTGGTGGTTATAGTTGGTAGGTTAAGTTAAACTAGCTAACTCTGCATCACAATAAACAGCATTATATTTTGTGTTTGTTATAATGTAGAGTATACTGATGTTTTTACTATGCATATGTTAGTGTATTAGAATATCTATTTCCTTCTGAAAGGGAATATCAACCATTTAGAATTTTAATTTAGGTCAACTTTATCCTTATAATACTAGATAGTATAAGAGTTTTCCCACTTTGTGGCATGGTTTTTACTTTAAAAACATTCCTTGTTAGTGACAGGTTAGATGGGCCCTGAGTAACAAGTTTCAGGTCGAGTCTCTGGTACTCTGAGTGTGTCTCTTGCACACACAGATGGTCATCGATTTGATGGAGTTTCGGCACATATGCAGAAAGCCATTGTTAACTAGAGTATAGTATGTTGGCCTCGTGTAAGGTTAACTCCAAGTCATGCTCATTTGCCTTCAGAAAAAAGCCAATTGTCAAAACAAGTAACCAAATACTTCAGTAATTGAGTTGCTGGACATTAGAAAAACAAATAATTTGTAAAAGAGGAATATTTTAAGCATACAATATTTCCAACGGCTTGCTCAGCATATAAAACTTTTTAAAAATACATGTTTTTTCACTGCAAATTGACTCTACTGTGAGTTTCTTTAGTTTGTTTAAGGCGAGGCTAAGAGTGGGTGAATACATTTATCTGTACAAGTGCATCTTCAAGTTTCAGCAACTTGATTCCCTTGACTGTGGACTCATTCTCCTATGAAAGAAAAGTGCAATTTAATGGGTGCCCAATTCCCCTGAGTGACCACCTCCTAACCTCTCAACTGCTGCAATGATGTGCTCAGCAGGGAATATGAATCACTATAACTTTGCCACACAAATTACACCTAAACATAATCATTAAGGGACCTGACCCGGTCAGAGTTTGTGCTACCTCCGTGTTAGCAGCTTCTCTGGAAAACTATGAGGTGAGGTTTTGAATATATATAAAGAATTTATAGAGAGATTTAAATAAAACCTTCATTTACTAGGAAATTTTAAAAATTATTACCTATCCTTAATATTATTTGATTAGATTAGTGAGTATCTGAACTACGACATTAATTTTTAAAAAACTAATGATTCTAAGAAGAGAAAAAGCTCAGAGATAAAATTAAATGTGCGTTATAAGTTTGTTTCTTAATTTTTCATGTGTAAATGTTGCTTAGTGTGTATTGTATCCTTTTATCATCCAACTTTAGCAAGTAGACTCCAAAACTTTTTATTTTTGCCATTTGCAAAAATGTCCCAGTATTTTGGTACATAGCTTAAGTGTGAAATTAAATGCAAAAGGTAATTATTTTCTTTATCAAAAGAAATCACTATTGTTCTTGGATCACAAAATATATATCAAGCAAACAGAGTAATAAACATTTCTGTTATCACCCGATCATGAGAGCTTTTACTTCTATGATAAATTATGAGCCTTTATAATAATAGTATAAGAAAAAGCCAAAAAATATGAAGTAATTACCTAAATGTGACCATTTTTTAACTATAGATGAGTGTACTTACCCTTGTCGTAAATGTGCAGATACAAATTCAGACCATAGGAACTTTTCTTTTTCTACTTACATCAATCAAAACAATAGTTTGTCATAAACCAACTGTGATCTCAACTTTTATCTATCATAGAATCCCTTCATATACCTTCACATTTCATTATAGTTCTAACACTGAGGGGAGAAATACATGATTTTTAAGCTTCACTCAGGATCTCAACTTATAGATAAATTCAGGATGGCAGAAATAATCATCTAAGCAAAGCAATCACACTGTATCTTCATGGAGTAAGCATGCTTACTGTTTAAATGTTTGTTTTTTTCTTGTGACTCTATGTTAAGAGTAGCTTTTGGTTATGGCAATTTGTTTCTTTCTATATTTCAAAAGGGTTGTTTATAGTATTTGGAACATTGGGAAACTAGAACTATTTTGTCATTCTGTGTCTCTCTGACCTTCACAAGCAAAATGAGGCTATACAATTATGATATTGAAAAGATAATTTAACTTGTCAGGAGTAGTTCTGAAAACTATTTTTGTTACTCTCAACTAAACTATGTTTGTATTTAGATACATTTCCTTTTGTGGTGGAATTTTCATTTGTTCTTACTATAATATGACGGAATGTGGGTTCAAAACTAACAATGACTGTGGTCTTCATTTGTTAGTTTCAGACTCAAATATCAATTGATGCAGACATACTGGAAGGAACTGTGAGAATTCTTTAGTGCTCATGGTCAATTTTGAGTTAGATTTTTTAAAACTTACTATAATTATGGCAAGATTATATTCTCTTGGTAGAG
The DNA here is from genome assembly GCA_027257055.1 of Cephalopachus bancanus. Lineage (NCBI taxonomy): Eukaryota > Metazoa > Chordata > Mammalia > Primates > Tarsiidae > Cephalopachus > Cephalopachus bancanus. The sequence goes on from JAPVLO010000041.1 coordinate 9,079,490, forward strand.
TCTTTGTGCAAATTTCAAAGATTGAAAGCACTAAAAAAGTCAAATTAATATGTAACATTTATTTAAATTGAAAACTGGGGCCACTTCAATTAAAATGGTTACAAGATAATACCCATAGAAATTCCATGTACCCTTTACTTCCTTGCACATATAGATGGGAGGAGGGGAGGTGATTGTGAACATGAGAACAAATAGCTTGGCCTTAAATTGTACACTGTGATGTATAACCAAAGGATGAGACTTAGAGGACTACGCAGACACGTATGACTCAGTCTCAGCCTATAAAAAAGTAACATATTGATGTGATGGACACATATACAGTCTTTTAAATTAATGTATGTAAGTATAGGCACCCAAGATTATAGTTCAAGGACAGCCATCATTTCCTTGAAAAACCCAAACACATCTCCTGATTATCTTTTCCTCAGTGTCTGCATGTACAGGACACAGCTTATCAGAGTTTTTGGTATAGAACAGTCAGGAGAATGAATAAGAACCTGTAAATTGCTCAATATTCCAAAATGCAATTAATTGTTTTGATCTTCTGCCACTACTTTTCAAGATAATTGTGTGTGTGAACAATAACAGTAACAAAAATAATTTCCACTCTAAAGAGTAAAAGTTTCTACCTGAGCACTGTAAAGGGGAACTTTCCTTTTATCTCACAAGTTGTTTAGTGGTTGCACTCAACCTTAAATATCAGATCATGGCTATTGAGGCTATAAATGTAAAAGGCAAAAGTAGTCATTATTTCAAGAAACTAAAGAAAATAAAGTATTTATCTCCTTTAGACTGGTAAATGGAAAAAATCACAGCTTGTTTATTTTGTACTTTGATGGGTAAGAAATTGACAGGAGGTATAACTTTCTGTATGGCTTTTAGAGTGTAAGCATTCTCAGGCCCTGGCAGATGTGTAGTTCCTGTTACTTTGAAAAGTCATTCATTCTAATGCCTAGTGAAAGGGTGGGTTTCAGATAGAATTAAGCACTGTTTCCTGTACGGAGGAGGACAGCATTATGTGCGATGAAGTGGATGAAGTGCATCATTCAAAAGGGAGCCCAGCTAATGAATGCTCTCCCTGTTGTTTTCATGGAGGTGTCAGAATGAGCCTTTTCTGATTCTGCATCACTGAATCCTTATGGAAATGCAAATTGTTTATCCAAGGACAGTGACTTTCCTTTTTGCTCTATCATTTAAGGGATTGATTCCTTCAACTTTGCAGCACACTACTGGAATGCAGAGTAGGGTCATTAAAACTTGTGAAAAATTGCTGTTTCCTTAGAACCTTACATCTCTGTCTGAGAGACAGAGAAACAGAGAAGTCAAGGAGAGACACTCACAGATATGCAAACTTAAAGAGAGATACTGGAATAGTCACACAAAGAAAAGGATGAAAGTCAGAGACAGTAGGAGATGAGTAAAAAGAGAAAGAGAACAGAGAGATAAACTGAGATATGATTAGAAAAAGAGAGAGAGAGGTTCAGAAAGAGATGGAAGTAAAGGTAGAAAGACAGGGAGAAAGAAAGAGTCAGAAAGACAGAGAAATAGGCAGACTGGCAGAAAAACAAATAATAGATGGTAGATAAATTAGATGATAGGAGCCGGTCTCGGTGGCTCAGCCTGTAATCCGGCGCCTTTGGGAGGCTGAGGTGAGTGGATTGCCTGAGCCCGCAGGTTCGAGACCCACCTGGGCAGCGAGACCTCATCTCTACAATAAATCAAAAAATCAGCCAGGCGTGGTAAGCGCATGCCTGTAATTCCGGCTCCTCGGAAGGCTGAGGCGGAAGGATCGCCGGAGCCCAGCAGGTCGAGGCTGCAGTGGCCGGGAGCGGCCACTGCACTCCAGTCTGGGCGACAGAGTGAGACTCCAACTCAAAAAAAAAAAAAAAAAAAAAAAAATTAGATGATAGGTAGGTTGATAGATACATAGAGAGACAGAGGGATGGAGAATGAGCTACAGAGAGTGTGTTATGTAAGAGACAGAGTGTGAGTGCGTCTTCCTTCCATTTTTAATGTGTTGCTAAAGAGGTATGATGATAAAGTAAAGAGTGTCAAAACAAATGGAACTGAGCTTTAATTCTGCTCCACGCCCTTACCAGCAATAAGCAACCTGTTTAACCTGTATGAGTCTTAATTTCTGTCTGCAAAGGATGATAAAATAAGATAAAATTCACATTTATAAAACAACTTGGCACAGGTCCTGAAACCAAGGAATGTCTCAGTCAATGGGAACTGATACTTATCATCATCATCATTCTCATCAACATCAACATAATCATTTAAGTAGGCCAGGTTCGGTGGCTCAGCCTGTAGTCACAGCACTTTGCGAGGCCGTGGAGAGTAGATTGCCTGAGCCCACAGGTTCGAGACCAACCCTGGTGACTTGGCTTGACCTCGTCTCTAAAATAAAATTTTAAAACATTAACTGGGCGTGGTAGCTCATGCTTGTAGTTCCATCGACTTGGAAGTCTGAAGCAGAAGGATTGCCAGAGCCCAGCAGGTCGAGGTAGCTGTGAGTGTGCCACTGCACTCCAACCTGGGCGACAGAGTGAGGCTCCGACTCAAAAAAAAAAAAAAATTATTTAAGTAGAATTCTTGTAGAAGCATTGGAATAGAGATCAAGTTGAATCCTTGTCTCATCCTCTTATTCAGCATAGAATATAGTAATCGTTTAATATTGGTAAGCTATAGTTGCTTCACCTATAAAACTCAGGTATCATTTTCTACCTTATAGTTGTGTTTTGTTAATTAAATGGAAGAGCATATTTCATTCGGGACTTTGCACAATGTATTTGTTAGTAATTCCACTAACTATCTCAGTGTCCGGAATTTAGTAAGTACTCAATAAATATTTAATGAAAGAATACATATTTGCTCTGAATATTAGTTTCCATAGAGTAAGGAAAAGCTGAAATGATGTTTTGGTGTTTTAATATGAAACATTACACTAAAATAATCAATTTCCTCCTGTCTGCTTTCCAAAGAATGGTGGTATGGATTTGCAGAATTGCTATAACAGATGTCTCCCTGCTGTTTATCCTTTCTTTTAGTCAATTGAAGTAATAATTTTTACAATGAACATTTGTCTTGTCCTGGTGGTGACTTGGCCATTTTTATTTAGTTACTTAATACAAGAACTGTTTGTGAAAGAGAGAGGTGGTAGAAATTTTGAAAAAAGTGAAATAATGTTTACACTAGGAAAAGTGAAGATGAACTAGGGGCAAGGAAACATGAACAATATATATTTTTTAAGCATAAAACTGAAAGATGAGAAAACGTTTTTAAAAAATGAGATAAACATATGCTTACTTTTCTGAGTTTCAAGAAGAACTGAGAGAGCATATCATTAAGAAGAATATGTATAGTGTGTAAATGAAATGTACATTATAAAAACACTAAAGATACTTCTAGCTTTTTATGAAAAAATAAAACACTTTGCTAGAAGATAAATGAAGTACTCAAAATTTGAATTTTACTGTATTATTTTATTTTTATTATAGAGTTGTGAGGTACAAGTGGGGATTTACTATATAAATAGGTGAAGTTTGGGCTACTGGCTGATAGTAGACCAGGTACCCCCCTGATAGTAGACCAAGTACCCAGTGTGTTGCCAGGTTCCCATCTCCTTCCTTTCCTCCCTTAGTAGTGTCCATCGAATGTGGAACCCACCCTTGTACTAGTGTGACTAGTGTTCAGGGCCCACTTATGAGTGAGAACATCAGTTATTCTGATGTTTGTTTCTGTGGTAGTTCACTTAGTATGATTGTCTCCAGCTGAGTCCAAGTTGCTGCGAAGTCCATGATTTTGTTTTTGTTTTGTTTTGTTTTGTTTGCTGTATATTTTAGTTTTATTTGTTTTTATTTGAACTTAAATTTTGTTTTTAATTTTAAAATTCTGAGTTATTTTCACTAAATAGGCTATTTTTAATGCCTGACTATTTAAAAGAAAGTAACCTAAGAATGTATTCATGAGTTTGGTTTGAATGCTTTTTTCTTACTTCCTGTGATGTGCTGTTGAATTTGTTTTATAAATGATTGAAGAAAAGAATATTGAGTGTCTGTGGTATGCTAGGAACTATGAAAGATGCTTTATAATATGTCATCCATTTAACCTCTGCGAGGTAGGTGATATAGAACAGATTTATCCTCGCTGATTAATTTTATTTCTGAATATCTATGCATGCATTTCTTTATTTAAGAGGTGTTGACAGTCTGTTAAACACCCGTGCATTCTATCTGTTACTGTGAGCATAGAATAAAATACTCTCTTTTGGAACATTAGCTATAATTGCAGTGTTGTGCTAATATTTTCCAGAAAATGACAGCAAAAATTTCAGGCATCTTTAACTAGGTTTATTGAGGAATTCCCACTTAGGATATTTGGGTTCTGAATAGGAAATATTATGTGAATTCTTATTGTGTATTCATAAACAAGGATTAAGAATAGAATAAAATTCAAAAGAGATTTAGATAATGAAGTTTCACTTTACTATAGTCTCAGATAATTTTGAAATTGTTGGTAACTTCAATGGAAAACATTGTAGATTGTGGAAGTGCCAAAGCAAAACCATTACTATGTGTTTATAAAATATAATGCATGCTATGTAAGCAATTGCCACTTAGATATAGATTACTGTCTCTCTTAACTTTTTCATATATGTATCTCTAGGTAGTGTCTTTGAGTTCATCTTTACTTTAGTCGAATCAATAGATTTTCATTGTTTGCAAAAAGGATGATCAAATTATGAATATGATTAAAAACAAAGTAGTTCCTGCCTCGGTGGTTGAGGCAGAAGCACACAATTCTGTTCAGCTCTGTTTTTGAGTGTTTCTTTTATTTGTTTGTATATTTATTTATTTATTTCTAAATAATACACGTGCTGTTATGGCTTGACTTATGTTTTTTATGATTTCTTGATTTCACTTTATATTTGAGATGAGTGTAGTATACACAAGTTAGATAGTGCTGCAAGTTTAGAGTTCAGCAGTAAGACTGGGATGGATATAAATGTTAAGAAGAGGTCTGTTCATTGAGCTCAGGGGCTCTTACACCTTAGAGGAAGGATCAACTGCATCACATGCTGCTTACATGATGATTACAGAAAGACAGGAACTGAGAAATATACATTGGTTTCAACATTTGGAGATCATTAGCAGCTATGACAAGCCTGGAAAATACTCAGCATTAGAACTGAAAGATAATCGGCGTTGGAGTATTTTGTTTGTTATTATTGTTCTTATTCTTGTTTGCAGGTCTTAATATTTTATACTTTCATGAGCTCATTCTTGTTCTTACTATATCTCTTTTTAAAATAATTATCTTAATTTTGTGAAGATATCATAGTTATTTTTATTTTCAAGTTTTATTTAGCCCTTTCTATAATATTTTCATTTCCCATTCTACCTTTTATTATTGTTATTATTATTATTATTATTATTGGTGTATTCTTTATTTTTCAGGTTCCTCATTTTCCTCAAAGAGATTGATTTACTGATTATTCATATGTCTCCATTCACATTATAGAATTGATTGGTCAGGGTATATAGCCTATGAAAACAAATATATCTTCATAAAATTTTTGTCTTAAAAGTCAAAGTCTAGGGGCTTGGAAGCAATATCTTCAGAAAATATCATCTCTTAACTATGGGACAGGAGAAGTCTTAAGGAAAGATCGTTCAGAACTTAGGTAGGGATCCTTGTTTTTCAATGAATATCTTTATTTAATTCAACCTCTTAGACACTACTATTTGTTGTTGTTGTTGTTTATACTATCCCCGTTTGCTAAAATTCTCATATGTTCTGCCTAGTCGATTTGCTTGTATATATTATCAACACTCCCCTAACTTTTGCCATTTGCAATGTAATTCCTATACTCTGCTTTAATTAAGTTACTGATCTTCCATCTATTTTCAGACAAACAAACTTGTTGAAACTATATATTTACTTTTACCACTTCTCTATCCTTGTGGTTTAGTACATTTGAAAATTCCTATACTGAGTTTAGTATGTAGAGGATACACAGTGAGTACTTTTGGCCAATCTAAAATCTTAAATTCATACATTTGCATTTTAATTTGGCTAAGAAAAGGTGTTTTGTGGAATAATTGGCTTATAAATAGTTGCATTTTGATATGGAAATTTAAAGGTAATATGTTTATTAAATGACTAAATGGCAAGATATCAGGAATCTGCTGGGGTTTTTTTTTTTTTTTTTTTTTTTTTGAGTTGGAGTCTCACTTTGTCGCCCAGACTGGAGTGCAGTGGCCGCTCCCGGCCACCACAGCTTCAACCTGCTTTGCTCCGGCGATCCTTCCGCCTCAGCCTTCCAAGTAGCTGGAATTACAGGCGCGCGCTTCCACGCCCAGCTAATTTTTTGATTTATTGTAGAGATGAGGTCTCGCTGCCCAGGCGGGTCTCGAACCCGCGGGCTCAGGCAATCCCCTCACCTCAGCCTCCCAAGGGGCTGAGCCACCGAGCCCGGCTATATGCTGGTTTTTATCTTCAAAATGTGATTATGGTTTTTGCTTCTTTGGAAATACTTGGTTTTGAACCTAAGTATATGTTCATTGCTTGTCACTGAATTATATATGTAACTATTAAGTTCCACAAGTTGCTATATATTTTTCTTTTTCTTTCTTTTCTTTTTTTTTTTCTGAGTCAGCATCTCACTGTGTTGCCCAGACTGGAGTACAATGGCCTGTTCATGACTCACTGCATCCTCAAACTCCTGGATTCAGGAGATGCACCTGAGCCTGCCAAGTCGCTGGAACTACAGGCATATGCTACCACATATACCTTTTTTTTTAATAGAGATGAGATCTCACTACATTACCAAGACTTGTCTCAAACTCCTGGGCTAAAACAATTCTCCTGCCTCGACCTCCAAACTGCTGGGATACAGGAGTGAGCCATGAGCCTTGTCTTTTGCTTAAAGGACACTCCACCACCATACACACACACATCAGGGCAGGCTTACCATAGCATTTTTCTCTGCTGCAGTACAATTTAATATTGAACATGAATGTTGGAGAAAAACAAGAAGAAAAAATAAGCTATTATACAACTCATCAGAAAATTCTCTTGCAGCTTCTCAGCAAGTCACAGGGTGGAAATTTAATAAGGAACACAATAGAAATAAGATTTTCGATTCCGTGTAGCATTCACACAAAGAGTATATCTTAACAGTTTTTTTGTTTGGTTTTGTTTTTGTTTTGGTCATATCAAATAGACTTGTGTAAATGTTATATATATTATATATATTCCTATATATATAGTCAAATCAATTTTAAGTTATGAATGATTTTGAAGCCACCCATTGTTTTAGAGGTGCTTATGTTGTCTTGTAAGAAAAATCAGCCACAATTCTTGAGACATTCAATGCTACCTACTCTCCTGTGTAGCTGGTATTATTACTCTCTTAGGGAATATGAATGTCTTCTTTAGAAGTCTCATATAGGAAATGACCAAGTTTCCAAGGGACCTTGATTCTATAAAGAATTTAGATTTATAAGTTTGAATTCAATTTCAAATTCAATGACCCATTGAGTGAATTATTAAAGCAATTTCACTGTCTCTAATGCAATCTGGTTTCCACCTTTACTACTTTTCTGAAATGCCTCATACCAATTTCATCAATGATTTGCTAAATTCAATGGAAAATTTCAGACTTTGTTTCACTATGACTTATTTACATTATTTAATGCTACTCACTATTCCCTAATCTTAAAATCTCTCTTCTCTCATGGTTTCATAGCACAACTTTCATCTTTGCTTAATTTTTTTTGTTTCGCTTATTGTTATTTTTAAAAAATTTTATTGTGAAAGAAACAATTTAGGCTTAATTTTCAGGCCATTCTCACTTTATGTATGTCTTACATATTAATATTCTCCGATATTTTTTCTTATTTTTGTTTTCTTCCATTTGTCTATATTCCTTCTGATTTATTTCATCTACTATTAAACTCTAAACTAAATTGCCTCTACAGATAGTAGCTAAAATTACATCTCTAACATCTCCAAGTTTTATCTCAGAGCTCAGACCTCCATAGCCAACTGTCTCTTGGAACTTCTCTCTGCATATCCCATGGTATTTCAAATTCATTAAGTATAAAACTAAGCTCATGACCTCTTCCCAATCCCTGCTTTCTAACTTCTCCTTTTGCTTCTTTATATTCTTACTTCACTGGCTTATGGCAACTAACATCAGTTTGTAAGCTCAAAGCGTGTATAACAGTCTTCTCTCTTTTTGCTCTTCAAAGTCACATTTTTTCTCTTAATTCTACCTCCAAAATAGCTTTGAAGTCAAACTCTCCCCCCTTCCTTTCTTTAAGGTCCTCATCATTTCCCACCTAACGCCCAACTCTCCTATTTTCTCTTTGTATGCTTCCTCTCCCCTCTTTTCCCTTCTCCAGCATCTAATTTTATTCTACAGTGCTGCCATCCTCTTTATACCACTTCCTTGCTAAGATATTCCATTTTTTCTCATTTTATTTATTCAAGCCCTTCTTTTTATCCTCTCTTTCTGCCTAATCAAGTTTACTCAAAATTTCAAAAAATAAAAATAAATAAAACTTTATTATTCTAACTAATTAAAAACCCAGGGATGTTGATCTTTCTTGCTACAAACATAGCTGAATTTAAGTGAAGGCTCAAGTATATATAGTTCCTGGTATGTCTCTCTTTGTTGACTTTCTTTCCTAGTTGAATCCATTCTCAAAATCCATATGTTGGCTATCATCAGCTTTGAGGTTAGCACCATCGCTGAAGCACCGAGTAGAAAAAAAATAAGGCTCATGCACCGATGATTCAACACACACACACACACACACACACACACACACACACACACACACACACACACACACACACAGAGAGAGAGAGAGAGAGAGAGAGAGAGAGAGAGAGAGAGAGAGAGAGAATTCTATTTTGGATCTGCTTGGCTCTGATTTACCTAAATTGACTCTTCTGCCCTCTGAAAGGAAAGTGAAAAACTCATAAAGCCTTATCCTGCTATATGCTACACCCTTGGTTCCTGAAAAAGAGTCGTTTATAGATGATATAGACATACTGTGAAATGTCTTGCAAAAAGAATACATGAAATTAACTGAAGTAAACATTTTAATAGCCTTTTGCATTGAACCAAATTGTTCAGAATTTTGATGCTAATACTATCACAAAACCAAGAATAAACCCTTAGACATGTTTTCTGAAAAGTCAGATTCAAAGGTTGAGAAATATGTACTTATAAAAAGCTTTACTATACAATATATATACCTATCTTTGTTATAGTCACAAAGCATACATTAAGAGTTAGCTATGTTCTCTGTCTAGTAGTGTTTAGTCATTCAGATTCTTGTAAAATGGATTTTTTTCTTTTTTCTATCTATATGTAAAATATTTTTTAAAACGTTTTAAACTTTGGTCTATACTTATAACCTGCTTTAAGCATATATTTGTCACCCTTTCTTTAAGATATTTTTCTAATTTTTATAAGTAACCAGTTTAACAAAACAATTAATTGGATTATATAATTCACTTGTAATGTGAGAGCGAGTGTTATTTATTACATCAAAATTGTTCTTCTGTCTATAGATGAATTAAAAGTTAGATAATTTAGGGCCTCCAATTTTTGAAGATAATCTTTTAGGCTAGATAAGCAAAACGTAGAACAAGCAACTCCAGAGGTGTTATGTGGCAGTATAAACATCTTTACATAGTTAACCTTGGAGGGAGTTAGCAAAAAAATTGCAATAGGTACAAATTGTAAAACCACAATTGCAGTGATAAGATAATATGAGACGTACTATGCCGTTATTTTATTATCACCACTATAAAATAATACAGGTTTTAATCTTCGAAACAAGCTGATAGAAAACCCAAACTTAATATTAAGAAACAAATGATTAAGAAACAATATTTTGTAATTTCACTATGTTGACAGATTCAAATAACTATAAAATCATATTCCAGAAAGCATATTCTTCAGTTGAAGACCTGCTGTAATAAAAAATTATCATTTTATAGGTAAATCCCCAACCATACTGACCTGCATAGTGCCAACAAATGTTTATTAATGAGTAAATCAAGTTTGTTTTTTCATGTTAATACACTGTATTTTATGTCCTTGGTTTCTATAAACAGAGCATTATTATCAACATTTAAAATATGATTTAAATAAATTCTCTGAAAATATTGTAGAGACTGTTTTCTCTTCATTTTTATGTTGCTTTTGGGGGAGAGTCTTGTATATGGAAGATAACTTTCTAGAAGCTCACACTATAATTCGTGGTATAAAGTGATGTAATGTAATCAAGTGCCTATCCTTGGTGACCAGGCCTATTCTTGCTGGCATATGCATGATTCATTCAAAAGCTACATATGTGGACTCCTCAGAAAATATGATCCTTTTAAAGTATCTCCTCATACTAATATACTGATGAGAATACAGGAGTCACACTTTCATCTAGTTACCAGTTTTGCTTTATGCATTTTAAGATCACAGAATGATAACTAATGGTAATGATGAGATTTTACCTCCAGGAATCCACTAAATAAGTCTAATATTTTATATTTCTATGCCTGCAGAAGTAAACAAGTATCTTATATTATAAGTGAGGCCACTCAATACATTTGTTGAATGAATATATATAGAATTCAAAAATAATTCTTCCATCAATAGATCTAGAAACTCAGTAATTTTTGTTTTGTAAAAGGAATCTTTAACAATGTATCATTTTACTATATAGATTTCAGTATTACTATATTTTTCACTTCAGCTGAAGTTGTGTATAATACAATTTTAGTGTGTATGGTCAATAATTCTTTTTTTATACTCAATATTTTTTATTGTGATATTGTGGGGTATAGTTAAGGGTTAGGTATATAAATATGCTTTGTTCAGGCACCCTTGTTGATAAGAGGTGTCTCCCCGACCCCAGACAGATATTTACTACCGTTAATCCCATCACCCTCCCCCACCATAGTTTCCCAACACTGTCAGTCATTTTCTTATAGTATTACATTGGATGTTCAAGGTCCACTATATGAGTGAGAACATGTGATACTGAGATCTTTGTTTCTGTGAGAGGTCACTCAGTGTTATAGACTCTAGTTCCATCCAAGTTGCTGCGAAATTCATGATTCTGTTCTTTTTTATGGCTGTGTGGTATTCCATCGTGTATATGTACCACATTTCTTTAATCCAGCCCTCTTTTGATGGACAGCATGGTTGCTTCCAGGGTCTTCCTATTGAGAACAATGCTGTGATAAACATGCAAGTGCAGGTATCTTTTTGATAGAGTGATTTGAGTTCTTCAGGGTATATTCCCAGTAAGGGGATTGCGGGGTCATATGGGAGGTCAATATTCAGAGCTTTTAGGAATGGCCATACTGTTTTCCAAAGAGGTTGCACTAGTTTGCACTCTCACCAACAGCGTAGAAGTGTTCCCTTTTTAGCCACACTCTCTCCAGCAACTATTATTTTTTGAGTTATTGATAATTGCCATTCTGACTGGAGTTAGGCGGTATCTCAGTGTGGTTTTGATTTGCATCTCCCTGATGATTAGTGAGGTTGAACATTTCTTCATGTGTCTGTTGGCTGCTCAGATGTCTTCCTTTGAGAAGTGTCTGTTCATATCTTTTGTCCATTTTATAATGGGGTTGTTTGTTTTTTTTCTTTTCAGCACATTTGAGTTCCTTGTAGATCCAAGATGTTAAGCCTTTGTCAGACCTGGATTTGGCAAATACTTTTTCCTAGTCTGTGGGCTGTCTCCCTGCTCTCTTGATGGCTTCTTTGGCTTTGCAGAAGCTTGTCAGTTTAATGAGGTCCCACTTGTCTATCTTCTCTCTTATGTTCTATGGGTTTCGGGTTTTGTTCAGAAGTTGGATGCCAGTTCCAATTTCCATGAGGCTATGTCCTTCATTTTCTAAGGTTCTTATGGTTAGAGGTTTTACATTTAGGTCTCTGATCCATTTAGAGTTAATTTTTGTGTATGGGGATAGATAGGAGTCCTGTTTCAATCTTCTGCATGTGGTCAGCCAGTTTTCCCAGCACCATTTACTGAATAGGTTCTCCTCTCCCAAGTGGTAGGTGGTGGAGGCTTTGTCGAAGATGAGTTGGTTGAGAAATTGAGGTTTTGCTTCTGGAATCTCAATTCTATTCCATTGGTCTATATGCCTGTTCCTGTACCAATACCAAGCTGTTTTGATTATTGTAGCTTTATAGTAAAGTTTGAAGTCTGGTAATGTGATACCACCTGCTTTGTTTTTTTTGCTGAGGATTGTTCTGGCTATTCTTGGTTGTTTGTGTTTCCATATGAATTCCTGTGTTGTTTTTTCTAGGTCTGAGAAGAATGTTGCTGGTAATTTGATGGGTATTGCATTAAATCTGTAGATTGCCTTAGGTAGGATGGACATCTTCAAAATGTCAATTCTTCCAATCCATGAGCATGGGATATTTTTCCACTTGTTTGTGTCATCTTTGATTTCTTTAAGCAGTGTTTTGTAGTTTTCATTGTAAAGGTGTTTCACATTTCTGATTAGGAAGATGCCAAGGTATTTAATTTTTTTTGTGGCTATTGTGAATGGAATTGTGGTTTTTATTTGGGTTTCTGCTTGTTTATTATTGGTGTACAGAAATGCAATTGCTTTTGCACATTTATTTTATATCCTGAGACTTTGCCAAAGTCCTTTATCAGTGTAAGGAGGTTTTTGACAGATTATCTTGGGTTTTCAAGATACACGATCATGTCATCTGCAAAGAGAGATAATTTGACTTCCTCTTTTTCTATTTGGATACCCCTGATTGCCTTCTCTTCTCTGACTGCTCTAGCCAGGACTTCCAATACTATATTGAACAGGGGGGGTGAGAGTGGGCATTCTTGTCTTGTTCCAGTTTTCAGGGGAAATGGTTCCAATTTTTGTCTGTTTAGGAGTCTGTTGGCTGTGGGTTTCTCGTAGATGGCATTTACTTTTTTGAGGTATGTTCCCTGTATGCCTAGATGTTCGAGAGTTTTTATCAAGAAGGGGTGCTGGATTTTATCAAAAGCTGTTTCTGAATCTAATGATATAATCATGTGGCTTTTGTTTTGATATCTGTTGATGTATTTAATTACGTTTATTGTTTTACGAATGTTGAACCAATCTTGCATCCCAGGAATGAAGCCTACTTGGTCATGATGGATGATTTTTGAGATGTATTGCTGAATTCGGTTTGGTAGGACTTGTTGAGAATTTTTGCATCTATGTTCATCAAAGATATTGGCCTGTAGTTCTCTTTCTTTGTTGGATCTTTACCTGGCTTGGGTATCAATGTGATGTTGGCTTCATAAAATGATTTGGGGAGAGTTCCATCTTTTTCAATAGCCTGGAATACCTTCAGCAGGATTGGTATCAGCTCCTCCTTAAATGTCTTGTAGAATTCTGCTGGAAAGCCATCTGGTTGAGGGGTTTTTTTTGTAGATAGTTTTCTTTTTACGTAGTCAATTTCCTTGATTGTTATTGGTCTATTTAGGATCTCAATTTCTTCTTGTTTCAACCTAGGCAGGTTGTGTGATGACAGAAAGTCCTCCAATTCCTTAAGATTTTCAAGTTCTACATTAGAAACATATTCTTTTTAATTTTTTAAATTTATGTAATATATATATGTCTGGACACACATATATGTAGATACTTAAGAGGCTCTATATAAATTAGTAGACAAGTCTGAGATATTTACTGTTTAATGTAAACATAAATACTAAATTTTCCTGAGGTATCCTTATTTTGCAATATTTTTAAAAGATCCTCATAAAAATCTTATACTATTGTTTAAAAATGTATATAATGTGTTTCTGAGTCTCTGAGAGATTCTAATTGAATAAGTCCAAGGCCTGCAAAGCATAGGCAATACATTCACATGAGAAAAATATGATTTATTTCTCTCTGTTATACTCAGTAAACTATGGCAAATTCACATAAGTGTAGACTTAACTTGACGCATGATAAGTTATTTTTTAAAAACTGGATTTGTGTTTATACTCTACTAATTAAAAAGGGGTATAAAAATAAGTATTAATAAATACATCTTTATGTGTATAGAGACATTTTTTATTATAATCTTTAATCATTTTATACAATCTATTGGCATTTTGATTATTTTATTATTATTATTATGCAAAGATATTGAAGAAAAAACATAAACAAAACTTACTATAATCTTCTAATCCAGTTTGAGTATCCATAATAATGTATAAAATAATTTCTACAGGCATTAAAAGTAATGGTTTCATTTATTAGTCTACATCTTTATACTATTATTTTACTGTTTTTACCTATTAATGTCATTGGATGGATAATTGTGCTCAATAGTTGGTTTTTATTTGTCTGATGAATTTTTGGAGATTCCGATTTCAGTTGTCATTTTAAGGAATGTGGACACTGAAGTGTAATTAGATACTTAAAAAAATCAGTGTATGACTCATGTATCAGTGATCTATTGCTAAAAAAACGCTATCTAACAAATGATCTAAAAAATTCAGTGATATAAAATAATAAGGAATTTTTCATGCATCTAGGATAGTCAACTTGACATCTCTGTTGACTTGCCTGGCTTCACTCACATCTGGCTTTTGGCAGCCTCTTGGCTGGTCTAAGCTCACACCATCTGAAAAAAATGAGGCTACTCTGTTGTGCACCACGTCTCTTATCCTTTAGGTTATCCTATTGATGAAAAAGGTACAGGTACGGCAAGCCCAAACACTTGAGTTCTTTTCAAGCTTTTCATCTTTTATAGCCAGTCACATACCAGAACTCAGAGTAGGGAGAAGACTCCAATTACATGGCAAAAAGAGAGGGTACAAGGAAAGGTGAAAAACAGAGATCATTTGGGTCATTTCATTTATATTAAAAATGCAACCAAAATGTTGCTCCAACTATCTCAAATATTCCTATTTATAACATATTCATTTTTTTAGAACTTACACATATATTTTCAATAGTGGAACAATAGTGGATGACAAGCTGGGAAATATCCCCTTGAATAGAAGGACTCTAATAACTGCCTAGAAATAGAATTTGGGATCTTGTTTGTAAGGAAAGCTTATGTACCCTGTAGGCCACTAGAAACTGGAGAACAAGGAGAAGTGAATGTGGATTGTCAGAGACCACCCAGATTGCAAGTTCCATGAGATATAATTTTAGCAAGAAATTTTGGGGCAAAATAAAATGTCTTATCAGTTGTTACTCTGATACCAGATTCTGGAACTGAATGAGAAATTGCTTTCTAAATCCTAAAAAATGAGGCTATTGTTTTTTGGTTGGTGGCGATTTAAGTATAAAATAATAGTGAATAACATAGGACACTTTTCTTGACTCAAAACAGAAATCAGGTGGTGGAGGAGTCATGGTAGATATTAGATTTACAGATAGGGAATATAAGATTGTTTCAGGGTTTTCTCCCCATGCTATTTCCGGTTCAGCTATTCCTAGGTTCCTAATCGTAGAACAAGATCATTGGTTTTCTTCACTCTAGTTGGAGATAAATGAGTAAATGAGGATCAACATTCAAGCATGGGATTTATTTATTTTTTTAATCTGTCTTTGCAGAGACATATGAATGTAAATCTTAGCTCTGATGTCAGAATTTAAGATTTATCCAGGAGCCACATGCCTTTTTCCTCCTTTTTGTCTCAGCCTGAGTTTACGAAGAACTGGAATAGAGGACTTTGAAAGATGAGCAGTCAGTTATGTTCATTTTGAAACTTAAGCTTATAGTGTAGGACAACTGTAAGATTCTTCCTTGAAGGTCTAAGAATGTTGGAAAATCTGCACTTCCTCAAAAAATTTCATTCACACCAAAAGGAGACCCAGGTCACTCATCACACGTGTGCAAAAATAACCCTGTCAGTTGTTTTTTAGTCTCTCAGGAAGGGTATAGGTAATGCTTATTAGACATTACCCTATTTGAGTACTAATTAGGGGAACAGAATATGAAGCTTAAGAAAGAAAAGAGGATTGTGAGAGAAAAACAGAATACATTTTATTCAAATATTAATTCTAAAGTATGCAGCTAGGTAGAACAATGAGGAGACAGAAGTTGAGGCAGCCTACTGGGAATCAGCTTAAAAAAAAGGAATATTTTTATAAAATGGACTTAGAGATGCACAGTGACTCACACCTGTAATCTCAACAACAAGGAAAGAGGATTGCTTGAGCCCAGAAGTTCAAGACCAGCCTAGGTAACATAGTGAGACCTCAGATCTACAAAGATAAAAATTTTTTAAAAATTAAAAATTTAGCTGGGTATAGAGGTGTGTACTTGTAGTCTCAGTTACTTGGAAAGCTAAGGCAGAAGAGTTGCCTGAGTTCAGAGGTTGAAGTTACAGTTTATGCCACTGTCCTCCAGCCTGGGTGATAGAGTGAGACCCTAACTCAAAAATAAGCTTAAAAAATATAAAAAAATGAAATTAACTTTATGTTGTCTTTGCTTCTGATTTCCTGCTCTGTGTCTTCTTCTGACTTGACTTTTGAGTCATACTGGGTAGCTGACCTTTGTGTTTTGTTCTGAAATGCAAATACACTTCCTATCTTGTTCAGAGTTGTCTCAGGGTTTAGAGAAAGACTGATGGCTGATGTGACAGATGGGAAGCAATTAATGGCTTCAGTATGAGTGGGGGGTGGGTTGGGTAAAGTCAGAGGCAGAAAATTTAAAATAATATTTCATATAAAACTACTTCATTCACCTGTATTCAACTTTAATTGTTCAAGACCAAATCTGATATGATACAGAGATAAAAGGAAAACAAACAGCAATAGCATATTCTATGATTATACAGAGTTATACAAATAAATATCCATTGCCTTTTAGTCTGTATTCATTTTCCCTTTCTGATGATAACACCACAGTTTTTCTTAGGAGAACCCTCCTCATCACTAGTTCTACTTGTTGTGTTTTCATGATGGTAAATATTGTCAATTTGCTTCCAGACGTAGGACTCACTTGCATATCTATTGTAAGACCAGTCTAATGGTGGTGAATTCCATTATTTTTTGCTTGTCTAGGAAATATCTTATTTCTCCTTCACATCCAAAGATTAGTTTGGCTATGTATAGTATTCTTGGGGTGCCGGAGTCCAGCTCCAAGAGAGAGTCAGGGCCTGAATGGGGAGAATCGGGAACGGCAAAAAAGAAAAAATGAACATGACAGGAATCCTCTTCCTGGGGAGAGCTCAAGACTCTGCCAATTTTTATTCAATTCTTACAAGCTTATATAGTTTTTTTACTGACCCCCCCTACCCACAAAATGTATCCCATGTTATAAATTAAGTGTTTACATTATGTTTTTTCTTTTGTTTATGGGAAAGTTGACCTTTACAAGTTTCATTTTGTTCTTTCCTGCTACTGGTGGTGTAACACAACACCAGCTGCCAATTTATCAGCCACATCCTGTGACCTCTAGGTCAACTGAGTCTCTTCCCTTCGCTATTCTATTTCTTTTCCTTTACTAATCTATTTTCTTAGTTCTACACTTATATATACTTTTAGCAGCAATATATTGACTTGTTTTTTCTTTTATGTAACCACCCTTAACTTACCCACTACGAATTCTTAATACTATTAACTTAAAAATTTAACTTTCTTAATTCTAATTGCCTTATCTATATTACTTGCTATTTTCTTATCACCTATTTTACATTTTATATTTCTAAACAAAACATGTCTAAATCTACACTTATATATGAAATTAATCTTACTTCTAATCCTAAATGTATTTAATTTTAAACCTACATTAAGTGTATATAATTTTAAGTTTACCTTAAAACTTAATTATTTCCTATTCCTTCTATTACTTATATTTAACTAATACCTACATCTATAATAAACATTTATCTTTATATCTATTTTTTATTTATCTATTTATAACTGCTATTTATTTAATTCTAATCCTTACTTTAATTTTAACCCTCTTTCTAATTAAACTATAATATTTCTTAAATCAAAAGGCATGTCTGCGACTTGTTTTTCCTGAAAACACCTGTTTTTGGAGATACTCTGTCTCAGTTTCTCACTTCCTCATCAATCACAACTGTCAATGTTGTTACTTATAAAGGATATGAGGAAGTACTTGTTTTTCCTTTTTTAAAAGTTGCAAAATTTCATGGGAAAGGGAATAGTAAAAACATTCCCTTGTCCCTTCAGGGGGGAATTTTTTGCTGTTGAGCCATTTTTACATGTCTATACATAGGTTTACTGTTAATTCCACATCCTTGCACATTCTAGCTAATTGGTTTTTTGTCAAGGAGAGTGTTTTTCAAGCCCAAGCATGCATTCCTTTAAGACCAAAAGGAGTCCTTCAATAGGATCCATGGGGCTCTGCCTCTATCATGGCCACTTCCCACTGGGGCTCTGCTCCCAGTCAGCGCTTTTCCCATTTTCAGGTAACCTCCATTTTGCCTCATTAGGGGTTGCGGCTTCCGGCACTGGGTGATAGGTTTTTTGTTTGTTTTGTTTTGTTTTTTGTTCGTTCTATCTTTCTTTCTTTTTTTATTTTTATTTTTATTTTTTGAGTTGGAGTCTCACTCTGTCACCCAGACTGGAGTGCAGTGGCCGCTCCTGGCCACCACAGCCTCGACCTGCTGGGCTCCGGTGATCCTTCCGCCTCAACCATCCGAGTAGCCGGAATTACAGGCATGCGCTACCACGCCCGGCTGATTTTTTTATTTTATTGTGGAGATGAGGTCTCGCTGCCCAGGCGGTTCTCGAACCCATAGGCT
Source organism: Cephalopachus bancanus (assembly GCA_027257055.1). Lineage (NCBI taxonomy): Eukaryota > Metazoa > Chordata > Mammalia > Primates > Tarsiidae > Cephalopachus > Cephalopachus bancanus. The sequence goes on from JAPVLO010000041.1 coordinate 9,098,239, forward strand.
CAGGCAATCCACTCACCTCAGCCTCCCAAAGGCGTGGGATTACAGGCTGAGCCACTGAGCCCGGCTCACATTCATGATTTTTATCTGCTTATTTTTTTACAATATTTATTCCTTTGTTGACTTTCTCATTGAGATCATAAATTGTTTTCTTAATTTTTTTTTTGAATTGTCTTTTTGTGTTTTCTTGTGTCTCTCTGAGTTTTCTTAAGTATTACTCTGAATTCCTTTACAGGCATTTTATAGATTTGTTTTTCTTTGGTATCTGTCAGTGGAAAATCATTATGCTTCTTTGAATGTGACATGTTTCTTCCTTTTGCATGTTTCTTGTCCCTACATTAATACCTGTGTAACTATTGGAACAGTATCTACTTCCAATTTTATGGAGTAGCTTTCATAGAAAAAGACTTTTTGTGTAGATATATCCAATAGTGTTGATTTGGTAGAATATTTTTTTTGGTTCCAGATGGGCTCAGTATTGTAGTTTCCTTATGATTTCTTCGGTTGTAATCAACAACAGTGGTGTGTGTTAGTGCCTCAGTAGCATAGATTTCAGTTTTTGTAGAGGCTGTGGTGAGGCCCTGCTAGGAGTAGAAATGCTGGGCTGGCCAGTTCTTGGGTGAAGGGAAGAAAGCACCACTGAAGAAAATGGGAATGTCAGTCGCAGTGAACTGGGCAGACCAGTTCTGAAGTCCCTGGGGCTTGTGCACGAGCAAGTGTCACCTCTGCTGCTAAAGAGGGTGGGTTTTCTGGAGGCTGCAGTGGGCCTCAGGCAGGAAGCTCCTGAGCATATTATCAAATTGTAGTATGCTCTCTTTCTGTGTATGGAAGTCAGGCTGATCCTCTTTTGGATTACCGGAGCATAAAAGAGATTAGAAAAAATTCAGCCAGAAGGAAGACACCAACTGAGAGATACTAGACTTCCTTGTTACTAAGGTTAATGAGTTTTTCTGTAACCAGATGGAAATATAACAGATTTGATGGTTTAATGTTTTTAAATTTTACTTTATTTAATATATTATTTGAGCAATACTCTTTGATAGATGATAGGAAAATAATAATGTTCATTTGGAGTTTGCATTTATAAACATTTCAAAACACTAACATAATTAGCCTAATTCTTCCTCTCTTTTTTTTTTTTTTTTTTTGAGTTGGACTCTCACTCTGTCACCCTTGCTGGAGTGCAGTGACATGCTCACAGCCACCCCAGCATCGACCTACTAGGCTCAGGTGATCCTTCCACCTCATCTTCCAAGTCTCCAGAAATGCAGGCATGCATTACCATCCCTGGCTAATTTTTAAAAAAAATTTATTGTAGAGCTGAGGTCTTGCGAAGTTGCCCAGGCTGCTCTCGAACCCGTGGGCTCAGGCAGTCCTCTCATCTTGGCCTCCCAAAGTGCTGGTATTACAGACTTGAGCCACCGCCCCCAGCCAACCTAATTTTAAAGATACAGAAAAGGAAACTTACAGAGTTTCAGAAAGTAAAACACACCAGTGTAATTGTGGAGTAAGGAATATAACTTAAGAAGTATGTCTGGCTGCAAAAGTCCTGTTTTTTCATAGTATAGTACTATTAGATCATGCATTCATATTGCATTCTCAAAACTTACCTTTCCACTGTATTACCACCATTATCTGAATGAGTTTCAATAGTTCTTTTCACAGTGGGTGATTAAATCACTCCTCCTTTACATAATACTTAAAATGATTGGTCAATTCTGTTATATAGATCTTTCACACAACTTTGCTGATTAAAGATTGAATTTTGCTTTTTTTCAAGTCCCTTATCTTTGAGACTTATGTGCCTATTTGAATTATTTGCCAATGTGATTTCTTTGCACTGTGACAAATCTAAATTATTTGAAGTGGTGTACTATGTCTTTGTAAGTTTTCTTCTTTCTAAATGTAAACACACAGTACCAGCTATTAGGTAATTGAAAGAAGGAAACTTGTATTTGAAATATTTCTTCAAATATGTAATATTCTTTCAAAGGCACCACTTTATTTTCAAAATGATATATGTGTGCAGATAGTAAAGATATTTAGTGAGCTCACATATTTAATCAAGTATAAAGATTTAGAGAACTAATATCTGATTATTCAAATATTTTAAAAAATAAGGTTTATTTGAAATTTTTTCAAAAATAATTTCCTCATGGATTCACTAATTTATAATACATTTTTTGGAAAAGTAGTTGATTGCTCTATAAGAATGTTTTATTTTTAAGGATTAACTTGCTATTAGTTGTAAAATATATCAGCTTAACAATCACATTTCAAGAAAAAATACGCTTATATTAAATGTAAATATCTTTGATAATAGGTACATCATTATCTCACAGGCATTAAAATATAAAAAGGTGCATTATATTCAAAGAAATAAGATACGTTTCTTTTTATAGTTGACAATATCTATGTAGGTGTGCTAATTTTTATGAGTAATGTGAATGTCATATAAAACATGTTTGACTTTTCTCATTTGGCCAAGATATTAAATATGTTATGTTGTAAACTGCTGATGGCATTTATTTAAAAGGAGGCTTAATTAAAAGTGATAGAGAAAGTAGACTCTGAAGTGACTTCCATATTGCAACTGTCATTACCCTTACCATAGACAATTCATGGGAAGTTCTTTTCTTCCACATTGCAGTATTTGTGACTTTATGAAGATGCTCTTTTTCTGTTAGATTTCCATTTTGATTGGAATATTTTAGGATTCTGATCTAGATTTGACCTTTGCTTCCAATCAAGGATCCATATCTTTCAGAGCTATTGTAATTAATCAGCCACCAAATATATCCAAAATAATTTGTTTTCCTTTGTTAAAAGATAATCGATACTCCAGAATTTTCTCATCTTCTTTTGCAACTTCTTTATCACCTTATCAGTATACAGAAGTCCACATTTTTTATTCACACTTCAATTTTAATGCCTTAAATCCCTCCCTTTGGCTAGAAACTTAATAGGGTTTTCCAAAGTTTTCCTTTCTGAAAATATTTCTAAAATGTCTTTACTTTATGAAAACAACTCATTCTTGTCTGATTAAGTTGATCATGCAGTGGAATCTCACTCTGTTTATTAGTGAAGTATAAAGAATAATGCAAAAACAATTCCCATCCTCAAAGGAGATAGTTCTGGTTTCACATCTTCTTTTGAGAAGAATCTGTTCTCCTGTTTTCCAAGCCGTATAGATTTTGCAATGAACAGTTGACCAACAGTCAACTCATTGCAAGATCTCACAATGTTTCAAAGATATCTATATTAACGAGTCCATTAGAGTTCAGATTGATAACTTTCCATTGCATGCAAACTATTGAAACTTACTGACTCGTATTTATGTTAAGTATGTCCTCTTTGTGTTAAGGACTTTCTTGCCGCTTTTGCTCAAAAGTGATAAATCATACCCAGGTGATGGTTTGGGGTACCTTGCACTAAAGACTTCCCTATATATCTTACATGGATAATGCCAAGGCTTATTTGAGAACTTTTCTAAGGGAACCTTGAAATTTTATATTGAAATCAAGCAAAACACAGTAAAGGGCTAAAAACAATGTAAAAATTATCACGGCTATATATGAAAGTAAGTGAAAGTACTTCTCATATACTTGGTATGTCCTATAAATTGCAATTTTTTTTTTTACTTGAGCTAGCAAACATACTGGCCAATGAAATCATTGAAAGAACCTCTCTGGAGGATATTAGCACATAGAATGGATGGGAAGGTTTGAAAATTAGGCTAATATATGAAAATGCTGCAGTAAAGCCTCAAGGGCCTAAATAAGAAACATAGATTGACAATTTTGACAGAATACCACCAATGGAATGAATGAAGTCTATTCATTTTTTTTCATTCCTGTGTCATTGCAGTCATAATTCAAATTATTGGGAATGAGAGTTGGAGTCACAACTTACCCTCTGCTAATTTTCTGCTGTGTCTACATTTTGATTAGGGAAAAGCAGGCCTCCTGATTTGCAAACAAGCAATAGCATCACATACATATAGGTACACACACAGATGTACAACATACATATATACATATTTATATATACACTACTCATGTACATATGTATTCACACACATGCATAGATATATATCTCAACTAAAAGTGCTTATGACTGAATTCTGGTTCTGACTGCTACTAACTCTGATAGAGTTGAGGTTTCAAATAGGTGACTTTATCGGCCACGCAGAGTTCTTCTCACCAGCGTAGATCCCTCATTGCATTACAGTGAATTTTGACTCATGGATATAGTTGTCTTTTCCTAGAATCTGGACTTTGGAAAATGCAATGAAGTTTATTTTTTTACAGTCTTGCTACTTGAAAGGCTATCATTTCCAGAATTCTCTATTTCTTCTGAATTAGAGTTGCAAATGTGTGAGTAAAAGAAGAAATCTCATTACTAACCAGCAGCAACTAAGTTCCTTAAAACTGATAGGCTGGTGGCAAGAGGAGGGTGAAATCCAAGCCTACCTTACTCAAACGACCAGCACAGCCAACGTGCTCTTTTCATGTAGTTTTTCACTCTGGTGTTTCAAGTTAATGTGAAGTATGGGTTAGAGTTCTCAAACTTCTTTATAAACAGAGGCAATTATCACTATATAGTCTGTCTGTAATTATCAAGGGCTTTTAAATTTATTTTTAATAATTAATATGAGGTTTAACCTGACCAGTCATGAGTAGATTAAAATGAATTTTTTTATTATAGTTAATGAATCTGGCCTAATTAATGTGACTGAATACATCCTGATTTTAAAAAGAACTTTTTATTCACAATGATTTACACTGTACTTTATTCCAAAACTAGAGTAAAACACTGACCAGAAACAAAAGTATACACGAAATAAAATGCACAAAATTTTTAAAGTAGGTAATAGTATAAACTCTTCACATACTTTGAGGTTTGATCAAATAGTACTTCTATATAGCAGAAGAGCAGTTTTTAATAATACTTGTTTCAGAGAGACATTGGCTGCTAAATCTCCATGGAATTATTAATGTCATTTGTGAATGACATTTCATAAAAGCACCATATCCTCAAGATTCTAAGCTCATGTAGTAGAAACAGGAAGTCAACAGAAAACATTTTCCTTAACACTAGAAACATATTCTGGTTAAAAAAAAGAAAAGGAAAAAGGAAATTCATCAATAAATCACACTGATATTGAATTCCCATGTTGAATTCACTCAACTTAGTGCAATTACATGGCATTTTTGTTAGCAACGACTTTCCCTGGCATCAGAAGATCAGTGAAACATATGGTTAAAGGAACTTGCATCTTACATGAAGTACTTTCACAGTTTTTGTTTCACAATAACTTGACTAGTATCTTCAGATTCTGTCTGCACAAAGTATGCACATAATTAATAACTCTTTTCAGGGTTTTATTCTTTTGCTAGTTCAACTCTACTGATTTTCTGAACTGACTTCTTATTTCCAGCAGGATTGATTGCAAAAAAGAAAAGATCTAAAACCCCATGCTACTAGCTGACATACTTTGGACAACTCTTAAGGGCCCTCATTTCCAGCTTTGCTATAAATTACCAATACTTTCTTTTGGCAAAAAGAAATCTGTTTTAATTTTTTTCATTTATTCTTTTCAATTATTCTTCAAATAAGTACAAAAGAGAGTTACGGAAATTATTTAAAAGCAAGAGCTCTGAATGAAAGCTTGTATGGGAATGTAAAATACTAAAAGAAAAAAAGAACTTTGAAATCGCAAAAGGAGAACACATGTACTTAAATTAGATGAATGCTTAAACTAAAAGTACTCAAGCCTTGTGTAAGCCCCATTATCTTTAACTTGCCTGCATCCATTACTCTTTGGGAATATCTGCTTTATTGCAAGGCAAGTTCTCCATACCCTTGAAATCTTCCTCTAACCCCGATGAGGTGAGCCTTTTATGAAAAAATCTTGGCTTTTGCTCCAATCTTTTCTTGAGAATCTGTTTCACCTTTACTAATGAATATCATCAAGATTGCTCTTTCATTCCCCTACCAACCCATTCTTAATCTAGAAACTGTCTTCATCTGAAGAGAACCATTACGACTGTGACCAAGATGACATCCATACTCTGCCAAGCACCCATCATCCACTAATAGTTTGGTTGGTGGTAGCATTGGGGTGAAATAGAGGGTGTCTTATAAAGGTCAGCAATAATTGTATTAAGATGGGAAAGGCCATCAGTGCTGATTCTGCAAGGATTGCATGCGAATACCCATCTTAAAGTTTTTTTCCAGGGCAACCAAGCTAAGAAATCTATCATGGCATCTGCTAAAACAAATTCAACACGTCAACCAGAAATTGATACTTTTTTAAAATTTTCGTTTTTATTTGTGTGAATTTTTTTATTACAAATTTAATTTCTTTAATAAATATGAGCTTTTCTGAAGTTTTACTTCTGCTTGGGCCAATTTTGATAGTATGTGTCTTTTCTTATTTTATATATATTTTTATTTTAAAGTTGTGAGGTACAAGTCAGAATTGCATACATAAATGGTTTAAGTACAGGAAGACTAAGAAGAGAATTCATTCCATGCTCTACACAGCGTAAACTTTTTTTAAAGAAAAATTTTCTCTTACAGTGTGTTTCCTCTCCATACTTCCTTGTTCATTCTTCCCACAAACCTTCTCTTTACTTCCCATCTGTATTCCCTGCTTTCAGTCTCCTTCTATTGCTATTCTGGGACTGTTCCTTGTTCCTCGCCACACCCTGTGGTACCCCCATTTAAAAGAGACATGGGAAACAAACAAAAAAAACCTAACAAACCAAGCATAACATGTAGCAAAACTAAGCCTCTCTTTAGAGGGGAATATTCCACTTATAGGATTATTCTGAATTATTTGCATTCCCTGAACTGAAAACTGACACTTTCTAAGATGCATCTTCTCATGAGTTCCTTCTACTAGAAGTTGCTCTTTTCTTCCACATTGCTCCTACCATCAGTGTTTAACTCCATGAGCTGTTTTATAAGACACTGACAGAAAACCATTAGCCTGATATTTAATTAATTAGAGAGTAAGCTGAAGTCTCAGGCCTGCAGGTATGAGCTGCTTGAAATCTTTTTAAAACTAGTATGATCACAATTGTGTCTAGCAGTGAGTAAATACACTATGCTTCTAGATTTCAGATATCTTAAGCTGAGACTGGTTAATTTTATGTCTATCAATAGATGAATAAATAAATAAGATGTAGTATATATACACAGTGGAATACTATTCAGATATTAAAAATAATGAAATTCTGTAATTCAAGGCAACAGGGATGGAGCTGGAGAAAATTATGTGACATCAAATATGTCAGGAACAAAAAGTTACACATCATGTGTTCTTATTCATCTGCAGAAGCTAAAAATGTTTGATGATATAGAAGGAAAAAGCAGACCAGAGTTACTAGAGGCTGGAAAAAGTGAGGAAGGAGGAAAATGTTTGTTAAAGAACATAAAATTATAGCTAAATTAGAAGAATAAGCTCTGGTATTTTATAGCACTGTACAGTGACAAAAATTAATGTAAATATTTTTTTCAAATAGCTATAAAAGAGAATACTGAATTTTCACAACCTTAGGAAATGAGAAATGTTTGAGATGATGGATACACTAATTACACTTATGTGATCATTATACATTGTGTGTATCAAAACATTATTATGTCTTCAGAAATATGTACGACTACTATGTATCAACTAATTAAAAACTAAAAAATAGTTAATTGACCACATAATTTCATGGTATTTAGATCCTATAGAATAATAGTGCCATACATAGTCTTTATTCTTCTTAAAATAAATATATAATGGCAGTAAATCAAGTTGTTTCCAGGATTACTATTCATCATAAAACTTTCTCTCAGGTATTCATTATCAAGTTTTTTGAGGTGTTTCTTTTCTCAGGATTCCCAGTAATAAGTGATGTATTCTTTTTTTAGTAGATAGACAATATCTGTATATTTTCCACATGTTTAAATTATACTTTTTCCTGCTCAGTTGCAATTAGAGTTTAATAATACATTGATAAAATACACTCTAACTGTCCTAGAGAGCAAATGACAATGGTGATCCTTGTGTTCAAGTAAATCTCAAAGAAGAAAAACACTTTTTCTTTCTTTATTTAATAGATTATTTTCAAAGCAGAAGTGTATTTAATAATAAATAATGTTAATATAAAAAAGGGAGTAAATGTCAGGTACTGAAAGTAGTAAGCCCCTAATAATGACTTACCTAAGATTTCAAGAGATGTGGATTCTAATATTTATTCACCATTATACACTGTGCTAAGTTTTGACATTTAGATTTTGCCTACTAATGGAATCGAAATGAAAATAATGGTCTCTAAGGCTTAGATAATACTGTCTAGAATACTTAAGCTTCGGTAAATTTAAGTGTACAGTATCCTAAACATGTTTTGTTTAACATTAATTTATATGTGCATATAAATATGCTTCTGTGTGTATGTATGTTTGTGTATATATATGTATGCTTGAGTGTGCAAGTGTTTATTCTTGGCAAGATGCATATTTTTTTCGTTTTTTTTTTTTTTTTTTGGAGTTGGAGTCTCACTCTGTCGCCCAGACTGGAGTTCAGTGGCCGTTCCCGGCCACCGCAGCCTCGACCAGCTGGGCTCTGGCGATCCTTCCACCTCAGCCTTCCGAGTAGCCGGAATTACAGGCATGCGCTACCACGCCCGCCTGATTTTTTGATTTATTGTAGAGATGAGGTCTCACCTGCCCAGGCGGGTCTCGAAGCCGTGGGCTCAGGCAATCCACTCACCTCAGCCTCCCAAAGGCGCGGGATTACAGGCTGAGCCACCGATCCCGGCTAAGATGCATATTTTTAATTTGTGACCTCTATTTCTTCATTGCTTTTAGTATCAAGGTATAATAGATACATTTATTCTATCAGTTTATAGTAACTGCTGGTTGTTTTACTACCCTTAATGATCTTAATGACTATGAAGAGTAATTTATGTATTAGACTATGAAGTCCATCTAGACTTGACTTTTATGAAGTGTTCAGCAGCAGGTGTTAAGTAGCAGATCGCCAGGAATAAGAACTTGGAATTACACAGTTACAAAGCTGACTTCACAAAACCAAATAAACAAAAACAGTGCTTTCTTATTTTTTGATGCTGCTAAATTTTTTTCTTAGATTACTTTGGCAGCATTTCAGAATAATTTCTTGGTATTTTTAAAGTGAGAAAAATAAAAACAACTAGAAAAATTAAGAATTCTGAAAATGTGGTGTTTCCAGTCAAGAGTGAGAAAGGCAAGTTATTGACTTGTTGGTAATGATTTAACATATTTATAAAATAATTGAGAAGTGCTGGAAGCAACATGTCACACTATGACAGTCATCCCTGTTTTTACCTTCAAAGCACTCATAGCTAAAGGTTTTAACTTGATTTTTCTTTCCCAGTAAAACACCAGAAAAAATTGGAGATTGAGATGGCATCTATAGATGTTGATCATTAATGATCAAATGTAGTGAGGGACAGTCAGCTGTAGTTTCAAGACATGGATGCTAGATTTACCTGATTTTTTAAAATAAAAAACTAAGATCTTTCATTTATAATTTTTGGGCAATCCACATGTGCTAAGATAATCTAATTTATTAAGAACAGTTACAGACTAAGAGAAAAAGGCATTTGTTTTTTATGTTTAATCCATAGCTCCTTTACATCAAGATTTTCCCTGTAAAACAATATTTTATGATGATATTTTCAAACTATAATTGTATTTTGCATTCTGAATGTGGCTACAATAAAAGGGATGTTTTAAATTATTTATTTCAGGGACTAAGGCTTTACTTATTGAAAATGTGCTTGAATATGGATGTTACAAATAGTAAAGTGTGCTGAGAATATGCAGTTAATGGCTTTTCTTAAACATAAACTTGCTTAAACTCTGAAATGTAGCTAAAAAGCCAATAAATTAATAGTAACTGCTTAAATTTATGTAATATTATATAGCTATAAGAACATGTATTATGCTTCATTTATTTTAGTTTCTTGAATTTCCATTACTTTCATATATATCTTAATAGATTATAAAACAGAGAAAAGGAAAACATTATCAGAGTAGAATCATGGGTGGCTTTTCTGTTAGATATTTTACATTTAACAGCTGACATTTGTAGCATGTTTTGTATTGTTTCACTTAATTCCACCAAATACTAATGCAAAATTCAAATCCTCTCTCTTTTGCAATGTGAGGCAATAGAGTCTTTTCATCCTGGGTTTGACTGAATTTACATATACAGATACTCTTCATTTATTAATTTATATTCAGATGGAGATGCTGACCATTTTCCACATGTGAGTAAACAAAAAGTCCATTTTGAAAATTTTTTGAAGTGTGAATTTGAATTAAACCTCAACCTGTCTTCTTTCTACAAAGTTTAAATATCAGTGTAACAAATGTTTATAATTATGCCTAATTTTTATTTGTCAAGATAAATGTCTATTTGCATGATGTTTCTTCACATTGGCAATTTTGTTAAGCTGTAATCCGTTTTGAGCTTGTGGAATTACTGTTGAATGCAAATTTTTTTCATCAGAAGCAATTCAAACCTAATGGCAAAATATACTTGAAAACAAAGGACTTTGTAATTTTATCATTCAACTCTGACCAGTTTATCTATTTTGTTTTAGAGAGATTTCTCTAATGACAATAATCCTGAAATCATAGTTTGGAAAAATAATTTAACAAACCTCTTAAGCTAAAGGTATTAGTTCACACTGTGAACCAGAAAATAAGAAGAGTTAAATATATTTTTCTTCAAATTGATCACTTGGCAACATGATTTCTATAATGTCTCCAACATCTTTGACAAGGTTAAAGATATCTAAAACAGTAGCTTTTCTTTCTCTCTTCTCTTTGCCAATATACCTCATAACTCAAATAGGTAGAATCTAACTTCAAATAGAGTTGCCAATAGTGGAGGAGATTAAAGCAATATATTGACTGAAGTAGAAAGTACCATAATGGTTAAACCATTCCCAGGCAGCTGAGTTTAAAGTATGTAACTGGTCCATGGTGGGTATGTATATCAATAGTGTATAAAGCTACCAAGAATAATGGCAAGATAGTAAAACTGGCAGTTCAAAATATGAGGAACAGATCTAATTTGAAAAAGTTCCCAAGTAGGTCTAATTATGGGCAGGGCAATATCTTCCTCTAACTCTAAACACTTATAAGGCAACTGGTTATCGTAAAAGCAAAATTTAGGCCGGGTTCGGTGGCTAAGCCTGAAATCCCAGCTCCACAATGGGAGGCCGAGGCAAGTGGATTGCCTGAGCCCGCGGGTTCGAGACCAGCCCAGGCAACTTGGGGAGACCTAACTTCTACAATAAATAAAAAATTAGGTGGGTGTGGTAGCACTTGCCTGTAATTCCTGCTACTTGGAAGGATGAGTTGGAAGGATCGCTGGAGCCCTGAAAGTCGACGCTAGAGTGGCCATGAGCGTGCCCCTGCAATCCAGCCTTAAGACTACAACTCAAAAAAAAAAAAAAAAGATGAAGAAGAAAAAGAAAAATTTAGGCCAGAAGCGGCCGCTAAAGCCTGTAAGCAATCTGGGGGGCTGAGGCGAGAGGATAGGCTGAGACTAGGAGTTTTAGACCAGCTTGGGCAATTTGGTGAGAACTCATCTCTACAATAAATGAAAAAATTAGCTGGGTGTCATAGCACACGCCTGTAGTTCTCGCTACTTGGGAGGTTGAAGCTGAAGGATTGCCAGAGCCTAGCAGGTCAAAGCTGAGGTGGCTGTGAATGTACTACTGCACTCCACCCTGGGCGAAGGAGTGAGACTCAAACACAAACTCAAAAAAAAAAAAAAAAAAAAGGAAAATTTAAAAATTATTATTTATAGCTTTCAGGAAGACACATTGAAAGGAAAAGTTAAACAATCAGATTTCAAGAAGGAAAAAAGAGGACAGCTCTGGGTTTCTAGAGAAGAGAAACCAATGAGCTTATGTTTCTGGTAACTTCTATTGTGTATTAACTCCATTTAAATTTCCTATTTGTGGTAAATTTCTGAAGCAAATTTGTGCCCTAAATCAAACCCAAGACCAGGAAAGGGCGGGCAAGTCACCTTGATTGACAGAAGCACCAAGACTGCATATATCAGGGGAAAAAGTACCCTTAGTGAAAGGAGGGGAAATGTTTGCTAGGCAGGTATGAACTGTAAATGTTCACCTCACAGACTGCATTCCACCCATCACTGAAGTAAAATAAACACTGCAACATAAACTAAACATAGTTTCTGAAAATGGTCAACCTGTCAACATCAGTCTTCAGATTATGCCACAGGAGTTTAATATCATTTATGAGGAAGTAACTGTGTGGAAAGCTTCAATTTTTGGTAATGAGTGCTAAAGATATTCATTTTTTGTTATTTTAAAAGAAAGAAAACTCTGTATCTAAGTTGATTACTTGTAGCCCTACTAAAAAAATCAAAAGGAGGCCGGGCTCGGTGGCTCAGCCTGTAATCCCGCGCCTTTGGGAGGCTGAGGTGAGTGGATTGCCTGAGCCCGCGGGTTCGAGACCCGCCTGGGCAGCGAGACCTCATCTCTACAATAAATCAAAAAAATCAGCCGGGCGTGGTAGCGCGCGCCTATAGTTCCAGCTACTCGGAAGACTGACGGAAGGATCACCGGAGCCCAGCGGGTCGAGGCTGCGGTGGCCGGGAGCGGCCACTGCACTCCAGTCTGGGCGACAGAGTGAGACTCCAACTCAAAGAAAAAAAAATAAAATAAAATAAAAAGGAATAATGGAGTGAAAAATGAATATAATGTCACACAGTATCAATATCATCGTTTGAAAATATGTTGGAATCATTTACACCATTAAGAAAGGATTCTCTGATATAAACGCAGACACATATGTTCCAGTCAAGCTGTCTATGCCTTAAATAGTTCTTTTTAATAGAACCTTCCTCAATGATCGGAATGTTCCACATCTGCATTATTTAATATGACAACTGCTAGCCCATGTGACAATTAAGTTCTCAAAATGTGTCCAGTGTGACTGAGAAAAAATAAACATTTAATTGTGCTTAATTTGAACTCAATTTAAACGGCTACATATGTAAACAAGGCTGCAATATTGAGCAGCAGAGTATTTCAGTGTAACTTTTATCTGAAGAAGGAACCAAAAATAGAGACCAATATAGACAAAAACATACTTGCCAAATAATTCAAGAAACATATTTCCAGAATAAAAGAAGGATCGAGTTGAAAATAATAAATTTCATACTAACTAGTTCATACAGAAAAACTATTATGGAGGAATAGAAACATTACAACTTGCCTTCTTGAACCTTGGGCACTGAATTTTAGAAACATTGTCACAATTGCTTCTCAAGGGTGGATGCTGTGATGACATTACTTTCTCCTGCAAGTTTGTATTGATGTCTCCCGTGAATATTTTACATTTGGAGATCTCAGGTTGCCTGCTAGCATTCTACCCATAAGGATATTTAGGCAACTGAGTTTCCTTTTTTTTTTTTGAGTTGGAGTCTCACTCTGTCGCCCAGACTGGAGTGCAGTGGCCGCTCCGGGCCAAAGCAACCTCGACCTGCCGGGCTCCGGCGATCCTTCCGCCTCAGCCTTCCAAGTAGCTGGAACTACAGGTGTGCGCTACCACGCCCGGCTGATTTTTTATTTTATTGTAGAGATGAGGTCTCGCTGCCCAGGCGGGTCTTGAACCCACGGGGTCAGGCCATCCACTCACCTCAGCCTCCCAAAGGCGCGGGATTACAGGCTGAGCCACTGAGCCCGGCTGCGACTGAGTTTCTGTGGTTTATTGTTGGATGCATAGATTGTTTTAAATTTTCTTTTTTTATTTTAAAGCTGTGGGTTACAATTCAGGGTTAAGTATACAAATGTTCGTTATGCAGATACCCTTGTTAATGAGGTGCCTGCTCCCCTGGCAGTTTCCCACTACTACCAATCCTTTTCTTATAGTATTATGATATTTGTTCAAGGTCCACTAATGAATGAGAACATGTGATACTCAGTTCTTTGCTGTTATCACTCAGTGTTATAGACTCTAAGTCTATCCGAGTTGCAGCAAAGTTCATGATTTGTCCTTTTTTATGATTCAAAATATTCCATTATGCATATATACCACTTTTTTTTTAATCCAGTCTATCTATGGGCAGCATGATTGGTTCTGTGTTTTTTGCTATTGTGAACAAAGCTGCAGTAAACATGCATGTGCAGGTAATCTTTTCATAGAGTGATTTGAGTTCCTCCAGGTATATTCCCAGAGGGGGGATTGAGGGGTTGTATGGAAAGTCAATTTTTAGATCTTTTAGGAATGGCCAAACTGTTTTCCACAGGACTGTACTAGTTTACACTCCCACCAACAGTGTAAAAGTGTTCCCTTTCCCCGCATCCTCTCCAGCATCTGTTGTTTTTTGAGTTATTGATGATGAACATCCTGACTGGAGTTAGGTGGTATATCAGTGTGGTTTTAATTTGCATTTCATTGATGACTAGTGAGGCTGAGCATTTTTTCATGTTATCTGTTGGTTGCTTGTATGTCTTTTGAGAAGTGTCTATTCATATCTTTTGCCCCCTTTGTAATGGAGCTGTTGGTTTTTTTCTTTACGGCACATTTGAGTTCCTTGTAGATACAAGATGTTAGGCCTTTGTCAGATATACAGTTGGCAAAATTTTTTTCCCAGTATGTGGGCTGTCTCCCTGCTCTCTTGATGGTTTTGTTGGCTTTGTGGAAGTTCGTCGGTTTGATGAGATCCCACTTGTCTATCTTACCTTTTTTGGCATGGGTACTTGGGGTTTTGATTAGGAATTGGTTGCCAGTTCCAATTTCCATAAGTGTGTCTTCTGAATTTTTTGAAGTTTTTATAGTTTGAAGTTTTACTTTTAGGTATTTGATTCATTTAGAGTTGATTTTTGTGTACGGTGATAGGTAGGGATCTTGTTTTAATCTTCTACATGTGGTCAGCTACACTTCCCAGCACCATTTACTGAATAGGTTCTCCTCTCCCCAGTTGTTGGTGGTGGAGGCTTTGTCTAAGATGGATTGGTTAAGAAATTGAGGTTTTTGCTTCTGGAAACTCTATCCTGGTCCATTGTTCCATATGCTTGTTTTGTACCAATATCAGGCTATTTTGATTATTGTAGTTTTATAATAAAGTTTGAAGTCTGGAAGTATGATACCTCCTGCTTTTTTTTTTTTTTTTTCCTGAACATTGTTTTGGCAATTTGTGGTCATGTATGTTTCCATATAAATTCCAGAATTGTTGTTTCCAGGTCTGTGAAGGATGCTGCTGGCAATTTAACAGGTATGTTGATTCTTCCAACTCATGAGCATGGAATATCTTTCCAGTTGTTAGCACCATCTTTGATTACTTTGAGCAGTGTTTTATAGTTTTCATTGTAAAGGTCTTTCATATCTGGTTAGGACGATGCCAAGGTATCTCATTTTTAGTGTGGCTATTGTGAATGGAATTGTGCTTTTTATTTAGGTTTCTGTCTGTTTATTTATGGTGTATAAAAATGTGACTGTTTTGCACATTTATTTTAAACCCTAACACTTTAACAAAGTCCTTTATCAGTTCAAAGAAGTTTTTGACAGATTCTCTTGGGTTTTTGAGGTTTAGAATCATGTCATTTGCAAAGGGGGATAACTTGACTTCCTCTTTTCCCCTTAGATACCATGATATCCTTCTCTTGTCTGATTATTCTGGCTACAACTTCCAAAACTATGTTGAAAAGGAGGGATGAGAATGCTAATTCTTGTCGTATCAAGAAGAGGTGCTGGATTTTATCAAAAAGATATTCCTGCATCTAATTATATAATCATGTGGTTTTTGTTTTTACATCTGTTGATGTATATTTAATTATGTTTATGGTCTTGTGAATGTTGAACCAGCCCTGCATCCCATGGATGACTCCCACTTGGTCGTGGTGGATGATTTTTGAGATGTGTTGTTGAATCCAGTTTGCTAGGATCTTGTTGAGAATTTTAGCATCTATGTTCATCAAGAATATTGGCCTATAGTCCTCTTTCTTTGTTGGATCTTTATCTAGTTTGGATATCAATGTGATGTTAACTTCATAAAATGATTTGAGGAGAGTTCCATCTTTCTCAATTGCCTGGAATACTTTCAATAGGGTTTGTATGAGTTCCTCCTTGTATGTTTTGTAGAATTCTGCTGGAAAGTCATCTGGTCCAGTGTTTATTTTTTTGTGGGTAATTTTCTTATGATGTATTCAATTTCCTGGATTGTTATTGGTCTATTCAGAGTCTTGATTTCTTCTTGTTTCAACCTGGGGAGGTTGTGTGATGTCAGAAAGTCTTCCATTTCCTTTTAGTTTTCAATTTTGTTTCCATACAAATACACACAGTAGTCTCTGATAATCTTTTGTATTTCTTCGGGTCAGTTGTGACTTGATCTATTGCATTTCTGATTGTGTTTATTTGAACTTTTTCTCTCTTTTTCTTGGTCAGTGTAGCTAGGGGTCCATCAATCTTGTTTATCCTTTCAAAGAACCAACTTTTTGTTTCACTGATATTCTTTGTATTATATTTTTGTCTTCTGTGTCTCACATTGGGGCTGTTATTTTGGTGATCTGGATTCTTCTACTGAAGTTAGGTTTTTTGTGGCCTTGCTTTTTCAGCATCCTTACATGATTTGTTAGGTTGTTAATTTGTGATCTTTCTATTTATACAGATATGAATACCACCACTCTTAGTACTACTTTCATGGGGATGCATAGAAATATATGCACAGATGCTAGGGTTCCCAAATCACTAATTTTTAATATTTTAAGAATAAATAAAACCTTAGTCGCCATATTTAGAGTTTCATTTCTGAAAATGTTTTAAGAACATTTTCACTTACAAAAGTTCAATTATATATGCTTGGTAAAAAAGAAACATTCAAGGGAGATTAAAAACTATGTTACATATTTTACTGGTAAATATGCCTTCCATTCCATTCTACAAGTATTTGCCCTAAAGGGACCAGTGACACAAATCCACTGCTATCTTTATCTATGACTGTTTCATTGTGGTTCCCAACATAAAATATCGTATTGGTGTTTAAAAGTACACATTTGTTATTCCGTTTTTTTGTAAAACAGGAACTAACACTAAAATCTGGTTTATTATATAAAGAAATTATATCTGTCTTCAACCCATTTGAAGGATTGAGAGAAATGATGAGTGTATCATTTCTGCATACTCCGGTGGTCAGGATAACCTGGGGAATTAAAGTGAATGAACATATTCATACCAAGTCTCAAAGTTTCATTTTTTTTCCAGTCAGAATCCTGTCCTTGGAATAGCAAACGATTTGGGTTTCAAATTTGACCTTCTTTGAAGTTCTGGTGTTTTAAGAGTTAAATCCTAGCCATGGTCCTTAACTTTTTCTGTTTTGTGGCCTCAGGAGATCAGCTCTTCTTTAAATGCCACCAGCAGATTCTTACACATAGTCTGATCTTTAATGAATATTTAATCATCTTTAGCCTGTGGTTGTGTTTTTCAAAGCACTAGATGCCCAAGCAGGAATCATCCATTTAATTGTCCTTAGTATTCTCATATGATTCATATACACTTGATGCATTCCATCTTCTAGGGCATTTCATTCCACTAGTACTTTATTCCAGTTCACTACCTCTAGGGAAAATCTTACAATCTTAGGCTATTTTATTTTATGGGTTTTTTGTAATTTACCACACAAGAATGATGGTGACCTTATTGCCTGCCGAGAAACAAGTATTCCAGTGCCAGAATTTCATCTTTGTGTCAATTTTCTCAGGCCAATAATTGACATTGAGTTCTCTGTAAAGTATAATCTGAAGTGGAGATTATCTTGAAGGATGTGTGCTAGGAAGTACTTCCAGGATCAATATTTGTCTGTCAGTCTATGTTGATTTGACTGTTGCTGCTTGTCTTTGTTATGTTGACTTTTTTCAGGTCCTTGATATGTGTGTGTGTGTGTGTGTGTGTGTGTGTGTGTGTGTGTGTAATGTTCTGATCATGAAACTGTAGTAGAGATTATTTGAGGCTTGGGACTACGATATTTTCCTCTAGAGAGAATTTACTTCTGCCAAGAAAATGAGAACTCTAGGAATTCAAGACTGTATAAAATCAGTTTCTGTAATTGATAGAATTAACAGGTGAGCTGCAAACATTATGCAGGGCTTTATATCACCACTTCACTCTACCTCATAGGTGGAAACTTTCAGGTACCCAGTTAGAAGCAAAACGTTTAGCAGTTTCTGTTTGTCAGGCTGGGATGCAATATTTTTTTCTAGACACACAAAATGCTAAGTATTTTACCTCAACCTCTTATTTCACAGTGGCCTCCCTTGGAATCTGAAATATCTTCATGAGTGAAGCATCCTCAAATTCTCAGTTTCACTTTCATAGGTTTTTGTTCTACATCTCGTCCCCAAATTTTGGCTTAGTTATTCTTCACTGTTTTTTTGTTTTGCTTTGTTTTTGAGTTGGAGTCTCACTCTGTCGCCCAGACTGGAGTGCAGTGGCTGTTCCTGGCCACCACAGCCTTGACCTGCTAGGCTCTGGCGATCCTTCCACCTCAGCCTTCCAAATAGCTGGAACTACAGGTGTGTGCTACCACGCCCGGCTGATTTTTTTATTTATTGTAGAGATGAGGTCTCGCTGCCCAGGTGGGTCTCGAACCCGTGGGCTCAGGCAATCCACTCACCTCAGCCTTCCAAAGGTGCGGGATGACAGGCTGAGCCACCGAGCCTGTCTTCTTCACTGTTTTGTTAACTGTATGATGCCTTCCAGGAGAGTGTTGAAATATATTGTACAGATTTTCTAATAATTCTTAGTAGATAAGTTTATGCAAATGATTTAACTCACTATTTTCAAAAACAAAAGTCCAAGTTGATACCTTTCAAAACACAGTTGCATTGTAACTGGCCTTGGAGGCATTGATTTTAAGATTGTTTTCATTAAAGAAAATGTGTTTGCTTGTAATCATAAACAGCATAATGCCAGAGTATGGTTGTGAAGAAATGTAGGTTCCACCGGTTACAATCTACATATATAATTTGTTTTGAACTGCTATATGAACTTATGTTTTGAGTAGTTCAAAGAGATTTTGAAAAAATCTAAAACAAATAATGAAAAGAATTGTTAGTGAGCTATCACTCTAAATCTAATGTTTCATTTTTTCCTCTGTAAGAATATATTACTTTCTTTGATTTAAACTGAGGAGTATTGACTCCCTGAAATCAATACAAGTAATATTATCAGTGGCATTTCTACTTTTCTTTGATGCATAAAGAAAAAGTGTAAACTTAAGGACAAGTTTCAACTAATCTCTCTTATGTAACTCCTCAAATTTCAACATTAAAAAGAAATTTGAGATACAAACCAAGATAGTTTCATCTAGCTTGTAGGGTATGGTAAAGAAAAGGTCAGTGAAAGCGTAACCTTTGAGGAAGAAGAAGACAAAGGAGAAAACAGAAACATATGTATTTTTTAATTTTTATTTTAAAGATGTGGGTTACAATTCAGGGTTAGATATACAAATGTCCATTATACAGGTACCTTTGTTGATGAGGTGTGACCCCACCTCCCCTGGCAGTTTTCCACTACTGCCAATCCCGCCAGCCCCATGGCAGGTTCC
This sequence comes from Cephalopachus bancanus, assembly GCA_027257055.1. Classification (NCBI taxonomy): domain Eukaryota; kingdom Metazoa; phylum Chordata; class Mammalia; order Primates; family Tarsiidae; genus Cephalopachus; species Cephalopachus bancanus. The sequence goes on from JAPVLO010000041.1 coordinate 9,117,866, forward strand.
CACTACTGCCAATCCCTTTCTTATAGTATTATAATAATTTTTCAAGGTCCACTTATGAGTGAGAACATGTATTCGGTTATCTGTTTCTGTGATAGATCACTCAGTATTATAGACTCCAAGTCCATCCAACTTGCACAAAGTTCATAATTTTTTCCTTGATTATGACTGCATAATATTCCATTGTGTATACATATCATTTTTTTATCCGGTCCTCTTTCAGTGGACAGCACAGTTGGTTCCATGTTTTTGCTATTGTAAATTATGCTGCAATAAACATGTATGTGCAGGTATATTTTTCTTAGAATGATTTCAGTTCCTCTGGGTATATTCCCAGTAGAGGAATTGTGAGGTCATATGGAAGGTCTATGTTTAGATCTTTTAGGAATCATGATACTGTTTTCCATAGGAGTTTTACCAGTTAACACTCCCACCAACAATGTAGAAGTGATCAAAACCCCAAGTGCCCATGCCATAAGAGATAAGATAGACAAGTAGGACCTCATCAAACTAAATAGTTTCTGCAAAGCCAAATAAACCATCAGGAGAGTGGGGAGACAGCCCACAGAATGGGAAAAAATTATTTGTCAACTAATATCTGACAAAGGCCTAGCATCTAGAATCCACAAGGAACTCAAATGTGCCAAAAAAGAAAAAAAAAAAAAACAAGCAACCCTATTACAAAGTGGGTGAAAGATATGAATAGACCCTTCTCAAAAGAAGACATATGAGCAGCCAACAGAAACCTGAAAAAATGCTCAGCCACACTAGTCATCAAATAAATGCAAATTAAAACCACATTGAGATACCATCTAACTCCAGTCAGGACGCCCATCATCAATAACTGAAAAAAACCTTGTATTTCTCTGGTATTTGTTGACTTCTGTATGGTGTAATTTTAGAGATGCTGGATGATATAAATAACTGAGAGACACAAAGCTTTAGAAAATAATACTATAAATTTATTATAGCATGGTGTGAGGAGAAATCTTCATGTTTATCTATGATATTTACCTATTAGTTCTGCTGACCAAGCATATCCTATTTATCTTATCTTGCCTTTCTTTTTCTTCTTAATTCCCATTACTTTGCTATTATTTAAATAAGAATTTGCAAAATGAACTTCCTCAATTCAGTGACAACAAATATGTATTACTTAACTATTTGCATAGAATAGACAAATAAAATAATAAACCTGGGGTCAGATTATCTGATTTTAATTCAAGATGCAAATGTAGTCAATGATACAGTAATAGACACCCCATAACAGAAGTCATTGCCAATAATACTGCCATCATTATCATCTTTGTCACCATCGTTTGCTATGTATTGATTTTATGCAAAGGCTGATAATAGCTTCTTTCATTGAGGAGAAGAAAGAACACAATATTTGCAATATTGAGGCCAATAATAAACACATTTCCTGAAAACTATGTAATGCTACATGAGGATATTCAGTCCTCTTGATGGAAATGAATTTGAGAAAAATCTCAATGAGATGACATCTAGAAGTGCTGAATCTGGAAGAAAAATGAGCATGTCTGGAAAAGCACACAAGAAAGGAGGGGGAACTATAGAGAAAGGAAAAGAATTTTCAAAATTACTTAAGTGTCTCAGTATAGCTTGTGCAAGAGATGTAACACAGCTCAGGATTGCTGTGTGAAATTAGTTTCCAAGGGCCATGACATGGACTGAGAAAACTGACAAAGGTAAGGTCAAAGAAGGTAGGATGTGCCATGCAAGGCACTTGGGTTTGGTATTATAGGTGATAGGCACTGAGGGATTTGAAGGAATGGCTTAGCTCATTCAATACCTGAAATAAAATGAAAAATCTGTTTAAGAGTCAGATTCCTATTACTTGAAATTTGAATTGCACTTCACTTCTTCCTCTATACCGATCACTCACTTTTTCAAAGTGGTCCTTTAGTTTCACTCACTTCTTATTTTTTTCTTAACACTGCTTCATTTCTTTGAGGTTCTCAAAATATAAGCACCCAGAACATGACCCCAACTTGAACTCTGTCCTTAAGTATGCTTTGGTGTGTTTCAGTGTTGGTAAGTATACTTTTTTGTGTAGATTGTAATCTCTTTGAGGGTGACATCTTTTTGTAGATAACTCAATAGAACAACAGAGCTAAATGGGACCTTAGAATTCTTGTAGTTCTGTTAATTCATTTCACAGCAAACTGGAGAAAGAGGGTTAAATGACATGCTTAATATGTACAAGAACATGTGGAAAGCAAGGAGAGAATGACTGCTTGTCAAATCCTATGGACTTTGCATTTTTTCCAGGTGCTCATTTTATTATGCACCTTGTACTTGCATGTATCCACACTTTTGTTTAGAGTCCTCTGTTTCTTCATTTGTTTTTAATAGATATTTTAATACAATTAAGATATACAAAAAATTAGAGCAGACTGTACAGAGAATCCCCATATGACTCCAGCATACATATTCACCGATTATAAACATTTACATTAGTATAAAACATTTATTGCAATTAAATAATCTATACTGATACATAATTAACTCAAATATACAGTTATGAGGTATGACAAGTTTGCAAACTCATCCAAGAAAGAGTGCTACATACCTCATTGCAGACTATCACTATGTCTGCTTTAGAAGTACTTCCCTTGGGAAGCTAGGCACAAATGTCATCTCCTACTCCACCTGCCAGAGCATTCCTTTCTGGAATGGTCGTCAGAGCCGTTGTCAGAAAAATGTCAGAATTTAAATTAGAGCAACAAACAAACATATAATTTCTTGTTAAACTTGACAAAAGTGGAAGTGAAATCAGGGATATGTTATTCCAAGTTTATGGAGATAATACTATGAAGAAAGCAGTAGTATACGAAAGGATTAAACATTTTTTCTGAGGGAAGAGAATGTGTCACTAATGAAGACAGGTCAAGACAGCCATTAACGAGCAGAACTGATTAGAACATTGCAAAAATTAATTGAATTGTGCATCAGAATTATAGGCTGACTGTGAGAAGCATAGCAGACCAAATAAACATTGGTAGAGAAAAAGTAAGGAAAAATCTGACTTGAAAATCTTGGCATGAGAAAAGTGTGTGCAAAAATGATCCCAGAGAAGCTCTTGCATCAAAACAATGCACCAGCTCACACAGCTCTGTCTGTAAGGGAATTTTTAGCCAGTAAAAAAATAACTGTATTGGGACACCCTCCCTATTCACCTGATCTTGCCCCTAATTCCTTTTTTTTTTTACCTGAAGGTAAAGGAAATCTTGAAAGAAGGACATCTTGATGACATTTGGGACATAAAGTGTAATTTAATGGCAGCTTTGATGGTCATTCCAGGGGGAAAAAAAAACAACTCCAAAATTGCTTTAATAGGGGGACAGCACTAGTGTCAGTAGATAATTTCCCAAGAGGAATACTTTGAAGGTGATCATACTGATATTTAACAATGAGTAATATGGAACATTTTCTAGGATGAGTTCACAAACTTAATTGCCATATAATCTTTATGTTTGCAAAAGCTAGTACATATAGCTTCATACTGAATGAGAAGTTTATATTTGTGACAAACATTGTGTAATTAATAGATTTTTTAAATCTATTTTTATAACTCTAAATCAACTAATTTATATCAATAAATACATATATTAATGATATAGCAAGTATTCATTACTCACTATCATCCCTGCCCTGGAAAAGCTCATAACTATATAGAAACCCTAAGTAAATTATTCCTTTTAGTGTGATAAGCACTGTAACAAAAATATATCCAAAACCCCTGTTAAAATATTTAAATGTGTTTAAGCTGGTTAAAGAGTATATCTTAAAGCATGAAATGGTATAAATTCTTGGCAACAATATAATCAAAGCAAAGATTTGTTATTATTCAGGATTTTTTTTTGTTTTGTTTTGTTTTCTTCTGCCTGGAATGCAGTGGGTTTATTTTATTTTTATTTTTATTTTTTTAATTTTTAATTTTGAAGATGTGGGGTACAATTCAGGGTAAAGTGTACAAATGTGCCTTATGCAGGTACCTTTGTTGAGGTTTGCACACCCCCCCGGTAGTTTCGCACTACTGCCAATGCCACCTCCAACCCTCATCTCGGTAGTTTCCCACTACTGCCAATCACTTTCTTATAGTATTATGATTTAGATACTTATCATTGTTCAGAAAATTAATGAATAGATGGATGAATGGATATCAATTAATCACATGTATTTCAGCTACAGTTAAAATCTCAGGTCAAAATGTAAAACCAAATTATCTGAAGTGAACATTAATAACTTATGTAATAGTTATCTGATCTTTTTTCACCTAACTTCATCTAGTTTCTCTGCTATTTTATTAAAAATTCCCAAAGACCACTTAATTATAGCATTCTCCATTAATTCTTCAAACTCTGCCTCACACAGATTATCTAATCCTCATTAAAACAGAGAAACAAATTACGTGGGGATATAATACTGTATCATAATTTTTAACTTTAATTATAACCATGTATATAAATGATAGCACGCAGGACAAGTTGAGAGAACAAGGAAACGTAAGATAATTTATAATTTCATCTTGTGTAAATGATCAGGTAATAGGTGAGGGGGGCTTCTATTTCATAAAGTTCAGTTCATGGTTTCAGATAATACAACAGGATAACTTATTACATGCCTATGGTTTAAATATTCAAAAAAATTTTATATATTAAACCCCAAATAACACAAAGAACAAACATTACATGGAGGCAGATTTGCATTCATATTTAACAAAAGTGGATCTATATTTAAATAGTATGTAAATTAATGTAATTCTCTATGCTTGATGGAAGCAGAGATCCATCTTTTAGACATAAAATAGAGCATCCCTTGTTATTTATACTTTCTTCTGGACAACTGCAGACCACACATAGGCCTACGTATATTGCGAAATACATCTTTTAAAAATTCACCTTTAAAAATAGCAAGGTGTTGATATCTGAATTACTTTAAGACATAGCATTATGGATCATGCCCTTGTGTGACTACAAGATTAACTTCAGTTTGAGTTTTAAATAAAATGTTTGACATCCCAATAATATGTGTGGTTACCTAGTTTTTATTGATTTCTTTTAAATTTATGGTGTAGTGTTGAGATTATTATTTGGAAGACCAAAAGAATTCCCAATTTTGCTATTGAATAAGTAAGGCCTCCCTGATTAAAACAAATGTTGATCCAATGCCCTTCTCTCACATGACTAGTACAGGGCCATGGTAGGCAATGGAATAGATGTTCACAACTGAGCATGAGTACACCTAAGATGAAGCTAACTGGAGCAGCAGACATGAAAGATGCATGGTACAAGTTCCACACATGCAAATAATATTATTGTTTTATTGATAGCACTTATTTCCCAACAAATTTAATGACAGGAGTTAATATGTACTAAGAATTTATTCTGCACCAGGTAGTTATTTTTATTGAGGATTTTTAAAGCAATGTAGTAAGTGCCTTGTGATCATTATCTCAACTCTTTACAACCCTGGAAATAAGATATAGTCTCTCCCAACAAAAATGAATTTAAATATCTGAATTATGGTCAGTTCTTTATAACTAACTTTGAATCTTTTCAGCTTTCTGAACTCTAAAAGGGGGGAACTTTGAGATTATATTTAGCTAATGTTTATTAATTTAATTAATGCTAATAGAGATTACTGTTGATATTATTATTACTTTACAAATGAGAAAACAGATTCAGAGAGGACAAGCAGCTTGTCTGTGATTGCATAGCCATTAAGTGTGAAAGCTGAGATTTCAACCTCTGTCTTGTTTAGATGCAAAGTCAACTCCAAGGGATCCAAGTACAAAGACCAAGTTTAAATTTAGACTGCCATCCATAAACAGAAGTTGGAGTCAAGAGTTAAAATTGATTTAAGAACTGACGGCATGGAATCATATACAAATGAAACAAGCATGTCCTCCATGTTTAGTACATTTTGTTTTGAGGCTCTGCAATTTCTGCAGAAATATCAGATTGATTTAAATGTCAAGAAAAGAAATGATAGAAACCTAACTTTCTTGATATCTTTTAACTTGGATACTGTTTAATAGCCAAGAACACTCTGTCCCTTCCTGATAGAGGTTTTGAGATGGACATAGGTATTATGACTTCAGTGGCACAAAAACTGATTTTGAAATGCAGGAATTGTTACCGTGTGATACTTACTTTTTATAACATTCTTTGAAAATAAACACATCTTGAACTCAGATGTTCAGACTTAGACTGCCATGTCTATTCTTACTGACTTCATTTTTTCAGTGAATATCCAACATTAACATTTCTGCATGCTGGCAAGAAAAAATCTTCCTATTTCCACGGTTAAGGAAGTATATTTTATATGTCACAATAAATCCAATTCAATCTTGTTTCAAAAAAATTACTAAAATTTTAAACCTAGTATCAGAATACTATGAACGTGTGTGTGTGTGTGTGTGTGTCCTTCTGATAAAATAGATGAAAAAATCCTCCTTTCATTTTTAGATGATGGCACTGGGTTTTTGGATAGAATGAGTGTTAACTTCTATCACACAACCCCTGATATATATTTAAATTAGGACTCTTTAAATTCAAAACTACAACCGGGCTCGGTGGCTCAGCCTGTAATCCCAGCACTTTGGGAGGCTGAGGTGAGTGGATTGCCTGAGCCCGCGGGCTCGAGACCCGCCTGGGCAACTTGGCGAGACCTCATCTCTACAATACATCAAAAAATTAGCCCAGCGTGGTAGCGCGCGCCTGTAGTTCCAGCTACTTGGAAGGCTGAGGCCGGAAGGATCGCTGGAGCCCAGCAGGTCGAGGCTGCGGTGGCCGGGAGTGGCCACTGCACTCCAGTCTGGGCAACAGAGTGAGACTCCAACTCAAAAATAAAATAACATAAAATAAAATAAATTCACAATTACATATGTGGATAACATGTTATATACGACCTGACATCTTCAATTTTCTTTCCAATAGTTTAAATTTGTTTTATTGTAATTAAATTCTTCTTTTTGAGTTATAATTAATGAGGTCTAATAGAAAATTTTATTACTATTCAATTTTAAAAATAAAAATGGCAAAATAAATGCAAAGCATTTTCTTTTTTTAATCAATATTTTTTATTATGATTTTGTGGAGTACAATTAAGGGTTAGGTGTACAATTACGTTTCATTCAGGCACCCTGTTGATAAGAGTTGTTTCCCCATCCCCAGACAGATATCTATGACTGTTAATCCCATCCTCCTGTCCCCCCATAGTTTCCCAGTACCATCAGTCATTTTCTTATAGTATTACATTGGATGTTCAAGGTCCATTATATGAGAACATGTGATACTCGAATCTTTGTTTCTGTGAGAGGTCACTCAGTATTATAGACTCTAGTTCCATCCAGGTTTCTATGAAATTCATGATTTTGTTCTTTTTTATGACTGCATAGTATTCCATCATGTACATGTCCCACATTTTTTTAATCCAGTCCTCTTTTGATGGGCAGCATGGTTGTTTCCAGGTTTTAGCTACTGTGAATTAATCAGACTCAAGATATTTTTATGTTCTACTAGATGAAAGACTATGTTTAAGGATTTGAAGCTCCCATATACATGCAACATTTTTTTCTTATTATGACTATTAATTTAACTAGAATAATAATGTATTACCTCTGTATTAAACTATAACAAACACAAAAATACTAGAGAATAAAAGTAAGATTTATAAAGTGATTCTAACCCATTTAATTTTATTAAGTGAGGTTTCATTTTTTAATGTATTAAGCACATAAAGCCCTGGTAAAATCTTGAAACAACATTCCCAAATAGTCCTCAAATAAAAGTCAAATATAATATTTCTACTTAAATGTGAATCTGGAAATCTCCAACTAGAGTCAAGACGTGAACCAAATAACTCCCAATAGAATTATTTTCTAATTTATACTTGATGCTTGGTAAGATACAGAAACTTTGAGATGCTCAACATAAAGATATGAAAACAATAAATTGTTCACAGAGTCATTGAAGAATTATGAAAAAAGAAGGTCAAAGTACGTTCCTACTTATACTGAAGGTAAGTACTTATTACATTTATGTCAGCAACTGTAGAGAGAGAATTCTTTGGAATCTAGTATGTTAAGGTGATTATCCTATAGAAAATGATGTTAAAGTACATAAATACAGTGCATAAAATGTGAAGATTGGTTATAACATTTTAAAATATGATTATCATTTTTATTTAAGATTTTTAAAATAAAATAATTTAAAGTTTATTTTTTTAAAGATAGTATGATATTTCACAGTATAAGCTAAATTCTTTTATTAGGTAGTTTTGAGAAAAAACGTGCTCTAAAAGTCTTGATAAGTTAACACTCCAAGGAGAATAATTTTCAATGCACTTGCTTTCATAAATCACAGCAAATTGCAGTGTGTGTAATAAAAAAAACCAAAAAGTAAAACTATAATATGATATGATACCAAGATTAATATGTAGAAAGACTATATGAGCTCCATTCGTGAAAAAAAAAATAATTCAAGATTCATACTGCCAATTTATATTTTAAACTCAGTATATAAAATTATGATGCACAGAGTTAAAAATATTTTAAATTTATCATATAATTTCCCTATATATTTAATACATTTTACTTCTCTTAAAACTAAAAATGCATATGTATGAATTATTTATTATGATCTTCTGGAACAATGAAGATTTGTGTATATTTAACTATTGAGAGAATAATAGATTCTACTGTTGTAATTTTCTATTGTATCATTACACGTGATTTGTATTTTATGCAAGAAACAATACAAAAGTAAATATGTTGGAAAATCAAGTTTCAGTGGTCTGATATACTCTTGCTCTAACAGAATTTTCAACCCAAAAGTGTATGTCCCTAAAGTGTTCATACATAAATCATTTGGGGAGAGTTATGTATAATGTACTTTTTATTGGAAAAACACACAAAGGTAACAAAGGAAAGTACAAACAGGTTAATAATGGAATAGAATATTTAGTCTTGATTTTGCTTTAATAATTTTAAATTCCCAAGATGGAACTTAGCAGTGTGTGAACTATTAATAGTTCTTAAAAATTAGTAATGTGGACCTGGATCCTGATTATCTCTCCATCTACTAAATAATAGAAAAGTGAATTGAGATATTTTTTCTCCACATTAACTATAAATAATATGTGCTTGTTTGGGTTTAGATTTATTATTCCATATAAAAAATAGCACAATACCAAATATTTTGGGGTTTTATACATTTAAAAAAATATTTATTCTCTTATTCAAAATCACCTTTATTCCATGTCTGCTAAGTTTTGACAAACTACTATGGATACTGTGTTGTGAATAAGCTCCATGGTAGTAAAAAAAAAAAAAAAAAGGAGGTTATATGCCTTGGATCAGATGGTAAAGGCGGAAGTGGTATGTGGTATGTTTATTCATTGTAATTCAAGAGCAATTCATTGAAATTAAATAAATAATCAAGGAGGATACAGTATGGCTTTTTTTTTTTCTTAATGAGTTAAAGTCTCACTCTGTTGACTAGGCTAGAGTGCAGTGGCACAATCATGACTATCACATCCTCGACCTGCTGGAATCAGGCAATCCTGCCTTAGCCTTCCAAGTAGCTGAAACTGCAAGTGCGTACCACCATGCAGGGCAATTTTTTTTGATTTATTGTAGAAAGAAGGTCTTGCCATGTTACCTTGACTGGTCTCAAATTCCTGGTCTCAGAAATCCTCTTGCCTAGGCCTTCCAAAGTGCTGGGATTACAGGCTTGAGTTACTGCATCCAACCTAATTATGCCAATTTTTGTCCAATGTAAATTTAATGGAGAAAATGTTCTGATTATTACCATTCTTCTGAATTTGACTAAATATAGTCTTTTCCTAACAACATATTCATTTGTATTTTTTCAAAAACAAAATATTTTTTAATTTTTTTCATTTCCTTAGATTTATCTATTTATTTTTATACATGAGTTGTACATATTTACAAAGTACATGTAATGTTTTGGTACATACATACAATGTGCAGTGATCAAATCGGGGTATTTAGGACATCCATCACCTCAAACATGTACTATTTCTTTGTTTTGAGAACATTTTAAATCTTCTCGTCTAGCTATTTTGAAGTATAAATTATTGTTAACTATAGTCATCCTACTGAGCCATCGGACACTAAATCTTTTATTATTTTTCTACCTAATGATATGCTTGTTCTCATTAGCCAATTTGAATGCCAAACATTTCCATGATTACTCCCCAAAGCTCTTTTCTTTAAGTAGCAATATAACTACACCCACTTTGAGAAAGGGGGTTTTCATGGTAGCATCAAATTCTATTCTTATTGAACTTTGAAACTTACTAGCATCTGTGTTCTTGGTATCTCATGAAATCGGAGCTACAAAACGTGAATCATATTCTGGCTTTGTAAGCATATAGAACACTTCAGTGTTTACCACCTGTTGCAATGCACCGATATTGCAAAGGGCTTCTGGAAAGCCTTGGTTTGTTGTTTTTCATCAAGTGTTATTCTTTGTTTATCTGTACCAACCACCTGGCATTCCCCTGCTTCACAAAAAGCCACAGTGGGTCTATCCTCAAAATGAGTCTCCCTATTCCCTGGGAGAGAGATGAAATAATGTCCTCTCACAGATGGTCTGCGGTATAAACTTCAGCTGAATGTCTAATCATGACAGGTAGTCAAGGATTAACTACAAGTTGCTAGAATCAGCTGAAATTGTGGCACAAATGTATGCTTTAAAAACCTAGAACAAAGAGAGATTATTTCAAGATGACAACAACTATATTTATACAAAATGTGTCTGGCAATTGTGTTTAATTTCACTGCAACATGTCTAAACAGCTCAAATGTGTGAATGCAATTGTGAAATATATCTTTTCCACTATAAAAACAGTGACTTTCATGATTGCACTTTTAATGCTAGTTATAATGCTTAAGCATTTCATAAATGTTTACTTTAAGAGGAACATTTTAACTATTTAAGATGGTTTAATAATGATATTTTGTGTTTTTCTAAGATTTCATTTGGACAAGACAAATATAATCTTATAGGTAAAATCTCAATAGTATGTTGTTTGATTTGAGAAATTGAAGGTTTTGTTGTTTGGTTTGGTTTTACTGAAAGATCAACTATGCCCAAAAAATTAGAAATGTCAAGTCTTGCTTTCATGAGACTATTTTAATGTCTTCATTATTGCTAGCTATTACTTGAGATATTTTAACCTAACATTTCCTTTAAAGGATAACCTACACATAACCATATTCCACCCAGCAGGCCAAATTTTTGTTGCATCTTTTTTTGAAAGTGTATTAGGTTTTGCTAATATCTCCAGCAATTCTTTTTCTTGAAGCTCATATACATTAAATACTTTTACAGCATACATTTTCACTCTATTTAGCATTTTTGTAAGATAAGAAAAATAAGCTATGGCAATTTATTCTATAATATTCATCCTATATGGTTATGATTATATATGCTTTTGACATTATGCTATAGCTCAGGACTAGGTAAAATGTAATTCAAGGTTAAATTGGTTGGAGAGCTTATCTGAGTAATCATTGTATGGAAAGGAGATTGTTCTCCTAACCAACACCTGCTTTCAATACTGTAGACTTTGTGTTTGGACTAACATTGTAATATATTATATTGCTATCACTATTTGGCAATTTTCTGAACTCTTACTAGCATCCAGCCCATAGGCTATTCCAATAACTTATGAAGAATGTTTTGGTTCTGTATTAAAGATTTCTTTGTAAAGCTTGAATTTCAGTTATAGACACCTGTTAGCTTTGACTGATCAGAATCCATCCTTCATTACTTTAGTTAATCACCTCTTGTCCATTCTTAGTCTGTTGGTTTCAAAACCTGACTCCATAGCTCAGGAGATGAACATATTACCTAGGTCCTTCTGTTTCTTGACAACTATGACTAGTTAATAAGTCATAAACATGATTCAGGCTAGACGAAATTAGAATTAAACCTTAATTTTTGCAAAAATTACTGAAATAAATTATTTTTTTGTGAAGGTGTTGGGAGAGAAGGACAAGGGACATGAAATATGAAAGCTTGTGCTAATCATATTTGCCAGCATTAGCCAACCTAAAAATTAAGCCATCATGGAAGAAGCCAGAGAAATAAAGAGAAAAACAAGTACCAACAAAACTGCTCGAGGCTCTGAATCCAGTTTGTCTTTCTTTGAATTGCCAGTTACTTGAATTACCAGTTACATTAACCATAGTCAATTTAGTTCACTGTATTTTCTGAACTAGTTTGGCATTAAATTTCTGCACATAAAGGAGGAACACATTATTCTATTTTAACATTATAGATTTGAACGCAGATCATTCAATTTACTCACTTTCCTTTGCCATTTCCATTATTTCTGTGAACGAGCACTATTAACAAATAGATAATAGATACATGAAAATGATGCTTATCAATTTTACCTAACTTTGCATTTTTCTGTCATCTAAACTCAACATTTAATTCTAAACATCTTAAATTGTTTATGATATTCACAGTCCTGATAAATAAACACAAAGGACGGATCATTGAACTCAGTAACTTCAAAGACAGAAAATGATCAAGAATGCCAACATCATCAAACACTGCTATTAAAAACACAGACTCAGGCAGCAGTTCGTGAATTGCATGGATACTTCCACATTTGCACTTGGATTTCAGTTAATTTGAATAAGATATTTAGTAGCCACTTCTGCTGTTCTCATTATCCAAAGTGTTAACACATTAGATGAGGCTCCGTGTGTTGTATGTGGGAGGAGCTGCTATTGATAGAAAAAAATATATAGGTTGTGTTATCCAGATGTTCGTGCCATCTGTCTTAAAACAGTTTTTCAAAGAGGCAATGGTGACTAAAACTTCAAAGAACTAGCAAGGTAAACTAAAATGGAAATATGATCAGTTATCTGCTTTGGTAATTTGCAAAGTATGTCCCAGGAAAACATATCACAGTACTGTTCCCTTGATAAATTGTATAATAATATTAGTTCTTACCACTTCAAAATCAAGACTAAGGCTTGGGCTCAATGGCTCATGCTGGTAATCCCAGCACTTTGGGGGGCTGCATTGTGAAGATTACTTAAACCCTGAATTTTAGCACTAGCTTGAACAACACAGTAAGACCTTATCTCCACAAAAACTCAAAAAAAAAAAAAAATAGCCAGGTGTGGTGGCATGTGCCTGTAGTCCCAGCTACTTGGGATGCTGAAGTGGGAGAATCTCCTGAGGCCAGGACGTTGAGGCTTCAGTGAGCTGTGATTGTACCACTGTCCTCCAGAGTGACAGAGGGAGGCCCCACCCCCCTCCCAAATATATGATAAAAGTTATCAACAGTTTATAGGCATGTACCCATTAAAACTCCTGGAGGTATGTATAGAAAAACTTGATATCTTTTTTTTTTTTTTGAATATATATGCTGGTGCCCTGTGAGCCAAGTATCTGTTTTGTTAACTGCTGAGATTAGTGGGAACTGACTACCCTTCCTTGCCTCATACATGAGATTAGGTGATGAAATAAAGAATCTCTCCTTCTAAACCAGCGGTAGGGGAGACAAGCACTTAGTCATTCTTGTAATTCAAGACTGTCTTTACCTTGGGCACAGTAGTGAAAAGATAGTTCTGAGACGCAACTGAACACAGGGATTCATCACCTCAACAGATTTAACCCCCAAATGAGACAAGTGTGGGCCAGATGAGAAAACCTAAACATACATCTACTTCTTAGAGAAAATTGTAGGATTTATCAAAAAGTTATGGAGGATTTTATGTCTTGATAGTTTGCATTATTACTTGAAGATACATGTGATTCTTAAATAGGATATTGTCAATGTATTTATTCATAACAATTTTAAAAATACAATGCCAAAAGGAAAATAATATACTAGTGCTGCTCTCAGGAATGGCCTCGATATTTTCTAGGTTAAACTGAGTGAATCATATATGTTTAAAAAATTTAAGTTGGTAATGCAGATGTAGTTTGTAAAACAAATTCAAAGTACTAGAAATGTTATTTAATATTCATTGCTATGGATAAAATAATTTGAATAATAGTTTCACTATAACACAAAAGTTTCTAGACATTTTATTAATAATAATAGAAGCCTATAAGATGTATTTGTAGTATGTATTATTTTCTTAATGGTATTAAGTAGAAATATATCATGGTGTCCTTTTTATAATATTAGAAAAGACATTTAGTCAAAAAGCTTTATAACTAGTGACTTTTTGAAAGTTTTTGCTGCTATGATGGAAGGCATTAAAAATATTGCATAATTCTATTTTATTTTTATTTATTCTTGAAAATTAGCATCTCTTACCCTATATAATGGACAAAGAAACATAAATGTTACTTAATAATTTATTTCTTAAATGTTGCTCAAAAATCTATTTAATATAATAGAGAAAACTCTAGAGAAGGAGTCAAATAAGTGATTTTGAGTCTGGACTTTGAAATTTTCTAAATAGTAAATTGGCTAAATAATTCATCTGATTTTCTCTAATACAGAGTGATGGACTAAACTGTTTTAAAGGGTCTTTCTCTAGGTATAATAAATATACTATGTTGCAAAATTTCAAGCTCTTTTTGCTAGATACTCCTGAGTATTTGAAAATATCAAGCTATTATTGTCAGTTACATGTTTAGCAGGTGCCATCTGTTTGTGCATATTATATAAGCAATTTTATTTTTATTTTTTAATTTTTAATTTTTTTTTTTTGAGTTGGAGTCTCACTCTGCCGCCCAGACTGGAGTGCAGTGGCCGCTGCCGGCCACCGCAGCCTCGACCTGCTGGGCTCTGGCGATCCTTCCGCCTCAGCCTTCCAAGTAGCCGGAATTACAGGCATGCGCTACCACGCCCGGCTGATTTTTTGATTTATTGTAGAGATGAGGTCTTGCTGCCCGGGCGGGTCTCGAACCCGCGGGCTCAGGCAATCCGCTCACCTCAACCTCCCAAAGGCGCGGGATTACAGGCTGAGCCACCGAGCCCGGCTATATATAAGTAATTTTAAAAGCACACCTGTTTGAGCAGCATCAAGATAAACAGATACAATCATGGACTCAGAATTATTCATATGTAATTATGAATCCTGGCCCTCCTACCAAGTAGTTAAATATGTCCAGCAAATTTCTAATCACCTTGAGTCTCAGTTTTAATTATCAGCATAGTAGAGATAATAATTTTTGTTTGACAAAATTGGGAAAAATATTGTGTATACTGCTTGTTCATAGTATGCTTCTTACTTATTTTAAATGATACTTTGCAAGTCATCTATATAATATAAATGTAAAATATTTTATCATTAGCGTTAATATTAATAGTTTTTTTAAATACCTAGTATACAATTTGATATTGACTATGTGCTGAATAAATTGTTATTAACTCCATTGCTCCTTCTTTGAAATTATGCTTTTAACTCATATCTGTTTATTATAAAATTGTAAATTGTTTATCACTGTTGCAAATTCATGTAGAGCTATTATTTCTAGTCAAATATATACTGCATATAACTATTATCAATAAATTACAAAATTACTAAACTTTTATTGTTGTTCATTATATTTGAGTTAGGAAGAACATTTTGGGTTTTTGATATCAGTAAATTATCTGCCAGTAATTATTAAACAATATTTTGTTATATAAATTGACAAAAATTTATATTCCATTTGACTTGGAAACAAATATAAACCTGTAATATTATTTTCACCAAATAATTTTTCTTATATATTTGCACTTTATCCTGAATACAATGTATGCAATTTGCATTAACTGTAAAGATAAGAACATTACTGATTTAAAATAACCTTAGAAAGATGGTAATTCAAAATAAAAATGTTTGAATTGTCTCCAAAGCTTATTGCTTTCAAAATAATAAAGTTAAAATCATAAAAAACTTTAAAATCTTGGAAACAAATTGTATATCACAGTGAAATTAAGTTCTTTATTATTTGACTCATCATAATAGAAATTGGGTTTTTACATTTTCACTACCAAAACTTTGCCCTAATTTACCTATATTCATTGAGAAGACTCTTTTCTATTGTTGATTGACTAGAGTTTTTTTTTTTTTTTTTTTTGAGTTGTGTCTCACTCTGTCGCCCAGACAAGTACAGTGGCCACTCCCAGCCACCGCAGACTCGACCTGCTGGGCTCCGGCGATCCTTCCACCTCAGCCTTCCGAGTAGCCGGAACTACAGGCGCGCTACCATGCCCGGCTCCTTTTTGATTAATTGTAGAGATGAGGTCTCGCCAAGTTGCCCAGGTGGGTCTCGAATTCACAGGCTCAGGCAATTCACTCACGTCAGCCTCCCAAAGTGTGGAATTACAGGCTGAGCCACCGAGTCCAGCTAACTAGAGTTTTTAAGAGGAAAAACTATAACATTGGGTGGTTATTTATTTATTCTATCTTTAAAATTTTTAGTTTTGCCTAGGATAAACCAATAAAATCACATTAGCAATATAAACCATCTTTCTTAAATTAACAATAGAATAAAAGTTTTACAAATTCAAAAATTTCCTAGAGTTAGAGAGAATAAAATAAAGATAAAAAGAAAAAAAATGTAAAACTAAATTCTTTTTTTTTTTTTTGAGTTGGAGTCTCACTCTGTCACCCAGATTGGAGTGCAGTGGCTGCTCCTGGCCACCGCAGCCTCGACCTGCTGGGCTCCGGCGATCCTTCCGCCTCAGCCTTCCAAGTAGCTGGAACTACAGGCGCGCGCTACCGTGCCCGGCTAATTTTTTGATTTTATTGTAGAGATGAGGTCTCGCCAAGTTGCCCAGGCAGGTCTCGAACCCGCGGGCTCAGGCAATCCACTCACCTCAGCCTCCCAAAGGCACAGGATTACAGGCTGAGCCACCGAGCCCGGCTCTAAATTCTTAAAGAAGAATAAAATTGATTTCTCCAAACTGTATTTAACTTATACTTACAGGAAAATGACAAAAAGTGAAAGAACGGTGGGAGTGGGTGGGAGGAAATGAGAGAGAGAGAGAGAGAGAGAGAGGAAGAGAGATGAAGGGAGCAGAGAGGAAGGAAGAGTATACCATATCTATCTGAGTAGTAGGAAACTTGATAATGAGGTAACCATATTATTTATTACTAAAGAGTGCAGTAATCCCCCTTCCCCACCCATATATAAATCTCTTTAAATGTGCGAGAAACCTGCAATCAGAGGTTAAATAAAAGTGTTCAAATTCACAAATCTAGGTTGTTGCAAAAGCAGAATTCAACTCTAGATCTGTTATATCTGTTATTCCAGAGCCTATCCTATGCTCTGACCTGTATAGAGCATGCAGCTCAGTGAATAACTACTCAAGAAAACAAAATTTAAAATAACCAAATACTTATGTTTTTAAATTCCAAACTCGGCTACTACACATTTAATTTTATCAATTGCATTTGCTTTTGTGATATTGCTTGAAGGTATAATAAAATCAAACAGAAAACCAAAGTACTTGGAAATATATAATTGCAGTATTTATTTTTTCAGTACCATGTTGATGAGAAAACTGTATTACAAATTTTGGTTAATATCTAAGAAGAATGTGTGGAATGAATTTAAAGAGTTTCCAAACAAAGTATATCCATTAAAAAACAAAAGTGGAACTCTGTATTTTATGGAGGAAACCTGAAAGCTACAATATTACAATATTTCAAATATAAATTATCTTTTTGTGGCTTCGTTTTTTTTTTAGATGTGGGGTGCAATTCAAGATTTGGTACATAAATGATCATTGTACAGGTGAAGTTTGGGCCTCCTACTGATCCTCACTTCACCTGGTTTGGGATCAGGCACTCATTAATTTTATGTGCCCCTCTCTCCTCTGGCAGTGTCTTACTATTGCCAATCTCTGTCTTGTAATACTATGGTAAATGTGCAGAATTCACTTGTGAGGGAGAACATGTGGTACTCAATTCTTTGTTTCTGTGGTAGAAAACTGAGCATGATAGATTCTAAATCCATCAAAATTGCTGGGAAGTCTATATTGTCATCCTTTTTATGACTGTGTAATAGTCCATCGTGTATAGGTACCACTTTTTAAAAAATTTAGTCCACTTTCAATGGGCAGCATGATTGGTTCCATATTTTTGTTACTGTGAATAATGCTGTAATAAACATGTGTATACAGGTATTTTTGTGTGTACTGATTAGCGTTCCTACGAGTATATTCCAAAAAGGGGGATTACTGGAAGGTCAATTTTTAGAGCTTTTAGAAATTGCCATGCTGCTTTCCACAGAGGTTGTACTAACTTACACTTCTACTAACAGTGTAGAAGTGTTCTCTTTTCTCTGCATTCTTTCCAACATCTGTTGCTTTTTGAGTTATTAATAATGGCTACTCTTACTGGAGTTAGGTGGTATCGCAGTGTGGTTTTGATTTCCATGTCTCTGATGATTAGTGAGACTGAGCATTTTTTCATGTATCTATTGGTTGCTCATTTGTGTACCTTGTATATCCTGGATGTTAGACCTTTGTCAGATATGCAGTTGGCAAATATTTTTTTCCCATTCCCATTTTATGGACTGACTTGCCCACTCTCTTGATGGTTTCTTTTGCTTTGCAGAAGCTTTTCAGTTTAATGAGGTCCAACATGTCTATTTTATCTCTTATGACAAGGGCATTTGGGGTTTTGATCAGGAATTGTTTGCCTATTCCAATTTCTGTAAGTGTGTCTCCTGTGTTTTCTAAGATTCATAAAGTTTGAAGTTTTTATGTTTAGGTCTTTGATCCATTTTGAGCTAATTTTTGTATGGTGATAGGCAAGGGTCTTGTTTCACTCTTCTGCACGTGGTCAATCAGTTTTCTCAGCATCATTTACTGAGTAGGGTATCCTCTGCCCAGTGGTTGTTGGTGGACACTTTGTCGATGATGAGTTGGTTAAGAAATTGATGTTTTCCTTCTGGAATCTTGATCCTGTTCTATTGGTCTATATGCCTGTTCTTGTACCAGTATCAGGTTGTTTTGATTATTGCTGCCTTATAATAAAGTTTGAAGTCTAGAAGTGTGATATCTACTGCTTTGTTTCTTCTGCTGAGGATTGTTTTGGTTATTTGTGATCATATATGTTTCCATATGAACTTCTATATTGTCATTTCCAGGTCTGAGAAGAATGATGTTGGTAATTTAAGGAGTATTGCACGGAATCTGTAGATTGCCTTGAGTAGTATGGACATCTTAACAATGTTGATTCTTCCAATCCATGAGCATGGAATATTTTTCTGTTTGTGTGTGTCTTATTTGATTTACTGGAGCAGTGTTTTATAGTTTTCATTGTAAAAATTTTTCACTTTCCTGGTTAGGTAGATGCCAAGTTTTTGATTGTTTGTTTGTTCTTGTGGCCATGGTGAATGGGATTGTGCTTTTCATTAGGTTCTCTGTCTGCTTGTTGAAGGTGTACAAAAAGAAGTTGATAAAATGCCTTTTATCAATGCAAGAAGTTTTTTGACATAGTATCTTGGGTTTTCCAGGAAGAGAATCATATCTTCAACAAGTAAGAGTAGCTTCATTTCCTCTTTTCCTATTTGGATACTCCTGGTTTTCTTGATTATCAGATTGCTCTAGCTAGGACTTTCAACACTATGAGGAACAGGAAGGGTTACAGTGGCAGCCTTGTCTTGTTCCATCTTTGAGGGGAAATGCTTCCAATTTTGGTTTAGCAGTATGTTGGCTGTGGGTTTGATGTAGATGCTCTTAATATTTTGAGGTATGTTCCATCTATGCCTAGGTTTTCAAGGAATGATGCTGATTTTGTCTAAAGCTCTTTCTGTGTCTTATGATACAGTCATGTGGTTCTTACTTTTACATCTGCTGAAGTTTAATACCATGCATGGTCTTGCAAATGTTGAACCAGCCCTGCATCACAAAATGAAGCCTACTTGGCCATGGTGGATAAGATGCATTTTGAGATGTGTTGTTAACTCTGATATGATAGAATATTGTTGAGAATTTTTTGCATCTGTGTTCATCAGGAATATTGGCTTGTAGTCCACTTTCTTTGTGAGTCTTTACCCAGTTTGGGTATCAGTGTCATGTTGGCTTCATAAAATGATTTGTGGAGAGTTCTGCCTTACTCAATTTCCCAGAATACTTTCAATAGAATTGATATCAATTCCTCCTTGTGTGTTTTGCAGAATCCACTGGAAAGTCATCTGGTCTAGGGTTTACTTTTTGTATGTAGTATGTAGTTTTCTTATGACAAAATCAGTGACCGGGTTGCTATTGGTCTATGTAGGGTCTCAATTTCTTCTTGTTTCAACCTTGGAAAATAGGGTAATGTCAGAAACTCCTCCATTTCATTTAGGTTTTCAAATTTGTTAACATACAGATGTGCACAGTAATCTTTGATAATCGATTGTATTTCTTCAGGATTAGCTGTGACTTGATCTTTTGCATTTCTAATTGTGCTTATTTGGGATTGTTCTCTTTTTTTCTTGGTAAATTTGGCTAGGGGGTCCATCAGTCATGATTATCCTTTCAGAAAATAAATCTTTTGTTTCATTGTTTTTTTTCCTTCTATGATATTGTAGTATTCTATGTCCCATATTTGGGCTTTTACTTTGTTGATCTGGAATCTTCTGCTGAAGTTAGGATTTTGGTGGTCTTGCCTTTTCAGCTCCCTTATGTGATTTGTTAGAATGTTAACTTGTGATCTTTCTATTTTTTTTGATGTGTGTGGGTGTAGAGCTATAAAAACTTTCTTAACACTGATTTAATAGCAACCCAGAGATTTTGGCCAGATGCCTTTATTTTTCATTTGTTTTCAAGAATCTTTTATTTTTGTTTTGATTTCTGTGTTGACCCAGGAGTTGTTCAGCATTATGTTGTTTAGCATTCATTCTTTTGTGTGTTTTAGGGGGTTCTTGTTGGTGGCAATATTTATTTTCTTCCACTGTATTTGAAAAGGTGTATTTCAGTATTTTGATCTTATGAAATTTGTTTATACTCAATTTATGGCTACTATATGGTCCATCTAGGAGTATGTTCCATGTGGTAATGGGTGGAGTTTATATTCCATTTTGTTGGGTGGAGTGTTCTGTAGAAATCTTTTAAGTCCATTGGATCAAGCATCAAGTTGAGGTTCCAGATCTCCTTGACTTTTTCCTTGATGATCCATCTAGGGTTGTTAGTAGGGTACTTAACACCCAAGTTATAATATTGTTAGAGTCAATATTTTTATTATTTTTTTTAGCAGTTGCTTTATACAACCTGGTTCTCCTGTGTCGGATGCATATATGTTTAGGATGGATATTTTTTTATTGATAGATTGAGGCTTTTATCGTTAGATAATGTCCTCATATACACATATATTTAATTTTTGATAGCTTGAAGTTTGTTTTCTGTTATTAAAATAATGACTTTACCTTTTTCTTTGTTTTTCTTTTTTCTAAAAACTTATTTTACATCTTTTAATTTTAAGTTAATTAATTTTAATTTTAATTTTTTTTAAGTAAAAAAAAAATGTGTGTCCTTTGTGTGATATGTATTTCCTGAAGGCAGCATGTTGCTAGTTTATGCTTTTTTATCCAGTTGGACATTCTATGTCTTTTCAGTATTGCATTAAGTTAATTGAATGCTGATTAATGAAGCGTGAGAGATTATCTGTAATGATGCTTTTATAAGGCTATTTTGTTTTCTTTTATATTTTGGGTTAATAAATTTGTGTGTTTTCAATTTTGCAGTCATGATGTTTGCTGTGTTGATTCTGTGTTTTTCTGTATTATTGGGAAATACATATCCTTTTTTCCCCCTTCTGAGCTTAATACCTCTTTGGCATCTCTTGTAGAGCTGGTCTTGAAGCAGCATAATCTTTTAGGGATTGAATGTCTAGGAAGGATTTTAATTCACCATCACTGATTCAACTGAGCTTTGGTGTATAGAAAATTCTTGGTTGAAGTTGTTTATCTTCACTAACTTTGAAAATTGGACTCCAATCCCCTCTAGCTTGTAGTGTTTCTGCAATAAGTTTGTTGCATTTCTGATTTGTATCCCCCTGTAGGTAATCTGACCATTCTTTCTTGCTGTTCTTAGAATTTTTTTTTCTTTTATACCTACTTTGTGTTGGAAAATATTTGTCTAGGGATTGGTATTCTTATTGGATATCTCACAGCATTCTCTGAACCTCTTGTGTTTGTTTACTCACATATCTGGTGACATGGGGAAAGTTTTCTTGGATAACCTCCTGGGATACTTGTTTCAAGGTGTTTTTTGTTCCCCTTTCTTCTTCTGAGATACCAATCAAACTTAAGTTTAGCCTCTTGACATAATTGCACATTGCTTGGAGGCTTTACTCTTTTTTCTGAGTTTTCTTTTTATGTTTTAAGTTTTTTCATTTTCTTTCTATGTCTTCAAACTCTGCGACTGTTGCTTTTGTTTGGTTAATTCTGCTTTCTATGCTTGTCAGCTTTCCATTTTTTTCCTGGATGAAGTTTTTATGGCCAAAATCTCTGCTGTAAGTTCTTTCAGTGTTTCATCTTGTCCTTCTTGAGTCTTAGTCATTCTTTGCAGTCATTCCATAATCTCTGCTGTACTCTGGATCCAGTCATTGGTGATTCCCTTTGTTTGGGCTCTGAAGTTGATTTTTCAGGCATTATCTTCTTATTACACTGGAAATTAACTATATTCTCCCTGTGATTTTTTTCCTCATTTGTGACAGATTTCTATCTTTTGTCTTTAATTCCATTATTTGGTGGTAGTGGTAGGGATTTTAATTTCTGTTTTTGCTCAGTCCCCTATTCTCCTTAATCAAGTTTTCTGATTTTTTTATATTTTGAAAAGGCTATGGGTGGGAAGCTTTGCTCTCTCTTGCAGTTTTGAAAGTCCAGTAAGTTGGAGTTTCATAGCTAGGATTCAGAAACTATATGGAAGTCACAATGATCACTGACTGGGGTCTGGGTTCCCTGAGACCCCTTGAGTCCAAGATATAGTAACAGAAATGAGGATACCAGAGAAAAGCATAATGAAAAAGAATGGACCAAAATAATGAAAATAATAAAATCTGAAAGAAAACACAGAAAAACAAGCAAAAATCCAAAAAACAAGCAAAAACCAAAACATACCTCCCCCTAAAAAAGGAAAAAAACAAATGAAATGAAAAAACAAAAAACAGGGAAACTGGACACACACACACACACACACACACACACACACACACACACACAAATTAAGGAAAAAAATTTTTTAAATTCCTGGGCACTAAGCGCCCCCTTGTGGCAGGTTCTGTAATCATTCCTCTCAACTGCCCACAGGAAAGCCTGCCTGTCTTCTCTTGTAGGACTGCAGACTTGTTAACAATCTCCCCAGTGAGTGGCCCATGGAGAGAGTAAGGGGCAGTGAGAGTGGATAGTGAGTCAGTTCTCCCCTCTCACTCTCATGTGGTCAGGCTGATCCCCTCTGGTGGGGAGATGCGAGATTGCATCCTCTCCCAGTGCTGGCAGCAGGTGCCTCACCCACATTATCTCAGAGTGGAGTTCTCCTAGCACAGCTGCTGTCCAGGCTCCACATGGGTTTGTCCTTCTTCATCTTGCCTCGGCCTGTGGGTCTGATATTCAGAAGATTGCTGTGTAGGAGAGGGTTGTGTTGTAGTGGCCGAATGTTCAATCCGAGAGACCACCAAGAGCCAATTCCAATGAAAGTTGAAGAGGGTCTTTATTTGCAAGCTTGAGCCTGGACCTCTGTCCACAACCGATGCAGCGGAGTACACCCAGAGGCCCTGACTTCCTTAAGCAGACACCTTTTATGTTTTCACACAAAGGGAGGAGGAGTTTGGGGGGACTTTCCAGTCTTGTTACCATTTAATTGGGTAGTAACCTCTGGTGGTCAGCTTAATCGTGGAGGATTGGCTAGCTTGACTCGGGCTGACCTTGGCCCACTAGCTGAGAAAGTTGCAGAGACATTTGGAAACTTTAGGTGATTTTCCCCTGGCACCTGATTGGTTGTTGCTAAGGGGAAAGTGGGTCAAGGGAAGGGGTTGAAGCTTGAACTGGAACTTTGCAGTTTTTCCCATAACTGAAACTTTAAACAGCTACAGGTTATGTTTTAAAGCAGAAAACTAAGATGGCTGTGCTATTGTCCACAAGCCGATTACATATTTATTGGGTTTAGCATGCTCTTAATCTAAGTCTATGGTATACTCTATTACGGTTCTATCAGTGTCAGCTCAGGACTCACCACTGATTTCTTGGGTGACTGTCTCTCCATTTCTGGTCACACCATTTGTCCCATAGCTGGGTCAAGGTAAAGGGTGGGGCACCTGAGACTCCACACACTTATCCTGTCCCTCCAAAATCTGTGCTTTCAGGATATTCCCTGGGCATCACAATCAACCCCAGAGTACTTAACCCACTGGTCACAGAGAGTGAGTCTGATGTTCCATGGTGAGCATGCCAGAGCACTCTCCTACCCGGTTTTTAAGATGGTGGTGTGGTGGCTGTTTTGTCTTCTCCAGTGGGATTCTGCCTCTGGCCCTCTCACTGATCTCCCTCTGTGGCCATCATATCCAGTGTCCGGCCCGGTGCTGTAGTGGTGGGGCAGTGCCTGGCACTGGCAGTCACTCCCAGAAGCTTCGTCTCCTCTTGAGACTTCTTGTAATCCAAATAATATTTAGAGTTTTGAATTATTTTAATATACTCTTTACTGTTAATAAAATTTACTATCATTCAGGATTCAGAAAATAGTTGATTTAATATCAACTATTTTGTCATATGTTTCTACTTAGATCTGAAAATATTAGTTTTTGCAAATTATCTTCATTATTAAGTATATGTTTATTTTGCAATGAAAGTATTACATTTTGTTTAAATGCCTTAAATAATATGTTGTTATTGGAATAGTCACTGAAACAGCTTTGCTTATGGTGGAAACATTTGCTCTGAGAGTCATAAAGCAGGGATTTTTTTAGTACTTCTAACTAGACTTTACTTTCTAGAGCACTGTCAGGTTTATTATGTTAACTTTGTGATCTTAGTCAAGGTACCCTTTCAGACATCAATATTTGCTGAGCTCCTTCACCTTTGGAAAATAATGGTTGCAGAATAGTTCCCTTAAGGTACAACGGTTCACTTAGAAACAAAAAAAGTAGCTACCTCAAAAAAGAAAGAGCATTAGAAAGATTAATATACAAACAACTCATTGACAGGAGCATCAGGCTAATTCATCTTATCTGTTTAGCCAGAAATAAAGGTACATCCAAAGAACAAGGGCAGTATTAAAAGGAAAAATACTCCATTTAATGAGTTTAAACCCTATTCTTGTAAATTGCAAATAGAAAATGATAATATTTGTAAGGCACACTGTATAAACATTTGAGCCTGTTTAGAGTAAAAATATCTAGGATTGTGTTTTGGCATCCTAGGCCTTATTTAGTATTTTTTGAATGGTGTCAAAGTGCACCTGAAATCCTTTTTAATAAACCTAATCATCAAAGAAACAAATCTTATAAGGCGTCCTGTTTTGTCTTTATTACATCCTACTTATAGAAATATGTGTTTGGTTTTAAAATAAACATCAAAAATATTGTGGGAAGACTTGTTCCATGGACAGGTATATCTGTGAGTTCTTTTTTTTCCTTCAAATTTTCTTTTAACATTTTTTGTTACACACTATGCATAGTTTTACAAGCCATGCTAAGTGTTGAAAAGAGGAAGGTGAATTTAAAAGAAAGGCAAGCACTCTGCTCTCACTAAATATTGTATTCTGGATGGAAGATAATAGTGTTCTGGTCATGGCCAAACAATAATCCAGTACTAATATTTAAACTCATGATTATGACAAGAGTTATGAACGAGGGTCAGGTGATGATAGGTGTGTTGACATCATTATCATAGAAGGGCTGGTGCATTATATTTCTAAAAAAATAAAAGGAAGCTCGTTTTGTTAAACCATCCTATCCTATTAATCCAGAGCAGTTTGTCTGAAGTGAAAGAATGTAGACAACTTTGCATTTCAAAAAGAATGTGACCACTGAGTTATTTTATTTTTTAACATGATACTGGTTCCTTGGCAGAAAATGTTTGTGGAATCTTAGATTCAACAAATGTAAATTCTTCCTTTGCTTAGTGCCTTTTGAAGTTACATTGACCAGAATTTTACCACATTTCATTATCTTTACATGGAAAATGATTTTACCCATTGAATATTGAATTGTTTGGATAGTTTTCTGGAAATGAAGATTAAGGCTGGTATAACAAAATTAAATGATATCATTTTCAACTTGATTATCAAAACGGTGATTATACTTTATTGCCTGGAACATTTTTCTCTATTTGGGGGTATGAATCCCCAGGAACAAAAGTCTAAATTGGGAGGCTGAGGTGAGTGGATTGCCTGAGCTCGCGGGTTCGAGACCCGCCTGGGCAGCGAGACCTCATCTCTACAATAAATAAAAAAATCAGCCGGGCGTGGTACCACATGCCTGTAATTCTGGCTACCCAGAAGGCTGAGGCGGAAGGATCGCCAGAGCCCAGCAGGTCGAGTCTGCGGTGACCAGGAGTGGCCACGGCACTCCAGTCTGGGCGACAGAGTGAGACTCCAACTCAAAAAAAAAAAAAAAAAAAAGAAAGAAACATTTAATGAACATTTATTGAAAACATGATTAGTGGATTAATTAGTTCACTCATTTATTCTATAAGTCTTGGGTACCTAAGATGTGACTGACATGTCATACAAGTTTTTATGGAAAAGTGTGAAGAAAGAGTTAACATGACACATTGACACTGCTATTCTTAGAAAGATCTGTTTACAAGGTTGGCCATTGGCATCTGGGGATTTGGATTTCGGGAAGGGCTTTTATTATTCCCTAACTGATAAGCATGACTTATAATACCTAAACTGTACATACAATGTGGCTTTTGCTAAACACTTGCTTTACTTCTGAGAGTCTGAAATTTTGACATGTGCTAGGCAGTGAGCAGTAAGCCTCTAATAAACTTTTTTGGCAGACATTTCACAACTGGTGTTACAACTCATTACTATTCTCTCTGTTGCAATTCTGGCAGTGGTTCTGCACATAATACTCCTAGAATTAACAAGAATTAGACAATAAAAGGATAACCTTTTTTGTTATTTCTTAAAAATAAATTCTTACATTGTGTAGAAGTAATAGTATAAACTATAGTGCAAAGCTATGGATTCAGAAAAATAAATAAATGAGAGTCATTTAAACTTCAACTGTGCCTACAGACTGGCACTGTTCACAGTGTATATTGGATATGTAAGTTGAGGGGGATGAATTTCAATGAGAAATGGAACTAAGGCTTTTATTGTTATACTACACTAGAGGATGCTAGGCAAATCTTAAGAAAATACACGGCAACAGGAATGCCTAGAGCAAAACATAGTTATTGCCAGATAACTGTTGATATGTAATATATATGTGCATTTTTTACAAAGAGTAAATTAGAAGTTCACTATGTTATAACAATATACACACACGTGATGTGTGTGTGTGTGTGTGTGTGTGTGTGTGTGTGTGTGTGTGTGTTTCTTGTGGGAAATAAAATTGTACCAAGTTAACATTGGAATTCATTCAAGTCTTGAGAGATAAACACTATGTCCATGTGTAGAATTTGGTGATATTTTAAGATTAATTAAACAATTTGAAGTCAAACAGATTTGGGATCAAATTCCAGTTTTCCTATTTCCTAATTATGTGACTTGAAGATTCGCTTCATTGAATCTTCACCATTTATTGAATTTATTCAACCAGTGAAATTGTGGCATGATGATGAGAACTAAGTAAGCTTGATGTTGACTTCATATAGGTGATTAATTTCATATTTAGCTATTATGGTTCTTGTGGTAACTTTTTTCCTCCCCAAAGTATGCACTTGAATGAAGCAAAGTGCAGAATATACTTACTAGTTCTTGGAAAACTGAGCTAAAGTATCTATCTCTGTGTGCACATGGAGAGGTGATCACATGGAATACAATAACATAAGTATAACAGAAGCAAAGGCAAAAGAGATGAATAGCCATTCTAAAACATTCTCACCTAGAAAAATTATTTCTTAAAAATAGGACAAAAGGGTGATAAAGCATTTGGTATCAGAATCACCATTTTCCATGGTTAAAAGCAGCACAGTCCACTTCATGGAATTAAGGAGTCCTGAAAACATCCCTAGGATTAATAATTCTTTGATGTGGAATGAATATATATATGTCGAGGTTACAGTGCTGAAAGGTCAATTTACAACTTATAATGTAGAAAAGTCTAAAACCTAGCAGTAGAAGGTGTGAAGATTTAAAGAAAATATATCTTCTTCTAGCTGGAGGTGGTGGCTCATGTCTGTAATTCCAGCACTTTGGGAGGTAGTGGAGAGAGAATTGCCTGAGTCCAGGAGTTTGAGACCAACCTGGGCAACTTGGTGAGACCTTGTATTTGCAGTAAACCAAAAAATTAGCCAGGTATGACGGCTCATGCCTGTAGTTCCAGCAACTTGGGAGGCTACTTGGAAGACTGAGGCTGAAGGATTGCCTGAGCCCAGTGGTCAGAGGTTGCGATGGCCATGAGAATGCCACTGAATTCAGCCTAGGTGACAGACTCCTACAAAAAAATGAAAAAAGAAAATATGTATTCTTCTGAGATTTGTCTATTCGGGTCCTTTGACCATTTTTTATTTGAGTTATCTGTTTCTGTTATTCAAAAAAATGTGTGAAATTACTAATCAGTTAAATGCAAATTTGGCCGGGCTTGGTGGTTCAGCCTGTAATCCTGCGCCTTTGGGAGGCTGAGGTGAGTGGATTGCCTGAGCCCGCGGGTTCAAGACCCCCCTGGGCAGCGAGACCTTATCTCTACAATAAATCAAAAAATCAGCTGGGCGTGGAGCGCATGTCTGTAATTCTGGCTACTCGGAAGGCTAAGGCGGAAGGATCGCCGGGGTCCAGCAGGTGAGGTTGCGGTGG
Source organism: Cephalopachus bancanus (assembly GCA_027257055.1). Lineage (NCBI taxonomy): Eukaryota > Metazoa > Chordata > Mammalia > Primates > Tarsiidae > Cephalopachus > Cephalopachus bancanus. Next base: position 9,146,786 of record JAPVLO010000041.1, read on the forward strand.
TTGGGAGCAGCCACTGCACTCCAGTCTGGATGACTGAGTGAGACTCCAACTCAAAAAAAAAAAAAAATGCAAATTTAAATTATGATGCAATATCACCTCACTTGTGTTGGAATGACAATTATGAAAAAGATGAACGATAACAAGTATTGGAAGAATGTAAAGAGAGTCCTTGTACACTCTTGGTGAGAAGGTAAGTTAGTAAAGCCACTATGGAGACCAGTATGGCGGTTTCTCAAAAAAATTAAAAATAGAATTACCACATGAGTCAACATTCCCCCTGCAGGATATATATCCTAAGGAAATAAAATTAATATATCAAGGAGATATTTATATTCTTATGTTTATTGTGGCATTATTAATGGCAGCCAACATATAGACCATTAAAAGATGAATGGGAAAAGAACCATTTAGGTGACCCTTTAGGTGATCATTAAAACATGAATGGGAGCTGGTCTCAGTGGCTAAGCCTGTAATCCCGCGCCTTTGGGAGGCTGAGGTGAGTGGATTGCCTGAGCCCGCGGGTTCGAGACCCGCCTGGGCAGCAAGACCTCATCTCTACAATAAATCAAAAAATCAGCCGGGCATGGTAGCGCATGCCTGTAATTCCAGCTACTCGGAAGGCTGAGGCGGAAAGATCGCGGGAGCCCAGCAGGTCGAGGCTGCGGTGGCCGGGAGTGGCCACTGCGCTCCAGTCTGGGCGACAGAGTAAAACTCCAACTCAAAAACAAAAAAAACAAAAAAACATGAATGGGTAAAGAACATGAAAAATGTTCATGGCGTGTAGTGTGAAATACTATTCAGCCTTAAAAAAAATTCATCTCATTTGTGATAACATAGATTAACTAGAGGACATTGTGTTAAGAGAAACAAGCCAAGTACAGAAAGACATATACTACATATCACTTATATGTGAATCAGAGAGTATGGCACTAACTACAAGGGGCTTCTCTAAGGGGCAATTTTGGGGAAATGTTGATCAAGAAATACAAAATTTCAGTTAGATGGGAGAAATAAGTTCAGGAGATCTATTATACAACATGGTGACTATATCTAATAGCAATGCAGTCTTAAAAATCACGAAGAGTAAATTGTCAGTATATTTATTACAAATAATAAGTTTATGAGGTAATATAGATGCTATTTAGCTCAATCTAGCCATTCCAAAATGTATACATATTTCAAAATATATTGTATATGATAAATACATACAACTTTTGTCAATTACAAATAAGAAACTTAATTGTAAATGAAATAAATATAAATGATATAATAGTGAAGAATTTAACGAGAAGAATTCAGTAAATCTGTAAATATTTATTTCACTGTTCAGGGAAAATAATATTTTGACTATTATTTCAATGAGTTATATTTATATTATCTAAAAATGTCTCTTACTAGACTACCAGAGTTTCAAGAAAATATTCCATAAAAATATACTCCTTTCTGGCAACCCACTTCTGGGTCCCTCTCGCTGCCAAGAGCTTTCCTATATTCTAATAAACTCCAACTTGCTATACACAAATAAATAGATAAATATCCCTTTATAAAATTATTGCTCACTTGGCAATGTTGTAACTGGTGATTCAGCTTCTCAGACATTTAGAAACTCTTAACGTTTTGTGCTGGCTGATATCTTAAAGCAATCCTAACTTCAATGCAAATTAATACTAGATGTATACATTATCTACTTTCTAAATCAGTGAGTTCCACCCTCCTTCATTTTATTAGCATCATCAGTCTATTATTAACTGATTAAAAAAAACAGCTTCTAAACCTACCGAGGTCGTTAAATTCCATGAAGTAATACTGATATGTAGAATTCAGTCAGAAACCACCTGCCAGTCTTACTGATTTCAAATTCAGTGTCAGATTTGTTATGTTGTGAAAGCATAATACTTTCATCCAGTATATGTCAATAGCAACATGCCTACTTAAAGAGAGAACTTGTTTACTATTGTGAGAGAGATTATATAACTCTTCATTCCTGTTGTCTAGTTTTTGCATAACTTCTGATTAGATTGCTTTCACTTTTATGAATTTTTTTAGTGTGTATATAAAAGGATTTGGTTTTCATTTCACCATTTCTTTTGAATAGTATTTCTTAGAGTTAAAGGCAATCAGCAATCTAAATTTCATCTGAGCTCCAATCACATGCAATTTATAAAAGTTTAGAGGAACACAGGTAGGTTCTAAGTAGTAATCAACTAACTCTGGAAGGACAATTTAGTTTTTTATGATCTGCCACAGCCATCATCCTGGTGAATTGATTTAAATCATTGAGGTATAATTGCTTTTGGAAGATTTTTCTATTTTTCCCTTCTTATGAAGTACTTATTATTTTTTTTTAACTTCTATTAAAATTAACATAATTTTATGCCGTGCAGGAAATTTTGCTCATGAATTATAGTTAATAATCAAATAAAAACATTTGTTAAGATTGGAGGCTTTTGCAATTTTATGGAAACATTTACAAAAAGAATATATAAACAAACACAAAATGTTTTTTTTTTTTTTTTTTTTTGAGTTGGAATCTCACTCTATCGTCAGATTTGAGTGCAGTGGTCGCTCTCGGTCACCGCAGCCTCGACCTGCTGGGCTCCGGCGATCCTTCCGCCTCAGCCTTCCCCGTAGCCGGAATTACAGGCATGCGCTACCATGCCCAGCTGATTTTTTGATTTATTGTAGAGATGAGGTCTCGCTGCCCAGGCGGGTCTCGAATCCGCGGCCTCAGGCAATCCACTCACCTCAGCCTCCCAAAGGCGCGGGATTACAGGCTTAGCCACTGAGCCTGACAAAATGTTTTTGCTAAAGAATGGAATTGTCATTTCCTGCTCCCTCATTGGAAGACAGATGTTTGTTTACCTGAATTGTTATTTAAGTCTACCACTAATTTTTTACTCGGAGCTTTTTAATGTTATAGCAATAAAGTAATAATTACTGCCAGAGAAGTAGAAATATTTTTGTAACTCTTTACATTTTCCTTAAAATAAAAATTCTGCTCTTTTTCTCGTTCAAGTGTTGATGATTTATAATGGCTAAAGTATATTTGGAAGACAAATTTAAGCTGCACTCTAGGTTATAGCATAAACTTGCTAAATTATTATTTAGTAGTCCTGTGTGCATCTTCATAATCTCAAGCATTTTTTCCTATTACGTCATGGTTTTATATTTGCATAAACCAAATATGACTTTCAAAACGAGAAATTTTGAAAGGAATAAGATTCATTAGTGGTGTGCCACTATAAAGGAGTCATACAGTTAAATGTAAGGAGAAAGTTTGGCTTACAAGACAAGATCTAAATATACTTTTATGTTCTTCCAAGGTACTGTATTTTCTCCTCAATGTACCCAGCATGTAGGTGTCAGATTTCAACAGTCCTTGAAATAACAGTTTCCTCAAATGCCTGAATAAAAATAATGACCCATATTCTTACTTAATTATATGTGAGATTTTAATAATTTAATGTAAAATAATTTACCACTGAAAGAGGTAGATATCTTCCCTATATCCACATTTCCAACCCAACACAGGAGCTAGTGTAACCCAGTTATGACAGAAGTGCCCCTGGGCAGATCTCTTCTACCTAAAATGCAGGGCTTAAATATAAGTTTTTGAACAGAGTACATCTAGACTTCACTTTGGTATAATGCCTGCCTTCACAATCCTTGTATTCTCACTCAGGATATATCACTTTATAGCATCAGTGAAAATTTGCAATCTCTTCAGGAGTAAAACAAGTATTCCAGGACCATGGATAGATTGCCATCTCTTTATGTCATTTGGCATGGCAAGGCCTTTAGCATTCAGTGATTGGTATACTAGAATGTTTTCCAAGTCTAGCTTCTTCAGTCTTGAGTAACTTAATCCTTTTGAGACTTTTAGCAATCTATTTTCTAATCTTTTGTAACAACTAAGCTTGAATATATTCTGTCTTTGTGATTTTACTGACAATTTCCCTAGTCACTATTTTTTGAAAAATCACACACAACGTATACACACACTAAAAATAAGTAGTATTCTAGGGTCATAATTTGGAAATTATTTCACATAAACTTCTTTCATGATCATACAGAGAAATGAAGTTATAGGGTAGAATGGTGAAATGTTAGATGTTTTCTATAAAGATTAAATGATTTCATAAGAACAAGTAATGAAACAGAGTATTCATAAACTAAGTGATGGTGTATATTCTGCTATATATATATGCAGATAGATTCCAACAAGAGTTATATTGGTAATAAAAAAAATCTATCTAGCATCTCGTCACTTTAAGTTTATCTAACCATTTGTGGTAGACAGAATATCCCCTACATAGCACCGCCACCACAAGGATAGTGATATCTTATATCTCACAATCTAGGAATATGTTATAGTGCAAAGCAAGTGGAAATTAAGTTGCAGATAGAATAAAATGAAGGCCCAACATAATTACAAGGGTAATTCAAAGTGGGAAAGAGATTGTATATATTTCTCTCTGTGTCAGAGAGAAGAGGAGGTCAGAGTTATGAAGATTAAAAAGAATTCAACTAGTTTGAAGGTTGCACCACTGATGGTTGTGAGGATAGAAGGGGTTCATGAGCTAAGGAGTGTGACTAGTCTCTAAAAGTTAGAAAAGGTAAGGAAATGAATTATTCCTCTAGCCTGCAGATGGAACATAGCCCTGCTGTCATCTTGATCTTAGCCTAGTGAGTATTATTTTTACTTCTGACTTCCAAATATAAAAGATAAATTTGTGTAGTTTTAAGCTACTTGTTTGTAGTAACTTGTTACAGCAGCAATAGGAATCTACTGCACTATTCTTCATTTTTTTCTGCCATCAATGATTATTCCTCCACCAATATGTGACTCTTCCTTTCACTTGTTATATAACTTGACCATGTGACTTCATCTGTTATTCAGGACATAATGATCTCATGGTATCATGAAGAATATGTAATATACTTGAATAAATTTTAGTAACTAAATATATATCTATGCTACATATTTATACATACTGTGGTAGCTTTATATACTAATCTATATAGTTTTGGTTTGTATACTTATAACTATATAAAGGAAGAAATATATACATATTTCTGCTTATCTCCTTTTTATTGATGCATAATAGTTATACATAGTTTGGAAGTACATGTGACATTTTTGATGCTTGTATTGGATACAAAATTAGAGTAATTGGGATATTTATCATCTCACATGTTTATTATTTATTTGGGGAATATTCCAAATCTTCTCTTCTGGCTATTTAGAAACATACAATAAATTATTTTTAAGCATAGTCACCCTTTTCTTCTATTGAACACTATAACTTATTCCTTCTATCTAACTGTACTTTTTGTACTCATTAACCAACTTATTGTTATCTGCCCTCTTTCCCTCCCTTCCCAGCCCCTAAGAACAATCATTCTCAGTCTCTCCAAATGAGCACTTTTTAAACTCTCACATGTGGATGAAAAGTGAGAACATGAGATATTTGTTTTTCTATGCTTGGCTTATTATAGTTAGTATAATGACCTCCAGTGCCATCCATGTTGCTGCAAATGAGAGGATTTCATTATTTTTCATGGCTAAATTGTGTTCCATTTGTATATAAACCTTTATTTGTTCTTGCACTAATAGACACTTAGGCGTATTCTATATCATGGATATTGTGAATAATGCTGAAATAAACATGGAATTACAGATAGCTCTTTAATATTCTGATATTCTCCCTTTAGAATATATATTATATATATGTCTCCTGCAGTTGCATTGCTGGATCATGTGATAGTTCTATTTTTAGTTTTTTTGAGGAACTTTCAGAATGTTTTCCACAGTGGTTTTACTAATTTGCATTCCCTCCATCAGTGTAGGGGAGTTCTCCTTTGTCCACATCCACACCAGCATTAATTATGTCCTCTCTTTTTGATAAAAGCTATTTTAACTGGGGTGAGATGATATCTCATAGTGGTTTTGATTTTCATTTATCTGATGATTAGCAATGTTAAGCATTTTTTTATATACTTGTTGTCCATGTATATGTCTTCTTTGGAGAAATATCTATTCAGGTCTCTTGCTCATTTTAAAATCAGATTTTTTGTTATTAGATATTTGAGCTGCTTATATATTCTGCTTATCAATTCTTTGTAAGATGAAAAATTTTCAAATATTTTCAATCATTCTTAGGTTGGCTCTTTGTTGATTGTTTTAATTGCTGTGAAAAAGCTTTTTAGCTTAATATAATTCTGTCTATTTTTGCTTTTGTTTCTGGTGCTTTTGGGGTCTTACACAAAAAATATTTGCCCAGACCAATATTCTGAAGCATGTCACCAATATTTTCTTCTTGCAGTTTCATAGTTTCCGGTTTTTTGTTTTTTTTTTTTTAGTTGGAGTCTCACTCTGTCGCCCAGACTGGAGTGCAGTGGCCGCTCCCGGCCACCGCAGCCTCGACCTGCTGGGCTCTGGCGATCCTTCTGCCTCAGCCTTCCGAGTAGCCGGAATTACAGGCGTGCACTACCATGCCTGGCTGATTTTTTTGATTTATTGTAGAGATGAGGTCTCACTGCTCAGGCGGGTCTCGAATCCGCGGGCTCAGTCAATCCACTCACCTCAGCCTCCCAAAGGCGCGGGATTACAGGCTGAACCACCAAGCCCGGCTAGTTTCCGGTTTTTAATTTCAGTTTTTAATTCATTTTCACTTGATTTTTTGTTCATGGTGAAAGATAGGGACCTGGTTTCATTCTTCTGCATAGAAATATTTAGTTTTCCCAGCACCATTTATCTCAAGAGACTGTTATTTTCCAGTGTATATCCTTGGTACCTTTTTTGAAAATAAATTGACTGTAAATGCATCCGTTTATTTTTGTATTTTCTATTCTGTATATATACGTGTGTGTGTGTGTGTGTGTGTGTGTGCGCGCGCGCGCGCGCGCATTCCCCCCCCCCCAACACCATACCGTTTGGGTTAGTAGAGTTATGTAGTACATTTTGAAATCGGATAGTTCCTCTAGCTTTGTTCCTTTTGCTTAGAATTGCTTTGACTGTTCTGGGTCTCTTGTATTTTCACACAAATTGTTTTTCATGTCTTTACAAAGAATGTCATAGGTATTTTGATAGAATTGTATTAAATCTGTAGAATGCTTTAGGTAGTGTTAACATTTTAACAGTATTAAATTCTCCAATCTATAAACATAAACTATTTTTTCATTTTTTAATGTCCTTTGCAATTTACTTCATTAGTGTTTAACGGTTTTAATTATAGAAATTTTTTACTTCTTTGAATAAATTTATTTCTAAATATTTTTGCAACTTTGTAGATGAAACTGTTTTCTTGATTTTTTTTCAGATCTTTCACTGTTAACATATAGAAATGTTAGAGTAGTGTATATTGATTTTGTTTCCTGCAACTTTACTGAATTCATTTATAAGTTTTAACAGTTTTAATGTAGTTTAAGGTTTTTCTAAATATAGGATTATGTTATCTGCAAACAAGAATAATTTGACTCCTTCCCTTTCAATTTGGATACCCTTTATTTTTCCTGCCTAATTGCTTTAGCTATACCGTCCAGTACTATGTTGAAGAAATGGTGAGCATACTTGTCTTGTTCTAGATATTGGAAAAAAGACTTTAAAATTTCCCTCTTCATGATGATATTAGGTGTGGTTTTGTTGTATGTGGCTTTTATTATTTTGCAGTATGTTCCTTCTATACCTAGTTTGTTGAGAATTTTTATTAAGGGAAGTTGAACTTTATAGAATTCTTTTTAGTAACTATTAAAATTATCAGATGGTTTTGTCCTTATTTCAGTTAATGGGATATATCGCATTTATTGATTTGCATACTTTGAATAGCCCTTGCGTATCTGGGATGAATCTCATTAACATGTTGTTGAATTCAGTTTGCTAGTATTTTGTTGAAGAATTTTGAATCTATGTTCCTCGGCAATATTGGCCTCTACTTAAAACCCTCAATGATTCTATCCCATTCTGAGTAAAAGCCAAATTCTTTAAAATGTGCTATGGTGTGACAGAATCTGACTTATTCTTTATTATCTGGCATCATCCCCATAAAAGTCTCTACTTCTGTTTTTTGGGTAAAGTAACACATTTCCTTAATTACATTCCCAGAACATGTACTGTACACTCTGCTCAGACACTGGCAATATTTTGTCTGCCTGGAGTGTTCGGCCCCATTAAATATATGACTGGATCCGTCATCTTAGCTTTTCAGGGAGTTCTACCCAGCAAGTCTAATAAACATTGCAACCAACCTCTCTAACCTCCTAGCCTCTAAAATGCTGCATACACATTTATTGAACTTTGTGACTCACTACATTAGGACTTTAATAGAGCAGGACTTATACCTTCTTTTTTAATCATTGTATTCTTCGCAACTAGAAAGGTTCCTAGTTTTAGTAATATTTATTGAATTAATATTCAATTATTTATTTGTCATAGGTTCAGAATCTCAAACACATTTATTTCAAAGTTTATATCAAATCTTAGATACCATCAAATTAATTCTTATGAATTCAAAGATGGAAGAAAAAAATGAGGACCAGAGAGATTGCACAACCATTTTCACCAAAAGTAAAACAAAAAATCGACCTTGACCTTCTCAATTCAACAAAGCTGAACTCAAGTTATTTAAATAAGTTTGTAATTAAACTATTAACAGCCTAACACTCTTTCTAATTTTGAATATTTTGAAGTTACTAATATATTGTCTTTTCTTTTAACAGATTTGTTCTCTTATAATGTGAAAATTAAGTCTTACCTTTCCATTATACTTTCTGGACACTAGTATTTATCCGTCAAGTATTTTAATAACTGTGCATAAAACACATCTATAGTATAATAGGTGTTTCAAAAATGAACTTTAGCCTTATAGTTACAGCTTTATGATACACATATGCTAAATCAGACATCTTTTATGTGCCATCTCAGATTCTCTCGCTGTTACTTGTGGTCACGAAAGGTGGTCACTAGTTCTGCCTCAGCCACTGGGGCAGCAACTTAAGTGATCTCTGACCAATTCCACATGTGCAGCATCCAACAGGGTCTTACTTCAAGTTCTTTCTATGCTTTTTTCATGTATTCTGTAGGGCTTTGATGTTGTCAGACATGTTATGCTTTGAGACCTTCCCAGCACCCACGGATATGCTACTTAGTTGCAACAAATGTACTGCTCTATTGGATAAACCTTAGAACAAGGAAAAACAGGAGTTGGTCTATGATTGTGTCACCCTCTGAGGAGTTTGTCTGGCATTTTTGAAGACAGTCCTTCAAAACTAAATGTTCCAGTACATCTAACACAGTGACCAGCTCAGTAATACATTGCCATATTGACTCAGTCTTCTTCCCTGCCTCACCCTCCTTTTTCCTCATGTCTGATTCTCTGGGGTCATAGTTTTCCACAAAATTTTGGGACATGAATTTGTGCCTCAATTTATTTCTGAGAAAGGATGAGATGCTGCCTTTAAGAACCTTAAAACCTAGTAAAAGAAGGTATATTCAGACATACATAACTACTACAAAGTACCATCTAATATATTTTACTAAATACATACAGGTCACTACACAAGTTCAGAAAAAGGAGAACTCTTTTTTGATTGAGGATTTTCAATTTTTAGTTAAAAACATGAATTTCAATGGTATTAAATAATTAGCAAACTTTTGTTCTAAAGAGAAAGATAGACATCACAAAATATGTAATGTTGGTGACTGGCATAGCAAGTTCAGGGATTGAACTTTGGACACATTTATAAATACTAAGCTGTGTGTGTGTGTGTGTGTGTGTGTGTGTGTGTGTGTGTGTGTGTGTGAGCTCTCTCTCTCTCTCTCTCTCTCTCTCTCTATAGAGAGAGAGAGAGAGAGAGAGAGAGAGAGAGAGAGAGAGAGAGAGAGATAATAAAAATCACCTTCCAAAAGCTTATTTCTTGAAAATAATTCTAATGTATGATTGATAGTAGTGTGCACTACTATCAATAAGGATTACAGAACTTATCAAGAGTACAAGTGGCCATGCATTAGAAAAAATAATGTGGTGGTGCTGTTGTGTTTGTTTACATGCTACTGTGCTAGATTCAAACACCAGAGGCCAATAGCCAAGGCTGTTATTAGTTCTACAGTCTCAAAAGAAATAAACTTAGGATGTGGAATTTTATTTCTGACATAAGGGAAAAAAGTTAAGTTCTTGACATCTAGAAAAGTATAGTTCTAAATCTCCTGTTCATTTTGGTCACAATGCTCAATTATAAACAGTGCTTCAAAGAGGTGTTTTTGTTTTGTTTTGTTTTGTTTTGTTCGTTTTATGAAAGCAAACAATAGCCACTAAGTCAGATAGGCCTTATGATGAACTTTAATCAAAACTGACTGATTGCCACTTTTATATATTTTAGTGGCTAACAAATCTAAATCAAAAAACGATTTTAATGACTCTGCAGCCTGATGAATGAACCACTCTACTTGGAGGTGTGGGCAGAATTTTTTAATTACATATGTGTGGAAAAACCTTAGGTAATTTCTTAAGAGTTAGGTAAAATCATTATTTTGATTCTCATTTATGTTTACTTGGTTTTTGTGAATCAATGCAACCTCAGATTTTTAAAAAGTGTTTTGTGTCACAAATCTCTAATTTTTACATCATGTATCTTTAAAGTGAATTTGTTGTGTTCTAATTTAAATGAAAAGTTTTAAGAAAAATTTTGTCCAGAGAATTAATAATTTAAATTTTGGAAGAATTAATAATCTGTAGGAAAAGTTTCAGAATGATCAATCCATGTAAATTAAATTAAATTATTCAAATATTTCAATAAAGTAAAATAAGAAACAGAATGGTTGTCCAAATATAGGGTTTTAAAATGCTAGAAGTATGTGCATATATCAATTTACTATGTTTAGAGCTGTTTTTAAATTCACACCTTCTCTAAAAATCAGATCAATGGTTTGAAACTATGTTTTGTGCATTTTAATCCTCTTAATCTACATCCTTGCCAGTCTCTCTCCATTAATGGAAGTAGTTGTAATGAAGGAAACCAGTGATGGATGAGAAAATGATAATTTTACATACTGCTTAATATACTGTTGGTGTCTTTGTCAAAAAATGAATTAAACATAGTTGTGTGGTTCTTTCATGTTTTATCTATTTTGATCCATTATGCTGTGTTTTTATTTTTTTGCCAGTAAAACACTGTCCTGATTAGTATAACCTTATTAGTCTAAGAATCATGTAGCAGAAGGCCTTGAAATAAATTATTTTTCCAAGTGGTTTGACTATTCTTATTATTTTTTTACTTTATATAAAGTTATAATCAATTTGCTGATATCTGCAAAATATCCTGCTAAGACTTCAACTGGATATGTGTGGAATCAATAGATCAATTTGGGAAACAATAATGCCTTAATAATAACCAGTCTTTTAATCCATGAACACAGTATATATGATCATTATTTAGACCTTCTTTTGTGTTTTGTATTTTTCAGCATGCATCTTATATATATATTTTATTAGATTTACAACTAAATATTTAATTTTTTGATGATATCATAGATGGCATGGTTGCAACTTTTTGACTTCATTGTTAAAATATGAAAATGCAATGGAATTGTGTATACAGTTTTTTCAATTCCCTTAATATTCTTGAAAGATTTTATTTATTTGTTTTGTTTTTTAGAGTTTAGATTTTTTTCTACAAAGACGATCATGCATTCTCTTAATAGAGTGACATTTCTTCCTTTCCAATATGATGACTTTTATTTTTATTTATTTATTTATTTTTCTTATATTAAATCCAATAAGATAAATTTTATTATTATTTTTCTTTTTTCTTTTAAATATGTGGGACACAATTCAGGTTTAGGCATACAAATGTTCATTATGCAGGTACCCTTGTTAATGAGACATGCCTCGCCTTTCCCATGCAGATTCCCACTACTACTAATCCTGCTTCCCTGTCCTCCCTCGGCAGTTTCCCACTACTGCCAATCATCGTCTTATAATATTATGATAATTGTTCAATGTCCACTTATGAGTGAGGACATGTGATACTCAATTCTTTGTTTCTGTAAAAGATCACTCAGTATTATAGACTCTAAGTCTATCCAGGTTGCTGTGAAGTTCATGATTTTGTTCTCCTTTATGGCTGCATAATATCTGATCATGTATTTGTACCATATTTTTTTATCCAGTCTTCTTTTGATGGGCAGCACGGTTGGTGCCATGTTCTTGCTAATGTGAACATTATTGCAATAAACATATGTGTACAGGTATCTTTTTTATAGAGTGATTTGAGTTCCTCCAGGTATATTCCCAGTAGGGCAATTGGAGGATCCTATGGAAGGTCAATTTTTATTTTTTATTTTTTTCATAATCAATATTTTTTATTATGGTTTTGTGGTGTACAGTTAAGGGCTAGGTGTACAATTACATTTCATTCAGGCACCCTGTTGATAAGAGGTGTTTGCCCATCCCCAGACAGATATTTGCTACTGTTAATCCCATCTCCCTCCCCACCCCATAGTTTCCCAGTACGGTCAGTCATTTTCTTATAGTATTACATTGGATGTTCAAGGTCCATTATATGAGTGAGAACATGTGATATGCGGATCTTTGTTTCTGTGAGAGGTCACTCAGTATTGTAGACTCTAGTTCCTTCCAGGTTGCTGTGAAATTCATGATTTTGTTCTTTTTTAAGGCTGCATAGTATTCCATCGTGTATATGTACCACATTTTTTTAATCCAGTCCTCTTTTGATGGGCAGCATGGTTGTTTCCAGGTTCTCGCTATTGTGAACAACGCTGCGATGAACATACGTGTGCAGGTATCTTTTTGATAGAGTGATTTGAATTCTTCAGGGTATATTCCCAGTAGGGGGATTGCAGGGTCATATGGGAGGTTGATATTTAGAGCTTTTAGGAATTGCCACACTGCTTTCCATAGAGCTTGCACTAGTTTACACTCCCACCAACAGTGTAGAAGTGTTCCCTTTTCGCCACACCCTCTCCAGCAGCTGTTATTTTTTGAGTTGTTGATAATTGCCATTCTGACTGGAGTTAGGTGGTATCTCAGTGTAGTTTTGATTTGCATCTCCCTGATGATTAGTGAGATTGAACATTTCTTCATGTGTTTGTTGGCTGTTCAGATGACCTCTTTTGTAAAGTGTCTGTTCATATCTTTTGCCCATTTTATAATGGGGTTGTTTGTTTTTTTCTTTTCAGCACATTTTAGTTCCTTGCAAATCCAGGATGTTAAGCCTTTGTCAGATCTGGTGTTGGCAAATACTTTTTCCCAGTCTGTAGGCTGTCTCCCTGCTCTCTTGATGGTTTCTTTGGCCTTGCAGAAGCTTCTCAGTTTAATAAGGTCCCACTTTTCTATCTTCTCTCTTATGACCAGTGGGTTTCGGATTTTGTTCAGGAATTGGATACCAGCTCCGATTTCCATGAGGGTATTTCCTTCATTTTCTAAGGTTCTTATGGTTTGAGGTTTTACATTTAGGTCTCTAACCCATTTGGAGTTAACCTTTGTGCATGGGGATAGATGGGGTCCTGTTTCAATCTTCTGCATGTGGTCAGCCAGTTTTCCCAGCACCATTTACTGAATAGGTTCTCCTCTCCCCAGTGGTAGGTGGTGGAGGCTTTGTCAAAGATGAGTTGGTTGAGAAATTGGAGTTATGCTTCTGGAATCTCAATTCTATTCCATTGATGTATATGCCTGTTCCTATACCAGTACCAAGCTGTTTTGATGATTGTAGCTTTATAGTAAAGTTTGAAGTCTGGTAATGTGATACCACCTGCTTTGTTTTTTTTTTTTTGCTGAGGATTGTTCTGGCTATTCTTGGACGTTTGTGTTTCCATATGAATTCCTGTGTTTTCTTTTCTAGGTCTGAGAAGAATGTTGCTGGTAATTTGATGAGTATTGCATTGAATTTGTAGATTGCCTTAGGTAGGATAGACATCTTCACAATGTTGATTCTTCCAATCCATGAGCATGGGATATTTTTTGACTTGTTTGTGTCATCTTTGATATCTTTGAGCAGTGTTTTGTAATTTTCATTGTAAAGGTCTTTCACGTCTCTGGTTAGGAAGATGCCAAGGTATTTCATTTTTTTTGTGGCTATTGTGAATGGAATTGTGCTTTTTATTTGGGTTTCTGTTTGTTTATTATTGGTGTAGAGAAATGCGATTGTCTTTTGTACATTTATTTTGTATCCTGAGGCAATGCCAAAGGGCTCTATCAGTGTAAGGAGGTTTTTGACAGATTTACTTGGGTTTTCAAGGTACACAGTCATATCATCTGCAAAGAGAGATAACTTGACTTCCTCTTTTCCTATTTGAATACCTCTGATTGCCTCCTCTTCTCTGATTGTTCGAGCCAGGACTTCCAATACTATGTTGAACAGGAGTGGGCATTCTTGTGTTGTTCCAATTTTCAGGAGAAATGGTTCCAATTTTTGTCCATTTAGGAGTATGCTGGCTGTGGGTTTCTTGTAGATGGTTTTTACTATTTTGAGGTATGTTCCCCATATACCTAGATGTTCAAGGGTTTTTATCAAGAAGGGGTGCTGGATTTTATCAATAGCTTTTTCTGCATCTTATGATATAATCATGCAGTTTTTGTTTTGACATCTGTTGATGTATTTAATTACGTTTATTGTTTTACGAATGTTGAACCAGCCTTGCATCCCAGGAATGAGGCCTACTTGGTCATGATGGATGATTTTTGATATGTATTGCTGAATTCGGTTTGGTAGGATCGTGTTGAGAATTTTTGCATCTATGTTCATCAAAGATATTGGCCTGTAGTTCTCTTTCTTTGTTGGATCTTTACCTGGCTTGGGTATCAATGTGATGTTGGCTTCATAAAATGATTTGGGGAGAGTTCCATCTTTTTCAATAGCCTGAAATACCTTCAGCAGGATTGGTATCAGCTCCTCCTTAAATGTCTTGTAGAATTCTGCTGGAAAACCCTCTGGTATAGGGGTTTTTTTGTAGGTAGTTTTCTTTTTACGTAGTTGATTTCCTTGATTGTTATTGGTCTATTTAGGGTCTCAATTTCTTCCTGTTCCAATCTAGGTAGGTTCTGTGATGTCAGAAAGTCCTCCATATCCTTAAGGCTTTCAAGTTTGTTTCCATACAAGTGTACGTAGTAGTCTCTAATGATCTTTTGTATTTCTTCAGGGTCAGATGTGACTTCATCTTTTGTGTTTCTGATTGTGCTTATTTGGTTTTTTTCTTGGTCAGTCTAGCTAGGGGACCATCGATCTTGTTTATCCTTTTGAAGAACCAGCTTTTTGTTTCATTGATTTTTTTGTATTATCTTTTTGTCTTCTATGTCCTGGATTTGGGCTTTTATTTTGGTGATCTGGATTCTTCTGCATAAATTAGGTTTTTTGTGGTCTTGCTTTTCCAGCTTCCTTAGGTGGCTTGTTAGGCTGTTAATTTGTGTTCCTTCCATTTTCTTCATGTGTGTTTGTAGGGATATAAATTCCACTCTTACTACAGCTTTCAAGGCATCCCAGAGATTTTGGTAAGATGTTTCTTCATTTTCATTTGTTTCCAGGTATCTTTTGATCTCTGTTTTGATTTCATCATTGACCCAGGAGTTGTTTAGCATTATGCTGTTTAGTGTCTATGTCTTTGTGGGTTTTGGGGGAACTTTGTTGGTGTCAATGTTTATTTTTATTCCACTGTGGTCTGAGAAGGTGCATGGTAGAATTTTCATCCTTTTAAATTTGCTTATGCTTGATTTATGGCCAATTACGTGGTCAATCTTAGAATATGTTCCATGAGGTGATGAGTAGAAATATATTCTGTGGTCTTTGGATGGAGTGTTCTGTAGGTATCAATTAAGTCCATTTGGTCCAAAGTCATATTGAGGTTCTGGATCTCCTTGCTTATTTTTTGTCCTGATGATCTGTGTAGGGTTGTGAGTGGGGTATTAAAGTCCCCAGTTATGATGGTGTTAGAGTCAATATCTTTCTTTAGTTTTCCTAGCATTTGCTTTATGAAAGTTGGCGCACCTATGTTGGATGCATATATGTTTAGGACAGACATTTCTTGTTGTAGATTGAGCCTTTTATCATTATGTAGTGACCTTCTGTATCTTTTTTGATTTTTTAACAGCTTGAAGGGTATTTTGTCTGAAATTAAGATCACTACTCCTCCTTTCTTTTGTATTCTGTTTGCCTGAAAGTTTGTTTCTCATTCTCTTACTTTTAGTCTGTGGGTGTCCTTTCTACTGAGGTGAGTATCTTGAAGGCAGTAGATTGTTGCCTGATGATATTTTATCCATTTTGCCATTCTATGTCTTTTCAGTGGTGTATTTAGTCCATTCACATTTAGGTTAATAATTGAAATGCAAGAGTTGATCCTTGTCATAAGGTTCTTACAGAGTTGTTCCTGTTTGTTGTCTTTCTCTGGGTTTTGGAGTTGGCTCATGTGTGTTTTTAATCTTTTGTCTGTACTCTTGTGAAGAATGTTATTGTTCTTTTTTCTTTTTCTTCTGTGTTCAGTACTTTCTTAAGTGTTTCTTGTAGAAGTGATCTGGTGGCAGTTAGGTTCTTACGGATTGGATATCTGGAAAAGATTTCAATTCTCCCTTACTAATGAAGCTTAGTTTGGCTGGGTAGGTTATTCTTGGTTGAAATTGTTTATCTTTTAGAACTTTGAAGATAGGGCTCCAGGGTCTCCTAACCTGAAGGTTTCTGTGCGTAAATATGCTGCTATTCTATTTGGTTTTCCCTGGTAAGTAGTCTGGCCTTTTTCTCTTGCTTCCTTTAGGATTTTTTTCTTTTATAGCTACTTTGTTTATGTGAATTATTATGTGTCTGGGAGTTGGTCTTCTCATTTGTTGTCTTGCAGGGGTTCTCTGAATCTCTTGTGTTTGAATTTTTTCATCCTTGATGAGATGAGGGAAGTTTTCTTGAATGATTTCATGAAATGTTTGTTCCAGTGTAGCTTCTGTTTCTCTCTCTGCCTCAGGAAGCCCAATTACTGTTAGGTTTGGTCTCTTGAAGTGATCATTCATCTCTTGCAGGTTTTGTTCTGTCTTTTTGAGCTTCTTTTCTATGCTTTTGACAGTTTGGCTTAGTTCTGTGTTTTGGTCTTCGAGCTCTGAGATTCTTTCTTCTGCTTGGCTGATTCTGCTTTCCATGCTTATTAGTCTGTTATTCATTTCCATCACAGTATTCTTTACTGCTGTTATTTCTGACATCAGCTCCTTCCTATTTTCCTCTTTTCTCTCCTCAATTATTTAAATTCTCTTCATTAATGTCTTTATATCTGGTTTTGTTGCATGTGACCAGTCAGTCATTCTAGGGACTCTTCAATGTTTGTGCTCCAGAATCTGTTTTCTCGGTGTCTGATCTCCCAGGGGTCTGTGTGATACCTATATTCTTTTCTTGGTTTTTCTTCATTTGTGCGGTTTTTCCCCCTCCCTACTTTTTCCTTCCCTCCACATCACCGTCTTCTTTAATTCTGTTATTCAGGGATAAAGGGATTGGTTTTACTTCTGTTTGTTCAATCTCCTATTCTTTATGTATGCCCTCTTACTTTGTTCAATTCTGGAGTTGCACTGTAGGTTGGGGTGGTCCTTTTTGCAGTTTTGGATTTACTTAAGGGGGGAGCTGTGATTCAAAATCTATCTGCAGGTCCTGATATTCGCTGACAGGTGTGTGGATAATCTGGAACCCACTTCCCACTGCCTTGGTATCTTTCCATGCAGTGGGGCTGTAGGTTTACTTCCTGAAATAAAATGTGGTTAGCAGAAGGAAGAGAATGGAGCAGACAGTGGGTTGAAGAGGGGGGTGGAGAGATAAAGGAGAAAAGGGGGAAACAAACGTGTGCCAACAAATGGAGAGAGAGACCTATACTGAAACAGATAAAAACAATAGACCACAGCTACAGACAAACCAACTCCCATACAAAAAAAAATAAAACATATAGTGCTGCTAACATACAAGCTAACCAACCACCTTATTGGTGTGCTGTTCCTGTATATAAAGATATGGTTTACAGAGAAAAGAAAAGAGAAGAAAAGGAAGAGGAAAAAAAGAAAAAAGAAAAAAAGGAACAATACAGTAGGAATAGAATTAAGTCATTAAACTAACAGAATCAATCAAGCATACTCTGAGACTTTTCGCTTAAGTCCAATGTCCTTTCAGTTCTGATTTCTAGCTTTCTTTTCAAGCTGGTAAATTAGTTTGCAGTTAGGGTCAGTTGCCCCTGGTCTGCTGTGAAGGACAGTTCAGATCACCCTCCATTCACCACTCTGGCCTATGTCTTCTTCAAGCTTGTTTCTCCCATTTTGGTGTTGTTACCTTGAATCACCACCAGCTGTTCGCCCCAGAGGGGGTGGGGCCAGACAGGAACCAGCAGAGATTGGAGATGGATGGATGCCTGCCTCAGGGCACACGGCAGGAGACTCACGGCGGGCAGGACGTCTCGGTCGCAGGAGAGGTGGCAGTGATCCCAGCAGATCTTCCCTGAAGGGGCTTCAAGGACTGAAGTCATGGATCGCCTCCGGCCCAGGTGGTGCGATGTGCTACTGGTGGCGGTGGTGGCGGCAGCATCTGTGCTGCAGTGGCTGTCCAGTCCACTGCGATGCCCCAGCGGTGGCAACGGCTGAGCTCCATATGAAGAGCCGGCTGCGATGTTGGGGTCCACAGCCCCCGGGTGAGAGCCAGAGACCCACTGCAGTTCTTTGCAGAGGGTTTCACAGACCAGGTTGACCCGTCACCATCTTGCTGGAAGTCCTTGGAAGGTCAATTTTTAAATTCATTAGGAATTGCCATACTGTTTTCCACGGAGGCTGTACTAGTGAAAAGTGTTTCCTTTTCACCACATTCTCTCCAGCATCTGTTGTTTTTTGAGTTATTGATGATGGCCATCCTGACTGTAGTTCGGTGGTACCTCAGGATAGTTTTAATTTACATTTCTTTGATGAGTAGTGAGGCTGAGCATTTTATCAAGTATTTGCTGGCTGCTCATATGTCTTCTTTTGAGAACTGTCTATTTATACCTTTTGTCAAGTATTAAATACAGAAGAAAGGGAAAGAAAAAGAATGACAATGCCCTTCACAGGAATGAAGGAAAAAGACTGAAGAAGCAAAATGGACAGAAACTAGAAACATTTACCCTAAAAACTGGAAGAAGACAAGTCTGCCCACTCTCACCCCTCTTGTTCAATATTGTGTTGGAAGTCCTAGCTCTGGCAATTAGACAAGAGAAGGAAATCAGGAATATCCAAATATGAAAAGAGGAAGTCAAGTTATCCCTCTTTGCTGATGATATGATCCTATACCTTGAAAATCCAAGAGAATCTGTCAAAAAAAAAATGCTGGCACTGATAAAGGACTTTGGCAAAGTCTCAGGGTATGAAATAAACATGCAAAAGTCAGTTGCATTCCTATATACCAACAACAAGCAAGAACAGACCCAAATAAAAAGCACAACACCAGTCACAATAGCCACCAAAAAATGAAATACCTTGGCATCTTTGTTACCAGAGAAGTGAAAGACCTTCACAATGAGAATTACAAAACACTGCTCAAAGAAATCCAAGAAGACAAACAAATGAAAAAATATACTGTGCTCAGGACAGGAAGAATCAACATTATTAAGATGTTCATCCTACCAAAAGCAATCTACAGATTCAATTCAATACCCATTAAATTACCAATATCATTCTTCTCAGACCTGGAAATGATAATACAGAAATTC
Organism: Cephalopachus bancanus; assembly: GCA_027257055.1. Classification (NCBI taxonomy): domain Eukaryota; kingdom Metazoa; phylum Chordata; class Mammalia; order Primates; family Tarsiidae; genus Cephalopachus; species Cephalopachus bancanus. The sequence goes on from JAPVLO010000041.1 coordinate 9,166,482, forward strand.
ATATGGAGACATAAATGACCACGAATAGCCAAAACAATCCTTAGCAAAAGAAACAAAGCAGGAGGTATCACACTTCCAGACTTCAAACTCTACTATAAGGCTACAGTAATCAAAACCGCCTGGTATTGGTATAAAAACAGACACATAGACCAATGGAATAGGATAGAGATTCCGGAAGCAAAACCTCAATTCCTCAACCAGCTCATCTTTGACAAAGCCTCCAACAACAACTACTGGGGAGAAGAAACCACATGCAGAAGATTGAAAGAGGACCCCTACCTATCACCATACAGAAAAATTAACTCTAAATGGATCAAAGACCTAAATATAAAACCTCAAACTATAAGAATTTTGGAAAATGCAGAAGACATCCTTATGGAAAAACCAGTTCTTTCTCAGAACTCTAAAGGCCTATACCTTAAGAAATAAGATAGATAAGTGGGACCTCATCAAATTGATGAGCTTCTGCAAAGCAAAAGGAATCATCAAGAGAGCTGGGAGACCGCCCACAGAATGGGAAAAATATATGGCAACTGTATATCTGACAAAGACCTAACATCTACGATTCACAAGGAACTCAGAGACGCCAGAGGGAAAAAACCAAACAGCCCCTTTAAAAAGTGGACAAAAGACATGAATAGACACTTCTCAAAAGAAGACATACAGGCAGCCAACAGACACTTGAAAAAGTCATCAGCCTCACTCATCACCAGAGACACGCAAATCAAAACCACATTGAGATACCACCTAACCCCTGTAAGAATGACCTTTATTAATAAAACAAACAGCAACAGATGCTGATGAGGTTATGGAGAAAAAGGAATGATTCTGCACTGCTGGTGTGATTGCAAACTTGTACAACCTTTCTGGAAAACAGTCTGGAGATTTCTGAAAGAACTAGAAATTGACCTTCCACATGACCCAGCAATTCCCCTATTGGGAATACACCCAGAGGAACTCAAATTATTCTACAAATAAGATACCTATACATGTATGTTTGTTGCAGCTCTATTCACAATAGCAAAAACATGAAAACAACAGTGTTGCCCATCGAAGCTGGACTGGATTTTAAAAATGTGGTACATATACACAATGGAATATTATGCAGCCATAAAGAATGACAAATATATGGAATTTGCAGCAACCTGGATGGATTTGGAGTTGATCATACTCAGTGATTTATCAAAGAAACAAAGAACAGAGTTCTATATGTTCTCACTCATAAGGTGACCTTGAACAATTTTCATGATGCTATAAGAAAGTGACTGGCAGTAATGGGAAACAGTTGGTGGAGGGGGTAGGATTGGCAGTTGAGGGAAACTACTAGGGGAGGGAGGGGCATACCTCATTAATAGGGGTACCTGCATGATCAATGTTTGTATACCTAACCATGAATTGTACCCCACAATCTTTATAATAAATTTTTTTAAAAAAGATTGAAGACACACATGAATCAACCAAAAAAAATCAAAAGAAAGAAAACAAACAAACAACAAAACAGCAACAACAGCAACAAACTCTATAAGAACCTCATGACAGGGATAAACTTTCACATTTCAATAATTAGCCTGAATGTGAATGGACTAAATGCATCACTGAAAAGACATAGAATGGCAAAATGGACAAAATATCCTGAGGCAGCAATATATTTTCTCCAAGAAACTCACACTCACAGACTCAAAGTAAGAGGATGGGAAACAAAATTTCACATGAATGGAACACAAAGGAAAGCAAGAGTCACAGTCTTAATATAAGATAAAATATCATTTAAGCTATCAAAAATTTTAAAAGATACAGAAGGTCAGTACATAGTGATATAAAGTTCCATCCATCAACAAGAAATATCCATGCTAAACATATATGTACCAACTTTCATAAATCAGCCTAGGTAAAATTTAAAAATATATAGACTCTAACACTATCATAACTGGGGACTTAAATACCCTACACATGACATCAAGACAAAAATTCAACAAGGAAATTCAGAATCTCAACATGACACTTGACCAAAAGGACTTAAATGATACCTACAGAATACTCCACCCAACATTCACAGAATATACATTCTACTCATCACCACATGGAACTTATTCTAAGATCAACCACATCCTCGGCCATAAATCAAGCATAAACAAATTTCACAAGGTTGAAATCCTGCCATAAACCTTCTCAGACCACAGTGGAATAAAAATAAATATCAGCTGGGCTTGGTGACTCAGCCTGTAATCTCGCACCTTGGGAGGCTGAGGTGAGTGGATTGCCCGTGGGTTTGAGACCCACCTGGGCATCTTGGCGAGACCTCATCTACAATAAATAAAAAAAAAATTAGCTGGTGTGGTAGTGCTCACCTGTAGTTCCAGCTACTTGGAAGGCTGAGGCGGAAGGATCTCTGGAGCCCAGCAGGTCGAGGCTGCGGTGGCCGGGAGCGGCCACTGCACTCCAGCCTGGGCGACAGAGTGAGACTCCAACGAAAGAAAGAAGGAACGAAAGAAAGAAAGAAAGAAAGGAAGGAAGGAAGGAAGGAAGGAAGGAAGGAAGGAAGGAAGGAAGGAAGGAAGGAAGGAAGGAAGAAAAATCAACACCAACAAATTTCCCCCCAAATCCACAAAGACACGGACACTATAACAGCATGATGCTATCAATTCCTGGGTCAACATGGAAATCAAAACAGAGATTAAAAGATACCTGGAAACAAATGAAAATGAAGAAACATCTTACCAAAATTCTGGGATGCCATGAAAGCAGTAGTAAGAGGGGGATTCATATCGTTACAAACATACATGAAGAAAATGAAAAGATAACAAGTTAACAGCCTAACAAATCACCTAAGGGAATTGGAAAAGCAAGACTACCAAAATATTAATTTCAGCAGATGTCTTTTATTGATTATTTTGGCCTTATTTTACTGTCTAGGGCTTCCAACACAATGCTCCATAGTAGGGGTGGGAAAGACATCCTTACTTTATCATTCTTTCACTGTTACAATGTCAGCTGGATGTTTTATAAATGACCTCGATCAGGTTAGGAAGTACTCTTACTTTACTGAAAGTTTTCATCATAAATGAAGGCTGAATGTTGTCAGATTCTTTTTTCTGAGTCAATCATTTTTCTTCTTATTCTGATAATATCCATAATTATGTAGATTGATTTTCTGATGTTGAAATATACTTGCATTACCGAAATCTATGTGGATGCTACATATGTTTTGTATAACCATCTGTATAATTTTTTAATAAATTTTGCATCTGTATGAGTGATATTAGTTTGTTGTTATTGTTTTAATCACAATGTCATTTTCTGACTTTGGGATCAGGACAACAGTGATCTAATAAAGTAGGGCTAGAGTTGTTTTTTTTTTCCTAATTTATTTTGTGCAACAGATTTTTTTAAATTGTTAATATTTCTTCTTTAAATATTTGGTAGAATTCCCCAGTGAATCCATCCAGACACACAATTTACTCGATGGAGGAATTTTTTAGGTCTTAATTTATTTTATTAACCAAATATAAGATATGTATTAGGTTATCTAGGTTTTTTTTAGTGAAATTTGGCAGTTTTGAATCTTTCAGAGAAATTGGTCTATTATAGTTTTGTTAAATGTATCGTTGTAGAGCTGGTTTAGTGTTCCTTTATTATGAGTTTAGTAATTGTAGGCTCTATAGTGATATCCTCTTTTTCATCATAATATTGACTGTTTCTGTGATCTCTCCCCCCCCGTGTGTGTGTGTGTGTGTGTGTGTGTGTGTGTGTGTGTGTGTGTGTCTGTCTGTCTGTCTGTCTCTGTCTGTCTCTTAATCTCTCTGTCTTGGTAAGTCTGTCTGGATGTCAAACATTTTTAATGATGTATTATGCCCCAATCACTTATCTGAAAATCTACTCATAAGAATTTCAGCTTAAATTGTCTGCTTCTCACCAGGCTCGGTGGCTCAGCCTGTAATCCCGCGCCTTTGGGAGGTTGAGGTGAGTGGAATGCCTGAGCCCGGGGGTTCGAGACCCATCTGGGCAACTTGACGAGACCTCATCTCTACAATAAATCAAAAAATCAGCCGGGCGTCATAGCGCGTGCCTGTAGTTCTGGTTACTCAGAAGGCTGAGGTGGAAGGATCGCCAGAGCCCAGCAGGTAGAGGCTGCGGTGGCCGGGAGCATGCCACTGCACTCCAGTCTGGGTGACAGAGTGAGACTCCAACTCAAAAAAAAAAAAAAATTGTCTGCTTCTCAATCCATGCTCTCTATAGTCTACTTTATTGCTTTGAATTTTTTGTTTTCCTGTATTACAGGTGATTACATTTACTTTTGAAAATATTTTTCTATTTTTATCGATACATAATAGATGTATATATTTGGGGCTACATGTGATAATCTAATACTTTAATATAATTTGGGAAACTTAAATCGGTGTGATTGAGAAATCTGTCACCTTAGATATTTATTTTTTCTTTATACTAGAACCATTCAAATTATTCTTTCTACTGATTTTGAAATACACAACTGTTTATTGTAAACTATAGTCACTGTGCTGATATATCAAATACTAGGTCTTATTTTTTAATCAAATTTTGCTTACTAGTCATCTTCTCTTAACCTCCCCTCTTCCCCTCTTCCCAACCACTGAAACTCACCAGTTTAGTCTCTATCTTCATGAGATCCTCTTTATCAACACCCACATATAAGTGAGAACATGCAATATTTGTCATTCTGTGCCTGGTCTATTTCAGTTAACATGATGACCTTCACTTTTATCCATTTTTTATCCACTTTTATCCATTTGCTGAAAATGACAGAATTTCATTCTTTTTCATGTCTGATAATATTCCATCTTGTATATGTGCTACATTTTCTTAATCTGTTTATTTGCTGATGGGCAGTTAGGTTAATTCCATATTTTTGTTATTGTAAATAGTGCTGCAGTAAATATGGGGGTCCAGATATCTCTTTAATATATTGAGCTCTTTCTGTTTTATATATACCCAAATGTGGAATTGCTGGATCATATGGTAGTTTTGTTTTCTTGAAGAAATCCATAGTATTTTTCACAGTGACTCTACTAATTTACATCAACAATGTAGGAGAATCAACAGTGTAGGAGAATTCTTTCTCCATGTTCTCACTAGCATCCATTATTCCCTGTCTTTTTTATTTTAAAAAAAGTCTTTTAAAATGGCATTAGATGATATGTAATTGTTGTTTTGGTTTGCATTTATCTAATCATTAGTGATGGAACTTTTTTTCACATACTTGTTGGCAATTTGTATGTGTTTTTTTTTTTTTTTGAGAACAGTCTATTCAGATCATTTGCCCATTTTTAAAATTGGAAAATTATGATGGTTTGCTGTTGATTTGCCCAAGATCCTTATACGTGCTGGCTATAAATCCCTTGTTTAATGAGTTTGCTAAAATTTTTTCCATCTGTAGGTTGTATCCTGACTTTGTTGATTGTTTTCTTTATTATATTTATGCAGTCCTATTTGTCTACTTATGTTTTTATTCATTTGTTTTTGAGGTCTCCAAATCTTTGTCCAGACCAATATTCTGTAGTGTTATTCCCCAAATTTTCTTCTATTAGTTTCATGTATTAATTTTATATCTTTAATCAATTTTTATTTTATTTCTGTACATGGTGAGTGTTAAGGATCTATTTTCATTCTTTTGCATGTGGTTATCTAGTTTTCCTAGTACCATTTATTGAAGAGACTGTCTTTCCCCATTGTATGTTCTTGGCAATGAGTGACTGTAAATACATGGATTTATATCTGGATTATGTTTGATTATCATAAATGCAGATTTTTCAACCCATGCTCTCTGCTCTCTCATTATTCTCTTTTGTTAACATGCCCTGCTTTTTTTTATAACCACTTTCTCTATATATGTTTTCACTCTCTATTCAAACACACACACACACACACACACACACACACACACACACACACACACACACACCCCTGATGGGTAGAAATATTGTAACAATAATGAGATTGATTTTGAGTCATGGTTCTAGAATCAAGTCCACTACTTTATAAATATTTCAATTAGTTATTTCTTTTTAAAAATGGTTTACCAATAATAATAGTACCTATTTTCTTGGGAAATTGCACAGAGTTGTTCTGTGAAATTTGTTTATTTACTGGTTATTTTAAAGATTGCAGTTCAATTTTTAGCTGCTAATAAAAGCATTGTCGATATTTTTAAGAAAAGGATATAAGACTTTTATTTATTTATTTATTTATTTATTTGAGTTGAAGTCTCACTCTGTTGCCCAGACTGGAGTGCATTGGCCGCTTCCGGCCACTGCAGCCTCCGCCTGCTGGGCTCATGCGATGCTTCCGCCTCAGCCTTCCAAGTAGCCGGAATTACAGGTGCACACTACCACGCCCGGCTAATTTTTTTGATTTATTGTTGAGATGAGGTCCCGCCTGCCCAGGCGGGTCTTGAACCCGCGGGCTCAGGCAATCCACTCACCTCAGCCTCCCAAAGGCGCGGGATTACAGGCTGAGCCACCGAGCCCGGCTAGGATATAAGGTTTTAGTACTGTTCTTCACACCTTGCCCTGCAAAAATTAAAATTAATATTAAAATGAATTTAAAACAAAAAGCTCTTATTCCACATTCTGATATTGAGTAAATTCTTGGTAGAAGAGCAGAACTATGCCCTGAAGTTTGAATGCTTATACTTGTGACTATTCTCTACATGAATACAGACAAGTATCCGCTTAGATCTCCCTTCGTTCACGTGGTGACCTGTGACAAACAAGGCAATGCATACCAGCAGTATTCATCAGCAAAACTGAAATCTGACATGAAACTCCTCCACTGAAAAGTTTCCCCAGAATACTAGTGCCCAGCTTTTGTGCTCAGCTTTCCTTCTAGCTATTATTAAGCTTGGCTACTCACTCGGATACTGTTATTCTCTCTTTCTCGGGTTAAGTTTGAATTTTCTTATTCTGTGCTTTTAAAAAAGCTGCAAATTTTTTTAAGTTTCTAAGTAAATTCTCAGAGTGGAAAGAAACTACAGACTATGAATTTATGAACATTGAGATTGCAATATCTTCTTAATTATATTCCTTCTTACATCAGCAAAAGGAGCTGCAACATTGTAATTTCAAATCAATCAAACTCATACTTAAATCCTTGCTTTCTCAAAGTCATATCTGGCTCATTACTTTATAATTTAAACATTTATTCCTTGTCTAAAAACATAGACATTCTCTTCAATTATTTTTAGCATTTTAGTATCATTCTGTGTCACTATAAACAAAATATATGTTTACGAACTTTCATTTATAGGAATTTTTATTAGAAATGGTCAGTGTAGTAACATCCATTATTGGTTTCAGTTATTTTTCAAAATAGCTCATGAATTCCAAGAATTGGAATGCTCCCAACTCAGTGTGATGTCTTATTTTGGCACTCAAGGCTCATGAAATTAATTTATGTTTCCACCTACTAGGAATATGCTTTTAGAAAAAAAGCAATGTATATAATATAAACCTTAATTGTGTGTACATATGTGTGTATATCTATCTATCTGTATTTATCATCTATCTATAGTTTGTTGTTGTTGTTGTTGAACTTCAGTCTTGTTTTTCTCTTCTATAGAATTATTTATTTCAAAAACCATTTATGAAGGGAATATTTGTGGTTACAATTTTTATATACTATGTATATTTTTGTATATGCTGTTGAGTCATGCAAAATTTTACACATAAAATTTGAGTGAAGATATACTACTCTCTACGGATGATAGTAATTTTTAATGGATGAAAAAAGCAAACTCTAGAAAATAAAATGTATAATATCAGTTACCTAGCATAAGAAAAAAATGTTTTAATTCAAATTTTAAATTTAACATTTTACTTAACATAAAATGGTGAATAAAAATGGTTATATTTCCTGCCTTTGTGAAACTCATTCTAGTTTACTGATATATCCTTAGTTTGAGCAAAGACCTAAAAATTTGATAAGAATTATGAATTATAGTTTTCTGACAAACATGTGCATGTCCAATAGCTTAATCATGAAAACGTTGGTTTTGAATTTTTTAGGAAAATGTTGGCCCAAAAATTGAATGCAAAATAATTCACTATACAACATGATATTAACATTTTTCAGACATGAGTGTTCTCGTATACACTATAAAGATACATATTCTATAGGAAAAATATAAGTTCCAAAACTTGTATCTTTGACTGAAAAGAAAATACGAAGACATAAACAGTTATGTGTTTGACCTAGAAATGTTGTTGATTGGGAATATTAGGAGGTCTATTACAACGTTTGAAGAGGTATAAAATAGTTAGTAGCCTTGATTGTTTACTCTCTTGGGCATGAGCTTAAAGAATTTAACTTCCCAAATCCCAAGACCAGTTAAGGGTGCCATCTGATTGTGACTCTATCATACTCTGTGATTTATCATAGAAACAAAGAACTGAGCACCACCATGTTCCCACTCATAAGTGGACCCCATGCATCTAGCACAATACAACAAGAAAGGAATTGGCAGTAGCAGGACACTGCTGAGGGCGGGGGTCCCACATAACATGAATAAGGTAACTGATCCTAATCCAGACAAAGTTAGGTCCAATGAGAGGCCCAAACTTCACCTGTATGTAAACCACTTATGTACCCAATACTGACTTGTGCCCCACATCTTTAAAATACAAAAAATTAATAAATTCTGCCAACTCATTCTTAAAAGATTTCTTAAGATACTTAGGAAGCCTACAAGAGTGTTTTATTAAGTCCTTTTGAAAAACGTATTCAGGCAAATATATCTTTTTGAAAGTTATGATTCCTGTACTGGAATTAAATTATAGTGCTATTAATTCATTGTTTAAGTCTTTTTAAAAATAACTTTGTTGAATTTTAATGAGGATAATGATTATTTAACAGTACATGTGTGCTTGATGTGTGCACATTTAGACCCATACATGCAACTGGGCATAATTACAATCTGAGTGTGTACTGCAAATTTGATTATTTTGTGTTACCTACCAGTTCCTCTGCACATTTGCATCACTGAAAAAGGCTGCCATTTGTTGTGACTGGTGCAGCTATTTACAGAAACCAGTGATGTCTGTGATAGATGATTCACCTCACAGGATAATCTGACACCTTTCTTAAAAAGAGATCGCCTTCTCTGATTACAGTGCTGTGTCCCACTTTAGTTGCTTTGACATTGTTCTTTCTAAGGCCTGTATAACTGTGAAGTTGTAAAAGAAAATATAACCAAAGAATTCAGGGGCTGCTAAGTGGTCAATGTTTCTGATGTGAAAATTGAGTTTCACAGAAGTTAAGTAACTTCAGTCAGAGACATTTCCAACATCAAAGCCTGGATTCTGTTCATCACACGGTATCACTTCATTGACAAGCATAAAACACAATGTTGAAATGAGCAGTTTGGTTCTTCTGTGAAACAAAAATGAAAATATTATTACAATGTTCATCAAGTCAGAAGTCAAAATGGAGGTAGCAATGAAAGAATTTAAACTATCCAATAAACTTAATATGTTTCACTTCCTGAGTTCTAGAGAAGGAAATGTATCTGGTAATTTTTAACAATTATAATTTTCAAATATAAATAAATAAGATAGAAAACAGAATATATCTTAATAGACATAGGGTCAGATATATTAAAATGTTAGAGTTCTATCAAGAAATATTTAAATGTTTCTAAATAAATATTTTAGGCCTGTTGATACTTTGCAGATATACTGACTGCATTAATAAGCTAAAATATATACTAGACTCAAAAATCTCCCATGGTCTGTAGAATTCTGAGTAGTTAATCTAGAATTTAACCTGTCACTTCTCCAATTAAAAAAAAAGGCACAACAGCACAGATGGAAAGAATTAGCATATATCAGCAATTTGAACAATACTACCACGTTAGAATTAAAGAAGACTATTATTTCTTCTTTATTAACCAGTGCAAATTTTATTTATCTAAATATTTTATTATTTATTATTATTTATATTTTATTATTTATTTTTATTATATATTTATTATAATTTATTATATATATTTATTTTTTATTTTTATATTTTATTATTTTTTATTATTATTTATATTTATTTTATTAACCAGTGCAAATTTTATTTATCTAAATATTCTTCTGTTCACAATGTGAAGTCAGAGAATAATACGTATTACTAGTTTTGAAATTTAAGTTGAAATAATCATTTTGTTTGATGTGGTCTATTAAATGTGAGCAACTTTAAATAATTCCCCTTGTTTTTGTTTTTTAAACTTAATTCAGGTACAAACATCTATGTCTATGAACATGTGCCAAATTGAATGAATTCTATAAAATGAAGTCTAAACAAACAACTGTTCCAGGTTTAATCCAATGCATTGAGGGAATGTTCAAACTTATTTGATTTTACAGATAGAGATTTATGATGCTCATTACCTAAAGGCTAAAGAGATAATCTTTTGAAAATTTGAGGTAGGAACTGAAAGTTACCTTTGTAATTCTCATACATGCCAACTTTTTTTGTCATACATCTTTCATGTTGCTATTTTAAATATAAAATACTAAAATTTGTTTCATTACATAGTGAGGTTCAAAGTTCATCTAAACTATTAATCTATTTATAGTTCTTTTCACAATTAAAAAAATATATAAATCTTGATACAATATAACTCATAAGATGTTCCCGTTTTTTTTCAATTTCTACTTATATTAATCCTCAAGCCAATTGGCTAGCTATTTACTTCTGTTTTTATCATGCTACTGGGTTCTAATTGCAGTCTGAAATTCTAGTTCAGAATGTTGTTCTCCACAACTATATCAGCTAAAGTATTGCTCCCTCAGTTTTGTACCCAAAAGCTTCAACAAAATATTTTCTAGATCTAGAATAGGCTCCACCCATCAAACTTAACTTTTCTTATCTCTACTGATATGCAAAGTTCTTTCTGGATTGAACCATAAATATATTTTCTGGAGTATTGCTTATAGCACTCAATATTTTTAAAACCTTTATCACAAGACTACTGAACATATTCTCTTATCATTATCTCTTCCATCAGTGTAGTATTTCTTGATATGTCACTACTACTTCTATTGTGTCTCAGTTGTTATAGTTTTTTTTAATCAATATTTTTTATTATGATGCTGTGGAGTACAGTTAAGGGTTAGGTATACAATTACATTTCATTCAGGCACCCTGTTGATAAGAGGTGTTTCCCCGTCCCCAGACAGATATTTGGTACTGTTAATCCCATCTCCCACCCCCATATTTCCCAGTACCATCAGTCATTTTCTTATAGTATTACATTGGATGTTCAAGGTCCATTATATGAGTGAGAACATGTGATAGTTGGATCTTTGTTTCTGTGAGAGGTCACTCAGTATTATAGATTCTAGTTCCATCCAGGTTGCTGCGAAATTCATGATTTTGTTCTTTTTTATGGCTGCGTAGTATTTCATTGTATATATGTACCATATTTTTTAAATCCAGTCCTCTTTTTATGGGTAGCATGGTTGCTTCCACGTTCTTGCTATTGTGAACAATGCTGAGATAAACATACATGTGCAGTATCTTTATTATACGATTTGAAATCTTCAGGATATATTCCCAGTAGGGGCATTGCGGGGTCATATGGGAGGTTGATATTTAGAGCTTTTAGGAATCGCCACACTGCTTTCCACAGAGGTTGCACTAGTTTACACTCCCACCAACAGTATAGAAGTGTTCTCTTTTCGCCACACCCTCTCCAGCAGCTGTTATTTTTTGAGTTGTTGATAATTGCCACTCTGACTGGAGTTAGGTGATATCTCAGTGTGGTTTTGATTTGCATCTCCCTGATGATTAGTGAGGTTGAACAATTCTTCATGTGTCTATTGGCTGCTCAGATGTCTTCCTTTGTGAAGTGTCTGTTCATATCTTTTGCCCATTTTATAATGGGGTTGTTTCTTTTTTTCTTTTCAGCACAATTGAGTTCCTTGTAGATCCAGGATGTTAAGCCTTTGTCAGACCTGGTGTTGGCAAATACTTTTTCCCAGTCTGTAGGCTGTCTCCCTACTCTCTTGATGGTTTCTTTGGCTTTGCGGAAGCTTGTCAGTTTAATGAGGTCCCACTCGTCTATCTTCTCTCTTATGGCCTGTGGGTTTTGGGTTTTATTCAGGAATTGGATGCCAGTTCCAATTTCCATGAGGCTATGTCCTTCATTTTCTAAGGTTCATATGGTTTGAGGTTTTACATTTAGGTCTCTGATCCATTTGGAGTTAACCTTTGTGCATGGGGATAGATAGGGGTCCTGTTTCAATCTTCTGTATGTGGTCAGCCAGTTTTCCCAGCACCATTTACTGAATAGGTTCTCCTCTCCCCAGTGGTAGGTGGTGGAGGCTTTGTCGAAGATGAGTTGGTTGAGAAATTGGGGTTATGCTTCTGGAATCTCAATTCTATTCCATTGATCTATATGCCTGTTCCTATACCAGTACCAAGCTGTTTTGATGATTGTAGCTTTATAGTTTGAAGTCTGGTAATGTGATACCACCTGCTTTGTTTTTGTTTGTTTTTTTTTTTTTTTGCTGAGGATTGTTCTGGCTATTCTTGGATGTTTGTGTTTCCATATGAATTCCTGTGTTGTTTTTTCTAGGTCTGAGAAGAATGTTGCTGGTAATTTGATGGGTATTGCATTAAATCTGTAGATGGCCTTAGGTAGGATAGACATCTTCACAATGTCGATTCTTCCAATTCATGAGCATGGAATATTTTCCACTTGTTTGTGTCATCTTTGATTTCTTTGAGCAGTGTTTTGTAGTTTTTGTTTTAAAGTTCTTTCACATTTCTGGTTAGGAAGATGCAAAGGTATTTCATTTTTTTTGTGGCTATTGTGAATGGAATTGTGTTTTTTATTTGGGTTTCTGTTTGTTTATTATTGGTGTAGAGAAATGCAATTGTCTTTTGTACACTTATTTTGTATCCTGAGACTTTGCCAAAGTCCTTTATTGGTGTAAGGAGGTTTTTGACAGATTCTCTTGGGTTTTCAAGGTACATGATCATGTCATCTGCAAAGAGAGAGAGCTTGACTTCCTCTTTTCCTATTTGAATACCCCTGATTGCCTTCTCTTCTCTGATTGCTCTAGCCAGGATTTCCAATACTATGTTGAACAGGAGGGGTGAGAGTGGGCATCCTTGTGTTGTTCCAGTTTTCAGGGGAAATGGTTCTAATTTTTGTCCATTTAGGAGTATGCTGGCTGTGAATTTCTCGTAAATGGCTTTTACTATTTTGAGGTATGTTCCCCGTATGCCTAGATGTTCGAGGGTTTTTATTAAGAAGGGATGCTGGATTTTATCAAAAGCTTTTTCTGCATCTTATGATATAATCATGTGGTTTTTGTTTTGACATCTATTGATGTATTTAATTATATTTATGGTTTTGCGAATGTTGAACCTGCCTTGCATCCCAGGAGTGAATCCTACTTGGTCATGATGGGTGATTTTTGAGATGTATTGTTGAATTCAGTTTGCTAGGATCGTGTTGAGAATTTTTGCATCTATGTTCATCAAAGATATTGGCCTGTAGTTCTTTTTTTTTTTGTTTGATCTTTACCTGACTTGGGTATCAATGTGATGTTGGCTTCATAAATGATTTGGGAAGAGTTCCATCTTTTTCAATCGCCTGGAATGTCTTCAGTAGGATTGGTATCAGCTCCTCCTTAAATGTCTTGTAGAATTCTGCTGGAAAGCCATCTGGACCAGGGTTTTTTTTTTGTAGGAAGTTTTCTTATTACGTAGTCGATTTCCTTGATTGTTATTGGTCTATTTAGGGTCTCAATTTCTGCTTGTTCCAACCTAGGTAGGTTGTGTGATGTCAGAAAGTCCTCCAATTCCTTAAGGTTTTCAAGTTTGTTTCCATACAAGTGTACGTAGTAGTCTCTAATGATCTTTTGTATTTCTTCAGGGTCAGATGTGAGTTCATCTTTTGTGTTTCTGATTGTTCTTATTTGGGTTTTTCCTTGTTTTTTCTTAGTCAGTCTAGCTAGGGGACCATCGATCTTGTTTATCCTTTCAAAGAACCAGTTTTTTGTTTCATTGATTTTTTTTGTATTATCTTTTTGTCTTCTTATGTCTTGGATTTGGGCTTTTATTTTGGTGATCTGGATTCTTCTGCTGAAATTAGGTTTTTTGTGGTCTTGCTTTTCCAGCTTCCTTAGGTGGCTTGTTAGGCTGTTAATTTGTGTTCCTTCCATTTTTTTCATGTGTGGTTGTAGGGATATAAATTACCTTCTTACTACAGCTTTCAAGACGTCCCAGAGATTTTGGTAAGATGTTTCTTCATTTTCATTTGTTTCCAGGTATCTTTTGATCTCTGTTTTGATTTCATCATTGACCCAGGAGTTGTTTAGCATCATGCTGTTTAGTGTCCATGTCTTTGTGGGTTTTGGGGGGACTTTGTTGTTGTCAATGATTATTTTTATTCCACTGTTGTCCAAGAAGGTGCATGGTAGAATTTCGGTCCTTTTAAATTTGCTTATGCTTGATTTATGTCCAATTATGTGGTCAATCTTAGAATATGTTCCATGCGGGGATGAGTAGAATGTGTATTCTGTGGTCTTTGGCTGGAGTGTTCTGTAGGTATCAATTAAGTCCATTTGATCCAGAGTCTCATTGAGGTTCCAGATCTCCTTGTTGATTTTTTGTCCTGTTAATCTGTCTAGGGTTGTGAGTGGGGTATTAAAGTCCCCAGTTATGGTGGTGTTAGAGTCAATATCTTTCTTTAGTTTTCCTAGAAGTTGCTTTATGAAAGTTGGCGCACCTATGTTGGGTGCATATATGTTTAGGATAGATACTTCTTGTTGATGGAGTGAACCCTTTATCATTATGTAGTGGCCCTCTCTATCTTTTTTTAATTTTTCGTAGCTTAAATGGTATTTTGTCTGAAATTAGGATTGTTACTCCTCCTTTCTTTTGTGTTCCATTCACCTGAAAATTTGTTTCCCCTCCTCTTACTTTGAGTCTGTGTATGTCCTTTCTAGTGGGATGGGTCTCTTGAAGGCAGTATATTGTTGTCTGGTGATATTTTATCCATTTTGTCATTCTATGTCTTTTCAGTGGTCATTTAGTCCATTCACATTCAAGCTAATTATTGAAATGTGAGAGTTCATCCCTATCATAGAGTTCTTATAGAGTTGTTGTACTTCCACTTGGTTATTTTTGTCTTTCTTTTGCGTTTTGGGCTTGGTTCATGTATATTTTATTCTTTTCCGTGTACTCTTATGAAGAACGTTATTCTTTTTTCCTTTTCTTCTGTGTTTAATACTTTCTTAAGTGTTTCACATGGAGATGGTTTATTAGCAGCATAAGTTCTTAGGGATTGGATATCTGGGAAAGATTTTAATTCTCCCTCATTGATGAAGTTTAGCTTGGCCGGACAGATTATTCTTCGTTGAAATTGTTTATCTTTTAGGACTTTGAAGATAGGGCTCCAAGCTCTCCTAGCCTGCAGGGTTTCTGTAGATAAATCTGCTGCTATTCTGATTGGTCTTCCATGGTAGGTGATCTGGCCTTTTTCTCTTGCTGCCTTTAGGATTTTTTTCTTTTATACCTTCTTTGTTTAGGTGAATTATTATGTGTCTAGGAGTTGTTCTTCTTATTTGTTGTCTTGCAGGGGTTTTCTGAATGTCCTGTGTTTGAATTTTTTGCATCACTGATTACGTAAGGGAAGTTTTCTTGAATGATCTCATGGAAAATTTGTTCTAGTGTGGTCTCTGTCTCACTTTCTGCTTCAGAAAGTCCAATTACTCTTAGTTTAGGCCTCTTGAGGTAATCACTCATCTGTTGAAGGTTTTGTTCTGTCTTTTTGAGCTTATTTTCTGTGTTTTTAAGGGTTTTTGTTGTTTCTATATTTTGGTCCTCAAGCTCTGAGATTCTTTCTTCTGCTTGGGTAATTCTGCTTTCCATGCTTATCAGTTCATTATTTATTTAATTCACAGTATTCTTTAGTACTGTTATCTCAGATATCAGCTCCTTCCTAGTTTCTTCTTGTGTCTCCTCAATTCTTTTTAATCTCTCCATTATTGTCTTGATATCTACATTTGTAGTTTGAGATCCTTCATTCTGAGAGCTCTTCATTGTTTGCATTCTGAAGTCAGTTTTCTCAATGTCTGCCCTCCCAGGGTTCTGGAAGAGACCCATACTCTTCTTTTGGTTTTTCTTCATTTGTGTAGATTTTTCTCTCTCCCCCTTTCCCTTCCCCTTCTTTAATTCTGTTTTTGAGGGAAGGTGGGGTTGCTTTTATTTCTCTTCTGTAATTTCCTGTTCTTCCTTATGAGGGTCTTCTGGCTTTGTTCACGTTTCAGGTTGGAGCATAGGCTTTAATCTGTACTTTTTGCAGTTTTGAGGTTTAATTGAGAGGGAAGCTGTGGTTCAGGATGTATATGCTGATTCTAGCATCCACGAACAGGTGGATGAGCATACTGGAACCTATTTCCCTCTGCCTTACAATCTGTCCATTCAGCAGTATGTAGTCTTAGACCCTAGATTAAAAACGGGGGTATAAAGGAGGAAAATAATGGAGTAAGGGGTTCAATAGGGAGTTAGAAAGAGAGAAGAGCGAGAGGGGAAATAGATATACATACCAACTATAAGGTGAGAAAGAGACACAAGGCCAGGAGAAAGTGAAGAAAGACACGTAAGAAAGATTCCCTAAAGAGTACTGATAGCTACACAGAGACAGGCCAATAAAATCAAGAAACAGTGTAAGTCAGAAGGCAAACAACAAATGTGATCAAAACCAACAGTTACAATGATAAGTCAAAATAAGTGATCAGACTAAAGTCACTTCTCTGATCTCCGATTCTGGCCTCTCCACTTTGTTTTTCGTTGCAGTGTAGGGGTGGGGCTTTATCTCCTGTTTTGCGCTGTTGCCTTAGGAACTGAGATAAAGTTTGTTGATAGGTGGGTGGGGCAATGGAAGTCTCTGCCTGGAGAAAGGCAGAGGCAGATTCTGTTTTGTAGATCCCTTTCTCTCCGCTTGTCTGGGTCCCCCAGCTTGGGGTCTCACGCTGAGTGCCTCAGCCAGGGTGGACCCGGAGTTCCAGAGCTCCAAAGCTCTAAAGGGCAGGTGGTGAGTGGCGAGAGTGGCCCTGGGCCCCCCACAGGATACTTCAGCCAGGAATGGGACCGGTGTCTACCCGGAGTTCCAGAGCTCCAAAGCTCTAAAGGGCAGGTGGTGAGCGGCGAGAGTGGCCCTGGGCCCCCCACAGGATACTTCAGCCAGGAATGGGACCAGTGTCTTTGAGGGGCGGGTGCCCAGAGCCTCCCTGAGTGACTGACATCTTGGTGCCGGGTGCTAGCCTGGAGACAATGTAGCCAGAGAGGGAGCTGGGAGGGGGCAGGGACCCGAGACTCCCATGCACGCAGTGGAACAGCAGCAGCAGGGGGCTGCAATATCTGGCCCTACGTGGGGCCGAGGGTTCCCGGGTCTCGCACCAACGTGGCTGGTGGTGGGCTGGGGGATGGGGAAGAAAAGTAAGAGTCTTTTTGGGAACTCATGTTCGGAGAATCTCACAAGTTCACTTATGCCGCTGCCATCTTGTTCTCATCTCCTCAGTTTTTAAAAATATCTTTTAAAATTTAGCAATCTAAATTGTGCACAAAGTAATGAATTTCAAGATAATATATTTGAATTTGAAAAATAAATCATTCCTCTTAGCTAACCCATTCAACAAAGTTTTAGCTCTTTTTACTTTTCCATTTTCCTACTGATAACAGATTTTCTTTGTATCCTCCAAGATCTATTTATCACATTGAAGACTGAATGAAGAAAAAAATCAGTTGCTTTAATCGTGTCTTATAAAAAAATACTAATTTCTATATTCTCCACATTCAAATGTAGGAGAGCCTTGAAGACCCAATTATCCTAGAGTTTATAAGGAAAATACCTATGGATGTGTAATGTTTGCATTTATAATAAAATGCAGAAAAGCCAGAACTCATCATCATATACATACAAATACAATGGGGTCATTACTTTGCTAGTCTCTGCTGGGACCATGTGCTCTTTGAGCTGTGGTTATTGCCATGTTTCCTGGCTTTGACCCCCACCACCATCTTGAGGAGGTGAATGTTCTCTCTCTCTCTCTCTCTCTCTCTCTCATTCACTTTTAAATAAAATACATTTCCTATTCTAAGAAAATACAACGAATTTTGAAAGATATTGAAATTAAACAATGATAAGTACTTAAAGAAAAAGAAGATATTGCACATGATAATATAAGTTATTGCAAGTTTGGTAATTTCCAGTACTTTAGCATTATAATTTTAAAAATTGGGTAAACTCTTACTGCATAATTAAAGATTAGAACTAAAGTTAAAAATAATAACATATATTAGGTATTCCAATTTGCATTAAATTAATTAGTAAGTTTCTATATATTATTAACTGGGCTTTCTTTTGAGTAATTTATCTGATGTTTCTGAAATTTATAAGCAGAAGAAAGCCAGGCACAAATACTTATAGAGGTGTTGCTTTTTAGTAAAGTGTTGGACTTAGGAATGCACTCTAAGGTCTATGACTACCCAAATTTCTATGGTTATTTATTTATTTGTTTACTTATTCATTTGTTTATTTATTTATATTTTAAAGATGTGGGGTACAATTCAGAGTTAGGTATACAAATGTTCATTACGCAGGTACCCTTGTTGATGAGGTATGCCCCTCTCTCCCATGGCAATTTCCCACTACTACCAATCCCTTTCTTATAGTATTATAATAATTGTTCAAGGTCCACTTATAAATGAGAACATATAGTACTCTGTTCTTTATTTCTGTGATAGATCACTGAGTATGATAGTCTCTAAACCCATCCATGTTGATGCAAAGTCCATATGTTTGTACTTCTTTATGACTGAATAATATTTCTTTGTGTATATGTACCACTTTTTATTTTATCCAATACAGCTTGGATGGGTGGGCATGGTTGGTTCCACATTTTTGCTATTGCAAATACAGCTGCAACAAACATGTGTGTGCAAGCATCTTTTTTGTAGAATTCTTTGAGTTCCTCTGGATATATTCCCAGTGGGGGAATTGCTGGGTCATATGGAAGGTCAATTTCTTGTTCCTTCAGAAATCACCACACTGTCTTCCAAAGTGTTTGCACTAGTTTGCATTCCCACCAGCAGTGTAGAAGTGTTCCTTTTTCTTTGCATCCATGCCAGCGTCTGATGCTGTTTGTTTTATTAATTATGGTCATTCTTACTGGGGTGAGGTGGTATCTCAATGTGGTTTTGATTTGCATTTCTGTGATGACTAGTGAGGCTGAGCCCTTTTTCATGTGTCTGTTGGCTGCCTGTATATCTTCTTTTGAGAAGTCTTACCTTTTGTCCACTTTTTAATGGGACTGTTTGTTTTATTCCTTTCAGTGCATTTGAGTTCCTTGTAGATCCTAGATGTTAGGCCATTGTTGGATATACAGCTGGCAAATATTTTTTTTTTCCGTTCTGCCTGCTGCCTCCCTGTTCTCTTGATGGTTTCTTTTGCTTTGCAGAAGCTTGTAAGTTTGATGAGGTCCCACCTGTCTGTCTTATTCCTTACGGTATGGGTACTTAGGGTTTTGGTCAGAAATTGGTTGCCAGTTCCAATTTCCATAAGGGTATCACCTGCATTTTCTAAGATTCTTATAGTTTGAGGTTTTATGTTTAGTTCTTTGATCCATTTAGAGTTAATTTTTGTGTATAGTGATATGTAGGGTCCTGTTTCAATCTTCTGCATGTGATCACCCAGTTTTCCCAGCACCATTTATTGAATGGGTTCTCCTCTCCCCAGAGGTGATTGTTGGAGACTTTCTCGAAGATGAGTTGGTTGAGAAATTGAGGCTTTGCTTCCAGAATCTCTATCCTGCTCCATTGGTCCATATGCCTGTTCTTGTACCAATGGCAGGCTGTTTTGATCACTGTAGCCTTATAGTAAACTTTGAAGAATGGAAGTGTGATAGCTCCCACTTTGTTTCTTTTGCTGAGAATTGTTTTAGCTGTTTGTGTTCATTTATGTTTCAATATGAATTTCTGTATTGTCATTTACAGGTCTGAGAAGAATGATGTTGGTAATTAATGGGTATTGCGTTGAATCTGTAGATTGCCTTTGGTAGAATGGTCATCTCAACAATGTTGGTTTTTCCTATCCATGAGCATGGAATATTTTTCTATTTGCTTGTGTCCTCTTGGATTTCTTTGAGCAGTGTTTTGTAGTTCTCCTTGTAAAGGTCTTTTAATTATCTGGTTAGGAAAATGGCTAGGTATTTCTTTCCTTTTTTCCTTTTTTTTTTTTTTTTGGCTAATGTGAATGGAATTGTGCTTTTTATTTGGTTCTTCCTGCTTGCTGTTGGTGTAATAATGCAACTGTCATTTGCACATTTATTTTGTATCCCGCTACTTTGCCAACGTCTTTTATCAGTGCAAGCAGGTTTTTGACAGATTCTTTTGGATTTTCTAGGTATAGGATCATAACATTAGCAAAGAGGGATAACTTGACTTCCTTTTTTCCTATTTGGATACCACTGATTTCCTTTTTTTTTTTTTCCTAATTGCCCTAGCTAGGAAAAAGCACAATGTTGAACAAAAGGAGTGAGAGTGGTTAGCCTTGCCTTGTTCCTGTTCTTAGGGGTAATGTTTCTAGTTTCTGTTCACTTAGAAATATGTGAGCTGTGGGTTTATGATAGATGGCACTTACTATTTTGAGGTATGTTCCTTCCATACCTAGGTGTTTGAAGGTTTTTATCAAGAATGGAAGCTGGATTTCATCAAAAGCTTTTTCTGCATTTAATGATATAATCATGTTGTTCTTGTTTTTATATCTGGTGATGTATTTAATTACATTTATGGTCTTGTGAATGTTGAATCAGTCCTGTATCCTGGGGATGAAGCCTACATAGTCATGGTGGATTATTTTTGAGATGTGTTTTTGGATTTGATTTACTAGAATCTCGTTGAGAATTTTTGCACCTATGTTCATAAGGAATATTGGCTCGTAGTTCTCTTTTTTTGTTGAATCTTTACCAGGTGTGGGTATCGGTGTGAAGTTAGCTCCATAAGATCATTTAGGGAAAATCCATCTTTCTCAAGTGCCTGGAATATTTTCAATTGGATTGGTATCAGCTCCTCCTTGTACGTTTTGTAGAATTCTGCTGGAAAGCTATCTGGTCCAGGGTTTTTTGTTTATTTGTAGGTAGGTTTTCTTATGACATAGTCAATTTCCTTGGTTGTTATTGGTCTATTTAGTGTCTCAATATCTTCTTGTTTCAACCTGGGGAGGTTGTGTGATGTCAGAAAGTCCTCCATTTCATTTAGGTTATCAAGTTTATTTCCATATTGGTGTACATAGTAATCTGTTATAATCTTTTGTATTTATTCAGGGTCAGTTGTGATTTGATCTTTTCTTTTCTGATTGTGTTTATTTGGACTTTTTTTCCTCTTTTTCTTGATCATTCTGGCTAGAGATCCATCAATCCTGTTAATCCTTTCAAAGAACCAGTTTTTTGTTTTGATGATGTTTTCTATGCTGTTTTTGTCTTCTATGTCCTGTATTTGGGCTTTTATTTTGGTGATC
This sequence comes from Cephalopachus bancanus, assembly GCA_027257055.1. Classification (NCBI taxonomy): domain Eukaryota; kingdom Metazoa; phylum Chordata; class Mammalia; order Primates; family Tarsiidae; genus Cephalopachus; species Cephalopachus bancanus. The sequence goes on from JAPVLO010000041.1 coordinate 9,188,035, forward strand.
TGAATTCTTCTGCTAAAATTAGGATTTTGGTAGTCTTCTCTTTCTAGCTTCTTTAAGTGATTTATTAGGCTCTCAACATGTGATCTTTCCTCTTGATTTGTGCTCATAGAGATATAAATTCCACTTTGAGAACTGATTTCATGACATCCCAGAGGTTTTGGTAAGATGTTTCTTCATTTTCATTTGTTTCCGGGAATCTTTTAATTTCTGCTCTGATTTCAGTGTTGATCCAGTACTTGTTCAGCATCATGCTGTTTAGTGTCCATGTCTTTGTGGGCTTTGGAAAATTTGGTTGGTTTTGATATATATTTTTATTCTACTGTGATCTGAGAAGGTGTGTGGCAAAATTTCAACCATATGGAATTTGTTTATGCTTGATTTATGGTCAAGGATGTGATTGATCTTGGAGTAAATTCCATGTGGTGATGAGTACAATGTATATTCTTTAGTTGTTGGGTGGAATAATCTGTAGGTATCTATTAGGTCCATTTGGTCCAGTATCAAGTTTAGGTTGTGAATCTTCTTACTGATTTTTTGCCTTGGTGATCCATGTAGGGCTGTCAGTAGAGTATTCATGTCTCCTGCTATAATACTGTTAGAGTCAATATCTTTTTTTAGTTTCCTTTGTAATTGCTTTATAAATGCTGGTGCTCCTGTGATAGGTGCATATATGTTTAGGATGGATTTATTGTTGATTAATTGAACTTTTTATCATTATGTAGTGTCCTTTCATATCTTTTTAAATTTTAGATAGCTTAAAGGTTGTCTTGTCTGATATTAAGATCATGACTCCTGCCTTCTTTTGTGATCCATTTTACTAGAAACTCATTTTCCATCCTTTATCTTTGACTCTGTGCATTCTTTGTGGTGAGATGAGTTTCTAGGATGCAGCAAATCATCGGGTCATGGTTTCTTATCCAGTTTGCCATTCTATGTCTTTTTGGTGACGCATTTAGTTATTTCTCATTCAGCCTGATTACTGAAATGTGATTGGTTATCCCTATCATGAGGTTCTTTTAAAGTTTTTTTCTTTTCTCTTGTCTTTTATTTTTGGCTTTGGGGTTGATTTATGTGTGTGATTTCAAGTTTGTTGTTGCACTGTATTCTCTGTTGAATCTGTGTTCTGCTGTTTTCTTAGGAAGTGTGTAGTCATTCTTTTTTTTTTTCTTTCTTCTGTGCTTAATACCTTTTTAAATGTCTCCCATAGAACTGGTCTGGAAGCTGCATACTCTCTTAGGTATTGGATATGTGGGAAGGATTTTAATTCTCCATCACTGAGCTTGGCTGGGTAGGAAATTCTTGGTAGAAATTGTTTATCTTTGAGGACTGTGAATATTGGACTCCAGTCTCTTCTTGTGTGTAGTGTTTCTGCCAGTAGGTCTGCTGCTATTCTGATTGGTTTTCCCCAGTAGGTGGTCTGACCTTTTTCTTTTGTTGCCTTAGGATTTTTTATTTTGTGCTTACTTTGTGTAGGTGAATTACCATGTGTCTAGGGGTTGGTCTTCTCATTTGATGTCTTGTGAGTGTTCTCTGTATCTTTTCTGTTTGACTAGTCACATCTCTGGTGAGATGGGGAAAGTTTTCTTGTATTACTTTCTAGAATACTTGCTCCAAGTTGTTCTCCATTTTCCTTTCTTCTTCTGAGATACCAATCAGGCATAGTTTCAGCCTCTTGATATAATCATACATCTCTTGTGGACTTTGCTCTTTCTTTCTGAATTTTCTTTCTATGTTTTTTACAGATTTGGTTAATTCCAAGTTCTGGTCTTCAAATTCTGAGATTCTTTCTTCAGCTAGAGTAAGTCTGCTTCCCATGCTTGTCATCTTGTTATTTATTTCCTAGATGAAATTTTTTTATTGCCAAATCTCTGTTATAAGTTCTTTCATTATTGCATGTTGTCTTTCTTGAGTCTTATTCACTATTTCCACCCATTACCCAATCCCTGTCATATTCTGGAGCCAGTTGTTTCTGGTTTCTATTGTTTGGACTCTGAGGTCTGATTTTTCAGAATTTTTCTGTTTATTACATTTGAAATTACCTGTGGTGTTCCTTTGGTTTTCCTCATTTGTAACATATCTCTTTCTTTCTCTTTAGTTCCATTTACAGTGTCAGTGGGTGAGGCTTTACCTTCTGATATTTGCTCAGCCTTCTATTATTTCCTGATCTGGTCTCTGGATTTGTTCTATTTTGAAACAGGACTATGGGTGGGAAGCTTTGCTGTCTCTTGTAGCTTTGAAAGTCAAATAAGGTAGGCAATGGGGAGTTAGGATTCAAAAACTAGTTGCAAATCACAATGTTCACTGATTGTGGTATGTGTTCCCTGAGACCCACTCCACACCACTACTCTATATGACAATGCATGTGATGTGTGTGTACCCCCTGAATCCAAGAAACAGTGACAGCAATGAGGAAGAAAGAGAAAAATATAATGAAATAAGCTGAACAACAGTTAAAAGAGGAAAAGAAAAACAACACAGAAAAATGAAAGCAAAAGCCAAAGCAAAAAACAATTGAACACACACACAGACATACACACATACACCAAAACAAGCTGGAATAAAAACAAAGCAATGCAAAACAAACAACAAAAATAATCCAGGGAAAATAAGCATATATACACATGCCTAGCACAAAACGAATGGAGAAGAAAAAGTGTAAGTGGGAAAAAAAAGAATTCAGATTGAATCATCACACATATATTGACACACACCATGAACTAAAATAAATAAATAAATAAAATAGCAAAAGAGCAAAACAACAACAAAAAACTGAAAGATGAACACTCAGTCATTCACATACACACATAAACAAAACAAAAATCAAAAGAAGAAGGAAAAAGCAAAAGAAAAGAAAAAACGGTGGGTCTGCAACTCAAACCGTCACATACACATTCATGCATAAAGGGAAAAAATTTAAAAATAGGTGAACTAGCTGGGCTCGGTGGCTCAGCCTGTAATCCCGTGCCTTGGGAGGCTGAGGTGAGTGGATTGCCTGAGCCCGCCGGTTCGAGACCCACCTGGGCAACTTGGTGAGACCTCTTCTCTACAATAAATAAAAAAACTAGCCGAGTGTGGTAGCGCACGCCTGTAGTTCCAGCTACTTAAAGGCTGAAACGGAAGGATCGCCAGAGCTCAGCAGGTCGAGCCTGTGGTGGCCGAGAGCAGCCACTTCACTTCAGTCTGGGCAACAGAGTGAGACTCCAACTCAAAAAAAAAAAAATACATGAACTAACAAACAGGATAAACATTTTTATTTTTATTTTTATTTTTATTTAAGAATTTAACAAACAAACAAACAAAAAAATCCTGCCCTCTCATGGCAGTCTCTGTAATTGTTCCTCTTGTCTCTGCTTTCACCTCTTTCAATCTTTCCTCACTCTTTGTTTGGAGCAGGGAAGGAGGAGGGAGGGGCAGTGAGGGTGGGTGAGGCTGCAGTCTTCCCCTCCCACTCTCATATGATCAGGGAAATCCCTTTGGTGGGGAGGTGTAGAATTGTCTCTTCCTCAGGTATGTACTCATGGGAGTGCCCCAGCAAGGTCTATCTTGGATTGGAGTTCTCATGTTGCAACTGATATCCAGGCTCTGACTGGCTTTGTCTTTCTCAGTTGTGCCCCAGCTGTGTGCGTCTGAAGTTCAGAGGATTGCTGGGGAGGAAGGGGGTTGGGTCAGCCTCAGACTCACCACTGATCTCTTTGCAGTCTTTCCTTGTCTTTTTCTGGCCATACCCTTTGTCCTGGGACTGGATCAGGGTGGTTCAGGGTAGGGCATGGGGTGCCTGAGACTCAGCACCCATCAGGTTCCTCCAAAGTTTGTGCTTTCAGTATATTCCCTTTGGGTCACTATCAACCCCAAGTGTTGATCTAGCAGTCACAGAGATCATGTCTGTTGCTCTGTTGTGAACAAGTTGGAGCACTTTTCTGCTCTGTCTTCAAGGTGGTGGCGGAGTGCCTCTCTTGTCCTTTCAGGTGCTTCTGGGCTCCATCTGCAGCTGCTACTGCCAGTGTCCAGTCAGGCAGTGAAGTGGTGAGGCAAAGCCTGGAGCCAGCAGTCTATCCTGCTGCAGTGGTGAGACAGAGCCTAGGGCTGGTAGTCTCTCCCCACCGCTTCTTCATAGGAAAACTTTTGTCCATTAAAAAAAAAATGGTGATCGGTTTCTGTGACCTGGGAAGTGCCAGGGAAGAAGCAGAGATGCTGCAGCACCAGCTGCTGCACCAGGAGGACCCTGGCCACTTGCTCATGAGCCTCCACTTAGTCAGTCTTTCCCAGCATTTTCTTCCCAGGAAGGATTTTGTTGATTTTAAAAAAATAATGGCATCCGGCTTCTATGTCTCAGGAATCACTAAGGTCCAATCTGAGCAGTGGCAGCACCAGCCACTGCTCCAGGAGACCTCCCTAGCTCTCACTCATTCAGTCACTCACATGCCCACTCACTCACTGTAGGCATACAAAATTTTCCAAACACTCACTCACACTGGGACGCACATAGTCTGACTGGCTTGGTGGCCATCTTCCCTGGCACAGTCTATGGATATTTCGTTTTCATTCATGTAATATCTGAGCAATTCTTATTTTTTATGTTTTCCTTGTTGTTTAATCCTAGAAATGGATATTGATGGCTTTAAGAAACTCATGGTAACAATTTACTCCATTTCAATAAAGAAGTCCACTTGTTTCCAAATGTTGAATGTTCATGTTTGTCAGATTAAATGTCTGAAGGGTATTGTCACTACACCTAGTCACGATATCAGTATTTAAAAGATATAGTATCAAGACTTTCTTAATGCAACTTCAATAGTATTTTGTGATCATTTCAAATATCAGAGGAAAGGAATTTTTTTCTTTGAAGTGTTAAATAGATTATCTCAGTGATACTCTTGGACTATTTGATGGAACTCTTCTATCCAAAAGTGACTAACTTGAGCTGTGACAGCAAGCAGCCACTTTTTTTTTTAGCAGACACAATAAGCAGATGGTCATGGAAGTGATCATTCAAAGAAACCTAAGGTATTACTAAACACAATACTGGCATGTTGTCAAGCACTGAAATGTATTCCCTTATATACAGATGACCATATATATTGGTGTTCTCAAAGCAATCTTGTTCTTGCTTACTGTGCTATTGTTACAGCACTCCTTGTTACTCTTCAAAGTGTTCTGGTTTGGACTATAAATTACTGTTGATGACCATCCCACTGCCAAGCATAAAATCCAAAGTGAAAATAATTAGATGGTAGGCCCAGAAACTTCCTGAAAAACTGAATCATTAAGTTAAAAAATAAGAGGAATAAGAGGATTAAAAAACTTTCACACTATGTATTTTTTTTATTGTTTATTTTTTTCCTGCTCAAATAATGAATGCTTCATTTTATTATTGACTAAGTATTTCTTGCATCAACAATTAGGGAAACACTTTTGCCTCTTCCACTTTGTGCAAAGGGTGGATGCGGAAGCTAGAAATGAAGTATAATTCAAAATCTTTTTGACACAAATAAGCTGAAATCTAATCTGTGGTCATTATAGAGGCTGTTATTTTCTGCAGCAGCCAGTAGATAATGAACAGGCTAATAATAACATAAAATATTGCTTCTCCAAAACTTAGTGATGGGCAATACAGCAGTCCAAAACCATGACAGAGAGGATGTATTGTATATCATTTAGATAATCACAATGGAGCTATAGAATGCTTTACTCAGAAATTTATCCAACAGTAAGAATCAAATCATCATTATTATTAAATAACATTAAACTAAACATGATTAAATATGAAACTAGCAGTATTCATCACAGTAATCTTCCAGTGCTACTTATTGATTTCTTCAAGTTTGTAAATCTTAAAAGTAAGTTCTTGTCACCATAAAACTGATGCTTCATTTACCAGTATTACAAAGAATCAGCTCGTGATCTTCCTCTGGAATAGGACCAACGGCATCGATCTGAATTAATAAAATTATAGGAAGAAGGATTACTTAGACCTTTGCTTGGTAGGGTCATGTCAATATCATCATGAATTGCTATTTTTATGCACAATATATGTGCTATTAGGAATTGTTAGTAATTGCTAAGACTTTTTGTGCATTTCCGTGTGTCAGGAATGTTATGAAGGACTCTTTGTCATTTAATACTTACAGTAGCAATAGAAAGTAGATATTTTTATAATTATCAATAGATATTATTATCCTTATATTGACTTTGTAAAAAATAAGACTAAAGGTTAAGTAGATTACATAATGCATCTTTTGAAGGAATATGTATGTATTTATTTATATGCAATAAGCTATGGAGTTGTTTTATTTCCTGCTTTCTTCAGTCCATCCAAGAATAAGTGAAGAATGTTGAAACCAATCAAGTCATTCTTCATATATGTAAAAAGGTTTGTTTCTATAGGATTTGATTAAACTTCTGACATTAAGAGGAATGCATTTGCAGGAATGTTTTTTCTGGTTGAGCAACTGATTCTTAATTTGAGAGAAGTATAACGTCCATGTAATGCATTGTTTGCTTTTCTCTTATTTTTTTGCTTTAAGATAAAATAAGCTAACTAATCATTATGAAAATTTAAAGCAAATACCAACAGTCATGTTTTGATAGAATTATTCTTCCCCCAAAGTCAAGGCACTTCACAACATGATTTGTAGCTTAAGAAATAAAATATTAAAACTCTTCTGAAGAAATAGTAAAAAGACGTGTTTTATTCAGAAATTTTTTTTTCATTTTCAGTGATCATATGAATTATTATAGTTCATTATCTAGGGAACACTTATGAAAATCCGTTTGAACATTCCAAGTATAGGGGTGAACGAAATATATTTCATTCTAGCTTGTATGGAGGTGATGCCAACTGTCCTAAGGGTTTGTGTTTGAAGTCAGGTATTGGAAGTAGTTCAAAGTCTAGAAGGAGTCCAATACTATGAGAATTAGTAACATAAGAACAGAGAGATAATCTAGATACTGAGGTAAAATCCTGATTATGGAGAAAGAAAGTAAAAAGGAACAGTAAAATCAATTAACAGTAAAATTCACAAAGTTGGAAGAATATAAGCAAGTAGAAGAACTAAAAATGACCAACAAGTGGATTAACAATGAATAGAAAAATTAGTTTCACATCTGAAATCTCCGTCAATATATATTGGATCTGATATTTCTTCAATGAAGGAACTCTCTAACTGTAGTTGATTTTTAAAAAAATTTTAAGCCGGGCTCGGTGGCTCAGCCTGTAATCCCACGCCTTTGGGAGGCTGAAGTGAGTAGATTGCCTTAGTCCGCGGGTTCGAGACCCGCCTGGGCAGTGAGACCTCCTCTCTACAATAAATAAAAAAATCAGCTGGGCATGGTAGCGCATGCCTGTAATTCCAGCTACTTGGAAGGCTGAGGCGGAAGGATCGCCGGAGCCCAGCAGGTCGAGGCTGTGGTGGCCGGGAGCGGCCACTGCACTCCAGTCTGGGCGACAGAGTGAGACTCCAACTCAAAAAAAAAATTTTTAAAGATGTGGGGTACAATTCAGGATAGGTACATAAATGGCCATTGTACAGATAAAGTTTGGGTCTCCCATTAATCCTCACTTTGCCTGGTTTGGGATCAGGTACCCTTATTGATGTTTCGTGCCTCTCCCTCCCATGGCACTGTCTCACTACTGCCAATCCCTTTCCTCTAGTATTATGATAAATGTTCAGGATAAACAAGATACACTGTCACTGTAATTTTATTATACTAATAAAATTAAGTAGACAGTAATTTCTCAAAAATATTACCCAAACTACTTTATTCCAAAGCTACTGACATTTATAAATTCATACCTTAATTATATCCATAATTTTCCATGTTGTAATTTATTTGCAGAAAAAGTTCATTTTTAAAGTTTTGATTAATTCTCTCTGAAGTTTTTAGGTGATGACACACAATAAAGAGGTCTTTGTGATTTATGTAAAACTTATTTTCCAGAAAACCTCTTTATTGAAGGAAACCTCACTTCAAGATTAAAGGTGACAACACACAGACACACACACACACACACACACACACACACACACACACACACACACACTCTTAATTCTAGTCAATTGCATCAGTGGAAAAAAATATCTAGAAATGTCATTAAAATGCAGTGTTTTGTTTAGCAAGTTTTTATTCTTTGTAGACTCATTGTAAATTGTTTTTTAGCATCAAACTAAAATTCTGTACTCTTTCTATATAAAAATACATATGTATTTATGCCATTTAATAAGATGCATATTTTATAATCTTAATAAAAATAATCAACTCTGTAAAGTGCAGCATATTTGCCATACTCCAGCTTGGGCTTGTCTAGTTTACTTGATGAAAATTGAATATCAAATATAAGCTCTGATCTTTTGTTTTAGTAATTTATCATCAACACAAACTGACCTAATATCCCCTCTACTGAGCAGTATCATGACTCCATTATGATTATCCATATGTCATACAATATACATCCTCTATATCATGTCCTTGGCCTGCTTTCTTAGCCTTTTCACCAACATTCACAACTTGATGTTTATTTTACAGTAATATATAATTGTTTATAGTCCCTGCAACAGAACTATGTCCTTTTATGATTGTCTACATTTTCTCATGCTTTTCTTATTGCTTAAACATTATAACCTTTGACTTATCTATTTACCCAACTCGTTACCTACATTAAAAGGTTATGTTGAATATTACATCCTTCAAAGAGACAGTATCAGTCTAATGGGCTGTGTTAAGTGGTCCTGCTTTGAGTTACAAAGTGCCACTTTTTCCCCTTCTCAAAACCATCTCTTGATGGATTTCTTTATTCATTTAGACTACTAATTATATGATGGTAGAGTCAATGTGTATTTTTAATCTTTATAAACTCATCACTAAGCACTGTGTCCACCAAACTTAGATAAAGCATATTTATGAAATGAAATAGTCAATTTTTCATGAAGTGAGAATCAGAATACTATCTTCAATCAGTTTGAGCATTGAGAAAAGATCTTGTGTTATTTTGAAATAAAGGCACATTTCAAGGAATAAAATTATTATTCCTTTTTTTTTTTTTGAGTTGGAGTCTCACTCTGTCGCCCAGACTGGAGTACAGTGGCCGCTCCCGGCCACCACAGTCTCGACCTGCTGGGCTCCAGTGATCCTTCTGCCTCAGCCTTCCAAGTAGCCAGAACTACAGGCACACACTACTGTGCCCGGCTAGTTTTGGATTTTTTGTAGAGGTGAGACCTCAATAAGTTCCCCAGGTGGGTCTCGAACGCACGGGCTCAGGCAATCCACTCACCTGAGCCTCCCAAAGGTTGGGATTACAGGCTGAGCCACCGAGCCCGGCTACGATTATTATTCTTGTAATCACTTTCCAGCTATCTCAAATCTACACCCTGCTTTTATTTCTTTGCTATTCTAAGAAACTTATTTTATTTATTTATATATTTATTTATCTCTATTTGTTATTTTTATAATGGAGGGTGAGGTTGATAGTTATTTTAAACTGCAAACAAGACAGAGTTGTTTGTTTCAAACTCTAGCCAGTTTCTATACCAGCAACTCACTTCCATTAGGAATATACCAAATTCTAATTTATTTTGACCCCTTTCTTCCTTAAGCTCAAATGGATCTGGGCAAGAACAATGGGATCTATAGTATTAAGTATTGCTGCTTGATGCACTATTTATTTCTACTGGAAAGGAGTACTCTCACTGATGTTTGCTTGCAACAAATTTCAGTTGAGGGTTACTTAGCATCTCTGCTCCTGTTTTAAGGTTGATCAGGTTTGCCAACCCGCTCAAATTATCCTTAGCTTAATAGCTTGGGCAGATTGCTCACAGACCAGTTTCATTCATCACCTATAGCTATTAGCATCTAGGAATATACCAAGTACAGCTACAGTGCCCCACCTCTCATCGTACACGTGATGAAACGCTTTTAGAATTGCATCTGAGAAGTAGGTCTATATAACATCATGCTGTTTGGTACCATGCTCTCAACAGGATTTCCTGCTTCCTGTTTTCTAAGGTTTAAAATATGTCTTCTGACTTTTGTTCATTTCCTGAAGATAAGACTTCAAACACCTGTGTATTCCCCAGGTATTGTGAATACAAACTTAAGAAGTAGGAACCATAGCAACAATTCTAAAATTTTATATTATTATCTCCTACCCATCTAAGGCATTTCATCTACCAGAATCAGCTCTGCATGTCATATGTCATCAAGATGTCAGTGCAATTTAAACTCTAATAATGACTCTGGACAGTGTTCAATCATTTCATATTTAGCCCTAATGTGTACATATAGATATTAGCTTTTTCAGTTAAGCCACTTATTTCTTGAGGGAACAAAATTGGTATTATATGACATTCAAAGAGACAAATGGATATTTTGACTAAAGAATTATTTACTAACTGGTTTCTTTTTAAAAAATAAATGAATTTTGTTCAGTATGCCTGAAAATGTGAGTGACTGGTTGAGTCCTATATCTGCTTATAATATCTGGTTGGATCCTGATTTCTCCATTATAGTTGGACACTAATTTTAGGAAGTGATGCTACTACAACTAGTTTTGTAATGTTTTTATACTTCAAATGCATGTTTATCATACTTTTCCATTGTCGATAAGTAGGCATGAACGAAACCTTTTTGTAATTGACTATGCACAAGGCACATTATAATTAAGTAGTACTATATTTTTGAATATTTTGTTTGGATACTTAATTCTATCACTTTGTGAAAAAAAATTAATTATGATTCTGTTAAGGTACCAAAGCCAGAACATGTTTAACAAAGATAGTCTTAAATTTATGAATAATCCTACTCTTCCCCCCTTTCTCTTAACCCCATATTCATTCAAAATTATTCATTTTTTAATATCTAGCAGTAATTTGTTCAGTATTCCAGTTCACATATATATCTCACCATCTCCAGTCACTACTGCTTCCATCCAACACGTATTAATATCCATCTTTCAAAACAAGCCAGCATAATCTTTAAAAAGATGTATCAAATTGAATAATTTCCTGCATAGCTGTTTTGAGCAAAAGAAGGAGGCTATAATATAAAGTAACCCTGTAAACGCTCTGATTCCCAGCATTCTTCTTTTTCTTATAGGAATTATTGCCATTTAGATTTTTATTTATTTTTAAATTTAATTTTCATCTCGGCAATAGAATGTTACCTTTATGAGAAAAGGGACACTTGTCTCTCTCGTTCAATGGTGCATCCTCGGTGCCAGAAAACTAAAGGAAAACATAATATGTCAGGAAAAATCTAAACATCCAACAGTATATATAAAGTATTAGATGAAATATTTTGTAACCATCAAAAATAACATTAAAGCTGAAAATTTCTTCACATAGAAAATGATGTCTTATTTTTCTCTTCAACTAAAGATGAGGTTCTACTTTAACTAAGACAGAAACTTATACTGAGTGTCAATGGCAATAATATATTTAGAAGTAATATATAAAATAAAAACACATGCAAAGTAACTATTAAGACATAATGGATTTTTATATGTTCATGTTGTCCATTTGTTTTCAACTGTATAATGCCTACCTTGCCAGTAAAATCTATTCCCTTTACAAAATATTAAAAAGACAAAGAAATTGAGAACTATTTATTTCCATTACAGTGAAAAATTATTTAACACTAGAAATATCTATATGTGGAATGCTATGTAAAATTGCATTGTGCTGAGAAGTATGTGTAGCTGTTTTTGTCTTTAAGGCTAAAATCTGTCCATCCTACCCCTCCATGCTCTTTGTCATTGGCCAAGCATTAGCGTATGCAGAGGAATAGTGAAGTATAGTTTCAATACTGAAATCCTACTGCATGAGGTGGAACTGCAAAGTCATCATTATAATCACAAAACAGTAAAAATAACTTACTAACCATGTGGTTGTAGTCAGTTAAGCTAGGGCTTTGATAATGAGACTGGTATGACATCCAGTTCATAAAAACTTGATGACTTTTATTCAAAAAGTCATCAAACTTTTTCTTCTGTAACATACCTAATTTGAGGGAGATGTATGTAACTGGTTTTTCTTTTACATGAATCCTGCATTTTAGGATTGTGAAATCATATTACCAAACCCTCACATTTTAAAAGTGGCAACAACATTGATAAAGACTTTGAAATATCAAGAGTGTCTTACCTTGTCTGAAAAGTATTTGTTTAACCCTTTAAAATGTCACTATCATTTCTTTTTTTTTTTTGAGTTGGAGTCTCACTCTGTCGCCCAGACTGGAGTGCAGTGGCCACTCCCGGCCACCGCAGCCTCGCCTGCTGGGCTCCAGCAATCCTTCCGCCTCAGTCTTCCAAGTAGCCGAAATTACAGGCGCGCACTACCACGCCTGGCTAATTTTTTGATTTATTGTAGAGATGAGGTCTCGCCTACCCAGGTGCATCTCGAACCCGCGGGCTCAGGCAATCCACTCACCTCAGCCTCCCAAAGGGGCGGGATTACAGGCTGAGCCACCAAGCCCAGCATAAAATGTCACTATAATTTCAAATATTAGATCCTTGCTCTAGGCACAGAAACAGATTTTGGACGAACTTATGCTACGCCCTCCCCCCCTTTTGAGGAAGAGACTATTACTTTTATGAACATACTCATTTGATTTCTATTAACTTTCTCTTTTAAATATGAATGACAAAGGAAGTTAATTTTCATGTCAAGGAGCGCACACACACAAAAAATCACAATCATCATCAAAGGTGACTTTAATAAAAAACCTTTACGCAAATTACACAGGCAAGGGTTAAACAATAGTGCTTTCAAAAGACAAAAGAAGAAGTGGCTCAATTGTCAGGGAAGAAGTAATGATAATAGATGCCACTAGGTAAATGCTGGCTATAATGTGCCTGGCCCATGTTAGAACATTTATTTCTCTATTATCTCAAAAGTCATTGTAGGTAATCAGGGTCATTGCTATTATTTTCATTTTGCAATTAACAAGATTAAAAATGTAGAATTAAAGAGATTAAGTAATCACTAAAAATTTACAGGTTTTAAATCAGCTAGAGAGTGTTTATACCAGATTCTGTTAGGCAGTGTATCTGAAGATCTTTACGCTGGCACATGGATGGCAAATATTTCATGTCACTCCCTTCCCCTGGCAGATGTAGCAAATAAGTCATAGCTTTTGTTTCTGCTGAGAAACACACTCCCTCGAGATCCATCTGTATACAGAATCTACATAGCACTTACCTATTGACCAGATTTGACATAGATAATAAAACTTGCTGTCAAAATGTTCCAGTCTTCTCTATTGTTTGAGTGATCCCCTATCTCTGTATCTATAACTGATTGTTAGTTTCAAAAAACCTATGTGCATTTTTTTATTTCAACTTTTCAAATATGCTCTTCTTCACAGTTTCCAAACTTGTTCAATTTTTTTTCTGTCTCATGAAAATCAGACTATTTGTGTGTGATTTGTAGTCATGTGAATTTCAACGTTGATTCCCTAAATTCTGTTTGGATAACTCCCTTTTCTCTATGTGGTAGTAACTAGGTTGAATAAGATGATTGTTCCAGATAAACATAGACCTATTTTCTCTTGATTGCTTCATCACTTATAAACATCACCTACCTCATATTAAAACTTGCTCTCCATTCAAGTGTTGATGTACAAGTCTCTCTGTTGATGATGGGAAAGGAAGGTGCAGAATGCTACTGTATAGACAACTTAACAAGTTTTCTAAATAACATCTGGAGTGCATATAGAATAAGACATAACCACTAGATGGGAGAGGATTTTTAAATAGTTTGATCTCTCTCTCTCTCTCTCCTTTTTTTCTCTCTCTCTCTCCTCATCTCTTTCTCTCTCTCTCTCTCTCTCTCTATCTTTCTCTCTCTGTCTCTCCCTCTCTCCATATATATATATATATGAATTTATAGATAAACAAAACCAATAGAAGCCTAAACATTTCAGCAGAGGTTGAAAATTACAAGTGCTTATATATATAGACATGTACATTTCTTTTTAAAATTTTTTATTATAAAGATGTAGGGTAAATTTCAGGGTTAGGTATATAAACACTGATCATGCCAGTACCCTTGTTGATGAGGTATGCCACTCCCTCCCCTAGCAGTTTCCCTCAACTGCCAATCCCATCCCCCTTCCCTGACAGTTTCCCACTACTGCCAGTTGTTCTCTTATAGCATTATAATCGTTCAAGGTCCGTTTATGAGTGAGAAAATATAGAACTCTGTTCTTTGTTTCTGTGATAAATCACTGAGTATGATTGACTCCAAATCCATCCAAGTTGCTGCTAAGTCCATATATTTGTCCTTCTTTATGGCTGCGTAATATTCATCATGTGTATGTACCACATTTTTTTATTCCACTCCAGCTTCAATGGGCAACACAGTTGGTTCCATGTTTTTGCTATTGTGAATAGAGCTGCAACAAACATACGTGTGAAGGTATCTTTTGGGTAGAATGGTTTGAGTTCCTTTGGGTATATTCCCAATAGGGGAATTGCTGGGTCATGTGGAAGGTCATGACCAGTTATAATGTATTAGATTATAGACTTATATATAGATATAAGATAGTGTGGTGATTCCTGACATGTACATTTCAATATTCATAGCAATGTACCTAAAAAAATAAACAGCATACATATCTAATATATTACAACTTGCTAAATAAATTAAGCTGCATTCTCAGGGTAATCATGTATTATTAACATTAATGAAGATTTAAATTTATATACATATATCTTTAAATAAACAAATTTAAAATAAATACAAAAGATTATGATATGTGAACTAAGAAAGTTTAACAACTGAAATATAGTTTACCATTTTGGTGTAAAAATATATTTTTAAAACTCTGAAAAAAAACAGAAAAGTCATAAGAGTGTAATATTCAATTTTTTCTCATTATTTCAACGATGTTCATGGCATCTTCACCAGGAGTAGATTTCATCTAAAGAGAACATTTTCTTTACTCATTCATAAGAAACAAATCTTCATAATAAAAGAATTTATTTTTGATATTTTAGATAGATTATCCTGTTTTCTCTATTTGAAAATCTGTTGTTACTAATTCTGATTTGTCAAAAACTCATTTTGATGTGATCACTACAAATAATAATAAATAATAATTTACAAATAAATAAAAATGAAGTTATTTCTTTTATTTCTTCAAAGACTTAATAACATCTTCTGAAATTTCCACAAACTGATGCAGTGGCACACACCTGTAGCCTCAGCTACTTTGGAGGCTGAGGATTGCTTGAGCCCCAGGAGTTCGAGTCTAGTTTGATAGCAAGACTTAGCAAGACCCTGTCTCTAAAAGAAAGAAAATTTGCGACTGTATCCTCCAAGACAACAACCTGATTTTCAGGGGAAATTTGGTGGAAAAGACACATACATGGGTAAAAATATTCATCCCCACAGTGACTCATAGCCTTATCATTTTACTTTAAGTTGCTACAAGTTTTTGGAATAGCTATAGAAGTAAAACGCCCAAATAAAACTAAGCCTAAGAAAGATTTATGCTAAAATAAAATTTGAATAGAAATTTAGTGCAGAAATTAAAATATAAAACTAGTCTTTTATAAAAAATAATCTAAATTTTCTGTGTTAATCAGAAGTGACAAGCTTTTGACTTTCAGCTGCCAGTGCTATAAAACATTTCCCTGTAGTTTGTAGTGCTGTTTGATAGCATTTTACTGACAGCAGAAGTGTTTTCAACATTGGCGACAATTCTCTCAAAATCTGTCACTACTATATCTACCTAAGCTTATCTAATTTTCTAAATTCTTTGTTATTGTTTCAACAATGTTCATAGCATCTTCTCCAGGAGTACGCTCCATCTCAAGAGACCACTTTCTGTGCCTCATCCATAAGAAACAAATCTTCATTCACTTACATTTCATCAAGAGATTGCAGCAATTTAGTCACATCTAAAAGTAAAAGGCTTAATTTTTAATTCTAGTTCAAGTCTTGGTATTTATACCACATCTGCAATTACTTCCTCTGCTGTAGTCTTGAACCTTTTAAAGTCATCCATGAGGTTTAAAATCAACTTCTTCCAAACTCCTGTTAATGTTGATATTCTGATCTTCTTCTGGGAATTACAAATGTTCTTAAAAGCATCTAAATGATGAATCATTTTCAAAGGTTTTTGCTTTGATAAAATGAGAGAATTGAGACTCTTCGTTTAACTTGATCACTTAAATATCATTGTATGGTTCATAGATGGCCTAATTTCAATATTGTTGTGTCTTAGAGAACAAGGAAGACAGAGCAGGGAGTAGTTAGAACACATTCATTTATTAAGTTTTCCATAATATGTAGGCGTGGTTCGTGGTGTAACAAAACAATTACAATAGCAACATCAAAGATCATTAATAATAGATAACCACAATAGATGTAATAATTTTACAAATTGAAATATTATGAGAATAATTAAAAAGTGACACAGAAACACAAAGTGAGTGCATGCTATTGAAAAAATGGAGCCAAAATATTTGCTGGACACAAGGTTGCACAAACCTTTAGTCTGTATAAAATGTGATATTTGCAAAGTGAAATAAAGCAACGTGCAATAAAACATGGTGTGACTTTATTAGCTTATTTATCCCACAGTTTGTCTAAATATCAAGACATTTTCTTAAAGCTTGAATTAAAATGTCCCTTTGAGCCAGGTATGGTGATGTGCACCTGTAGTTCTAGCTACTTATAAGACTGAAGCAGAAGGACAACCTAAGACCAGTAGGTCGAGACTGTGGTGGCCATGAGCATGCCACTGCACTCCAGCCTGGGCGACAAGGGTGAGACTCCAACTCCAAAAAAAAAAGTTATTTTGTCCCATTTTGTTTTGGCATTGTATATTGAATTGTATGTTTTACTTTATTATTTGACTTCCCTATACATTTGCCTGGACATTCATTTGACTTTCTTCTAAACATAATAAACCTTATCAGAATTGGTCATACTGTTTATATTCTTATTTAGCTTATTCTTATTATTTTTATCATAAGAATAATATTAACACAAAAGTTTGTTCTCTGATAATTTATTAGGTACTAAAATATTTATGTGTATCATTTTAATTCTTGAATTGTTAGAATTATATTCAATTTTATAAGAGAGACAACTGAGAATAAAAGAGTTTAAGTTAATCACAATGAAAAATCCTGGACTCAAACTCAGGCCTAGCATGACCTAAATTAATGCTCTTAAACATGTTTCTTTGAGGAAAAACCAAAAACAAAAAACCAAAAAACAAAAAACTATATTGTTTTTCTGGTCTATATATTCTAACTATATTTTGTTTCTGTCTTGTACAATTTCTGATAACCAAAGGCATTTTACTCTGATACAGTGCAGGCTAACTGGCAATCATTGAAGTATGAGAATTGCCTTTAGTAATTACCCTAGTTTTAACTTCTGTATTTGATTGACACCTCCCTCTTCTGTCCCAAACTCTCCAATCCTGCCAATCCTACATCTGAAATCTATACTTATACAGTCTTTCTCTATTCCTCTGAAAGTTTTTCTTCTTCAGGAAAAGGTGAATTTTATAAAATTGTGGATTTCTTTTTTTGAGTTGGAGTCTCACTCTGTCGCCTTGACTGGAGATCTGTAGCATGCTCATAGCTACCGCAGCCCCGACCTGCTGAACTCAGGCGACCCTTCTGCTTCAGCCTTCCAAGTAGCTTTATCTACAGGTGTCTGTTCCTATGCCCTGCTAATTTTTTGATTTGGTGTAGAGATGAAGTCTCGCCAAGTTGCCAGGCTGGTCTTGAATTCTAGGTTCAGGCAATCCTCTTACCTCTGCCTCCCAAAGTGCTGGGATTACAGGTGTTAGCCACTGTGCCCTGCTCAAAAATATATATTTCACTGAAAGTTAAGTTACTGGAAAAGCAATCACTTTTACAATCTACGTCATTCAGGAATTCACTTAGAGAACTAACAGCTTAACACAACTCTGAGGTTGTCAAATACTCTTTTAATCTTCAAGGATCAGAAAAAATGTTTCTACTTCAGTTGTTAAGATAGCTAGATCTCAGAAAATTATCTATTTAGAATGTGATTATTTGTATTTTTATAATATTATATAATAATATGACAAAATTAACGAACACATGGTGTTTTATACAGTGGGAATTCTTTAGAATTTGAATTGCAAGTTTTATATTAAGAGCTCATTTACTTATATAAATAATGGAGTAACTGACTAAAGGGAAAGAAACATAAACAGAGTTTTAATTGTCAAGATTATAGTTCTTCCCAGTGTAGAAAGAGAAAGATAAGAAGAAATGTCATAAGAATGGACTTTATTTACTTATTTTGTGCCTCTGTTTAGCTAGGAATATGGCATCATGATCTCATTTAATCTTTACTGCATCATTTTCATTTTGTTGGTGATATATCAGAGTTGACATTTCTATCACATTAATGAGTTTATTGTTTGAGTTCTTCAATCAGAGGTGTTTCAAATTATTCAGTTTTAAGATTGAGAGTAGTCTAGGCACATGGTTTAGTTTAGAAATTATAGATCTTATATTTCCAGACCTTATGTATTCTGAATCACAAGTTTTAACCTTTTTTTGTGGAATGGTTTCAATGCATGAGATGACTCAGGCAAGGCTCAATCAGAGAGAACATGAAGAATATTTAACCCCAATTAGATTTTGCCTATGAAGAATATAACTTGAGAGGAAATCAGAATTTAAATGTCTGACAAATTATTTTGATTTTTAAAGTTTAAGTAAAAGGATCATTTGAATTTCTAGATGTTGATGAAATCAAAATACTGCTGCAAGCAAACGTATATTTATGATATAAAATAGAGTGAATGTATGTTTATATGTTCCTTTTGTGTGTGTGTATTTATATATATATATATATATATACACTATATATTATATAATACACACACACACACACACACACACACACACACACACACACACACACATATATATATCATATTGTATTAGTCAGGGTCCTTCAGGACAAACCACTAGAATATATGTGTATGTAGAAGGAATTCATTAGGGAAGATTGGCTCACAGGATTACAAGGCAAAGTCCCACAATAGGCCATCTACAAGTTGGGCAATGAGAAAAGCTGATAGTTCAGTAGGCTACTTATCCCCTTTATACTCCTGCATTGTAGTAACCACACTGGCAGTTGATTGGATGGTTGATATCTACCACACTGAGGGCAGATATTTCTCTCCAAGTCCACTGGCTTACATGTCAACCTCCTCTGGAAACATCCTCAAAGACGCAGCCAGAAACAATGCTTCACCAGCCATCTAAGCATCCATTAAATTAATTAAGATAACACCTAATATTAACCATCATGCATATATAGTTATATGAAATGAATACAGTTAATTCTATATGAGATGCATAGGTGAAAATTGGAAATATATATTTTTACAAAAGGATCTAAATGAAGAAACAAGCCTGTGATTTCAGTTCAAGGCATGCAAGTGAATATAATCAATAAAGCTAAGAAACAGTATGAGCCATGCTTTCAAATTATATATTTTTATTTTTCTCTCTGCAGTAAGTAATTTGGAAACAAATAAAACTAAGCAAAGATAAATTTTAACTTCTCATCTATGGAATATAATTAAAGGTTTTCTTGAATTTCATTTGAATTTGAATATGCATTTTTTTTCTGTAAAATGGTTGAAATGGTACCTTTTTATACCTGGTATATGGAGGAATATGTACTTTCTATTTTCAAAACTTGCTGACTTTTCTGTTTTCCCATATAAAAGACTGTAAAGCCAGTGAAGCTAAATTTCAGAGTGAGTTAAACTCTGTAAGTAGAAAGTCTACATGAGGTGTGGGATATTCTCTCCAAAGCTGTCAAACTATTTCTGTAAGTATCATGTATGAATCACAGGCAAGGTGAAAATAAATTATTTATCCAGAAATCCAATTTCCATGAAAGTTAATGCACACATCTAAAGTGTCTGAAAAATACAAACATTTAGATGATGCTGTGGTTGAAAAGCTTAGTGCTGCCATTCATTTTCTGCCATTTCAGTGCTCTTGCTGCTATACCCAGAGGAGTACTTTTTCAAAAGCTTTCCAGTAGAAAGCTTTCACAATTAATAAACTGGTGCACAGGGTCATTCTTAACTTGAAATTTGTCAGTCATGATGTTCATACTAGTTTATTCTGAGCCTGTCGTGTTGAAGAAAAGACATAGAAACACAATGAGTTCTTAGTTCAGACATCTTATAGATGAAGAGTTGCATCAAGAGAATGTCATAATCTGAAAGCTTCTAGCAGCTGTCAACTACTCCAGCCCCATTTTAAAAATAATGCATCAAGGAAATATGTAGATTGCCATCCATAAAAAATTATTTTAAGGTACAGGATTATATGTAGACTGCTCCTAAATAGACATAAAATAAACATAAAATAGGATATGAAGGATTTTCAGAGATATTTCTACAAATCTAGACATGGTAGTGACTGCTGTTTCAACAAAGACACAACTTATTTGTGGATTCTAATATCTAAAGTTTAGGTTAGGGATATTTTGTTAAAATGGATTCACAAAATAGACTTTTCTCTCTTCTGCTATGTACTGTCATAAATTATTTTGTACTTTCGTTTTTCATCATACCATTTCCCACCTTTCTTAAAATGATTTGAAATTGCAAGCATAGACCCCGCACAACCTGCTCAGAGGAACTCCTCTCTCTCATGGTCAACATCTTGAGGAAAAAAATTTGGCATTTTTCTTATCTGCTTTCATCTCCCTAAAACTATTATCACTTTCAAGGAAGGGTAATATCTATTGTGCCTAATGCAGTACTTGCTTTTCTAGGAACAGTTTGGGAAAAAAAACAGAAATTTCAGACATAATGGGTGATTTTTAAATTTGGTGAATTATATTAATAGCCCGGGAGAACTGTAGTACATTTATTATCTTTATTATTATTAATAGTTTAGAGAATTCTCAAGCTTTAAAAAGCAAAATTCAAATACTCTGGTTGATAACTGGAAGTACATGCTAAAACAGGTATAAAAAGATATGGAGTAAATACATAAACCAGTAATATAGTTATTATCATTATCAAGTAGTATGCAATGTACATAATGGCATGTAAGATACTTTTATAGGACTGACAGTGCAGTAGGTATGTTTATACCCATATTACCAAAAACTTATGACTAAGGCTTTGCACCATGTCGTTATGACAACTACTAAATAACTAGGCAATTGTATTCTTTCAGCTCCATTATATTCTTATGAGATCACCTCATATTTGTGGTTCATTGTTGACAGAGACATCATTATGTTGTGACTGTGCCATTTCCCTACCATATTATGTTCTTTATACCTCCTTTTTTTCATTGCCTATAACTTCTCCTCAAAATGTCTTCTTCATCAATCTGATTACTTCTCACTCATCTTTCAAAAATATGCTCCAAAACCACTGGTTCTGTGAAATCACTACCTACTTCCTTGCTCCCATCCAAAGTAGTTGTTACCATTTTCTCCACAGGATTTGGCATCTATTTGTCTTATAGCACACATCTGATATATTATTATTGTTGTTGTTGTTATTTATCTTTAATGTTAGATTCAGAAGATACACATGTATGTTCATTACATGTGTATATTATATGGTGACATATTCAATATATCATGATTTACTGGTATATTTTTCTCCATACAGTTGAGGAACAACTTAAAGGCAAGTATTATATCTTTACAGCTCTATGCATAACATAGTAATGCAACCAATAGTTGATATTTGAGTTTGAGGTTAGATATTATTATTTAATTTCATTATTTAATAAATTGATGAATTTTGATAAAAGTGTCAGAGATGTACCAAATGCCATAAACTTAACTCCTTAAACTTTCTTCAGTTCCTAATCACTAACTTTTGTAAAGTGCTCTTCATGTCTGATAAGTTAATGCAGAAATGAATCATAGACAAAATATGTTTTGATCTAGAATTTTACTCCCATTGCATATAACATTCAATACTTAATGATAAATTACTGATTTGAAGACCAACAATTCAACAATTTATGTGAAGATTTTGCATAATATTTAAATTACTTGCTTTTAGAATTTTTGTATTTACCATGCCCTTAAAATAGTGCTTCGTATTCATGTTTTAAATGAACAATATATTTTCCATATGCATTATTATAATTTCTTCTGTAACCATCATTTACTTCATGCACTTTAAAAAATTACCCATTTTATACCCATTCTTATCTGTCATTCTCTCTAGAACTATAAATTAATAATCATGTCAGAAATTTTTCTTTTAAGATTTTGGTAGCCTTTTCTAAACAGTAGTCAAAAAATTGCATGTGATTAGAAGAGAAGACAGATATTTTGAAGTGTTACTGAGAAAGTCAAGACCCAGTCTAGCAAATCTAAAAGTTGTCTAAAATCACTTTGTCAAGTCATCTAAGTTAATTTTTCTAACTTTATCTTGACTTTTTGAATGCTTTCTGTATCAGTGTTAACTAAATGGATTCAGATGTTCTCCTACACAATGTCCAAGCAAAATGTGAGTTCTTGCTCTTTATTTTATGGAGAGACAACTGCTAATGCTACATCAATTTTTCCTCATGAATTTTTCTTATTGGAAAAGTAATTGCTTTTCAGAATTTATTGTGATATGCTGCTTGTAGAGTTTAACTTCTTTGTGGTTCTTGAGTTGTAATAAACATTTTAATGGGTTCAGCTTATCTCTCCATGTTTGCAAACTAGCAACTTTAATTTTACATGCCTAGATGTTCAAAACTGAGATGAAAATAGAAGACACAATATAAGCAGGCTTATTTAACCATATTCTGACATTTTCAATATGATATGTATTTTTCACAAATGTGTACTCTTTAGACAATGCAATATTTACCTTTTACAGTTGGGTATTTTGAACTTTGCATTCTGAAATGTAATGTTTATACTATAATTCTACTTGGATGATAATGATTAAAACTTATTAAATATATTATGTTGTATATATTTAACCAGAGTCAGCATAAACTGCTATTTGTAAGTGTCTGTGTTTCAGCATAATAGCAATCCTATTGTTTTAATTTGATTACCTCAACTCTAAAGTAGTAAAATTTAGGCTTACAGAAATAAATAGCTTACCTAGACTACCTAACCAATGAATCAGTAAAACTGCAATATAAGTTTTATAGCTTCAACTTTTACCTTTCCCATTGTTTTACTCTTTGCACATTTATCTTCATTTATAAGATGATATCTTCATTGGGTTGACAGTTTTGCTTTTTTAATTTAATTGAAGAAATCTCTGAAATAAGTTTAAAATAAACAATTTAATGCCAATGAAGATTTTTATATTTTTTGTAAATTTTATTTTACTGTGGTATGAACCCTAAAGATGAGATCTACCCTTTTAACAGATTTGTAAGTATATGTACACATAGACATGTTATAGAGCATGTCTTGAGGCCTTATTCATCTTGCTTGACTGACACTTCATGCCCATTGAATAGGAACTCCTCATTTCCTCTTTCTCCCAGGCTCTAACAGCCACAATTCTACTCTTTGATTCTACGAACTTGACTATTGTGGATACCTCATATAAGGTGGAATCATGCAGTATTTGTCTTTCTGTGACCGGCTCATTTCTCATTTAATATAAAATAGTCTCCAGGGTCATCTATGTTGTAATATATTGCAGAATTTTCTTCTTTTTAAGGCTGAATATGATTTATTTGTTGATATTATTTAAGAAACAATATGCAACAATTTTAACAGATGATAAGGCAAATATTGTTCTAGGGGAGGTCATGTTAAGAAGTATAGGCACCACTGCAAAAGGGTCTTGCTGTTGGGGAGTGAGACTGGACTCAATTCTGACTCCAACAATGACAAATGGAGATATGAAACCAAAGAGTGGGGTGGGGTTCAGTGCATAAAAAAATTTACTAAAGAGAACATTAAGGGTGAGGGGATTTCCAGGTAAACTGACTTGGTAGAATTATGACTGAAGTCAGGCCAGGGTGATGAAATATTGAGGTTAGTCAGGTATGGCTTTTTCCCTCAACTGACTTAGAAGTATTCTTGCTCAAATTGGATTTAACAAGAATAAAAAGGGAAGGCTGCAAGTTTGGACCTAGTCAAGCAGAATACTCAAAGGACCTTATAACATTCTGGACCAAAGAGAACATCTTTTTCAGTATATGCATACTGTATTTTTAAAACCCATTCATTTGTTGATGGACATTTAGGTTGTTTCCATATATTGGATATTGTAATGAGTGCTGCAATGAACAGAGGATTGCTAATATCTGATTGTAACTGAGATCAGAATTTTGATTCTTTTGGAATAATGCCCAGGAGTGGAATTACTGTATCATGTGATAGTTCTTTTTTTAATCTCTTGAGAAACTACCATACAGTTTTCTATAATTGCTGTATCATTTTGTATTTCTACCAACAGCATGCAAGAGTTTGAAATTCTCCAAATTCTTATAAAAAATTGATTGTCTTTTGGGTTTTTTAAATCTTGCTTTGTTTGTTTTTTATGATAAGCATCCTGGCAGGTGTGAGATGATTTCTCATTGTGGATTTAATTTGCATTTATCTTATGATGGGTGACATTCACTCTGTTTTATATACGTTTTGGTCCTTTGTAGTTATCTCTGGTGAACTATCTATTTGTTTCCTTAGCCCATATTTTAATTTTTCATCTATTGAGTTATAAGAATTTCTTTTAAATAAACTATTTTTGAAATCAACTTCTTCTCAAGTATATGTAAATATATGCAAATATTTCTCCCTATTCCATTAGGCTTTCACTATTTTCTGCACAGAGACTTTTTTATTTTGATTTAGTACTACTTGTGAGACAGAGATAGAAAACACTGGAATATAAAAGAGATCTCAAAAATCCATGCACATTTGGTCATCTGATCTTCAACAAGCAAACCAAGAGTCACAATGGGAAGAGATGGTCTCATCAGCAAATGGTGTTAGAAAACTAGATATTGACCTGCAAAAGAATTGAATTGGACACTGTTTTATGCCATACACAAAAAACAATTCAAAATGGATTAAAGGCATAAATGTAAGATTCAAAAATATAAAACTCCCAGAAGAAAGCCTAGAGAAAAAAATCTCATGGCATTGGTCTTGACAATAATTTAATGAATTTGACACCATAAGCCCAGAAAACAAAGAAACAAAAATAATGAGGACTTCTTTATGCTAAGATAAAAAAAAAGCAAAACATTGTATTTGCTGTTTAATATTTTCTTTAAAATACTCTAAAGCACAGCATATTACATCAAAATTTATATCCTTCATGAAATTTCAAGTATGAAATAGCTTCTGAATGTTATTTTAATTTCTAGACAAAGATTCCATGTTTTTCTAACAATCTAGTTAGAAGTAGATAATTTTAATTTTCTACAAATTATCAACCCTGAGTCATTATTAAAATTAGATATCTTATTCTCTTGGATTTGGGGGTCGTATAATAGAAGAGAAAAAGCAATAATTTAAAATATATACACATATATTTTACATACAAGAGTCCCCAGCTTATGATAGTTCAACTTAGAATTTTTTGACTTCATGATATGCCAAGCAATATGCATTCAGTAGAAACTGTGTTTCAGCACAGTTCAAGTAAGTTACATAAATGTTCAACATTGTATTATAAAATTGGCTTTGTGCTAAATAATTTTGTTCAACTATATGCTAGTGTATGTATTCTGAGCATGTTCAAGTTAGGCTGGGCTAAGTCATCATTTCCGCAAGTTAAGTTTACTTTTTATTTAAAAAATGTAGGGTACAACAGAAACAAAGAACAGAGTACCTACCATATGTTCTCTCATAAGTGTACCTTGAACAATTTTCATAATACTGTACAAAAGGAATTGGCAGTAGTGGGAAACTGCTTGGGGAGGTGGAGTGGGATTGGTAGTTGAAGGAAACTGCCAGGGGAAGAAGGACCTAACCCTGAATTATGCCCCACATCTTTAAAAAAAGTGTGGGGTACAATTCAAGGTAAGGTACGTATGTAGTCATCATACAGGTAAAGTTTACATTTATTAAATGTGTTTTTAACATATTTTCTTTTTTTTTTTTTTTTTTTTGAGTTGGAGTCTCACTCTGTCGCCCAAACTGGAGTGCAGTGGCCGCTCCCGGCCACCGCAGCCTCGCCTGCTGGGCTCCGGCGATCCTTCCGCCTCAGCCTTCCGAGTAGCCGGAATTACAGGCATGCGCCACCACGCCCAGCTGATTTTTTGATTTATTGTAGAGATGAGGTCTCGCTGCCCAGGCGGGTCTCGAACCCGCGGGCTCAGGCAATTCACTCACCTCAGCCTCCCAAAGGCGCGGGATTACAGGCTGAGCCACCGAACCCGGCTTAACATGATATTTTCAACTTCAGTGTGTTTTATAGAATGTGACACTGTTGCTAATTGAGGAACATCTTTACATATGCACAGTCATGTATTACATATGACGTTTTATTCAAAGACAAAGCACATATGAGTATGCAATGTGGTCCCATAAGATTATAATGTGGCTGAAAAATTCCTATCACTTAATGATGTTTTAGCCCTCATAACATCATAGTACAAAGCATTACTCGCATGTCTGTTGCTGGTGTAAACTATGCTGTGAGTCATAAAAACGTGTAGCACATACGATTATATGTAATACATACTACTTAATTTTGATAGTAAATATACAATAGTTTATATATTTACCACACTATACCTTTTATAATTATTTTAGAGTATATTTCTACTTTTTAAAATATTAATAATAAAACAGCCTCAGTAAGTTCTTCAGGGGTTATTCCAGAAGATGGCATTGTTTTACAGGAGGTGATAGCCCCATGCCTGTTATTGCCCCTTAAAACCTTCCAGTAGGACAAGATGTGGAGAAAGAAGACAGGGATATTGATGATCTTAATCTAATGTGTTTTTGTGTCTCGATGTTTGGCAAAAAAAGTTTTATAAAGTAGAAAAAAAGGATACAATGCAAAAAATATACATTGTAGAGCTGTATAATATGTTTTTGTTTTAAGATGTGTTATTACTAAAGAG
Organism: Cephalopachus bancanus; assembly: GCA_027257055.1. Taxonomy (NCBI): domain Eukaryota; kingdom Metazoa; phylum Chordata; class Mammalia; order Primates; family Tarsiidae; genus Cephalopachus; species Cephalopachus bancanus. Next base: position 9,215,075 of record JAPVLO010000041.1, read on the forward strand.
ACAAAACATTAAAAAATAGAAATATTACAGGGTGAAAAAGTACAGTAAGTTAAAATATATGTATTGCTAAAGAAAGAAAAAATTCAGTGAATTTAGTTAGTTTTTCTCAATCGCCTGAAATAACTGATTGGAATCAGTTTCTCCTTTAATATCTTGTAGAATTCTGCTGGAAAGCCATCTGGTCCAGGGCTTTTTTTTGTAGGTAGTTTTCTTATTACATAGTCAATTTCCTTGATTGTTATTGGTCTATTTAGGGTCTCAATTTCTTCTTGTTTCAACCTAGGTAGGTTGTGATGACAGAAAGTCCTCCATTTCCTTGAGGTTTTCAAGTTTGTTTCCATTCAAGTGTATATGGTTGTCTCTGATGATCTTTTGTATTTCTTCAGGGTCAGATGTGACTTCATATTTTGTGCTTCTGATTGTGCTTATTTGGGTTTTTTCTTTCTTTTTCTTGGTCAGTCTAGCTAGGGGATTATTGATCTTGTTTGTCCTTTCGAAGAACCAGGTTTTTGTTTCATGATTTTTTTGTATTGTCTTTTTGTCTTCTATGTCCTGGATTTGGGCTTTTATTTTGGTGATCTGGATTCTTCTGTTGAAATTAGGGTTTTTGTGGTCTTGCTTTTCCAGCTTCCTTAGGTGGCTTGTTAGGCTATTAATTTGTGCTCCTTCCATTTTCTTCATGTGTGTTTGTAGGGATATAAATTCCTCTCTTACTACAGCTTTTAAGGCGTCCCAGAGATTTTGTTAAGATGTTTCTTCATTTTCATTTGTTTCCAAGTATCTTTTGATCTCTGTTTTGATTTCATCATTGACCCAGGAGTTGTTTAGTATCATGCTGTTTAGTGACCATGTCTTTGTGGGTTTTGGGGGGACCTTGTTGGTGTTAATGTTTATTTTTACTCCACTGTGGTCTGGGAAGGTGCATAGTAGAATTTTGGTCCTTTTCAATTTGCTTATGCTTGATTTATGGCCAATTATGTGGTCGATCTTGGAATACGTTCCATGCAGTGATGAGTAGAATGTGTAATCTCTGGTCTTTGGATGTGTTCTGTAGGTATCAAAAGTGCAATGTTTACAAAGCCTTTAATAGTGTATAGTAATGTTCTAGGACTTTACCTTCACTCACCTCTCACACAGTGCCAGTTCTAGTCCTGAAAGCTCTGTACAAATGCACCATGTTAATCTGTTGTATCATAATTTACTGTACCATTTCCATGTTTAGATATACAAATATCATTGTGATTTAATGACCTACAGTATTTGACACAGTAACATACTGCAGAGCTTTGTAACCTAGGAGCAGCAGGTTACATCATATACCCTAGGCTGTGTAGTAGGCTGCACCTTCAAGGTTTGTGTAAGTATACCCTAGGTGTTCGATAATGATGAAATTGTCTAAGGACCCGTTTCTCAGAATATATATTTTTAATTAAGAACACATGTCCATGAGAGGGTATCTATCTATTTATCTATCTATCTATCTATCTATCGATCTATCTATCTATCTATCTATCTCTGTCTATCTAAATGTTATTGCTCCTCTACGCCCTTGGGTTCTCATCTCTAGACTCCCCTTATGGCAAAGCTAATATATTTTTAAATATGTAAAACAGTAATACAACAATAAAGGAACTACACATTAAAAACAATACAGTGTAACAACTGTTATGTATATAAAATTTACATTGTATTAGATCCTATAAGTAATCTAGATGGGATTTAAAGCATATAAAAGGATATGGCTAAAGCAAATGAAAATGCTATGTTGTTATATAGAGACTCCAAGAAAATAAAATTTATTTATCAAAAATTGTGTATTTACTCATACATGTTTAAACTTTAGTCGCTTTCAAAGTCCCCACTATTTAATGTAGTACACATACTATTGAGAGGCTTTTTTCACTGTTCAAAACAGTTTTTAAACTCATCAGTTTTGATGCTTTTTAGTACTTCTGCCATCTTTTCACCTCTTCCACATTTGGCAAAACCTTTTCTTTTGAAGACTTTTTCATTCAGGAAGACAAACAAAACAGTGACTTGGGGCGAGACTGGGTGAATAGAAAAGGTGGCCATTTTTTGGAAATTAAAAACAATGCATTTTTTTTATCAAAAACAACTAAACACTTAGCATGGTGTGGGTAGGTGCACTTGCAAATTGCCTATCATGAAATAGGTAAATTAGTTGAAAGAATAGCAAAAATAAATAAATAAATAAATAAATAGATAGATAAATAAAACCAAATGTAGCCTCTCACAACAAGGCTAGCTAGTACACTAATGCTTATGAGTTCCCAGAACACTTACATGGTGAGGGAAACATGTAGTACAAGGAGTTCACCTCCCAAATAATTCCGTGTTTTTTGTTTGTTTGTCTCCTATCATGTCAGCCTATAATCCCACGCCTTTGGGACGCTGAGGTGAGTGGATTACCTGAGCCTGAGGGCTCGAGACCCATCCAGGCAACTTGGTGAGACCTCATCTCTACAATAAATAAAAAATTAGTCGGGTGTGGTAGCACGCGCCTATAGTTCCAGCTACTTGGAAGGCTGAGGCGGAAGGATCGCCGGAGCCCAGCAGGTCAAGGCTGCGGTGGCTGGGAGTGGCGCATCCAGTCATCCAGTCTGGGTGACAGAGTGAGACTCCAACTCAAAAAAAATAAAAATAAGAAAAATAAAAGAGACTTGAACATCTCCAGATTTGATATATGCTGAGTCCTGGGGCCAAGATAAGTGGACATATACAGATGCAGTACAACATATACAGACGCAGTAATACACATATACATGGTGGTCTATTTAGCGGTAGAGCGAAGTAGATGAGACCAAGATGGGTTTTGGATGTGGTGATGGCAAAACTTCAAGGTAGATTGCATGTAGGAGGAAAGATGGATTCCGAGAAGTGGGAGAGAGATGTTAAATAGGAAGACATGAGCACATATTCCAGCAGGCTGATACATACACTCAAAGGTGACAACAAAAGTTATTTTTATTTCTTTCCAAATAATTTTCCTATTTACTATGCTGTTTTCTATCAAACATATTATTAGAAAAAATATTAATTTAAGTATAAGAACAACATCATGGAATTGCTAAATTGATAATTCTGATTCTTCTGACAGAAATGATGATGCATTTTTTTCTTTTTCTTTGTCTAACTGTATAATGGCATATCATTTCAACACATATTGTTATTCAATAAGGTATTGCACTGTTAAAGCTATTATACTTGGAAAGAAAGTAGAAATAATTGTTGTTATTAGATTTTCTATAAAGAAAATTCAAATGTTGAAAGTTTAAATGTGCAAGTGATACTGACCAAAATGATTTTCTCACCTCATAAATATTTCATAAGTATAGAAAAGGAAACTTGAAACATGCTTATTTCTATTTTATTTGAATACATTTTATATGTTTAAAAGTTAGTTCTGTTATTGTGTAGTGTACATATTAAAATAAAATACAAGAGAAGATTCTTAATTCTCAGTTCTGAGATATTAAATGACTTCTGTTCACAGAATATACATCTACATTAATGTGGAAGAATTTTTCTTTTAACTGATCAACACTTGGCTTTTGCAATAGGTTTAGCGTGTGTCAAGAGAAAAACACATTACTTTTGACTTCAAGAAGAACCTCTCATATATGTGTTCGTATAAAATACCCATGCAAATATATACATATTTGATTGACTGGAACATGTGTTTTTAGATTCTCTTTCAAGAAAATGCATACGTATATCTGAAGGAAAACATACATGAATATATCTAGAGGAAAAGTTGACTTGGCATCTTAAATGACATATGCATTTTAATATTTGATAGTTTTTGCCAAATTCATTCATTCCGGTAGAAATTGCAGCACTTAAGTTTACATTACCTATGTATAAAGGTGCCTATGTCCCCAAACTTTTTTCCAATATAATCAGATTTTATGTTTATCTTTCATCTGTTTATATATTTATCTGATCAGTAAAGTTTTGTATCACTAACCATAATTCTGATATTACAATGTACTAAAAAGCAAAGCTTTATTTTTGACATGCAGAATTTTCTTTTTGCCCTGTATCTAAGACAGTTATATTTTACTCAGTGATTCATAAATCCAGATTGGGTTCAATTTTAAATCTTAATACAAACCTTCTTGCAAAATTACCCTCCATAGGAAGGGAGATATCAGATAGTTGAACAGGAACTGTTTATTTTCTAAAAAAAAAAAATGACATGTATAACTGAGTCTCACATATCATATTCCAAAACTTTGTACGTGGCCCTAACTTCAAGAAATGTGAGAAGCAGAGCGTACCATTTTCTTAAGAAGGAAGGGAGAAATTTATATTGGTATTTTGTATTAATTTATTTTACTCAGAAGATTTGATTGAATTTACTTTTATAACAGCTCCATGGAGAAATATAATCCATATTACATAATTTATTTGGTTCTTAAGGCACTTAATCTGTCAAGAAACATTTCCAAAATCCAAATAATTTTTGTTACTGTTGCATTTGTATATTTAGTGTTAAAATTAGGCAACCTAACTTTCAGAAAATGTTTTCTTCTCCTAATTGTAGCTACTGTAAAAAAAAAAACTGAATATAAAACTTACAATGCATTTAGATTTAGCATTATTAACACCAGAAACAGAAATTAGGTCATTGTGTGTGTTTCTATATTTATGTTTATATTTGGGATGGTATATGTTTTTTGTTTTGCTTATATTTAATAAAACATAAAAATAATATACTTGCCGGATTTTATCCAGATACTTCTGAAAAAAATGATTAATTTTTTCAGGCTTGAATATTGAATTCCTCACCATAAGGCTTATATTCCTGGGTTCTACCATAGACATTGTTAACAAATGTCTCTCCTTTCACCAACTTTAATTTATAAACACATAATTACTCATTTATTTAGTTTATTACACTTATATATTAACATGTTAAAATGCAAATTATTAAAAATTATTTTTATCTGCATGATCAGGTGCTAATAAATATATATCATAATAATGTTTATTTAATTTTGGTTTATAAAGATAAGCCTTTCCAAATGCTGAAAAAGCATTTCAATTTTGTCATCAACAATACATGTTTTTAGAGACCAGAGATTTATAAACTCTATGAGTATTGAGCACGTTTTGGGAATTTAATAAAAGGTATGATGATTCTCTCCCATAATTCATATAAGTCCATTTATAAGAAAGTTTATACACAGTGTGTTTTATTGTATTTGATGAATTTGGAACTTATTTATTCAAACAGAATACAAAGATGGAATTCAATATATTATGCATTTCCAAACTTGTTTTATGAATAAAAACTCTTCATGCTTTTTACTGGAAGTTAAATCCCAGCTACACACATTTTTAAAGTAAATTTTGATTTCAGATTTAAAAATTTTCTCATTACAAAAATAAAAAGTATGTAAGGCAATACATATTTAATTAGCTTGATTTAGTCATTCTATAAATATTCTATAAATATTTCTATAAATATTTCAAAACATCATATCGTACAAAATAAACATATATAATTATAGTCAATTCAAATACATTAATGAAAAATAATTTTGATAGCAATACTTTTGCTTTAGCTTGAATAAGAAATTGAAATTTAGTAATGTTCTTGGCATAAGAATGCTTTATTCAAATGCATTTGTTATATTCATTTTAAAAATAAATTTTCCCTTAAATAGCAACATGTGACTAAAATTATTAGTTAACCAAAGTCTATGCAGCATAAGAAATCCAAATTCCTATAATTTTCTGTCAGAAGAAACTCATTTTTTGTGTGTGTCAAATGTATTAGAATTTTCTATTGTTATTTTGTCTTATTATTTTCTTTGTTTGGAAACTACATAATAAGTACCTCTAATGCCCTGTTAGCCAACATTATTATTGCTTTATTCTTAAAGTATGCCATCTTAAAATAGGTAAACTTAAGTAGATAATTTCAGCCATATTGATAAAATATTGAATCTGAGCCTTAACCTGCAGTATTACTTCATCCTTCATTGAAACAAGTAATGGCCTCTCTTCTTAACAGCGGCTGCTTGGTTAAAGAAGATCATATTCTTTTAGCAAAATTCATTTCAGAGTTTGCCACATGAATGAATTTCTTTCTATCAAGTTCTCCCGAGAGAGACTGTTTTATGTTTTGCAATTTATCAATCCATCTTAAATAGATTTTTGCAATTTAGTCAATTGCTTCAAACACCTTCCAGAAAATCACTGAACTCCTGGGTGGTATACAGAAACATCATCAGTTGTCATTTTCCACTGAAGCCTCTGGACAATGTTGTGTTCTTGCTCTTTATGACAGTAAGAGAAGACCTAGCAGTCTTTCCAAGAGAGATGGTAGAGTTCTAGAGGTCAATCAAGAAATTGCACAGTAAATGAAGCAAAACCAGATGAGCTGTTACACACAGTGACTCTTCCACAGGTTTCTACCGAAAGTTCTCACTTTCTCAAAGTTTTGCTGAGTAAAAACTGCCTTTTAAAAACTGTTGACTTATTTTGAACATTTCCTGGTATGTTACTTTATCTTTTTTATGTATTTTATTTTATTTTATTGTAAAGATGTGAAGTACAAGTCAGGATTAGAAACATAAGTAGTTTATGTGTAGGGGAAGTTTGGGCTCCCAGCTGTTCCTCACTTCCCCTGGTTTGGAATCAGGTACAATTAGTGTATGTGCCCCCCCATTCCCTTACAGTATCTTGCTACTGCCAATCTCCCTCTTGCAGTATTGTGATAAATGTCCAGGACCCACTTATAAGTGAGAACATGTGGTATTCAATTTTTGTTTCTGAGTATTTTGGACTCTAAGTCCATCCACGTTGCTGCAAAGTCCATATTTTTGGCCTTTCTTTGTGGCTGCATAATATTTCATCATGTATATGTACCACATTTTCTTTATCCAAACCACTTTCGATGGGCAGCACTGTTAGTTCCATGTTTTTGCTGTTGTGAATAGTGCTGCAATAAATATGCTTGTGCAAATATCTTTCTTTTTTAATGATTTAAGTTCTTCCAGGTATATTCCCAGAAAGGGGGAATTGACCTATGGAAGGTCAATTTCTAGTTCTTTTAAAAATCCTCATGCTTGTTTTCCACAGAGGTTGAAGTAGTTTGCAGAATAATAGTATTTTGGATACCTATTAAAAGGAAAAAGGCATCTCAGCATGAGATGACAAATATATACTTCAGTTTGTTTTCACACATTGCAGAATTTTATTGTAGAACAGAGAAAAAGTAACTTCAAACAATGTCCCTGAAGAGTATTTCTCCAGACACATTGCTAGGTTATTGATCTTTTTATTTCCATCTGGTTATGGGCTTCTCTTTATTTTCCTTTCACTATGTTTACCACACTTCAATGGTTCCAAGAGAAATAGATAACTCATTACTATTATTCTGGAGCAGGAAACTTCACTTCCTCTCATACGTTAATAAGATTTATGAAGAAGCTAATATATTTAATCAAAGTTCAAACATAAATCTTTTTATTAGATATATTTTATCTTGGTGGTCAAACATATGTTAATGTAGCATGTTCTCAGACACATGCAGAAATATCTTCAAAAATGTTCTTAATGTATCAAATATGTGATACTCCTAGGAATGAAAATTATACCCAAGACTCAGACATTTACAAATTATTAGAAAATGATTGTCTTCTTAATTTGTTTTGAGGAACTAAAAACAAATATAGTTTTAAATAACCAACAAAAATACATTTCAATTTTCAGTGTTATTTTACTTTGATACAGAGGTTTAAGTAAAATTTCCCTAATCAGACTAAGTATGTTCTTTCTCTTATTAGTTTTTTTGCTTATTTCTATAAACAAATCACTATTGCCGGACCATTACTTCCTCTTTAATTGCTGTTGCTTAAGAAAGCTCCATTCAGAATGAGATTACAAGAAAATTATAGACATAAGCTACTCTTAAAATTGTTTAATATGACAGCTGGAATAGCTTTTGTTCTGCACTTATGATTTAGTTGGTGGAACACAGTGCATGATACCATTTTAGTTGTAACTCAGAGTATAAAATTAGTCTACTTCTCATGTGCTTTCAAGAAAAGTAATTTTTAGAGGCTAATTTCTGAAAACAGTATTTACCACTTTAATTAACAATGCTTCATGAAACAGTATATGTTTTGCTAGTGTTTTTTGTTTGTTTGTTTGTTTGTTTTTGTCTAAAACCTCTTTTGGTAAGTGTCATGAGTTACAAATGGCTTTTTTTTTCTTTTCCCTACGGTAACCTCCAGGGAAAATGTGTTAGGTTATACTAATAAAATATCAAATATTCCACTATAACTTTATATTTTATTATCAGCTATTTTTTTTAAATTCACATGGATGACATAAACATTCTGCAAATTTTTTAAAATTTCAACTATTTCATTAGGGCTTTATTATTCTGTATAATTTCATGTCAGTAATTTTACTGCTGTATTTAGGTATCATTTTGCTTTCAAACAGGTTATTTTCTTCAAATATAATACTATACATGCCTCCTCTTTTTATCTTTATAAACACACGATAACTTTAACGGTAGCAACTTAACTGTCTGAAACTCACTTGAAAAGACTTCTTTTTAATTCCATTTATTAAAAAAGAGAAAATACCTGCAGAAAAAAATATTTATGATTTCAATCATTTATCTTCCTTCTTCTTTCTTTCCTCTCTTTAAAATTTGTTTGAGTAAAGGAGCAATATGCACCACCTTAGAATCATATGAAGGGTCTCATGGGAAATTGACATGTCCACCTTAGAGCTGTTCACCAGAGATATACAGCAAGGAACAAAATCTAGTTTAAAAAATTGCCAGAACCATCTTTAAATCTCAAAAGAATAGAAAAAAAAAAAACATAGGCAAAAGTCATAAATATGATTTTAACCTAGGAATCTGGTATCATTTTAAATATATTTCACATTATTAAGAAATTTAGAACTTAAGAATACAATTTGCTTTGGTGATCACTGTGCTGAAAACATATCCTGTGCATCTGTGAAACTGTACATATATATGTGAGATAGAAAGATGGATGGATAGATGGATGGATGGATGCATAGACAGACAGACAGATAGATAGATATAGATAGAGATGATACATGGAAGGAAGGAAGGAAGGAAGGAAGGAAGGAAGGAAGGAAGGAAGGAAGGAAGGAAGGATGGATGGACGGACAGACAGATAGACAGATAGATAGAGATCGAGATGATACATGGAAGGAAGGAAGGAAGGAAGGAAGGAAGGAAGGAAGGAAGGAAGGAAGATGAGAGCTTTCAAAAGTAACTGCATGGTATTTCTAATTTTTTTTTTTAGAAAATATTGAACAGCATCACTAAAACTTCCATCTAGGATATCCTAGGCACTCTGGCATGTCACCTGTACAGCTATTGCATATATTATAGATTTTTCCAGGCAGAAAGCTACTCTAAACTGTGATAATTCACCAAGAAAGTGACTATGAAGAGATGTTTTGGGGACATAATGATGATATGTGGTCATGAATACATGTGGAGAGAGAGCTGTGGTTAAGTAACTGGCAGCTCACTGACAAATCCAAAAGCCCAATGCTTTAAGCTACTGCAACATGGTCTGGATGGCACAAGTAGTTGCATTTTCTTTGGACAACACCGTACACTGCAAAACAATTTAATTAAACAATTTAAATTGTGTAATTTCATATTAAAATCTAAATATTGTGTTCTATCAAAAAATTGGAAAATTTAAAAAATAGAGTGCTTTTCTATAAAGATGATAATATCAGTTTAAATTCAGCAATCTCCAGAGTTTCCACTTTTTCTTAGCCGCCTTTACTTAGTCACAGTATCTTCCTCAACCTTGTAGTCTTAGGCATTGAAATCCCTTCTTGAAATAACTGTGCTCCTTACATTTGAGATGTGAAAACCTTATGAACACACACACATACATACACATATTTTACCACATTTGTATCTGTTTCTTAAGAATCTTTATACACTCCCATTTACCAGGTGTTAGCAGAATAAACTTTTGAAATACATGATAAATAGGTTAATATGGGCAGAGATAAAAAACTTATTTTTTCTCTGGTTCTCCATTTCACCATACCTCTAGCATTATTAAACTGCAACTTCAAAATCATCTGTAATATCTGATTTCATCTTTGCCCATGGGCTTCCCATTAGTGAGTTTCTAATCTTAAGACATCTACTTCCTTTCATCCACAAAAGAGACCTGATTTTGATTTATCCACCCTTCTCTGGAAGTGGAAAAGACAGAGAACAAGTTTCTTGCTGTTAATTTGTGTGAAATTTAGTACTTTTTAATGATTTTTTTCTAAGAGAAATATCTTGCTGAATCACGTAAAATAGTGGAGTTTTCATAGTTTTGAAAGTTTCACTGCAAACCTTATGAGTAGTAATTAAAAACTTGAACCTTTGAACTTAAGCAATATTTCCAAAGGGAGATGCATTAATTTTTAAAGTAAGTATTGCTTAATTAAACAACAGTGTTAATAAAACAAGAAAAAATTATAATTTATATTTTCACATACGCTTTATTCAAGAATTTGTGTTTGCTTTTTTTTTTGGAATTGGGGTCTCACTCTGTCATGAGACTGGAATGCAGTGGTGGCTCCCGGCCACTGCAACCTCGACCTGCTGGGCTCCGGCGATCCTTCCACCTCAGTCTTCCAAGTAGCTGGAACTACTTGGCGCGCGCTATCATGCACGGCTAATTTTTGATTTATTGTAGAGATGAGGTCTCCCCAAGTTGGCCAGGCGGGTCTCAAACCCGTGGGCTCAGGCAATCCACTCACCTCGACCTCCCAAAGTGCTGGGATTACAGGCTGAGTCACCCAGCCCAGCTGTGTTTGCTTTCTTAAAGAATGACATGTTTGTCGTTTTTCATTACTTTGACTGCTTCAACAAAAATATTAAAATAGTATTTTGAGGCTTATGTTCACAGAATTTTAAATGATTTTTCTATAAAAATATTAAAAATAGAAATCGTTTTAGCTTACAAAATGCTCTGCCAATATAAAAATGAAACTTGAAGAAGAGATTTAATTGGCTTTCAGAAACAAAAATGACCCCAACAGTTTCAAATATCATTTTGTAGTGAATACATATTTATATACAAATAGCTCCATAATCTCTATGAAGATTTACAATATTCACAGCCCTTAAACCAACAAGACAATATAAACATCTCAGAAGACACAAAACTTCTGTAGAATTTTTAATAATCTATTCTTACTTAATCAGCGAATACTGCAGAAATAATTGATGAATTTAAATTCTATACATATATGCAGATTTGGTCAGAACAAATTGGATTTCTGTGATGTAAGTAATAGGTCATTGTGTAAAAATGCCAAATTTGTTTTTAAAAGTCATTCATTGAACACATACTTCTAAAATGCTAATCCGGGTCAAGCTTTTTGCTGAATGCTGGGAATTTGGGTAATAATGATTATTCTCAGGGGCATAAGGTAAAACACAAACTTTGCCAAAGTACCTACCGACAAGCATGTAATTGTAAACATATGTAGACTGAATAAAAGGAAAAGACTAGGAAAGATTATAGCAAAGTAGTCAGATGAATACTTGCAGAAGAAAGGAATTTATCAAGGAAGGCTTACATGAGGAAGAAATTTATATTGAAATAGGTAGAAGCCGGGCTCGGTGACTCAGCCTGTAATCCCGCGCCTTTGGGAGGCTGAGGTGAGTGGATTGCCTGAGCCCGCGGGTTCGAGACCCGCCTGGGCAGCGAGACCTCATCTCTACAGTAAATCAAAAAATCAGCCGGGCGTGGTAGCACATGCCTGTAATTCTGGCTACTCGGAAGGCTGAGGCGGAAGGATCGCCGGAACCCAGCAGGTCGGGGCTGCGGTGGCCGGGAGCGGCCACTGCACTCCAGTTTGGGCAACAAAGTGAGACTCCAACTCAAAAAAAAAAAAAAAAAAAAAAAAGAAATAGGTAGAAAGGAGGAAATGCCTAAGCAGAGAAAACTAACTAAAAATAAAATTGGCCGATCTCAGTGACTCAGTCTGTAATCCCTGCACTTTGGGGAGCCTAGGTGAGAGAATTGTCTGAGCCCTCGGTTTCGAGAACAACCCAGGCAACTTGGTGAGACCTCATCTCTACAGTAAATAAAAAAATTAGCTGGGCTTGGTAGCTTGTGCCTGTAGTTCCAGCTACTTGGAAGGCTGAGGCAGATGGATTGCTGAAATCCACCAGGTCGATGCTAAGGTGGCCATGAGTTTGTGTCACTGCACTCCAGTCTAGGCGATGGACAATTAAAAATAAATAAAATAAAATAAAATAGTGATGTTAATAAAAACAAGGAGTTAGAAATTATTTCAGATTGAAAAAATAAAGCCGGGCTCGGTGGCTCAGCCTGTAATCCCGCGCCTTTGGGAGGCTGAGGTGAGTGGATCGCCTGAGCCCGCGGATTCGAGACCCGCCTGGGCAGCGAGACCTCATCTCTACAATAAATCAAAAAATCAGCCGGGCGTGGTAGCACGTGCCTGTAATTCCGGCTACTGGGAAGGCTGAGGCGGAAGGATCGCTGGAGCCCAGCAGGTCGAGGCTGCGGTGGCCGGGAGCGGCCACTGCACTCCAGTCTGGGCGACCAAGTGAGACTCCAACTCGAAAAAAAAAAAAAAGAAAAGAAAAAATAAAAACATGAAAATATCCTGGAATTAAAGAGGTAAGAATGAAATTATTTCTCATACTTATGAATTATCTTGCCATGCTGTGTTGGGATATGAGTATTTTTCATTATTGACCTTTTGGCAGGCAACTTTATGATCTCCAGTTAGCCTGCATATAATATAAAATATAATAAAGTATTAAAGAAATATGATCTATGACTCCATTATAATAGGAATAGGGGCAGTAGAGGATAAACTTAGTTTCATTTATTTTTTTACATGTCACTTAGCAAAGTATGCAAAATGCACATTTTATATTCTTTTCATGTTAAATGAAAGCTATAAGTAAATATTACAGAATATATATCAAGACTATAGTAAACAAATATTTTATTGATTATAATTCCTGTTTCCCAATCAGTATTTACTCTAGTATCTTTATACACATGTTAATGTTTAAATAAATATTGTAAATTATATTCCCTACTATCAGCTATATATAATGAGTGACATACTTCACTAATTAATTTTCCAAAGTTTTAATGCATGCATATTTAGAAAAAAAATAAAAATTTTTGCTATTTTTGATGTTATGAAATTTTTGAAATTATTTCTTAAAAGTAGAACTGTTATGAATTTTTATTTTAAATCTGTCTCTTATCTAAAAGACTCTTATTTAAACCCTTATTTTTTACCAAGCTATAGTAATGGCAAAGCAAGTAAAATAATATATGAGTAAGTTCTGACATAGAATTTATTCAGTCAAAGAAACAGAGAAGTAGCAAATAGATATATCAGAAAAAAATTAAATTTCGTGTGTGTAATTGATCAAATATAAAATAATTAAAATCTCATTATTTTGTGGGCAAGTTACATCTCTTTTTAAACTGCAATAAATAATATAGAATTCAATTTTTTACAAAGCTTATTTGAATTCTTTGAGGAATTTATTTCCTTTTGTTTGTATGACTGAAAGTTGTTGGCCGGAGATCATCTTTAGGTCTGAGAAGTCACCTGAGTTTCCCTGGCAGATGTCCCTCTCCAGGTAGTTTACAACATGAATGTTTGCTTCTCCACACAGAGCAAGAAAATTTCTCTCTTTCTAATATGCTAAGACTGAGCCATATGTAACTTAACCGAAACAATGGTGTGATATCTGATTGCCTTTCTAATATTCCATTAAATGGAAGTGAATCACAGATTCCACCTACACTCTACAGAAGGGGATTACACAGGGTTTGATTTGTTGCAGGACCCTTCAAGTGTGACTATAATGCCTTATTAGATTGGAAACCCCATATGGATTTTTAATTATTTGTTCATTATTAATTTATCCATTTTTCTCATAATAGAGTAGCTGCTGTATATTATAAAGTGCACTGCCCAGAATAAGCACTCAATAAACATTTATGCAGCAAATGAACAAATGAATACTCCTAACTTCTCCCAGTTTTTTATTGTCCAAGTTTTCATCTGTCAATTGCAGAAGCATAAGTTGGATTTTATTGTCCTAATTTTAAGTTAATTTTCACTAGCTTGCCATTATATTGTCCCCCAAATTGACAGGACAGGAGTGCAATACAAGACTCTCATTTCAGAGGCAGCAATTTTATTATAATGTATCATAAAAGTTACCAGCATTTTCACACTTTTAAGTTTAGCCTCTCTTGACTACATTAAAACATTGGGGGGGGGGTTGCTAATGGATTTGCTCTAAGAAAACACTTGTTTATTCATTGATTTATTTTGTGTTTCTTAGGCTATATGACCCTCATCAAATCAGAAGTTTAGACAGAATCTGTTCTCTATGCCAGGGAATAACTTTACTCAAAACTCTCTTTCAAGGTTATTTTTAAAATAATGCATGCACTTTCCTGAGCTTTAAAACTCAGTTTTAATTTTACTTGGTTATTTGAAGTTAGACACCACACAGTAAAATAATGTTTGTGTGTTTTTTTTCCTTTTCAGAGTTGTCATTGCCTTCAAATTAAGCTGTTACTGTGATTTTTCTAAGAAATTGTGTGTACTTATCTCAAAGTTTAGTATTTAGATGAAAGATCCCAAACCATAGATTGAATGGAAAGCTCATAAAAATGAAAATTAAAATTAAAGTATCCCCTAATTTAGAATTGTTTTATAGAAGTACCATGAATTGACATTTTAAGGAAAAATATGAAGTATCATGCTTTCTCAACAGCAAAGTCATTGTAGGGAAAGAGAATAAGTTCATATCTGTAGTAGAAGATAATGGTCTGACAAGCACTAAATACACAATTTATTCTAAATGACTAAATGCATGTATAAACACTAAAAATAGTATCTAATATAATAACAATAGCAAACATAGGTATTGAATTTCTACTCATTTAAAAACATGTTTTATGTTTTCACATTTTATTAAAACAACTAGTATGGCTAAATTATTAGAGCATATGGTTTATGTTGTTATTTATTAAATTGAATGTTGACTTTTTCTACTAGGACACAATCTTTAAGTGTAAATGGAATAAAATAATTATATTTGTCCGTAATTTATTTTCTTGAGGGAGAGCATTACCCCAAAAAGTAATCCAATGTTCCTCCCCTTTTTATTTAAAGTTTTATAATGAAAACTACCATTTAAAAATGGATAGACCTCAAAAGACATGTTAAGGTACTTATCTGATTTTTTCAAAGGTCCGTTGACGTTTAACAAGGAGAATGTCTAAACTTGGACTTACTTTATTTGTGTTATATAGTTTCCGGAAATATATTTTGAGTTAAATCAGTTTTATTTAAAGTTATTAACTGTCAGTTATTTTAAATGTTTATAACTGAAATGCAAGACATTACAAATGATTGCAGTGATGGCAAGTTTAGTTCTTATGAATCTCTTTTCCACATTTTTGAAATTATTTACATGAACTTCATTTTATTTCACCATACTTAGGATGGTTATCTATATCTATCTATCTATCTATCTATCTATCTATCTATCTATCTATCTATCTCTATCTGTGCAATCAGAAAGCAAATTAATACACATTTCTTCAATGCATATTAAGTCATTAACTATTTCTATTCTACACAAATTTTATGCAAGTTTTTATTATGAAGGCTTCGAAAATATAAGTATGATCCTCTAATAAAAATGTGCAAGGTCACAGATCAAGAAATTCTATTTCTGGAGGCATAATAATAGCAGTGACATTAATAATTTTTTATGATAGCCTATCAGACTCCTTTTATCTTGAAGACTGTAGATAAAACCAAATTGGTTTGAGACAGAAATGAAAGTAAATAGCATAATCTCTGAGAGCATAATACTAAATCTAAACTAATAAGAGAAAAGTCAAGTTTGCAGACAAAGGGTTCACAAAGGAACACAACTGTGTCCTCTTGTTTTCTACTAATATATTACTTTTATTAAAGTTTCCTC
This sequence comes from Cephalopachus bancanus, assembly GCA_027257055.1. Lineage (NCBI taxonomy): Eukaryota > Metazoa > Chordata > Mammalia > Primates > Tarsiidae > Cephalopachus > Cephalopachus bancanus. The sequence goes on from JAPVLO010000041.1 coordinate 9,231,141, forward strand.
TAATAATTTTTTTGATATTTCCTCTCTCTTTCTAAAAATTTTAAATACTGGTGTTTTATTTCTTAATGTCATACTTAAAACAAAAGATGAGTTGAAGCTATTATTTGCATAAATCTTATGGGCTATAACACTTTGGGGAAGAAGATGGAATATTTCTGTCCCTCGGATGTAAGGGAAGAAACACACTGATTCATTCTAGGTCTCCATATCTCTTAAAAGCATCTGAACCATGTGTTCTTTGGGAAGTTTCCCAGTCTTTTTCTGTAATAGAATAGGCAAAGATTTCAAACTCAAGCACTTTACAGCTTGTTAAGTCATTTGCCAGTGTATAACCTTGAGCCAGTCACTAATCTTCTGTGAGCATGACATTTCCTCCACAAAATGAGGATAGTAATACCTCCCATACAGACTTTGCTAAAGACCGATTGAGAAAATATATGTTTCAGCACTTTGAAAAGTTCATAGATGTTGAGTCAAAAATGCAAATATTAGGTTTTAGGGGTGCTCACTCTGAGGTACTGTACTAAGCATGCACTTATATTCACTTAATGTTTAAAACAATTTTATGAACTGGTTATTATTTTATCTCCATTTTTATAATGAGGAAAGTGGTACAGAGATGCTTTTAATTTCTTCAAAGTCACATAACTAGTAAGTTGATGTGCTTGACTTTTAAAATGAGTCACACTCTTATCCACTGCTTTATGTGCTCCCACCAGCATCGGTCAACTTTATTTTATATTCTACAAGTAAATGTGGATTATTATGCTTTCTTGACATTTAATGATGAGCTCTTTTTTGTGCTATCTGTACCTAAAAGATATTTAAGCACTTTATCAGTTATGAAAAACAGAATGTGAGAGGACCAGGTAAAAAGAAGCTTCTTTACACTCTAAGATAAAGATACAAAAGAAGAATAGATTCCAGATTAAAATGTATATGAACAAAGATGTGGACTTTGAAGTTCAAGAATTTTGTATTCCATGAGAAAAAAATGAGCATGTACATGTAATATAATTTTAGAATAAATTATACATATCATCTATTTCATTGTACAAATGAACATTATAAAGCACACATAAGTAAAATAAAAATGAATAAAATAAAATGTAGATGCAAGCAAAATTAAAATAATTCCTTTGTACCTTCTGATAAACGTTATCCACATCTAGCCTAGTGGAGAGAATCCTGGACAGATGTAGGAAACTGGAGAACTTCAGAAACCAACATGACCTGCCAGAAGCATTTAGCCTTATAAAGAGAATGCACACTCATCTAAACACTGGGCAGATTTTCCACATGAAATTTGGATTTCTGCCTTCTCCTGGAAAATCAGAAGACTTGGCAACACTGGCTTTCATTCCCACATGACAACCATTGACAGAAGTTGAACACCAGCTGGTCTCTGGAAAACCTTGCACTGTGCAGTTTGTCACAGCTTCCATCATCCCTATTGTCCCCTTAGGCTAATTTACTCTTTTCTTTTGTCTGTTTGTCCTCTGTAGGCATTTAAGTTTGGAACCTGTGAATTAGAGAAATAGAGTTCTAATCCCTGTTCTGCTACAGTCTATAATCAGGGGCATTTTGAGCCATTCTGTGTAAATAATTTCTTCAATTTGCAAATAAACTGAGTATGTCATTCTTTCAATAAGGTTTTCCAGTGTGGTCACAGGTCGCTACCTTCTTAATCTGTTTATTTTCTTTATTTTAACTTACTGAGTGCTAAGTAAAGCAAAGGAATTAAAATGAAATACATCCAAATGCTTCATGAAACAAATGTTTTAAAAATTGACATTTTTTAAAATAGTCTTTCTTGGCATAGGTAAATCGGTCTTTTATCACTACTAAAAAATATTTGCAATTTTAATGATGGGCTTTTCTACTTTCATTGAAATTCTCATATAAGATACTAACAAGTTTTACCATCTGAAATTATAGTAATGTGTACTTTATCAAACAGTTGTGCTATAGACAACATAAGGTTAATAACTTAAACTGATTAACATTTGATTTACTCATGAGGTCTCAATTTTAAAGCCTGCGTCTGATAATAGTATGCTAACTTCTCAACCAACTTGCTTTCAAATTAAATAACAGAAAAAGATGCCTTTCCTTAGAGATTACTTGTCTGCAAATTCATGTTGATAAAGAGTTCCAGAGCATTAAACAAGTGTGTTACTTTGTTAATGGATAGTGTGGCACAGGTAATTAACTATGAAGTCATTAAGGCTTTTCTGTGCTGTGACAGCTATGTTTACCTCTAAGAGATTAATGAACATGTCAAATGTTTCCTTCTCCCTTTTAATATTTCAGATCAGCCTTGAGTGGAGTTTGACAGAAGATGTTTCAACAGTTTTATCTCTGGAGATGTTTGGCTTCAGGGATCATACTTGGCTCTGTTTTTGCTATCTGCGTGGGCCAATACGACGATGGTAAGTAAGGTTGCTTTCAGTCTGACCTTTAGAGCTAGCCAGGATTTCTATATTACATTGAAAACCAAACACACTACAGCAAAGAACAATACTAATTTGTAGTGTATTTTTAAAGGTTAGTTTTTCTGTGCAGTAATTTACCTTAACTAAAATAAGCTTTTAAAAGTGAAATCACATGCATTTTGTTTCTTAATAAGAATTGTAGTGTGGAAGTAGGAATGCAATATAATAGAAAAATCTAATGCCTGACCTTTATTTGAATACTATTCTCACTAAGCAAATGCTTAATTGCTATAAGAAATATTAAATTTTATTTACTAACCCTTGAATAAATACAAACAAAGATCACAAAGAAAGCTATAAATACAAAAGACAATAAAATGTGACCCCTTTAGAGGGTTGCAACTAGAAATCATAAAGAGTTTTAGTGTTAGCACATTAATTAGGCATTGCAGTATTTTATTCCCCACTATTTTATTTGGGAAGAATATAAAAATTTTTTAAAAATTGGTATTGGTCTTCTTAAGTTTTTCCCTTTACTTTAGAAAGATGTATTAGTCTTCAGGCTCCTTGGGATCCCCTTAATATGTTATGTCTACAGATGCCAAGTGTGCATCTTATGTATTTCAGTATTGGAAGACTCTGTCTTTAAAAATAGTGTAATAAGAGTTAGAATACATATAATACTTTGATAGAATAAAAGGAGGGACAGTGCTCCCTCCCTAGAATCTTGCTATCCAAAATATTAAAAAACACAAAATTTTTCATTTTTTTAACTTTTTTTTTTTTACTTTCCATTATTCTTTTTTTTATGTATCTTTTTTTTTTTTTTTTTGAGTGGGAGTCTCACTTGGTCGCCCAGACTGGAGTGCAGTGGCCGCTCCCGGCCACCGCAGACTCGACTTGCTGGGCTCCGGCGATCCTTCCGCCTCAGCCTTCCGAGTAGCTGGAAATACAGACGTGCGCTACCACGCCCGGCTAATTGTTGATTAATTTTGGAGATGAGGTCTCGCCAAGTTGCCCAGGCGGGTCTCCAACCAGCGGGCTCAGGCAATCCACTCACCCTGGCCTCCCAAAGTGCTGGGATTACAGACTGAGCCACCGAGTCCGGCCAACTTTCCATTATTCTTAATCAAGATTTATTTGACATTTACGGTGCATGGATGAGCAACCATTTTTTTATTCCTGCTTCCCTGTTAACTAGTTGCTCTTAGTGGTAGCAAATAATGTGCATTTCTTTTGTGCTTTGCTTTGTTAAACCTACTGGTCTGAAGATAGATGAATTAGTTTGGCCTTATCACCAAAAGTATTCAAGTTGTGCATATATTAAGACATCCTCAGACCTCAATAGTGTGAGGGATAGACCTTTTTTGGAATTTGCAGAATAATTTACCTTAGTATCTATTTTCATATAGTAAGCAGTTTAATCTCTTGAACACTCCTGCTAATTGGCACAGTTCATATCTGGTGTTGACATTGAACAAGAACGTATGCACCCTCTGTCATTTCTCACATTAAATGTTCATAAAACATGCATTTTTTAACAAATTAATTTAAGTTAGCAGAAGAAATCACTTCTGGTTTAACCTGTAATACTGTTGGGGGTTTCTTTTATAAATCCTTATAGCACTTAGTGTTTATAAATGTACTGGCCATATCTCTAATATAAGATTATCATGTTACTGTTGGTCATCACTTAGTCAATTTTCTGAAGCATAATGAACTTCAGACTTGATAGTGATAGAGTACAATATGGCTGACTCTTAAAGTACTATGCTTGCAGATTACTTCCTAGAGTCACAGTTAGGAGGCTTTCCTTAGGTCTCTCCCCAGCTCCTTACTTCTTTCAGCCTTCCCTCAATTAGGGACTCTTTAACTCTGGCGATATTCAATTGTTCAGTTACATATGACTGAAAATGGTTTTCATAATTGGTTTATTTTTAATGCACATAAAATTGTGAGCCCACACTATGCAAGGATGAAATCAAGACTACATAAATCAGGACTAACACAAACCACTATTAAATTGGAATATGTGGGATGAAAATCTTGAAGTAAATTATTTATACAACTGTTTGGGGGCGCATGTATGTGGCTAGTTTGAATAAGACAATTAAGACAGTCATAAAAAGCATAGAAACATGCAAGAAAAGATGAAAAGGAAAGGAACACTCTTGTCATAGATAGTCCAACTGGTAGGATAAGCCCGATATGATAGTTGAGAATAAATTTATTTATATAGTTAGGAACTTCAAAGAAAAATAAAGTAAACAAATTAACAATGATTATTGTTAACAGTCTAGGTTTTTATCTATCGTATTAATGTAAGAAAAGCACCCTCTGGACTTTTAATTAAGAATCATTACTTATGCTTTTCTATGCATTTTCTTTATTAGGAATAAGCAAGTTGGAAGGAAAAACATTACTTTATATTTAATAAATGTTTTATCTTAAAATGGGATATGTTTGTATTAACATATGTTAAATTGATTCTAAGAAAAAATATATTGCATAATTATTATTATAATATTTTATAACAATATTATTTACTTGAAAACTTTGGTAAGTTTTGAATCTTCGAATTTCTCATTCAAATTGTTGGGATGATTTAAATGTAATAATAAAATTTGTAGATGGCCTATTCCGTAACGAATGTTTCATTTGGTTGATGATTTTATGAGGAGAAAACCCAAAATAACCAGTTATTTTTTGCAGTGCAGACTCCTTGTAGTACAAGCTCACTCTCCAGGTAAGTGTTCTAGGAGGCTATAGGCTTCAGTGTGCCAGCTAGTGTTGTTGTGGGAGACTGCATTCAGCTTCAGTGAAATTTTTATTTTTCGAGATCCTTTAAATACGTTTGCCCATTTCATAGTGGGTTATTTACAAGTAGAGTTCCCTACACGGTGCTAAGTGTTCAGTAGTTTTTGAACAAAAATGGCATATCCCTCATTCCCCACCCTCCCTATTCATCCAATCTCTCTCCCCGAGGGACATTTTTTGTTTGCTTGTTTCCCTGGACTAAAAAATAAAGTCCTCAAAGGGAAACGGTTTACTCATATGAAAGAGGAGAAACAAAAAATGTAGAAGCACTAAAATGTATCAAAATTGACGAGTTCAAAACTGTTTTGAGCAGTGGAAAAAGCATCTTGAAGGCGAATTGCATCAAATGGAGAGTGCTTTGCAGGCGACCTAAGTTTAAACATGTAAGAATAAATACACAATTTTTAATAAATAAACCAGTTTTTTTAGGGGGGGGTCTCTTCTCCCATGTCTAAGCAAGTATTAATAACATAAATAGGTTGATAGTATTAATTAAATTTAAAAATTCAGAATTTATCTTACTGATAGAGCTACTAGAAAATTAGAAAACATAACGGAATTGTAGTTTATGGTTAATCATTTTGTCGTATTTTCCCCCATAAAAAGAGCATTGAAACTGATATTTAACTTATCTTTTAATCATTACTGATCATGATGATTTTTATTTGAATTGGAACATTTGTCCTGATTCCCAATTGAGTGTGGGAGGTCTGGGATGAAGTGCCCTTGGGAAGCAGAGAAAATAGGGCCATGTGCTAAATTGTATATTGTGGGAAATAAAAGATATGTAAGCCCGGCTCAGTGGCTCAGCCTGTAATCCCGTGCCTTGGGAGGCTGAGGTGAGTGAATTGCCTGAGCCCATGGGTGCGAGAACTACCTGGGTAACTTGGTGAGACCTCATCTCCACAATTAAAAAAAAAAAAAAACAACTAGCCGGGTGTGGTAGCATGGGCCTGTAGTTCCAGCTACTTGGAAGGCTGAGGTGGAAGGATCGCCGGAGCCCAACAGGTCGAGGCTGCGGTGGCCGGGTGCGGCCACTGCCCTCCAGTCTGAGCGACAGAGTGAGACTTCAACTCAAAAAAAAAAAAAAAAAAAAGGTATGTAAAACACAGCCATTGTTATAGTATATTTATGAGTGATGTTAATAAATTAAGTTGTCTACAAGGTTTATGTTTTTGTTGATGGAGTTTTATGTATGTGAATTAATAATAAAAAGAAGTGAGAGAATGAAAGGAAGATGTTATGTGAGTAATGGGTAGGCTTTGCTTGAACTTATTATTTCCTCTGAATTTTTAAATTTTAATTTTGAATAAATATATATTCTCCCACAATCAGATAAGAAAAGTGTTTTTTGAAAAAATTATATCACAACATTATGAGAATCTTTGAACCAAGTAATAGAGGAGTTTTACAAAAAGTTTGTGTGCCAATGAGTCTGTGAATGTGTGTGTGCATGAGAAAGACCTCTTTAAAAATGATATTTATTTATAAAAAATTGTATTTATTCTGATATGTTTAAACTTCCGTTGCTGTCAAAGAACTCACTGTTTGATGCAATACCCCTGTAGAGCTGATTTTTACTACTGCTCAAAACAGTTTTTGAACCGTCAATTTCGATGTCTTTTAGTGCTTCTGCTGTTTTTGTTTCACTTCTACATGAGCAAAATGTTTCCCTTTGTGAAGTTTTTTCATCTGGGAAAACAAGTTACTAAAAAAAAAAGAAAGAAATTGGTTGGGTAGGGTGAGATTGAGTGGATAAGAAGGGTAGGGCACAGAGGTCATGCTATTTTTGTTCAAAAACTGCTGAAAACTCTATGCGGTGTAGGCAGGTGTGCTGGTAAATCAGGAAATGGACAAACTGCTGCAAGAATCTCCTCTTCCCTCCCCCGCTCAAATTCACTGAAGCTGATTGCAGCCTCTCACAATGATGCTAGCTAGTACACTGATGCCAATGGGTTCCTAGAACACTTACCTCAGGGACAAATGCTGTACTGCAGGGAGTGCTGCCAAGAAAAAAAAAATCCGGGTTTTTTTTTGTTCCCCCTTTGTATATCTGAACATATGTGACGTGTATGTATTTGGGAGAAATAGAAATAGCAAGAGAGTGAAAGAGATATTCTCTGAGTGTGTACAGATCATAAATGCCAACATATATTTACCAGGAGGTTCTCTCTCACTGCTCAAGCATTTAGTTTTGCAGCCAGAAATCTTTTATCCTGCCCTTAGAGTTATTACATAAACTAACGTATATTTATGACTTAAATGATATGAATGGAACCTTTATATAGTGAACAACCAGAACAACTCTATGAAGGAACCCTCTTTATAGCTGCAGTGATTCATATCACTTGCTGAGGCTCAGTATTCTTATAAATAATAAATCTCTGAAACTCAATTTTATACATTTCACACAACATCTGGCATATAGCTAATGACTACTAACATTTTTTATCTTTTTAAAAAATATTTCTCATTATTAATGAAAAATTATTTATACTTTTGAAAGTAAATTTATATATTTAGCTATAAATGAATGTCAAGCTCATGTGCACATCTGTGTTCTTTTTAATATCTTTCAAAATTTAGCAAGCACCTTAAGAACTTGACTTTATTGAATTACATTTTATTTTAAAAGTATCAATAACTATAGTTTCCTTGGAGAGCTTAATGATTCAATATAGATAATATAAGACAGAAGCTTGGCTGTGTTCTTTCATTATGTTGTGCCTACACTTGCATTTCTTATCTCCTCTTTGTATCTCCTTGGATCTCTAAAATGGTTTTAGTTCTAGGGTCTAGGTTTGAAAGCTTCAGCAACAATTTGCCAGTAATCAGGTTCTGATTTATAAACTCTGTGACCTCTTTCTTCTGACCTATGCCTTGAAGGATTACTTCAGTACTTTTGTAGATTGAAGTAGGCTCTCTTGAAACCCATGTGTATATCCCGGAAAGCAAGAAATCTAGAGAGACAGAATAAAAAGGGGTCTTGATAAACAGAAGACTAAATGATGGTGCTTAGACAATTATCTTTCTACTAACACACACACAACACACACACACACACACACACACACACACACACACACACACACACATGCACATTCATACACACACAGAGGTAATTTCCAATGTAGCTTAGAATAGCCAAGTATTGATATTCAGACACTCTCAATTGTTCTGTTGAGACAGAACAATCTGTAAAAGGACTAATCACAATCTAAATCAATGGGTATAAAATTAATAATAATGTAAGGCAGATGCCTATCTTTGTCATTCTAATAACCTGAAAATGGCCAATCATTTAAAAATAAAATACTCACCCGATTGTATGAAAAAGCAGAACTCATTCAAAATGTTTTTTATCGAAATTGAAATTGAGCAAAAATGTAATTATAATCTTGCTTGGCCCTGAGTCATCAATGTCTTAGATAACTCAAGATAGAGTGTCTGTTCTTAGTTGCATCCTTCCTGTCACATCTCTGCACCTCTTACTGCCACTTCTTCACCAACTCCCTTACACTCTGCAATTTGTTTTTTCTCACAGCTCTACTTATTCCTAAAGCACTCTCTACAACTTCCAGTGACTACTTCTTTAGACAAATCCTATACTTTTCTAGCATTTCAGCAAACCGCACTGATCTACCTTCCCTGCATCTTTCTTTTTCTCAGAGGTTTTTTTTGTACGGACCTTTCTTGAGTGTCTGCATATGGGACTTCTACTTCATATTTTGGTGAAGATACTTTTTCTTTTTCTGTGATTTTGAATTGTAGCCTCAGCTTTCTCCCCCTTCTTATCTTATGCACCATCTAAGACACATTTATAAGCTTGTCTCCTACATGATGCTCCAATGAACAAAATCATCCTGTCATCTCTGTCTCTTCCCTAGAAGTCATTACTTGGTTGTTGGCTTATAGTGCTGTTTTTGTCTCTGTATTTATTGCTTTCTGATGTACCATGAAGTAATGTTCCTGCAATATTTCCTGCAAGTCATTCCTCCCTGTTCAAAAATTTTCTTGAAATTACAAATCACGTCAATATTTATTTTTATGTGTAAACAGCAGTCAGTAATAATCACTAATATTTATTTAGTGTTTATTAATTAGGCCTTCCAGGTATATTATTTTTCTTAGTCTTCATAAATACTCTCAGATGTTCTCATGAATATAACAATAATCACATTATTTCACTATTATTATTATCCCTAGTTTAGAGATCAGGGAACTATAAAGGCACAGAGAAGTTAAGTTGCTTTCACAGTGTGGTAGAACTATTATGTTGCAAAACTGAAACCATACTTGTAATCTCAGTTCTACATGCAATAGCCATATGTTGTGTTATCATATTATGACACCACAATCTTATTCTTTCAGATTTTACTCAAATTCTATGTATTCCTTTATGCTAATTTATTAATTTTATTTATTGCTAGTACTAATGGCACCCTATAAAAATTAATGTCCAATTTTTGGTTACAGAATATTATATAATGTTTGTTTCCATGTTTCGATAGTAAAATTCTGAAGACAGAGAGTGTCTTATTTACTTTGTTTCCCTGGCAGAATCACTCAATTAGTGATTATTGAAATAAACAAGCATTGAATAAAAAATAAATTGAGAGATAAAATGTCTCTTGTTTAGAGACAAATTGGTACATTTGAGGATAGATATTGGAGTTCAATCAACAATTCAAATCTATTTAATGAAAGTTTGAGTTATATGACATTGATCAATGACATAGTGACAAAAGCAATCGATATTGTGTGATGAGGAAATATCACCCACAGTATACTTTTTATGTACTGTTGGGAAAGCAAGAATGTAGGTGAACTGTATATCATGTTTATATACACATACATATGTAATACATATTTATGTAAGATACACGTATGTAACATGTACATATATTCATATGCAATATGTACACATATATGTAATTTCTTAGAGATTCAGTTAGTATTTATCATATGATAGTGTGTCATTTAGAAAAGTCTTTGTAGAAAACTCCGCTCTAAATTCATGCTTTCTTCAGGTGTGTTTCCTGTTTTCTTGCTCATCTCTGATTATTAACTGCCTTTCTGGGTACTTGTTCTTAATGCTGGTGGATGGCACTGCAGTGGCTGTTCCTGACATCAGTGGCCTAGTTCACGTTACTAATCTTCCCTACTCTTTTAGGATCCCCTACTGCCCCTCAGGGTTGCACAATTATATAGTTCAGTGAAGACTATTCAGTTAGTCTGAGTTTATTAAATGTCTTTTGAACAATTGGAATACTAATGAGAGCTGTTCAGGTTTAGACTTAGATAAGGTATAAAAAGGACATTGTTAACACAATCATCACTATTTTATGTGTTTATATCCAAAATTTGTTCATACATGGTCTACTGAATACATTGAATGCAGTTCTGATATTTTCCAGGAAAAAAAAAATACAGCATTTTAAATGAATACCAATAATATATTATTTTCAATATTTTTATACATTCACTCATTCATTTGTTCATTTAAGAATAACAAACATTTATGTGACACCGAGTATGCTCACATCAGGTTTCTCATAAAAACAGCTAGCTTTTATTAAGTTATTTCTAAGAGTCAAACATCTTTCAAATACTCTAAATGTATAATACATATTCTCCTCTACTCACAGGGTATATTTATAGGTAACCCATAATATATGCATTAACATTTAGTTTCACAAGCTTGTTAGTTTTATACAACTATTTGCAAGTGACCACTAGGTGCCTAGCCCTTTGCTATGTGTTGTGAATATAACAGACAACAAAACAGATGAAAATTTTCATCTTTGTGGTGTTTGGAGAGAGACAGAAAATAATCCAATGTGAGATAAGCAAATGATGTAATGTGTTAGTGAATGAAATGCGTTATAGAAAAATATGAAGCAGGTTAAAAAGAGACAAAGTACTTGAGGAGATACAGTTTTAAATCTCAAAGTATAGGAAAGACTTACTGAGAAGTTGCCTTTTGAGCAAAATTTTGAAGAAGATGAGAAAAAAAGCCAGCAGATTCCTAGAGAGAGAACATTGAAGAGACAGAGTACAGAGAGTGAAGGGCCCAGAGATGGGAACATGCCTACCGTGTTTGAAGAACACAAGATAAAACAAACGATGGTGGTTGGAATTTTGAGCCAAGTAAGGGAGAGAAAGTAGAAAATAAGACAAGAGAGGTGAAAAGCAGATTGTTCAAGCCATTGTAGTAAATTGTAAAGGCAGTGTCCTTTTCCTAAGTGTAAAGAAAAGCTACTGTATTGTTTCAAACAAAGAATTGAATTGATTCCATTCAAGTTTTAACAATTTTTTGGCCTTTTCTTAAAAAATCACTAATTAAGATAACAGTAAGCAGTGAGAAAATTATTGTAATATTCCACAGAAGAATATTCAGGCAGGAATGCTTGAACAGGTGTTCATGGCAGACATGGTAAAAAATAGTTAATGTCTGGATGTGTTTTGAGTATATAGCCCACAGGATTTGATGGTGAGTTGGATATAGAGAAGACAGATAGAATTTAAGGGATGATATCGATATATTTGTTCTGAGTGTTGGGAAAGACTGAATGACTAACTCCTTAAGAGGAATAAATGTTGCTCTAACAGAGCCATAAATAAAAACTCTGATCTTAAGACTCCAGGAAGATGAAGATGAATCAGCAAGGATATTTATATATAAAGACAATTCGTGTGAAGAAAACAAGCAAGGGGTAAGTTATTCTAAGCCAAATGATGAAGGCATCTCAAAAAGAAAGGGAATAGCTGAATCTCACCTAATCAAGCTAGGTGACTTGTAAGAACTGAATATTGAAATTGTGATGTGGTACTTATTTGTGATTTTGACAGGAACAGTTGTGAAGGAAAGTTGAGAGTGAAAATATGGCATGCCTTCAAGACAGAAAGCAGGAAAAAATGTAGATAGTTTGAAAGTGTAAAATACAAAGTAGATTTTATTTGTTTCATTTTTATTTTTAAATAAGATGGCAGTGAAAATAGAAAAGCAAAAGTACAGGGCAAAAACATCCACTCTAAGTGAGGTTCTAGTGATGTAAGAATGTGATTAAACAGTCTCCTCCAGGGAGAAGTCCACAGGAAAAAAATAGCATCCTCTAAGAAGAGAAGGATTTCTAAAAGAGTAAAAAGAAAAGGATGTCCAAGGAAGTATTATCTTATTTAATCTATTTAATCTTCACTAAAAGTTCAGGAGATTAAATTCTATTGTTGTTCCTGCTTTGCAGATGTGGAAACAGGAGGTTTAAAGATTTTAAGGTGTCATACCTAAATTCACAGAGCTCCTACAAATAATAGTCATGATACAAGTTCTGGAAGCCAAGCTCATACTGCCAAATGTTTTTTGTTATTATTATTGTTTGTGAGAACACTTAAAATTGGCTTTACCATTTAAACATATTTTTTAAAAATTAGCAATAATTTGTTATCATTAAGCATAATGCTGCACAGTATATTTCTAAATCATTTTCATCTTATGTAACTCAATGTTTACACAACCTGGGTAGCATACACCAATTTCTTCCTCTACCCACCTCAGTCGCTGGCGATAACCATGATTTTATTCTTTGTTTTTTAGGTTTCATTATTTTAGATGCTTCATATAACTGGAATCATACAGTATGCAGTAATTGTCCTTCTGTGACTGGCTTGTTTTACTTAGCATAATGTCTTCAAGGTTCATCTGTGTTGTTGTATATTACCGGAATTCCTTCTCATTAAAGCTAAATAATATTCCACTATACATATACATAACAATGTCTTTTTCCTTTCATCTGTCAATGAATGTTTAGGTTGTTTCCACAACTTGGTTATTATAAGCAGTGCTATATGGACATGGTAGTGCTAACATTGCTTTAATATACTAATTTCAATTATTTTGGATAAATATCCAGCAGAAGAATTTCTGAATCATATAGTAGTTCTCTTTTTAATTTTTTAAACATTGTGCTTACCATAGCAACTACATCATTTTGCATTCTCATCTACAGTGTACAGGGGTTCTAATTTGACATTCTCACCAACATTTGTCATTTTTGTAGATTTTGTAATATCCTAAAAACTGTAACATGATCTCTTATTTGATGCATTTGAATTGGCATTTCTTTGTTGATTAGTATTCTGAAAGCTAGAAATAACTGCTGAACGAAGTTGAAGAAAACAAATAACTTGAAAGATATCCTATGTCCATAAACCGAAACACTCAATGTGGTTAGGATAACTATACTACCCAAAGTGACCAACAGATCCAATACAGTCCCTTTTATACTACCAAACTCTTTAACCATTGTATTTTACGACCTTCGTACAAAATGCTATAGGGCTTACAAAAGTACCACAGTATGACCCCTGCCCTGTGAAAGATTAAGAGATTGATAGAAGCTGTGATCAGGTATTATTAATGTCTATTTATTAAAAATTTATTTGTTAATATTGTTAATATTTACTATATGATACTTTTAGCTCTGGGGATGCAAATACAACCATTCTAGGGTATCATGAGGGTTGGTTCTAGGACATTTCTTAGAAAAATCACTATTTAAAATAGTCACCAAGGCTGAGGCGGAAGGATCGCGGAGCCCAGCAGGTCGAGGCTGGCTGGGAGCGGCCACTGCACTCCAGTCTGGGCGACAGAGTGAGACTCCAACTCAAAAAAAAAAAATAGTCACCATCTCCGTACTTCATTTTGTGTCATATGTATGAATTTGAATTTCTGCTTATTTAGTCTTTGAATTTCTCAGTTGCCTTTATTAAGCTATCTGGCAAAGACTAGGACTCAGTAAGCACTTAGTGTCTGAACTTTAAATTGTTTTTTATCTTATTTTTCTCTATTTCTTTCAACTTTATGTCTATTTTCTTTAATGCCTCCTTGTAAAAAGGTTCTTTTTGATCTTTTTGATCTTTTTACCCTTTCGTTATTCAAATGTGCAAGTCTTCTGCTACTTTTTGATTCTTCACATTCTTTTTGTAGTTTTCACTCAATTCTCTCTTCCATTCTCATTTTTTTCTTGTTCTTTCTCTCAGTAATTGTTCAATTCTTGGTATCTCTTTGCCTTTCCTTAGCTAATTTAAATTCCAGAAGACACAATAAGTGTTTTCCTGGCTCCAGCCACTTCATATTTCTAACTCCTAGGTCAACTTTAAAACAGTAATCTTTTCTGGACTTTTAACTTCACTTGTTACAAAAAGGATCTGCGATCTTATTTTTAGAAAGGAAATGTTTCTAGAATACATTCATATAACAAAAATATAATGTAAACATTTTCAGAGTGCCTGTGTGCGTACTCACACACATATATCAATACCTATAAAGCTTCCTTCAATCATCAGATGAAGATCATTTTAAATGAGATTTTATCCAATTTCTTTCTCAAGTTAGGGGAGTTTGAAAAGAGTTTCAAATTATTCTCTACATTTCTAAGATTTTACTTCAAGCTACTACCTTTGTGGAACTGTATTTATTAAATATAAATTCTATGAGAGTTCATCTGATAATATAAAGCAAAATATATTCTTAGAAAAGAAAAACTAGAAGGAAAATTGTGCAGTGAACTATTGACACTGGATGCAAACCAGTGAATACATCACTGAGAACTCACTGGATCCATTAAACATGACAGCAGCACTACCTTTCTATAGCTAATTTAAAGGTCATTTTTGAGATTAGGCCACCAAAAAAGTGGCATTTGAAGACAATCCTCATGTGTTTCTTTTTGCATAACATTAACTACTTATTCCCTAGATTAAACAGAAAAATGCACATGCTAACATATGTTGAAAATAGTAAGAAAAACATCTTCACCTTACTAAAAATTATTTAAAGAGTTTTCTGAGTGTAATCCCATGTTTACATGTCTTAGTTGTTCATTCTGCTAGAACAAAATACCAGACTGGGTAATTTATAAAGAATTTCAATTTACTTCTCGCAGTCCTAGAGGTTGAAAGTCTAATACCTTGGCACTGGCAGGTTTAGTTTCTGCTGAGGGTCTGGCCTCTGCTTCCAATCTGATGCCTTATAACTGCATCCTCTGAAGGATACTAACACTGTGTTCTCACATAACAGAAGAGCAAAAGGGCCTGAGGAACTTACTTCAGCTCTTTCATAAGATACTAATCCAAATCATGGGAACTCTGCCCTCATGATATAATTACCTCCTAAAGGCTCCACCTCTTAATACTGTTGCCTTGGGGTTTAAGCTTCAACATGCATTTTGGAAATGACACAGCTATTCAAACCATAGTGTGCTGTTAAAAGGTACATTATGAAAAATATTAGGAATAAAACTGGAATTCTGGATTTCTTACTAGCTCTATTCTCTCATAAGAGAAGATTAATGGAAGTAACAACTAGTCGATGATGGAATCGCTAATACAAATAACTAGAAGCCTAAGAGAAAGTACTTTGAAAACAGATGTTCAACTATGCCCCTGTAACAGAAGTAGTTAACCAATAATGCTCTTTGTTGACCTTGAAAAAATGTAATCGAGCATGCTGTAATTTAGCAATTCCTGACATATTTTGCCAGAGTAAACAAATAACAGATGAATTTTTAAAAATCCGTGACTCAGAGCATGAAAAACATATTCAGTAAGCTCTTAAAATGACTGAATCTCATTCAGGATTATATGCCTATGTGATTTAAAAACCCAAATTTCAAATGAAAGTTTTTTTGGATCTGAATCAAATTCCCAAAACATATTGTTTTAACAGAGAACAAAAATATGTACGTTTTTAAAAAGTGCATGAAACCTTTTTAAAATTAAAGTTGCTTAGGAGCAAGTGAATTTCAAAGCTATGTACAAAAGGCAAAATAATATCCTAACCTCAGAATATCTCAGAGTAGACTTTTTTCACAATACTATCTGTATACCAAGTTTGGCACCACATGCGTTTGAATGTATTAGCAAATTACACTTATCAGATGGATTCCATTATTAATTTAATTATATTCACGTCGAAAAAAATATTTCACTTCACTTCTGAAGTGGTGAATCCTTTTAGATTTAAGGTTTCAAAATTATTTTGAGCAGATTATATATAAAATGTTATTTAAGGAGATTCTTCTAAAATAAATGAAAAAAAATATGCCAGAATACGTTTATCAAGCTTTAGAACCACTTCTCCTTTCCCTTGGAAGTTTACAACAAATGTTTGCAGGGAATAAACTTCAATCAAAGCCATTTTACTAAAGTCTGATACTTTTTATATAAAAAATATTTGGGGATTTATTACCAATTATAAAATTGTGATTCATTTATTTATTTTCAATAGATTTTGCTTAAATATGTAAGTTAATAAAAGCTACATAAAATAACCTCTAATGTGACCTATAATGATTATTCTAGCTTATAATCATAATTTCCTCTTTTATGTAATTTATTACATCTCTTATAATACACATATAATATGCTTATATAGTAATTGATTTTAGTCACTATTCATTCATATAAGCATAAATTCTCTTTACACATTTTATAGGGTTCTTACTATCGTATCGGGTAGTATGAAACATATTTAGACAAAGAGTATATCCCAAATGGAGAAAATAATGTGAGAGATTCTATGATCAGAAGTAAGCATGGTGTGCTCACATGTTTCTTAGTCCATTCAGGTTGTTATAACAAAAATCAAGAAACTGAGTGCCTGATAAGCAATCAAATTTTATTTGTCAAAATTTTGAAGCCTGGAAAGTCCAAGTTCAACTTGCTGGCAAATTTGGTGTCTGATAAGGATTTAATTACAAATTGCACCAACGATCATCAAAAGGCATTGTGTGGAAATGCACAACTGGTATTTTTCTTATTTTTTCTGTTTCTTCCTCCTTTCTATTATTCTGATTCTAGAAAGCATACAAGATGCCTGTCACTTAGAAGTAACTTCAAGAATAAAGAAGGAAAAAAAGAAAAAATTTTAGTAGAGAAAAGGGGAGAAAGGCATATAATTTTTTTAGTCAAATATAATTATATTTCGTAGAAAATGTTTTAGTAAATGTCATTATTGAAGCTACAAAAATTGACATCACTGTATTTTTATAGCTATATTTTATTCTATTTATTCTATTTTATAGGTATATTTATTCTATCTATAGTTATATTTATTATATCTATATATCAAGAAAAACATAATAATTTAGTAAACCATTTAGGAATTTCATAAGTTCATTTATTTTCTTTTTCCTGTTATATTTTAAAAAATAGAAAAATATTAAAGGTGCACACTTGTTTACTTCAAGTATTTTTGTATATATATTAGTTTTAGAGATAATGTTGAATTTTTCAACTACAGTAGTAAGAAATCTTTAACATTTTACTCTGATCTTATTTTTTTAAATTATAAACATAGAAAATTACCAACATTTACATTTCTTCTCACTTAATTTTAGTTTAGTTGATAAAAAATTATGTTTAGAAGTAGCAAAAAAATTATTATTATTATTTTATTATTATTATTTATTTATTTATTTAGAGTTGGAGTCTCACTCGGTTACCCAGACTGGAGTGCAGTGGCCACTCCCGGCCACCGTAGCCTGGCCTGCTGGGCTCCGGCGATCCTTCCATCTCAGCCTTCCGAGTAACCGGAATTACAGGCATGCACTACCACGCCCAGCTGATTTTTTGATTTACCGTAGAGATGAGATCTCGCTGCCCAGGCGGGTCTCGAACCCGCGGGCTCAGGCAATCCACTCACCTCAGCCTCCCAAAGACGCGGGATTACAGGCTGAGCCACCGAGCCCGGCACAAATTTATTATTAAATTGTATATTCAGATGAAAGCACCGGCATTAATCATAATTTTTTTTTTCATTTTGAGGAGGTTTTTTATTATTTATTTATTTATTTATTTTGAGTTGGAGTCTCGCTCTGTCGCCAGACTGTAGTGCAGTGACCGCTTCTGGCCACCGCAACCTCGACCTGCTGGGCTCCGGCGATCCTTCCGCCTCAGCCTTCCAGTAGTTAGAACTACAAGGGTGCGCTACCACGCCTGGCTAATTTTTTTTTTTTTCTTATTGTAGAGATGAGGTCTCACCAAGTTGCCCAGGTGGGTCTCGAATCTGCAGGCTCAGGCAATCCACTCACCTCAGCCTCCCAAGGCGTGGGATTACAGGCTGAGCCACCGAGCCCGGCAGAGGAGGTGCTTTTTAATTGGTTTTTATTTATCTATTTACTTTTTAATTTAGAGAGAGAATCTCAGTATGTTGCCTAGACTGGAGTGCAGTGGCTATTCACCAGTGTTATGATTCTCTCTAGACTCCTGGGTTCAAGTGATTCTTTGACCTCAGCCTCTTGAGTAGCTGTATTAAAGGCATATACCACTACATCCAGCCTTTAAAAATTACATATCTTAATTACCTTGCTATATTTTATTCAAAGCTATAAATTAGGAAACAATATATTATTGTTTCATAGTGTCCTTTTTAAAATGGTGATAGTTTCAGGTGATAGACAAACATGTGGTTGGCTGGATACAGACACACATTCATCTGTCTAAAAAGCTACAAGTCATATCAACATTAATAAAGTATTCTTTGGGAGTGTTCCCATTTACATTCTGTAGATTTTTTCAGTATAGAATATTGGATTCTTACATGAATACTCCTATATATTAATCTCTGGGTACTTTTACTCACTGTGGTATACAACTCAATGAATTGAATTTCTCTGTTGATATGTCCAGTATATAACTGGCTTATTGCCTTAAAATTTGACACTCATTAATTGCATTTAAATTTTTATTTATTTATTTATTTTGAGTTGGAGTCTCACTGTCGCCCAGACTGTAGTGCAGTGGCTGCTCCCGGCCAACGCAGCCTCCATCTGCTGGGCTCCGGCGGTTCTTCCGCCTCAGCCTTCCGAGTAGCCGGAACTACAGGTGAGCGCTACGACGCCCGGCTGATTTTTTGAATTATTGTAGAGATGAGGTCTCGCCGCCCAGGCGGGTCTCAAACCCGCGGGCTCAGGCAATCCACTCACCTCAGCCTCCCAAAGGCGCGGGATTACAGGCTGAGCCACCGAGCCTGGCACATTTAAATTTTTAATGTGACTATTTTATGTCAAATTATAGAGAAATAAAGAGTATTCAAACTAGAATTCTGGAAGGCAGAAAATTTTTCTCTCAAAAATTTAAACTTTTCTGACTTATTTTGCCTTTCAACATTTTTTAAAAAGTTATTTAAATCTTGTTCAAATTAAGAAGTAAAAATACTTCTTAATTTTAACTCTATGACCAAATAAGATTTTACAAATTTAGGGCCAAGGAAAATGTATTCCTTCTCATAGTCTTCTGGTGTCATGTTTGTCTGAATCTCTATAAACCATACTACAAAATATGGAAATTGAAAATTGTGTACTGGCTAAATGCATAGCATTTTTCTCAAATTGGTACTCTAGTCTCATAAGTATATGTATAAAACATATGGTTATAAGACACTAAAAAATAATTTTTTCCTGAGTTTCTGAGTCATGGGTGCTCAATCTACTCTTTTGTGATGTGTGAATTACAAAATGTGACACAGAGTGGAGGAACAGAGTTGCACTCTTTCCATGAAGGACACGGAGAAAATCATTGTCTTTATGAAGTTTCATGAAGAAATTAATCTAAAGGAATTGATCATGTTGACCTGGATATTGTCTACATACAACATCATCTGTTCCAGATATCCAAACATTTAATATCTTCTGACATGCTGCAATGCTCAGTAGAACCAGAAAATATGTTCTGAAACATGATTGTTTTAATACCATATTCACTGAGTTTATTAATCAGATTAGATAATTTTATGTACCTTGGCATAGAAAGAATAATAGCTCTCCAAAGATTTCTATGTCCTATCTCTTGGAACCCACGAATATGTGACACTACATGACAAATGAGAATTAAGATTGATGATAAAATTAGCTAATCAGCTGACCTTAAAATATTATTCTGGAAATATACAGGAAAGTCCAATGCAATGACTTTTTCCTTAGACCTAGGGGAATAATATAGCCCCATCCACACCTTGATTTTAGGCTAATGAAACTTCTATCTTATAGAAGATGTGTTCCTTTAAGTCATATAGTCTGTGGTGATTGTTAGAGCAGTGATTGAAAACTTACACATCGGTTAAAGATTTTACAGTATAGTGAGGGATACTGACAAGAAAACTCATATAACTGTCAAAGTATCTTTCAAAGTGTATGACAGGAGTTCAAAATAAGTTGCAACATCATTCTTCAGCTACCACTGAATTCTTATTTTAAAGGATGATTGTCAGGTAAATGTTGAATAGGTGTAGGATAGACAGAGGAAAAGATATGATGTAGAGAGAGAAAATGTTAGCTCAAAGAAATAGCATATGGTATGACATAAATCTTCGGAAGACTTTTATATACTTGGAAGGATCACAACTTATTGAAATCTTATTTACTTGTCTCCACCATGAGTATGTCTCAATATAGTTATGGTTTGCCTTAACATGATTTTGTGTGCAGCATGCAAAAATTTTATTATGTTTTCTAGTTTTAGAAATAATAAAACTATATTATATTGGAGCTTCAGCTATAGACATGAGATTGTTTTTTTGTTCCTGTCATATCAGTCATTAGCTCTAGGGAGTCGAAAGGTAATGCTAGTCTGTGACCTGACACACTTATGTTCTTCTCTCCTTCTTTCTGATTTGTACATTTCAGAGAGCTCCCCTGACCTAAAATCTTAAGTTCACTGCAATTATTACCGCATGAGGCTTCTATAAAATCTATTTATACGAGGTTGTTTTGTGATTTGTCAACGTTATTTATTACATTTATGCATTTCAGATCAGATAGGAAAATATGATATAGCCAAGTTATTTACAATTTAGTTATACAGTATGCAAAAAAAGACCCGAGACTGCTGTCCTTAGACAGGTCTACTTGCAAGGTTGGCTCTTGTCTGGCCTCTGGGAGAGTGATGACCTCTGGAGGTGAAGAGACAGGGGAATGGGAGAATAGAGACTTGCAAATACGTTTTATGGTTGGTAATACTTTAAATCTTGATTTAGGCCAGTTTGCAATATCATTACATTAATAAATATCTTCAAGAAAGCAACACTCATCAATAATTTGTTGATGGTTTGTCTAAATATGTACCATTAAGATTCAACTTAAAATTTTAATTGTAGAAGAAAAAATAAACTAAGACTTTATACATGGATTTTCTTCAATTACTCTAATAATGACTTCCTGCCAATCAACCTTACTTCATCTCTTTGAACTTCGGCTTTCCTATTTCAAAAATGTTGGTAATGACTCTCTCATTACATATATATGTGTGTGTGTGTGTGTGTGTGTGTGTGTGTGTGTGTGTGTGTGTGTGTATTGATCCTTGTGATTACTGTAGACAGGTCTCTCCACAAGGATTGTATTCATTAGCACTGGGTTGGGGACATAATTGATTTATAGGTACTGCTTATTTTCTGAAATCTTGGAGATTATTTTTAAAATAATATATATATACATATTTTAAAAAACTATTTTTAGGCTGATTAGTCATTAGTCCTGTTTCCAAATATTTCTGGTTCTCTTTCCACGCACTTAACAGGATTGTACTTTCATATTTTTATTTTTTATTTTTAAGTGATGAGCGACCATGATATTTGTGATTGAAGTGAACTTATCAGGTTATTTCTGAATGAAAACATTAACAGCAGTGCATAATCTACCACATTTTCCTCGCTCTGCTGTGTGTATCATTATTAGCTTCTGTTAACCTGCATCCTTGAGCAAGTATGAGAACCAAACCAATTGGACAAAGAATGAACAAAAATATATAATTTTTGTTGCTTTAAGATTCAGTTGTCTTTAATTTGTTACCATAGCATATCTTTGTCAATTCTAATTAATAAATCTTTATTGCATTAAATAAGGTAAAAGAATGTGGAACACCCAACAAAATGATTAACATTTTATATATGTGATTAAAATATATTAGTAGCGATATTATGCATTTCACCTTTTTCATATAATATAGAAAAATATAATATAGAAAAATCATATAATATAGAAAATCATATAATATAGAAAAATCTCTAATATTATTTTAGAGACAACAGGTCAAGTTTGATGACAACAAGTAATTGAATATCGCCCATTGTAGGGAAGTATATGTGTATCAAAATGATAAATCAGAAGTGTTAAACCCAAATGTCATCACCATTTTTAATCCGGAGGTATTTATAATTACTTGAGTTTTAAAAGCAAAACTCAGGTAAATAAGCCGACATTTTACATGGATCTCTTCAATAAATGTTTTCATTTCAGCCTTGACTTGACCGAGTCAGGGAAGCAAGTCCCAGAATGATTTATCCAATTATAATGGATTAGGCTTATTCATTTCAAAAGCAAACATAACTATTTGGTGTATCATTTAGTCATACTTATGTATGTGATTTTTTTTTTTTAAGAAAAGAAAAAATAATCATAGCATTCAGGAGGGTGATTAAGTCTGGGCATAAGAGTTTGTTGATGTCATGGCTGGGAATCATTGCTCTATAAATCAGATATCTAAGCCATACTACTATCTTCCTAAAGATGCCGCATAAACTTAGAAAATCACTTTTTAAAAAATTCTCTGCTGAGATCAATGGTTCAGTCTATAACCCCAGCACTTTGGGAGGCCGAGGTGAGTGGATTGCCTGAGCCCACGGGTTTGAGACCAGCCTGGGCAACTTGGCTGAGCCCTCCACTCTACAATAAATCAAAAATTAGCTGGACATGGTAGCCTGCACCTGTAATTCTGGCTACTTGAAAGTCTGAGGTGAAGGATCGCCGAAGCCCAGCGGGTTGATGCCAGGGTGGCTGTCAGCGTGCCACTGTACTCCAGCCTGGGTGACTCCAACTCAAAAAAAAAAAAAATCTCTATTTTGGGAAAAACATTATTTGTTTTGCGTTTGTAATTCCAGATATTATGCAACATTTGTTGGAGTATAGATAAGAATGAACTGTACAGTTTTACAACTGGGAAGAAGCTTAGCCCTGTGTCATGTCTACTTAACAGGGGTTCAAATGTTTGCTTTTGGTATATCCACAGCTGAAGCAGTTGAAAAGTAGCATACAGGCACAAGCATTTTAAAATTTACTTTAAAAAAAATTACCACACTTAAACCAAATATTTAAATCATTTTCTAACTCTTCCTATTGTTTATTTGCCTCTTATTGTCCTCTGCCTTTTATAAGAAAATTTACAAGACCCTGACTCACACACTAAAAGCACAGTCACTTCTTAGATTACCAAATAAATAATTCCCCATCTTCCAAATAAAAATGCTTGTTTGGGGATAAAATAAAATAAGTCCGAGTACTTATATGGTCTTTGAGAATTAAAATCAATAAAACATTACTAATTTTTCATAGCTATCACAAACTGTAACTACTGTTGACATCAATACAGAAATATATTGAAACTTTAATCATTTCTAAACATTTTACTTGCTATATGACACATCATATGCATAATATTCCTAAGCATAAAAAACACTGTCCAGATTTTATAATTTAACTTATAAAATGTTTCATCCTCTTGAAATGCAGTATTGTTTCTGTCCTTGGTAAGTATAAATGTTGCTCACGACATGAATATGAAAGTAAAACTTAGTCATTTGACTGTGAATGCAGGAAAATTGAAAGTCTGAAAGGGGTTTGTCAAAGTAAGGAATGGTTCCTATATCAGGAGACAATGGCATGACTGGTGTGTGGATATCTTTGAACATCAGGAAATGCATGGAACAAGAAAAGTTCTGGCTGCTTCATTTTAAAATTAGTATAAAATTGCTTTATCAAAGACACTTCAAATAATTCTAATATGTGCCTAAACTCTGTTTATGATTCAGTTCAGTTTTTTGATCTATGTGATTATTGTAGACAGATATCTCCACAGGATTGCATTCATTAGCATTAGGTTGGGGGCATAGTTGATTTATAGATACTACTTATTTTCTGAAACCTTGGAGATCACAAAGACTCCCATTTCCCTCAACTGGGCAGTATCTGCATGGAGAAGGAGAATTTATGCTGTTTCCTTTCACTTTTTTTAACCTTTTGCATCTTCCCTCACAGAAATCATTTCTTCCTCCAGGGTCAACTAGTGTTCCACTGTCACATGCTCTGGGTTCCCTCCAGGGTCTTCCTTGAACTCAGTTCATTACTTTCCTTCTCTACCTGAGCTGGATAAATAACATGATCAACCAACCAACCCCCTTAATTTGCTCTTTGACACTACTGTTTCTTATTTTTCACAAAACAAATTCCCAAAACTACAGGATCATGCAAATCTTATTAATAATTGATTAGAGCAACATCTGAAAATAATTAGAAATTCAGAGAGAAGAATTCAATTTCTATCTACAATGCAATATTTCTTAAATCTCATAAAATAATGTACTTAAAATCCATGGCATTCAGTAAGAAAAAAATCCCCAGTTGGTGTTTCTTTCTTCTTTGCTTGGCTGTCTGACCGTCAGACTTATGCATCCTCCTTTCTTCAGATCATTGTTTAAAGATGAGCAAAACCCAAACCCAAACCAAACCAAAACAAACAAAACAACAACAACAAAAACAGTGATCTAACTTCTTTGATAGAAATTTCATCATTTACTTTTTTTCAATCTATGTACTACATCATAGTATTAGACCAAATGAAATTTGAAGTCAAGATGCAGACTTTATTCTAGTAACCAAGACTTCTCTTTGGCTTATAATTTCACTCGCACAGGTGAACATTTACTTTTCATTCCCTGTTTCTCTTTTAATATTATCATTAGTGAAAATATAAGTTATTTAAGCCTATCCTAATTGACCCGTAAAGTATGCACCGCCCCCCCCACCAAAAAAAAGCATTTTTTTAGTTCTTTTTTTTCTTCAAACTTACTATCCAAATCCCTTGAGGCAGGATTCAGGACTAATTTTAGAGTCTGTGAAATACAAGGGGGGGCACCAAAAAAAGAGAAGTATTTGCTGAAAATTGTGTATTTATTCTTACATGTTTAACCTTCAGTCATCTTCAAACTTCTCTCCGTTTGAGGCAATATACCTATCAAGATGTTTTTTCCACTGGTCAAAACACTTTTTGAATTCTTCAATTTTGATATCTTTTAGTGTTTTTGCTATGTTTTTGTTTCACCTCTTTCACATTAGCAAAATGTTTCCTTTTTTGAGAACAAACAAAAATTGATCAGAGCAAGATCATGTTGAATAGGGAGGGTAAGGGAATGGGGTCATGCCATTTTTGGTCAAAAACTGCTGAATACCTAGTGCAGTGTGGACAGTCACTCTCGTAAGTCACCCATCATGAAATGGGCAAAAACTTTGAAAGAACATCAAAAAAAATTTCACCGAAGCTGAACACAACCTCTCACAATAATGCTAGCTGGCATACTGATATTGATGGGTTCCTAGAACACTTATCTGGGGGGAAAGCCTGTACTACAAGGGGCTTACCTTCCAAAAACTTAATTCTGCATTTTATTAGTCCCCCTCATACATTGGGATCTTGGAATTTTAGATAAATGATGAAAGGTTATTTATCTGTTATCCTTTTGATACAATTTGAGGCAGGAACAAATACTTCTCTTTTAGAGTCTTCCTCAGAATGGAAGAGGAATACAGAAGCCAATGATCCCCTTATTCTCACACCACATTTTAAATATCTACTTTATAATCCTGGGTTATACCATATATTCTCACTCATAAGTGAACCTCAAACAATTATAATACTATAAGAAAGCGTTTGGCAGTAATGGGAAACTGTCAGGGAAGGGAGGGTGGGATTGACAGTTGAGGGAAATTGCTAGGGGAGGGAGGGGCATACCTCATCAACAAGGGTACCTGCATAATCAATGTTTGTATACCTAACCCTGAACTGTACACCACATCTTTATTATAAAATAATAATAATAAAACCTGGGTTAGTTCTTTTTTTCCTTTTAACATATTTCTATAAAGTTATTTAATGTATAATGTAACATACAGATATTAGTTAAAATTTTGTCAGTTTTTGTCTGACTACCAACCAGAAAAAAAACAATGTTTTTTTTTAAAGTACTGTCTACCAGTTTTGCATTCAACTGTTTTGTTTTTAAGAGTACCTCCCTTTTGTTTTTTAAGATCGAATACTAAATAGAGTAGCTAAATGAAAAACAGTCAAGAATTTAGCAGTTTAAAACCTGGAGAATTTTTACCTCTATGAGTTTTGAATCTCATGTGAAAAAACAAAAACAAATGTGTCCCTGATTGGGCTTCAATTTCCATTTTAAAGTAGCAGGAATATCAAGATGGAAAAAAAGTGGAAATTTCTACTGTCAGTTGAATTAATCTCCTTGCGTTCATTGTCTAAATTTAATGCTCACTAATAAGTGCAACTTGTTGATCTACCTAATCTAGACCTTTCCTAATGAAAGCAAAGGGAAAATTAAAGAACTGAGATGGGAAATTTGGTAAAAGCAGAGATCGTGTCATATTTTATTTATTGAACCTATTCAGAATGTTAGTCTAGTAATCTTACTATTTCAGATATAACAAAATCTTCTCTTAGTAATCTCTGGAGATCAGGAATTATGTCATATTTTTGTCCTATCCTTTGTAGTCAATACAATGTTGGGCACATGAAAGACACCGTAGGCATTTTTATTACTCTACCATGAACTGTTGAAAGACATAACTAAGAGAATCATGTTATTGTCCATATCTATTCTAATTGACACCTAAATTTAGACCAATTACTAGCATGACTTCTAAGATTCCTGTAATATCACGTCCCATTTATCATCAAGTTTAAGGTTTGTTTTCTTTGATGTAGCTTTTGAGTTAAGACTTATAAAAAATTTTAAGGCATACAAATGAATTTAATGGAAGGATTTGTGATTTTTAAGAGAAAGAGAAAAATCACTAAAAATCTTGAGTAAGGGTAATTCACATAAAAATCAAGTTGACAAATCTCTGGAAACCTCAAAAAAGCAAAGAATAGGTTAGTATTTGTTCATATGAAAGGAATAGGAGGTCAACAGGGAGATCTACATCTCCCTGCTCTTTCTCACGCATAGTAACTCTTAGTGGATGTTGTGTGTTTGGTCATTCTTTGCATTGTCCACACATTCAACTTCTTGGAGCTTCTCTTCCTGTTCCATTGGATTCTATATGTAAGGCTTAATTATGAAAATAAAGTTTAAAGAAATGAGGACAATATTAATTCATCAAAAAGTTGGTTAGTATCTACTTAGCTTCCCTTAGCCTGTTACCTCTTCACTTAGCCTGTTGCTTCATTTCTATTAAAGCCAATAATCCCAGTCTTTCTTCAGAGAGTCAGTGTGAGAGTTAAATAAGAAGATGTTGTAAACTGCTAGCTTGGTACATGACACACAGTAGCCTGTAGATAATAGTTACTATCATTAGTTTGTTGTGACAAAGACTCTCTTCTTTGCCTGATTTTAGTCAGGTTCCACTGGGACATTTTCTTGACTAGTCTTTAAACTTGGCCTATGTGAACTGCAGATTGTCAGCACAAATGATTTCGTGCATTCTCCAAACCAGGAGATTTAAAGAAATTTTAGCATAGCTTTTAACAGCTCAAGACTGTGCTCCTAGGTTAACAACCTAACCCCCTCAATCCTTGCTAGAGGAAATACAGTATTGCCAAGATAATTTATTGTTTGCTTCTGACAAAACCTGAATCTGGAAAGTAAATCTTTCTTTTCTTAGAATATTTACTTTATAAAATTTGCAATAGTGGATTCATTTTTTTGACCCCTGTGAAATGCATCATCTACAAACTCAGGAATGTCTTCTTAAGAACCTAGGGCACATTATTTTTTTATTATTTCTTTTTATTTTAAAGATGTGGGGTAAAATACAAGATTATATATACAAATGTTCATTATGCAAGTATGCTTGTTGATTAAGTGTGCCACCAGCCCCCACGCCCCCTGCCAGTTTCCCACTACTGCCAATTCTTTTCTTACAAGGTTTGTGTATGAGTGAGAACATGTGGTACTTGGTTCTCTGTTTCTATGATAAATAACTCAGTACTATAGACTTTATGACCATCCAAGTTGCTGCGAAATTCACAATTTTGTCCTTCTTTATGGCTGCATAATATTCCATTGTGTATATGTACCACATTTTAAAAAATCCAGTCCTCTTTCTATGGGCAGCACAGTTGTTTCCATGTTTTTGCTATTGTGAATAATGCTGCAATAAATATGCATGTGCAGGTATCTTTTTCATAGAGTGATTTGAGTTCCTTTGGGTATATTCCCAGGAGGGGGATTGCAGGGTCATGCAGAAGGTCAATTTCTTTTCTTTTTTTTTTTTTTTGAGTTGGAATCTCACTCTGTCACCCAGACTGGAGTGCAGTGGCCGCTCCCGGCCACTGCAGCCTCGACCTGCTGGGCTCCGGCGATCCTTCCGCCTCAGCCTTCTGAGTAGCTGGAATTACAGGCATGCGCTACCACGCCCAGCTGATTTTTTTGATTTATTGTAGAGATGAGGTCTCGCTGCCCAGGCGGGTCTCGAACCCGCGGGCTCAGGCAATCCACTCACCTCAGCCTCCCAAAAGCGCGGGATTACAGGCTGAGCCACCGAGCCCGGCTAGAAGGTCAATTTCTAGATCATTTAGGAATCACCAAACTGTTTTCCACAAAAAATGTTCCCCCAAACCCACAAAGACATGGACGCTAAACAGCATGATGCAGAACAACTCCTGGGTCAACAAATAAATCAAAACAGAAATTAAAAGATTCCCGGAAACAAATGAAAATGAAGAAACACTTACCAAAATCTCTGGGATGCCTTGAAAACAGTACTAAGAGGGGAATTCCTATCTCTACAAACACACACGAAGAAAATGGAAAGATCACAAGTTAACAGCCTAACAAATGACCTAAGGAAGTTGGAAAAACAAGACCACCAAAACCCTAAATTCATCAGCCCGGCCATACATTCATTTTTTTACACCTAGATAAAAATCAGCCTGTGATCCATCACATTGCTGCATGCACAAATTGTATTCCCACAAGTAAAGAAATAAATGTGTTAAATAAAGTGATAGACAACAAAAATATAATTGTTTAAAAATGTCTTAATGTCTGAATCTTTAATTTGAATCAGAAAATTATTTTAAACTATTTTTAAAATTTATTTTACTACAACATGTGGAGAAAAGTACAAATCATTTAAATATTAAGAGTTAACATTTTCACTCATTTCTTTGAGAGAAAAACTGGAAACATAAAATTCCTAGTTTTATTCTGAGACTTACTTTATAAAATTTCAAACATACTACAGATAATAATCATATTTGATTTAGTTATTTGAAGTTTTATCTGTTAGGAAGATCACAAAGCAAATATTCTCATAAAAATGTGTTGCTATATGCAACTGAAATATAATAATAAAACAAAAGATTAAAAATGTTTTCCTCACATGTCCACTGTTTGACCCTTCTACTGTATGGATTGATGTCTTTTCTGATTGTTGATTACTTCTTTCTTCTACAAATGACAGTTACTTTGAATAAAATTCTTGGACTTTATTTGTATACTTCCATCCAGCTTTTTAAATTCTCCTTATATATAAATGTATATATTATATATATATATATAAAATCTCAGTTTGCCATAATTAATGAAGTTTTGTAAAGTACTGGCATCATTAAAAGAAAAAAGGATAATGACTTAACCAAAAATTTTCTGTGGTAGTAACAACAACAACAAAAATGATCCATCATGGCCTTGCCAATGGGAGGTTCTCCACTGTTCTGATATGTTGACCATCAGCTTCTCACACCCTCTCTGGAAGAAGAACTGCCTCTATTGTAAATTGGATTAGGGAAAGACATATACCTATTTTTATCCAAAGTAATCACATGCCCTTAATCTCCACAGAAAGCAAGGAAAGAACTCCCACACCTGTTGCTTTTGAGGTTGTTTAACCATGAAAACCATTTTGTAGGCTTCCAAGCAAAAATAGGACAGGTAATGGCATATATTTAGTGTGAAAAATTACAAATAAAATCCTCAATTAGATTTAAAAGATCATTTATTTCCCAGAAGACACCCAATATTTCTTTGCCACATGTTAAACATATGTTTATTTATAGGCAATACTCTTAAATTTCTAATTTCCAAATTATATTTTCTTCCAACAGATATGCTAAAATTTCATAAAGCTGTGAAAATATAAAATTGCCAATTACATTTGGGAAAGCCAAATTATTTAGTAAATAGGATGCAAAGATATGATGTTTAACAATATTGTTCTATAGTTAATAATTGATTTATTATTCTAAGAGGGAACTAATAAAGAAGCTGCTAAGATATGTTCCCAAATAGTTGCCTACCAATTTAGAGCTTCCATTCATGCTCAGGTCAAACAGTGACTTATATGTCTACAAGAAAAGTTTAATAATCATTAAGAAATTTTGAAGTGGTCTAGTTCCATTAGTTCCATGAAAGAAACATACACACACACACACACACACACACACACACATACACACACACACACACACACATTATTTTCCAAATGTAAGAAAGATAATCAGAATAAAATTATCACTTCCAAAATAAATACATCATATGATCAATTTTTGAAAATCTTACAAAAATAATTTAGTAACCATGAATTCTCACAAAGTTAAATTTTAGTAATAATTTACTAGCCTGATATATCTTGTGTATTAAGGTACCTGAAGAGTCAGAGAAGGCCAGTGAACAACCTGGAACATAAATTTTACTTCAGTAGTTGTTGTCATTTACTTCGATAGATAATGCTGTATATAGTGATTGCAGGGCAAGAAGTCAACACAGTGGTGGAAACTAGTTTACCTTGAATAGACTAATAGAAAGTCAGGCACAGAAAGTAAAATCAATTGAACCAAATTGTGAATAATGAGGTTGGTGAGATTAGTCTTTATTCTGAGGTAATGGGAATCAAATAGGCTTCAATCGAAGAGCTAACTTGAAAAGAAGTGTGGTATTTGAAGAAAATTTATCTGTTAGTAGTAGGCAAGATCCAACAGGTCGTGTAAGTCTGAAAATAAATAAACTGTTTTGAAAAAAATCACAAAAAAAGAGGTTGAGGGAGACACTGATGGAAGCAGAAATGGGAAATAACTTACAGACTTGAGAGATATTTTATAGAAATAGCCACAGGATTACCTCATAGATTTGCAACAGGTAAAAAATAAATATACAGATGACACTAAAATTTGACAGTATGGGTTTGGAATAATAAACCTAAATATTTAAAGTAGTGTGTAAAGTATGTTAAGAGTATAAGGATAAATGACGCCAAATCAGCCAGAATGCTCTATCACTCAGGACTTGTTGAAAATGGGAATAAAGTCTTGTCCCATAGTATTGTATTTTTTTTTAAGTCAAGGTTCTCTCTAACACTCCGGCTTCCCTGTAGTTACAGTGTTTCTCTTCAGATAGAGGATCCATGGAAGTCTGATTGTTATCTCACCGATTCCTCTTACAACATAGTCACAGGCACAAACATATGCAGCATTGACCTTGGCTCCTCACACATTGTCACATAATGTAAACCATAGTTTATCCCTTTCTACAACAAAGAGGGTACTTATTTACAGTTCCGTTTTTCATCAAAGTATGTTGCCTACCCCTCCCTACAGAATCTCATTCTTCCTTAACCAATATCACTTACCTTATAAGAAAATCACATAACAAACAAATTATCATTCCTCAGTAATAACTTCAACATTCAAAGTTAAAAAATGATTTCCCATTTGCTAATTGAAAAGCAACAACGGGCTCGGTGGCTCAGCCTGTAATCCCGCGCCTTTGGGAGGCTGAGGTGAGTGGATTGCCTGAGCCCGCGGGTTCGAGACCCGCCTGGACAGTGAGACCTCATCTCTACAATAAATCAAAAAATCAGCCGGGCGTGGTAGCGCATGCCTGTAATTCCGGCTACTCGGAAGGCTGAGGTGGAAGGATCGCCAGAGCCCAGCAGGCGAGGCTGCGGTGGCCGGAAGCGGCCACTGCACTCCAGTCTGGGCAACTGAGTGAGACTCCAACTCAAAAAAAAAGAAAAGCAACAACTTTTTTTTTTCCTTTTCTTTTCCTATGACATTCAACACTGTCAACCAATCACTCTTTCTCTAATTTTCCTTCTCTTTGGCAGCATTCATGTCCAAAGTCCTGTTTTCTTTCCTTCCCTGAAGAATAGTCCTTCCCTTCTCTTTCTTTTTGTCTATATTTTAGCATTCATTGGTTTATTTGTGACTCTGTTTAATCACCAAATATTGTAGCTAAAGAAAAATGAGTGTGCAGGGAAGACTGAGATTTGAGAGAAAAAGAGAGGGAGGCTGGAGGTGAAAGAGCATAGTTTTTTAAATTATTTTTTATTATAAAGATGTAGGGTACAAGTTAGGGTTAGCTATACAAACATTGATTATGCAGGTACCCTTGTTGATGAGGTATGCCCCTCCATCCCCTAGCAGTTTCCCTCAACTGCCAATCCCACCCCACCCTCCCAACAGTTTCCCATTACTGCCAAATGCTTTCTTTCTCTCGCTCTTTTTTTTTTTTTTTGAGTTGGAGTCTCACTCCGTCGCCCAGACTGGAGTGCAGTGGCCGCTCCCGGCCACCACACCCTCAACCTGCTGGGCTCAGGCAATCCTTCCACCTCAGCCTTCCGAGTAGCCGAAATTACAGGCACACACTACCACGCCTGGCTAATTTTTGATTTATTGTAGAGATGAAGTCTCACCAAGTTGCCCAGGCGGGTCTCGAACCCGCGGGCTCAGGCAATCCACTCACCTCAGCCTCCCAAAGGCGCGGGATTACAGGCTGAGCCACCGAGCCCGGATCAAATGCTTTCTTATAGTATTATTTTTAAAAGAAGAAAAAGAGATTCTTCCTTTTAGATAAAAACAATGAGGAAAATGGGTAGAGACTATATATTCAGTGAATATTTTCTATTGTCTGAGAAAATATTAAAATGGGTTATGTGCTTAAAATGTCTGATTTTTAGGATGACTGAGTTTAGAAAAATTGACCACCCCAGATCCTTGTATTTGGTGAAGTTTTCGTAAACTTACTGTTTGTAGAATCATCTTTATTTTCACAAGCAAAGTACTTGGAAAATAATCTGGAAGAGGTATGCAGAGATCAGCATATTTAATAAACTGAACCATTTAATATGCACTAGTGGATGTATTTTATTAATAATAGTAATTATTGCTGCTAGCACAGGCTTTGGAAGATCACTAATAAATAGATATTCATTTACTCAAAATAAAAGAATCCTAGAACTAATCCATTTTAGATGAATGCTGCTTTAGTTAAGCAAATAATTACAACAAAAATTTACATTTATGAGTGAATCAGATTTATGTCCACAGGGTTTACTTAAAATGAAATACGGTACATAATTTTAAATGAAAATAATGTTCTTTACACAAGAAACCTTATGAAATAGAATAAAGTTTAGTTTGCTGTGTTACAGTCTGTCTCTCTTTAAAAAAGATATCTTTTTGTCTATTTGATATTAGAATATTGGATATTTATATACTTGTTCAATTAAATTAATCCTATATTTTTTATGTTTTATAAAATCATGTGTGAGTTTTTTAGACACATATTTTAGTGGAGGAGAATAATGGATTCATCATATGGATAATGTGTCCCTTAGAATGACAATGGCATTAATATACACTATCTGCTTTTCTTGCAACCAAAATTCTATTGCAAGGTATAGACAACCCTACAAAGTATGTAGCAAACCTGTAAATAATAGAAGTTTACACTAAAATCTATTCAACTGTGATTGCTATAATTATACACTAATAAAAGCAATGTCCGCCTCACTTTCTCAGTGCCATCTATCACAAAATGTGGTGCTTGACTTTCACAAGAAAGCAAGCAGTAAGGGTATTCAGCACTAAATGTGCTGATGCAGCTTTCTTTCTGAAGGTACACTGGCATATTCAGTATCTTTGAACTTCAGTAAAGAGTAAAAAGAATCAGCTTTAGAAACAAACTCTATAATTTGTCTTACATGATCATTTTCTCTGAAAACTTCATTTAGGCTCAATTTCATTCATAAGATTAGAAATATCAGAATCCTTGAGTTGTATCAGATTTTTCCCATATGATGTATAATTGTAAAGTGATGAGTAGTTCATCAAACCTTGTCTCGATAAGTTCTCAATTATTATGCAATTATATTACAGGTTTACAGTATAATTTTGCTAACAGTACATACAAATTTATGTATATCCAGAATAATATACTCAAGCAGCAGTCAGCAAATGTCTTCTGTAAATACAAGAGAAAAACATTTTAAGCTTTGTGGATCAGATGGTCTCTGTTGTAACAACTTAACTCTGCCATTGTAGCATGAAAAGCATGAACAATATGTAAAGGAATGAGCAAAACTGTGTACATTAGATTGGAATTTTATATAATTTTCTCGAGTCAAGAAATATTATTTTTCCTTTAATGTTTTCCCCCCAAATTTAAATATGTAGGCACCACTCTTATTGTGCCAACCATACAAAAATCAGGTGGCAGGCTTGATATTTCCTGTGGGTTATAATTGGCCCACTTCTGTTTTGGATGACTCAATCAGTGAGCCTACTCTTAGAAGCCCAGTCACAGCTTTAGAAGGATTCAGATTAAGAACTTTAGAAGAACACAAATATGAAGTAGGAGAATATTGTAAACTTGGACCACACTGTGATGGTTCCAAAATTTCCAGGGATGAGATCTTTAAGTGTGGCAGTATAGAAAGTCATAGATAACAATTCAGTTAAAAATGGAATCTAGTGGTAATGATGGCATCCCGGTATTTGTCTTGAAGTCACTTTTGCATAGCAAGCGCATTTTATTTAGTTACGTAGTATGATTGTTTAGGGTATCATTGGTAGCGAGCAATCTTTCTAATTATCAGCCCTGCCCTTAATCATTCCTAGCTTTTAGTATTTCCTTAAAATATAAACAACCTGTTAACAAGAGTACACAAGAAAACTGTTTTCCATCAATTTTACTACATATGATTGTACTGAATTCTTTCCTCAAACTCCAATACTTATTTCAATGCCACTATAAACCATCCCTGTTTCTCTTATCATTTCTTCTCTCATTCCAATCAATGAATTTTCAATCATCCTTTCAATTATTTAAAAGTTTTTGGTCTTATTAACAGATATTATCACAATCTATCAAGCAAGAGAGTTGATAACTATTATATTAAATCTATTTAGAGTTACAGATTCTGAAGAGATAGGAAGCCTGTAAATATTCACTGTAGTTTCTCTAGCAGGGAGCTTCAATTTAATCATTTAACATTTTATTTTTTAAGTTGGATTAAACGTGTAAGATATTTCTAGGATCTTAAGCGTTAATATTCAAGATCATTGTTTAGCTTTCTTTATTGTATGCAAAAGGAAACACTTCATTAAAAATAGTACTAATAATTAACGATGTGGGCTGAAACTTAAAAAAAATACTGAATATTTTCTTTTAATGAAAACCTCCATTTGATGCTTTGATATTCTCCTGAAATTCCCATTTATCTACACATTTTTTTGTTTTCATGTGAAATAACATACATCTGCTATCTTCATATAGATCTTCCTCTGTGTGCCTTCACGTACTTTGCTGTATAGTGAGATTATTTTGGAAAGAAAATATTTTTATTTTGTTAAGGCATATACTGTTATAATGATATGTTAGTATAATCACTTACTCTGATGCCAACACATAGAAACTCATTATTTCACCCAGTCCACATGGTATGAACACACATCAAACATATAGTGTCACTAGTTCTTCAGTGTCCTTTCAAAATATACACTCAAGTAGATAATACAAATATGTGTTATCAGAAGTGTCTGCTTGCATTCAGAGATTACTAATGAAATAACAATAATAATAATTATTATCATAATCATAGTAGCTCACATTTGCTAAATTTTTACTCTGCACCAGACATTATGCTAACCAAGCTACTTGCATGTTCTTATTTGGTGCTCACAGCAATCTTGTTGATGAAACATAGCATCATAATCATTCATTACTATTAAGAATGAATTTACCTGTAATATCGTCCTGATTCAAGCTCACAATATATATCTCAGCATGATATCAGTAGGCCATGAGTGTCTGTATATGGGAAATGAATCAAAGGAGAAAGGTTCTGAACTTAGTAGGGATTTCTAAAAGCCTAAACATCACTTTAGGATGTGAATGTTTATTGCTCCAGTCAAATACACGCTTTTGCTATTATTTTGTTAGATGCATTTAAAATACTCATGTATTTAGTTAATCTGCATAAGTTGCTTATGGAAAACTAGCAATATCAAAATATGTTACCTCCTCTTATATCATACTTGCATGACAAGATAATTTGAGAACATTATAAGCTGGGAAATAGCACATGTAAAAGAACTCCCCAATATTGTAATACCTCTTGAAAACTAAATGTTAGAGTTGGGCTGAAAAATGTCATTACAGAGGCTAATCTTCATGATCTATGGCCCTCTCCTACTCCTTATCCTCTTCTTTTTCCTTCTGTTCTTAATCTTCTCCTGCCTTTTCTTTTAATCCTGCTTTATAAGATTATAGTAATGGCAAGTAACATTGTATACTGTGTTCTTCATTAATGCTATAGTTTTGTAGTCTTTCATTTTCTCATCCAGATGAAGTGCAGGTACCTAGGTCACAAAAATCTTATCAATATTGTGCATCATTTTCATATATATAGTAAAAGTGTATGTTCTCTTTATTCCATGTTTATATGATTTATTTCTGGGTAATATTGCTTCTAAAACACAGTTTGAATATTATTCAAAGGCAGATTTACAGATAGGTAAGATAATTAAGAAGGTATTAATGTAACATCCTTTAGATCTAAGCTTTTGTATCGGAATTAGTCAGTGGCTACCATCCCACTGGAAATATCTTGGTAACACATTCATGTTTTTAGAGATGCAATGACATTTATTATAAATATCAACATTCTATAATGATGTACCATGCATGAACCAGGATTTTTATGATGAATTAAACAAGTCTATATGGATAGAAGCATCATTTTACAGAGAAATGATAAACTTTCAAATTATCAATTTTAATAGTAAAAATGGATACCCAAGAAAAATTAGAAATGAGACTGGAGACTGTAGCATGCCATAAAATGTAGCCTCTATGCATTTGAATACACATTAATTCAACTAGTTAAACTTGTTATAAATGCATGTCTCTTGGAATCCAAGA
The DNA here is from genome assembly GCA_027257055.1 of Cephalopachus bancanus. Classification (NCBI taxonomy): domain Eukaryota; kingdom Metazoa; phylum Chordata; class Mammalia; order Primates; family Tarsiidae; genus Cephalopachus; species Cephalopachus bancanus. The sequence goes on from JAPVLO010000041.1 coordinate 9,268,656, forward strand.
TATTTATTAAGTCTAAGTGAAGTCAGAGTCTCTAACTAAACAGATGTTCTTGGTGACTGTGAGTCCACTGATTTAATCTCAACATTTACTTTGTATGAAAATTAATTAGAGACACTTATTTTAAAAGTTCAAATTTCTGTACCCAACCACAAATATCTGATCCGGTAAATCTGGAAAGATATCTGAAAATAGGCAATAAAAAAGACATCATGTGATTCCAGTATCAGGAGTCTACAAAACATACTCTGAATAATAGAAAGTACTTGCAAAATCTTCCTTCAGCTAATCCCAAACAGATAAAATGTAAAGTTTCCAGGAAAGCGAGTTTATGATTCCACTGCTTTAAAATTTTCTTATCTATCTAGGAATATGTTCTCTATTTATGACCTAATTTTGCATAGAAAATCTAAGAAGAGTCACTAGTTTTTCAGTGTCCTTTCTTTACTTTCCAACTCTATAGTTTCCACAGAGCAGTTCTCCAAGCCTACCTTTCATATAATAATTCCTTTCACTCAGGATCAAACCCTGGAAACCCGAAAGTGGATTCTACCTACAGATATTGTTTTGAGTTTGTTTGGGAGTATTTTTTTTCTTTAAGATTTTTAGTCCTGTGACTGTTTCTGAATCGAGTCAACTGTTAAATGCTTTGCACATAAAAATATTAAGATTTGTTTCTACTTTAAAAAAATGGGATTATTTCATAATGCTGAGACTGTTGTTGTATATGGCAACAATTTTTGAGTATGATTTTTTTTCAGTATGCCACTATCTGTACCACTCCCTGTGATTTCATAGACACTGAAATCAAGTATCTAAGGTCATTTTTTATTGGTAATATTTTTATTACTAACAAATTTCTCTCTATACTCATGCTTCTGTAAAAAACCATAGATCATAAGATTGGACAAAAAAGCTGCATATTTCAAGATAAATCAAGGAGATAATGTAGGCGCACGTACCAAGCTAACTGTGAAGTATCTAGCTCAAAATAGATGCACGAGTATGTCTCGTTTATTAATATATTTGTAATTGTCTGAATCTTATAGATAGCAAAATTCCAATTCTTTCACTATTTTTGTCCTATTAAACATGGTACCTATTAGATTGTCTTTAAATAGTATCCTTCCTTTATTTTTTGCCCTATGCCATAATTTACACACATTTCTTTTTAGTTGAGGAAACACGGAATTTAAAAAAACATATATTGATTATACATCTACATGAAACACTTTATCTAGCATAAATTAACAATTTAATGTCACAACAAACTCTATCTAGTCTTACAGTTACCAATATAAATCACCTCAATCCCAATTTCTACTGTATGTACTCAATTTTTATCATTTTAACACATATCTAGTGCATGTTAATTCTGTTAATTTACATTATGTGTTCATTTATGTATATTTATTCTTTTAGGTAATAGCCACTTTCCAGTGCACTTTTATCCTTAAGGTTAAAAAGCACTATGAATATTTACAAAACATTGTGTAAGTTGTTAAATATATATCCAGCTCATAATAAAAAATAAACAAATCAAAATCCAGGCACAAATCACTAATAGAAAAAGCAATCACCATTTACTAAGTACTTATTGCATATTTACCATATATTAATATTAGATAAAGAAAATTCTACACTGTATCTCATGTGATTCTCACTGCAGCTCTTAGGTAGACACTATTATAGATGATAGAAAATAGAAATAAGAATAGAAAAATATAGATTCAAGGCGGAGGTAGTTACTGACAGATCGTAGAATGGAATGGCAGACTCTTTGTTTCCAACCCTTGTTCTATACACAACAATCCACGTTGAGACTTTGCGCCTTGGTAGGAATTTATGTGGACAAGCATGGAGAAGTCAGGACAGTACGGGAAGGTTGAGGAATGACAATAGCACACTGACAGAAATTTTTTTTTGTAATTACAGAGCACTTCATTAGTGTATATTATGTTTAAATATTTAATATTTAGGTCAGCTAGTGCAAGTAAAATTATAATATAAAGTTATAGTTTTGTGTTTATTTTGGCTATAAAAATTATTCAAGTTTAAGTTGCTTAAAACTTCCAAAAAGATAAAGTTCTTGACTTTTGAAAGCTTTGATTTTTAAGTCATTAAAATTTATTTAAAGAGAAATATTGCCTCAATAATAACCCCTTATAATGCATAAAACCATCTATGTTTTAAAATCTTCAAAGAAGTAAAATATCATATATTTGGTAATAGCAGGAAGTTATGAAACACTTGAATGATCCAACGGATGGTCTGTCAGTTGATGGTTCAGTATTTTTGCTTTCATTTTATTGAGATATACATATCTATATGTGTACGTGTATACATGTGTTTATGTGTATATATGTGCATGCGTGTTGTTATGTATTGCTTACTAATTCTTTTGTTAATATTTTATACACTTAGTCTACATATTATTTAAGTAGCTATTTTTATTAAGAAAAAAATTATCTTTATTAAGAAAATGAATACACGAACTCTTTGGTGAAAATTATACAATTTTAAAGTTGGACATGGTCTTGGAGTTCCTTATCTTCTCTCATTGCGGCATTCATTTATAAAACGCTCATAAAAACTCATTTAGGGTTGAAGTGTTCACAGACTCGCTGATAAATCTGGATTGTTAATTTTGTGTATGTGTGTGAGTGGATCTTACTTATCTTCCTACTTATCTTCTCCTAATTTAATCCCAGTTAATCTCTTTCAATCTGTTGAAATGTTAACATGATTATGAATTTGCTTAACCAAGTGTCTTTTTAGATTGTTTAAGAAAACATCATGCATACAGAGACTCTTGCCCACTGTTCTGAGACCCTACTTCTATATTTCTCTCACCTCCCATAGGGACTGAAGTTTTATATTTCATTTTTGAAATTGTGATGGAACGTTTTTCCCTATTACTTGTGCCACAAACTGAATCATATCTACTGTAACTCATTGAGTTTTTTTAAACAAAATAGACTCCCTCAAAAAATAATCTTTCTTTTTTCTTATTCACATTCTCTACATATGTTAAACCTTCCCTTTAGAGAGTGATAACATTTCCTGCTCTTGAACTAAGTGTGCTTTAAGCACATAGCAGTGCCATATCTGAAACAAACACTGCAAAATATAAATATTGTTTCTAGCTTTACGTCAGTATTTCTGCCTAACATTCTGTAGTTCCACTTTTTCAGATTTTGTAACTTCCTTAAGTTGAAATGCAAAATTATATCCTGTCTCTTACATATTTAAAATGTAATTAAATTAAAATGAACATTTTGTCTAATAATGATATTTTGATGTAACCGCAGGCCTATAGAAACTTAGAATATGATTTAAGTAGATTATTTTATTTTTTGATTTAACTCCCTGCTACCATTTTAAAGGGAGCAACTAAAAGTAAACAAATATAGTCTCCAGATGACTTTGTTAATAGCCTATCTTAATTAAGGCATTATCATAAAAAACAAAATCTGATAATTTCGCAATAAATATTTTAGTTGAAGAATAAAATATATACCTTTCTTACTGGTTTATTTCATCCATATATATGACCAGCATGATTCTAAAATCTAGGGACAGAGCAATGAACCAGATAAAATCTCTTGCTCTCCTTTAAGCTATTAAGAACTATAGTTTCATTTATTATTTTGTTATATGTTCATCTAGTCAAGTTGCTACCATAAATTAATTTTTAAAAATTAAATACAGAAATATTAAGATGAACATTGCAGAGTCAATCTGATTAGTGACAATAAAAAACTTGTTTAGAACTCCCAGAATGTATTCAAATAGGTTTTTATACTGTATAAATTAATATTCTATGTGTCATTTTATTACAACTTTTTACCAACTATGATGTCTCACAAGGCATAATACTAAAGCATATTTTCACAACCAGTTTTATTTACCTTATAAAGTAAATCAAAGGCAAAATTATCTCATAATTTAGAACATGAAACACCACAAACAATATATTTTCCTGTTTATTTTTTAAAATTTTAAATTATGAATTTCTCTAAAGATTGTCACCTAGACTTTGCTGGACATGCCTATAGAAAGTATTATTCATACCCACAGCCCAAATAGATCCAAGATCATATTAGATAATTAGAAATTTGTCCTTTTATTTAAAGAAAAACGCTTATTAGAAGCTTAACAATGCAAATATAATTGCTTTCTTGTTGACATCAGTTTTCTGTTAGTTAACTGAATTTACTGCACCTTTTCATACCATTTTCTATAATACCAATTGTTGTTCAATGAGTTAAAAAATTTGTATACAGATTTACAAATATATTCCTCATTTCATCTTGCACAAAAGGCCCTCCCAAGTGAGGTATTTTTGTTAAGCTTAGGATTGCTGGCTTTATTTTATTTGTTCATTTTATTTTATTGTTTGCCTTTTTTACTTTTGGATCATATAATTCTTCATATTTGTTTTAGCAGTGATTTGTTAAGTTCCCACTCTGTCAAACCCACTGCAGCCACTGTAGATAAACAACCAGAACTTTTTCCTTAAGAAATATAATAAAGAAAGCTTGATTTTATTACTTATTAATATTAGTATTGTGTTTGCTTATTTACTCCATTCTCTTTGAACAATAGAATACTATAAAAGAGTGACAACAAGAAAGAGGAGATATTAATCATATATATAACGTCTTCCTTTGCCATTTTTCTTCTTTCTCTCCTCTTCCTAGTTTTATAGAGTTTTGAAGACAAAACACATATTAATATGACTAAATTAGTAAAACTGACTTAGGAAGACTGATGAGAAATACGGGAAGCAGTTAATGCTGATTTAGTAGGCTGTTTACATATCCTCTGCATTAGATAAAAAGTCTGGACTATCCCTAAGGTGTTTGTATTAAATGCAGAGAAAGTAAAGATTGATTTGTTTCCTTTTCTACACTTATCCCATTGCCTCTCCAAATATTTGGCTGCCTTGCACATTGTCACTGTGCAAAAGAGTCCTGCCAGGCTTGGTGGCTCAGCCTGTAATCCTGTGCCTTTGGGAGGCTGAGGTGAGTGGATTGCCTGAGCCCGCGGGTTCGAGACCCGTCTGGGCAATTTGGCGAACCCTCATCTCTACAATAAATAAAAATGAGCCGGGCATTGTAGCGCACGCCTGTAGTTCCAGCTACTTTGAAGGCTGAGGCGGAAGAATCGCTGGAACCCAGCAGGTCGAGGCTGTGGTGGCCGGGAGCGGCCACTACACTCCAGGCTGGATGACAGAGGGAGACTCCAACTCAAAATAAAGAGTCCTGACTCTTTGAATTCTGTTCTCATTAACAGATGTGTTCCTTATTGGCTAGTGGGCAACAATCTCTGCTTAGTGTTATCGGTTGATCTAATTATCTGGACAAAAGAATTCTCCCTGGAGATGAATAAACTCTAGTGTCTAGCTGGGACTTCTATAGCAGATACTAAGAAAATGCATAAGGAATCAGAGGTGATACTTTTCAGGACAAGTACTTCTTTGTTACTTGTTTGTATTTTAATTACTCTCAATTCCTCTACCTAAATTATCCTGAATCACATCATCAAGTTTTTGTTAACGATTGCAAAGGAACTCAATAGTATTTAGACACACGACTTTGAGAGGAAGTGGGAGATACCACAAATAATTACAAATATTCAAAATGGGGTAATATTCATTTTAATCTTTCCAATTGTAAGAAAAAATGCTATATTGTGTTTACTTTCTTTTGAATTTTTGTACTCCTCTTTACTGTGATCACTTGTGTCTTGCATCTGTGTTATTCAGGCCATGTAGATATTTTAATTAAATGATATTAGCAAAGAAATATAAAGTCACAAATGCATGATGTTCTATGCTGGAGCAATGTCACTATAAAAAAGAAGCAAATAGCCGTGGAAAAAATGAAACAAAACAAAACCCAAAAAGCATATGTTTTACATCTATTACTCAAGTATTACCGGCAGATGCACTGTCATTGGATATACCTTTTTCATTTCTTTGACATTTATTAGCTTCAGACACAGAAACTTATCCCTTAATCCAGGGGTCCCCAACCTCAAGGCCAGAGACCAGATCAAGGTACCAGTCTATGGCCTGTTAGATATTGGGCTGCACAGTGAGAGACAAGTCATTGAGCTAACCTAAACTTCATTTGTATTTACAGCCACTTCTTATTGCTTGCATTACTGCCTGAGCTCTGTCTGCTGTCAGACAAGAAGAAGCATTAGATTCTCACAAAAGCACAAACCCTATTGTAAACTGTGCATGCCAGGGATCTAGGTTGCATGCTCCTTATGAGAATCTGATGATCCCTCTCCCCAACCTACAGGTGAAAAATTGCCTTCCACAAAACCTGTCCCTGATGTGAAAAAAGTTCAGGATTACTGCATTAACCCTTTCTCTTCAAATCAACTCATCTTGAGAATGCCTACTCTCTGGATCCCAAGCCCAATTGCTGCTCATTTATCTCCTCTTTTGCTTTTATTTACTCTTTTCTTCTTCTTATTTTAGCTATTATTGAATCTTAAAAAGGACTATTACAGTAAAACAGAATTCTAGTCAGAGGACAAAAGAATATAAAAATTTAATAGGCTAAGTCAGAATATTCAATAGAGAGAAAAAGAGGAAAACTTTGCAGCACTTTGGCTAAATATCCTTAAGAATTAGTGTATGCAATTAATTATACAGTTAACTATATAGATTTTAGAATTGCACACACCTTACTGGTTTTAAATCTCACTCTGCAGCATAGTAGCCATGTGACCTTGGAATGTTAGTTAACTTCTTTACTTTGAATTTATTTATTGTAAAATGATTAAAACATACCTAACCAAAATCATGCCTGTAGATGGAATGAGATAATACAGGTAAAATTTTTAATCTGTACCTTTTTACAAAACATTTATTATAAAAATATTTTGAAATTTCAAGAATATTTAGACAAGGTCAAAAACATTGAACAAATATAAGCCAATAGATTTTTTTTTAAAACATATGTATGATTATATAGCTTTTCTGAGGAGATTCTTTGAAAGGATTAGGACCTGTCAAAGTGGACAGAACATCTTCACCTTCTAGGGTTGTGATCTAATCAAGTTATACTCATATTGCCTAGAAAGAGGAATATTGATAGTGATAAGTTATTCACATCCATTAGAAAGAGGAGTTAGTGATGAAAACTAAAAGAATAGGATAAACATCAAGGTAACTTGTGAGAAGTTCTGGTTGTTGTTTTACCAATGGAACACCAACAATATTGTTAATGAAACTATCAAGAAATACATGTGAAAATAAAGTTTTATTTTTACAACATTTAGAGCATCTATTTTAATGATATAAATATATGAAAATAATTGAACTACACATATTTCGCATTAAACCAATATCTAATTCTAATATAAATAACTCTGCCTTTTGTGTACATTTCCTCTAGAAAGCAAATGAAGTTATTTACTATCTATAGATATTTAGTGTTCTTCAAAGTGTTTTTCTCATTAAATTAATTTGGGATGGGCGAAGTGGTAAAAAAAATACACTACTTTATAGCAACACATATAACTATGTGATTTATATAATAAATGCAACCACTCTGGTGGTATATTTTCTGGATGCTAATAGCTTGAAATTCCTTTCAGTGGCAGCATTAATCAGACAAGGATGGGTTATTTTATGGTATTTAATGGCCTTTGTTGATAAATGGAGATTTTGTTTACAGATTATTCTTCATTGAACCGCTATAGATTGCAAGCTATGATTCTTGAGATGTTTCCAAAATACAAATTATGCTGCTAAGAAATCTGTTCACAGCTAAATTAAATTAGATAGCTGCATTCTTTATGAAGCATAGGTAATGGAGCAGTATGCTACAAATGCTTTTTCCTGAGACATTAATGTGGAATGTCTTAAACATACATTTTTTTTCCTAAGAAATATTTTTCTGCTTGTGTTCAGGCTTATGAGCCTACTTGTTGTTTCTCCTAAGTAATTTATGTAGCATATATGACATTTGAAATTTTCTTTATGATGTTTGAATATTATAATGAATGACTGCCTTCAGGTGAGACATTACCAAAATTTTCATTTTTAAAAATGAATAAAAACAAAAGCACCCATGTATTGTTTCCAAATGTTTTAATAATGTTGAATATACGGAGAGTTCTGTAGCAAAAGTCTTAATAACTGTCTCAGTCAATGTTTTATTTCACATAGAAAAAAATTGTATTGTACCTTTCGAGGTAACATTATTTATAGGTTTTTACATGATTACCGTTCATCTTGGTTCTAATAACATTTTGCTCACATATGTCTTGTAGATTAAGTACAGAGTCTACAAATTTGGGTATAATTTTTATTACTTCAGAATACATTTTTATTTCTCAAATATTTTGGCATTTTAAAATATTTCCCTAGACACTCAGTGTTTTTTTTTTTCTTTTTTCTTTTAATTGAGATAAATAGCTGTAGAAAACAAATGATTGTGTTTGACCATACTACACTAAACAAAACACACTTAATTTAATTCAGTGTGAAAGCTGGATTTTCGGGAGGACTTCTTAAAGAATATTATCTAACTACATTATGCCATTTTATTTGATGACTTTCTCCTTAAATATTGAGTGAAGTGTTTGCCCAGAAAGTGCCTCAGAGCCAGCGCAATGCCTATTTCTCTTCTGAGCTCTATTACATTTACACTATTTGGCAAAGAAACTTATTTCATATTAAACATATTATTTTAAATACTTAAACATGTGTGCACGTCTTCTAACAAAAACCAACATTATGTAGGCAAACCGTTTCCAGAAGAAGTAGAGTGTAGAAGTAGCACAATCAGCAGTGTCTTGTTTACAGCTCACATTTTTCCCCACAATTATTCTTTAATATCTGAAAGAAGTCTTTGTACTAGATAGTAAAAGCATTTTAAAGTTACTGTTGATTTATTATAGAATATTATTTACTTTAAGAAATATAATAAAAATTCAAAAATCTATGTTACTCTCTAGTATAATATATTAAATATTATATATATACATATATATATTACTGATTGACTTGTTTTTGTGCTAAAACAACTAAGTATAAGGTTAAGAGCCAGAGGTTATTTTTTGCTCCTAACCCAAAACTAGAATAAATTTGGAATGCAAACAAATTGGCATAATGTGCCAAAAATAAACGTATGCTGGGAATTGAGAGGTTCTTGAGGGCAGGAACCTGATTTTTCTGTATATTTTTCACTCTCTTCTGTCTATACCACCTATGAAATTTTTAAAAAAATTCATATTTAATAACAATGCATAGTATAATATATTAGGAAAGAAGTAGGGATACAGGGAGAATCAGGATATTTGCTCCAGGATTCTCCATCAGGAAAAGTGTTTATTTTAGAACAATTTTTATATCTCATTATTAACGTTTACCACATGCAGAACACTTAAATTCATTGTTAAATCTTATTCATTCATTGTTATGACTAATTGAAATATACTACTCATATTGTATATTTGCCTTATGTAAAGTGTTAATTTATTAAATGTAAACTTTTAAAACAACTAATTATTTATAATTATCAATCAATATGAATTAGATCAACAGTTAATTCACTATATTTTTAGAGGTATTTGTAGCCACCATTTCACCTTAGTTTGATGACACTCAGGAATTATAAATTAAAAGCTATAGACTAGTCAAACTCTGTAAAATGTAAGAGAGTGCTTTATAAGATTGAGGTTGCTCTTACATATGTCTGTTACTTTCTCATCTTTTTGTTAGGAACTGTGAGGTACTCCTGATTTCCGATAGCTTAATGAGACTTGGTATGGTTTTTAATCATTCTTTCAATGACCTGTCTGTGTTCTCTGCTACATGCTTTCTGAACAAATCTAACCTGATTTCTCAGCTTGCTTGATTCCTGACGCTCTTCCCACACACAGAGGCATATACACTTAGGTTCTTGGTTGCAGAGTCTATTTGGTAGAAATCCTAATTTTACTGGCATAGGTCCAAACTGGCATCTCTCCATAATCTTGTTCCTGACCCATTGTTTCCATGTTTAAAGCAGCATATAGTTCCAAAATTTGAATTATGTTTTCTTTAGTTTCCTTATGTCTTCCTGATAGCGGGAGGTAAACCTGGAAAGCGTTTCTAGTCACCATATGAATGTTATCTCAGAGATGTGATTTTCCTATATCTCAATATTGAAAATAATTCATCTCCTCTATCAGGGGGTTCTTTCAGTTGCTTGTAGAGTTCTTAATTTGTCTTCCTTTATATCTTCATATTCTTTAGCAGCAGTTCCCATCTCTTAGGCATTGGAATCATCACCCCTGTAGCCAGGTCTTACAGACAAACTAGGGTACATTGAGAATAAATGCCCAAACATGCAGGTTCTTTCCATGGCTCCTCCACTCCCCTCTCCCTACTCCCCAGCTAGCTTTAACAATAGAGCCCATTTCCCAGATTCTACATGGGAAGACTTGTTCTGCAAATCCAGCATTCTACATTCTCCTGCTACTATCTGAGGTCTACTTTCTAACTTACCTGTCTATGGGAGCTTCTGAGGCAGTTATTTTCTAGTTACTTGGGGGCTATAGAGAAGAAAGCATCTGTTTTTATAAAGCACATGGATGCTCTCCACAGCTCACTCCAGTTATAAAAGCAATCCTCTAGCTCAGGATCCATTAAGCCACTGGAGGTTACAGAGATCAAAACAGCCTGAAACAGTGTGTGGTTTGAATAAACATGCACACATTTGCCATAGCTCTTCTCCTCTGGTCAGTGTAGCATAAGCAGGTTATATACTCTAGTTCTCAGCTACTCCCTGAAGAGAAAAGAGATTGGACCACAAAATTAGTTCCATAACCTTTATGGCTGCTTCTAAAGATATTGATTCTCACATGCCTTGGGGCAATGATGAGACTTGGCATACTCTAGGCTCCTAAGGTCCACTGAGAAGAAAGATAGCAGTATCTTTGAACTGATTGGAAAATGTCTTTCTCTGCATAAGTCTAGTCTTTGATGACAGGAAGATGTGATTGTTTATTTAATGTGCAGACACCAACACAATGTGCAAAGAAAATAGAAAAATATGTTCTAAATAAAAGAACAAAATGAATTCCCTGAGGCTAACCTAATAAAATGGAGATATTTGATTTTCCCAATAAATAATTCCAATTAATGGTCATAAAGATATTCATCCAATACAGAATATTAATGCAAAAATAAAATGAGAATTTTAACAAAGAGGTAAAAAATTTAAAATATTAAACAAAAATTAGAGAGGAGAATATAATAACTGAACTGAAAAAAGTCAGTAAAGAAGTTAAACGGCAGAATAATTGAAGCAGAAGAAAAGCATTAGTAAACCAGAAGAGTAATCACTGGATAGCCTCCAGAGTCGCAAAATGAAAATAAATAAATAAAAGAAAAAGAAAAAAGAGTGGATGATGAGACTCTATGAGAAAACATATAGAAGACCAATATAAACATTATTAAAATCTCAGGAAAAAAAGATAAAAAGGAAAAAAAAACTTTAAAAAATATTTAACAACATGTTCTAGATGATTTGGAAAATAATAATAATAATAATAATAATAATAATAATAATAAATGTACACATAATGACCAAAACCTTTATGAGTTTGAGGGAGGAAATAAACATTGATATCCAATAAGCCCAAAGTTCACTAAATAAGATGACCCTAAAGAAACCAGTGCCATTATAATCATACTGGCAAACACTAAGGAAAATTGGGAAATTTGGGGATCAGCAAAATAAAAGCAATTTGTCATAGGCTAGGCAACTCTCATAAGACTGTTGGTGGATTTTTCTGAAGAAACTTTGCAGTCTAGAAGGAAATTAGATGATATATTCAAAGTGCTAAAAGAGAACTCCCAGTTGAAATAGTATACCCAGAAAATTATACTTTGAAGCTGAAGGACAATTAAAGATAAACAAAAGCTGAGGGAGTTCATTGTCACTTCTTCTGTTGTATAAAAAAATGCTAAAGGAAGCTCTTCAAGCTGGAACAAAAAGTTGTTGAACGGCAATATGATAGCATAAGAAAGTAGAAAGCTTGCCAGGTTCCCTGGCTCAACCTGTAATCCTGGCACTGTGGGAGGCCTAAGTGAGTGGATTGCCTGAGCCCACGGGTTCAGGACCAGACTGGGCAACTTGGCAAGACCTTGTCTCTCAAAAAAAAAAAAAAGAAAAAAAAAGTGAAAGCTTGTTGGTTAAGGTAAATATATAGACAAGTAAAATAATACTAGTAGTATTGTAACAGTGGTGTATAAATCACTTTTTGTTCCAATATAAAAGTAAAAGAAGTAAAAGTATTAAAAATAACTATAACTAAAATTGTGTTAATGGATACACAATATAAAAAGATGTAAGTTGTGATATCAATTATGTATAACAAAGGAAAGGTGGAAATATAACGTCTTTGTATATAAGTGAAGTTAAATTGTTATCAGATTAAAATATCTTAAAATATACTATTATAACTATAATATATTTTATGCAATCCCCATGTTAATTATACAGAAAATACCTATAGAAGTTACATACACACACAAAGAGAGAGTATTCAAAGCTTATTAGGGCCAGGCTCGGTGGCTCAGCCTGTAATCCCATGCCTTGGGAGGCTGAGGTGAGTGAATTGCCTGAGCCCGTGGGTTCGAGACCCGCCTGGGCAACTTGGCGAGACCTCATCTCTACAATAAATCAAAAATCAGCCAGGCGTGGTGGTGCGCATTTGTAGTTCCAGCTACTTGGAAGGCTGAGGCGGAAGGATCGCTGGAGCCCAGCAGGTCGAGGCTGCGGCGGCCGGGAGCAGCCACTGCACTCCAGTCTGGGTGACCGAGTGAGACTCCGACTCAAAAAAAAAAAAAAAAAGCTTATTAAATAAAAAAAAGAAACAATTCAAAACAATGAAACACAAAGGAAGACAGCAAAAAAGAAAAAGAGGAGTAAAGGAACAAGATAAACAGAAAACGGGTAATAAAATAACAATGAAAAATCTTTTTCTATCAATAATTACTTTAAATATAAATCTATCAGACTGCCCAATTAAAAAATATAGAGTTTTTGAAGGGATAAAAATATCCAATTAAGAACACAAACAGTTAAACATGGAAGAACGGAAAAGGTATTCTATGCAAACAATAATGAAAATAAAACACGGTGTCTATACTTATATCAAAAAGAATAGATTTTATGTTAAAACATTTCTCTAGAAGAAAAAAGGACAATATATAATGACAAAAATCAATACAAGAGGAAAATAAAAACTATTATAAACATACATACATTCAAGATCAGATAATCTAAATGCACAAAAAGATACAGCTAAAGAAATTTTTATAACAAGGCAACAATAGTAAGATATTTTAATATTCCACTTTTAGTAATAGCTAGAACTGCAACAGGGAAGAAAAATCAATAAAAACAATCACTGACTTGGACAACATGATAGACCAATTGAAACCAACAGTATATACAGAATTTTCCATCCAACAATAGAAGATTATACATTATTCTCAAGCACACATGGAACAGCCTCCAAAATAGATCACATGCTAGATTACAAAACAATGGTTAAAAAATTCAATATGATTGAAATCATATCAAGTATCTTTTCAAATCACAATGGAGTGAAAGTATAAATCAATAACAGTAAGAAAACAGGAATATTCATAAACACATGGAAATAAACAATACACACTTGAACAAACATTGAGTCAAGGTATTTAGCCAAAGGATAAATTTATATATACAATATACACACACACACATACAAATATATATACATATATATATTTATGTATGTATATATATATTTATGTATATATATATATATATACACACACACACACACACATACACACAGAGAGAGAGAGAGAAAGGAAAACAGGAAAACACTTGGTCATGGTGAATGTTTTCTGAGATGTGTTTTTGGATCCGGTTTGCTAGAATTTTGTTAGAGAATTTTAGCACCCATGTTCATCAAGAATATTGGCATGTAGTTTTCTTTCTTTGTTGCATCTTTATTTGGTTTGGGTATCAATGTGATGTTAGCTTCATAAAAAGATTTGGGAAGAGTTCTATATTTCTCAGTAGCCTGGAATACTTTCAATAGGATTGATATCAGCTCCTGCTTGAATGTTTTGTAGAATTCTGCTGGAAAGTCATCTGTTCAAGGGCTTCTTTTTATAGGTAGTTTTCTTATGACATAGTTGATTTCCTGGGTTGTTATTAGCCTACTGAGGGTCTCAATTTCTTCTTGTTTCAATGTGGGGAGGTTGTGTGATATCAGAAAGTCTTCTATTTCATTCAAGTTTTTGTGTTTGTTTCCAAACAAGTGTATATATTAATCTCTAATAATCTTTTGTATTGTCTTTGGTTCAGTTGTGACTTGATCTTTTGCATTTCTGATTGTGTTTATTTGGCCTTTTTCTTGATTAATCTAGCTAGTGTCCATCAATCTTGTTTATCCTTTCAAAGAATCAGCTTTTTGTTTCATTGATTGTGGGGGGCCAGCCCCTGCAAGTTTTGGGGAGATTAGGAGGTCCCTTGGAAGGTGTGGCAGCTTCAGTGATTATTCTGGAGAAATAAAGAGAAGGGGGGAGAAAGAAAGAGACTGGACTCTGTCTAGTGCAGAAGCCGATTCTGTAGTAGGGATAGATATTAAAAGAAAGAGATATGGAGGGATAAATATAAAGAGGAAGAGAGAGAAAGAAAGAAAGTGGACAACTGTTCAGTGAAATGAGCAGAAGCCGTTTATTGAAAGTTACAGCAGGTATTTATCCCCAAATTTTACACAGACAGTCTCACAAATCTTTCATGTGAACACAAAGCCAGGTGCAGGAGGGGCGTCCCCCACCCACCAGATGTTTTCTCAGGTATGAGGAAGGACACCCAAGATTGTCTTATTGTTTCCTTTGCTAGTTAATGCTCTTCAAAAGCAGTGCAGCAATCCCTACTAGCCTAATGATGTTCTGATAATTAATAACTTCTAAAGATCATGCAATACCCATGATGACTAACTTAAACTTTATTACCTTTCTATTCTATGCTAATACTACTTACACAATGCTACAGAAGCTCTTGATTATAGCTTAAGCCAATTCCTAAGGAATGTGGCCCAGTCCAAAGATCACGCTGGGCTCTACAGGATGTGGCCCAGTCCAAGGTTCACGGTGGGCCAACTTTTGGAACAATAGACTACAATCTCTTAACAAAATGGCTATTCTAAAGTCCTATATATCTATCCTAATTTCTATGAAAGTTTCTAATTCCTATATAAAGCTGATCACCAGCAGCAAAGCTTCTAAAAATAAAACCCAAATATAAACTGTAAATGTACTAAGGCCAAAACCATAATAGTAGAAAATGGAGACAATGAAATTTCTAAAGTTAACTGTATTCTTATTAAACCTCAAAATATCATGATTGATCATGCTTGAACTAACATGATTCCCTGACGTTAGCATGACCTATTCTACAATACTTTCTATGAATAAAATAAATTCAATTTCTATAATAGGTAGAAAAAAACCCTACACTAACTGTAGCTAAAGCTGGCCTAAAAGAATGCAGCCCAGTCCAAAGTATGCACTGGGCCCTCAGGAATGTAGCCCAGCCTAAACTTTGTGCTGAGCCATTTCTGATAACTCTAGATAGTCATCTATACCATTGAAAAGCTGAAAACAGGTCTCCATAAGTATATAATAATTCTACAAATATACTTTAAAATCTTATAAAGAGGCTTGTACCATGTAAAAGGCTCCCAAATGTGACCTGAGTTTGAATTATATCTAATACCTAAGCCGAAACCACAGTTTATGGGAAACAGGAACAATGAGTTTCTAGAGAGAGCCATGCCTGTCACAGTCACAGAGCCTTCAGCTTAGATCAGCAGAGTTCCTTTAGGTTACTTGTGCTGCATGGTAAAAGGAGGAGGAAAATGGGGTCAGCGGCTCCCGAACACAACCTAGTGGTCTCGCAGTCCATGGCCTCCCTGATCCCTAACGGTCAGTGGGCCTCCGTGGCTGGCTTCCAACAATTGATATTTTGTATTATATTTTTATCTTCTATGTCACAAATTTGGGCTTTAATTTTGGTGATCTGGAATTCTTCTGCTGAAGTTAGGATTTTGGTGGTCTTGCTTTTCCAGCTTTCTTAGGTGATTTGTTAGACTGTTAACTTGTGATCTTGCCATTTTCTTCTTGTGTGTTCATAAAGATATGAATGACCCTCCTAGAACTGTTTTCATGACATCCCAGAGATTTTGGTAAAATGTTTTGGAAAAATGTTTCTTTCTTTTCATTTGTTTCCAAGAATCTTTTAATTTCTGTTTTAATTTCCATGTTGACCTAGGAGTTGTTTAGCATCATGCTGTTTAGTGTCCATGTCGTTGTGGACACTAAAGTTGGGGAACTTTGTTGGTGTTATTTATTTTTTTTCCACTGTGATCTGAGAAGGCGCATGGCAAAATTTCAATCTTTTGAAATTTATTTATGCTTGATTTATGACCGAGGATGTGGTCGATCTTAGAGTATGTTCCATGTGGTGATGAATAGAATGTTTATTCTGTGGTTGTTGAGGGGAATGTTCTGTAGGTGTCAATTAAGTCCATTTGATTGAGCGTCACATTGAAGTTCCAGGTCTCCTTGTATTTTTGCCGTGATGATCTGTGTAGGGTGGTTCATGGGGTATTTCAGTCCCCAGCTATGATGGTGTTAGAGTCAATATCTTTTTTTAGTTTATGTAGAAGCTGCTTTAGAAAAGTTGGTGGCCCTATGTTGGGTGCATATATATTTAGGATGAATAATTCTTGTTCATGGATTGAATCTTTTATCATTATGTAGTGACCGTCTGTATCTTTTTAAAGTTTTGATAGCTTCAAGGGTATTTTGTCTGACATTAAGATTGCTACTCCTGCTTTCTTTTGTGTTCTGTTCACCTGAAAATTTGTTTTCCATCCTCTTACTTCTAGTTTGTGAGTCCTTTCACACAAAAATTAACTCTAAATGGATCAAAAACCTAAACGTAAAGCATCACACTATAAGAACCTTAGAAAATGTAGGAGACACCCTATGGAAATTGGAACTGACAACCAATTCCTGATTAAAAACCAAGTGTCCATGTCATAAAAAATAAGTTAGACAAATTGGATCTCATCAAATGGACAAGCTTCTACAAAACCGAAGAAACCATCTAGAGAGCAGGGAGACAGTCCACAGATTGCAAAAAAATATTTGCCAACTGCGTATCTGACAGTGGCCAAATGTCTAGGATTTACAAGGATATCAAATGTGCTGAAAAATAAAAAAAAAAACTAACTGCCCCATTACTAAGTGGACAAAAGTTACGAATATACACTTCCCAAAAGAAGACATATGAGCAGCCAGCAGATATATGAAAAAATGCTTAGACTCATTAGTCATTCAAAGAAATGCAAATTAAAACCACACTGGGTGGCAACACCCTGGGGTCACCTCCTGCTCTGGAAGCTTTTCTATCCTTTCAATATATCATGCTTTCAAAAACAAAAAAAACAATAAAAACCACCTACACTGATATATCACCTAACTCCAGTAGTTAGGATGGCCATCATCAATAACTCAAAAAAACAAACAAACAAACAAAAAAAAAACAGATGCTGGAGAGGATGTGAGGAAAAGAGAACACTTCTATGCTCAACCTTGTTGGAAGTGTAAATTAGTACAACCTCTGTGGCAAACAGTGTGGTGACTCCCAAAAGATCTAAAAATTTACCTTCCATATTATCCCACAATCCCCTTGCTGGATCAAGAGAAACTCAAATCACTCTATGAAAATGATACCTACTCGTGCATGTTTATTACAGCATTATTCACAATAGCAAAAACATAGAACCAACCGAGATGCCTATAGAAAGAGGACTGGATAAAACAAATGTGGTACTTATACATGATAGAATATTACACAGCCATAAACAAGGACAAAATTATGATTTACAGCAAAGTGAATAGACTTAGAGACTATAAAAGTGATCTATCACAAAAACAAAGAACTGAGTACCACATGTTCTCACTCGTAAACAAACTTTGAACAATTATTATAATACTCTAAAAAAGGGATTAGCAGTAGTGGGAAACTGCCAGGGGAGGTAGAGGCACACCTCAACAACAAGGGTACCTGCATAGTTAACATTTGTATATCTAACCCTGAACTGTACCCCACATCTTTAAAATTAAAAATTAAAAAAAAATTAAAACACAATGTATCAAAATTATGGAATGTAGCAAAAGCATTTCTAAGAAGGAATTTTATAACGGCTGAACCTAATCTGTTTTCCATTGTCAATGCATTGCTGATAAAGCTGTGCAATATCAGTATCCTCCCTCTTGGCTCAGGGACTATCCTAGAAGAGAGGCATTTAAGATTAATTGTAAGAGCTAGATTGGAGGGGTGATGTTTGGAGAATAAAACAGCTCCATCTTGGATACTAATCAACCATGCTGACTTCTGATTAACCTAACTTTCTGACTCTAAGATTTCTATTCTACCAATTAAGAGCATGTACTTACCATAAATACGTCCATAAGCAAATTACTTCAATTGTCTTTCCCTATAGTATATAAGCTGTGGGTCTAAGAGTGACAGCACTGGGATCCACCATGTCATCTCGCAGCAGTGCATGATATGGCTTCTGTTTGTAAGTTCTAATTAAATGTTTCTTTCTATAAACAAACAAACAAAAAATCTCAAATAAACAACCTAAATTTATACCTCAAGGAATTATAAAAAGAGAAAAAAATCAAGTCAAATTATTATTGGAAAGAAGGAATTAATTATTAAATCAAATTTAAATTTTAAAAAGAATAGAAAAATAATTTTAAAAGTGTACAAATTGAAGTGTTGATTTGTTGAAAAGATGAAAAATTGACACTTTCCTAGACTAACATAAAAGGAAAGAGAGACAAAGAGAGATATATAAAATATTCAAATATAATCATAAATGAAAAATGAAAGTGGAGAAACTACAGGAGATATATCAGAAATAAAAAAGAGCCAATAAGGGATTAAGGGACTACTATAGATAACTATATACTAATAAATTGAATGACTTTGAATAAATGGATACATTCCTAGAAACATGCAGCATACAAAGACTTAAGGAGTAATAGAAGAAGAGAAAACGTTCAGGACTGCATGGCTTTGTGGATGAATTTTAGCATACAGTTAAATAATTAATACCAATCTTTCTTAAACTCTTTCAAAACACAGAAGAAGTAATACTGCCAACCTCGGTTTATAAAGTCAGTATCACTCTGATGGCTAAAGCATAAAAAGAAAAGAAAACTACAGGCCAATGTCCCTAATGAACATAGATGTAGAAATTCTCAGTAAAATACTAGGAAACTGGATTTAACAAAACATTAAAAATATTACACATCATGACAAAGTGGAACTTATCCCTGGAATGCAAGGGAGGTTTATTATACACAGATCATTTAATGTGATACACTACATTAGTAGAAAAAAGATAAAAACATACTATCACCCCAATGAATGTAGGAAAAGCGTTTGGCAAAATTCAACATCCATTTCTATTACAAACTCTTAATAATAGAGCATAGAAAAAACACAAAGAAAACAATAAGATTTATGTATGAAAAGTCCACTGAGAACATTGTAATCAATAGGAAAAACCTAAATACTTTTTTTTCTAAGATCTTGTACAAGGCAAGATTTCATGCTCTTGCCACTTTTATTCAAAATAGAACTGAATGTCCTAGATACAACAATTAGACAAGAAAAGGGAATAAAAGTCGTCCAAACACAAAAGGAAGAAGTAAAATAATTTTTGTTTACTGCTGACACAATTGTAAGTAGAAAACCCTGAAGACTCAAATGACCAAAATGCTATAATTAATAAATTAATTTTGTAAAGTTGCAGAACACAAAATCAACATATATAACTATCATGACACACTTATATGCTAACACTACCAAAAATTAAGAAAACAATTCTATTTACATACAACAATAAAAACACTTAGAAATATCCTTAGCCAAATAGAAAAGAAGACTTTTACACTAAAAATTATAAAGCATTGATAAAGAAATTTTTTTTAAAATAGATAAATGTAAAAACATCTTTTCATGAAAATGGATGTGTTCATGGATTGGAATAATTAATATTGTTTAAATAGCCATACTATCCAATAGGTTCAATAGAATGATGTAATCCCTATCAAAAATCCAATGGCATTCTTTATAGAATTAGAACAATCCTAAAATTCATATGGAACCACAAATGACCCTACACAGCCAAGACAATCTTGAGAAAGATGAACAATTATTTAAGGACACACACAGTTAGATATTAGGGAATGGAAAAAGAAATTCTGTATAAATAATAATGAAAAGAAAGCAAAGTGGTTATAGTAGAAAGAACAGACATGTCAAAAACTGTCTCTAGGAGTAAAGAGGGCCATTACATAATGATAAAAATGTAAATACAACAGAAAGGTGTAACTATCGCAAACATTATATAATTTAATAGCATACTTCCTAATTTCAAAATATATTACAAAACTATTTTAATCAAAAAAGAATTGAACTTGCATAAAAACAGACATGTAGACAAACAGGAGAAAATAAAAGAGCTCAAAAATAACTCCATGAATTTACAGTCACCCAATCTTCAATAAAGGCACTAAGAAGAAATACTAAGGAACTAGTACTTTCTTCAGTAAATGGTGCTGAGAAAACTGGATATGCATATGTAAAAAAACAAAGTTAGACCATTGCTTAACACACTATACCAAAAAAAAGTCAACTCAAAATGGATCAATGACTTAAACATGAAACCTGAAGCTGTAAAATAAACTAAAAAATTATTCAGAAAAAGTCTTCCTGACATTGGCCTTGGCAATAATTTTTTGGGTGTGACACCAAAAACACAGGCAGCCAAAGCAAAAATAGTCAAGCAGACTTGTTTCAAACTAAAAACCTTGTACAAAGCAAAAGAAACAATCAGCAGAGTGAAAAGATAGCCTACAAGAAATATTTGCAATTATATATATAATCAGAGGTTAACGTTCAAAATATATAAGGAACTCATACAATTCAATAGCCAAAAAATAAAATAGCAAACACCCAAATATTTTAAAAGGGCACTTTTCCAAAGTATATATACAAATGGCCAACAGGCAGATGAAAGATGTTCCACATCACTAATCAAAAGCTCAAAGAGGTATCATCATACACATATTAGAATGAGTATCAAAAAAAATAAAAAGATAAATTTTGGAGAGATATTGGAGAAAAAGAATCCTGATACACTGGTGGAAATGTCAATTGGGGTAGCCATTTAACAACAACAAAAAGCAATATAAAGTTTTCTTCAAAATTAAAAATTGAACCACTATATGAAGCAGCAATCTCACACCTGATTATATATCTAAAGGAAATAAAATCACTATCTTGAGCCAATATTAGCACTCCTGTGTTCCTTGCTGCATCATTCACAGCAGCCATGATATGAAAACAACTTGTGTCCCTCAACAGATAAATGTGTAAGGAAAATGTGGCAGATACATACTATACAGCATGGTTACTATATTCTGAACTTACAGCATGGTGACTATAGTTAGTGATATTGTATACTTGAAATTTGCTAAGAAGATAATGCTAAGGATTCTCAACAAAAGAAAAGGAAATAGTTACCATATGAGATGATGAATATGTTAATTAGCTTGATTATGGTGATAATTTCACCCTATATCCATACATTAAATGAACACATCTTATACCTTAACTGTTGTCAATTATACCTCAATAAAGCTGAACAAAGTGAAAAAGAATGAGAAAGAAACAAAGAAGGAAAGTGAAAGGAAATAAGGGGATGAGGAAGGGAGGGTGGAAGGGTGTAGAGAGGAAAGGAGGAAGGAAGGAATAAAATAAATTCTTTTCTTTTTGTGCTTTATGTGTTTAATTTTATCTTGCATATCAATAGTCCGAATATCACTTTTGGCATTTATTGCTTATCTCTTCTTAAAAACAGAAGAAAATATCCATATATGATTTTGTAGACTATATTTCCCACTGTGTTCACAAATGTGAAATACTGCCATGATTGATTCTCCTTGGAATAGTGTCAAGTGCGCATCATAGTTCTTTTTGAACATTTGCTGTCACTGAAAATTCTGTGGCACATCTACACATTTGAAGCTTTGAATTGGGTTCTGACAAGACTGGGCTGTGTTGAATGTAGTTGGGACTGACTGCGTCATAGTTATGCCATGTTTTATAGGAATGTAATGACAAGTTTTAAGAAGTTGCATTCAGATGAATGATGACTAGACAAGCTTTCATTTCATCTTATTTTTGAGGACAGAATATTAATCTTCACAGCATTTTAGAATAATTTAATTTCTCAAATACATAATACAGAAAAATTCTAAGTTCCACGTAAACTTTTTGTCTTACTTTTTTAAAACATCAGATATTGGCAAGTTGTGATTTCTTTTTTTAAATGTATTAAAAATACTTTCAGTTACCTATTGCTATTGTGGCAAAGTACAACAATTAGTGGCTTAAAAGAACATAAACATAAATGTATTATCTTGAAATTCTGTATAAGTCACATGTTCGACATCTCTCTGACAGTGTTTTCCGTACAGAGGAGTCACAAATGTATAACTTTAGAAGGTACAAAGTGCTTTCATACAATTTACCTTTACAACAATCCCTTTAGGTAGGCAAAGCAGGTTTATTGTGCCTTCCTTTCTGCCTTTAACAGATTAGAACCTTTTAAACTTTCCTTTACTATTAAAGAAATAGAAAACATGGCTGACTCAGAGTCACTCAGCATCTAATGTTGTGCTGCTTTGCACTGTCATCATTACAGCATGTCTAAGTAACTTTCTTGAGGAAAAGAATTTTTCAAAAATGGTATTTGGCTACCAGAAATATTTAAGCCATTTGTGCAATTATGGCCCTAATATCTGTAAAACTCTATGCCCTAAATAATATTTTCATTATTGGAGCTAATAATGATAGAACCCAGAAAATTATCAAAGCAACCCTAACTATTGAATTCAAGCAAGGGGTAAGTTTTGAACTAATACAGCAGATTTAACAGACAGTGGGACAGGATGAAACCAGCCAAAGTTTTAGCATCAGGCAAAAGTGGTTCAACTTGGAATTCTATCACTTGTGAGTTACATGATTTTGAGCAAATCAGTTTTGTTCCTTCTAACTGAATGTTAAACCTATATTATGGGTGTGACAACACTTTGTGGTAGGAGTGCAAACTGACATAAAGGTGCTTTCTTTTTGAAGCACCATATTTAAAAATGTATTAAAATTATGCTTAATAACACTTTCATTTGGGAATAAATAGTGATATAATGATCAGTTGGGATGCTTTTGCATAATTACTTTTAACAAGATGATACAGAAATCTATGGTAAAAAAAACCTTACATTAAACTTGATTTAGTATTGTTTCCTCTCATTTTTCTATGAATACTGAACCGTGTGTTTTTTGTTGTAAACAAACAAATAATAAATTAATCCTTGCAACTCTCACTTTGCAAGGAAGTGAGGGACCATAAAATGATAATATAGGCTGAAATCTTGCAAGGTTAACTTAAGAATTACGGCAGAAAATTATGATTGTTCTTTGACCAAATTTTTTTCAAAATATTAAAAACTCTTCCACTGTCACTTATACATGTATGGTTCAATAAAAAATAATAAAACTGAAGTTTATTTAGCACCTTATAATTTACATTGAGAATTAAAAAATTAAAGTTAGTTCTCTCTATAATTCTACTTATATTTAACTAATGTTTAACTTCTATTTTTATTATTAGCATTTTTTATTTGTCTGCTATACTTTTATGTTTGCTGGTCAATTCTCTCTTGATTATGCTGCAATTAAAGACAAAGTTATTTCTTTGTTTAAAATATTTCAATAATAGTTTGAATAGTGTTTATATTCTTTTTATCTTATGCTTTGTGATATGAAGTGAGTAACTTTTTATGCCTTGACAAATTGTCATAAATCTTAAATTTGAATCAGCTTTCAACATTTTATCCTTTGATGCTTTTAGTATTGTGAAGTATCTCAGTGAGTTTATTTAATGTAAGATTTTTTATTTTGTGTTTGGGTTTTTGCAGGCATCACTTACCCTGGTACATCTTCATCCTTTTCAACACCACCACTTTCTGTGTTTATGTCAATAAGTTCCTTAACATTAAGTTATTCTGGATGCAAATCTACAGTCTCATTATGGCAGCATTGTCAATATTTCCACAGTCAGGGATTTTCTGATAACTTCATTTTTATTCAACTCAAAACTCACTTTATCATTTATTGTTTTTCATTACTGCCATGCAATAATTCGAATTATTTATTTTTGAAAAATAGCACTTGGGTTTATCAATGGGAAACAAGGAGAAAACATAACTGCACACTTGTCTGCATGAACTGAGAAATAGATGTGCAGGGATCAGTTTCCGACAGCCTTTAAAAAAAGTGACAAGATTGGTCACTGATTATAAAGCACACCTGTTATTTTATTTATTTTTTTTTTTGAGTCGGAGTCTCACTCTGTAGTCCAGACTGGAGTGCAGTGGCTCGCTCAAGGCTACCGCAGCCTACCCCTGCTGAGCTCAAGTGATGCTCCTGCCTCAGCCTTCCAAGGAGCTGGAACCACAGGCATGCGCCACCACACCTGTCTAATTTTTTGGTTTATTGTAGAAATGAGGTCTCGCCAGATTGCCTGGGATGGTCTCAAACCTGTGGGCTCAGGCAGTCCTCTCACCTCGGCCTCCCAAAGTGCTGGGATTACAGGTGTGAGCCACTGCGACCAGTAACACACCTGCTATTTACATAATGATTTTGAACTAAAGAGCAAGGAGAAAAGTTTTACTTATGCAATAACTCATAGTTACTATACCGGGTAACTGAAATTTGAACCATATTGTTGGGTCTAATTTAACTATACTTTGGTAACTGAAATTTGTGTATATGTGTACTTGTGTATATGTGCAAAGTGAGGATTACCTGTAGTTAGGAGCTAATACTGTAAAATACTGTTGAAATCTAACTTTTGGAATTTACTAGTTATGTGGCATCAGGAAGTGAAATCATCTTTCTGAATCTTTTTTTTTTTTTTTTTTTTTTTTTTGAGTTGGAGTCTCACTCGGTCGCCCAGACTGGAGTGCAGTGGCCGCTCCCGGCCACCGCAGCCTCGACCTGCTGGGCTCAGGCGATCCTTCCGCCTCAGCCTTCCAAGTAGCCGGAATTACAGGCATGCGCTACCACGCCCGGCTGATTTTTTTTTGATTTATTGCAGAGATGAGGTCTCGCTGCCCAGGCGGGTCTCGAACCCACGGGCTCAGCCAATCCACTCACCTCAGCCTCCCAAAGGCGCGGGATTACAGGCTGAGTCACCGAGCCCGGCTAAAAATATATTTTAATGGGTTAAAAAAGTGTTGCATAGTTCTATTTATTTATAAACTGTTCTAAGAGTCGTGAAAGTAACATTCATTCATTTAAAATAGATTCACTGAATACCTAAAATAGATTCCAGGCCATTTGCTGTGAAATGAAGATGTGGAAGTCCCTGGCTTCAAAAAGACTTATAGTTTGATGGAGTAGAAATAGAAACCTCATGATATAGCTAGCATATGTTTGTTATTTTAGTACCTATCAAGTGCTTCTCATGCATGTATCACTTTACTTTTTAATAGTCTTCTAATATAAACCATATTGTATATTACATCATAAGTGAATTAAGATTAAGAAAGATGAGCCGGGCTCGGTGGCTCAGCCTGTAATCCCGCGCCTTTGGGAGGCTGAGGTGAGTGGATTGCCTGAGCCCGCGGGTTCGAGACCCGCCTGGGCAGCGAGACCTCATCTCTACAATAAATCAAAAAATCAGCCGGGCGTGGTAGCGCATGCCTGTAATTCCGGCTACTCGGAAGGCTGAGGCGGAAGGATCGCCGGAGCCCAGCAGGTCGAGGCTGCGGTGGCCGGGAGCGGCCACTGCACTCCAGTCTGGGTGACCGAGTGAGACTCCAACTCAAAAAAAAAAAAAAAAAAAAAAATATATATATATATATATTTTTTTTTTCTTTTTTTAATTTTTTTAGAAAAATTTCAGATGTATACCTCTTTATCCACCCCTCATTTCATTTATAATGGAACAACAATGACTCTTCTTTTTTTGAAAATAAAAACTATATGACATCTGTGAGTATAATCAAATACTATAATACTGGTTCTAATTTGCCTAAAAATTAGCCTGAAAGGAAAAACTGGGAGTAATTTTGTTTCTGACTTGATTTAACAATCAATAATTTTAATTTTATTGTCCCTTCTTGGGGCTGGACTATCTGCACAAATCTATTGAGCTTTTTCAGATACCATCAGATTAACTCACTTGTTCCTCTGAGGCAAAGATGAAGTGGCTATTTTTCAAATCTCAAGTGCCCTACCCACAGGAAAGCAATATTATTTTTCACTTAATGAGCTTTAGCACATGAACAATTAAGAAGACATAATTGAATGAAGCTAATCAGCAAAAAGCAAGAGCTTGCCTCTGGGAACCTGCTGATGAAGTTGATTGCAGCTCTTATCTCTGGTGTTATCTGTAAAGCTAATAATACCAGTAAGTGGGAAAGCACTGACAAGTAAATTGTACAGTTGTGCCCAATATGTTGTACAATTTCTTTTAAAAATTACATATTGCTAGGAGAACTGATGATCCTGATTAAAAAAAAAAAGAATGAAACTGTTTGTTGGCCTACAACGGTCAGATTGCTATAAAACGTTTTAAAAAAACCATGAAAATAGTTCTTATTTTCTTATTCTAGTTATTAACAACTTCTCTGAGTTAGCTTTAATCACTGCAAGAAAGCTCTTCTTATACTAAGGTAGGGGGTAAGCCATTTAATAA
Organism: Cephalopachus bancanus; assembly: GCA_027257055.1. Classification (NCBI taxonomy): domain Eukaryota; kingdom Metazoa; phylum Chordata; class Mammalia; order Primates; family Tarsiidae; genus Cephalopachus; species Cephalopachus bancanus. The sequence goes on from JAPVLO010000041.1 coordinate 9,295,596, forward strand.
AGTGTAGTTTAATTATAATTTTGTTCAAAGCCTTAATAGAGGCAAAGTTTTAAATTATTCAACCTCCTAAAGAAACTTGGAAGTTTTGCATCTCTTAGTTGGGAAATGGTAACTCATAGGAAATTGCTATCAAGCCTCACATGATTGTTGTCCCAATTAAACTAACTCAGCTTATAGTTGGAGTATGCACTGGATGGCTTATTTAAAACTTCAGAACAGCCAAATTCTTTGGTTTACGTATAGCTTTTATGAAAGTTAGAGAATCTGTATGTCTAGATTCCCTGAAAAGTGACTATATCGAACAAGGTATTATATTAAGCTATTTGTTTATTTTTTTGGAAAATTTCTAGATACGGAATTTGGTATATTTTATATTCTAATGCTATAAAAATATTTACTAATTAAATTTTCATATAATAAAGGCAAACCTACCATTTGGTCAATACGTTCTTATTTCTACGACTATTGATGTCATTGCCTTCTCTTTTTCTTCCTTTTTAATCTTTTTTTATTATTTAAAAATACAATTATAAATGTTTTATTTATATGACTAGGCTGTTATTTTTAATGGATATTGGCCAAATTCTTTTTATTTACAGTTATGATTCTGATGTATATTCATTCACTACTCATTTTCTGTAGTTCCACCCACCCAAGATTACCCAGCACAGCTACCTTTCTACACAGGGTGAAGGTGAACGGGAGATTAGACATGTGGCGTGGATAGAAAGAAAGAAAGAGAGTGAGATAGAGAGAGAGATAGAGAAAGAGAGAGAGAGAGAGAAAGAGAAAGAGAAAGAAAGAAAGAAAGAAAGAAAGAAAGAAAGAAAGAAAGAAAGAAAGAAAGAAAGAAAGAAAGAAAGAAAGAAAGAAAGAAAGGAAGAAAGAAAAAAAGAAAGAAAAGAAGCAGAGAAGAAACATATAAGGAGGATATCTGAGGAAAAGCAAACAACTATGGACTTACAAAAAAATAATGGAAAAGAAAATTGTTGCAGCAGAAAAAAACAGTTATGGGTTAAAAGAAAGAAGCTATTAAATGATCTAAGAGTGAAAAATACGTTACTCATAATCGATTTAGGGGATAATTTTGTCAATATGCACAATATTTAAAACTTGTTTTATATAACTAAACTTAGAGAAAAACTATTGAGTAAGTTTTTTTGGACCTATTTAACTGAAGCAACTCTATTTTTAAAACAATTTCTTATGCAATAATGAGATGATCAATATACTCTACAGTTAAAAGTAGAAGTTTTTTATCCTAAAATCTGTGTATCATTATTATTTTTATTAGTATATATTTATATGTTAAGTAAAATACAATATAATATATTTCTGTCATCAGATCAAATGTTTTTCTATTGACTTTCAGTTGAGTCTTAATATAAAATGTCAGATACTTACATTCAGGCAATAGTTTATTTTGTGTGTAGCATTTTAAATTCAAGTAAATAGTTGTAGTTAAATTGGTCTGCTTTAGAAAGGTTATTGTGCAGGTGTTGAATATATTTTAGAATGTCTATTTTCACACGTTTCCACTATGATAGCAGAAAACAAAATCAATTTTTCTTCCTTCCAGACTTGTAAATGAGGTTTGTAATTGAAGCAACTGATTTGGTTGATTAGAATGTGGGCTTTTTTTTTTTTTTTTGGTCGAATTTGAGAGCTGATGATCTTATGTGTGCTTGTGTGTTTGAATTTCTATAAAATCAGACACTATTACACCTATATTTCCGCATGTCCCTTCTCTTATCATCTAAGTAGCCCAAGGAAAAATAACAGAAACTCTATAAAACATTTGCATTCTAATTATTCCATTGTCTGGTATAATATTTTATCTTTTATAGTCATTGGATCAAACTTATTAATTGTATAGAGTATATATATCAGAATTTTTATATGTTTCATCGATAAAGGTATAATTTCGTATGTATAAAGTCGAAAAAGAAAAAAAAATTGATTCTATTTATTAGGAAGGCATACATTACAGAAGATAATAGGTAATACGAAATTCAGGATAGTGTAGGAAAAGGTGTGCAAGTGATCCTAAGGCTCCAGTAACATTCGGTTTCTTAAGTTGTACTGAATATAAATGTATTAAATTTATATTTTATTTGATTTTTATTACTCATATAGAAAATGGAAATACTGCTTTTTTCTACAAAGAAAAAAACATAGTAAAAGAGTATATATAATTATCACAAGAAAAGCGACATCTTGATTACGACCTAATAGACATAGAGATCCCTCTTTCACAGCTGATCTTACTGAAGCTACACCTTTTACCAATTACAGAGTCAATAAAATAACCAAAAGATAAGATAGTATTTAATCTTCTTTATGATTTGCATGTAAACCACTTATGTACCCAATTCTGATTTGTATCCACATCTTTAAGACAAAGGAAAAAAATAAAATAAATTATTTTGGCTTTAGCTCAAAAAAAAAAAAAAAACCAAAGAGAGAGGAAAAGAAATTCTAAATAAAATTAGAAAATTTTAAAACAATCTTTATGGAAGTGAAGTGGTGTTGTTTTATAAGATTGAGATAACAATAAATTGTGTAACAATAGACTTCTTTTTATTTAAAAATACATAATATAGGAAAATTGGCATTTTTGAAATAAGATTATTTTTAAGAATAAAATTAAAAAATGATTTTACTAGTGAAATATGTGAGGAAAATTATAGTGAATGGAAAGTACTCTAATAAGATTTATTACTATTATTATGCATTTTTGTAGTCTATAGTTCATCAAATATTCTGTATTTGTATGCAGTTGGTCTTTCATATCCATGGGTTTATGCATTGTAGGTCAAAAATATTACAACCAAAAAAATAAAAAACAGTGCAGTTTTTAAAAATATAGTATAACAACTATTTGCATAGCATTTATACTGTAGTAGGTATTATAAGTAATCTGGAGACAAGTTAAAGTATACCAGAGATGTGTATTGGTTATATGCAAATTTTATGTTATATTGTGTAAGGAATATGAACTTCTGTGGATTTTGGTGCAGAGTGTTCTAGAACCAGTCATCCTGCAGATATGACTAGATGACTGGACAAGGTGATAACTAAGTCTAGTAAATATTTAATCCATATTCAAAAGCCTAAGAGTACTTGAGAAATATATTTTAAACATCATTTTCCAAAGACTTCCACATTTGCTATTAGGATCCCCTTTTTTTTTTTTTACATTCAAATAATGGTATTTACTTTGGTTTATTACAAGGCATTCATTTCAGTTTTTTCATCAGTACACTGGAGATTAAACAGCTTGTCTATACAATACAAGTTATACAGTTTTGATCTGGAAATTAATAATACATGCATACACATTCAAGGCACAAATAAAATGATACACAACTAATCAATTTCTTTTAAATAGTTCAAAAATTATTTTTAACAACTCTTTTTGAGAAGAGAGGGTAACTAATTTTTCATCTGTTTTGCAAGTATATTGTTTTCTTTATTGTGATCATTTTTCTATAAATGTCACATTCTCCTATTCCTTCCTGTCTTAGTTCTTCATTATTCCCCTGTAGGAATAATAGTAATATATATCTGTACATCATGTACAAGTGAGATTGTAGGTGATTACAATTTGGTGTTATTTTAAAAAAATATATAAAGTAGCTAACTAAGCTCTAAGTTCATTTCACTACATAAATATTGCTTAGTATTTTTACAAGTTTGTGGAAAGTGTGATCCATGTATAGAGTAGAAGTCTCTGGGTATATGTGCTAAAATGGCTTAGAGTAGACATTTAGGGATGTTTTATTTTTTGTCCTGTATTTTTCAAGCAGATCAACAATCTTGTAGCTATTTTTTCAAGATTATACTATAAATGCAGTCAACATTTTTTAAAACTGCAGAACAGTGTTCTACTTTGTAAAATCCCATGTATCAGCAGTGGGACTAGCCTTAGGAGCAAGCAGAGACAACATGAAGAGTTGTGGAAGCACATGTGCAGTCCTCTAACTTCTGATATTCTTCTCTTCGACCATGTGTATTGCTCAGCATTAGCATTTCAGTTCTTAAGGGTTCCTTGTTTCTTCAGGGTAAACCTGATAATACCTTATAAAAGGCAAATTTTCATAAAACTGAAAATTGAAATTTTTAATTGAGATTGCTCTGTCGTGCACTCACTTCTTCATTCATTCATCCACTTCTATTTGATAAGTGTTGTTCTGGGAGTGAGTGGGAAAAATTTGAATTATATATCAAGTCTCAAGTGCGTCACTTCTACTGTAATGCCTTTCACAGACACCACTTTCCAGTCCCAATTTCCCTTGAATAATCAATCATTCCTTGCCTTATTCACAGCGAGTTGAGTTTATGTTGAACTTTTCCTACTATTCACATTGTATTAAATTGATTTGGACACTCATCTCTCTCTTTCATTAGAATTTGAGCTCTTCAAGGAATGTGCTAGCAACTGAATTGGCCTATATATATTAACCAAACAGGCAGTGCTTGGCACCTTGTTAACAGCGGTTCCCAATCTTTTTGGCGCCTTGGACTGGTTTCATCGAAGGCAGTTTTTTCCATGGTTGAGGAGGGTGGGGAGTGGGGATTACACAGCATTAGATTCTCATAAGGTGGCACAACCTAGATCCCTTGTATCCGTGTGCAGTTTACAATAGAGGTCTTGCTCCTATGGGAATCTAATGCCAACTCTGATCTGACAGAGGAGGAGCTCCGCTGGCCAGTCACTCATCCCCTGATGTGCCTCTTGTTTTCTATCAGGCCATGGACCAGGTACTGGTATGAAGCCCTGGGGTTGGGGACCCCAATCTAGTATGCATTTGCAAATGTTAGTTAATTGACAAATAAGTGCCTGAATAATTAATAAAAGTTGAATGATAAAGCATTTGCTTTAAAGACACTGCTTTCAGATACAGAGGTATGGCATAAACATATACAACTATGACATGGCAGGACACTTGTACCACAAAGAAGAGCTCAGAAGAGGAAAATCCTGACTATTCAGAAGAGGAAAATTCATTGCAAAAGCTGTTCAGAAACAAGTCTTCTCCAGCCTTATAATTAGGATCACTGGAATTTCTACAAGTATTCTAGTTTTTGTACAAATTGTATGTACTATGTAATTTTTGAAACTAAAAGTGTTGGAAATTGTTTTTATATGTATTTACTTCCTGGCATAAGTTTAGTGGCTGCTTATATGGAGGGTTTGTCTTTACATAGTTCAAAGCAGAATTAAAAACAGTTAAAATTTCAAATCATTTTCAATGTGTGTGTCTTTTCTGATTAGAATATTTGGTCAACAGAAGGTAAATCAATGATATTTCCCAAAATAGAATGGCATTTACTGTACAAATGGATTTATTATGGTCATTCAACTTTTGATGTCAATAGAAGTTCTCATCTAACGTTCTAAATTATCTATGCTATTCTAATTTTGTAGAAAACTAAAAGAGGCCTTAGATAGAATTATAAAATGGGTTGGATCAAATTCTTACAGAATAATTTAGTTGATGTTTAATAGCCTTCAACAGCTGAAGAATCTGCATGATCCTATTATACACTTTCTGATCATGAAACTGACACCAACTAACTGCTTTGGAAGACCAAAATAAAGTATTTTGTTTTAAATCTATTATTATTATTATTAACCAGGTAGATTAATAATAATTCCTTTAGCATTTTCCTATAAGGTTAACGGTTCTGGAACAGTTCCCTTATATTTAAACACAGAATACTAAATCAAATTTTCCATATGTCAGAATGTTAAAATTAACAGTTTCTTTACCAATCAAGGATTTGAGACTGAATATTTATAGAAATGATTGACAGTTCCAAATTACTCAGACAAAAGTTCAACTTGTATGCCCAGAAATAGTGGTTCTCAGTTTTTGAAGACATTAAAATTTCCCATAGCTATTTTTTTTTTTAAGAAACATGCCAGAGTTTACTTCAGAAATTCAAAAAGTACTTCAAAAAGGCTAACAAGTATATGAATCAATATTTTAAAATGACAATATGCCCCATAGATAATTCTAATGTGCACTAAAATTGAGAACCATTGTGATCAAGTATAAAACTTTCCTCATGTGCATAAGTCAGTCAAGGCGATGCACAAATCAGTGTTATACAATCTAATCTTAATTTATTGTGACTTAATTTAATTTAATTATGACATGATCTTTAAAAGGACTCATTAGGACTAGGGGTAAGCTGATATAAATCCCTAGAAGAGAAACTATTCTTGAGGCCAGAAGCCAGAGAATTTCTTCATGCACAGGAACTCTTCTGAGTGAGAACTTCCTCATATGAGGAAACAGACTGGCTAAGGAATCTAATGTTTCTTGGCTCCGGTAAGGAATATAACTAGCAAATTAATCATGATGAGAAATTATTATAGAAATTTTTGGTCTTGAACTTCATGTTTATAATTTGAGAGATTTTAGTTTTCGTGAAGTGAAAGCATGAAATATTATCCTTTTTTACCTTGTCTGCATTCTTTCCAACCCAGCCCAAGTTCTTAACCTAAGAACTGTTGTATATTGCATCTTAATTTGCCTTTATATTATTCTTGAAAGCATGCAGTAGGGTGAACCAAGACATAAAAGACAAGATCTTCCAGGTATGCTTTCTGTGCCCATTTTTATCTTGGCTTTATTGCAATTCTCCTAGGTTTTCAGTCATTAAGGTAGACATTTTATTCATTTTTGTATGAAAATTTCCAGTAAAAAATAACAATTAACTTTGTCAGGTTGCATACTTCTTAAAAATAGAAGTACCAATGTAATTTTTGACTAAGGACTGACTTAATGTACATATTCAGTACTATTGATTGTATAAGTAGATACATTCTTTACACTGAAGTGTAAATTCTTAAATATGAATGTTTAGTATACACAACAGCTTGAATTGAGGTTTTGATTTGAGAGGGTAAAACAAGGAAAGAGAGAGGCCTCAGATGTGATGATCACTTCGATCACTAATGAATCTAAAATCATTGAACATTTCTGGCAAACATCCTGATGTGTTAACATTCTTTAATTGTGAGAGTCAATAATGTGGACCATAGTGTGCTAATCAGTGTCCAAAGTGTTCTCAGGTCTGGATGCAACCTTCCAAGATTTCACATCTGTTAAGATTGACTGAGTCTGATTAAATTCCTTATCTTAGAAAAATCACTACCATAACCCTGAGATCATTTTATCGCTTATTTATTTGATAATTTTATGAGATTATTAAAGAGAATTTCCACAACACAAATGCCAGAAGAATATAACCAAAGATCTTTCCCTGAAATATGGCAATGTATGGCTTTATTCATCTTCCTCTATTATTTCCAAAAAGCTATCTTTAAATGATTAATTATCATTCTGTAGGGCATGGTCTCATTTCTGTAGGAGGATATCACCTGGTCAGTGATTTTCATTCTAGCTTAAAATTTATTTCTCCAAGTTCTGTTTTGAAATTACATTGATACCTACATGAGTAAGTTAAATCTCCAATGCTGATTTATATAGCAAATTTATACTTAGTAGCAGCACAAAAATGATTATTACATTGATATGCAATTTTTCTTGGATACAAATGGAAAAGCAATTCTATATCAGTAAAATATAAGTAAAATAGATAAATAAACAAAGAGATGATAGATATGTTAAATTTAGTCAACTCACTAGGAATTGCAAGGTTTGTTTATTAAATAACAAGGTAACTTGCAAATTGGCCATTGGCCAGGACAATGAATGGACTCTCTGGCTCCTGCAGATTTGCTGTCCTGACTTTGATGACCATGGGCAAATTTGTAGTTACTCCCTAGAAAGTCCCATTAAAATCAATGTTGTGTAGAATTAAATGTGGCACAAAAACATGTGTTACTGCTTCAGGGCCAGTCTTCTGTTAAAATTAGTAAGTCTCATGTGTGCCTCAAGCACTACTTTACCACTCTAATTTTGAGAAAGCAGTTGATATCTTAGTACAGAATTATTTTTTGGAAGTTGGGCCTCTTGTAGTACAAGCTTCTCCCACTAGGTAAGTGTTCTAGGAATCCATCAGCATCAGTGTACAAGTTAATCTTGTGAGAGGTTGTGTTCTGCTTCAGTGAGTTTTTGGAGGAAGATTCTTTCAACACATTTGCCCATTTCATGATGGGTGATTTACGAGTGCACCTGCCCACACTGCGCTGAGTGTTTAGCAGTTTTTGACCAACAATGGCATAACTCCTGTGTCTACCCTCCTTATGCACCCAGTCTCACCAGAGTGATTTTTTTGTTTTGCTTTGTTTCCCTGGTTGAAAAAAGTTCTCAAAGGGAAACTTTATGTTGATGTGGAAGAGGTGAAACACAAGGCATCAAAATTGATGAGTTCAAAAACTATTTTGAGCAGTGGAAAAAGCATCTTGATAGGTGTATTGTATCAAATAGTGAGTACATTGAAGATGGGTGAAGTTTAAACATGTATGGATAAATACACAATTTTTAATAAACACATCCAGATTTTTTTGAGGAGTGAAGTACTCCTTCATATATGTTTTTCAGTTCTTTTGATTTTATTTTTTCCTTCATACTTAGGAATTATCCATTGCAAAGTATTTAAGATGAAATTTTAAAAGATTAGGGGAAACACAGGCATCTAAATATTATCCAAATGTTAATGAAAAATATTTTACTTTCTGAGGTATATTTTAAATCCCATTTCCACAAACATGAATACATTTTGTTTATAATCTTATATTGTAAAATTATTAGCAAATATTGAAGTCAAATTTTTTTACTATAACATTTAACAATAAAACAACTTGACTAATATTTAGGAATTAGTTGAAATGAGATTTTTATCTAGGAAATTGTATCAAAGACCTGACAGGAAAGAAAATAAATAACAAAAGAGACCAATTTGTGTTATTTTTTATAAAAGGATTATTTACTAAGTAAAGGTAAGCTTTTTTGGTTTTTTTTTTTTTTTTTTGAGTTGGAGTCTCACTCTGTTGCCCAGACTGGAGTGCAGTGGCCGCTCCCGGTCAAAGCAGCCTCGACCTTCTGGGCTCTGGCGACCCTTCCGCCTCAGCCTTCCAAGTAGCTGGAATTACAGGCATGTGCTACAACGCCCGGCTGATTTTTTTATTTATTGTAGAGCTGAAGTCTTGCTGCCCAGGTGGGTCTCGAACCCACGGGCTCAGGCAATTCACTCACCTCAGCCTCCCAAAGGCGCGGGATTACAGGCTAAGCCACTGAGCCCGGCGAAAGGTAAGCTTTAAGGACCACTACAAAGGACGGTGCTGTCTGTACCTGAGGTTAGTGTTAGCAGGAGAGTATTTCTTTTCCATAACACAGGATTGCAACCCAGAGAAGACAGAGTTAGTCATGGTTATCAGAACCTGAAGTTAGAGAGAACTGTCAAGAGAAAGCCAACTAATAGGAGTTGAGACCTAGATATTAACCTATATATTAATGAAGTCTGTGTAACTGTATTCTACATGACTTTTTATTTGAGGAAATTGACTACAAGATAGAGAGTTAGAAACTATCTTTGGACAAATGCCTCAAAAATCTGAATTCACCTTCAGAGAAAATGAGTCAAAGAAAATTTTTCCATATGCATGCTTTGTCAGATTTAGAACATATTAATATTGCATGTTGACTCTTCATGGGCATCAAATTAGTGTTACTTAATCTTATTTTTCCTTTTAACTTCATGTGTATATGATGTAGAGGAGAGATTTTTTTAAAATAACATGTTGTAGAAAGAGTCTCAGCACTCATGGTAAATGTTGTTCATTAAAAATTATGAATACAGAAAGAAAAATACAGGAGAGACAAGGCATATTCTTTTTTTACTAAGCTAATGCTATGACTTTTTACATTTGTAGTAGATTGAGCAGTACTTCTCTTAGAAGGACGTTTGGCAAGAATACAGGTCAGGGAGCCCATATTTAATACTGAAATCTATAGAAAAAGTATATATAATTTATACACATATAAATTTATATTTTTTTCATATAGAATCACATATTATATAGCTATGTGTACAAGTTGAAAATAAAGTCATATTATTATATATATGAAAGTGTATGTAGGTGTTTGTGCTTAATTTCAGTAGAAGCAAGGTGTGGTGTAATATGAAGAAAAAAAAGAAAAAATATATATCTCCAACTATAATGTGAGATTATTTTATACTTTTTGATTTGCAAAGATTTAAAACTTCAACATATATATGATTTCCTTAAGGACACACAATTAGCACTGTTACAATTACAAGTTGTACTTTTATAGATTTGCTGGGTCTAATCTCATATACTAGAAACACAGAAGTTACAAAAAAAGTGAATAATTGTTTTTCTCTTGTATTTCTCTGGTTATCTGACAACTTATCTTTCGTTCATTGTGAATTTTCAATATGCTTTCCACAAGCAAGAGAATTAGACTTATTAACGTATTAAACAGCAAAGAAACTAGAACTCATTATAATGGTACTTGAATCAGCAGCATAATGGATGGATCCCATTTGGAACTGCCTACTATGATCATTAAAATTATCATCAAGCACACTTCATACATTTTCAAAGGCAGAGTACTTGATCTCCAGGAGTCTGCCTAACTCAAATTTAAGGAGAACTTGACAATATTAAATATTTGCACAGGAAATGACCACACTTCTAAATCCTCTCTTTTTGCATCCCTTTTAAATTATTTTATTTGAACAGTTCTTAAAGTAGCAAGATTGAATCCCTTCATCTACTTCACAAAAATTAGGATAAATACTGCTCTTCTTTTTCTAGATAGTGAATTACAATATGTAGTTAACTTTCTGTGATTTTGCTAGTATTTGATGTTAACACCTGCTGAATGTAGGAGCTAAAAACATGGAGAATTTTGATGTGGTTTTTAAACTGTTTTTTCCTAATGTATAGGAGGTTCCCAATAATTAATTGTCAATAAATGAACAAATTTATTATACCTTCTGATATAATAGTGTATTTTTTCATTTAATTTTAATGATAAACCTGGATAGTACTATTGCTTTCAGTTATTGATTAACAAGTAGAGATTTAGGGATTAAAAAAACTTAATCCACATCCCCAAATAATGCTTCAGAAACTAATTGAGATCATGGTTGTCTCATTCTAAAGTCTTTGTCCTTAATCACTGTTCTTCAACTCACACCTCAATTTACCTACCTACTAAGAAGTCTTGACATCATTTATTCTAGAAGTTTTAAGAACACTTAAGTCTTAGAATTGCAACATAGGTACAGAACCTAAGAATTTCTACCTAAGATAAAATAATAGCTCCTTTCAAGGGTAACAAAATAGTTGAAAAGTGGAAATGATAAAGTATGCATTTAGGAAAACTGTACTTTCTCTTTTGTCATCAAGCTTGCTCACATCTCCCTGTACCCAGCTATTCATAATTTCCACTTTATTTTTCAGTCTTGTTGTTTAGAGCTTCTACTCTTTCCCGATACAGAATATTTTTTAAGCTCTGTGTAGCTCTCTCTAAACCTCTGTGATGCTTTAAATTAGTCTTCACGGGTTAGTATATTGCCTTTCCAGGTGTTATAATTGTATTTTAATGAGGTTCTCTGAAGATAATATATTAATCCTTTTCATTGTTTCTAATGATGAGACTTACCAAACATTAATGTATTGAAGAGAAAGCCCATTGTATTTACAACAATCAAGCTTTATTCTAGGAAACTTTTTTTTTTCATTTGCAGTTTTTAAAATGATGGCTATTCTCTTATACTTAACAGCACTTCAGAATCAGAAGATGAGACAGTATCTTCTTCCTCAGTCTAGTTGATGAAACACCTGTCTCTTGAAACCGGTGTTCTCCCACACTTTGCTGTTGCTTGCATGTACTAACTTCCCAGTAGTCCCTCCTGATTCAAAGTTCTGGCTGTATCCTTCCTTGATACATCAAGTCTTCTTGTAATTCTTGTGCTTTTCAAATATATCTACATGAACAATATGTCCAGAATTGTGCTTTCAGTTATTTGATCTCATTTTTTGTGGCTTTGGGATACTCACAATCCAAGATCAAACCCCAGAACTCATCTTCAGGGGTGAAATTGGAGTGATTTAAGGAATGTCAATAAAAGTTAATACTCAAGATAATTTATATGCCATTGCAACATTTTAAAAAACTAAAACTGATGTGAAAATTCCATACAAAACAGTTTCTTAGGATCTTAAAGATGTATCAGGAAGTTGAAATTAAATAAAAGATAATTCAGATCTTGGTCAATAGAAATTACAAAACATAGAAATTCTTTCAGTTGAAAATGAGGTAAGCAAAAACATAGATTTTGACAATATTGATGAGCTTTCTTCAATGAAAGACAGAAAAGTAGATTTTAACAATATTGACAAACTTCCTTCCATGAAAGTCAGAAAAATAAAATTGAAATATATCTTATCTTTTGGTTTAAGTGAAATATTTAAACTTAAAAATAGTGTTGTATGATTTCATATGGTCATTACAGTTTTTCAACTATTTTAATGTTCTGGAAAAAATAACCATTAAAAGCCACAGGTAAATGTGTATATAACAACACACATTTTTTTTCTTTTGCCTCCAGCTCTGATATGGTTTCGCAAAGCCCTGTCAATCACCACATAGAATTGATCCATTCTAACTATGTACTCTCACTTATCACACAATTACACACACCTTGGAAAGTGAGATCTGTACATTAATATACACCCTTCCCCCAAAAAAACAAACAAACTAGATTGATTGGCAGAATCTACTGATTATTAAAAAAATTAGTTTTACTTGGCCCTTCTTTATAAGCCTAGTGAATATCTTTGAAATCTAGATCTTATCTAAAACCCCTGAGTTGTTAGAGCTTATCATAGTCTCTTACTCCTGGTGTGTACTGAGTCCAAAAACCACAATAAATCTTGTGGAAATTTTGTGTATCTTAAAATCTTGAGTGAAAAACTGAGAGAAACTTGATGTACGTGATACATTATTGCATAGCACAACACTCTCATTTCCTTTTGTTAACTTCCTTTTGCCAGTGTTGCCAGAATGTTGATGGTTCCCAGGGCATAGCAATAATTCCAATCAGACCTGTCATCCAAGTCTTTAACTTTTAATTTGGTCTGATAATCCCCCAAAACTCAACTCTGCGGTGGAACACTCACTAAACTTTTCGTATAAACTCCATTATGAATTTATTTTGGCACAATTATCTTACACCAATTCCATCTTAATGTTGAGAATCAGTTTACTGGAATAGAACACTGTAAAATAAATGAATTGAAATAGTAATAACTATTAGGTACTATTGATATAAAAAACTTGGAAAAATAATTATCAATTTTTTTACAAATGTGCAAGACATGTTTACTCCAGGGAAATTTTGTGCCATAGAATTTTCCTATGAAAATTGATAAATGAAAAATTCTATGTCAATTAAATGAAATAAAATAAAGCAAAACATAATTAAAATCCAGATAATTGAAAGACCTATTATGCATGACTATGGCTTTACAGACTTTCTTCACAATAGACTTTTTACTATATTTTATGTTATTTTTGTATATATATATATAGTAATTTTGTGAAATTTTCAACACTCATACCAAATTACCCAATAATATATTGACTTTACATATTTATATATAGTTTTTATTTTTAAATTATTTTTAATTTCAGGATGTACTAAAATTCCATGTTTTCTGCAAACATTATAATTATTGTAATATAGAAAGCAATTTAAAATTACATTAGAGTATACTATTTTTATAGATTATTCATTGACGCTAGCTTTCAAATCTGAGGTCCATATTTAAAAAATAAATATATTAAAGGCTACATAGTTAAAATAGAAACATTTTTAAATGGTTTATGATTTTACTAAGATCTTAATTTTTATTTATGAAAGAGTTTATAACCTAACATAATTATAATTTAAAATAGTCTCATATTTGTTTTTCATATATCCCTAATTAAAATAAGATGTTACCAATAGAGAATACAAATGTAGCATATATATGACACACCAGCTATATTGCATCATTTCATTTATATGAAGTTGTACAACAGATAAAAAATAAGCTACAGTGAAATAGATCAAGCTAGGTATTTATTTATGGGTGAGAGAAGATATTGACTGGGAAGGAAAAGGAGAAAATCTTTTGTGATGACAAATATTCTCTTTATCTTCTCAGCAGAGAGGGTTACACTGGTATACCCACTTGTTAAAACTGTTGAATTGTGCTATTTAAGATCAATATCATTCACTGAATATAAATTATACCACAGTGACCCAGAATGGTGGCCCATGCCTGCAAACCCAGTGCTTTGGAGGGCTGAAGCAGGGGGACATTTTGAGGCCAGGACATCAAGACTAGCCTGGGCAACATAGAGAGACCTTGTCTCTACACACACAAAAAAGTAAAAAAAATTATCTGAGTATGGTGGCATGTGCCTGTAGTCCCACCTATCCGAAGAGTATTGAAAATATGTGTTTTAAGTGTAGTACAATGTCTTGTGAAATAATGTTCAAAATTAGTTATCTCATTATTAAATATAATCTAGTTTTCTAAGTGGGCACAAAGTTCTATTTGTTGTAAGTGCTCATAAGTGTACCACATAGCATTGCTTTAAGTAGTTTAAGCATATACTGTAATCCTTACAGAAAGAAGACTTCTCTTTTTATCAAAGGAAGTAGCACAGCAGGAATACTGCCATAAGATAACTCTGAAACTTCTTCATTTTCCATTGCCTGCCTCTTGATATCTTAATAAAATTACTTGGGTATCTTGACCCATTTTGATTTCCCTATTGCTGCCTCTCAAAATATACTTATAGACAAGGTATAAAAATCTCTTTAGGATAATGAGAATTTCTGCAGATAGTAGAACTGCAGTTTTAAATTATGATGCTTGATAATAGAGCATAAAGAACTTGAACTATTAAATTCAATTGCAGGAAATTTTTAGCCCCGCATTTGAAAAGTAAATCATTATTAGATGTAATAACAAAAAAACATTACAACTATTTTATAATGCTTTGGAAGAATTAAAATCATTGCTAAAGAATGTGAAATGGAAAATTATGTAATTTATTTATTTTTTCCCAAAAGTATTTATTTTATTAGAAACAATTATGCCTACATGACCTTGGGTATGACAATGATTTTTTTAGTTACAACACCAAAGGCAGGCTCCATGAAAAATAATTGATAAGCTGAACTTTATTAAAATTAAACACTTCAGGTCTGTGAAAGACCGTGCCTAGGGACTGAGAAGACAAGAAGACAAGCTACACACTGGGAGAAAATATTCATAAAAGGTACATCTGATAAAGGACTGCTATCTAAAAAATACAAAGAACTCTTACAACTCAATAATAAAAAAACAATTTAGTTGAAAAATTGATCTAAAACATTAACAGACACCTGACCAAATAAAACATGACCCATAAAAAACTCAGAATTTATTTATTAAAATATTGTGTATTTATTCTTACATGTTTAAACTTCAGTCACCTTCAAAGTACTCTTCATGTGATGCAATACATCTATTAAGTCACTTTTCCACTGCTCAAAAATATTTAGTTCTTCAGTTTTGATGCCTTTTAGTGCTTCTGCCGTTTTTTGTTTCACCTCTTCCACTTCAACAATCCATTTCCCTTTGAGGACTTTTTTCATCCATTGGAAATAAAAAAATTCTCTTAGGGCAAGATTGGGTAAATAAGGAGGGTGGATCATGGGGGTCATGCCATTTTTTATCAAAAACTCTTGAACACTTAGCTCAGTGTGGGCAGGTACGCTCATAAATCAAATATATCATGAAATAGACAAACACGTAGAAAGAATCTCCAAAAAAATTCACTAAAGGTGAAGGCAACCTCTCACAAAAATGCTAGCTGGTACATTGATTCTGCTGGATTCCTAGAACAGTTACCTAGTGGGGAAAACCTTTGCTACAAGGTACCCACCCAACAAAGAATAATTATTGGGTTTTGGATGTGTCTCCCCTCCCCCCATATACACATGACAAATGAACATATGAAAAGACATTTACAACATAGGGGACAATGGAAATGCAAATTGAAACAATCAGATATCACTACATACCTATTGGAATGGCCAAAATTCTAAGCTCTGAGAGCACCAAATGCTGGTGAAGATGTGGAGCAACAGAAATTTTCATTCATTGTTGAGAAATGCAAAATGGTACAGCCACTTTGGAAGACACTTTGATGATTTTTAGAAAACTAAACATGTTTTACCATATAATTCAGCCATCACACTTCTTGGTATTTATCCAAAGAAGCTGAAAAGTTATATCCCCCTAAAAAAATCTGCACAAATGTACATAGTACTCTTATTTATAATTGCCAAAATACTGAAGCAACTGAGATGCCCTTTATTAAGTGTATTGATAAATATACGGTGGTACATCTTGACTGTGGAATACTGTTCAGTGCTAAAAACAACTGAGCTTTCAAGTCATGAAAAGATCAACTAACTTTGAATGTATATTACCAAGTAAAAGAAGCCAATCTGACAAGGCTACATGTGTATGATTTCAACTATATATGACGTTCTAGAAAAAGCAAAATAATGGAGAAAGCAAAAAGGCCAGTGATCTTTAGAGGATAGACTTAAGGGCAAGGAAAATAACTCTGTGGCATACTATAATAATGAATACACATCATTATACATTTATTCAAAGTCATAGAATGCACAATACCAAGATTAAACCCTAAGGTAAACTGTGGTCTTTGATAATGACGTGCCAATGCAGATTCATCAACTGTAACAGATTATCTTCTACTTTGGTGAGGGATGTTGTTTATGGAAGTTATATATGGGTATAGGCGAGAGGTATGTGAGAATTCAGTTTACCTTCCTCTCAATTTTTCTGTAAAACTTAAACTACTCTAAAAAGAAGTCCATTAAATATGGAAAAAATGTGGCACCAATTAAATAGTCTACATCCAAATCTTCACAATCCATCTTATTTGTGTATAAGAAATCTTGTAGATATTCCTGCTGAATGAACATATTGAGGTATAATTTATAAAAAATAAAATGAAAGAAATTAAGTTTTTAGTTCATGAGTTTTGACAATTGCATGTATGCACATAAATACTATGCCAAAGGAAGAAAAACAAACATTTACATAATTCCAGAAAGTAACATAATGCTCCTTTCCAGAAAATTTGATCTCCTGTTTCTATCACTAACATCATAATCATTCAGAAATATCCTGTGAAACCTGTTGATATCTCGTTTCTGTTTCAAAATTATTCCACCTATGGACAAAGTATGTAATTGGAAATTTCATAACTAGCAATAGGCTGGCTCTGCCTACCCTCTAAAGAAACCAGCTGACTGTTCAGCACAGGCCTCAAAGAGTAGAAGTATCTTACTGGGGAAATCAAAGGTCAGAGTCTGGTCAACAGATCAGGAAACATAATATTTGTTTGCAAATCTAGACATGATTGGACTCTGGAGAAAAGATCACAGTAGTCAAATTTGCTATCCCAGTATATCCACTCCTTTTATAGGACTCTCATTTTCTGTTTAAAATATCCTCCCTCAACAGCACTGAAGAGAAAGTGACATACTACTTCTTTTAAATTGTCAACCGTGACATTTTATATTCTTGAAAATATAATGTATAAATACATGACGCTTTAATATAGAAATAAGCAATGATTTGTGAAGTATTTTCTTTGTAGTTATCTTTATGCTGAGAACTTTCCATACATTTTTAAACTTAATTTTAGTGAAAATCCAAAAAAGATAGAATTATATTCCTATTTTTATTGATAAGAGAACAAAGACGATGTACTGAATATTCATTATTTTAGGATATAGTGACATTTGGCTTTCTCCCTAAAAAAAAAGACTTAAAATTGTTCACTTAATTCACATGGGGAATCACATCCCACAACTTTAATATGCAACTGGGTAAATTTGATATAGCTTTAGCTAAAATTAATTATCAGAAGCTAAAGTTTGGTGTCCTTTTACCCCAAAACTTTAATTTGAAACATGCTCTGCCCACTTCACCAAAGGTAATCCTGGAAATAGCATTCAAATGACTTTTTGCTGTTTGTAATACAGCACAATTTTAATATAATTCTGTTAATGTAAAAATTATGCCAACTTTATCCTAATTTTTATTTAGCATTCTTTTGAATTCCTTCAATGAGGTGTTGCAAACTCCACTTTTGCCTTAAATTAGGCATCCTAGTTCTTTCAGATCTAAATGTATAGCTCACTTTTAATATCTTGTTAGGGATCTTTTCTGATATATAATTTGAAAATAATAAATAAAACAATTTAGCAAGCTTTAAGATTTTGATAATAATTTTGCTGAATTCAATAGCATGTGGGAAAAAATAAGGAATCTACAAAAACTGCAGTGAGTCACTGTTTTATTGTGGGTAATTCTGCATAATTAATTAATTAAGAATTAGGAAACAGCCTTGTTTCTGCTCTACCATTTTCTTCTGTATTCTTGAGTACAAATCAACTATGCTCTCTGGGATTTTTCTTTTCTCTTGTTTTGCTTTACATTTATTTATCTATCTATCTTTATTTATTTATTTATTTGTTTGTTTATTAAGTTGAAGTCACACTCTTGTCACTCAGGCTAGAGTGCAGTGGCATGCTCTTGGCCACCACAGACTGGACCTGATGAGTTTAGGCAATCCTTCCACCTTAGCCTTCCAAGTAGCTGGGAATACAGGCATGGGTCACCACTCCCAGCTAATTTTTTGATTTATTGTAGAGATGAGGTCTCGCCAAGTTGCCCAGACTGGTCTCGAACCTGTGGCTCAGGCAATTCTCTCACTTCGGCCTACTTTTATTTATTTACTTATTTTCCAAAGAAGTAACTAGTCCAATATTTGCTTTTTCTTCAACACTGACCAGAGGAACAAGATTAGTTCCACATTTAGTTTGTCAGAATGATAGTTGTAGTTTGTTTGTTTTTTTTAATTTATTGTAGAGATGAGGTCTCGCCAAGTTGCCCAGGCTGGTCTTTAACCTGTGGGCTCAGGCAATCCTCTCATGTAGGTCTCTCAAATCCCTGGGATTATAGGCGTGAGACACTGCACCCAGTCGATGGTTGTAGTTTTAAAAGTATTTTTCCTAGCCAGGGCTGTGCTGCTTTTCTTATTGCCATAATACACACAAGCAGATCAGGAAATGGACCCTGTAGCTACCCCATTATCAAACCACAAGCTGGATCCCCAGTTAAACAGATAAACTCTTCCTTTGTGGGACAAGCTGAAGTTCTTTTAAAGGTATTTGTGATTGAGCTATACATTCCACGGATGAAATGACACCTTGCCATAATTATTTGTAGAGAATCTTTTGTCTGAAACTCTGTCTAAACTCTTGAATTAATGTCATACCTACACTCTTGAATTAATGTCATATTCTTTTGACAACAGAGCGGATAACTTATATTCTTTCAGAAGGCCTGATCTGTGTATTTTCTTTAACTGAAAAGTTAACACTGAACTTTAGATTCACATTTGAGTCTGATGCCAGTGAAATCTGGAAAATCCAGATGCTAATGCAATTATACATGTAAATCCATAACTGTTGAAAAGCAAGTACAAAACCAACAGAGGAAAATTCTGGAAAAGCAGAAGTACCCCAGGTTCTTGGATTGCTGCTCTGTGGCTTTATGGTAACACTAGACTCAGTTTTAAGCTGGTGGAATTATCAGTAACTGGGTTTACTTTAAAACCTGGGCAATAATAAACATTAATTTGTTTTTTTGAGTTGGAGTCTTTCTCTGTCTCTCAGGTTGGAGCGCACACTCAGGGCCACTGCAGCCTCAACCTGCTGGGGTCAGGCGATCCTTCGGCCTCAGCCTTCCAAGTTGCTGAAACTACAGTTGCACGCCACCACACTCGGCTAATTTTTTTGTGATTTATTGTAGAGTCGAGGTCTCACCAAGTTTCCTAGGCTGGTCTTAAATCCCTGGGGACTCAGGTAATGCTCTCGCCTTAGTCTCCCAAAGTGTTGACATTACAGGCTGAACCACTGCACCTGACTCATTTATTTGTCTTAATGAACAAATTACAAAAGGAAGGTTCAAAGTAGTAACCAAAATACAGTTTGCTTTAAAATCCTTGGTAGCTCTTTTTCTTTCTTGTATCTGTCAGTTTTGACATTTTCATGTTCAAAAGTTAATTTTATGTATGCTAAGACCTAATTAACCAATCTATTCTCTCTGATAGTGTAATAAATATGCAAAAAATAATGTTCTCTGTTGTTTCTTATAAGACTGGGTACAACAAACATTTGGGTTCCAGGTTTCACTTTTCTGAAATTCATAGAGAGTTCATGTAGACAAATTTATGTAGACAGTTGAGTATAGCATTAACCTATATGGTCTGAAAAAGTTCTTTACTTGCGTTTTCTTGGACCTGAAATCATTCAGTTACATATAAAGAAAGTTGTAATATATAACACTCTTTTTATATATGAAACTCTCTTTTTCTGTAGGATTGATCGAGAGAAATTTTAATATGTATATAGTCATAATATAACTGTACCTGTTAATGTATTATGTATATCTATGAATTATATGTGTGTATTGTGAAACCAATATCCTCATATCAATTTTGAAATAAACTTTTTTAGTTAATTTGATGTGTAAGAATGAGACTTGCTACTCTGTATTACATGATCATGTACAACCTGAGATGCTTTGTAAAAGTAATAATTAGCCTCATTTTGCAGGAGATATTATTTTCCTTTCTAATATCTTGATATCCAATATTGAATTCCTGGATTTCATTCAAGCATATCTCATTGAATTCTTATCACCTTTTTAAGCTTCAGTGAAATGATATAATCCTTACATAATGCAATAAGAAATTGCCATCAGGTAGATTTAATTGGTAAAGTGTCAATGACAAATACTTGATAACTATCAAACAATGTAATGATTGTCTTTTTGTTAAATTTATTACATAAAACAGAGTCACTTTTTAATTTAAATCAGAAATGCTTTCACAGAGTGGATCAAACCTACTAAGTGAAATCGTATCAGTTCTAAAGAGATCTTTCTCCTTTCACTAATTATTTTTACCACAGTTATTGCCACTGCTGATTGGTGCATATACCTGGAAAAATTAACAAAGCAAAACAATTTTGCCACTTCCATAAATCTCATTCAATCTAACAAGCTCCTTTCTTTCTTTAAGCCAGAAGTTCCTGCTTAGCTAAAGCAGTCTTTCCTACCAGAGGTTTTAGTTTTATTGATAAAGATTACATATCCTGCCTTGGCTTGCTTCAGGGCTTACTTGCTTTTGACCCTTACTTACTAGTGGATTGCATTTTTACAATTAACATTTTATACATAAATATTTTCAATTTGAAAGCACTCACCTGGAAAATTCCTTTCCTGACCTTTAAAATTTTTTTTCTCAAACAATGGCATTAAAATCACATCAGATAATATGAAAATAAACTTATTGGTGACTTGTTTGTTATGAATGTCTTCAACGATTGTTCTCTGACTTGGTTTCATAATTACACATGTTGAGCACCTATAATAGGGATTTTAGAATTTTTGTTAAGATTTTAAGTATCTTCTGATTTTCCATAAAATTTGACTTGCCAGTTTATTTTTAAAATGTATTTAATTACATCTTTTTATTTTTGTTGATTTCTTTAAGTACATTTTCTCTGTTTGCATAATCAGGATTTCCAAACCAGTGAAAAAGAAAGTAATTTATACAGATATTTATTCAGAATCACTGTACAGAAGGTAATAGATTTAGAGATTTTATAATAAAGTTACTAGTAGGCAATAACACATAAATAACCCATCCAGTGGCTACAATGAAAGCTCATATAATCGATTTTGAAGAATTCAAAATTTCTTTCTTATTTGAGAAATGAAAAAGAGTGAGGTGATGTTTATTAGTATCCCACCATGCATTTTATATCAAGCTTGCAAGGTGTATTGTTATTATAAATAAGTTAGAGCATGTTTTTTTACAATATAAATAAATGAAAATTTTAAAGCAAAACAGTTATTTTCATTTAAATATATGAAAACATAGGTGATGTCTTTATTTATGATTGGGGAAAAATTAAATGTGTACACTCTTCGAAAAGGCAAATTGGAAGTTTTAAACAAAATTTTATATCTATATGTTTTTAATATAAAAAGTTCATTTATGTAAATCTTTATTCTAGAACTGTTTTTTTATGGTCACAGATTATTACGCATAAAAATATTTCTTGAAGAATTATTTTAGTGGAATTTTGAAAAACAATCTAAATGTTCATCAATAGGAAAATAATTTAATATTATGCATCATTATGCAATAATTTTAAATAATTAATTTCTTATTTATTTACTTCTGAATATCATTCAAAGCTCTCTCAGGAACACTTACTTTTAGAAATCCCTATCTAAGCCAAGAAATAAACAACATTAATCATACTTAAGAATTTAGAGAGGATATTATTATGGTACTATAAGTGTTTTCTGATGTAGATTAATCCTAAGGTCATAATGTGCAAAAATGTATTTTATGAGCAGATATTAGAATCATTCACAGACGAACCAGAGCAAAGGTCCATAGAAGGTAATTTCTACAACAGATTCACATTGTTCACATTGTGATGAGTCAGCATAAATTATAAAAGCTCAAGGCAACCAATCTTCGGCTCACATGCAGTGATACATTCACTTACAGGTAACAAATTGAGTTACAAAAGATCTCTTTTGCCAATAGACTTTATGACATAAATAGGGAGACACATAATAGCATTGTATAGAGAGAAAGAACTTTGCTAGTGGAATAATTTAAATTGCCTTAAAACCATGGAGTGAGGGAGCAAACAACCATTTTCTACTGTGAGAGAAATTAGGATTTTGAGTAAACTTATTACAACAAAGACAAAATTCTCCCTTAAGCTAATCTTTCCTACAGTCAATAATGAATTCTATTTAAAGCATGCTTGTTTTGTTTTCTTTTCAAGAAGATGTTGTCATTAAACTACGCAAATGTAAGGTTGTATTTCTTATCTGTTGTCTTAGAGGGCATTTATTGTGGTACCAAATCCACATTTGATAATTCACTGCATACTGTTGATAAAATATATGGATTAATAGATAGACGGAGAGATAGAGAGAGGGGTATATTCACTCATATACTTTATACATTTAAGGAGTAAAGATTTAGAATATATAGTCTCAGTAATTTATCTTTGGAGCAATAATCAGCCACATACACAAACACATACTCAATGCCTTGCAATTGTCATTTTATGATCTGGGGCTTATTATTGCTAAAGATGCATCCCTGAATTATTGTGGAATATTTTGTAAACATGTGGTTTTATTTATAAAGAAGGTGTTAGTCCACCTTGGTCCCTAGGTATGTTAATATAATTAAGAAGGCTAATAGTTCCTATCAAGAGAGTACCTACTAGGAGCTTTAAACACATAATTTTCAGTCTCACTAGAGCATTACAAAATAATAAGTATCATTATTAAGCAGTTAAATTATACTTAATCCTATAGCAAACCCTAAGCCTTGTTGCATACTTTAATCCTCATGTGTACATTATGTGATAGATGGTATCTACAACTTAGAGAAAACTGTGGTCCAGAGACTTTGGACCATCTTCCCCAA
The DNA here is from genome assembly GCA_027257055.1 of Cephalopachus bancanus. Classification (NCBI taxonomy): domain Eukaryota; kingdom Metazoa; phylum Chordata; class Mammalia; order Primates; family Tarsiidae; genus Cephalopachus; species Cephalopachus bancanus. The sequence goes on from JAPVLO010000041.1 coordinate 9,319,229, forward strand.
GTTTTCACAGTTGCTCAGAGGGAAAACCAGGAGGAAGCTGGACTCTTCTTGTACAAAACTCATTGTTACTCTTTGGCTACCAGAAATTGACCTTATGTTTGTATCTTATTTGAATTAAATACTTCCATGGTAAAAAATAGAAGGAAAAAGTTAAGTAAGCAGGTAGAAACAAATATGTATACAAAATTGCTTATAAACTAAGTTTTAAAAATAAAACCATGGGTTTAAAAAAAATATGTGTGGAATAGAAAACTACTGTCTTTTTGCTGGAACCAAAAACACAGATTAGTTTTTTCTTTTTCTCACAAAAATAATTGATTGAAAAAAATATATTACTAGTAAAAGTAATAGCAGAAACAACAATAACAACAATTTAACTCTTTATTCAAGGTAGATACTGTGCTAAGCAAATCTGAATGTTTTGGAACTTACTACAATCAATAGGAATAAACAGTACCTTGACATGATATTGCAATTGACTTTCAGAAGAGGGAGGTCAAAACTAAGATACCTAAGGACTTTGGGAATTGCAATAAAATGGGTTAAGCTGAGTCATTTGAACCCAGAATTAATTGAGATTCTACAGAGTTTATGATATAGTAGTTTAAGATTGGTGGGCACATTGAGATGAAAGTTTGGAAGCAAGCCTTGATCAGTAAAATGTCGTTTGATAAATAATCTATTTATTCAGATGAGTAGAATGTTGTCCCTAATAAATTGATCTACAGAAATTTCTTGAAGCATCTAGTAAAATAATCAATTTGCTTACGTTCCTATCTTTTCATGAAAAATATTTTTCAGAACAAAACAAAAACTAAAAAAAGTTATGTTAACATAAATTGTTTCTTCCATCTCAGACCCCTCTTGTAGTCATTTTTCAGTCTAAGATGGAGAATAAGCAATTACCATTTTTATAAATTATCAATAAAAATCCACACTATTGTTTCAAATGTCATGATTGCATATCAGACTTTTGGTGGGTACTATTTCAACCATCATATATATAAGGTTTTTATGGGTTTCTCTTGCTGGATGATCATTTATAGTCATATAATTTATAGTCATACAGTGGCTAAACAGAAACATTTATGACTATGAAGATCCCATGTTTGAATGTTGAATCCCAGACAGATACTAAAAGAAGGATTATGAACAAAGTATTTTACATTTCTAAGCCTGGATCCAAAAATGCCCAAATTAAAGCAAGAGAATAAAATCCTTACCCAAACCCAAAAGCCTAAATAGTCAGATGTGGAGATACTAGCTATGTTACCTTGTCTTGCAATTTAAAAAAATGTTTCTATATTGTCTTTGTTACATAAAAGTTAGAAAAAAACTACAGGGATAGATGCCGGTGGAGAACATTTCTCTCTTAAAATGCCTCATGTTTTCCCTGACAGGCAAGTATTACTTCTGGGACCACTCTGTTTTAAAACACTACCTCCACAATATTTTGAAATCCTCAGATGATGACTTCTATAGCTTTAGCAAACTTTTTAAGTGTCCCTGACAATATCTGATCCATAGCATGGCTTAAAGACAAAAGAAAACTATTCACAATTTGACATGAGTAGTTAAGGTTTTTACATCTCAACAAGAGGCTTGTGATTTGTCTTTCTTGAATTAAATTATCTAGAGTTCTCTTTTCTATAGTTTGAGGAAATAATTTGCCAAAATCAGCCCTGAGTGATATTAGGTATTATCCTAAAATAGTCATAAGTTTACCAAGAAATTAAATATCTATACAATTTGCTGGCCACCGCCTGTAGGATTTTATTCATTGGAGTCTACCCAAAGATTTTTAATTGGCCAAAATGTCTTCCTTGTATTACTAAAACTTTATTGTACAATTTGGTACCATTTAGCACTAATTAGGTGAAGAGTAGAGAAAGTAATGTAGAAACATCAGAGGATTAACCACTGTAAGATCTGTTAAGACAAGTATTAAATAAACATTATTTATTTCCTTTCACAATTTTATTTATGCAAAGATTTAGTAAAAATGTAGCTCCTGCAAACAATCCCTGGGTGCTTTTCTACTGGTAGTAAGAAACTCACTTCCTAGGTTTGCCATGATAGGGGAATTTTGAGATTTGTTATCTGGCTAGTTTTCTTTGCCATTTAGAAAGAAATTAGAGACTAAGTCCCATTATAGATGAAACTAAATTTTTCATCACAGTAATAAGTACACGAAGAAGTGGTGTTCATGATAAATGCTTGCACACCTAAGACTTTGTTTGAATTTATTGCTAAGCCAAATCATAAACAAAGTAAAGGAAGGTAAAGGAATCAGATCAAGCAATCACTAAGACAATATTAAGAATGGGAACCTTGTAAGTATCACAGCTAATAAATAACTATTAACAATCTACATCTGTGAAAAGTTTAAAAAAATGGGAAAATTGAGGGAAAAAAAAGCATGCAGATTAAAGCATGACAGTCGTTGCTCTAGTCAATTAGATTGTGTCTCCTTAGTTTTGAAAGGTCCATGTCAGTCATAGTCTTAATCGAACACTCCTGGACAAAAGCTGTTTCCTTCCAAAGATAATCAACTTCTTAAAAATTATCTGTGTAAGCCGGGCTCGGTGGCTCAGCCTGTAATCCCGCGCCTTTGGGAGGCTGAGGTGAGTGGATTGCCTGAGCCCGCGGGTTCAAGACCCGCCTGGGCAGCGAGACCTCATCTCTACAATAAATCAAAAAAATCAGCCGGGCGTGGTAGCGCATGCCTGTAATTCCGGCTACTTGGAAGGCTGAGGTGGAAGGATCGCCGGAGCCCAGCAGGTTGAGGCTGCGGTGGCCGGGAGCGGCCACTGCACTCCAGTCTGGGCGATAGAGTGAGACTCCAACTCAAAAAAAAAAAAATTATCTGTGTGAAACTTCCTGAATGAATGGCCATCATGGTGTCAGAGAGTGAAGACATATTTTCCCAGCTAACAGATTTGAATCTTGAAATTCATACTCTAGATTTCAACTCTTTTAGTCTTGGTTTAATGTGCACTAAAAGGGCCTTTCTATGATTACTTATTTAATGCCTTCTTTTTCCCTGTTATTTAGATCATGTGGAGGTTGCTTGGAAAGGTATAATGCAAAATAACTTGGGTCTTTGTGCTAAACTGAGTTTATTGCTTTATCTGACTTAGCATATTTCCATGTCCTCTTTAAAAGGTTGTGTAGTGGGAGTTATTGAGTGGCAGAGATGTACCGTTAAAAGGCATGAAAGTCAGAGGAATCATTCTTGTTCAGGGATGCCCAAGAGTGTTCAAATAATTTTGCTGTTTTGTATTTAAAAATTCTGTTGATTCTTTCACCTGTTTCTATGAATTGAGAGGGTAGGAACAATAAACTAGCAAAAAAGACATAGCATCGTGGGTATTTCTGTCAATGGAAAGATAAGTTAGAATTTTCAATATTAAGAATCAAGTTGTTTTTGCCATTGCCAGATTCATAGCTCTCCAGCAAACACAAATCAAAACAAACAAAATACTTTCCATGTGTTCTGAGATGAACAAAAACAACAGCAACAAAAACTAGAACATATTAAAAAACCCAGAGCAAGTGTCAATTACTTATATTCTAGTAGGAGGTGTTCAAATGAACCCTGTAACTTGGATTCTTGTCAACTTTACAGTTATATCAATATTATTCTGTTTACAAATCAATTACAAAACAAACTGTTATGAGAGTAAGGATCTTAGTGAGGGCTGCCTGTCTGACATAAATATTATGGCATTTCATTCAGCTCCATATTGTCACTTTCTGTGTGAAACTTTTTAATGATACTCACAACTTTATTTTATTTTTTATTTTTATTTTTTTGAGTTGGAGTCTCACTGTGTCACCCAGACTGGAGTGCCTTCCAAGTAGCTGGAACTACAGGTTCACGCTACCACACCCAGCTAATTTGGGATTTATTGTAGAGATGAGATCTCGCCAAATTGCCCAGGCAGGTCTTGAACCCTCGGGTTCAGGCAATCCACTCACCTCGGCTTCCCAAAGCGTGGTGATTACAGGCTGAGCCACTGAACCTGGCCAATACTCACAACTTTACCTGGTTTATTAACTTGATATTTTAGTTGTAATTTATGATAAGTCAAAAGCTTTACTGTTATTATGGCATTCCAAAATCAAGGGCCATTCCAATGGTTTACTTGCATGCTCTCTTAGCTCTTGCTAATTGACAAGCTCAGATAAGTGTGATAAGTTCAACCAAATGGCACACTTTTACTCTTGATTAAGAAGTATTCTAGGAGTGAATTGGTACCTGTTATGTCATATATAACTTTCTACATGAATTTTAATCTATGTCAAAGAAGACTAATTTAGAATTTCAACCAAGAGATTCAAATAAACATATTCAAGGCAAAGTTTGGTTTTGGACAGAAAACAATTATGTAATTCTTCTTAAAGAGGGAATATACTAGGATTTTAACTATTATAGTGATGATTACAATAAGAAAAATTAATAAAATTTCATAGGAAGTTAGCCTGAATGCAGAGAAATGTACATTTTTATCTCTCTCACATATATGCACATGCATAAGCATATACAGATACACATACACACAACCAAGATTTGCATAGCAAGAAGAACTAAGTCATTAGTCTCAACAAGAGTGTTTGCTAATCCTATTGTCTGTAGTCTACAAATTGTGTAGACTCTTGGCACTATGTCTATGGAAAGATTGTCGTGAATAACTGATCTTTAAAAATTCTGATAAGATTAAGTCAGAACATCAATGACTTGCCCAGATTGACCATATGCAGATTAAAGTTTTAAGATAATTAGAAAGACCAAAGAATTAATTTTAAATAACACACAAGTACACACACACATATGCACGCATACACCCCTATATCTAATTATGCTTAGAAATCCAAAGAAGAGATTGAGTTACTAAGAATTAAATGAAATCTTAGTGGTGCAGTAATTTCAGAAATGTAGGAAACCTGTTGCATTCAATAATTTATACAAAATAAAAAAACTCTCTTCCAAAAATATTTTCATAAAACTTTTCAATGGCTTGTAATCTCTCCAGAGTGATGGATTATAAACATGTCTAAATTAGTGCATTTTCTTACTACAAAATTATAGATTTTTTTGAAACTGTATATGCTTTCTGAGTCATAAGTAGTAATTGGATTAAGTCTAAAAACTCATTTCATTTAGAACATAGCAAAAATTTGTCTGCATATTGGCTAAGAGTAGTATTACAGAGAGATTCAAAGTTCTGCAAGTTCTGGTAGAAAATTTGTAAAAGGTAGAAGAATACCTCAGTACAGCCATTAAGTAAATCTGTACTGATATATTGTTGATTTTCCTAGAAAAAGGCAAAGAGTATTTGCTTTCTTGATCTAAAATAGACAATAAAAAAGCAGAATATAGATTTAGAATGCTAAAGTACATAATCTCAGGTAGTATGAAAATTAAAATAATAATAGGGATTTGATACCATAGGGAAATAGGACAAAATATGTTGTATACTATCCCAATGTACTAAACTTAAACAAACATGTACCCAACCAACTGGGTTTCTTGATTAGGAGTATTGCAAAGACTGGTGCATAATATATTTAATTGTTTTTCTCTTAGACTTTAACTTCTGGCTTTTGTTCTTTCCCTTTTGGTTTTAGGGAACTTGGTGAATTCTATTCCAATACTGCTTCCAACATCAACTGTTTTGTTTGTTTGTTTTTGCCTACAAATAGTTGCCAACTCCTGGAGATCTTCCATTTGAGCTTGATTTAGATACCAGGATAATGGTAAAACAGGCATCCCTATTTTTAAATTTAATTTTAGTTTCATAATTAATGCAGAAAAATTATTTTTACATTGTCTTTTATGAATGTTTTTTTCAATATCCTATTTACTTACAGTTACCTACAAATATCTTTATGCTGAAAGTTTCCTCCTTGGTGCATGATAAAGAGGGTGGAAATATCCAGTTGTTTCACTTGTAAGGCTATTGATTCATCCTGAGTCTTATTCTGCTTTTGTTCCAAGGTTTTTTTCAAAATGTTCAATGAGAAATTGGAACTTTATTAATCAAGGATGCAATTTTTCTATCTTAGTTTTTCATATCACATATCTTACTTTTGACTTAAGACTCCTTACAAAAAGAAAAGAATTCAGGTCCTATTTCTCTCAAGATCTACTCCTAAATATGTGTGTGAAAGAGCCTATTCCTAAAATAGTGAATGGACTCATTCATTCCTTTTTTTATAAGTGGTTGAGAGTTCAATCTATTTTCACAAAAAAGTACTTAGGGTAGCCTCCAAAATATTTGATCTGTTATGTATAGCTTTCCCTAAAACTTCTGGATTTCTGTAAAATTTAGGCCCTTTCCCTCACCTTAGGTTATCTTGAATCTGTGTTTTTAACTTAATATTTTTAACATCTAATTTCCTCACTAATATATGAAGAGTTTATATAGATCTGAGTGCCCTAGAATATATGTTGTTACAACCATTCTAAATCCTTCTGTAAATTTCTAAGTACCTTGCCTAGACTTTCACAGTGATTTTAGTTCAGACCGAAATGAGTGCTAAAAATAAAACTATATGAAGCTTGTCCATTTCTGAAGAGGATTTAACTTTAAGAGGCAATAGAGATTTGAAAATTTCAGGCTGACCAGGAGATGAAGGGACCAGGTCAAAAAAGCTGATAAAAACAGAGGGTAGTGAGGAACAAAGGGCAGGGAAAGATAAAGAATAGGAAAAAGGCAATTAAATTCAAGGTGTAATTGAAATTTTATCTCATGTGTATTCTAAGATTTGTCTCAAATTAAAACATTTTTTTCATATCAACATTTCACAAAATGGCTCCCTAATTTTAAATCATCCTTGGTGAAATTATGCCTTTTTGAAAGATAGTCATGTGAAATAGATTTATAATGTAAGTACATATAAGAGGAAATGGTCCAGCTGGCAGAAGACATAGATTTAGACTTAGAATAAGGCAAAACCATAAGACTCCACCAACAGGAAGTAAAAAAGTGTTGTTTTTGCACATTGTTTTTCAGGTCTCCAAGTTAATGGTTGGCTTTCTAAAGCCCCAGGCTCAACAACCTGAGATTCTTGGTGAACAGAATCATTTTTACAGGAGATTTTATGTACAGAATCTAACTCTTACAGACTAAACAAAGTAAGAATATGAAACATTCACATAAGGCTTTGAAGTAACCCCAGGCAAAATTTGTCCATAGAATACCAGTCTGATGGCAAACCTTCTAAACTCATCTACCCTAGGGCTAGTTCTAGACAACTTATGCAGGTCCATGCCTAATTTTTTCCAATAAACTATTTTCTTGGAGACCCACAGAAATGATGAGGACAAAAGGAGACAGTGAGTAATTTAATAATAAGGCAGATTTTCATCAAGCATTAAAATTTCTCAGATCTAATCAGATCACATGATAAGTCCTAACATGATCTTATTTTCTAGTAGAAAAAATAAAATAAGCAGTTGGGAACTTGTCACAAACAAATCAAAATTTAGACTCAATATCAAGACCTAGACCACAGTTTAAGTTTAAGAGATTTCCCCAAAGACTTCCCATTAGAACATCATATTTCTTTTTTAATTTTTTTTTTTTTTTTTTTTTTAGTCAGAGTCTCACTCTGTCGCCCAGGTTGGAGTGCAGTGTCATGCTCACAGTCACCCAAGCGTCGACCTGCTGGGCTCTGGCAATCTTTTCACCTCAGCCTTCCAAGTAGCTGGCTAATTTTTTTATTTAGTATAGAGAAAAGGCCTCACCATTGTGCCCAGGCTGGTCTTGAACCCTCAGGCTCAGGCAATCCTCTGGCCTTGGCCTCTCAAAGTGCTGGGATTACAGGCTTGAGCCACCTCACCCAGTCCATCACATTTCTAAGTCCAGGATCTCGGGCCACATCCAGGAAGGAATCTCACGTGGAACACAGTGGTGCTTATAGTCCACTGATCTCCTCAATACATTATCAGATAGTCTGGTAGTAATGCACATCTACATTTACTAGAATATATTGTAATCAAAGTGCATACCACCTTGACAGAATCTTGGCAGTATTTCAAAAAGGTCAGTGTGGGATATTTATAGAACTTCAGGAATAGGTCTGTAATGGTTCATGCAGATCTTTCAATGAAAATAAGTGGTTATAATTGGGAAAAGTTGATGTAATAGTTTAGTATTGAGGGGCACAGTGAGATATCTTAAAGAAATAAACTCTTATTTGGCAAGTAAATTGCTTGCTCAGATGAATAGACTATTGTCTCCAATACATTCTTTCTGTAAAAATTTCAGAGAAAATTAAACAAACAAAAAACAGTGAAGCTATTTATTGTTTACAGTAAATTGGTAGACAGAGTATCTTGTAATCAACAACTAATTCATTGTCATGAACTTTTACCTGAGTCATGTTGACACAGCTTATCAGCTAACCTCAACCCCATTACCCTATATAAAACATACTAATAGTCAATGCTCATATGACACCTACTATGCGCCAGATAATTTTTTATATACTTTACAGCTGCATAATTTAATCCTTGCAGTAATTCTATACAATAGATACATATAGTGTCCTCTTTTTACAAATAAGAAAGCTGAGGCACAATGTATAAGTAACTTTCCCAAAACAAAGCAAGATGGAGCAATGAGCTAGGATTCAAAACCAAGAAAACTAGTATGAGACACTGTATTTTTAGCCATGACATTTTAATGCCTCAAACACATTAATAGTGCCATTTAAGTTTAGGAGACAAGAGAGAACTGGTGTGCACCTTAGCCAATTGTATGTACAGGCTTGATTCTCACTCTGTCATTTGCAATCAGTGTTAACAGTGGGATATTTGCTTCATTTTTTTTTTTTTTTTTTTTTTTTTGAGTTGGTGTCTCACTCTGTCACCCAGACTGGAGTGCAGTGGCCGCTTCCGGCCACCGCAACCTCGACCTGCTGGGCTCCGGCGATCCTTCCGCCTCAGCCTTCCAAGTAGCCGGAATTACAGGCATGCGCTACCACGCCCGGCTGATTTTTTGATTTATTGTAGAGATGAGGTCTCGCTGCCCAGGCGGGTCTCGAACCCGCGGGCTCAGGCAATCCACTCACCTCAGCCTCCCAAAGGTGCGGGATTACAGGCTGAGCCACCGAGCCCGGCTCTTTGCTTCATTTTTATGAGCTGCCTTTCCTCAACCATAAACTAGGAATAATGTTGTGTTCTTTTTTTGGATTTCAAAAGGTTTCATGATGAAGCTTGTATATAAAAAATAGATGAAGTGTGATTCTAGAGAGGTGGAAGAAGAAAACATTCTTGAAGGGAAGATTTTTACCAAATACTCAACACTGAACCTGAGCCCAAATTTCCAAATGATTCTGAAATATGTTTAACTTAAGTGAAATATACATATTGGGGAACATGGGGGGAATGATAGGGGGTTTCAATAGCCAGGCTATATGAGTCTTGAAATGTTAGCGGATATTCTAATTGATATGACTGAATGTTAGAATTCAAAAATATTTTCAATATTTTTTTCTTTATTAAAACTATAATAGTAAACTTTTAAAATCACTCTCTTTTTAATAATATGCTGTATAAGATTTAGCAAATATTTATAAAACTAAATGAGTTTCTAATGTTTATTTGTGGATTATAGGTCATCTCAAATTCTTTTTGAAGTTCAAAATATATTTACGCTATATTATTCTTGAAAGGTACATTGATCATTTTTATACCTAACCCTGAATTGTACCCCACAAGTTTAAGAAAAAAATTTAAAAAAACAATTAATACAAACTAAAAAAAAAAAAAAGAAAGGCATATTACCTTTGAGGTGACTATAAATGAGGAAAGTAGAAAGAAAGAGTTTCTAAAAATAGGAATACTTTTTTTACAACTCTGATTAATGCAAAAACAATTGTAAAAATGATAGTCTGATATGTTTAAAAGTTAGTCAATATATACATATTTGCCCACGCAAAGGAAAATGATATGTGTTATTCAAAATTTTGGAATATTTAATGCCAAAGTAAAAATTGGATTTTGATAGCTAGATTTTCTAATATCTAGGTATTTATATTTATCATCTTTTGTTCCAAACTTATTATTTGAAGTCATCCTCCAATTGAACTGATTTATTTCATTTTAGTGTTTTTCTTTTCTTTTTTTTTTGCTTTTTATGGCTTATGAATGCTTGTTTAATTAATATTAGCATGTCCAAAGCATCCATATATTAAAATTAGCTGACATGATACATTTAACTTGTAGATTATCATTACTTTTATTTGACTGAGTGCATCTTTTTTTGTATACAGGCAATATAAATGTCTGTGTATATTTATGTATACTTACATTACTTTTTCCTTTAGCACTGAGAAGATTTTTTTTTTCTTTAGAAAGTGGGATTTATTGAGAGGACAGAAAATCTCCTAAAGCAGGAGGATACACTAAGGGTTTGCCCATTATTAAGGGAATTTTTGTATTTACTATGCTTATGATATTAAAAACCATTTTAAAGCCATTGTTAACTTCTCCTAAGCAGAGATAAAATTTTAATATTCTCTTTAAAAATGTCAATTTAATTTTACTCCAACAAATATTGGATGTTTTGCCTATATTCACATAGGATTGAATTACCATAAAAGTAACAATTTATTAAAAGCCATGTACTTGAAAAAAATGTTGACATTTTGTCCTCTATGATAATTTAGTTATGCAATATTTTTAGATACTTTCATAGAAAATTGATATAGCAAGAAATTTGTTTCATTTGCCTCATTATGTAACTTTCATGTAAGACCAACTTTAAATTTCAAGTTTAGCCTCAGTTCACCAGTAGACACACACACACACACACACACACACACACACACACACACACACACACACACACACATACACACACACACACATACACACAGACAAAAAAAAAAGAGAAATCACTGATTCCAGAGGAAAATAGTGAAGAATTTTTCAAATCTAAATTATATTTTGTCTAATTGCATGTAGCAAACTTAACAGAAACCAGAATTGTATTTTGATATCTGCAGCTACTCTCTTTTCTAGCTAGAGAGAGGTTGTGTAGGGGAAATTGTAAGAAATAACCATGAATTTTATGCTTCCAGGATTTTAGTTGACTAGAATGTAGGAAAACTGGTGCCTAAAAAGCCTGTTTACAAAAATAAAACAAACTAGAACTCTTTTCAAAATGTGGCGACAACATGGAAAAATAAATAAAGTCACTCAGAGGTCAGATGAAATAAGAAAGCATGAGTTTATTGATGTTAGCAAGCTTTAAAATCCACATTAGTTTTGAAGTGTCGGTAAATTGCCTGTGGTCTGGATTCCATGCTTTGAGATTGTGAGAGTTTATAAGAATTAGGAAATATAATCTGGTGCCTTACTAGTTCATAAAGCAGAAGGCAAAAATATGCTAGTTATAAAGAGGACCAGGACATAATCATTTAAAAGGTTCACTATACTAAGAAGGTGTAGTAATTTTAATATTCATGTACCTAATTGTGTAGCTCGAAAATATAAATTAAGAAATAATTGAAACACAAAATAAATTAATAAACAAACTTCATTGTAGAAGATTTAAACATATTCGTGTAATAAATTGATAGATCATTACACATGATTTAAAAAAGATCTATAGTATTTCAAAAATACACCTAAAATTTCTAGTGGACATGTAGAAAAGCCTCCACTCAGCAGTTATAGAACATACTTTTTTTTATAATCCATGATGTTTTTACAAGTGGTCATACAGTAGGCATTAAAGTAAGCCTCAATAAATTTCAGGAATTAATCTATTAGTATAACCACATACTCTCAATTCTATATAAATTAGTAAAAAATTTAGGGAAAAATTATCTAAAATAAATACACATAAATTTTTAAAACCATCTTTTAAATAATCCATGAATAATGAAGAAATCATAACTAGAAAATAATTATAACTAAATGACAACAAATATAAATTTTTGAAACTTTTGGAATGTAGTTCTAAAAGTATTTAGGGAAGAACTTATAGCTTTAAATGCTTATATTTGAAAAGAATAAAGACTGAAAATCAATTAACTGTCTATTTGAAATCGTGTGTGTTATTAAAAGATAATATGTACAAAGAAGATAAAACAAATAATAAAAAGCATAAAATATCAAAGTAACTCAGAATCAACAATTTTGTGTGAGTAGGTGTGTTTACAACAGCATGTATAAAATGTAATATAATAATATTGTGGATTATTACATCCATAATATCCACAATATCAACCTAAAATCTGAGTTCCTTAAAATTAATCTAATAAAGATGAACAAGATCATAATCTGGAAATTAATAATGTTTATTAAAAGACATTGCTGTTCTGGAAATGTCACTATCAATATAGAAAATGGTCCACATATATTTTTTTCCGAAGGGGTCATGAAAATCAGGACCCATCACAAAATTTTTATGAGGTAGGAGGATTTTCCTACCAATCACAGAGACTCATTTTTAAAGATGTAGTCATTAAGGCAATGTTATATTAGCACAGAGAGACATTAAATAGACCAAAGAAATGAAATGAAATGTACATAAATGGATTCATAATATGTTATGTGAAATCAAGCTATAAGCAGGTGACATTTATAGATCAATAGAGCTATGACTAACTTTCATTAATTGCTCAAAGAAAATTGATTTCTCATATGGAAAGCAAAATGCTTCTTCAAAACTTATTAGACAATTACAATAGTTAGTTCCAAATATATTGATGGCTTTTGTATGGAAGATAATAACCTAAAAATACTAAAAGGAACATTTGAAAAATATTTATTATGTCTTTATGATCAGGAAGGTTTATAGAAATAAGCTAAATAAATAAAAAATGTATAAGTGTAAGAAATTTAAAATAATAACTTTATTTACTAAAGACCCTAAAGAAATGACAACGTATTCCACAAACTAGTAGGGGCACTTTGACATTTCAGCATATATAACTAATAATCTGCTAGTCACCAGAATACATCAATTAAACAAGCAAACAAAAAAACACAACTCATTGAAAAATTGAATAAGATTTCACATAAGAAGAGGTCTGTGTATTTCAGAAAATTTATAAATTTAAGAATATGAAATACCAAATCACAATAATCAAAATGACAAAAGTTTAATATCAGGGATTATAGAAGATGGGGAGAAAGAGGAACTCTAAAATTGCTAGGAGGTGTGAAAATGATATAGCCATGTAGGAAAAAAATTTGATATTAACTTAGTAAACATAATATGTACTATATATATGACCCAGCACTTCCGTATTTAAGAGTATGTCTGAAAATATTCTTCCATTTGTGAAACAAGAAAACTGTGCCAGAATATACACTGGGAGTTTATTCATAATACCATAAAAAAATCTTACTACAATATTAATCCCATCAATAGAAGAACAGGTAAATGTGTGATCTAGTCTATAGATTAATCTCAAAATATAATAATATAGAGAAAGAGGCAAATTGCAAAAAAATGTGTGCAGTATGATTATATAAAGCTATAAAACTTGCACAAGTCTACCATAGGACTCAGAAGATTTTGAGGTACTGACAACATTTTATTTCTGATTAGGGGTTGTGGGGACATATATATTCATTTTATTGTAATATTATTGACTTTTTAAAGCTCTACAAACTTGTCTTCTACTCTTTTTATGTATCTAGTATATTTGAAATTTTAAAAAAAGGAAAAGCACATAATATTAAACACAGAATATAGCAAAAAAAGATGCATGGTAAGCCAGCTTGCTTTGTATATAAAACATTTTCCTGGGGAAACTCTAAGTAGAATTACATGTCATACTAAACTTCATCTATTATATTTTCTCTTTCAAAGATTGTATTAACTTACTTTGTTCCTTGGGCAACATATCTCATGTTACAATGAATGAAAGAAAAACAGAGTAGAAGGGGGGTGGAGATCGTTGAAGTTTTGAAAAACCTTTAAATGCCAACAAATATTGACAGGATAATGACTCTTCCCTTGTATGCATTCCCCTTTGTTCTGAATTTGAAGTTCTTTCCCACAATGACGTGACAGCCTTCGTGGAGCAGGAGACTAGTTCAGCTACCCAAGTGAATATGAAGTGATTGACTCTTTGAGATTCCCTCTGCCATGGTACCATCAGTGACATATGTCAAATTTCAAAATCTTAATTGATGAGGATCATGCTTGTGTTGAAGAAGACATTAATAAATAATGCTTTTAGATTGCAGATGAAATGTAAACTTCTAGAAATCTTCAGTGTGTCATGGTCAACAAGGCATCTCCTATAGCTTAATGGATTTTAAATCTGAATGTATTCTAACCAGGTTTCACATTGCAATTTACTTTATTTTATATAGTTATAGGTTTATTCATTCTATTTAAAATTTTTGTGATATTCACCATATGCATTTTTCTAGACAAGTGATGTTTCTTATTTTTGCTTTCAAATTGTATCTGTCAAGTGTTTTCTTGTTATAAATGCAGTGCATGAATAATTTAGAAATTTTAATCAATGGGAAAACATTAACAGTAACAACATTAATAACTGTAATTTATGTAGCCTTTAATATTAAAAGTTGTTTATATATATGCACACTTAAAAATACAATCAAGCTGGGTTCGGTGACTCAGCCTGTAATCCCGTGCCTTTGTGAGTCTAAGGTGAGTGGATTGCCCGAGCCCGCGGGTTCGAGACCCGCTTGGGCAGGCGAGACGTCATCTCTACAATAAATCAAAAAATTAGCCGGGCGAGGTAGTGCACACCTGTAATTCCGGCTACTCGGAATACTGAGGCGGAAGGATCGCCGGAGCCCAGCAAGTCGAGGCTGCGGTGGCTGAGAGTGGCCACTGCACTCCAGTCTGGGTGACAGAGTGAGACTCCAACTCAAAAAAAACAAAAAAACAAAAATGCAATCAAAATTTACAGACAGCTCTATAACCTGCTTTTGTTTAACTTCCCATGACCATTGTTCACTATATAAAAAAAAAATATATATCAAAACATGAATATATATTTTTAATGACTGATTCACTCATCAGACTTCGTGGTACATATGATAGAATCCAAATAGCCTCCTTCATCTGGAATAGATTTGTTAATGAGTGTCAAGTGGCTTAGAAGGATGTGAAAACTGAGCTTGGGTGCTATAGAGGCAAGATCAGAAGAGTCAAAGAAATAAGTAACTACAAATCTGAACTTCCTAGTGGGAACCCCAATGGTGCACATCCCAGCATGGCATCTGGGATATCCTAACACTAATTTCTCTACCACAGTTGCTCCCTAAAGAGTAATACGCTTCCTGTGTTGTGATTACCTGAGTTCCCATTGGTTCACTTGATCTTTTCTTTGTTTCCAAGTGTCATGAACATGTGTTCTGCTTGTCAGAATACAAGGTAACTCCAGTC
Organism: Cephalopachus bancanus; assembly: GCA_027257055.1. NCBI lineage: Eukaryota > Metazoa > Chordata > Mammalia > Primates > Tarsiidae > Cephalopachus > Cephalopachus bancanus. Next base: position 9,334,627 of record JAPVLO010000041.1, read on the forward strand.
TTCAATTATGTCTGGAAAATGCATTTTAAGCTTCCCACCTGCAAAAGTATACAAAAACCCAATGAGAAAAGGCATTAAAGTAGGTGGTCCAATGCACAGCATCTGTCACAACTGCAGAGTATGTTTGAATCATGATTTAATTAATGTATATCATGCTTTACTATTGAAAGCACTTTTAGCAGCAATATATGTTTGTTTTATTATTTCTATAATGATATAGTGCCCAGAATAAAACTTTTGCATCAAAGAGTAATTCTTAAAAATTCTTGCTAGCCGGGCTCGGTGGCTCAGCCTGTAATCCCGCGCCTTTGGGAGACTGAGGTGAGTGGATTGCCTGAGCCCACGGGTTCGAGACCCGCCTGGGCAGGGAGACCTCATCTCTACAATAAATCAAAAAATCAGCCGGGCGTGGTAGCGCATGCCTGTAATTTCGGCTACTTGGAAGGCTGAGGCGGAAGGATCGCCGGAGCCCGGCAGGTCGAGGCTGCGGTGGCCGGAAGCGGCCACTGCACTCCAGTCTGGGCGACAGAGTGAGACTCCAACTCAAAAAAAAAAAAAAAAAAAAAAAAAAAAAAAATTCTTGCTATATTTTCTTCAAATTTTTAATTTTTTTTCTTTTTCTTCCTTCATTTCTTTTCCTTCTTTCTTTCTTTTGGTCTTTCTTGCTTGTTTTCTAAAAAATTAATATATGGCTTAATACAATTCATCCACTATTTTTTATTTTCTTACTTTCTAACCCATGCTGGCTATTATTCTTTTAATAAAATTATTGACAATTAATAGAACAAGTATATGTATTTTAAATAGCATCTGTTTGCATAATAAGCCCCATGGATATAAATATTTCCAGGTTATATTGTATATTTTTCTATTATCTAAGGAGTTTCTATAAATTAAATATTATGATGATGAGTTAAGGTCATCGAAATAACTATTAATTAGTACAATGTGCCACAAAGTAATATGCAACTATTTTATTAAAGGAAAACGCTATCTACTCTAGACAACTATGCTTTGTGAATTCTTATATCTACTTTAATAGTGTCTCTGTCCTTGCTCTCAAATTGAAATGTGCCTTCCTCTAACCATGTCCTGTTTTTCTTACATGTTCTCTACTTATATTAAACTTTTCTAATCCATTCTAATGCTTTCTCTTGTGTCAAGTTGATGAGATTTAGAGAATAGACACTTGTAACCTTGGCGATTTGTTGATTTGACTTCCTAGTTTTTGTCTCTAAGTTTTTTTTAAAAACTTCCTGATGATAGCAATATTACTTATATTTATTGGGAAAACCTAACAACAGAAAGAAAGTCCAGCACCATACTTGAGTAAATTAATTTGCAGAGAGATATAATAAAATGCTGTTAAAAAGCAGAACTTTTAAATAGCCTGATTTCCACTCTTGAAAATGTTATGCTGTTTTTTAACACAGAAGAGAAAACTGCTGTGCATACACCTTCAGACATGCAATACTGAGAATGGAAAGCTGATTGTAAAATAAGAAACCATGTAGCTTGGAAAGCAACGAAGGAAGTAGTTATCAACTATAAAGTGTTCTTCGGGTGTACTGTTGGCAAAAGGAGTGAGATAAGTAAGCACAAATAAATAAAATGTGGAGTTCCACCCTTGAGAAGGCCTCATAAATAGCAGCTGATCTTCAAAACTGCAGGAATCTATGTAGAGGATTGTCTAAAAATTAGCCTATGAGTGCTAAACTCAGCAGGACATAAAACTTTCTTCATCATATGCTGTACATGTGGATAACAAACTGTCAAAAATATAAACTCCAAATGCCAAGAGTGATAAAAATACTTGTCTTCAGTACTTTATTATTTTCAGTTTTTGAGATCTCTAAAGAAAACTTCCAAGTCAAAAAGAAAATATAACTTAGTAATAGTAATCTTTATTCTTCTTTTTTTTTTGAGTTGGAGTCTCACTCTGTCGCCCAGACTGGAGAGCAGTGGCCGCTCCTGGCCACCGCAGCCTCGCCTGTTGGGCTCCGGCGATCCTTCCACCTCAGCCTTCCAAGTAGCTGGAATTACAGGCATGTGCTACCATGCCCGGCTGATTTTTTGATTTATTGTAGAGATGAGGTCTGGCTGACCAGGCGGGTCTCGAACCCGCGGGCTCAGGCAATCCACTCACCTCAGCCTCCCAAAGGCGCGGGATTACGGGCTGAGCCACCGAGCCCAGCTGTAGTAGTCTCTATTCTTATAGACACACTCAAAACTAAAATCTTAACCCACTTTTCTTGAAGGAACTCATCTGTACTTATGCATATTTCAATCTGGGCCAGTAGTGCCCTCTGCTAAATTCACCAACAAAAGTTACCTTTCTGTCCAAGATACGTCTGGTCATATTATTGACCTGACTTGGCTTTGACATTACTCTCTGAAAGTTTTATGATGCAGACAGGAATAATTGAAGTCCAAACAAAAATGAAAAGATGGATCTCTGACATTTTACTTGAGGAAAAAAAAATAATTGCAATTCAAAGAAAAGGCTAGAGGTTTAATAAAAAAGAGAAGTGTTACACATTGCTTTTTAAGAAAGTTTTTGACACTAGTAAGTTGGCAAACTCCAATTGGTGAGCGGGGGTGGTGGGAAAAATTAGTTCAAGAGTTATAGCAAGTTATCTCAGCAGTTGTAGATAACTGATTTCAGGTTACAACAGGTAGTTTCAGCTGCCGGATATTTAGAGAATTACATTTCTAGACAAATATTATGTTTTCCAATTGCTTTCTCTCACCTGGCTTCTCAACCCTGTTTTAGTTATGTATGTCAAGAATGACTCAGTATAAGCTGCTTTCACAAGATTATTCACTAGCTCAAATAATATAACATTTAAAGCAATTGGCACATGTAGACATTACATCCTATAATTTCCTCTGTAGTGTGAAACAATGAGAATATATAGGTTGATTTTGAGCTTATCATTCTACATTCAACTTTCCTCTGGAGTGACTGACTTCTGGCTGTATAACCCTAAAGAACCGATTATATGGTGATGTTCTATCAGAGAAAACTCCGAGAAAGCAATGTGAGAGGTATGAAGAGAGTAGGAGATGGTTGTTTTGTATTTTTTTATTATTTTAAATGTTCTTCTATAACTGTCATCCTTGGCCCCTACCCATTCTACTCCTAGAATCTCCCTTTTTATGATAGAACCTCAGAACTAACTCTCTTCATGGCATTGAGAACTAAGAAAATAAGGCCATGGAAAAATATTACTAACTTCTCTTTTTTTGTTTGTTTCTTTTTTGTGTAAATTCATGAATATAAACTTTCTCTGCCAGCTACTAATACCAATTATTTTTTGCTGCCACTAGCTAACAATTCCCCTACTCTACACATAGATGAAAAATAGTTATAAATTAGATAATGAAACACATTTAAATATTAGCATACTTTTCTGAAGTTCCATAAATAAAGCATATATATTTCATTTAAGCAGGAAAATTACTTCAACACACTGTATCTTCTACAGCTGGCATATCTGTTTCAAGCTGATGTCACAACTGTAAAACAGATTTGATATTTACATGTGACAGTTTGTTAGATTTAATATTACAAATCATTAAATGTTTACGATTTCTGATTTATAATTTAATCCACAAAGTTTGCTTTTTTAACTATAGCTTATGTACACATAGTTGGTGTGTAGCTAAGAATTTTATTTAAATATTCAAATTACTTTGTAAACAAAGACTTATTAAGAATCTCTCTGTTTGAAGAATGTAATTTTAAACAATGATGTTGATATTGCAGGTTTTATCTTTTGACCTTGTTGAGTATCTTAGTAAGAATCATGATTGATAATTTCCTCTGAGCCTCCTTATTAAGAATAATTAGAAACTAAAATAATAAATTCACTTTCAGAAACAACGTGGTTGTAAACCATTTAACTGCATTTAATAAAGTGTTTGTTGAATAATTTTGTTATCTGCATGAACACAAATACTTATCTTTTTATTTCTCCCTTATTTTTTCAATTATGAAACACAAAGACAAACAGAATGATGTGATAGAACAAGTTACACAACAGAAAAAGCATTTTTAAAAGATTTTAGAAGAACAGATAACAAGATCTTATAACAGGGTTTTAGAAGTTGTATACTGTCTACTTTATATTAGGTTATCAAAATTAGTTACTTTTATTTTAATTATAAATAATCTTCTGAAATTTTTGAAAAGAACGCTATGATTCAGTTATTCCTATTATCCTTAACAATCTGTAGTTACACAACTAAATGTATTGAGTTAGTATTTCAGTATGTTAAATGCACATGAAGAAAGTTAACATATATTCAAAGCCTATTTTGGCGTCCTAATAAAAGATGACTTTTTAATAATAAAAATGTAAGGAACTAATGCTGAAATTTTCAAAAAATATGAAAAAGTTATTGTTTTTTAAATGTAGACATATGTGATTGCATGTGATTAACTTATTTGTGAAAACTGTACCTAACAATAACTTAGAAAGCATTTCTATATGCAAGACACTATTCTGTAAAACTGTTTTACAAATAATACAACTGAGCTACAGAGAGGTTAAAGTAACTTTCAAATATTCTAAAAGTATACAAGGGAATAATGTGACCAATATTAAAATTGGGTGGTTCTTAACCACTGTACAGTCTCTTCTGATATCAGTGGAGGTATTATGCCTTGGACCAAGATTTTTCTATTCATCTTAAATTCCTCAAATGCAATTATGGTTACTTGCTAGAAGTCTAAAGAAGAAAAGAAATATTTTAACCCACAATGGAAGAAAAACTCAAATACTTTCTAACTCATGCAGTATGAATTATATGTAAAAGAATTGTATTTGAGTACAAAGATTAACATGGTTCATGATGCATTTTTTAAAATTACAAAATAATAAGGTACAGTAATATTCCCAGTGAACAAAAGCAACCTTAATATAATTTACTTCATATTCTGAACAGTGTTTTACTATTTCCTGTCCTGTTTTCTTCCTAAAACCCCTAAGAATATTTTTAATTACTTAGATCTTTCAGCTTTTTAAGAATATGTTTTTCTCTCTCACCAAATGCCATTAATGTGCAGTCTGCTGTTGTTGATAGACAAATTAAAATAAAATAAATGTAAATTTTCTTTAAAAATGTACAGATTGAGGGTGCCATCACCTCTATAGTAAATTGTCCTAATGAAAACCGTGATGTGGAACAATTATCATTCATGAGTTCAGTAGGTAATACTGAACCCTTTTGTTGGAAAGTCTTAATCAAATTACATAATCCAATGAATGATGACATTAAGGCATCATAAAATGTACCTTGCTCCTTCCATGGTGAAATCTGAGATTTGTAACTGCTAATCCACATAGAGTAATCATAAATAGCATATCCTGTTCTTGAATTGGAAATGACTCATTCACTGTATCCTTACATTTATCCAGATCATTTTGCTTTTTTTTCAATCAAAGCCTAATACCATGACTTTACTGACAATAGTTTTAGATTATATTATTTAGAGTATTATTCCATTGGTTTTATATTTTTCAAGGTAAAATTCTTTTTATTTCTAGATGAGACAGTCAAAATGTAAAATAAGAAGTTCCTGTCTTAAAATTTCATTCCTGTATGTATTTTCCTGGAAATGAATATACCAAAGATCAACAGGAAAATGAGCGCAATTGCTCTGCTGCTGCTTGTGACATGCAGCATGAAAATAGAATGTTTGTGTAGCATAACATTTAAAGACAGCAGAGTACTCCCTTTGAATGAGAGGCCAAATTGCTTTGAGATAAGCAACTGATTCAGTGTGTGTATGTGTGTATATGTGTATATGTGTATGAAAATGCAACACCTGAGCGAGAAACACCAGATTACGCTGAATTTCCAAACTGATAATAAGGGAGAGTTGACAAGAATACAGATTTCAGAAAATCTGCAACTCTTCCTTGATCTTTCTGCTCAATAACACCAACACACTTCAGAACTACAATGGGACCAGCAGAGAACTGTGAGCCATCTATTACTTTTTTGAACTTCAGAGTCAATCCAAAATAGTGTATCTAGGTTGGATTATGGGTAAGAAATTTCAGAAGATTTTTGTTTCTATAGGCCATCAGTGACATTTCATGTAATTGTTTTTATTTTTACTAAGAATACATTCCACAATCTATACAAACAATATCAGTCCTTGCTGAATATTTAGGGAACGCCAAGGAATTCTATAATATCTTTACTTTGATCAAAGAAAAAAAAACCAGGAAAAGGATTTCCAAACATATTCCTCATGAAAATAATAATTTTAGAAAAAAGTAAATGTGTATCTACTCTGCGTGTACATTTCTCCAGGCATTATTCTAAGAAGTGACCATAAATGATCTTGTTTTATGATTATTGTAAAATGTATATGAGATAGCTATACTTACATTTATCCCCATTAATGAAGTATAAAAGGTTAATCATTTGTTTAATTTAAATATGAAACTACTAAAGCCAGTTAGAATTTGAACTCAGATTTTCTAATTCCAAAGAACAAGTTCTTTCTTTTTTTTTGAGTTGGAGTCTCACTCCATGGCCTAGGCTGGAGTGCAGTGAAACACTCATAGCCACCCCAGTGTCAACCTTCTGGGCTCAGGCGATCCTTCTGCCTCAGCCTTCCAGGTAGCCAGAACTACAGGTGTATGCTACCAAGTTTGGCTTAATTTTTTTTGATTTATTGTAGAGATGAGGTTTTGCCGAGTTGCCCTGTCTGTTCTTGAACCCGCGGGCTCAGGCAATCCACTCACTGCAGTCTCTTAAAGTGCTGGGATTACAGGCTGAGCCACTAAGCCTGGCCACAGTGCCACTGCAGGTTGTAAAAATTCAGCTGTGCAGTTTGAGTACTAGGAATAAATTTCTTTTATGTCTTAAAACACTTCCCCAAAATAGTTGAAATGACTGTGCTACAAATTTCATGGGTTATGCATTTTATTTATTTGCCATAGAAGGTATTTCCTAATTCGTCAAATTTATTGAATGAGTATTTTAGGTCAAATACTCTGCTAGGTGCTAGAGTAGTTTGCTGATAATTATAGACAGCTGATAAAGAATAACTTAATAAAAAAATTAAGGTGGCAGAAAAGTATGTGTGATCTTTGATATCATAAAAGTTTTAATATCTAGCTGTGCTCAGTGGCTCAGCCTGTAATCCCGCGCCTTGGGAGACTGAGGTGAGTGGATTGCCTGAGTCCGCTGGTTCGAGACCCGCCTGGGCAACTTGGCGAGACCTCATCTCTACAATAAATCAAAAAATTAGCCGGGCGTGGTAACGCGCGCCTGTAGTTCCAGCTACTTGGAAGGCTGAAGCGGAAGGATCGCCGGAGCCCAGCAGGTCGAGGCTGCGGTGGCCGGGAGCGGCCACTGCACTCCAGTCTGGGCGACAGAGTGCGACTCCAAATCAAAAAAAAAAAAAACAACGTTTTAATATCTGAGGTCTTTTAGTTTTATTCCTTTAAGGTACAATCTAATGAATTCAAGAAACAGCTTGGAATACATCCTTACTAATAGGTTGTTGGGGTAATCTTGCTCATAACAGTTCTTCAGTCCAGTAAACTGAACAACTGGAGTGTGGAATTCTAATAGAAACTAAGGACAACTAGAAGTAATTGAATATCTTCTCCTTTTTTTAACTTTCATTACTTCTCTCTCTCTGTTATTGTGAGTTCTCTTTAATTGTTTCTAAGCAGTTCCAAATAATCCCAAATTCCTGCAGAATTATCTATACCTTTTATACTTTAATGGTAGCCTTTCACATCTGCTGAAATAGCAACGATTAGTCTTCATTTAGAATAATAATTTGTATCCTATGCTTTCCAAATTACAGTAAATCTGCTTAATATTGTCAATAGGTTCTTGAAAACGGTAGCTTTTCACAAAACAATAAACAAGGAAACTAATTTGGCCATAAGCTAATTCATATAAACAAGACTTAAGCTCCTACAGCATATTCCTGATCACAAAAACATCATCAAATTCTAAATAAAGACCAAAACATTTCTAACATCAAACATTGAAATTAATGTGAGTATACATATATTAAATATGTATATATTAATACATATATATACATATGTATACATATATACATATGTATATAATACATATATAATATATACATATTATATACATATGTATATAATACATATATATACATACATATATTAAGAAAGATGAATAAAAACAAGTAAGATATTTGTTGACTCAGTTCTTCTAGTTCAGAGTCTTGAGTGGGATAGCTTATCCCACCAGCTCAGGGCACCTGGTGGGAACCCACCTTGGCAAGGTTGTCATCCCATTGCAGAGAATCATAGGGCACAATCGTACACACCCACACTCACTCACACTGGGACAACATAGACGAGGCCTATGAACCTAATAGGCATAGCTTTGGAATATGGTGGAAACAGATATTCTGGTATCTGTTGAAGACCCAGGAAGACGTGTAGAGTGTGAAACCTCCAAGTAGACTCTGGCCCTGGCTGGGAAATGATTTTTTTCCCCTTCAAATTACAATGAAACTACATTGAATGAAACAGTGTGCTTTGAGGACCTGCTATATCCATATTTGGGGATAACATTTCAAAGATAAAAAAGAAAAAAGGAAGATTAAGTTTTAGAGTTGTTTTATTTTGTAATTTATTATTTCAAATTTGGTTGAGGCCTTTCATTCTTGTGTTCAATAGATAATTGCTTAGAATCAACTATGTGCCAGGAAAAAGCATTCTGGGGACCCAACCACGAGGTATTTTAACAAGGTCTGAGATGTCACTGAGTTTTTTGTCCGTGAAGAAACAAATAATTATAAATTGATATTATGAGGCAAAGAGTTTTAAGAATATATATCAGGGAAGCTTACCTAGTCTGAAGATCAAAAATGGTTTTCCTAGGATGAAATTGGAACATGGAAATAGGCAAGACACGAAGGAAAGAATAGGATCATGTTATGTAGGGTCTTGAAGGCCGTATAAAATCTTCTGGATTTTGTTCTAAGATCAAATTATGCAGTGAGTTGTAGGTCCTAAAAATATTTAATTTATAACTTAAAAGTAAGTGGCAAATTATTTTGAAAAAAGCAGGTTATAAAATTTACTCTGATTAAAGATAAAAGTTTAAATTAGAGAAGGGTCAAGATTGACCCTAAGTAGAATAGTTTGGAAAACCTACTTAATTAGACAAGAGATATGATTAGTGTGGTGCCACTGCAGATTGAAAGCAGTGGGTAGATATGGAAAGTTTTTCTTAAGATATAAATTCAGGCCTGACTCTGTGGCTCATACATATAATCCAGATGAGGCTGAGCACAAAGATGACTTGAGGCCAAGAGTTCAATACCAGCCTTGGCAGTACTGGGAGATCTTTTCTCTAAAAGAAGAAAAATTCAACTAGGCATAGCAGTATGCCTGTAATCCCAGTTACTCTGGAGGACAAGGTGGGGAGATCCTTTGAGCGCAGGAGTACAAGGCTACAGTGAGCTATGATCTATGATCATGCCACAGCACCCCAGCCTGGATAACACAGTAAGACCAGAGTCTCAAAGAAACGAAAAACAAAAACAGAAAAAAGCCTAACCCTAAATTGTACCCCACAACTTTAAAATTAAAAAAAAAAGTTAAAAAAACAACAAGCAAACAAACAAACAAAAAACCAGGAATTAAATGCAGGACTATTGATTAATTCATTTAGAAAAGCTCGAGAGTTAGAAGGATAGGTAGAATAAAAGATTATTTCCCAGTTTCTAGTTTATACAGCCTGATGTAAAATTACCTTTGCTTAAAATCATACATACCGGAAATATTCAAGTTTGGACTGGGGATGGTAACAGAAATTCAATATGAAGTACTAGCTTTAAGACAGCTTTGAAATTACAAGTGCAGATGTTTTCTGGGTAGTGGGACCCTGACTCAGAAGAGAGTTCTGTAGGAAATACAACATGTAAATCATTGACATATAGGTGGAAATTACCATGTTAATATAGTTATTAAAACATGAATAACTTTGAAGTTATATTAAAAATGCATTGATTGGGTTTAAAAGAAAGTTTTGAAAATAGGCTATGGTGGGAATAGAATTTTGATTCTGATCTGCTCCTCCTTCTTGGTAAGAAATGAACATATTTGGAAAATTCTCAATTATTATCTTTGTCTGACTCGTCTGTAACATGTTCTTGAGCTTCAGGCTACAATAAAATAGAGTATCACAGATTTAGTAGCTTTGAAACCGGTCATTACATCTCTTTTTAATTCTTCTTTTTGGTTTCAAATCCAATATATTCCATAAGATTATTTTAAAATATGTGGTTTATTTTCAACTAGTGACAGATTTGCAGAAATAAGCCACATCAAGCATTCAGATATTGGTATTCATATCTTGTACTTTAGAACAAATTGGATATGAGAAACAGGTAAAGTCCTAAAAGGTTAGAAATGTTGGGCATGAAAAACAATGAATTTATGATTTAACCAGAACAGTCATGGGTGAAATTAAATAGATCAAGGACGTCCTTTTCCAAAGTACCACTATCAGTAGCTAGCCTGACTTCCCTGAGGTAGACATATCCACAGACCATAGAGAACAGGCTCCCCATCCCCTAAATTGCTTTCTAGTCTTCACTTCAATCTCCATTTGGGTATTTTGCATACATAATACATCCCTGGCTATTCCACCCAGAATTACTCTCTTTTCAAGACAATTCTAAATATACTTGCTATTGTGCATCTCAGACTAATTAATTATACTTTCATAAATGCATCATTTCAAAACAAATGCTTTGTTATGAACAATGTTATTAATAGATTATTTTGTGTCTGACTAACCTCTTCATTATTGCTGTGAGTCTCAACAAAGTTTTTAAATTATTTTTATATTGATCTAGAAGACTCTGTCATACATACAAATATCTCATTGGTGAGATTTGGAATCTGCTGGAAGAATGAGAGTTAGGGACATCTAAGTGAGTCTGACTGGGTGAAAAATTAACTAACTCCCACCCTTGACTGCTTCTGCTAAGTAGGGGAGAGTGGTGAGGACAGACTTCTGAGCAGCACTTATAGAATGATTTCAGTGAGAGATTGTAGCTTGGCAGACTATAGTTCAGAAAAATCCAACAAATGCTCTTTCAGGATCAGCTTTTTCAAGTTCTAAAGTTTCCAAGATGACTATGATGCACAATTTCTCTGAAGGATCTCTTGTGTGAGAGGAAGTCACTCTAGTGATTTTCCAGTGGGGTAGTTAATCCAATGGAATACAGTGTGCACTGCAGGAATACAAAAAGAGGCATTGAATCCAGTATGACAACAGGGAAGATTTTCTAAAAGAAGGACACCTAGAAGAGGTAGAACCTTGGCAGATTATTGAAAGAAGAATAAAATTAACCAGAGTAAGAAGTGGAGAAAGTACATTTTAGCAGTTGGTGTAGCAAACATAAATTTGTTTTGATATGACTAGAGAACTAACTATGAAATTGGGAAAGATAGGGGAATTAGGCAGGAGATAAGAAAAGTCATGTTTAAGTTAGCTACACAGATAAAGTCTATCTTTCATGTTATTGATAATTCACTGGTGACGGTTTTAAAATATTTACCCCAAATATCTCTCTTTTCTTTCATTCGGCCTGCCCGTAACATCATTGATTAAATATTTCTCTACCAATATTTACACTAAAATAGACACTTTGTAAATCTATTTTCTATAGCTATCATAGCCTTAAATAAGACTATGGCATGTGTGTGTGTGTGTGTGTGAGTGAGTGTGTGTGTGTGTGTGTGTGTGTGTGCACGCGTGCATGTGTGTAAAGAATAATCTAAAAAAAAAAAACAGTTCTCAAAATTACAAACAGAATGATATTTGATCATTCAAGAGTTAGATTCTTTGAGAGCTGATAAGGTTTTCTTTTTCTCTTCTTTACAAATCGCCTGTCTTCTAGCTATCTAATTTTCACTGCACATGTACTGTCTCTTGTTTCTTTTAGTCAGTTGTGTTAGAAAATGTATTAATGATTTGACTCCATATATCCGACATTGCATTACATTTTTGTGGTTGTGTGTGTCTTTGTTGCTCTGTCTCTATTTCTCCTACCCAAGATACTTGAACAAAGGAGGTGTTGATTATTTTTATTCTGATGTTCAGAGCACAGCAATTAATCTACCTATTTGACTGAATGAATGAATAAGTTCAAAATGCACAAAGGAAGGAATAACTAGGTAAACAATATTATCAGAACATAGAAGTGACAGAAATTTTGGTTAGGAGAGTTTTCAAGGTTTTATGAAATAAGTGAAATATCTCATTCTACAAAGAGGAGCAGAGCTTTGCTAGGAAGAGACAACAACCAAAAGGATTCTTATATCCAATTTTCCCTAAAAATAGAAGATACATTCCAGCCTGAGTAAGTGCATAAAGATAGGTTGCTTAATTCGAAGTAATGAATGTTGAGGCCATGTGAAAAACTTTGAATGTTATCCTAAATTTTTATTCTTAACTCTAAGGGAAACATATAAGGTTTTTGTGCAGAAGAGTGTTATTATTTTATCTTTTGATATATGAAAAAAATATTGTGAAAGGAATAGATGAACACAGGTTGAGAACAAGACTTCTCGATACCAGTGACGACTTTTCTGCAAGAGTAGAGATGACAAATTATGAGGTGTTGAGCTGTGTTAGGTGGTATAGAAAGGAGAGGAAAAACATTATGGGTGTGAGATAGTTTAGATCTGGAAATATTATATCTTGGAACTCCTTGAATATTGACAAGAATTAATAGAGAAAAATTGTAGATATCTCAGCTTCTTTGTCCTCTACTTTACATTATAGAGTAGTATTTACCAAAGGCCTTATTATTCATGTTCATGCATGTAAAAAAATGACAGAATTTTTATAAATAAATAAACTCTGAAATCATCTTCCAAATAGCATACTTGTTTGAATGGCTGTAAGGAAAATTAATCTGCACTGCTATACAGGAATGTGCCATATATAAATAACTGTATAACACAGACCTATCAGCCTCACTGAGTTCCTCCTGTGAGAGTACTTTATGTCTCAGAAATGTTCATTTGTTATCTTGCACTCAAAGCTTTCATATTTTAATTGTCATGGATATTATAGCTCATGATACTATTTTTATGTTCATTACCGTGTGATACTTGGCAGGGTACTAGTAGTGTTTGAAGTAGCAAATTAATCATAACTACTGATTGACAGGCATTGTTCTGTTTTTAAATCTATTGTTATAAAAATGTGAGGTACAATTCAGGGTTAGGTTTACAAACGTTGACTAAACAGGCATTGTTCTTAAGGTTTTTTCACATAGGATTTATAGACATTTTATAAGTAATTTGTATTTATGTGTTCATAAGAAACATAAATATACTTTATGTCATTTTCAAGTCTATTCATAATAATTTTTTTAAAGTTAATGATGTGTATTATCAAGTTAATGTGTTAATATTATATTAGAATTACATAATCTGATAAAAAGATAATGTAATTCCATTTTCCCAAGTCATTAGGTGATGTATCTGTCATTGTATAATGTTTTTTATATCTTTAAATATCTCACTAAATATATACATATATTCTTTCTTCCTTTCTTTCTTTCATTTTTTTCTGATCTGCTTCCATTGATGACTCTGTACTTTTGACTCCAGACTGGCAATATGAGGGTAAGATGATAAAACTAAAAATCTCAAACAACCTCATGGGCATTGCTTGTCTGTCTTTGTTTTATTATCTTTAGAACATTATTAAAATTCTATTCACTTTCTTTAATTAGATCCTGTATCACCATTAAAGTACAATTATGTTTGTATCTGTTGTGAAGCTTTAATTACAATTTATTCTTGTTAATCATCACTTTGTGTTATTTCTTTGGGTTAAATTTCCATCCCATTATCTCTGTCCTGAAGGACTCCTGCTCTCCAGTAGTCTCTGTTGGTGTTTTCTCAGTAAGATTTGAATAGTTTTGGTGTGTAGAGTCAATGGGATATGATATGGTAAGGAATCTATGTGACTTTTAGAAAATATCTTTAAAATAACACAATATTAAAAGTTATATCAATTTGGTTATAATTTTTCCTTTTTAAATATCAATATATATCTCAATGAATATGATCTCAGGATGACTGTCCCTGCGGTTAATTCTTACTTTTGGTTATGTTCTCTATTTAGATTGCAAACTGGCTAGAGGAGGCCCACCAGCTACCATAGTGGCAATTGATGAAGAGAGTCGAAATGGTGAGTACATTTTACAATTTACAAATGTTTTATCTAAGAGGGATTTCTTCAAATTTCAAGCTTCACTTTGCTGAGTAGAGGCACTAAATGAAAGCTTCAACCTAAATTCGTAAACAATTATTTTTTAATTTCTCCACTGTATGAGTTTAAATTTTTCCATTTTTCTGAAAATGCTTTACTTGGATGACATTATGAGAGTCTCTTTCAATGAATGGAAATAATTTTTATTGAGAAAGAGTTATTTGATACAGAGTCAGCCCAAGATTACATCTTTGTCAATAGGTGAAAATTGACTATCACGCACATAGTCATCTAACATAGATAATGTATTCTTCCAGATAAGTGGACAACAAAGGTAAGCCTCACACTGTTAATTTGAATTGCCTGAAATCTGGTAAGGATCAAGGTCCATAGCTGATTAGACATGGTGATTGTGAGTGATTAACAGAAAAATTGAATGTTCTTAGGAAGCCAGAACACATCAAAAAGTCAAGAACAGAGGACGAAGTCTGAATTTTTACTCAGGCTTTCCACAGTAGTTAACAACTAATACCTAATTCATATCAAGTTCATCTTCAAAAAGTTAATTTTCCTCAACATAACCAAAAGTAAATATCATTAGTCTTTCCCTTCTGCAGCATGCTTCTAACCTCTCCGAACATTAATATATGAATATTTAAAATGTTTCCTTCTCAACTAGGTAGCAGTAAAATGGTGGTATCTTGGGGATCTGTTTCTACTTCAAACTATTCTAAGTATAGGAATGTGATTTGTGGCTCACTTGTTCTGGTAGTTCCATAATGAACCCTTTCAATGAGCTCATTTAACTTATACTTACTCTGTATTCTAAGCAGTATGATCTTCCAGATTTATAATTTTATAAAGTATTATGGCAATGGCTTATTAGAGAATACACTTTTCCTGTTATTTAAGCTACACATACTTTGACAACTTGTATATGTGATACCTGCATCATGGATTCGTTGAGCTGCATTTCAGACTCTGCTTTTACTCATTTGAATAATTGGCACAAACTTTTATTTTCTTGAACATTCTGTATAATCAGCCAAAAAATGTCCATGACATTGATGGTCTTTGTTTAAACAAATTTAAGTGTCTACATTAAATTTTGACCACCTTAAATAATCACCAAAATTTGAACATTTTGATTATTAAAAAAAATCAATCTCTATTGATGATGAAATTATTTAGAGTTAGACTTATTATGATACATTTAAATAAGTTGGAAATAAATTGTGTGTCTGCAGAAAAGAAAAATATCAAAATCCTATAACATCAGCAGATTCTCTCTCAATGTAGAATTATGGTTTACTTATGGCTAATTATTTTGATACAGGAAAAATATTCTGTATTTTTTAAATGCTCCACAAAGAAAACAACCTTTATAATCAGAGATGAAAAATCCAAAAAACATGATAGAAGGTTGATTAACATTTGCATTGTGCATTGTTAACAAGTCCATTTGAACATATAAGCTGAAATGAAAGTAAACATTTAGTTTTACTAACCAAGTTTGTTTCAGTGTATAATTCTGTACAGAGCTTACTTTCCCAACTATGTAATTACAGCAACAGTAATTATGATATTTTTCTCCCTTTATGCTGATTGTATTCTACTTTTCAAAGGAGCCCAGGAACTCCACAAAGATGTTGTCATAGCAGTGGTATACAGTAGCATGTGGTGAAAGTTCAATATTTGTGTTTTAGAAGAATGTGACATGATATAGTGTAGTAATGTTGTTCTCCTTACTTGATGTATTTTGTAGAAACTGTCAACTACTCAGAAAGCTGCCAGAGTTATTTGAGTGTCATCACAAGGAATATAAATACCAAACTAGAGAATAAATGTTTTGCATTTTACTTTTACATTAAATCTAAACATATGGTGATCAGATGAATCTCTGCCATATATCATTATGTAGTGTGTAATCATCCTTGTCGTAAAGGCCTAAGGAAAACAATCCATGACAATATTTTTCACATTTTTCTTAGGCAGTCTAAATATCCAAATTAAATGATTATTTTTAGTCCTGCTGTAAACCCTTATTTTCTCTTTTCCTATCCTTTTTAATTGCTAGTGATAAAATATGTAGGTTCCCTATTTTACTAGTATGAGTACTCATTTCTAAAGGTTTTAGGGCTTCTTAAAAGAAAAGCAGAGTAAATCCTTTATTAAGACAAACTGATAAGTTTATTTATTCAAACTAGTAAGTTTATTATGTCCTTGCCCTTGACTTATTTTGCTAATGTCTACTGTAAAACAATCTTGGTTGCTAAATACAACCTCTGCTAAAGCAAAGCATCAATTCAGTTCTGTTTTTTTTTTTTAAATTTGCTTTAGAGTTGTGGGGTACATGCGGGGATTTGTTCTATAAGTAAATTGCCTAAGGCAAGGTTTGGGCTTCTAGTGAGCACTTTCCCTCCCTAGTAGTGAACATGGTACCCAGTGAGTGGTTGTGTGCCCCATATTCCTCCTTCTCTCCCTCCTTTAGCAGTGCCCAGAATCTGTTGTTCCACTTTTATGCCCACGTGTCTAATGTTTAGTGCCCACTTATGAGAGACCGCATGTGGTATTCAGTTTTGTTTTTGTGAGAGTTAACTTAGAATAATATTCTCTGACGGCATCCATGTTGCTGTAAAGAACACATTTTTTTTTCTTTTTTATGACTGCATAGTATTATATCATGTATATGTACCATATTTTCTTTATTCAGTCCACTGTCAGTGGGCATCTTGGTGTTTTCTATTGATTTTCTATTGCAAATGGTGCTGCTGCTAGAAATATATGAGTGCAGGTGTATTTTTGGTAGAGTGATTTATGTTCCTCTGGGTATATACCCAAGAGTAGGATTGTAGGATTAAATGCTAGCACAATTTTCAATTCTTCGAGAAATTGCGACACTGCTTTCAATAAAAGTTGAATTAGCTTACATTCCCACCAATAGTATAAGAGTGTCCCAATTCTCCACAGCCTTGTTAACATTTATTGTTTCTTGACTTTTAAATAATACTCATCATGACTAGAGTGAGGTGGTATCTCTTTGTAGTTTTGATTTGCATTTCTCTGATGTGAAATTTCTCTGATGTGAAAGTGAAGCCGAGCATGTTTTCTTATATTTCTCTTTGTTTGTATGTCTTTCTTTGAGAAGTGTCTGTTCATGTCCTTTGCCCACTTTCTAATTTGGTTATTAGTTTTTTGTTTTTATTTTTGTTTTTTTGTTTTTTTCTTGTCAATTTCTTTGGGTTTCTTATAGATCCTGGATGTGAGGTCATTGTCAGATTCATAATTTGCAAATATTTTTTCCCATCTTGTGGATTGTCTCTAAAGACATTGTCAATGCTTGTTTTTGTTGACTTTATCAAAGATAAGTTGGTTGAAGGTTCATTGTTTTAATTCCAAATTCTCTGTCCTGTCCCATTGGTCCATGTGTTTATTTTTGTACCAGTACCGTGCTGCCTTTGTGAATGCAACCTTGTAGTAAAGTTTAAAGTCTAAGAGTGTGATACATTCAGTTTTATTCTTTTTGCTAAAGATTATTTTAGCATCTGGCATCTTTTTTGCTTTCATGTAAATTTATGTATTATTTTTCATAGCTCTATGAAAAATGATGCTGGTAAGTTGATAGGAATTGCATTGAATCTGTAGCTTGTGTTTGGTAGAATGGACATCTTGATAATATTGATTCTTCCAATCCGTGAGCATGGAATGTTTTCCCATTTGTTTGTGTCATCCTTGATTTATTTATGCAGTGTTTTTGTAGTTCTCATTGTGAATGTCAGTCACCATTTTTGTTAGATGGATGCCAAAGAATTTTATTTTTTGTGACTATTGTGAATGGGATTGTTTTTTATATTTGGTTCTTAGCTTACTTGTTTTTTGTGTATAGAAATGCATTTGTTTTTTGCACACTGATTTTTGTATTCAGACTTTACTAAGTCGTTGATCAGTGTGAAGAGGTTTTTGACAGACTCACTAGGGTTTTTTAGATATAGAAACATAATATCTGCAAAGAGGAATAATTTAACTCCTTCTTTTTCTATTTGGAGATCCTCATTTATTTCTCCTGCTTAATTACTCTGCCTAGGACCTTCAAGTACTATGTCAAGTACAAAGGGTGAGAGTGGGGATCCTTTTCTTGTTTCAGTTCTTAGGAGTAATGCTTCCTATTTCTCTCTGCTAAGTATGATGTTGGCTGCAGGTTTGTAATAAGTGGCTCTTATTATTTTGAGAAATGTTCCTTCAATGCCTAGGTGTCAGAAGGTTTTTTTGTTTTTGTTTTTGTTTTTTGAGTTGGAGTCTCACTCTGTCGCCCAGACTGGAGTGCGGTGCCCGCTCCCGGCCACCACAGCCTCGACCTGCTGGGCTCCGGCGATCCTTCCACCTCAGCCTTCCAAGTAGCTGGAACTACAGGCGGGCGCTACCACGCCCGGCTAGTTTTTTATTTTTATTTTTATTGTAGAGCTGAGGTCTCGCCAAGTTGCCCAGGTGGGTCTCGAACCCACGGGCTCAGGCAATCCACTCACCTCAGCCTCCCAAAGGCGCGGGATTACAGGCTGAGCCACCGAGCCCAGCTAGAAGGTTTTTATTAAGAAGGGATTTTTGATTTTAGAGAATACTTTTTCTGCATATATTGTAATAATCACGCTGTTTTTGTTTTTACACCTGTTTATGTAGCGGATTACATTTATTGAGTTGTTAATGTAAAACCAGGCTTGCATACGAAGAAGAATGAAGTCCACAGGTCACAATGGATGATCCTTATAATGTGCTGGTGGATGCAATTGGCTATGATCTTTTTGTTCAGGGAAATTGGCCTGAAGTTTCTTTCCTTGTTAGTCTTTGACATTTTAGAGTATCAACATAATATTAACTTAATAGACTTAGGGAGAATTCCTTCCTTCTCTGTTGCTTGAAATACTTTCATTAGGATTGGTGTCAACTCTTCCTTGTAGGTCTGGTAGAATTCAGTTTAGAAACCAACCAATTATACTCAATAATAAAAGGTTTGGGAAATTGTTATAGGCTATGCACCATTAAAGTACACTAATCTTGATTAAATACAACTAGGTTTATTTAACAGAATGTGAAAATAGACTAACATAGTAAAAGTCTTTCTTTTTAATCTTCCAAAACTACTTGCCATTCATGACAAGAGGCAAGACTGTGTGTGTGTGTGTGTGTGTGTGTGTGTGTGTGTGTGTGTGTGTGTTAGTCCTTGTTTTTGTTTTCTAGGTTCCATATTTTGCCATGCAGTAATTCTTGTTTCTCAAGTCACAGATGCTGAGCTGGTTAGCACTAAGCTCTTTTTATTTATCTCAGGACATTTAGGAAACAAGGCTATTTTTTGTTGTTGTCATTTTTATCCCTACTTGTTTGCTTTTGAAAATTTACAATTCTACAGTACAGCAATTTGAATTGTCAGACTTGTATGTGGTTGAGAGGGTTGATACTTAAGTTGGTTTTGAGCGAGGAAGAAATAGCTCCCAAAGTGCATAAGTAAAATTGTCCTTTCAAGTTTCTCTGTCTTCATCTTTACAACAAAGCAGCTGCAGTAGAATATAAGCAAAAAGACCATTTCTCTTGCAATTCTCTTTCCCTATCATAAATAATTTCCAACACATGCCGAATACACAATTGTTATTGTTGTCATTCCATTAGTCACTCATTTCTTTGATCATTTATTTATTTAGTTATTTCTCCAAGATATAGTTACTGATGCTCTACGTTGTATGAGGCTTTATTGTTGCACTGGTGAAGCAACAGGCAAGAAAAAACAGGCAAAATCACTCCCTAATTGGAGCAAGGGTACTAGGAGTGACAGACAAGTGAGCAGGCCATGATGCTAATACAGGAAGAATTAGGAAAAGCAGCAGGACAGTTTCTTTGAGAAGACCATATTTGAGCAGAACTCTGTACAAAGGTAAAACTGAAGGTGTGAGCCAAGCATTTATCCAGGAAATTTGCATTATATATAGAGAAAAACTAAAGTCAAAAGCTCCGAGGAAAAATATTGTAGGTTTAAGAAATGGCAAGAAGTTTGTTAGAGAAGATGAGTGATAACAAATGTGGTTGAAGAAATAGAGAAGATAGATGTTGATTAATTACATGTAGATTATTCAGAAAAGTTTTTGACGTTTTTATTGATTTGCCAACAAATCAGTGGATGATCTCATCTAGCAACTTATAAGTGACAACAGATAATTCTTCTTCCCATCCCTCATTCAATGTCCTAGTTTTGCATAATACAAAATCCAAATACACAACTGTGCATATATATATATTCATTTGCAATCTTAGATAACTTTGTCCCTTAGAGGGAAAAAAATACTCTACTTAGAAAAAAATGTAAAAATGCATTAAGTCATGAAGTTTGGTTTGGTAGTATCTCTGCCTTATTTAAGACATAATAGAGGATTACTGCAATCATTCCAAAAGTCACATGACAGTGATAATTTTCAACTGTAAATTGATACTTAGCATTTGAAAGTTTGATTGTGTGGTGTCACCAAAATTAATCAATAATCTTTTTACTATATTACATTGTCTTCAAAGTATCATTAATAAAGAGCAAAGATTCAATAGTAGCAGACTCACATTTTAGAGAAATCCTTACAAACATGTTTTCTTTGCAGGATAAAAATGATAATCTTTATAGATGCATGTTTTGGTGAGACTGTTGATTAATGTGCTTGGTTTTATCTTAAGACTTTAAGACAAGCAATGTTGGGACATTGTTTAAGAGAAGATAGCATCCCATCAGTAATCTCTACAGAGTTTATTCACATCTTTAAAGGTGTATGTTTATTGCTTTGAGTACTGTTATTGACAACAGTCAGACTAAAGTTTATGAATGAGTTAAAAACAGCAAGTGATCAATTTAAATGCTACCCTGGAGACTCTATCCCAAATCTTAGAAACAATTCGTCTAAATTTTTTTTATTAATGAATGAGCTTTATGGGATTGTTTTAAACAAAGATTTTCTTTCTATTGTTTATTACTGATGACCAATTAATACCTCTAACAAAACTTCAATTCTGTAATAAAGAGCAAATATGAATGTGAAGGTTTAGGTCTATTATTGAAACATTCTTTTGAAATATGGAATATTTGATGGTTTTTATTTTTTTATTTTTTATTTTATTTTATTTTTGCATTGGAGTCTCACTGTCACCAAACTGGAGTGCAGTGGCCGATTCCAGCCACTGCAACCTCGACCTGCTGGGCTCCGGCGATCCTTCCGCCTCAGCCTTCCAAGTAGCTGGAACTACAAGCGTGCGCTACCACACCAGCTAATTTTTTTTGATTTACTGTAGACATGAGATCTCACCAAGTTGCCCAGGCGGGTCTCAAACCCGCGACTTAGGCAATCCACTCACCTCAGCCTCCCAAGGCGCGGGATTACATAATGTTCCATATGAATAGGTTTTTGTCAGTTTAAACTATCTGTTTCTTGAAATCTATTGTGAAACCAGGATAAATGCAGTTATTTCTGTTTTATTTCAGCATATTTCACAATGCCAACTAATTAGCACAAAATATTTTTTTATACGTGTTCGTTCTCTTTTTAAACTAATTGTATGCTACTTCTTGCTTTCTTGTTTTGTTTTGTTTCATTCAGGAGAAATAAATCAACTTAAATTCCTCTTTGATTTAGAATTGACTAAAATATTATCAATTTGAAATTAATAAGAGACAATTACTGCCCTTCCACATAATCCTACTTAAGTTGCTAACCTTACATATTTGTCTGGTTAACATCACTATTTTATATATATATAAATCTTTATTATTTTTGGCAAACAAGACATTGATAGAAAACTGTGGAAACATTCTTATGACCACATATATGCTCTTTTTTAGAAGCCTTCAGATATCATCTTTCAGTCTTTAATTTTATAAAAGCATACTTTTTAGCTTAATATTGACTATTAGGTAAAATCAATGCTATGAGAAGACATGCCTTTATTCTGTGACACAGTTGTTCAGAGATGGCACAGCTACTGTTGCTGTGTGTGAGAGAAATATCTTCTGTGAATCTTATCACATGACTACTAACACATATAATCATATTTATATTAATACAGTGGTTAATCCATGAAGGATAATCCGTGTAACTATATAGAACCATTTAGTTTAAAATTATAAAGTCATGCTCTAGGAAAAAGACAAGATGGAAGGCAAACATGCAAGTCTGTAGCTGATAATTTTCTGCAAAAAGTGGACAGTATCTTTTATCTCAAAGTGAATAATATTTGGATCATTATATCAGATTTCAATTTCTGTGAAAGCAAATAAATCTCTTTTTATTCATTGTTATAATCCCAGAATGCTCCTGATACATAGTAACCATTCCAAAGCTATTTTTGACTGAATGAATCATTACCATTAACAGGAATCTCACAAATAGCAGCAGCATCAGAGTTAAATGGTACTTATCTGTATTTTCAGGAGAGTTTGGAGTATTATTTCATTAAGATTTTTCAATATAATCAAACTTTAATCAAAATTTACTGCACATGTATAAAAATGGTTATTATGGCCTTTTTAATTTCAGGTGCTCTTTTGCTTGCATAGTCACGACTACAATTATGAGATGAATTTTTTGTGGTCAATAAGATTTTATTTAAAATAATATAAAATAGTTATAATAATACTGAAACTCAAGGGAATAATGTTTGTATGTGTGTTTATAGTCATACTGAATATTAGCTCAAATCGAAAAAAATAAATCTAGTCTTAAAGTATTTAAAAACCTATATCAACACAAATTAGAGTATGAAATATACATATTTTATGTATTCATATATTTTTTGTATATTTTAGAGTATTTCCTAAAATTAAAAACCTTATTATTCAAATAATCAGCTAAATTTATAAAATTGCACTTTATTTTAATTATTTTGTGGGTGTTAGATAATTTCATGTGACAAATAAAGTTTACCAAGTTAATGACTTGATACGATATTGTGACCATGTAAAAATAATGTCTAACTGTAAGAAAGTGTTGTCCTCTTTTTAACTTTGGACCATAAAAAATTCAATTAGGTCTATTAATCTTTAAGAAAAGTGGATAAATTATACATGTCTGTCATGTGGTGACATTTTTTAAAAGTAAAATTAGCTAAAATATAATATTTTTAATTAAAATAATACAGGGTCAAACTACACTTTTTTTGGTAATTTGCTGTGTACTCCTGATGGGTTAGCAACTTTAAAAATAACTACTTTGCAAAAGCAAATACTCATCGTTTAAATTTTTCTCTAGGAAACTGCAAACTTGACCAGGCACAGAGGTTCACACATTTAATTCCAGCACACACATACATATGCAATATCAGAACTGTCTGTACCAAGATGCAAAGTTTAAAACTATTCAGACTATGATAGGTTTCCTGATCCTGGACTGAATACATACTAGTGAAGAAAGAATGCTTTACATTTTCTAATTTAGTAAGAGCTCTTATTTAAATTTCAGTAATCCATATTATATGCATATGGAAACTTTATGTTTTGTTAGACATGCTGGTGGAGAGAAACATATCTGGAGGTCAAGAACCCAAGCAAGGAAGCAAAAAATTTCCTCTTAAAAAATAAATTGTTGACTTTTAACATTGAAAATAACAACATCAAAAGTCCACTTGAGATTGGAAAGATGACATATCTGGGATATCACCCTCTGTGCTGTATTAAGAGATAATAGTTATTTGATAAAATCAACATAAGGCTTTAAACATGTCTTCTTAAACATATGGTTGGTATCCATTTAGGATTTTAGAAATCATTTGAAAATACTCTTCTAAGAAAAAAAAATATTTAAACACTCCCATGCTTTATCTTATCCATAATTTCATAGCATTTGTGGTTTATAGTAAATATAACCAGACACTTGAATTAAACATTGCTATTAAAAATATATGAAGATAATTTGGACCTAAGAATATCATAGCATTATAAATATATTTCAATCACATTTTAGAAAGGGAGGCTAGATATGTGTTTTGTTTGAGGCTGAGAGTATTGTTAAATTCTTAAAGGAATATGAAGAGTCTTTCAAATTTAATGTGATCACTTGAAATGAATCATTCATAGATTAACCATATAATTAATCATTTAAACCAAATGTATCCCTTGGGGTCTAATGTTGTTGCAAAAGCCACAATAATCAATATGGAACAAGATTCCTTATAGGAAATAAAATTTGCAAAACTGTAGGATCTGATGAAGAAATGCGGATACCTCTGCATCTGGTGGTAGGCATGGAGGAACTCCAGGTCATCTAGGCTGGCAGTTGGAAAGAAAAAGCTGATGTCAAGCTGGTGTGAAGCAGAAGAGAGCAAGGACAAACTGGTACCAATGAAGACAAATTGAATCCATGGGGACAGAAGTTGCAACCCGTATCTGTCACCACACTTAGCCTGTGTGCTTGACACCCAGCTTATGCCCACAAATGGAGTCACCCGATCAGCAACAGCATGCAAGTTTGAGTGGGACATGGTACCCATACCAATCTTCAGGAATATTAGCAGCTGCATCATTTTTAACAGGAAAAACTCTTCTTAAAAACATAGTTTCACTAAAACTCACCCCTCAAATTGACATCAATGCATTGTTTTTTTAAATCACGTTTAACTTCCAAAGGCCACAGTAAAATCACGCTTCTTCCTGACAAGATTCATCTATGCTTTCTAATAACTGTAAGTACACTAATCATCTCTCCATAAGTGAACAGAATCTCATTTAACTCATTTATTCACTTTAGGAAGATGTGCGTTCATCTTCTAAGATGCCCACCCCTATAGTATCATATAATTTAAATATAAAGATATAAGATTAACTACTATTAACACATGTTAGAAAGGAGGGGACGAGAAAAAGAAAAAATATTGATTAATCTTTTACAAATATATTCATATCAAAATAAGGAAGAGCTCCTCATAATTATCACTGTCCTTATTTTTACAACCCGCCACTTGGCTTATAGCTTCCTTCTTGTACTACCCATTTCATTATTACCTTTAACCAGAACATCAGATCCCTTGCCTGATAAAATGACCTCAAACTTTATTCTTGACATCCTTGGTCATTTGTAGTCCTCCCTGTATTAGACTATTGTGTTTTTTTTTAATTCACTAGAAATCACAGGACAAGAGAGTAGTACTAAGGGGACCCTCAGAATATCCTACAAATGGGTTATCTTATCCATCTGCTGAAAGTTTACTTTGGTTACCATCTATATGTAACAAAAATATCTTCAAACTCCATGCCCAATTAAAGTGAAGTAATCCCATGCATCTTCTTCAGATCTCCCTGTTACACATGCTCCATTTGTGGTCATTTTAAGTACTATCAGCAAGACCATTAGCTATTCCCCGTACGTCAGTATAGATATGAACCTTGCCTGTCTGTCACTTCTTTCAGAAAAATGAAGAAGCAAACATATTGCTCAAGGTTCAGCAGATGTCAAGGGTGTAGCCTTATCATTTTCTGCTGGAGTGGATCTGTAGTGCTGCAGGTGCCCACTTTCAAGTGGTGCTATCAGACTCAACGCTAAAACAAGTTTTGTTTGTTTGTTTTTTCCAGTCAGTTGGTCCTGAGGGATCCTTGTGAGACCATAGGTGCCAATTGAGACAAAATAGAAAATGTAGCAGAAAGAAGAAACATAATCTTAAACCACTTACTCATGCAACTTGCTTTAGGAACATATTTGAGCCCAGTTTTTTATGTGCCACTTCTTTTTTGGTGACTGAGTGCTTCCTTGTACGTCCAGCTTTACAGTTGTGAGTCAGACAAGACCTAGCTCATTGTGGGCAACTCAGATCCTGTAGGAACTTGATGACCCAGGGTCAAGTATTCACTTTCTACTAGGGTCCAAGGCAATCCAGACACTCAGAAGAGACAAATTCCCTTCAGAGAACGGCAGAACTGGACCACAAATTTCTTAGTGCCTGTGTTGTGATATATAGGGCACTGCCAAAGCAATTTATGCCAAGCATAAGATTACTGAATCTGCATATACAAATTCTCCATATAGGAACACTTTTAAACTCAAAGAAGAGGTTCATTAATAAAACTATGCCAAAAATAAAGGCATAAACTGGAATTATCTTGAGCAAACCAGAATGCTTGGAAACTCTAATTAAATATTACATTTGAGATGAAATTTTCGGGCATTTAGAACTAGACTTTGTAATGTTTGTTGAGAATTTTAGTAAGAAACATAATATTCATTTTCATAGTTGTAATATTTATGAGGAATCAACATAAAGGCAATCAGAAAAAATTGGGTAAACAACAGAATATAAACAATATTTGAAGCCAGGCTCGGTGGATCAGCCTGTAATCCCACGCTTTGGGAGGCTGAGGTGAATGGATTTTCCTGAGCCCATGTGTTCCAGACCCGCCTGGGCAACTTGGCGAGACCTCATCTTTACAATGAATCAAAAAATTAGCCGGGCATGGTAGTGCGCGCCTGTAGTTCCAGCTACCTGGAAGGCTGAGGCGGAAGAATCATGGAGCCCAGTAAGTCGAGGGTGCGGTGGCCAGGAGCATACCACTGTACTCTAGTCTGGTATGGAGTGAGACTCCAACTCAAACAACAACAACAACAGTAACAACAACAAAAATATTTGAGGGCAAAAAGTCATAAAGCAATACAGGATCAGCATTTGGGAGAAAGTTTAGAAGACATTCATAAGCTTGTTGGCACTGAGGCTGAGGAGCCTCCCAATGAGGTACTGATCAAATGAAAAAAGAAGTAAAAAAATTGAGGCAGAGGAAGAAGAAGTTACACCCAAGGGATCAATAAAGTTTTAAAATATTTTATTTTAAAGATGTGGGGTCCAAGTCAAGATTAGGCACGTAAATGGTCTACATACAGCTGAACATGTCGGCCTCCTATTGGTATTTCCTTCACCTGGTTCTGGATCAGATACCCTTATTTATGTTATGTCCCCTCCCTCCACCCCACAGTACCCCTCTACTGTCAATCCCTTTCTTGTAGTGTTATAATAAATGTTCATGGTCCACTTATGCATGAGAACATGTGATACTCAGTTCTTTGTTTCTGTTATAGATCACTGAGTATGATAGACTCAAAATCTGTCAAAATTACTGCCAAGTCCATAATTTTGTCTTTATTTACGGTTGCATAATATTCCACTGTGTTTATGTACCATATATATGTGTGTTTTTCATCCAGTCCACTTTCAGTGGGCAGCACAGTTTGGTACCACGTTTTTACTTTCGTGAATAATGCTGCAATAAACATTCGTGCGCAGGTATCTTTTTTGTAGAATAATTTGAGTTCCTCTAGGTATATATTGCTTGGTTGTATGGAACATCAATTTCTAGCTCTTTCAGAATCCGCCACACTCTTTTCCACAGAGGTTGTATTAATTTACACTCCCAAAAAAGGTGTTGAAGCATTCTCTTTTCTCTGTATCCTCTCCAGCATCTGTTATTTTATGAGTTATTAATGATGGCCATCCTGACTGGAGTTAACTGGCATCTCAATGTGGTTTTGTTTTGCATTTATTTGATGATTAGTGAGGCTGAGCATTTTTTCACATATATCTGTTGGCTATTCATATGTCTTATCTTGAGAAGTGTCTGTTCATATCTTTTGCCCACTTTTTTATAGGACTGATTTTTTTTTCCTTTCAGCACGTTTGGGTTTCTTGTAAATCCTAGATGTTAGGCCTTTGTCAGATATACAATTGGCAAATATGTTTTCCTGTAGTTCCCACTGGGCTGTCTTCCCAGTCTCTTGATGGTTTCTTTTGCTTTGCAAAAGCTTTTCAGTTTGATGAGGTTCCACTTGTCTATCTTAAAGGCTGTGTACTCTCACCCCTCCTGTTCAACATACTGTTAAAAGTCCTAGCTAGAGCAATCAAACAAGAGAAGGAAATCATGGGTATCCAAATAGAAAAATAGGAAGTTAAGCTGTCCCTCTTTACTGACTATGTGATCCTATACCTGAAAAACCCAGCGGAATCTGTCAAAAACCTCCTTGAACCGGTAAAGGACTTTGGTAATGTCTCAGTACAAAATCAACCTGAAAAAGAGTGTAGCATTTTTATACACCAACAACAAACAGGTAGAGAACAACAACAACAAAAAAGCACAATCCCATTCACAATAGACACACACACACAATGAAATACCTTGGCATCTTCCTAACCAGGGAAGTGAAAGATCTTTACAATGAAAACACAAAACACTGCTCAAAGAAATCAAAGAATACACAAACAAATGAACAATATTACATGATCATGGATTAGAAGAATCAGCATTTTTAGAAGGTCCATTCCACCCAAGGCAATATACAGATTCAATGCAACATCCACTAATTTACCAACATCATTCTTCTCAGATCTGGAAACCACAATACAGAAATTCATATGAAAACAAAAACAACCACAAGTGGCCAAAATAATCTTCAGCAAAAAAAACACAAAGGGAGGTGTCACACTTCCAGACTTTAAACTTTATTATAAACTACAATAATAAAAATAGCCTGTATTTTTACAAGAACAGGTATATAGACCAATGGAACAGGATAAAGATTCCAGAAGGAAAACCTCAATTTCTCAACCAACTCATCTTCAACAAAACCTCCACCAGCAACTACTGGGGAGAGAAGAACCTATTCAGTAAATGGTGCTGGGACAACTGGCTGACCACATGCAGAAGAATGAAACAGGACCCTTACCTCTCACCATACACAAAAATCAACTCTAGCTTAATCAGAGACCTAAATATAAAACCTCAAACTCTAAGAATCTTAGCAAACACAGGAGACACCCTTATAGATATTGGAATAGGCAACCAATTTCTGATCATAACCCCAAAATCCCATGACATAAGCAATGAAAAAGTTTACAGCAAAGAAACTGGTGGAGCTGTTTGCT
This sequence comes from Cephalopachus bancanus, assembly GCA_027257055.1. Lineage (NCBI taxonomy): Eukaryota > Metazoa > Chordata > Mammalia > Primates > Tarsiidae > Cephalopachus > Cephalopachus bancanus. The sequence goes on from JAPVLO010000041.1 coordinate 9,363,805, forward strand.
ACTCTCAGCAGTGGTGTACAAATGTTTGAAGAAATTGACATCAATTAAGAGAGATTCGCAAGATCTGACAAGTTGATACAGAGTGTTCTTGCTTGTTATAGAGAAATATGTAATGGAAAGGAGAATACACTGTACAGTCAAAATTTGATAACTTTCTGAAGAACACTATAGCTGCTAAACCAGTGTCATTACTCAGTTCTCTCTATAGGCTGAACATCCCTAATCTGAAAATTCAAAATCTGAAATGTTCCATAATCATAAGTTTTCAGTGCATATGCAACATGATGCCACAAGTAGAATATTCAACACCTGGCTTAATTTAATAATTTTGTAAATTATTTAAAAATAGTGTATAAAATTGCCTTCAAGCTATGTATGCAATATATAAATACATAATATAAATGGAGCATAATAAACTTTGTGTTTTGACTTAAGTACTGTTTCTATGATAGCTCATTATATATATATGTAAATATTTCAAAAGTCAAAGAAATCTGAAATACTTTTGGTCTCAAGTATTTCAGATAACCTACACCAGCTATTCTTCCACATCATCTAAGGAAAGAGGAATTAACGTTGTCATTGTAGCCTCCCCATCATACAACTATTGATTTTCAATGCTTCAGGCATTCTTTAGGCTCATACTTCCAGTTATGCGCCTTTACTGCCATTCTGCTTTTCATTTTCAGTACTGTGTTCAATAAATTACATTACAAACAGGAAACTTTATTATACATTATGTTTTGTGTTAGATGATTTTGCCCTACTGAAGCATAATGTAAGCATTCTGAGCACATTTAAGGTAGACTAGGCTAAGCTATGATGTTTGGTAGGTTAGGTGTATTAAATCCACTTTAGACTGAGGATATTTTAAAATTACAAACAGTTTATCAGGTATAACCTCATTACAAATCAAGGTATATCTATGCTAATGTATGGTTCAGAGTTAGCCTTGTTTTTGCTTGTTTTTAGCTCAGTGGAACTATACTTATTTCTACAGCATTCCGCTTAAGCATATTTCAATACCCCTGATTGTAAAAGAAAGATACCTACTTTTGAGTAAATGTCGGGTCGTTAACTGGCTAAGGTTTTTGGCTTATCAAACACAATAAAAATTACTTACAATGTCTAGTAATATTTTAAAAATTTGAGTCAGATATAGTAAGATTTTAACCCCAGATACTCTATTTCCTAGTTACATAATCTTGGGAAAATTACTTAGCATCTCTGGTTCTTAATTTTTCCAAAAATGAAATGGGAGATGTGATATTTATCTTGGAGACTTGTTATGAAGGTTAAAGGAACTAATGTTCACTGTATTCCTAGTAGACAATAGATGCTCTATAAAGGGAAACCATTATTATTAGCACTACTACTCTCACTGCTAAGATTGCCTCTCATCTTGACACAATATTTGTATTGTGAGTATCCTAAAAGTTGCAACACTTCTATCTAAATTTCAAATAAAGAACCTGAGACTCAGTGAAAGGAAGTGACTTTCAAGGCCAAAATGATAATTTTTTACAAATTAACACTGTAAAGTGATTAACCCAGTACTTAAAAGTCAGACTCTACAGAAACATTGTTATGTTTCAGATTTTGACTGTTTCTTGCTTCTTTGCTTGGGAAACTCACTTATCTTCTTTGGGCTTCATTGAGTGCCCTCATTTGTAAAATGGGAACAATAATATACTCACCTTAAGATTTGATGCAGAGCTTCATGGCTCATGCCTGTAATCCCACCCAGTACTATGGGAGACAGAGGTGAGAGGATTGCCTGAGCCCAGGGGTTTGAGACCATCCTGGGCAACTTGGATGGATCTCATCTCAACAATAAATACAAAATTAACCTAGTGTGGTGGCACACACCTGTGATTCCAGCTACTTGGAAGGCTGAGGTAGAAGAATTGGCTGAGCAACGCAGGTCGAGGCTGCGGGTGGCCTTGAGCAAGCCATTGCACTCCAGCCTAGGTGACAGAGTAAGACTCTGACTCAAAACAAAATAAAAGAAAAACAAGAGTTCATGTGAAGGATCACATGAGTAATATTCATGTAAATTTTTGATGTACTTTTTGAACCCATAAAAACCTAACAAATAATAGTTAGCAGTATTGACAGACACTTTTCATTTTCCCTATTCATGTTCCATATTGTATTTCCAGTAGCTAAAAAAAGCATAACTTTCAAAGTAAAAGTAATCTTTCATAGCTCAGTGATAAATAAAATTTCATTTAAAAATGTAAAAGTATTAAATTATATATGAATGATGTGTGAATATATTACATATATATTTCACATATAAACTATATGTGCTATATATTGCATGAGTATTTTATATTACATATGTGTTATATATGTATACTCTACACATAAATAAAATTGTTTCGTTATTCTTATTTAAATAGAAATGTGTAAAATGAAAAAGCTAGGAGACTTAAATCAAAATCACATTAGGATTCCCAAACAATGTGAACTCATTAAAGTACTTTGCAAGTGTAAAGTATAAAACAAATGCTATTAATAATACCCTGAAATGTTCTCAAAAGAAAAAACTTAGTATTTTATTTATATTTGCATGAGGAAGAGCAACAATTTACTAGCCATATAATGATTAAAAGAATTCTAAATGCATGAATTAGAATCTTGTCTTTTTTGAGACAAGTCTACTCTACTGGTGTTTAGAAACAACCAGTGCTTTGCTTAACTTCTTTTTTTTTTTTAAGATCATTTAATTAAAAAACAACAACAACATGTTTTGAACTTTATAAAGTTGTCTTTTTAATGTATGCTACATATTTTATTTGTTTTCAGATGTTATTCTGTGCTGGCATCCATACATAATTATTAGAATAAACATAGAAAATTATTATGAACTTTCTTATTTCATTTGTTTTGTCTTTTGCCTTTTGAAAGTAATTCTACAGATGATGAGTTTATAATCTATCTATGTTTCATGCATTCACCTTCCTCACATGCAAAAATTGTATATTTTTTAGTACAGCTTTTGTAGGCAATTCAATATCAACTATCAGGTTAGTAAATTGAAAAATGTGTTAGGAGTGTTTCTGCACTGTCACTCTAGTACACCCAAAGTGTTAACATTAAGCCTTTAATATGTAAGGCAGAGCAATGACCATTTATTACAGAATTCAAGTTTTCGATATTACTTACTAGATATAAGGTCAAGCATACTTTACATTTTGGATGTATTCTTCAAGTAAAAATAAACATCAACACTATCTCCCATAATTTTTTTTAAAAACATGCAATCATTTAATTTCAACTTAATATCTAAACAATAACTCATATGAAAAATTTTAAACTCGAAGTTTCTAATTTAACCATATTGTTTTCCTTAGTGCTTACTATCCACATTATAGCAAGTGGAGTCTGTTTGCGTTACCCACCAAAAAGAAAAAGAAAAAGAAAAACAAAACGAATTACCCACCAAAACACTGACTTTATAGAAATAATTTTATGATCAGCATGTATATTTCCAATATATTTTTTTTGAATTGAAGAAAAAAATCACTGTGTTTAATTCCCACTCTTCTCCATATTTTCAACGAACTCAGATGTGATTTTTTTAATGCAATGATCTCAAGTTTAATAAGTAATAATTTGTCAGATGTTTAAACAAGTTTATCTGAGTCATGAACTATGCATTTGACACAGTAAATCAAGTGATGGACTACACAACATGAAAAATGTTGACTGATATATGTTACACTTCAGTACTTAATGTCAGACTATTTCTGCCAAATGGGAGTCCAAATTTGCTTTTGAAGTAATTGTTATTAACTAAAAACAATGATCATGTTACATAATAATAAAAAGCAGAAAGGATATCTCCCAAATCAATGAGCATTTTATTTGTTGCAGTTTAGCAGGTCAACTTTCATAATTTAATTTTGTATAACCTTAATAAAATTAAACACAAAAAAAAGGCTTTCCTTTTTTAATGCATAAAACTGTTGAAAATTATTGAAATTATATTTGTATGACCACACCAGATATAACTTGGAGGGGGAAATGTATTGGCAATGATGAAAATCTGTACAGATAATATATACAGATTTGCATATACTCAGGCAAATGGAGTTTTATATTTATGAATATGGGAAATACCCCCTTCCTTCCTCTGATTTTTCCCCCAAAATATACTTTCAGCTATATACAGTAAGCTGTCTATATACTGACATATATGAGAAGAGCTGAAAGTAAGTGTGAAATATATGTATAATTCCCTTGACAAGGGGCATATAACTTAGTATAAGAGAAAGAGATGAAAATAATTTTCTAAAAGCAACCCTTTTAGTAACCATAGATTCTTAATTTGAAGACACTAGGTCATCATTTATAACTCCATGGTTTGGGGACAATCACTAAAAGGAGAAATAGAGATTTAGAAAAAAAGAACAAAGTAGATTTTTTTTTAATTACAGAGGCATCTTTATTGCTGTCATCTCAGAACTCATCAAGCAGTCTATATTTTAAACCTAGATTTCAAGGTTTTAAAAATTTCTACATGAACGCCCCTATTTGAAAGGAAGATTTCACAGTAAAAGTTATTAAAGTGCTTTGTATTATAAATCAGTTTGTTGTGAGTTATTTTTCCTAGCCCAATTTACTTATTGTTGGTTACCTTCTAGATATATTTTCTACATTAAAAAAATTTATGGAATAAAAAAATGACAACTCTACCTTTCCAATTATCCAAGATCTATCTCCTCTCTACTATTAAGATGGTTGGGAGAACCTTATGTAGAAATGTCTATAGCTATACCTATATCTAATAGGATATTAATGATAGAAACAAAGCTAGATCCTTACTCTTAGAGTCAGCATAAGAGATGCTAATTTATGTCTTAGGGTCATGCTAAGAAATGTTTATTCTTCACTTAACATGTGCCATGTATTTAGCTAACTGCTAATGCAAAAGATAATTTTAAACCCTTCAAGAACTTATATTTTATTTGTGAAGATAACAACAAATACATGAAAAGAAGGAGACATTAAAATAGGTATCAGGCAAGTCCCCTGGTCCCCTGCCACTGTGGGAGCATTTCTGTCCTCTCAATAAAATAGTCTTGCTTTCAAAAATAAAATAAAATAAATGAAGTAACTGTAAGGCACAGAATTAATACAGAAATTGAGCCATATAGTGAGAGAAGAGAAACACCCCCTTTCTCCCTTTTGTGGAGAATAGCTCCAGAAACTGCATTGGCCTCAGAAGTCAGAGGGACAAGTTGGAATGCTGTTTCAATCAAGCAGATACAAGAAGAGAACTTGAACTACATTTATTGCAGTAGAAATGGAGAGAAGGGGCCAGACATGCCAGGTCTAAAACATATAATCAGGAGTTCCGGTAAGATGGTGATGGCATAGGTGGAACTGTGAGATTCTCTGAACGTGAGTTCCCAAAAAGACTCTTACTTTCTTTCCCCCACCCCCCTGCCCACCACCAGCCACACTGGTCCGAGACCCGGAGACCCTTGGTCCCATACAAGGTCAGCTATTGCTGCTCCACTAAAGACAGCTCCAGCCCTGGCCGCATGGATATCCCAGTTCCCTCCCTGGCTACAACGCCTCACCCGGTGCCAAGCCACCACCTGTGGAGGCCCTTGGATACTGCCTTGTGGCGATCTGGCTACACTGATCTGCCCGGCACTCAGTCACTGCCAGCTCCCACCCTGACTGGGATCCCAGCCTAGCAGCCTGGTGCTCACTCCTCAGAGTTCCAGCTCCCCACCCTGGGTTCTGGGCCCCCACCCAGCCCTATTTCAAGCCGCTGTCACCCAGGGAGGCTCTAGGCATCCACCCCTCAGAGATACCATCTCCATTTCTGGTTGAAGTGCCCTGTACAGGGCCCAAAGTCACTGTCACCACTCACCACCCCCCCTTTGGAGCTCCAGTTCCACTCTGGCTGAGGCACCCAACAAGCGACCCCATGGTTGTGTAAGGGAACAGTATATCTTAAGGAGGTGCTGATCAGCCACTCTCAGCTCTCAGCTCCAGAAGAGGGAACTCCCAGATCCCTCCTCCAGCCAAGGCCACTGGTAGCACACCAGATCCAGTGCCCAGCTGTGCTGCTGATCCCCAGTGCCTCACACGCCACCACAGCCCATCATAGTAGATCACCCATGGACCTGAATGAGCAGAGAGAAAGGACAGGTGGAGAGAAAGTATCCACGAAAGAGTTGCTACCCAACTCGGCCATTTTCTAGGCAGAGATTTGCATTGCCCTGCCCACCTTAGAGCAGCCTCCACCTTGGTTTCTAAGGTGACATCGCTGAACAGGAGATGAAAGCCCCTTCTCTACACTGAATCAGATACAGGCAACTCAGCATTGCAGACCTCTCAGGCAGCAAGCTAAAGGAACAAATCCAAGCTAGGAGTAAATCTATCTGCCTACGATGAAAGCAAAGGGGAGAGGCTAGAGATCAGAACTGAAGAGACTTTAGACACTCAGGAAAGATTCCAGAGCTAGTTTGGTTTCTTATTTTGACTTTAGATTTTATCGTTTTGACTGTTTGTTTTGTTCATTTTTGTTTGCTTTTGGATTAGACTACCTGTTTGTGTTGGGGAAAAAACACATCAAAAGGCATGATTTTATTGGACTGTCTTTGTGTGGTTACCAGTATGCTTTAGGGAATTTTATTTGTGTGTCTGATTTTCACTCTTCTCTGGCCTTGTGTCTCTTTCACCTGTTAGTTGGAATGTATGTCTGTTTTCCCTCTCACTCTTCTCTCTTTCCAACTTCCTCTTGACCACCCCTTCTTCCATTATTTTCCTTTTTCATACCCTCTTTTGTTCCAGGGACCAAACCTACACCCTGCTGCATGGACATATTGTAAGGCAGTGAGAAATAGGTTCCAGTGTGTCCATACACCTGTTGGCCGATACTGGGATCAGCAGAAAGATTCTGAATCATAGCTTCCCCCTCAATTAAACCTCAAAAATGCAAAAAGTACAGCTCCCAGCCCACACTCCAGCCTCAAAAGTGAACAAAGCCAGAGAGCCCTCATGAGGAAGAACAGGAGATTGAACAAATGAAGTAAAAGCAAACCCACCTTCCATGAAAAACAGAATTAAAGAAGGAAAGGGAAAGGAGGAGAGAGAGAAAAATCTACACAAATGAAGAAAACCCAAAAGAAGAATATGGGTTACTCTCAGATGCCTGGGAGGGCAGACAATGAGAAAACTGACTTAGGAATGTAAGCAATGAAAAGCACCCAGAATGAGTGATCTCAAACTACAAACCTAGATATCAAGACATGAATGGAGAGATTAAAAAGAATTGAGGAGAGACAAGAAGAAACTAGGAAGAAGTTGATAACTGAGATAACAGTAATAAAGAATACTGTGAATGAAATAATTAACAAACTCATAAGCATGGAAAACAGAATTAGCCAAGCAGAAGAAAGGATCTCAGAGCTTGAGGACCCAAATATAGAACTAACCCAAACTGTCAAAAACATAGAAAAGAAGCTTAAAAAGTCAGAACAAAACCTTCAAGAGATGAGAGATTACTTCAAGAGAAAGAATCTAAGAATAATCGGCCTTCCTGAGGCAGAAAGTGAAACAGAGGCCACCCTGAAACAAACATTCCATGAGATTATTGAAGAAAACTTGCCTCATCTCATCAGTGATGTGAAAATTCAAACAAAAGATATTCAGAGAACCCCTGCAAGACAACATGTAAGAAGACCATCTCCCAGACGCCTAAACAAAGTAGGTATAAAAGAAAAAATCCTAAAGGCAGCAAGAGAAAAAGGCCAGATAACCTACTATGGAAGACCAATCAGAATAGCAGCAGATTTATCTACAGAAACCCTGCAGGCTAGGAGAGTTTGGAGCTCTATCTTTAAAGATCTAAAAGATAAACAATTTCAACCAAGAAAAACCTACCCAGCCAAACTAAGCTTCATCAGCGAGGGAGAATTAAAATCTTTCCCAGATATCCAATCCCTGAGAACTTATGCTGCCACCAGACCACCTCTACAAGAAACACTTCAGAAAGTACTAAACACAGAAGAAAAGGAAAAAAGAACAACAATGTTCTTCACAAGAGTACAGGAAAAAGAGTAAAACACACACAAACCAACCCCAAAACCAAAAGAAAAACAACAAACAAAGAGGAACAACAACAACAACTCTATAAGAACTTTATGATAGGGACCAACTCTCACATTTCAATAATTAGCCTGAATGTGAATGGACTAAATGCACCACTGAAAAGACATAGCATGGCAAAATGGATAAAATATCACCAGGCAGCAATATATTGCCTTTAAGGAACCCATCTCACTAGAAAGGACATGCACAGACTCAAAGTAAGAGGATGGGAAACAAATTTTCTGGTGAATGGAACACAAAAGAAGGGAGGAGTCATGATGCTAATTACAGACAAAATACCATTTAAACTATCAAAAATTTAAAAAGATACAGAAGGCCACTACATAATGATAAAATGTTCACTCATCAACAAGAAATATCTATGCTAAACATATATGCACCCAACATAGGAGCACCAAATTTCATAAAATAGCTTCTAGGAAAACTCAAGAAATACATTGACTCTAACACTATCATTGCTGGGGACTCTAATACCCTACTCACAACCCTAGACAGATCATCAGGACAAAAAATCAGCAACGAGATCTGGAAACTAAATCTGACTCTTGACCAAATGAACTTAATTGATACCTACAGAAGACTCCACCCAACGACCACAGAATACACATTCTACTCATCACCGCATGGAATGTACTCTAAGATCGACCACACACTTGGCCATAAATCAAGCATAAACACATTTCAAAACATCAAAATTTTGTCATGCACCATCTTGGACCACAGTGGAATAAAAATAGACAACAACACCAAAAAGGTTCCCCCCAAACCCACAAAGACATGGACACTAAATAGCATGATGCCAAACAACTCCTGGGTCAACAATGAAATCAAAACAGACATTAAAAGATACCTGGAAACAAATGAAAATGAAGAGACATCTTACCAAAATCTCTGGGACTCCATGAAAGCTGTAGTAATAGGGGAATTATCTCTACAAATGCACATGAAGAAAATGGAAGGATCACAAATTCATAGTCTAACAAGTCACCTTAGGAAGCTGGAAAAGCAAGACCATCAAAATCCTAACTTCAGCAGAAGAATCCAGATCACCAAAATAAAAGCCCAAATCCAGAACATAGAATACAAAAAGATAATACAAAAAAATCAATGAAACAAAAAGCAGGTTCTTTGAAAGGATAAACAAAATCGATGGTCCCCTAGCTAGACTGACCAAGAAAAAAAGAGAACAAGCCTAAATAAATAAATAATCAGAAACATAAAAGATGAAGTCACATCTGACCCCGAAGAAATACAAAAGATCATTAGAGACTACTACGCACACTTGTATGGAAACAAACTTGAAAACCTTAAGGAAATGGAAGACTTTCTGATATCACACAACTGCCTAGTTGAAACAAGAAAAAATTGAGACCCTAAATAGACCAATAATAATCAAGGAATTTGACTATGTAATAAGAAAACTGCCTACAAAAAAAGCCCTGGACCAGATGGCTTTCCAGCAGAATTCTAAAAGACATTTAAGGAGGAGCTGATACCAATCCTACTGAAAGTATTCCAGGCAATTGAGAAAGAGGGAACCCTCCCCAAATCATTTTATGAAGCTAACATCACATTGATACCCAAGCCAGGTAAAGTCCCAACCAAGAAAGAGAATCGCAGGCCAATATCTTTGATGAACATAGATGCCAAAATTCTCAACAAGATCCTAGCAAACCGGATTCAACAACACATCTCAAAAATCATCCATCATGACCAAGTAGGATTCATCCCTGGGATGCAAGACTGGTTCAACATTTGCAAGACAATAAATGTAATTAAATACATCAACAGACGTCAGAACAAAAACCACATGATTATATCATTAGATGCAGAAAAAGCTTTTGATAAAATCCAGCACCCCTTCTTGATAAAAACCCTTAAACATCTAGGCATACATGGAGCATACCTCAAAATAGTGAAAGCCATCTACGCAAAACCCACAGCTAGCATACTCCTAAACAGACAAAAATTGGAACCATCTCCCCTGAAAACTGGAACAAGACAAGGTTGCCCACTCTTTCCCCTCCTGTTCAATATAGTATTGGAATTCCTGGATAGAGCATTCAGAAAAGAGAAGGTGACCAGGGGTATCCAAATAGGAAAAGAGGAAGTCAAGTTATCTCTCTTTGCAGACGATGTGATTGTGTACCTTGAAAACCCCAGAGAATCTGTCAAAAGCCTCCTTGCACTGATAAAGGACTTTGGCGAAGTCTCAGGGTATAAAATAAATGTGCAAAAGACAATCGCATTTCTTTACACCAATAATAAACAAACAGAAACCCAAATAAAAAGCACAATCCCATTTACAATAGCCCCCCCCCAAAAAATACCCTGGCATCTTCCTAACCAGAGACTTGAAAGACCTTTACAATGAAAACTACAAAACACTGCTCAAAGAAATCAAAGATGACACAAACAAGTGGAAAAACATCCCATGCTCATGGATTGGAAGAGTCAACATTGTGAAGATGTCCATCTTACCTATGGTAATCTAGAGATTTAATGCAATATCTATCAAATTACAAGCAACATTCTTCTCAGAGCTAGAAAAAACAATACAGGAATTCATATGGAAACACAAATGACCAAGAATAGCCAGAACAATCCTCAGCAAAAAAAAAAACAAAGCAGGAGGTATCACACTACCAGACTTCAAACTTTACTATAAGCTACAATAATCAAAACAGCTTAGTACTGGTACAGGAACAGGCATATAGATCAATGGAATAGAATTGAGATTCCAGAAGCAAAACCTCAATTTCTCAACCAACTCATCTTCAACAAAGCCTCCACCACCTACCACTGGGGAGAGGAGAACCTATTCAGTAAATGGTGCTGGGAAAACTGGCTGACCACATGCAGAAGATTCAAACAAGATCCCTATCTATCCCCATACACAAAAATTAACTCTAAATGGATCACAGACCTAAATGTAAAACCTCTATCTGTAAGAACCTTAGAAAATGCAGGAGACAACCTTATGGAAATTGGAACTGGCGTCCAATTCCTGAACAAAACCCAAAACGCATGGGCCATAAGAGATAAGATAGACAAGTGGGACCTCATTAAACTGACAAGCTTCTACAAAGCCAAAGAAACCATCAAGAGAGCAGGGAGACAGCCCACAGACTGGGAAAAAGTATTTGTCAACTCCATGTCTGACAAAGGCCTAACATCTTGGATCTACAAGGAACTCAAACGTGCTGAAAAGAAAAAAAAACAAACAACCCCATTATAAAGTGGGCAAAAGATATGACCAGACACTTCTCAAACGAAGACATCCAAGCAGCCAACAGACATGAAGAATTGTTCAACCTCACTAATCAGCAAGGAGATGCAAATTAAAACTACACTGAGATACCACCTAACTCCAGTCAGAATGGCAATTATCAATAACTCTAAAAATAATAGATGCTGGAGAGGAGGTGGTGAAAAGGGAACATTTCTACACTGTTGGTGGGAGTGCAAACTAGTGCAACCTCTGTGGAAAGCAGTGTGGCAATTCCTAAAAGCTCTAAATATCGACCTCCCATATGACCCCACAATCTCCCTACTGGGAATATACCCTGAAGAACTCAAATCACTCTATAAAAAAAAGATACCTGCCACATGTATGTTTATCGCAGCATTGTTCACAATAGCAAGAAACGGAATCAACCATGCTGTCCATCAAAAGAGGACTGGATTTTAAAAATGTGGTACATATACACGATGGAATACTACACAGCCATAAAAAAGAACAAAATTCAAAATAGTGAATTTTGCAACAACCTGGATGGAACTACAGTCTATAATACTGAGTGATCTCTCACAGAAACAAATATCTGAGTATCACATGTTCTCACTCATATAGTGGACCTTGAACATCTATCATAATAGTATAAGGAAAGGATTGACAGTGGTGGGAAACTATGGGGGTAGGGAGGGGAAGGGAGGTGGGATTAACAGTAGTCAATATCTGTCTGGGAATGGGGAGACACCCCTCATCAACAAGGGTGCCTGAACGATGCATATTTGTATACCTAACCCTTAACTGTACCCCACAATTTTAAAATAAAAAATGTTTTAAAAAAAACATATAATCAAAGAATGATCAAAGAACTTTTTGTTGTCTCACATTCTACACAGTTCCCCTTCATTTTTTTCTAGTTATAAATATAAGAACTTTCAATATCAAGTATGACACAAGCCATAGTTTTGCCAGTCTGATGATTTAACAGGTTTATGCTTTATATAGATCAGCACATTCCTGTGTGTCTCAGGAAAAAAGTTTCAAAGATCTCTCGGTTTCATTTCACCTCAGAACAGCTATCTGAGTCAAGCTTATTCTAAGCACTAGATTTCAAGGTTTTTAAAAAATATTATCTTTAGCCGGGCTCGGTGGCTCAGCCTGTAATCCCGCGCCTTTGGGAGGCTGAGGTGAGTGGATTGCCTGAGCCCGCGGGTTCGAGACCCGCCTGGGCAGACGAGACCTCATCTCTACAAAAAAAATTAGCCGGGCATGGTAGCGCGTGCCTATAATTCCGGCTACTCGGAAGGCTGAGGCGGAAGGATCGCCGGAGCCCAGCAGGTCGAAGCTGGGGTGGCCGGGAGCGGCCACTGCACTCCAGTCTGGGCGACCGAGTGAGACTCCAACTCAAAAAAAAAAAAAAAAAAAAAATTATCTTTATACCCTGTTTCTGTCTTTGCCTATTTTTGACTGAAATATCCCACTGAAATTCACTTGGTTATATTTGTCTCTCACAGCAACCGTCCTAGTCTTCCTTACATCACAAGTAACAATTGTTTCCTCTCCCAAATTACTTTTGTATCAACTGTGTTTTCTTACTATTGTCTTCTGCCTTATATTTTCTTGCCTAGGATTTATTTTTGATCTTCTATGCCACTTAAGATTCACAAACTGTCAATGTCTTCTAAGAATATCACCAGATATCACTCACATACATGTTGTCAAATTACTTGCAACTACCAATACCTAAATAAACAAGTAAGATTTTATGGTAAGTGTAGAGAAAGACATTTTACATGCATTATGCATTTCACATATATGTATTATGCATACATTATATATTTGTGCAAAAGCATAAACCCATGAAGGAGAAAGAATTGTTATTAATAGCAAACACTTATTGAGCATTTATTGTGAGCTAAGCATTATTATATAAACTAGAGATAGTAAAATGAATGGTTTACAAGTACACTTTAAACCAGAAAATATATGCCATACATGACATTAGAATATACAGTTACAGTATAGATCATGACAAATCAGATTCCTTTTTTCATAGTGTTTATATATTAGGAGGCAAAATGAGTGGAAAGATGTGATGTAAATAAGTTGATAGTGAAATATCAAAGGATGAACAACCCATGCAAAAGCCCCAAGGAAGAAAAAGCTTGACTTATTTAAAACACAGTGAGAAGACCATTGTGGCTGGAACACTGTGATATGGATAAAAAAATGCAGCAAGAAAGTCTGGAAAGATAAACACGGTACAGTTAATAACAGTTCACACTGATTAAATTCTCTCTGTGTGCCAAACAGTATATTAACTCTATACGTTATGTTGGACAGAAGGAGGATTAGAGACAAAGATGGAGTAATAAGAGGAAAAGGGGGAAGGAAAAAGGAGAAGGAAGAGCAGAAGGGAAAGAGGATAAAAGAAAGAATGGGAAAAAACAACTAAAGGTTACTATTAAGAAATAATATTAAGAAAACCAATATAAAATATTATATACTCTGACTTGTGCACAATTATATGTATGCAGCAATAAGAAAATATTAGCATTTTCTTTTTTTTTTTTCTTTTTTGAGTTGGAGTCTCACTCTGTCGCCCAGACTGGAGTGCAGTGGCCGCTCCCGGCCACCACAGCCTCAACCTGCTGGACTCCGGCCATCCTTCCGCCTCAGCCTTCCAAGTAGTCGGAATTACAGGCATGCGCTACCACGCCCGGCTGATTTTTTGATTTGTTGTAGGGATGAAGTCTCGCTGCCCAGGCGGGTCTCGAACCCGTGGGCTCAGGCAATTCACTCACCTCAGCCTCCCAAAGGCGTGGGATTACAGGCTGAGCCACCGAGCCCGGCTCTAAAAATACTAGTATTTTCTTACCCTTGAGGATGATCATAGCACATTTAAAAAGCAAGCCATACACTAATATAAATAGAATAATTTTATTTCAAAAAAATCAAGCAAAATAAATTATGTATACTGAGATAGCCAATGCTATTTCTAGAGGAGTTGAAAAGCACCATATTAAGAAAGAAATTAAAAATAGAGTAGTGAAAAGGAGAATTTAAAGCACATTGTCCTTTGCTTTCATTTATCTATCTATTTATTTTTAAAATGTGGGTACAATTTAGGATTAGGTGTACAAATGGTCATTGTACAGGTAAAGTTTGGGCTTCCCCTTGATCCTTACTTGCCTTTTTTGAGATCAGGTACTGTTACTGGTGCTCTATTCCACCCCCCTCGCACCCTGGCAGTATCCTGCTACTACCAATCCCTTTCTTATATGTAAATGTTCAAGGTGTACTTATGCGTGAGAACATGTGGTGCTCTGTTGTTTGTTTCTGTGACAGATTACTGAGTATGATAGATTCTAAATCCATTCAAGTTGCTGCAAAATCCATATGCTTGTCCTTCTTTATGACTACATAATATTCCATATTGTGTATATGTACCACATTGTTTTATCCAGTCTGGTTTCGATGGATAGCATGGTTGGTTCTATGTTTTTGCTATTGTGAATAGTGCTGCAATAAACATGGGTGTGCAGGTACCTTTTTTTGTAGAATTAATTGAGTTCCTCTGTTTATTTTCCAGTAGGGGATTGTTTGATAATATGGAAGGTAAATGTTCAGTTCTTTTAATAATCACATTGTTTTCCATAGAGGTTGAACTACTTTGCATTCCCACCAGCAGTATAGAAGCATCCCTTTTTCTCCACATCCTCGTCAGCACCTGTTATTGTTTGTTTTATTAATGATGACAATTATTACTGTGGTTAGGTAGTATCTCAATGTGGTTTTGATTTACATTTCTCTGATGTTTAGTGAGGTTGACATTGAATATGTTCATAAAATATATGTTGATCAAAAGGTGGAAAAAAGCATATATATTCTAGCAACAAACTGGCTTATGATATACTTTTCAAAGTTATGGGTTAAATGCTGTGGAAATCAATTATCACTTAGGATGGAATAATGTGGTATTTATTTTATGAGCTGTGAATTGTTAAGAAAACATGATTAGTTTGCAGATTGTTTAAGGAAAATTAGAGAGATAATTTAAATTTCTTCTGAACATCAGTTGTGTTGTAATTTCTCATTATTCACATGTCTTTTTCACCCCTAAGTCCTTAAATATCCAATATATAATTCTTCAATTATGCCCACCCTTGCTTTGATAAATTTGCCAGTACCATTGGTTAGCTTCTTTGGGGGGAGAAGAGGATCATCTTATTCTAGACTTCTGTCTTCCCCTAAATGACCATAATAATTTGGGTTTGATTGTTTTAAGTGTTCTTTGCTAATGTGTTTAGACATATATTACCCTCTCCAAGAACAATGATACAAAGTGGATGGGTAAATTATGACTAAAATGAGAGTGGCCATAAGTTGATAATCTTGAGGTTGGGTAATGGATAAATGAGAGCATATTACAATATTGGATATTTTTGTAAATGTTTTAGATTTTCCCTTAAAGATGGGTATAAAAAGTATGAAGAGACTGAGCTAAATCTTTCAATTTATTTTGTTACAGTGTTCAGTATTGAGCTTTGTAGAAATGCTAGAGAAATGCTGAAAATAGTTATTATTGCATTCTATCACAACTGGTATTATGATAAAATGAATGAAAAGAAAACCTGCAGAAACTGTAGCTTAATCAAGTAAATTCTTACTTTTCATAGTTGAAATAAGTTTGGATGTGGGCAGGTCAGGTTGGTGAAGTGGGTTATGATATCACAAGTGTCCTAGTATCCTTCTCTCTTTCAACTCTGTTATCTTTAACATGTGACTTTTGTTGCATGGTCACAAGATGATTCCAATATCTCAAAACACTGTACCCAAATTCCAGATTTTAAGAGAAAGAAAGAAGTGACGAGAAGGAAAGAGTAGTAGTGTCTACATGAAGGAAACAAAACTCCCCAGCAGACTTCTTTAAACTTTTTGTCCAGAATTGTGTCATGTGAAATCTCTTAGTTGCAAGGAAATCTAAAAAATGAAATATTTAGTTGGAAAAATTGCCATCCCTCTGACCAAATTGAAGTGACTCTAGTGATGATAGAAAGAATAATGTACATTGGGTAGGCAGGTAATATACCTGTCAGAATCCACCCCTTGGCTACACAATACCCTTAGGCAAACTTCTTCGCAAACATGGAGCTCAATCTTCCCCTCCAGAGTCTCTTATGAGCACAATAGCCTGAAATCTAACCTAGTTTTTATATCTCACCTGAAGTCTAGAATTTTACCATTGTCTGTGACAGAGTACTATTGTTAAGATGTGTGCAATAACTTTAAGTTAATAAGAAATGCTTGCAGATGTCTTAAGAGGGGAGCACATTTGGTAGAGTGTGTGAAAAAAATCTCACTTGAAAACGACCAATTAGAAGGCTATAGTGGCATCCAGATAAGAGACAAGTAATGTGAAACGGAACCCAAAATGGAGAGTTAAAGAAAAGTTTTGGATATAAAGCTAATAAATATTGAATGGATGGGAAAAGAACAGGCAGAGGTGGTTAGTAAAATATATGTCAAATGTAATGTCAAAGCTTAAATGTGTGATAAATAAAAAAGGAAAACTTCTTATTTGTCCTCTTCCTAACTTTTATTATCTCTATGGAAGGACTAGAGATTATAATATGAGACTGCTTAATCAAATAACAATCAACTCTTCTGAATGCTGCTCTTAACCTTACAAATAATGAAAATAATAATAGTAAATATTATTTATTCACTTTTTTTATGGACCAAGTTCTATTGAAGCATTTCAATATTATCTCATCCAATACATTACATCAATCTAATGACAAAGGCAATTTTTTTTTCCAGATGCCGAAGTTATTTAGAAGAGATCACACAGTTGGGATTTAAACTCAAATTTACATTGGTACACAAAATATTTCTTCTTCCTCTTTTATACTGACTCATATACACTATTATTCATATCCACATATATTTTCATTTTTTAGATGAGCTATTAAGCAAAAAAGCATCTCTAAATTTTAATTTAAATAGAGAAACTACATGGGAAGATAAATTTCTTTATTGGGATCTTAGACTACTATTCTCACTTCCCCCCTTGACTGTCACACTCTGTATAAGAAGAGAAGGATAAGGAGTTTCAATTCATGACATTTGAATTCTAAAATTTTTCAGAGCTCAAATACAAAATATCATCAGTATCACCACAGAAAGCAAAGAGCTGTAAAGAGGAGAAAGTAGCTGGTGCAGCTGAAAGCTATCAGAGCATGAACTCTATGCTGAAGTCAAAGGATTGAATTATACATGTGTAAGGCTTCAGAAATGAGGGATGCCAGAAGTGAGCAGTGCCATCAAGACATCCTTTCCTTTTACTGCTCATCCTTCTTTGCTTCTGCTTTTCTTTGACTGTAGCCCTCTTTTTCAAAGTCAAAAAAATTTTTTAAATCTGGATTTAGTATAAAGAAACTTCATTCAAAAGAATTATTGCAAAGAGAATAAAAGTACCTTTACAACAGGGATAAAGCTCTGACTATAATATCTGCAAGTCTCACGATTGTTAGGCAAAAAAGGGTTTTCTTTTATAGAGAGGAGTAAACAAGTATACAAGTGGGATGAAAGGCTGGCATGATTTTATCATAGATCAGAGAAAGTTTTGCTCTGAGACTTGCCTGTTCTCAGGAGGGGTTGTATGAGCACTCAGACTGAGGATGGGTCAAGTTCAGGAATCTGGAGAAGGAGAGAAGCTAAACCAAACTTTGATTAACAGATATTTTGTTCGGTTTGATTAGTGGTGTAAAGCAGTTCAGTCAACCATTGATGAGGCAACAAATGTGAATTTGGAGGGTCTCTGTCTGACCTTGTCATAGAAAAACAAAATTAAATAGCTTAGTCATTGTAATTATATGGAAAAGGATGATGCTTTGCAATAAGCCATTCTTTGGAATACAAAAAAAGTTGGTGGGGAGGGGTTTCTAATCTTCACTATTTTCCAGGATCACAGGACTTTAAGTTATACAGATATTTTCTTTTTGTAGTGGTTCTCTCCAGACATATTTTAAAGTTAGAAATCATAAAGCAAAAGAGTTCTATCCATATATTCTAATTTAAAAAATTATTTGCAGGGATACCAAGAAGCAATATGGCAATATCTGTGTTCAGTGGGAATGATATACTGTGATGTAAAACATTGGTTCATATCGTTGAGGAGAAGTGGGAGGCCCCTTAATTCATCCTTTGTAGGAATTCTAAGAAAAAAAAATTTCATCGTCCCTTATCCATGAGGAATATGTTCCCATGATCCGCAGTGGATGTCTGAAACCTTGAATAACACTGACTTCCATACATACTACGTCTTTTCCTATACATATATACACCTGATAAAGTTTCATTCATAAATTTAAGCACAGTAAAGTATTAACAACTGGTAACAATAAAATTAAACAATTATAACAATATACTATAATAAAAGCTATATAAATGTAGTCTTTCACAATATCTTATTGAACTTTACTAACTCATCTTCTTGTGTTAAAACAAGATGGAGGACAGAAAGAACTTTCATCACACCACTTAAAGTGGCATACAATTTAAAATTTATGAATTGTTTATTTCTGGAACTTTCCATTTGATATTTTCAGACCACAGTTGACTACAGGTAACTGAAACCATGGAAAATGAAACTGTGGTTAAGAAGGGACGACTGTAGTTACAAGAACTGAAAAGATAACAAATTGTGATTGACAGTCAAAGACAATGGTTGTGATAATTCACAACACTTACTCCTTTATGACCATTCTGTAAATTTTACTTTTAATCTTAATCATGCACAGCTGGAAAACAATTTACTGAGATATGAAGAATCATAGTATTTGCTTTCAAACAGCCGAGTGTTTTTGACAGGAATGCCTGAGCACATCTCTCTGCTGGGAATGGTAGAGATCTTTGTTAGCTCTCACTTCAGTGCAGAGATGAATGTCTGTTCATGTTGACACATCTTGCCTCTTTTATTATTCAAGGAGCTATGTATGATACTAACATTTTAAGCTTCTACTTGGAATGTGATTCACCTTGAAGTCTTATACTGCACTATCTTAAAATATACAGCTTTGTTCTTACTGCAGTTCTTCTGCTCTGAAAGAGGAATAGAAACAGTTGTTATTAAAGAGTTTTAACATTAGATATTGGAGCATAAAAACTAAAATATTACTTTAAATTTGCAAATCAGGGCATGTGTACTTTAAGTTTGGCTTGTATTATGTGCTTTTATAAATGACATTTTCCAACAGATAAAATTAGATTCTCAGTTGGTTACAAGGAATTTCTTAATAAGATTTTAACTCCTCGTTATGCAGATAAATTAGTAATGAGCAAATAGGAAAACTTTTAGAATAGCTTTTTAAAGTGATAGAAAAAAATAAAATTTTGGCTTTTCAGAAAGTATCAGAATATTTAAGCCAGTTTCACTTTGATTCTTACAGATGTACTTAAAGTGGTAAAAAACAATGACTATCTGAACATACAGCAAAGAATCATCCCAATATTGGTCTTGAAAATGAAAAAAATAAAAATAGTATTTCTGGTTCTAACTACAAGAAATTGTCACCACTGTTCTTTTTAATTTTTTCCTTAACAGCATCTTATAAAGGAGATTACTTTTTCTTAACCTCTTAAGAACTTGCAACTCAAACCTGGAACTCACACCTGGAAAAATTACTAGGCAGTGTATTTTGGAGTTCTTAACCCTATGTGGATTGTTGAAGAAAGAACTTAGAAACTCGAAAAAGAAACTATTTAAATCCAGAATTTTCCATTTACTCACTATGTTATTTGGAGCACTCACTATGTTATTTGGAGCAAAACACGTTTTTGTTTTGCTTTGTATTGAGTCACCATAAGGATTAATACTTTGCTAAGTGAATTTTGCTAAGAAATTTAAAATGTACAAAAAATCTAGCATTTAATATACAATAACTATTAAAATTCAATCAGTTTTGAACTAATCTTACAAGATAGCCTTTCTTCTGATGAGTTTGAAGTGATCTCATAATTGCTACCAACTTTGGAGTTCTATTGTATCTAGCTTAAGAGATGCTATAATTACCTTCAGAGAAGATTGGTTGCTGAGGGTTTCCTGTCTTTTATATGTACATATGTTTCCTAAAGTTTACACTTTGCTGAAGACTATACTGTTGTCAGTAAAGAAGCATCCCTGCCAGGACTGGTTAAAAATAAAACCATTACTAATGCCACTGAAAGTAATTCATCTGGAGTCTCATATAATTCTTATGTTCTGGGGTTTGCTTTACCACCTGCCTTTGAGAAAAGTATGAATTTGGGGGTATATTTAGGTAAGGTATTCAGTAGATTTTACATCTTCATAAACTCATTTGTTTAAGTTACATAATGAGTAAATGGGCAAAGAACATTTCATGTGAAATCTTTAGTTAATGTATTGTGTATCAGCTTTAACTGATCACTGAAATTCTTCATGAAGATTTGTAAAAATACTCTACTTCCGACATTCTGATTCAACATATCTGGAGTGAGATGGCATATGTCTGTTTTTAAAACTCCACAGCTGATTCTGGTATGTGGCAAATAAAAATTTGTGATTTGACAGTTTACATAATCTTGAAGACATCATATGTGGACTTTTCAAGTTCTCATGATTCTATGTAATTAAGTATAGTGAGTGTTAAACATGTCAGAGGAGCAGAGCTATAATCCTAATGCTCTCTCATTTTGAGTTTCCATTGTAGGATGAGATTTATAATTTTTAAAATTCTTATCACATTCTAGCTTTTGAAATAAACATTTTATCTAAATTTTCTTTTGTATATTATTTTCCTTAGTTGACACCCATGGAAATTAAAACCAGGAGAGCTGAGGATTATTGAAAGGATGCCCAAGCTCACATTCATTAACAAGAGATAGAAGGTTATCAGCCCAATTCTAGCAGATTTTAGGCCTTGACCTTCCTCTTCTATACTGTTTATCCTCCTCAGGAGACAAACAAAAATTTCAATCTAACATTTATCTCTTGGTTCATTCTAATTAATTTCTAGAATTAGTTTTTTCCATTGAAGTCCTAAAACTATGCTTTTTTTGTTGAGGGTCTAATTTCTGGTCTGTTGATTATAACAGAGCTTTTGGTCAAGTATGATTTTTTTAAAAAGCAAATCTCATGGAAGACATAATTAAATGATTATAGTACATTTATTAGAGAAACAATCATATCAGACTGAAGAATAGAAAGATCCTCTATTAGGTTATAGTACATAACTATTCATAGGATTTTTAGTAATGATTTCCTGAGGTTAAGAGCACACAGAATATTTGTAAGTCTCCAGAGCATACAGACTCTGGAGTATATGCATCTTTGTATATGTAACATCTTTCAAGTGTGTGTGTGTGTGTGTGTGTGTGTGTGTGTGTGTGTGTTTCATGTATTTCAGAGACAGTGCCCTCTGGAGATTTATAAATATACATTTTACCTGAACAAAATTATCTGAAAAAAGGCTTTTATTTAACAACTTTTTTCCTGTAACTCTCACAACACTGTAGTGCTATTCATGAAATCTGGAACATATCAAACAAGTATAATTATTTTCAGTGTTACTCTTTTTTATAGGCTAAAAGACAAACATTTGTGATTTTCCAATGATTATCTGAAGATTACAAAGACAGCATTAGGTATAATAGACAACATAAACTTTAGGACTTTATCTTGGAAAGACAACATCAAAAGAGTTATCAGAGGTGTTTTATTCACTTGATTAAGGTAGGAGCATCAATATCTGAAAACAGTTAAAGACTGTGACTTGACTACAAGTTGGCCAAGAGACAGCATAATGTTTTAAATAAACACAGAAGACAGTAACACAATTTTATGTTATTTTATCTCTTTCAGTAGTGAAGGAATAATTCAGAAAATAACCAATTCAGCACAAAGCATGGGAAACTATTATGGGGGGACATTTGTGCACTATAATTGCATGGAAGGTAAAGAATAACCTCTTGTAATCACATGTTAAAATCAGACTGAATATGCAAGATTAATTTACTATTTAATAGCAAATCTAGTTTTGCACTATTAATATTTGAAAATAAAGGATTCATAAGCCCATTTTATGCTTTAAAATATTAACTGACCAACTACCAAAACTAATCTAGTCTTAGCAAATTTTTAACACATTCCACTGTTTTATCTCAGATTCATTATGTATACAGATTGTACCCTAAGATAATTAAATTATTTTTCCCCAAACCTGCAACTTTCTATATTCATTCAGGTTGTACCATTCACTATTATATTTCACATCTGAAAACATCTTACACTTCACTTTATGATAAAAAAAATTCTCTTTTCTTTCCTTTATATGAAAAATTTATCTTACTTTACATATACCATTTTTCTTCTCTGTAAACACTGACTCTAATATATTTTCAATCACCTATATTAACTTTTAATACTTAACTTCGACTTCATGAAGTGAAATAGGATTCAGGTCTGTTAAACATCCCAGCAATGCTAATGAGTACACTTAATATGACACCAGACAGCCACACACATTCTTTTACAACTCCTTAATAAGGCAAAAATTAAGATCTTTGCAAACACAGCCCAAAGTTATAGCTATTCTATAAAATATAAAAATAAGAATCAAAGGAATTTATATCAGAATCATTCTGATAACTATTTCAGTATGCAACCTTAGTTAAAAATAATCGAAGTATCCAATTAAATTGATTTAATGTTACTTCCAAGCAATAGTCCATTAATATTTAAATATTTTGTTAAAATTATAATCCAATTTCAATACATAAATTTAAATTTTTATACTTCTAGGTGAGAGTGATGTTAGCTTAATTTATTCATAAAACAGTTTTAAAAGTTTAGGAATTTCATATTAATTAGACTTTAAATTATAAAAACACAGATAATGAAATGCATAATTATGTATGTTGCTCTCTTCTAACATCAAGGAAAAGGTATAGAGTTGCTTTGATACTCAAATTGTCAAACTAGTCCGATTGGTCAAAAGATTCACATTTATTGTGTGACCTTATTTTATTTTAGAAAAAGTGCTTGTCAGCTAGCATTCTCCATAAGAAAATAGTTTTGTGTGCATCTGTGTAGTTTTGTTTGTTTGTTTTGTTTGTTTAAAAAGCCTAAAGCAACTAAGATATTAAAACATTACAAGTTTAGTTTCTTTATTTTCTGGATTCAAGCACAAAATCTATTTATGTATTAATACATATCACACCTTGTAGCACATTTTGATCATGACTTTAATAGCGGAAAGGAATTTTGATTATTGTGTGACTGCTTTTAGGAACCTGTCCTATTAATAGACTTAAAATTAATTCATGTTATATATGTTTACATAATTTCCTTTGTAATTATTTTGACTGAAAGACACTTACTGCCCATGTGTCCTTAAATAACCCTTATAAAACCAGTAAAGTAAAAGTTGTCAATGTGGTGATTTTTTAAGATGCTTGAAATATTATGACTTGTAATATAAACTAATTTAATATATGACTTAGCTTCAAGGAACAGAGAATCCCCCAAAGAATAATGACTAACATAAGAATGACAGTTTGCTTGCTATAAGAGGAGCCAGCTACTAAAACTGCAACTCTCCGAAGCCCTCACTATCTCAGACTCCTCCCAGCTCACCATTCTTCCACTGCTAAGGTCTAATCTTTATCCTCCTAGTCTACAATGGTTGCTTAAACTGGAATCAATAGAACTGAGTTCCAAGAAACAGAATGGAGAAAAGAAGGATGGGAAGTCGCCATTCTGCCAAAGACGCTCTCTGAAAGTTTTATGCTATAACTACATCTAAGTAGGTAAAACTTTGTCTCAAATAACTTAAACAAGGAATAGCCAGTTTTTTAGTCACTTGGACTTACAAATAAATATCAAGAATGTTACTTCTAAAAAAAAGGAGAAAAGGAAATTTGATGGCAACTAGTGGCTTCTACATGAAGTTAGATTCAGTTTAACACAAGTATAAATCAATTACTCAGTAACTCATCACAAAGTATAAATGTGATTCAAAAGGTCAAATTAAATAGTTTAAAATATAAAATAGCAAATATTGATAGATTTCAAATATTAGTACTCCAACATGGTTCTTTAAAATATCTATTTAAGCCGGGCTCGGTGGCTCAGCCTGTAATCCCGCGCCTTTGGGAGGCTGAGGTGAGTGGATTGCCTGAGCCCGCGGGTTCGAGACCCGCCTGGGCAGCGAGACCTCATCTCTACAATAAATCAAACAATCAGCCGGGCATGGTAGCGCATGCCTGTAATTCCGGCTACTCGGAAGGCGGAGGCGGAAGGATCGCCGGAGCCCAGCAGGCGAGGCTGCGGTGGCCGGAAGCGGCCACTGCACTCCAGTCTGGGCGACAGAGTGAGACTCCA
The DNA here is from genome assembly GCA_027257055.1 of Cephalopachus bancanus. Lineage (NCBI taxonomy): Eukaryota > Metazoa > Chordata > Mammalia > Primates > Tarsiidae > Cephalopachus > Cephalopachus bancanus. Next base: position 9,388,581 of record JAPVLO010000041.1, read on the forward strand.
ACTCAAAAATAAATAAATAAATAAATAAAATATCTATTTACATAGTTCTACATCTTGCCTGGGTAAAAAGATGAGTACTCATTAGGGAAAACTTTTAGCAGCCTGCTAAGTGTATTTCATTACTTGCTAGGCAATGTTTGCAGTTGCCTTCTTAGTACCGTATGTCATCTTAGTAGGGTTTTTATGACCAGCAAGACCCTGACCAAGTTACTGACTGAATTGTTCTCTGACACTAGTGGGACTCAACGAGCCCCATTTATTTTGACTGTGTCATGTGGCTTCACAGTCTGTTTTTGCCTAGATTCACATTACTAACTACCTGATTTGTATGGCTGCTCATGAAAGACTAAAGTCAGCACTTTCTATTCCACATTGTCACATAATTGACTAGATGTTACAATTAATATCATTGATAATAATATTTAAATGTCTTTCCATATCACTATTAGAGATCTACTCTTTCTCATGGCTTTGTCTTTATCCAATTCCTCCACAAGAGTGCTTAATGGATTTCTTCAAGTGCTTGGTTGCCACGGCACACCTCAGTACATTTTTTTTTCTGTCAATGTGTGAACAAATAGACAGTCATATTTCAGAACTGGGTGTGAATTGTTCACATTCATTAGTATGTTCCCTGCTGAAGACTGGGCTTCAGAAAAATAAGTGACTGAAAACTCATGGTGTATATAAAGGTAAAGAGCAACTCCATCTGTTCTGTTTACTTAAGGCTTAAATTCTCCAACTTGTTTCTTCTCATGAATGCATCACAGTTAAAATTTAGCAAGTGGCTAATATCTACCATGAAAAACAGAAAAAAAGTAACCTTTTGTTTTTGTTTTCCAACGGGCAGAAAAAAACAAAGTTTTTTTTCAGGGAAGTATACAAATTTGAAATGCAGCAAGCATTGTGCAACTTTATTTTTTCTTATTTTTTTCCCCAAACATTAGATATAAGTGACTCAATTTCTTTCTCAATATCCAACTTCAATCTTGCTATGATATGCTGCTTACAAAAAGGAAAGGGACTCAACTGTTTGGCTGAGAAACTAGACTCCCACATGACATATTTTGGAAAACCTTTCTAGGAGATCATTTTCAGTTAATGGGGTCTTTTGATTTCCTAGGGTAACAGAGAAAATGAAAGATTTTGGCATACGGAAACTTTAAAAAATTATATTTAGCTTGAAACTTTCGATATATCATGCATGCTATTGGCAGGAACGACTTCTGCTGGATTCCATAAATGGATATTCTGAACAAACTTTTCGAGAGGAGAAAAAAAGTGATTTGCCTTTTGTGGAATCTCCCAATTCCTGCCTAGTTTTAGCCTCGTGTGATTACTGTTTTAAAGAGGTGTGTCTTCACAAAGAAGGGTCCCACTCTTTCTGTAGTTTTTACTTTTATAGCTAAAATGTTTGACGTGTGAGTTTATTACTTATACACATTCCTCTCCCCTAACACAAATACTATTTGAGTGGCCACATTTAACTGTGAAGTGCTTGATGGGATGTTTTAAAAGGCTTTATAGATATGTTCATTATGTATGCAGCTAACACTATCAACTTCTTGGAATTTAGAGACTGTTGAAATAAAGAGTTCTACTTTCCGTGTTAATTTTTATTTTTTCCAGTTCTTTGCATTGTCATTTGATTTCTGGTTATTAGTCTATTATACTCTTTATTGATTTTTAAAATCATCTCAAGATTAAAAGAAACCATTTCCTCCTTCTCCAAGCAGCTGAGATTGATTTTATTTCACCCATCTTATCTCAATTAATTAATTTGCCTTGTATCTGATTTATAGTTACGATTCACTCTTCTGCTCTATGCCTTCCTTACTGCTGCTACTTGCAATTTTTCCACTTGAGGTATTCCAGCTTACTTTTGAAGTTTCCTGTAATTCATGTGAACAGTATTTTTTTTTTTAAGTATTTGTAAAAGTTGAATCTGGGGCTTCTGCCTGGGCAAGTGAAAACATTCTAACTGGGGAATTCCATTACCAGTGCATTAAAGGTTGAAAAGCATTATTATGTGTTTGACTGAGTCCCTTGAGAGTGGGGGTGGAGGGAAGCAACCTTCTTGCTTTATGCTCAAAAAAGAATACTTCAGTACTTCACACAGGTACTGTCAAGCAGTCAATTGCTTATTATGCTCTGCTCACATGATAGAGGTGTGTATTTATTTTTTCTTTTTACAAAGAATCATCACTGACTTTCTATTCAATTCAAAGGACTGGCATCACTTATCGGTTCTGTTGCAACAGCAAAATTGCAATTTTGGATGATGTAAACAATTTTTCCTCCTTAAAGGAGCAAGAAAATATTCTTAAAGATTATGAAGGGCACAAAAAATGGATTTAGGAGAGTGATCAAACAAATTTATACCTAAAATGGCATGTAAGATGTGACATGGTTTTGAGAAATGTGTCAGACTCAATTGAGTGCTAGCTCTGCTACTTACTAACTACATTACTGAACTTGTTTGATTATTTCCCTTCTTTGTCAAAACAGATTCTTAATATCTATTTGCTCATGTGGATGTTAGGATTAAGTTGTTAATTTTTTTAAAGCACTTGACATAAAACAAGCTAAAATAATTAATAGTGTATGCTCTTCCTTACATTTTTAGGGTTATGGAATATTATGCAGTCATAAAGAAGGACAAACATATGAACTTCACAGCATACTCAGTGCTATCACAGAAACAAAGAACAAAGCACCATATGTTCCCATTCATAAGCAGACCTTGAACAATTATTATAATACTATAAGAAAGGGATTGGCAGTAGTGGAAAACTGTCAGGGGAGGGGGGATGGGACTGGCAATTGAGGGAAACTGCTAGGGGAGGAAAGGGAATACCTCTTCAACAAGGGTATCTGCATAATCAATATTTGTATACCTAACCCTGAATTGTATCCCACATCCTTATTTTTTAAAAAATGGAAGACAAAGAAAAAAAATGGAGAGATTCTTGGTTTGCCTTTGGTTTTCTGTGTGTTTTAGCTTATTTGTTTGTATCACCCTCTCTGCAATGCTATTGCTTCCTTCTGATAAAGGCATCACAATTTTCTTGTGTAGCTGTTTCTGAGAATATGCTCCAAAAGGAACTCTCAATTTAATGAAGAAACAAAGTCACAAAAGGATGCAAAGTATTAGGAGCTGACACAAACTGATGGAAGATTCCTAAAATGAATATCCATAAATTTCTGCAAGTAATAAACCTCAATTGAAACTTAAAATTCAGTTATCTCCACGCAGGGGGAAAAATGAAATTTTGCTTAAAATCTCACAGTAATATAACTTGTTCTTTGTCTATAACATAATTGCTAGGTATTCAATTCCTCCCATGTTCCACTTCCAAATTCATCTGAATCCTGACAGATCCTGTAAATAGTGTCCTCTAGTGTTGCTCCTGCCCATCCCTATGTTCTGTTGACTGTATTTCAGTCAAGAATCATTTAAATTATAATACCAATGTTATTTCTTTTTCATTTAAGACTGCCTTTCATATGTAGAAATCTAGAAGAAGAGTAGAAGGAACAGAATGATTTGTGATTATATTTTTCTTATATTTGAGTGTTGATGCCTTTTGTTAGTCTGCCTGCCTTTCCACCTTGAATTTCTGTCATGCATGTTTCCGATGCTGCTTATCATTTTTTCATTCTGGCACCTGCCTAGTAATTTATATTTTACTTCTTGTTCCATCACCCCATCAGTTAGCGTGCGAGCGTTATTCACTGGCCCACTTCTTGCATTTCTGATTCTGCGCCAGATATTAGACAACCATGTAAGCTCATGGAAAGTTGTCCTATCAAAAACATGTTCTACTTAAACCTAGATTCTGCTTCCAGGTAATTATTATATTATTTATTTTAAAAGTCCAAATGAATGCTGTTTTGTTTCTGCTGTACCATGAAATGTGGAGGCATATGTTGACAAGTGCATAGCAGACATATTAGAAAATAATATAATTTTTCCAAAGAAGCACAAATTTTGGGTCACCAGCACACTAGCTGTGTCATGTCAGGCACATTATTTAATCTCTCTGCAATTTAGTTTTCTCATGTGTGAGTCATAGATATAGCAATATAGCTTTCTTGTTGTAAATTTATGACACACAGTGGATATTTGTGTCACCCGGGTCTACCTCCACCTCACTACCTCACCAATTTATATCTCTTCACTCCACTATATATTCTTGTTTATTGTCTTTGTGTCTGAGGGGCAATATATGGAATGAGCAAATCTGAAGTAAGTTGACTGTGAGCTAAGAAAGAGAATCTGGAGCTCTAAATCTCCTTACAACTTTTTTATTTCATCTCTCTTTTTTTTATTTAGTCACCCATATTGCCTGCTGAAGTACCTGATGCTTCCTGTTCTGAGACCTGAGAAACTGAGGTGCACATGGCATTACTTCTTTTTTATTCCATTCCAGTAGTTACTTTGGTATCAGGTCCTTCAGCTC